>OX421222.1:5145914-6454353 GCA_949125135.1 Alcis repandata
AATAAAACCAGGCCTAATATTACCTATATTACATAAGGCTTAGTGAAAGATAACATAAATAGGCATAAACAGAATATAAAATTACAAATAAAAAACAGAGCTTAGGTCACTATCCGCGGGTAGGGTACCTAAAAGGCTGACGACGTTACCTCGTTCAATTGCAATACTAATTCTCTGGCCGAGGTAAGCACGCTTTGGTCGTTTGGTCTTATATGGATATGTAGATGGATTTTATAACTTGTTTCTGAGTGGAGTAATTTTTTTGGTTTTAGATTTTTTTTGTTACTTTTATTTATTACAGTATATTTTTAAACAAGAATTGCTTTAAAATCCCAATCGGGTTTACTTTGTTGTATAGGTACCACTTAAGTATGGACTTTCAGAAAATACGAGAAAACATACAAAAAAACATATATAAAACTGTGAGACACAATTAGTATACTCATACCAAACACCCTGTTTTACATTGATATTAAAAAAGCGAAAGTTTGGATGTCGTTACTTCTTCACGCAAATAGCTCAACGGATTCGGATGAAATTCGGCATGAAGGTAGGTTAGACCCTGGTTTAACACATCGTTAACTTTTAGGCCCTTTCTTATAAACGGTGATAAGCAGTTGCTAAGATTGCAAAATATCATAAGCATAAAATATGAAATGTAAATTATATTATTTTTCATCCCACCATCTCGGAAAGAGTATTTTTAATCTTCAATATCTGAGTGGAAAAGCCGTTTTTATTCTCTAGAGGATAAAGTAAATTGAATTTAGAACATCGTGTGCACTAAGTTTGTGAATTAAAAAAAACATTAAACCTATTTACTGCTACCTCTATGGTGCCGAATATATCATACAACTTTTTTTTAATTTGTTAAAAACTCAGACTCGGAACCTTCTTGGTGTTCTTTTTTCAATTTGCTTTGTACGCGGTTCTTTACGCGGCATTTTTTCACGTCATTGTTAAACCTTATAAAAAACAAGAAACTTGAAAACAAGTGAAAAAACTAAAATGAGTGATTCTAGCGACGAGGAAGTTTGTTTGACGCCAACAGAATTGACTGAAACTGTTAATAATGCGCAAATGAGCTTTTCCACTCAGATATTGAAGATTAAAAATACTCTTTCCTCGCTGAGGTGGAATGAAAAGTTACGTGTTGCACTCGAGTGCAAAGATTTTTCACCTCGTGCTCTTTTGATTCCCTCGCTAACGCTCAGGATTCTAATTTTGAATCACTCGCTGCGCTCGTGATTCAATTTTACAATCCTTCGCTTGCTCGGTCATCAAAATTGAACACGCGGTTAAAAAGCAACTTTGCACTCTTGTATAACAAATAACTATTAATTTGTAATTAATTTGTTGAATGTATATTAAATTACATTTCCCAATCTTAGTACATCATTAGTTATACTAAGCAAAATGCCACTTAACTTAACGAAAACTTTATAAGTAAGACCCTCAATGCTTTTGCCATGAAAATAACGGTTTCTAGAATAGCGGCCGAAACCGCGGGGCACGCCTAGTATTCTGAATAAAATCCGTAACACAGTCTAAACGCTTCACGATTGTATGCTTTGCCGAGCGAGCTAATAAGATTACCTACTCCTAACGCAACGAAAGCGTGCTCGTACATACTCATACGTTCTCGTAAGGCGTACTGACGTACTCACGCTTATTAGCAACACGTTCTTGCGTCTCACTTCCATCGTAATTTTATTTGAGACTGCGTCGTCGGTTTTGTTAAGGCGTTTTCTGAGGTCTTAACCCCAGTTCAGAAACGAATCAGTCAGAATAGGTTCTGAAGAGTAATGTTCGCGACGGACTACAATAATGCGCGTAGATTAAGAATGCATGATAGATTTAGGAATTCAAATACTATATGTGAAAGCTCATAGACATATTCTTTTCATATTGTTTGTCAGCTAGGAATAAGGTTTAAATAAATAATAGTCCTCGTGGTGTTTTGTTTGGCGGGACCCCCTGAGAGCGAGAAAGTTAACAAATAGGGCCACGAAAATATTACACTGTCATTCCACAAAACAATAGACGTAGCAAAGGCCATCAGCTTTCGGCAGATTCTTTGTAAGAATATTTCATAGGAATTCTTCATAATAGAAATTGCCTTCTTTCTACGAAGCCGACTAAAACTGCATGAGGTATAATGGCAGTACAGGGTAATAAAGTCATTGCTGGTCGCACCCATAGACTTCGCCGAACCCCAGCTGCATTTTATTAGCCTCCTAGCGTGAGACCGGGAATACAATTCGTTAGAAACAATAAAAAATAGGACGCGAGAGTGAGAAAGCGCGCTGATCGTTCTTTCTCGCTCACCTATAAAAGCCGTTAGAGCGGGAACGCTTGCAGCGTCCCCTTCCTGTCTGCCGACAATGTCGCGAACAATCGCGATTGGCTACTCGAGGCCGACGTAAAATATACCTGCGCCGCAGCTATCGCGGCGCAGGGGCGCACTCGCCAGCTGAACGCCGAATATAGTAGTACACGTCTCCAACTACTCGCTCCCAGGCCCTTCTTGACTAAGCCCCAAGAACTGTGTCACATCAAGTCTAGTGTTTTCTTCAATCCCAGCAACGTTCCCTCGACACGCGGCCGCCGTTTCGTGTGTTCAGTCACTTAGCCGATTCGCCACCATACAGTCCACTACATCTAACAAGTGGCTGGCAGCGAGGCGGTGGTCCGGAACAATGGTCCTCCGATAGCCGGATCTTTAAGAAAACCTCGAGACCGACATGGTGCTGACACGCTCCGACATGAAGAAGGCGTCGCGCCGACCCCAGCCAGATCATCCAGAACCAGACGAACCACCGACGAAAAAAGCGTCGCACCGATACAGCAATCCGGTACTTCTCGCCTCGGGAGTGCCGCAGGGCGCACCGCCGACGTCCGTGCCCTCCTCCCGCTCATCCGCGCCGCGTTTCGATCGAGACCTAGGTACATTTCCGACTCCTGTACCTCTCGCCTCAGGAGTGCCGCAGGGCGAGCCACCGATGGCTATGCCCTCCTCCCGCTCATCCACGCCGCGTTTCGATCGAGACCCAGGTACATTTCCGACTCCTGTACCTCTCGCCTCAGGAGTGCCGCAGGGCGAGCCACCGACGGCTGTGCCCTCCTCCCCCTCGCTCGCGCCGCGTTATGATCAAGACCTAGGTACATGTCCGACTCTTGTACCTCTCGCCCCGAGGGCGACGATACCTGCAGACAAACCAATCTCAAGAAAATCCAAGCGACACGCACAGCGACTAGTACAAGCAGCACACACTAGAGAAGCAAACATTCGCGCCCGATTTGAAGCCGAACTCACCGCCGCCCGCTTGTTAACCTTAGATGCAGAGGCGAAAGCTGAAGATGAAGAAGAGGCACACACAACACTTTCAGATGAAAACAATGAAACAGCCAAGTCCCAGCACGTCGACACTTGGCTGAGCCAGCAACACTTTGTGGCACTCAACAACGACGACCAACGCGAATTCACAATCTCGCCGCTCATGTCACCGCCACCGACTAGGATGCCGGCTACCGCCGGACGACTATCGCTACCGGCCCCCGCCGCAACGCCAACGCCGCTGACTGGAGGAAAAGCTTCTAAAGACACTGCCGCGGATCCAGTTACGAAGTCTGATTTTGCCGAGCTTACCGCCGCTGTCACGACGGCCACTCAACAACCCAAATACGGCCTGACGCATCGTTATTACGGTGATCTACCAACATACTACGGGTCGCATCAAGAGTGGCTCTCCTTCAAAGCCGCATACGACGAGTCTGCGGCGATTTACACTCCTTTAGAGAACTCTGCCAGACTACGACGCAACTTGAAGGGTCGAGCCAAGGAAGCGGTAGAGAACCTCTTACTTCATCACACCGAACCAGACGAGGTAATGAAAACCTTGGAAGCGCGATTTGGAAGGCCAGACTTCATCGCCATATCAGAGCTCGGAAGACTGCGCGCCCTACCACGGCTCAACGAAAACCCGCGGGAGCTATACATATTTGCCAACAAAGTGTCTAACGTCGTCGCCACAATAAAAGCCCTCAAACGACCTAGTTACCTAGGCAACCCTGAAGTCGTTGCCGTGACCGCCGAAAAGTTGCCCCTGGTATTGCGCTACCGTTGGTATGATTTTTCCGCTTCACAAACGACGGAAGAACCGGAACTGGTAACACTATCTCGATTCCTTCAGCGCCAAGCAGACATATGCAGCCCCCACGCACCTCCTGAATCTGAGGCGAGAGAGGACAGCAACAGCCGGCGCAAACAGACTACACAGAGGACGTACGTGACACAAAGCGGGATCGAGAGAAAATGCGCCACGTGCCACGAAACAGGTCATAATCCGCCTGACTGCCCAAACTCCCGTTCATCCACGCCGTGCATCGAGTAATGCCTTTGGTACATATCCGCCTCCTGTACCTCTCGCCCGAGAGTGCCGCAGGGCGCGCCGCTGACGGCCGTGCTCTCCTCTCGTTCATCCACGCCGTGCATCGAGTAATGACTTTAGTACATATCCGCCTCCTGTACCTCTCGCCCGGGAGTGCCGCAGGGCGCGCCACCGACGGCCGTGCTCTCCTCCCGTTCATCCACGCCGCGTTTCGATCGAGACCTAGGTACATTTCCGACTTCTGTACCTCTCGCCTCAGGAGTGCCGCAGGGCGAGCCACCGACGGCTACGCCCTCCTCCTGCTCATCCACGCCGCGTTTCGATCGAGACCTAGGTACATTTCCGACTCCTGTACCTCTCGCCCGGGAGTGCCGCAGGGCGCGCCGCTGACGGCCGTGCTCTCCTCCCGTTCATCCACACCGTACATCGAGTAATGACTTTGGTACATATCCGACTCCTGTACCTCTCGCCCGGGAGTGCCGCAGGGTGCGCCGCTGACAGCCGTGCTCTCCTCCCGTTCATCCACGCCGTTTGGTACATATCCGCCTCCTGTACCTCTCGCCCGGGAGTGCCGCAGGGCGCGCCGCTGACGGCCGTGCTCTCCTCCCGTTCATCCACGCCGTGCAACGACTAATGACTTTGGTACAAACCCGACTCATGTACCTCTCGCCCTGGGAGTGCCACAGGGCGCGCCGCCGACGGCCATGCGCTTCTTATAGCTCATCTACGCCGCGTTTCAATCGTGACCTAGGTATAATTTCGACTCTTGTACCTCTCGCCCCGGGAGTGCCGCAAGGCGCACCGCCGACGGCCGTGCGCTTCTTACCGCTCATCTACGCCGCGCCTCAATCGCGACCTAGGTACAATTTCGACTCTTGTACTTCTCGCCCCGGGAGTGCCGCAGGGCGCGCCGCCGATGGCCATGCCTTCCTCCCGATCTTCCGCGCCGCGTCTCGATCGAGACCTAGGTACACTCCCGACGCCTGTACCTCCGCCCCTAAATTTAACGCATAAAAATAATTCTTCAATCCTAACTATCTCAAAATCTAATACATGGCTGTCCCAACATTCTACTAACCCGATACCAATCGTCACAGTCACAATACGACGCCAACCGACTTGCTTTATTGTCTCTTCTTCACACAGTTTTCGCCGACTCTAAATGATGGAGCCAACGCCAGAGCCACATCCGCGAGTCACACTGCGACGCCAATTGACTTGCCGACTTTAACCTTCCTGCACACAGTCTTTGTCGACTTCAATAGATGGAGCCAACGACAGAGCCGAATCCGCGACTCACTTACAACAGCTATCGATGCTCGCGGCGCGGCGTACTTCAAGACACGCGGAACTCAGCCAGCTAAGCAGGTCGCCGCCTCAACGACCCAGCAAAACTCGACGCCGCGCCGCCCCAAACAGTGATGATATTTGCAAACAATACGATACCAAGAAAGTTCAAGCGATAATTACAGCGGTTACTGCAACTGTCCCGAGCAAGAGAGCCACACGTTTGCCCCGATTTGAAGGTGAACTCACCGTTTCCCGCATTTTGATAATAAAACCAGAGGTAGCTGACCAAGAAGCGCCACACATCGACGTATGCATATGTAACGCCTACTAAAAGTGTATGTGAAAGAACTCACACAATCCAACGTGGGACAAAACCGAGAACTGATCCGCTACAAAGACATCACTAATGACGACGCGGAGACAAGGAAGGTGAACGCCGCGCTACGCATCGATCGACGTCAAAATATCTAGACAAGCATAGACGCTGATCTGGCATCTAAGTCAAGAGAAAATCTTCACGACGATAATATCGAGAAGTGCCGACCTTTGAAAAATACCACCTGCCAGCCGACTTCATAAGCTTTTAATACGATGCACAGATTGGCTCTTACGACTGATTTGTTACATCGGCAACACTACGAAAGTGTCCCGGTACTACAGTTCACTGACATTCGCACTAGCCGGTGACTCGAAGAGTTCGTTGTCATGCCACAACACCGGCGGGAGCGACACTACCACGATAAAGCCTAGCGACGTAGTCACCATCGTCAACGGCACACTTCCGAGCGAAACACATGGCCACATTGGCCACGCGGGATCGTCGAGATCGTCTACAGTACTCCGAACCAGACCGCATCGCAATAGTAGCCGACGTGCGCACCCTACGAAGATCCGCGATGCGAGCCCTAGACAAGGCCACGGAAGACGAATCATCCAAGAGATCTATTAATTGGCGCTTTATCCCTCCCGGAGCGCCTTTCATGAGAGGAGCGTGGGAACGCATGGTACGTTCGGTTAAGACCACACTCGCCGCTACGCAGCAACCACGACACCCGACCGTGGAAGTTTTTCATACGCTACTTGCCGAGGCCGAATTCGTAGTAAACAGCCGCCCGCTCACTCGCGTATCCGTGAGCGCCGACGATCCCGCCCCACTGACACCGAATCACTTCATTTTGGGTGGCCCGGCGCGAATCTCCGTGCCCGGTACCTTTAGCGACGCCGATCTCATCGGGCGCGCGCACTGGCGCGCCGCGCAACGCCTCGCCGACATATTTTGGAGTCGGTGGCTTCGAGAGTATCTCCCCGAACTTCAATACCGGCGGGAGCCACACTGCCGCGGGCCCACGGTAAAGCCCGGCGACGTAGTTATCATCGCCGACGGCACACTTCCGCGCAACACATGGCCACGCGGGATCGTCGAGACCGTCTACCCTGGAACCGACGGCATTGCAAGAGTTGCCGACGTACGCACCATCGGAGGTACCCTACGAAGACCCGTGAAGAAGCTGGTGATCCTGCCTACAGAGCCCGCCGCTCAACCAGTAGAATGCAGCGCCCTGGACGACGCTGCACGGCGGGAGAATGTTCGCGACGGACTACAATAATGCGCGTAGATTAAGAATGCATGATAGATTTAGGAATTCAAATACTATATGTGAAAGCTCATAGACATATTCTTTTCATATTGTTTGTCAGCTAGGAATAAGGTTTAAATAAATAATAGTCCTCGTGGTGTTTTGTTTGGCGGGACCCCCTGAGAGCGAGAAAGTTAACAAATAGGGCCACGAAAATATTACACTGTCATTCCACAAAACAATAGACGTAGCAAAGGCCATCAGCTTTCGGCAGATTCTTTGTAAGAATATTTCATAGGAATTCTTCATAATAGAAATTGCCTTCTTTCTACGAAGCCGACTAAAACTGCATGAGGTATAATGGCAGTACAGGGTAATAAAGTCATTGCTGGTCGCACCCATAGACTTCGCCGAACCCCAGCTGCATTTTATTAGCCTCCTAGCGTGAGACCGGGAATACAATTCGTTAGAAACAATAAAAAATAGGACGCGAGAGTGAGAAAGCGCGCTGATCGTTCTTTCTCGCTCACCTATAAAAGCCGTTAGAGCGGGAACGCTTGCAGCGTCCCCTTCCTGTCTGCCGACAATGTCGCGAACAATCGCGATTGGCTACTCGAGGCCGACGTAAAATATACCTGCGCCGCAGCTATCGCGGCGCAGGGGCGCACTCGCCAGCTGAACGCCGAATATAGTAGTACACGTCTCCAACTACTCGCTCCCAGGCCCTTCTTGACTAAGCCCCAAGAACTGTGTCACATCAAGTCTAGTGTTTTCTTCAATCCCAGCAACGTTCCCTCGACACGCGGCCGCCGTTTCGTGTGTTCAGTCACTTAGCCGATTCGCCACCATACAGTCCACTACATCTAACAAGTGGCTGGCAGCGAGGCGGTGGTCCGGAACAAGTAATATGTTATCTCGGTCACTGTTGCTCTTATTATAAATGTCATGAGAGTGAAACTGACGGAGATAATTTCGAGCGGCTAAGATTAGGGTCTCAAATATAAGTCTGATAGCTTGTTTGTCATTTATGTTCAATGCTCGATCTTTGTAGTACATGCTACGAAACGTAGACAGTACAAAGGCAAAAAATAATTTCAAAGTCACAAATAGACTGTAATTTGTTTATACACTTTATTAAACTCGTAGTCTCGTAAAAAATTAAACATGTTTCAATTTAGGAATTAACATTCCTAAATTATTTAATTAAAGAATTAAGAACTAATGTTCTTAATTGTTTCTTACGTTTCGCTAAATGAATTTATCTAACAAATCAGTTACATAGGTATATAAGTAAGTTAAATAAGTATTCAAAGTAGTTTAATAATAGAACCTGTTAATTAATTAAGCATCTAACATTATTAATCACTAAAACACCTGGAGCCTTAATTAGAAACAGTGCTGAGTTGTTGCTAAGATTAACAAATGTTATTTTCACTTATGCGCAATATAATAATTAATAATTATACTCGTAGTTTAAAAAACTAAAAAACACGCATTGTCATCGGTCTTTGACAGGTGTGCAAAGTTTGAATAATATCTGATCGTTTAAAGTAGGGGCAAAATCGAGTCCAGAAGGGTCGGTTACAAACATATAGGTGAAACTAATAAAAGCGTGTTAAAAATTAAGTGCGCAGTACTAAGCAAGTAAGTATTTCTTTTAACTATGAGATTTTTTATAAGTAAAGGGACCTTACTTATAAAAAATCTCATAGTTAAGCATAAAATACTTGAACTATTACGTGAACCTTAGACATAAGCTAATAAAAAACTTTGCACTCAACTTCAACTCATAAAGCGTACCAAACCCGATATAAGTATTTAATTTGCGACACACAAAGCTGTTAAAGTCACATAAAATACTGGCAACTCACGTCGTATGAAATTCGCAAATATCAATATGAGAGATTACTGCCCCGGGGAAATTTGTTGAACAGAAAAATGTTGAAATTTGCGCACAGATTGAAAAAAGTTTCGCGTATAAGCTTTGCTTAGATTTAAAATAAAGATTTTCACATCAAGGAGTATAAGTCAAGGAGATAACGATGGATTCATAATGCACGATGTAAGTTGACTAAAGGTAACCTACCATTCTATAACGCTGCTGGGTTAAATAAAAGTAACGAGTACAGTAAGTACAATGAGAGGTTTGACTATTCTTCTGTTGCTGAAACTTAGCAAATAGTTACTCGTATGAGTTCCGAAAGCCATAGCAATATACCATGAATGTAGCTCGATTCGAAAAAGTAACAGGACAACAGTAAATGAGCACACCCGGCCGAAAAAACAAATCGTGTTTCTAGTGACTGTCTCGCCTCGTCAAAATGTTTTTACAATCCGAGTACTCGGCCGAGGGCACTGTCTCAACACTGTACTCGTTACGTATAATCAACCCATTAGACTGCATGGATAAACATAAGTGTCATTATGGCATATCTCTCAGTTTTGAAGCGCTGATGTTGTATAATTGGATGCAAAATAATTGGCAATTATGTGATACCCCGTGCGTAAAGCTAATCAAGTTGTAGAATATCCGATGCTAGGTCTAAGATATTTTCACCTGTGCTAGGTACGTAGTTTATTTTAATGAGCTTTTAAGTATGTTTATGTTATTTTAGTTTAGGTCAAATCTTGGAACTAAATTTTAGATCACTTCCCGATTCACCTAGTAGTATTTTTTTTAAATTTAGTTATGGACATGGACACCACAGTTAGGTACCATGCACACATTTTACTTATTGTATTGTATACAAGAGCAGTGTTTTTTAGAATATCGAGCTCACATTCTGTAATTTGTCACGGTCTCTTTAACTACGATCAATCACGGTTTTCGCGACTTTTTAGACATGCTAAAATTAATTCGGCGACATGAAGAAAAGTGTGCCTCCTTTTAGCTTTCTTACATGTAAGTACTTTTAGCTTTCGCTTAAACTTTTCAAAGAAGAAGTTTTCGAGAAAGCGACCTCGGGCTTTGGTTTGTCTTTTCCTTTTCTTTTTCGCTGCTGTTTGTATTAAAATATCGTTGGTTCCAGGTACGGTGTGTTTTAAGACTTCGTATGCAAAGACACGACAGTCTTGACTTTTTTACTGTCGCAGAAAATGTAGGGTGTAGGTGTAGGTAGGTATATTTATGGCTTAGTTATATTTACTTTTTCCAAATAGTAGTTTCAAGTTTGTTTTTTTAATGTGCCTACTCTATGCTTTTCTTATATTTGAATATATTAAAACATAACCGTTAATAAATGTAGAAGGGCAGACCAGCAAGCCGGAGCTTGCTAGTCAAATGATATTGTAAAGGCGGCAGGAAGGCAGCGAAAAAAAGAATGAAGAACCCATAATCAGCGGGTTGAAAATTGTTGAAATGATGGTTATATGATATGATAATATGAATTAGTAAAGCCTCTACTCGACACATAATTTCGACAATTTTTGTTTTTAAATCTTTCCGATAATTCACTAAATCTCTCAAGAAAGATATTCGATCTACACTATTTTACACCTAAAATCCGACAGATCACTTTGAATGATAAAACACAACGAAGTATAATTAAATAGTACGTGTTCTGTCTCCCAAGCTGCACTGTTCAGTTAAAATAGCCTAGACGAGAGCGTAAAAGAGTCAATCGATTGGAAAATATTTTCTAGTAGAATAAGCTTTAATGCGAGAAGGTAGGCAGTATCACACATTCAAGGTATAGACTGCTTTCAATACGGATGTTACGTATTCATACCTACCTACTAACCGGAAGGGTGACCATGGCCATTGACCGTTTGGCCTTTTTTAGGCTCCGACACATACAGACTGTTTATTACTTTTGTTGTTTTGACTGTTGTTTGTTCTTAATCAAACTCAAAATTTATTTATTGCGACACTGGGCCCCAGTTTGAAGGTTTTATTTGACAGATCTAAATTAACTAAAAATATGTTTGTTGTCATTGCAACCTATTAGACATCAATACTTTTAGAAAATTTAGATCTGCTAACAAAAGCCTTCAAACTTGGGCCTACTGTGTCTAAAAAGATCTTAAAATCAGGTAGTCTTTATAGACAATTTCGGGCGTGCAACATTTGGTAGGTATTGCAGGTACCAAAACCAGAGAGAGGACCCTGAGGGAGTGTATTCAGATATGACGAATGATAGAGATGAATGGAAGAAGTGTAGGTACATACTGTAGGTACCGACCCCATGTAAGTGGGATAAGGGTAGACATCCAGGTACCAAAACCTACATAGTTATTGTTGTTTTGTTTGTTTTAAGTTTAACATGCGTACTTCTGTTTCTAAGTGCTCTTGCGTGACATTGCAGCTGAACTTGTTCTGATATACCTACGTATTATAGTTTTCTTGATTTACCATAAAATGATAATAAATAATAACGATTTACACTCATGGCTACCCATTAGGATAACTAATACCCAGACCCAGATCTTGCCATAATTTTTTTGTATGAAGGGCGATTTGATTGAGAGTTTATATATAAAGTTATGATTCAAGAAAAATCTTCTAACGGCCGAAAAGCTCTTCTATTTCTTAGACAAATGGAAATAATGTACTTCCGTTTATCGGTATTTGCAAATGAAAAAAGAATAACAAGAAAAAAACTTGGCAAAAGTTATCGGAGAATTTTTTCGGTCATGAATTTTTACTAAAAAAATGCAACGTTTACAAAATGCAAACTATTTCCAAACAAAAATTGGAAACGAAATAATTTCCTCGAAACAAATTGTGAAACAATTTTAAGCTCGACAGGGCATGATTAATTAGCCAATAAATAATTAATGAAGCAAATAAAAGGCTGCCTTTTAATATAATTAAAAGCTTGCTTGCTTATAAACTTTTTGGCTAAAGTAGCTACAGGGTTGCCAGATTGTTTTTTTTTCGCAATTTTGGGAAAACATTTTGATTCTTAGGGAAACTTTGGAGAAGTTATGTCGGCGGAGAAAAGTTTAGGGAACATATTATGGGCTTGGGATTTTCAGGGATTTACTTTGAACTTAGGTTTGACAATCTAACACTAGAGAAACAACCAGCCTACCAGAATTTTCGTTATATTTGACCAGTAATTTTTCTACTCCAATACTTCATTTCGATCAAAAATATCACAAAAATTGTCATATTCACTCGTAGATTCAGCCTTATTTATTGTGCATTAGGTTGCTTTCCGTGCAAAACTATAACTATATTGGGCGTCTTGTAAAAAATATAATTTTGGGAAACAAAAAATCGATATGGGAAAAAACTTAAAATTACATCTGGCAACCCTGAGTAGCCACCTTATCGAATACTGTGCAAATACACAATGATGGTACATGCGCTCGCCGCCGGTTTTCTTGAGAAACATTAGGCTGCTTCTGTTTTCGTTTCTCGAGCCTCAAAAGTTATTTCGGTAGTCTTAAACTTTGCTTTATTTTATAGAAGAGTATTTAGTAAATTGGTAATAATCCTTCGCGTTATGTCCGACGCCTTTGGGCCTCTGATTTATAGAAGACTAGCTGCGCCCCGCGGTTTCACTCGCGGTAAAAAAGTTAACATGAGTTTTCCGGGATAAAAAGTAGTCTATGTGTTAATCCTGGCCATGAACAACTTTCATTCTAAATTTCATGTAAATCCGCTCAGCCGTTTTTGCGTGAAAGAGCAACAAACATACTCACAAACTTTCGCGTTTATACAATTAGTAAGATAGCCAGAGCTTCGATGTCGTCCGACTTACGGAAGCGCCTAGTTGTAGTTGTCAATCGCGGCCACCCATCCTCAGACCGACCGATTCGCCCGTTGCTTAATTTTGGTGATCTGGCAATCTTCCATGTGTCTTAGATTAAAATGTTTTTTTTTACTCGTATAGCACAAACACAAATCTAGCGTAACCATTTTAGTCATCACACAAAAACCTGTACCTACACAAAACACTGTTTCGATCAAAATCAGAATTCGAAATTGTTTATAGCGACTATTTGTACAAAATGATCATAAATTAGGTAGAGTTCCAACAGACACGTTTTGCTGTGTCTCCGGCACGTGTTTCGCCCAAAAATGTGTATCGAAATAGTGTTTCGTGTCGATGTTTTTTGTAACGGCTAAAACACGAGCAGAAGACGTACCTTCAGAATCACCTCTCACGCACTGAGAAAAATTTCACCTAAAAGTACGGAGCATACTGACAATCACCAAAAAGTACGATGATTAGCACCAGTTTTTACGGTGACAACTATCATAGAATAATAAATGGTTCTCACCCTAAAAACGGGTGTTAGCATGCTCCGTACTTTAGGTGAATTCATCGGAATTTTGATTGCCATTTTTCGCAGTGCGCCTACCCGCTGGGTGTTTTATTAAGTACCCAGGTACATACATAGCGTTGAAATGTCTTGTCTGTCTGTCTTTACTCAATTCTACATGTCATATAAAGTAACGTTTCATCAATCATTCATCTGTCATATTTTCCCTGAAAATCTCGACACATTCCGCGAAAGATGTCCGTGAAAATAGTGCTTGATTGTGATAACTTTCTTTTCAAATCAAGTTACGGCTTCCGACATTATATACGACGCCGGGAACTTTTGCAGTATATAGATGTACCTATCATATAGGCGGTGACATTTAGGGGCGTTAACATGGTGTACTGATGGACTATTCACACCAAATTCTTATTCTAGCTGGCGAAGAAAAAAATATTTTGATATAATTAACACGGAATAGTCACGTCAAAACATATAAAACCACGTTAGTTTCCATAATAAAAAGAAAAAAATAGTCTATTGATTTGTAAAGTAAATTTGAAATTCGAAGAAATAAAATTCGATTGTGTCTACAAACAACGTGTTTAACCAAGGTATTATTTTCAGCAATCAGCTAACAAATAAATTAAGTACAGCTAAGAAATTAAAACGCGACTATTTAGTATTCTTGGGATACGGTACGAATTTTAGTAAAAGTCATGGTCCCTTGAAACCGAGCTACGTTCCGAGCCACTGTTTCGTTTCAGTCTAGTCAGTAAGCTTATTAGCAGCCAGAACGAAATGAAACCTTGGTCAGTCTGACTCTAGTTAATGCATTAAACTTTATAAGCCAAGTTCTGGCTGACCGAACATGCCTAGCTTTACAAGAAACATTTTCATCTGGTTTTGGCTGCCAAGCCTTTCACGATCCAGACCGAGATAGAGGCGTGCCTTGCAAGACATACTCGGTTAGTAAAAAGGTAAAAACCCAGCTCTAAATGATACACAAATCGGTTCGAAGGCTCAGAAGTTGTGATACAACAGGACCATTCTAAATAGATACCTACTTAGATACATATTGTATCAACGAAAACATAATAATACCACTTCATTATTGTTCCATCGAGTAAAAAGGGTCCTTTATCCCGCCTATATAAGGTAGGTACGAGTAGGTTTAAACGGCGAGCACGGATCCATTTAGGGTGCGTAACTCAATAGTGTTTAAAATCCACTTAACCCTGCGTTATTCAATCAAGACCATTCTACGATACTCGTACGACATTATGAGTAGACGGCTAGACGGGCTTTTGTGGTCTCGAAATGTCAACTAATTTGTCGAAATGGGAAGGCCATTTCTACGCGTGGATAATTCTTTCTCCTGGCTTTTTTGCCCTTGCGAGTATTTTAGGGTTGATCAATATAATTTATCTTTGGGAAAGAGCTAAAGAATAAACTATAAAAATAATAGGACTACAAATAAGTAACTAGAACAAAAGTTGTCCAAGTGGATAAATGTACATTTTTTTCAAACACGATTTTGATCATAGACAATTTTCTAATTCGAGTTTAAGGGTGACGAATCTACATCGAGCTGTGCTGAGCTGTACTGCGCTGTGCTATGTTTCGTCAACTCGCTCGTCTAATATTTCAATGAGGATAGAAACAAACCATGCTGTGCTGCGCTGTGTGAAGCTACGCTCTGTTTAAAAACGCAGCAGTCTCGAGCGAGGCGCGCTACCCGCCGTGCTGTGTCGAGCTGTGCTAGGTTTTTCAAACATGGAGCACGCTGCGTGCCCCCCCATCGCCCTCAGACGTCTCTCTCACTCACTCACTATGTCATAATGTTTACGTTTTTTTGAAAATAAAGTCATTTTTTACGAGATAAACGACTACACGAGCTGCTGATTACTTTTATACTGAGCTAAGCAAAGCGCAGCACAGCTTGATGTTGATTCTTAAAAATCGATGTTCGATGTCGAAATCGATGTTGATTCGTCACCCTAAGGGTGACGAATCAACATCGAGCTGTGCTGCGCTGTACTGAGCTGTGCTGTGCTGTGTTTCTTAAGCTACGTTTTTTTAAGAATCAACATCAAGCTGTGCTGCGCTTTGCTTAGCTCAGTATAAAGCCGAACGTCCACCGCCGGCTAAACTAAATGAAAACTAAACTCACTGAACTAAGCTAAGCTAAACTAGAACTACGTTGTCCGTCCACCAAAAAAGTAATCAGCACATAAAAATCCATAAAAAACATAGCACAGTTCGGCACAGCGCGGCTCAGCACGGCGGGTAGCGCGCCTCGCTCGAGACTGCTGCGTTTTTAAACAGAGCGTAGCCTCACACAGCGCAGCACAGCATGGTTTGTTTCTATCCTCATTGAAATATTAGACGAGCGAGTTGACCAAACATAGCACAGCGCAGTACAGCGCAGCACAGCTCGATGTTGATTCGTCACCCTAAATGTCAGTTTACCGATCGACAAAATTCCATAGATTGCAGTGCCAGAAAAGATACGTTATTTCTTAAAAATAAAAATTGCTTCTTATAAATAACAAATAATGTCTTATGCGATCCCCAATTCCCCACAACGACTACAAACGAAAACGGTATTACAACGGTATTATAACCGACTCATTCTCTTCAGATATTTATGAGCCATTCGCCGCTGACCTAGTAACATTTTGTGGTTCTGGTGCAGCCTTCTCTTATACTCCGAAGGTACGGGGTAAAGTTTATGACGTGAAAAATTGGAAAGCGGGAGCGGAAATTCCTTAGATCGTAAAATCCTTTCGTGATAGGCGATGAACCTAATTTGAAAATTACTATTGATTTAAAGTTTAACCGTGTGAAGTTATTGAATACCATTTTGTGGTTGGGTTAAATATCATTGTTCATACCATCCTTGATAATTACGAACGAACGGACGACGATAAAATAAAGGCCCAAGCAAAGCAGACCGCTGACTTGTACATGTACATAGGTAAATTCTTTTTCGTCATTATCAGGATAATCCGCCAATTTAAAATTCGTTTAAAAAAAGAGAGACGAAAAAAGTGAGAAAATAAAATTGTGAGGCGAAAGAGTAGTTATTCCACGGAAAAGGATGTTTGGAAGCATTCTAATTTTAAGCGAAGGAAGATCTGTAGATCTATAGTTTTATACAAATTTTTAAACAAATTTTACACTTATTTTTCGATTAAGATAATTTTACTTTATCGTATTTTCCAGTTGCAACAGAAAATTCAACAAGCCCCAAATTTATCAAAATCACGATAGATTTCCCTGTGCTCAGTATTAAATATGGCGTCTAATTACTTAGCGTCATAAATTAGGCTTCAGTAGCTTAGTAAATCATAATTTCTTGGAGCCAGCCCATAATTACTTGCTAGACATTAGACATTAGTTACTGGTAGACTAATCAAGCCATTTGTTACTCTGAGACTTGGCACGACCATTCGTTATAGGGAACAGGTGTTCGGAGTGCACGGTTAATGCAACGTTGAACCATCGATCTAGTATAATCCGACTTAGGTGCGTAGAACCTAGGGATGTACCTACGTATGACGTACACTGAGAAAAAAATCCGCTAAAAGAATGATGAATTCACTTAAAGTACGGAGCACAATTGTAGTGGTAGGGCTCTTTTGCAGAGCCCGCCTGGGGAAGTACCACACCTTTGCCAGTTATTCCACCGCCAAGCAGTAATGTGCAAACATTACTGTGTTCCGGTTGGAAGGGCATTGTTTCCAGTGAAATTACAGGGCAATTGGGAGATTAAACAACTTATATATCTCAGGGTGACGAGCGCAGTGCTGTGCCGCGCAGGGTTTTGAATTCTGCAAGTTCAAAATTCTGGGTGGCGCAGACCTGTTATGGGCAAACGTGACGTTTAACATCAGGCGAGCGATTTGCTCGTCTCGTCACTCAATTACATTAAAAAAAAAAAAAAAAACACTGCTATCACCAAAAAGTACGATGATTAATTATTAGCACCAGTTTATGATAGTTATTTAGGTATAGGTATATTATTATAGTTGTTACCGTAAAAACTGGTGGTAATCGATGTACTTTTTGGTGATATCAGTATGCTCCGTACTTTAAGCTAATTCATCATTATTTTACCGAAATTTAGATGGGCATTATCCCCAGTACAAGCAGATGGCCTTTTTTAATCTCTTTCTTTACGGCTTTATATCCGGCATGGTGGTGGTTTCAGCCTTCGACACTTTTTTTCTCAGTTTCGATCTCATCCTACTTTACTTTTCCACTTTTCTCTATTCTCGACATTGTCTTCGGAAACATTACGAAACTTTTTTACTGAAACGTAAAGTGCGACAGATACGACTGGTTATATAGTACTCGCATAGCTGCGTTGTTAGATAATCACTTATTATTATTTTTTTCAGGTAAAAAAATTGTCATTTAAAAAAATCATCACAAATTAGTCAGTATGGAATAAAATAAAATCGAAAAATAAAGATGTAAAAGTTAATAAACTCCAAACGTTGGTCCAGGTTTTCGCTAAATGTCACATACATTTGGGAAAAATCGATCACACTTGACAGTTTTCATTTTGGTTAAAAGTCACCCATACGTCACGTAGACACGTGCGTGTGTGGTAAATAAGACGTCATGTGTTTACGCTTGTGAATAGAGCCTTCATGGCATAAGCCGATTGATTGATGACTCGGTTAATAGCTTTGAGGGTGTTTTTCCGGTTCTATTTTTAAATAAAACTCATTTCTACAGTCAATTTTTATCTTGAGTGTATTGCGTGGTTTGGTTCGCCGAACTTTGCGCTACTTAAAATTATTATTTAATACGAAATAAATACTGATATTACTGCGTGTATATTTACAGGAAATATGAATAAATGTGTAGGACGTCAACATTTTTTTACAAGCGGTAGCGTTTAGATTGTTCTGTTTGTTGTTTTTGCGTTTTTTTGGATCAATTTTTGTAACTAATTTGTTTTGGGTTTTTTTAAGTAAAATAAATAAATTGACTATTTTAGGAAACGACTGTAATGTTTTATTTAGGCTAATGTCAGTAACTCCCGGTGTAGCGAACCCTCACCCTGTACCCACAATATGAGTTGAAGTTGAAGAGAAAACCTTATATTACTACTTTACTCTACCACTCTTCCAAAAATCAACATTAACATGATTTTCGAATACGTCACTCTTCATAAAAAAGGCATTATTCGCAGAATCATCAAGATAATTATAGTGCAACAGACAGATAATGTCCCTTGAGTGCCTTATAATAGTTATTTTATATATGATCAAATGTCAGACCAATTTTCTCGAATAAAACGTCAAACCAATTTTTTTGATGCCCAAGCTTGAAAAATAATCTCATCAAGACGAAGCAATCTGGGAATTATTGCGATGTCCAATTTGTTTTTACTGCACTTTGGTGTTTTAGAGGCTGTGAAATTTGCAGATTACGGCTTTATCGCTTATTTGCTGAATTTTCAATTTTTTTGCAAGATTTTTAGTATCAAATGGTCTTTCTATAAAATGAAGTTTTGGGCGCCAAAAGCGTTACAAAAAGAAGTCCTAAAAAACAATAGTTGTGTACAAAAATGTCTTTGAACTTTATTTGCTAGTTGGATATTAGCGAATATAAAGTTTACTCAAGTAATAATAAATAACTATCTTTCTTTACTTATACTCCTTTCGGTTCTGCGACGGCCACAGACCAAATAACACGCTGACAGATCACATCTATTCCTCTCTCGCGAAAATAGTACCCTAGAAACATCATAACCTATCGTCTACGATTGGTTAACACAGCGGCTTGTAAATGACCTTTCCACCAACCAATTATCATTAAATTTACATTTATCAACCACAAAAATCTATTTTGTGATAAAACAAATGAATTGAATTGAATGAATTAGAACATGGGCTTTAAATCCGAAGTGTCAAATCAACATGGCTGTGACGAGGGTTAGGATAGCTCAGCCTATACCACATAGGTACTTCTCATATTTGGTGGCATCTATTGATATGTGTCACATTTGAATATGTTTCTTGTGATTGCCTCACTGATAAGCATGGGCGTTATACGCACGCTAGAGTGAGGCTAGAACTTGGTGAAGATAGCTTTATAATGTTACAGTCGTAAGGTAAGTAAAACATTGTAACACTAGGTAGACGATGACATGCCTCATATACAAGGTGTAACGGAAAAGTGTAGTAATACTTAAGGGTTCTTCTTATATGTCAAAGTGAACAACTTTTGTGACACAAGTTTGCTAAATTCGAGAAAAAGAAGAGTCTCCAATGTCTCCATACAAAATAATTTGGTCACGTGATAATTTTTTTATGGAGACAATGGAGAGTCTATATTTTCTTTCTCGAATTTAGCAAACTTGTGTTACAGAAGTTGTTAGAACACCCTTAAGTGTTACTACACCTTTCCGTTCTACAATCACAATCAAATATCTTAAAATTCTGTACAAAACACTTGGTTTTTACAAGTTGCCGGCAGCCTGTCCAAATAGCTTAATTAGGAGGTGGCCGTCGGCGCTCGCCTTTGAAGTCGCCCCTATCCAACAAACTGTGGAAACAAACCGGCCTTTTCGTTAAATGGACTATTTGCGCGATTAAAGTAAAATCATTTAAGTAGACGTGCTAAACTGTCCCGAAGACCTAAACATATTTGCTATTTGCCTCTGCAGTCTGCTCACATAGTACTGTTTGATTAGGAGCCTTTTGAAGGCAAGGAATGTATGAGATGAAGCTAAGTAATATTCACATCGGAATTTGACACTTTTGTCAATAAGCATTAACTTTGATAAAGGTCGCGAGGTGAATGAAACGATCTTACCGGAAGCTACATGCAAATATTGTGACCTCTCCAATGATTCAGCAAAAGACACGACACTCGACCGGTAGTCGTAGTACACCAGATAAATTGACTTGCTGGTTGCCAGGCGGTGAGATGGATAATTTTTAATTTCGCCTCGATATCTTCTAATTTAAATATTTTGTTTTTATTTTTTAATATTTTATACAACTTTTATTTTATTTTACTAGTCATGTGAGTGGTTGGAGACCCGAATACTACCTAATTGACATTAGCACCGCAATTATAGTAGTTAACAAGATTCTGTGGACGACAAAATAATTTTTACCTGGTCAAAAATAAGCCTATTGTCTAGAGTCACTCCTTTGTAGGAATAAAAGTAAAACATCTATAAAACTACAGAAATGAGTTGGCATAGCTCTTGAGAAGTACGGCGCTGTATAGGCGTTAAGTTTCGGCACAATGTCTGCTACACCCGTAGATCTTAAGTCCTCAGGGGGCTTTCACACTTGAAAAGAATGTTACGAGCGTCTCGCTCTGAGCAACTCGATATTTTGTCGTTAGAACGTATGAAACGTTGAATATACTCGTATCTACCGACTACCTCGTATACGAGTATGAATTATGTACATTGTACGTGTGAGTATTTTAGGCCCAGCTGAAATAGGTATAAATTAATATCGTATTGTTTGTGAAGGTATAAAATAGAGGTATGAGACATGACCACGGAATTATAATAGTTGATAAATAATAGTTGACTTTTCGATGAAGGAAAATATCGCGAGAAACCTGCATAAGCCCGGGAAAGAGATTCAATGGCGTATGTGATTTTATCAACTCGCACTTGGCCAGTGTGATGGAAGACGGCCTAACAGTGAGAGGATTAAAGTTAAGTTGAGGATTATAATATTTTGATTATATCAAGAACAGAAATAGAATGCTTATCTCCCAGAGGAAAACAAGGAAAACCGGAAAATACCGGGTAAAACCGTAGATTATAGCTAAAAATAGATGAATTTCATCAAGTGCTGATATTTATTCTTGTAAGTGAATAAAATTACAATAAAGAAATAAAGGTTAATGTCAAGTATTGCCAAGTTATATCTAACCTACTTTAAGATCTCACATTTTTAGGTATTTCTTTGCTTTATTGGTATGTAGGTATTCAATAAAGCAAAGAAAAAAGTTTAACACTTGTTCATAATGTTATTTTGTTCCTATAAATACATATTTCGATTTTGCACAGAACTTGGCACTCATTTAGATCTCCATTCTTTTTGCGGCGAAGCCCACAGCCAAGCATAATTTTTATTGAACTTGGCTCTCCTTTTTTATGTTTATGTTTTTGGTGGGATGTTGCTTACAGCTGAAATAAACTACCCTCATTTTAACCAGTCTTTTAAAAAACACCTATCAATCTAATGCTGGAAATTGTATCACCACTTTATCAGAACTATAATACTACTACTTTTTATTTTCAGCTATAAAACTGTTATCGACCGTCTTAGCTAGCCTTAGTTCAGCTATTTATTGCTAGCTATAGCTATAGCCAAAAAATAACTAGACAATATTTTAACATTGTTCAGCTGTGACAGCGTCAGTTAAAGTCGACGATAAAGTGAATGGCTCGCTAAATCATTGATTGAATTCTCTTTGTGTCGAGACTTAAATAGTGTCTGATATTGTTAAGTTTTTACTACTAATTAAGAGAGTCGCTAACGTTTTAGTTTTATTTTAAACAAATTAAAAGTATAAATAATACAATTAATACGAAATATATTAATACAAAAAATACTTGTGTGTATTCGATAGAAAAATATATGAAAAATGCAGTTTTAACTACGCCTGATGAATTTCTTTCATTCATTATCATATTCAACAGTTTCTGCCAAGGGCACTATCCAATGTAAATATGTCTAATATCTTCGATGTAATAAAAGTCCTATCTTTTTGTAAACAAACCATCACAACTAAACGAAAAATTGTTCAATAAGTATATTTTCACAATATCTTCGGTTCAAAGGCTATAGCTTCGAATCCGCTTCGAACTCGGGTCTTTTGTAAGGCTCTGAAGAGAGGAGCCTATCAAAAATGTCTTACGACCAACTTATCTGGAGAGCAGCGCGAGGGAGCCACTATTGTGTATTCTGAACAACAGTGGTAGCTCCTTGAAGAACATTTTAGTTTTCTCATTTGGCCACCTTTCGGTTGGTCGCGCTGTATGCCACACAAAACCTCTGTGATCGTGATGGAGGAGAGGTCTTGAACGTGATTTAGCTATTTAGTGATAATGCGCCACATTACGTGGAGTGGCAACATTTCCGAGACTTTCGTTTTTTTATAAAGTGATTGTTGTTTACTAGTAGCGCACTGCTATCGTAAAGGAACCTTTATATTTTCCGGCACAAAAGTAAGAATATAATTACCTATATAATCCAGGGTAGAATAGTATAGAATTGTTTATTAATCTAACCATCCTAACGAAAACCATACCTCACCCAAATCCGTTTTGCCGTAATCAGCGTTGCCATTGTTTTATAATGGCAATTATTCTAAACGGTATAAAAAGTCTAATCTCTATAATGAAAAACAGGTTGTCTATAATGTCTATGGTAAAAAGTATTATAGGTATTCCACATTCTTTTAATCGTGTTTGTATAAAATCAACCTTATTTAAATTCTGTGGTTGAATTACATTTATAACATTTGTAAAATTTACATTTCTCGAAACGAGTCCTCTCTAGATTTTATAAATAAAATGTCAACTCCTGGCGTAGTATCACCTTAGTGCATTTAGAAGCAATCTTGAGTAAATCAGTTTATATGGCATCTCGGCCGGCAATCTAGCTCATTTGTTGCGACGTCGGCCATCGAGGGACTGGTATCTTATTTAGACCACTCAACTTTCATTTGTTCTTTCGATTCGTTACTTAGGTATTGTTTTTCTTACTCAGTAAAGTTGTTTACCTTGTTTTGTATTGGAGCAGCAACTACATTTTTAAAAGCTTTTATTTAACTTGCAATGTATCTACGCAACTATGTTTGTTAGGGTGGAATTTTGCAACTCAATTTTGAACCACTTCCCGATGTCCGATTGAGCTGGAATTTGGTATACGTGTGTAACTTCGATGACAATGCAGTGAAAGCTTTTTATGAAAAATGTGTTTAAAATTAACTTATTATTTACTGGGTTTTCTATTTAAATGTTCAATAAGATACGTAGGTAATTATACAGGAATATTCACGTAACCAATAAGATAAAAAAAAAGTTTTAAAAATAAGCTTTTATTGCATTGTCTTTGGTGTTACACAGGTAGGTAGGTATATCAAATTTCAGCTTAATCGGACATCGGTAACTGGTTCAAAATTAATTTGTAAGATTTGTCCTAAGCAAACAAACTAACATACACATAGATAAAAGCTTTTAAAATGTGTTAAAACCATGTTTCATTTTTTTATTTTTTTTTTATTTTTTTATCTAACCTATGCTGTCCCACTGCTGGGCAAAGGTCTCCCCCAATTTTTTCCAGTTCTGGCGGTCTTGGGCCAGCGCCGTCCAGTCTTTTTCAAACCGCCCGAGTTCGTCGCGCCATCGCGTCGGGGGGCGACCTGGGGGTCGACTGTCCGGGGGCACCCACTCTGTGGAGACCTTTGCGAACCTGTCCGGGTGCATGTTTCATTTAAAAAAAAATAAATTTGAAAACTACTCGTAACGTGACATTGGTTTTGTTAGTTATCAATTGATCAAATAAAGGTTTTAATGGACAATTAGTTTCTTTTTAGATGTTCAACCATGTAAACAAACATCGTTTTCGACCTTTGTTCTGAATTTCCTCTCTAATGATTCTAATTGGTTGTACGCCATATTATTATTTATTTCTCTATGTTTTGACAAGAACATAACAACACAACTAAAAAGAAACGCGCTATAGATACATACTGAAGATGACTGACAGTAGAATGTAAATAAAATAAAAAAAATCAAATAAATAAACGTTTCACACTCATAGCTCCCCATTAGGATAAATCCTGCGTCGGGGATGCTATGGAACACATACAAAGACAACTAACACCCAGACCCAGAACAGATATTTCAATTCATCAATGAAAAAAAACTGACCACTTTCCTGTAATAGGTATGTAAAAAATCAGAAGTATTTGGTTGTAAGTAATTAACAGTGTTAACAGTGTCCGTGATAATTTAACACGGACACACTCACGTAATATTGACAGTACTACGTTAGTTTGCATGGTATAATGAGAAATAAGAAACGGAAGGAAAGATTAAGCTCTTTGTATTTTTTTCTCTTTTCTCTTTTAGTAGATATGATAAAGAATTGAGAATCCAAAACGTCAAACTTAGCAGACAGCAGTATGGACGGCTCCTACCCATTTAAAAGGAGCAATATTGAATTTGGCTTTATTAAGAAAGTCAAAAGCAAGTCCTAATTCAATCGCTGAAGCTTCAGTAATCCGATTATCTTAATGTCGAACGTCGTTGGAATAATTCTTTCTCGCTCGATGGAGAATTTATGTTCGGTTTGGTCAGGAATATTAGATAGTAGCTTCGCCCCGTGGTTTCACCTGAGTGAGCTCGACTGTTCCTTATTAGACCAGTACATTCAGTAATTCTACTTAGTCTTAGTTTTTTCTTGTAATTTGTTTGGTGTGAAATAAAGCTATTTTTACAAGCTTTTATTTTACTTGCAATATATGTATGAAACTATGTTTGTTCGGGATGAATCTTGTAACTCCATTTTAAACCACTTTTCGATGTCCGATTGAGCTGAGGTATACCTGTGTAACTCCGATGACAATGCAATAAAAGTAACACAAGGTATACCAAAAGCTCAATCAAACTTCGGAAAGTGGCTCAAAATTCAGTTGTGTTGTTTGACCTAAGCAAACAAACTAACATACATGGCAAATTAAATAAATAGTTGTTCAAATCAATTCGTTCCGATAATCCATTGCCACGTAAAAAGGAATAAAAAACATGCAAGAAGCTTATATAAATAAATGCCTTCAATCTGATGAACAAAACAAAAGCTTGGTGAAAGAGAAACAATTTAACATTCAAACTTTTCATCCTGCGGTTTTATTCATTACTAGCTGACACGGCGAACTCTGTTCCGCCTTAAAGGCAATAAATAAGCAGATTTTCGAATTTATTAAGTTAATTTTTTTATTAGAAAAAAAAAAATGAAGTACATTAATCATTTATTATTGTTTCTGCATTTTAGTACATAGGTTGATCTTCACTTAAGTACCTTGTGATACACGACATTTTTTGTTTTATTATCAGGCGCAAAAATAAACAACGCAGATGGTCTTCCGACCCGTGAACATGCCACATATAATTGACCATTTCCAAGTCTGATTCTTTTTTGTTATACCACGTTTTATAGTGACTGATGTTTTATGTCAAGTCACACTTGAATGCTATCGAACGGAATAAATAGTATCCTATGTCCGTCTCCTGGCTCTAAGCTACCTCCTCACCAATTTTCAGCCATATCGGGAAAGCCGTTCTTGAGTTATAAATAGTGTAACTAACACGACTTTCTTTAGCCGTTCTTGAGTTATAAATAGTGTAACTAACACGACTTTCTTTTATATATACAATATGTCCGGTTTCCGATGTCCGATACTTTAAAGGGTTAAAATGCAATTAATTTTATCGACAAATCACGGATTTTTTTTTATTTTTCTCCATCAATAAAAAAATGGCAGCACTTTAAAAAAAATTGTTAGCGAAGCATAGGTGCTTGTATTAATTTAACAATATCTACCCAAGTAGAAGACTTACAAACACAAAAGTGGTCTCAAATGTTAGTTAATAGTGTAGACAGTAAATCTAGATTCAAATTTTAATTTTTTAATGTTTCAGTATTATTAAAAATAATTTTTGAAAAAAATAAATTGGACAACAAATTGATGTTTTTTTCAGATTATTAGTTTTAAAAAAAAAACCAATGTGTTAACCAATTTTTTATTTATTTTTTTAATAATACAGGATATTTGCTATAAATGTACATTTAAATCTTAACTGTGAGTTAGATAGTTTAGGAGCTATGACAGTGTAAACATACGTACTTGAAAAGCGCGCATACCCCAGCAAATGAAATAAAACAAAAAAAATAAAATAAGAGATAATGAGAAAAATAAAAAAAAATCCGTGATTTGTCGATAAAATTAATTGCATTTTAACCCCTTAAAGTATCGGACATCGGAAACCGGACATATTGTATAGATTCTATTATAAAGCAAATGAAATAAAACAAAAAAATAAAATAAGAGATAATGAGAAAAATAAAAAAAAAATCCCTGATTTGTCGATAAAATTAATTGCATTTTAACCCCTTAAAGTATCGGACATCGGAAACCGGACATATTGTATAGATTCTATTATAAACGATAATTTTTCCGTAAAATGTAACATACCTTATAATGTAAGTTGAGGGTATAAACTATCTCCCGTATGTTCCAAATTGTATCCAAATCGATAAAACCGTTGTAGCGTTTTTTTTTTATGTAATTGAGTGACGAGACGAGCAAATCGCTCGCCTGATGTTAAACGTCACGAAAGAAATAACAAACATACACATTACACACACCCCTTCTCTCACTCACAATCTTTCGCATTTATAATAATACTAGCTGTTCCCTGCCACGCTTCGCTGTGGATAAAAAAATAATAATAAAATAATTGCCTATGTTACTTTGGGATAATGTAGCATTCGAATGGTGAAATAATTTTTGAAATAGGTCCAGTAGTTTTTGAGTTTATTCCACACAAAAATACAAAAATACAAATCTTTCCTCTTTATAATATTAGTATAGATCAACATACGCATTCATGAAACAAAATAGGTAGCGTCACATCTCATATTTTATACTCCACGACAGTAAAACAACGTTACAGTATAAAACAAAACATTAGACTATAATAAAATAAATTCCAGACTGAAACAAATGCATGCAGAAATGGGGGACTACAGAATGGCGGGTGTAATAAGTCCGCAGAATGTTTTCATTATGTCAAGCTCGTCAAATAAGGACAGGGTCGGCTGCCACAAGCTACTTTTATGGTAATTACTTTCTTAATACCTAGATTAGAAGGTTTACATTTGACTGTGACATACAAAACTTGACGGACACCCACATGTGACATACTCAACGTGTATTAAACTAAGGTACTACATGACTATAATTATGACCTACTGTGATATGACTTAGACTTAAAAGAGACTCTTAGCGATAAGGCATTTGCCTTTTACCCTCTTATTGTAAATTCTGGTGTGAATATTAAAGAGCACCTATCTTGTACTACCATCGATATCAGATGTTAGTTTTTTTTTATTGTCGATGAGTACTACCAATCTTAATGAAACTACTATACATACATTTGGTACACGCATAATATAAGATAATTGAAAATTTTCTGTCTTCGCATACAGTTTTCCTACATCAAACTTCAAAACTTTTGTTTTAATTCTTTCTAGACAACTTAATATCCTCAAAAAAAAAGCAAGAAGTAGGTTAGTAACAAAAAATTTTGTCTTTGAATTTCTAGGTACAAGTGTTGGCTTTGCCCGGAGCCTCCACTTCTTATTTAAAAATAAATTATTTTGCTGCGAAGTACTACGCCGTAGCCGTCGTAGCAAGACAAACTCGTAGCAGAGTTCAACGCGATTGAAATAAATGTTTACAGCAAATACAAAAACATGTTTTTCATTTTACTTATGCCTTGTTTGCGTTCGATTCACAATTCTAGGATTTTCAGACGAAATAAGTCTAAATAAGTTTTTTATTTACACAGCAAACATTTGCTGAAAGCTAATAAGCTACGTGAATGATCGTTGGCAAGTACTGATGTTAGTTAAGTTTTTAGCTATTTAATTTTGCTGTTAAGCTTTCAAATTAATATTGAGAAAAGTAACAAGTTTTTTAGAAAAAATAATTGAAAAAACTGCAAGTAATATTTTAAAACAAAAATTTAGTCACCTCACTACAACTACACTTCCATTACTTTCTATAAGTAGTTTTTGAGGTGACTGCAAGTACTTCATCGTAAAGGTAAACGTTATTTACCTTATTTATTACGACGCTACCACCACCACCAACTAAGGTCGGAAAATTAGGGAAAATAATGAAAATTACGGAAAATCAAAAACATTTCGGATATTTTACCTTCTTTTCCTCCGAAGGTATGGAAGAGATTATTACTACCTTTTATTCCTATCTCGAATGAATGTGTCTTACAGTATTTGTACTTTTTTTGCGGTGTGTGCAAAGTGTTATTGTACCTAATATATTGTACAACGATTTACACAAATAATATAAAAATATTTGGCCTCAAAAAAACAGACTCATACAAAAATAAAAACAACAAAACAAAACAATAAACAGCGTGCACAATATATGTATCTGCGCCTTTGATCCCAAAACCAATCCCTACTCAATATTTGCCGGCATTTCAAAGCAGATTTGACGATGTTATTTTCTTTCAATAAAACATTTCGGAAGCCGAACCTTATTGACGCAACAAATGAATTTCAATCAGCTAACAGATCTATAGATATCGCTTAACAACATTATAACATAAAATCGGTTGAATAGCAAACTTTTTCCTCTCGAGTTCCGCGCAGCCATTCAATAGAACCTCCCTCAAAAACTTGCTTAATCAAGACTGTAAATTTTGTATCAGCCGTAGGCACGTTCTTGAATGAAAACTCTCAAACAATTGAGAACAAATCCAATGTTTCCGGTGCGTGGAGTCTATATTTAGATTTAAAGTATTTAAGGATCATAAAAGCTGCTGGAAATTTTAGTATTAACGAAACCGTTTCGTTGCCGTTTCTTCTATGAAGAGAAAGCGCCTGGAAAGAGAAAATAAGCTGATGAACCAAACACAAATTTGTAAATTAAAGATCGACATACTGCAGACTCAGTGAAAAAAGAGAACTAAAATTAAAAATGTGAACAGAAGTTCCCTATTATTATGAATTTATTTTGGAGCTAAACATGTATGGATTTATTTTGGAGTTACATCATCATATTCATGTCGCTTTGTCGTCGTCGTGTAGTTTTGTATGAAATTAACCTCCGTGACGTTGTTAAGAGAGTTTTAATCTCAAATGGCAAATAAGGTGCGATTAAAAGGTATTAGTTTTGTTCTCGTTTTCCTTGAAATGAAATGAAATATTTATTCATAGCATTGCTACAAGTCAATGGAAAAAGATAAATCGCTAAGTAGCTGCGCCATGAGGTTACTGCGTGGAAAATCGTACAGGAATTGGTAATTTTTCCACGATAAAAAGCTAAGATAGAAAACCAAAAACAACACTAATCCGTTGCTCTGTTTCTGCGCAAAATAAAGACAAACAAATCAACAAACACGCTTTTGCATTAATTATATTATTGGGGATAGGGATGAGGGCCTGGTGACAGAAATAGGAAATTCTAATTTTAATTCTAAGTGGGGGCGATACGACCTGCACCGACGACGACCCGCTCGGGCGCGGGGTGAGTTTCGCATTTAATAGATCATATATTTTTGTTTTACTAAAAGGCATATTGGATATGTCACCTGACTAACATACTCGTATCAAAGCAAATCTTTATCGTAACCGCTTGTTCTAAGAATATGAAATTTGAAAGGTATGTTTTCCGTATAATGTAACATATACGCTCACTAAGAGAGGAATTTGAGATATTCAACCCTTGAAAGGGTGAAATGGAGTAATAACTTTCGTAAAAAGAAAAAAAGCCGCAGGTAGTAATATTGCCTACACATTCAAAGTCGTGGACAGACGCTTCAACAAATAACATTAAATTGCTCCAGAATAGCGCTGTTGAAATTAAACAGTGTGTTGTAACACCGGCTGTAACCATTCTTTGATTGTCGCTTCAACTTACAACAATCGTCAGCGAGGAGATCGTCTTAATCGCTTTTAATTGCTTTTATCTTTGTCCCAGATGAGCGATGGAACGCGATAAAACGACACGCTATGCGATGCGACTAGCGAAGAAAAAACACGATTTTTATTAATAAATCAATTCTGAAATAATAAATGGCTTTTCATTCGTACAAAAGATGGTTTGTAGAAGACTCTGCCTGGGCTTATTACTCTCTGGACAATTTACTTATATCTCCCATACATTTTTGTTATAAGGTTATAGAGTGTAGAAAGAGAGTTAAAACCGTTCAACTTAATAATTGAACATTTTAATCGATCATAAATGGAGTTTGAAGGTTTATTGGTTCAAGACTAAGCTACGCTAGCTAACTTTATAGCTGAAACTTGTGAACTAATTTTAAGTCCACTTTTTTGTAATTTTCGCACTGCGTTGTCGCATCACTTTGCCGCGTTTGTCAGTTAGGTAGGACATAGTGCTATTGAAGGGTATTCTTAGGAAATTGGGGGCGACTTCAATTAAACGTTTTCCTTGAGTAATTAGAAGCACGAAGTTATTTGTTAATGCTGTAATAAGTACTTAAATAGATGTGCAGTAGTTGGGGAAGTAGAAACTTTATGAAGAGAGTGAAACTTTTGAATTGCAGTTTTATTTTATTTTATTTGAATTTAAAAGTTATAAGTAAATTATTTTTAAATTCTAAATTAATGAATTGATTGAAATATCTGTGAAAATCAGTCTAATGAAACCAGAGTAAGAATTAACAATAACATCTGGGTATATTTAAGATTTGTACATTTTTGGAAATGTTTTTCGTCACTACTATTTATATTTGGTATTTCGATTATGTTAATTTAATTTTTTAATTTGTTTTAAGTGAAATGTAGCAGGAACATTACAAGAACGTGCATTGTGTGTTGTTTAACGGTGTGTGCGATGTGCTTGTTATGTTAATGATAAATGGAAGCGCGAGTATTGTGTAGTGTATTATCTGAACGCTAAATTAACCCACAAATCCCCAGTAATTAATCTTCAATAGCTGCTCAGACAGACATCAGTCAAATTGACGCCTCTTCAAAAACGTAATGATATTTTTATGGCTATGAAAAGAATGTCGAGTAATAAAGAAAGGGTCGACATAAACGGTCATTAGTTGGCGCTAATTGCTGGGCTTGGAATTTCCGGGGATTCCAGTAGATCTCATTTACAAGGTTGATGAGTAAAAGCAGATTTGGGGACGAGCGGCGTGGCTAGCGGAGCGTATGGCTTTTATATCTGAAAATAGCTAAGTACTTACCTATTAACCTGTACCAGTGTGCCGACTAACCCTTACTTATACCTAGTTTTTGAGACTTTGATGTTCTTTTTGCTTGTTTTTTATGAAGCTGAAACTAGCTAAGCTAAGCTAAGCTTTCATCCGATTTTTACTCACTAACAAACTTCGAGGCCTACCAAAACAAAAAAAAAACTAGTAGGTCGAGCCATTTTATTATTAGGGTTTTTACGAAACTTTGATGCTTTGATGCAAACGCACGGCAGTTGATTTTTGTTTAGACGGTAGAATATCTGTCAAAGGTGTGGTACTTCCCCAGGCCGGCTCTGCATGAGAGCCAATACCAATACTAAACTCCAAAAAAAAATTTATCTGAGGCGTAAGTAGACTCTGTGCAAAAAGAGAAGAGTCGTAGAATTTGGTTCCAAATACAAATTCTAAATTGTCCCATTCGATTCCTAGACATTTACTTTACTCGGTCAATCAAGACAGACTAAATGATCGCGTCGCTCGCAGCCAAGTTTCCGTCTAAATTCTCTACTTTAACGTTGACGCCTCCAGAACTAAATTGAAGGGATATAGTAAATTGAGCGAAACACAGCTAATGTACTAGAGATCTACGTCAACTTGATTGAGGCAATAGCTTAAATCGAATAATTTATTACATAATTATATAGGGCTATAAAGAAAGGGTGTGCTAAGAGGAAGGGGCTCGTAGTTCTCATCATTACGAACGATTTTTAGTATAGGACCAATCCTGAAATCGAGAAAAAATTCCAAGCTGATTCCATAGAAAAATGTCAACATTACAATATGTGTGGAATAGCAGGTTTTAATCTCGATTTCCAGATTGGTCCCAGAGTAAAAGTTGTTCCTAATGATGACTATTGTGAGCCCTTTTCAGCTTAGCATAACCTTTATTATAACCTTGTGCACTATTATTAACCCGCGACTTCTTTCGTTTTGTGCTGCCTGTAGGATTGATGTTCGGTTATTTCAGGATTGATGTTCGGTTATTTCTTAAAAAATGCTTTTATTCTCTAAACTGCTAAGAAACCGAGAAGCTACAATATTATCAACAATGTAGCTACAATCTAAGGCTACCCTGAAGTAATGCTAAAATCCTACAATCAACCTTTATCTCAACATTATTTCGCTTATTATACTTGCATATATTAGCATATTTAAAACTCGGAATAAGTCTTTGAGACGGTTTCTGCTAATCCACTTCGCTTCTCAGCTTATACTTACTAATTTTATCATAATATGCACGTAAGATACATAAGATTAGTATGGGGGTCGTCCATTAATCGCGTGATGTTTTTAGCTACTTTTTAACATCTCCCTCGCCCTCCTTGTGATACATGGTGAGATAACAAATTACCCCTTCTCCCCCCGCCAATATCACTGTATGTTTTGTGGTACAGATTGTCTTTAAAATTTTCAGAATTTAACGAAAAATTAAATACACGTACACGACTACTCGTGGGTATCTTACTACATCCCCCCCCCCCCCCTCCCCGTGTGATATTTCATAATGTTTTGTGACCCCTCCCCCCCTATCGAGCCTCACGTGATTAATGAATGATCCCATGTATGCAAACGTCGACAACGAAACGACTTCAGCTGTGTTTTATTAATAAAGCTCGTACAAATTGATTATGAAATTAAATTAAAATATTTATTTTTTATTATTGCCAAGTTATAATTGTGTTTTGTATTTAATTTGGATTTTGGATCTGCAATAAAGATTTATTAGAGAGCAAGTGAAGCGAGCGAAGCGTCTCGGCAACAATGGGCAAAACTTTTTATCTGTCCGTATGCTTGTTTGTTTGTATGGATGTTGTTACTCGCGTACAGGTTGCCTTTTTAACCGACTTCAAAAAAAGAGGAGGTTATCAATTCGTCTTTGTTTTTTTTTATGTTTGTTACTTCATATCTTTAGACTGGGTGAATCGATTTTGATGATTCTTTTTTTATTAGAAAGCTGACGCTTCCCATTTGGTCCCATTTCAATTAAGTCCAGTTTTGATAATGGTATCCATGAGAAAACCATATAAGTCTTAAATTTGCATTAAGTACGTGCGCGACAAATAGATGAATAACTCAATAGTCGGTCTTTTGAAGTCGGTTTTTGTTTTTTGTTTTGTAAAAATAATGTTCTTGTTACTACCTACTACTAATATCGATGAAATTTTGACTTTCTGAAAATGGTTTTTCGTAGTTGGAGAGTTTTGGTTCGGGTATTTTTCTCAAAAAGAGGATAGGATTTTTTTCCAATGCGGCTGGGATACATCTAAGGCAAAACTAAGTTCTTGCGAGCCCTACCTACTGTTCTCAGAACTACAATTGTATAGGTAATTTGTTATTTATTTCATTTGTGATTGGAATTGACTTCCGATATATTTCCAACGTCCCCATTGACCTCACTATTTGTAGTGCGGCATCTGGGAATTTCAATTCCAAAAAGTCCCATTGCCTTTTTAACAATGGGGCATTGAAAAGTGAAGTTGCCGCAACATATAAGTAGAGGTATGTAGTTAGGCACTGCGGTGCCTAGTTCTCGCAACGGTAGAGATTAGTTGGCGCTTTTTAAAAGCTTTTATTTAACCTGCAATTTATGAATGTAACTATGTTTGATCGGGTGAAATCTTGCAACTCAATTTTGAACCACTTCCCGATGTCCGATTGAGTTGAAATTTGGTATACGTGTGTAACTGCGATGACAATGCAATAAAAGTCTGTTTATATATTTTTTTGTTATATTTAAAATTAACTTATTTACTTTTGCTACTGTTAACTTTTAAAGCTATTTATACTAAACTCGAGTAATTTTGCGAACAGCAGACCTCGTGAACACAAGCTTTTTTGCAACCAAAATGTTTTATCTCGACAATCTCTCAATCGATTTTGCTAATTTATTAATAATTTAATATAAATTAACATTGAGTCAAAGAAAATACTCAATGTTTCTGACAAATTATTTATTATTTAAATCAGCCGGCAAATGGCGCCTCAGAAAATATTTCATGAGGGAAATAACCCCTCAAACATTTTCGACGACAAAAATCTATCGATTTGCTCGTCTCGTCACTCACGGCATAAAAAAAATTAAATTCTAAAACTTGTATCAGTACCAAATTCCGTCCAGATGAGTCAAACCGACTTGTACACGAGTACAAACATCAAATATAAACATACAAACATACATAAACCGTAAATTTAACACATGAGATAACATGTTGAAAGTAACAGCTTAAGATACCCACCGTAAAAGTACCTATGCGTCTTCGTGTTCAACCTATCTTGAACACAAAACAAAATATTTGCAAGCTTGCCCACTAATCTAATTCCAGAAACTTTTTCTGTCTTATACGAGTAAAATTCGGGCGTAGTATTAATCAAAACTTAATGCATACATTAAAACTTGTAACTGAAGTATCCAAGTTTAGGTTTATAGCATTAGAGGTGATCTATTATTCAACTGGCTGTGCCCTGATTAATCACAATTTTCTAATTTTAATTGGAAATAACAGGAAGCGTAAAACAGATTACCTTTTTTTAAACCTTTTTCTTAGAGGAGTTTTTTCCACAATGACAATGTTGCCATTTAATAACAACAACAAAACAACATTTAATAAAAAAAAATTTATTTGTTAACATTAAATACGTAGACAAAACTAATAAAACTAACAAAATAAAAATAATAAAATAATAAAACTTTTTCTGTCTTATACGAGTAAAATTCGGGCGTAGTATTAATCAAAACTTAATGCATACATAAAAACTTGTAACTGAAGTATCCAAGGAAAGTTTAGGTTTATAGCATTAGAGATGAAGCGAGCATTAGCTTAATCACAATTTTCTAATTTTAATTGGAAATAACAGGAAGCGTAAAACAGATTACCTTTTTTTAAACCTTTTTCTTATAGGAGTTTTTTCCACAATGACAATGTTGCCATTTAATAACAACAACAAAACAACATTTAATAAAAAATTTTTTATTTGTTAACATTAAATACGTAGACAAAACTAATAAAACTAACAAACCCCACAGGGACAGTTGTCCGCTTGAAACAAAAAATATATTAGCAATAGTATCTCGACTATCTTGTCTTAGGTAGATACGATTTCATCACGGGAATATATTTTTCTATCACACTGCGAATTGATTGGGCAAGCAAGAGATTTTCAATGGGCGAACTAATATTAGGATAGTCAATAAAGCTTACAAGCACGGCGGTGATAAACGTTTGCAGCTGTGTGAGTGTTGCTTTCATGAGTGTTTTTTGCGATGGGACGCGAATTTTAACAATTAAAGCGGCCTTTTTGTGTCTTAAAAAAATAATCAACCGGCATACTACTGGAATTGCTGCATTTTTATTTGTGGTCGTTTTTTTTAATGGCGGTTTTTACCTCTACGTATTTCGGGAAGAACATGATCTACTCCGTGACATGTTTTGTTTGTCAAGTGAACTACTTTCATCGTTGCCCGAAAACTTATAAGAACAAAACAAAATGGCCGGAGAGGAATAAGCCAGCTTTCAAAAAAAATCTTTTAACCCCTTTATAAAGAAAGAAATTTAAAAAGTAGTCTGAAAATCGTAATGACGTTTTAAGTGTTTTATAAAAAAGGCGTTTTGCACAAAGCTTGTATCAAAAGTTAATTATGAACCTTTTTTCGTGAGTCAAAAAAAAACTGCCTGTGATTTTTTTTCTTTCATCTCCTTTAGGTTCTGCTTCTATCAGAGGTTGGACAATATTAGGGCAATCGACCTGTTTGGCTCAGCGGTAATATATTCGCCTTATAAGCCAAAGGTTCCGGGTTCGATTCCCGGCCGGGCAGATATTTGAATTATGAATTTAAATGTCTGTTCTGGGTTTATGTTTTTTTCTTGCTTGTGTTAGCTGTCCTTGTCTTTGTGTGTTCAATGGCATCTCTGACACAGGGTATCCTAGTGGGGAGCTATGAGTGTGAAATGTTTATTTTAATCTTAACTCTCTAAATACTTTTTTTCTTTCTGACCACGAAAAAAAGGTCCATTTTTAGTAGGTTAGGTTCCACATATTCCGCACCAATAAATTAGACTTGGCATGGCTTGTGTTTTGTTTCAGTATCGCCTTGACATGGTTTCGGGTGTGAAGCGGATCAAACAGCAAGGTCTGGCGGTCAACCCCCATTCCTCATGATTAATGCCACATACCTACAGTTACATACATTTATATACATGCTACGTAACAAACACTTGCCATCGATTATACGAGTACCTACTTTCATGTGATTTGTTTGCTTGGTCCAAATTTTGCAATACATTTTTAAACCGTACTAAAAGTAACGGGGCAAATTTTGCAATACTTTTTTAAACCGTACTAAAAGTAACGGGGCAAATTTTACAATACATTTTAAACAGTACTAAAAGTAACGGGGCAAATTTTGCAATACTTTTTTAAACCGTACTAAAAGTAACGGGGCAAATTTTGCAATACTTTTTTAAACCGTACTAAAAGTAACGGGGCAAATTTTACAATACTTTTTTAAACCGTACTAAAAGTAACGGGGCAAATTTTGCAATACTTTTTTAAACCGTACTAAAAGTAACGGGGCAAATTTTGCAATACTTTTTTAAACCGTACTAAAAGTAACGGGGCAAATTTTACAATACTTTTTTAAACCGTACTAAAAGTAACGGGGCAAATTTTGCAATACTTTTTTAAACCGTACTAAAAGTAACGGGGCAAATTTTACAATACATTTTAAACAGTACTAAAAGTAACGGGGCAAATTTTGCAATACTTTTTTAAACCGTACTAAAAGTAACGGGGCAAATTTTGCAATACTTTTTTAAACCGTACTAAAAGTAACGGGGCAAATTTTACAATACTTTTTTAAACCGTACTAAAAGTAACGGGGCAAATTTTGCAATACTTTTTTAAACCGTACTAAAAGTAACGGGGCAAATTTTACAATACTTTTTTAAGATTTACTACCTAAACTAACGTGGTTTTGAATATTTTGTTTTAATTAACCGACTCAATCAAACGGGAGTATTCCCGTGTTGGCCGTCGTGGTGGAATACAGCCTAATAATCCTTTGAAGTTAGACCTGTATCCTAGCAGTGCATTGGGAGGATTAAAAAAGTAGAGTAGAGATATTTCCGTGTTAATTTTAACATAATATTTTTTAAACCTCCCGAAGTGCTTGAGTTGAAGTTTAGTTAACATAGTTCTGCTGGCTGCAATTCAATAAAAATGTAAAATTATAATTTATACAAGTTATGTAAAGTTATCAGGATTTGAAGATTTGTTGTATGTTTTTTATAATAATATTAAATTTTAGGTTTTTAAGGTTTTTTTTAACTTATAAAAGATTTGAAGGTTTTCCAGTTTTTTCAGTAGTTTAAATTAATACCGTACTAACTTGATAAAACTTTGAGTACTTTTTACGCATAACGACGACGACGAGCCGTTTTTGTATCTAATAATATTTCCAAAAACTCAAACAAAAAAAAAAACAAAAACAAAAAAAAACAGCTTATTAATTAAAAGGTAGTTTATTTTTATTTGAAAGCAAGTTTCGTTGCGATATACGAGTATGTTGCTTTATTTCGTGAAAATCAGTGCAACAGTTTAAAAAATAAGTTCTGTATTCTGTGTGTTCATAATTAATTGAGGATGTCTCATATTTTGAATTTGTAATAGTTGAAATATAATTAGCTAATTAATTCGAAATAATATTAATAAATAATTAACTCACCTTTAAAACAGAAGATAAGCACGAACAATAATACGACATTCACTCTAAACACATCGAAAAACTAACTGGAGCCAACTTTAATACTTTCTAAAATTACTTTTGAACTCTAAAATACTTTGCGATTATATATGTATTGCTTTACAGCCTCTCGTTAAGTTAGGGAGGATTTTACTTAGTTATTTGTTGGTTTGTTTGTCCAAAGTTTATTCGACCACCCTGGTTAGGCTAACATTTTTGGCTCACGTGGTCACGGAGCGGTGGCGCGTAGCGTTCTGCCGTTAGGCGGCGTCCGCCTTAAACTTTACGTCGTAGCAAGTTCGTAGCACCGTAGCAACTTCGCAGCTACGAGTAGTGGGTTCGTAGCTGTGGGCAGTGGAGTGGGTTCGTAGCTATGGGAAGTGAGTTCTGTTTTCTGCTTCATTAATATTTGATATTTTCGTTCTTAAATTACTTCCGTAAACACTCGTCTATTTATATTTTGTGAGAGAAATATAATTTCGATTAGCTTTCAATGCTTTTACTGGGATAGGGTATTTATTTTCCTTATTCAATTCAAACAACTTGTTAGTAGTATTATTTATAGGCTGAGTAGCCAGCTCTAATGTCAGAGTATTTAAAAATGCCACTGACATGTCGTATTTGGTTTTTTTTTAGTAATTGGCTTGCATTTGGCCGCCATCTTGCCTGATGGTAAGCAACGATGCGGTCTACGATGGAGCACGCTGCCTAGAAGAAACCGATTCATACACCAAAAATCGCTTTAAATCAAAATAAAACCGTCGTTTTTAAACGGTTTTTTTGTTTTGTTCTTTACCTGTTAATTTTGTTACTATTCAACGCCTTATCCCAATTTGGTGAAATTTCGCAAGAAAGTTTTATAAAAATTGGCACACGAACTGGATAGAATGATCCACAATTATGATGATTGATTGTTTTGAATTGGATTGTATTTTTACATACGATTATACTTTTCTATTTAAAATTAATTAAATTATGTAAAACTTAGTTTGTGATATCTTAACTAGTAACGGTAATATTATCGAAACTAAATCCATACGGACCTTTCCTTTTCATAGAAATGTATTAATAGCTTGACTAGATGCGCCCGTCGGTTTCAATCGCTATCCTACAGGAAATATAATTATTTTTGTTTTCGAGATTAATAAATAAATATTTAAGTAAAATAAAATAACATGTCACACTTATAGTCTAGAATTCCCTGCGTCGGGGATGCCATGGAACACATAAATACAAGGACAACTAACACCCAGACCCAGAGCAAATATTAAATTCATCATTTAAAATATCTGTCCGGCCGGGAATCTAACCCGGAATCTCTTGCTCATAAGGCGGATGTGCTACCGCGGTCCTTGTGAGCCAAGCAGGTCGAAGGTTTGTGTCATCCAGGATGCTAACTACTTTCATACAAAATTAAATCAAAATCTGTTGAACCATTTAAACGTGAAAAGTAACAAATATGCACTCACTCACAAACTTTTGCATTTGTTTTTAACCGACTTCAAAAAAGGAGGAGGTTATCAATTCGACTGTATGTTTTTTTTTTTATGTTTGTTACCTCATAAATTTTGATTGGGTGAATCGATTTTGATGATTCTTTTTTTATTAGAAAGCTGACGCTTCCCATTTGGTCCCATTACATTTAGTCCAGTTCTGACAATGGTATCCATGAGAAAACCATATAAGTCTTAAATTTGCATTAAGTACGTGCGCGACAAATAGATGAATAACTCAATAGTCGGTCTTTTGAAGTCGGTTTTTGTTTTTTATTTTGTAAAAATAATGTTCTTGTATTACTAGCAGTGCCCCGCAATGCCCCTCGCGGTTTTACGTTGTGATAATGGTGATGATGATGAAATAAATAATAATAAGCTTAGTGTTAGCTTAGCTTAATGTTTAGTCCAGGATATAAGATATCTATATTCCAAATTTCATCCAATTCTGTCCAGCCGTTTCAGCGTGAAGGAGTAACAAACATACAGACAAACTTTTACATTTATTACATTAGATTTGTATCATAGAATTGTGATTATAACAGTGTATATGTATACGTACATGTGTGTGTGTGCATACTCTTTGTGTGGTCAAACGTGGGTCAAACGGTTATTAAATACCGTCAAACATCAAGCTTTGTTTCCACACAATAACGTATCCGTCGCAAAACATATTTTAATCTATTCATTCACCCGCGAAGATTACCCTAATATGTACGAAAACATGTTTTGGGTAAAAAGTGGCGCTGCGTAGAATCTGCCGTCTTTGTCCGCTTTTGTTTTTGTAATGTGAACCGTATGACAGTTTCATGGCCAGGGACCTAATTGCTGAGCGCTAGAGATTTTCTCTGTCACTCTCATTCTCATGACATTTCTAATGAGTTCGACAGTGACCGAGATAATATATCAGTCGCCTGAATAGGATCCTAGGGCTATTTTGGCGAATGAGATATTATCTTCGTCACTGTCGCTCCCATTACAAATGCAATGAGAGTGAGAGTGACTGAGATAATTTGGAACGGCCCAGAATACCCTCTCAGTATTTATGGCCAGAGGGTGGCAATGGCAATATCTGCCCAATGTAAAGGTGACTTCACACTTCACAGTATGTTGTCGGTGTGAAGTGTCTAGAGGCTGGGTGTGGAAGCGGATGGCTCGTAAGAAAGCACAGACAACATAACCAGAAGATAAATCATATCTCATGTGTCATAGTCCTCTCGCGAAATTAATGCGCTCAAAAGAGCCTAAGCCAGCCCGTAGTTTTCATTGACACCGAAACTTTTGTAGTTTAAATCCGATAGATAATGTGAAATCACTCTAATACCTGTTATTTCAGTAAAGTAGAATATAACTGTGGAAATGTGGTTTAAGAATTTTATTAATCTCATAATAATACAGTGATTAGCTTATTGAGATTACATCTTACGTTGTATACAATGTTAGTGCTGCTAAGCCCAACGGACTTAAAAATAGTAAAATGAACTTTTTTTTTTGTTTTTGTGAGGTAGTTAAATATTTGCCAGAACTCAGTCCGTGCTGCGCCCGGAGAACAATAGGCGACTCGCGAGCGACGCGCTAAAGGTGGCGTCACATTGGCAGTGAGCCCAATTAGAAGATTTAAACAATATAAACAAATTTAACTAATATTTAAAGTGATAAAGATATAGAAATATGGATGGCATATGAATGAAATTATTTAACAAATAATATAAATATTAGAATAATGTTTTTGGCGGTACTAATAATTAGATACATTTAAGCCTTGGATATAGCAAATGGAGCAACATGTTGCGGAACATGTTCCTCAACAACACGTAGACTTACGCGGGACACGTGCGCTCGCTCTCGAGGCGGGAGCAAGCAAAATGCCCCGCGTCACGTACACTGTTGCGGGGCATGTTGCGGGACACTATGGAACGTTGCAGCGTCACGTATATTAAGTGTTGCGCGTCACGTTGCGGGACAAAATGTTCCCTAGTGTATCCGGCCCTTTACTTGTATTTTCGCGCAATAAAAGTAGAGCAGGAGGTTTCCGGTTCGATTCCCTATCAGCGGCCTTATCAACTAATTTTTTAAGTTCGATAATCAAACTTCAGGTGGTCGTTTTTGGCTGATATGATATTTTATGTCAAAACACACAAGCTGGCAGCAGAAAGGAAAATTGAAGGCTAGAGTGACATTGCCTCGGTCTTGTCTTGAGGAAAACGAGATCTAATTTTATGAACTTCATGAAGCCATCGCAGAAGTTAGTTGATTAGGCCGCTAATCTGGATACAAAGAACTTGACCTATATAGTGTATGAAAAATATGACAGGACCTGTCATGGGTGTCAATGGTAATTACATTAAATTTGTTCATACACTATCGAACACTTGCTACATTTTCTCGACATATAGTAATTGCTTCTTGGTATTGCTCTGAATATAGGTGAAAAAGTGAGTCTGTGTATATTCCATGGCATCCCCCACAAAAATCCGAGAGAAACTATAAATAAATCGAAAATTTGAACCCGTATTCGGTTTCATAAATTTCAGGAAACTCAATAAGCCGCATTACATTATCATATTAGGTTAATTTAGCCAATAATTCCTCTATAAGTATACCTAAACTAACTTTCATAACCACGATAGATCCACCAAAATGTTTTGATTGAACGATGAACTAAAATTGAACTTTGTTTTAGGCTAACCTGTTTGAGATTACTTCAATTAAAATTGAGAACAAAGGAAACAAACGGCTCTGAATCATTAATTCTGGCGTGAAACAGCGTCCGCGGCATAAATTACAGGAATTGGTACTTTTGGGACCTCCGCAATTAAGGCGATGTAAATCACGACATAGAAACAGTAAGGAATCTGCGAAATGTTGTATGGTTTGTGCTGCTCATTCATGCAGATGTCTGGGACTTTTCTGAGTTTTTTCAGATTTCATATACGCGTGCGTTTATTTGCATTGTATGTACAATATGCATACATGTACTTGTACATTGTACCTACTTTCTTAAATAAAAATCTTGCTTGAGTAGGTAACGTACTTTACGTAGCGTTTGTATGTATCTATTTGGAATGAATGTAAAATAATATAATGAATGTTACTTGTTCTTGTAACTTACTTGGTTACTTGGTCTAAACTAAAAGTGTGTACCCAAATATTTATTACATGACTGAAAAATGGTGACAACTACTCTTAACTTAGAAAACAGTTCAACAGAATCGACACCCGTTTTTTAAAAGTATTTTTACTAACTTTATATTTTAAAGCCTTTACAAGTTGCGTTACTGTTTGTATAACGATAAGACCCATACAACAATTTACTTAGAGAGGTCATAAACCACGTTCGCAGAGGCACGCAGCCTCTTCAGAATGCATCACGACTGAGAAAATGTGGGGAAAGCATTGACTTATTGAATTACTTCTTAAGGACGGGGCGTATGAAAGTCACCTAGTCAGTAGACTTCTATTCTTATATGCCATGCATTTCGGTCCTAGGCCAATCTGGTTTTAGGTTCGACGGCGACTTTTATTATTTCGTCGGCTCAACGAATAGGGGCATAACCGACTCTACGATTCGACTTACTACCGATTTACGTAATACAGATTTCGACTACTTGATGCAATTTTCAAGTACCTACCTACCTACCTGCTAAGCATAATATTGGAAATCTATTTCCGTATTGCCACCTCTACATGTTGATCTCTATGGGTATCGGGACATTGTTATGAGAGGTATTACAGTCATGTAATGCTTTGTCTTTGGTAATGAGGAGTTTCTACTTAGTGTAATGTTTGTGATACGGTTCCCATCTTCTTGAAACTTCACTGGTTCTAGGCATACTATTAAACGTGGTTATGAAGAAAAGGTACGCTAAGTCGAAAGGGACTTATAGTACTCATTAAACAATTCTTATTTATGGGACCATACTGACATTTCTAGATAAAATAGAATAAAGAAAAATTATAATAGGTAAAGAAACATGTACAAATTCTTATTATGGGACTGAAATCGAGAGCAAAAAATAGAATAAAGGAAAGTTTTATTAAGTAAAGAAAATGTACATTGATGTTTAGGTAGGCAATGGAGTGTGTGTTTGCCGGAGTCACATACATATTAATGCCTATATCGCGAATATCGTGATGTATGCCAAATACTTACTCACACATAGAAAAGAGCAAGGTTTGGACGCGATATGGCTGGCTGGCTGGTTTTAACTGTCTTCACCTGCCTGGAGTAAATATTCAATACATAAAAGATAAATGATTTCTTATGCCTTAGTTGACAGTTTATTCCAAGGTGCTGCGTATATTAGATCAATTAACTTATTACAATTCGTTGTCTGGTTCCAAGGGAATAAAATAAAATGTGAGCAGAATATTAATTGTTTTATTTTATATCTCATGTAAAGTAATTGTACTTAATTAACATAATTACAACATAATAAATACTTTTTCATCCCACCATCTCGGAAAGAGTATTTTTAATCTTCAATATCTGAGTGGAAAAGCCGTTTTTATTCTCTAGAGGATAAAGTAAATTGAATTTAGAACATCGTGTGCACTAAGTTTGTGAATTAAAAAAAACATTAAACCTATTTACTGCTACCTCTATGGTGCCGAATATATCATAGAACTTTTATTTAATTTGTTAAAAACTCAGACTCGGAACCTTCTTGGTGTTCTTTTTTCAATTTGCTTTGTACGCGGTTCTTTACGCAGCATTTTTTCACGTCATTGTTAAACCCTATATTAAAAACAAGAAACTTGAAAACAAGTGAATAAACTAAAATGAGTGATTCTAGCGACGAGGAAGTTTGTTTGACGCCAACAGAATTGACTGAAACTGTTAATAAATGCGCAAATGAGCTTTTCCACTCAGATATTGAAGATTAAAAATACTCTTTCCTCGCTGAGGTGGAATGAAAAGTTACGTGTTGCACTCGAGTGCAAAGATTTTTCACCTCGTGCTCTTTTGATTCCCTCACTAACGCTCAGGATTCTAATTTTGAATCACTCGCTGCGCTCGTGATTCAATTTTAGAATCCTTCGCTTGCTCGGTCATCAAAATTTAACACGATCAACTTTGCACTCTTGTATAACAAATAACTATTAATGTAAACAACAATTTTAGTGAATTTAGCAAACAATGTTAAATATTTATGAATTTCTTTTGATGATAAATGCATTATTTTTTAAATAAATTGAGCGTGATTTTTCATAATGCTGAGACTCCATTTTATATCGCGATATAACTTCGTGCGAACAAAACTATAGACCAAGCTAAATACTATAATCCAAGCTGCACAAGTATCGTTTGATCGCATACATCAAAAAATTGTTAAGATTTATACTTCTTATACTTACCTCTAATTTTAAAGTAATTATTGGGCCCAAGTTTGAATGCATTTTAAGACAGATCTAAACTAACTAAAAATATATCTGTCTTTATCATTGCAAGCCATTAGACAAGGATGCCAATAGTTTAAGAAAATTTAGATCTGTCTTAAAAAGCCTTCAAACTTGGGCCTATTGTGTCTACTAGCTACTAAGTAGTCGTTATATGGACAGTTAGTTATTTGACATATTGTAAGATATAATTTTACTGTTCTTTATGACAAAATTTACTATGAAAATGACCAAGAAATCACGAATTTTATTCACGTTCGAAGAAATGTATGCGGATTAGCTGATTTTCTTTTCGTGATTTCAGATTGGTTCCGTTGTAAGAGTTGTAATAATCAGTACAATTACATCTTAGAATATGCCTTTGCTGGTACATAGGTAAGTGGAAATAAATCAATTCCATTATTATCATAGAAGTATCTTATTTATAATTATTACCGTATTCTAACCTAAAATAATGGTGTCGATTTTGTTGTACCATTCAGACACGAAACTAAACTAATCCCATAAAACTAAAACTATGCACGTCTCTTTTAATCAAAGCAATCCTGAATTAGAACTGTTAAATTTAGTTTAGTTTAGAAAATGGTACCACAAAATCCATGTCCAACTAAATAACTAACTCTACCTTCAAAATGAACACATCTTTTCAGTCGCCATTTTCGTTTTGATTTTAGCGCAAAATGCAGAATTTGAACTTCACATTATAATACAACTTGTGTGTAAATACACACATTTATTACATGCAACTTAAAGTCATCTTCAAAATCTCAAATCATAAGTAGTCTTTTAAATAAAGCATTCGTTATTACGACACCAAGACTAGATTAGCCACTAATCTAGTTACGACTAGGTAAGGCCCGAGCAATCACCGGTTGATTGACATAACATCTGATCTTATCTCTTTAGATACGATCTCTCTTGTCTCGAAACAAGAATGGTTTTGGCATCTACTGTCGCGAATGCATTTGCGCTATCATTGGGCAAGAATAGAGTCAAACCTTTGGCTCTAAAAATACATACCTGTTGTCTCAAAGGTTAGCTTTTAAAAAGGTCTTATTACAAATGCTTCCTAATATCATGGACCAACAAATTCTTCAAAAAGTTATCATGATTCGCAAAGCATTCGACAATATCGAAATGGTCCATTTTGTCTTTGATTTCCAAATACATATTTTGCATTAAGCACGTGTTGTGTAACAGCTCGTAGAACTCTCTTGATTGTTTTTTGAAGGTTGGACTGTCGTTTTGTCCTGCTAGAATGTAGATCCGTACTTTTCTCGTCTGTAGGTGAGTGAAGCAATCGAAGAGTGGAGAGAGAGGGACGGCCCACTCTCTGGGTAGTTGGACCGCGTCGTTGATGGTGGTGTGGATCAGTTCTCGAAGGTCGTAGACTCCGGACACTAAGAAAGCGCCTTGAAGACGATGTGAACCGGGAAGACTTTCCAGAAAGTCTGCGTTTGCAAGCATTTTGGCGACCAAGTGAGCGCCAGCCGAGTGTCCAGCAAAGTATATTCCCCTGGAAAAATAAAAAAGCAAAATGTATTATGACGAAGCAGACAAACATTTAAAAGGGTATAGATAGATACAATGGTGCTTATAGGATAAGCACCACTCCGCACTATTCTGAACTTAATTACATGTCAATTTTGTTGGCGTGCAGTCGCGTCAAGCATAATATCCGTTGAAAGATACGTAGCAAGAAGTATTCGATAGAAAAATGTATGAGCAAACGCAATTTCCATTTACGCCCGATTTAGTCGCTGTCCTATTTTCCAACAGACATACGTACAACGTACATACTCGTACCTATACGCGAGTTTGAAATTATTTCGACGGAAGGCACCAATTTTACAATTGCTAAACGTACCTACTACTGGAACGCAATTTTCAGATCACCGCGTCTATCTATATCTATCTAAACCTACTATAGATACCTATGCAAAAAAACTGGTGAATGATTTGAGTTTCACAATCTACTAAACAAGTTCAAAATTAAATGCATGTTCACTTAGCAAACCAGTTTCGGACTGTTTGTTAATTCTAATTGGATTCTAATATTAGTATACAAGTTTTTAGACGAATATGTTTGCGAACAAAAGAAGTTTTTTCAAGTTAAAGCCGCCGCTTTTAACACCAATCTGGCTACAAAGTAAGTATTGAAATATGGAACTTATGGCACATAGCACAATTTTAAAAGACAGCAAATGTGTATTGGATAACGCGTACTTTTAAGGGCTTTTAAGGGCAAATGGGAGATTAAGCAACTTATATCTCAGGGTGACGAGCGCAGTGCTGTGCCGCGCAGGGTCTTAAATTCTGCGAGTTCAAAATTCTGGGTGGCGCAGACCTGTTATGGGCAAACGTGACGTTTAACATCAGGCTAGCGATTTGCTCGTCTCGTCACTCAATTATATATAAAAAAAATGTGATTTAAGGTTATAATTTCCATGAGTTACTTTTAGTCGGTTTTGTTTTGAATTGGTTAAATAAGCGACCTTTACTTTACGTGTTTACATAACAAATGACAGTTTGCTGATAACTTGGTTCAAAGCTAAAAGATATCATAAGACCTCTACGAAATAGCAAGGTAATTATTACATCATTTTAAAACAAAAGACAGAGGTTACTAATAAAAAATTACTTTGTATTTGACTTTGCTCGTTTTTTGTTGGGACACGTGGCTAGAAAACAAGCTGATAAATGAGGCAGTAGGATCACGAAGTGTATGCTCGAAAGCGGGCAAAAAGTCACGGCAAGCCGAAGAATTGATAATGTCTTCTCCAATGGTAGACAACGTATTGAAGAAGCTTTGTATATTCGAGGTGTCCATAGGCGGTGGTGACCACTACTGACCACTTACCATCAGGTGGCTCATCACTTTTTTATCATTCATTTTAATAAAGAAAGGTCCTCTGGCGTGATAGTCCAGATGCGTTCCAAGAAGACTTCTCGAATCTGGCGGATGATCACACTATTTGGAAAGTGATGGGATTACACCTTTGCCCAGTGGGATAGCAGGAGCTCAAAAGCATCATAATTTTATTTAATCACTAGCTGCATAACCTTCATTCCAAATTTCATGTAAATCAGTTCAGCCGTTTTTGCGTGAAAGAGTGACAAACATATTATCCATTAAAAAGGCTCCTAGTATGTACTCATTATTATATTGTACAATTTCGATGATTCATGTACATATATTTTTGTTACCTTGAAATTGTGAAAAAAACAGAAGTTCCATTGAAAAATGTTAATGACACTCGACAATTATGAATGGGTCACCTGTTTTTTTCCTGTTTGTTTGTTGATCCATTCGTAAGTTGTTCATAATGATGACCACTATAAGCTATTGTCTGCTCAGCATACCTTTTCCATATAACCCTGTTGATGGTTACGACATAAGGGCTCAATTAGAACCAAATCAAACCGTTTGACCTTTTCGGCCTCCAGGCCACTTGCCCTACATTTTACTAATTAATTGTCTTTAAAGGGCACACATTCCTGTAGCTTAAGGCGAAGGTAAATATTGAACATTCATCTCTTTCGTGTCTTGAAGACATTATAATTATGTATTACTGTTATATCTATCTTAATATATATAAATTACGTGTCACGTTGTTTGTCCGCTATAGACTCCTAAACTACTTAACCGATTTCAATCAAATTTGCACACCGTGTGCAGTTCGATCTAACTTAACAGATAGGACAGCCCACATCTCAATTTATAGTGTCTACCCGTGCGAAGCCGGGACGGGCCGCTAGTATATTATAGAATAAGAAAAAAACAGACAAGATCATTAAAAAAAAAACAATAAAAATGTTTTAGTTATGTCATATGTCTTTGAATTCGACGATGACATTAAGAGTTACCTGTTTTTTTTTTCCAAAAAATTTCGTCAAATTACTAAAAAAATATTAAACGTCAATAAACGAAAATTAGTTCACAACTAACTTAAAATTTTAAAATAAAATAATTTAATCTTATACCGTCCTAAAATTCCTAAATAAATAAAACACGCGAAAGCAGGTAACAACCATTTAGCTCACCATTAACCAGTCTTTAAAAGGCCTTATTAAATAGTAATAGTTCAGTTTCAGATAAATTTATTGAACAACTGATACATTGTAATTTAGTTAAATAGGGACAACTCAGAACTCACCTTGAGCCCATCTTCTCAGCATATTCAAACACGAATCTCGCCGCGTTCTGTATCTGGTTGACGATCTCCGCCAAAGTGGAAGCAGGACAGAGGTCGTAGCCGACCACTATCGTCTTGACTTTTGACTTGTGGAGCGACTCGGCTGGGTACCGGGATATCTCCCGGGACAGCTCCTGCCAGTAGCCGCCGTGGACGTATACTAGGATTGGAGCATCTGCGAAATAAAATTTTCACTTGAAGGCGAGTCGGTGATACATATTCGGCCAACAACTTGCTTTTTGTACGCATAGTAGGATGAAATAAAATTATTAGATTATAATAGATCCAACCGTTTATTTTCTTTTTGACAGCACCAATAGAACGTAACTGCGTCATGTTACGCAAAAGTTCACTTTTAAATGCGAGGTTTTAAAAATATGACAACTGCCTAAGTTTGCTCCTTGATCCCGTATAATAATCATCTTTGACAAATTGAGTCCATAAGTGCAGTAGTTTTTTTATAAATTACATAAAATAACAAACGTTTTTAAAAATTTACGTTATGGCTATCAACATAGTGATGTTACGATTGAGATATCGATATTGTTTATTAACTATTTTTATACGGGCATAATGTAGCATTCTAATGTAGTATAAATATAGATAGATTGATTTTAGGAAGATTATTATTACGTGTCAATGTGACAAAAGTGATAATAGAATGACGTTCTACTACTTACTAGCGCCATTCCTACGACTGTTCTCTTTCCGCACAGACTCGATAGAAAAATGAATCGATATCGTGTCCACTATAATCACTTGGTCACAACACTATAACTGTCAAATTAGATCTGTCAAATAGAAAATAAACGGTTGGATCTATTATAGTTAGAAGAAAAATAAACTAAAATAAGGGCAATAAATGTAGCGGCAGTACGGAAAAATAGTAGGGATTAAATAAGAACTATAAGGGTGTCTCACATAAATAGGAGCAGTATGGGACAATTATAAAAATATGTTAGTAAAAAATTAAAATATAACCAGATAACTACTATAGAATAATCTTTAAGAAAACACAAAATTAATGCAAACTAATCGACTATGAGTAAAAGGTTCTGTAAATCATAATTTACCTTTTCAAATTTTAAAATTCCCTTATTATAGAGCACCTATTTAGTTTCAAACAAGCACAAAAGACAATATTATAAGTTAGGTACTGAACCAGATATTATAACGCACTGAGCTGTAGGTACCTATAGATACCAGTACTACTTATAATACAATTATCCCCAAGATCGCGTCTTTACCGCCGAAACGAATACGGTTCGAGAATGTCAACAAAACACTCTAATGAGGTCAATTTTACGGAACACTTCAGAGCACAAATGTCTATAATTTAGCTTCCTGCATGCGTGGGCGGAGCTAGGTAAGGGCACAAGAGGGCACGCTTCCCCTTAAGGATACCCGGTGCGTATTCCAGAAATTTGTAAAAAATATTCGCTTGGGCAATGATGACACTGCTTTAAAAACTCTTAGGCTATTCAAGGTCCGAGTGAAAAGGTATATATCCTACTCGTAATCTTCATTTGCGACCACATCGATGCTTACGACTGATCGTAAGCATCGTGTTCGAGTTCGTGGTCAAACGTAGAATTGTTTGCGTAAAAAAAAAACTCTCAAATAATCGCTGTCCTCCAATTCTTTCTCGCCTACTTTGGTGCTATAATGTTCCCGACGTGTTTCAGGATTGGTCAAGATGAAAATCACATTGTGGAAAATCTAATAAATAAATATGAAAAAAAGAAGAGTTGAACTTGACCTTTGAAAATTTTGCCTTTTAAATATTCGCCCCTCCAAATCCATATTAGCCCCCCATAAAATCCTGACTACGTCAATGTCAGCATAAAAGGATGCTTTCGACACATCATCAGGCGTTATTTGAAGCGGGGGCTGAAATTTCGCGCTAATGTTAAATCACGCGTGAGGCAAGATCAAATTAAAAACAGAGATAAAACAGAGATAAATATGTTTTTTTATGTTATTACCTAATAGAATGACCACATTTCGTAGCATATTTTTAATAGTGTCAAATAGCCTATTGGAAAGGCTGAATGAAAACATATCGACCGTATATTCTATGGTAGAATGGTTTTTTAATCGTTAGCCATAAGAGTTTTGACACTTCATTTTTTTTTTTTTTTTTTTGTAAATTTAAGTGGGTGTTAGCATCCGAACAAGAAGAAAACTGAATCTCGGATGCTAACATCTTCCCAAGTTGAACTTAACCTACATAATGCCAGTATCATACTAAAGATATAATTGCTTTTGATTTTACTCTCATGACGTCTGAAATAAGCTATGTTAGGGTACTTTAAGGCAAGGAGAAAGTGGGCGCTGGTGAGGTGCAGTTGCTTTGTTTGTTTCTTCAGATAAAAAGGGAATACCTTAGAAAAGACACGACTCCTTCACCTCGCTAATACCCATTTTATTGAGGGTGGGGAAATCTTCTTATGGTACCCGGTTGTATCGGAGTAGAGCTATGGTACGAGTATGTAAGATTAGATCTACTAAATCACTTTGTGCTTAGACTAAGCGCATGGGGATCTCAAAAGGATCGCACTGGTACCCTTCTAGTACGTTGCTCGAGGCAACGCTCCCAGTAAAATGCAAGGTGCATATTCTCTCTGTCCCTCTACAATGGCATGGGCCACACCATCCCGTTGTCTTCCCTTGGCTGACTTGATTAGGAGGTTTCGCGGTTGGTTAGATTCCCAAATCTAACTAGCCGCGAAACCAACGGTCCTCTTTTAATCGGCTCTTACGATAGCCAGGGTATACCGAAGCCGTATTCTTAGGCCCACTTATACCCACGTTTCATTACCCGTGTCTATACGGTGGGTTTACTTAACCGAGTGTGTTATCATGAATAGATGGACTCAACGTCAAGCTGAACCCTTGCTTACGCGAAACAGACCATGAAATGTAGTTTTATTAAGAAAAAAGGCAATTGTGTGGAAAATTCAAGGAAGATTCCACCAATCCATCCACTTACTTCCTCAGAATTTTGATGTGGGTGAAATAGCCTGTCATGCAAAACTTTATATCTTATTGTTTATTTTTACGACATCGTATCTTGGTAATGGCGAGTGTTGCAAGCTGTGACGCCGTATCTCGACAGGAGCCTTATTTGGGTATTTTATGTTTCAACCAGAGGCCTGACGGTTATTGTGGCCAAGGCACACAGCGTGCGGACGGCGGCGATGAACTTTAGCGACACGGCAATGAATGGCTGCTTTGTCGTTCCTCCATAGTTCGGTAACTACGTCGTACGACGTGCGTTGTGCGACGTCCTACGTCGACTCACCCACGCCCGCTGTGTGACCACGACGCTTCTTTACACTAAACCCCATAGTCATATATTTTTTTTATTATCAATAAATATGCTCAAAGCTGAATCAAGATAGCTTTGAGCTAAACGTAATCAAACCATCATCTATATATTTAAATATTTATAAGCCGTTTCACTTTTAGATAATGACAACTTTCCTAAATTAGATATGACGAAACACGTCTAGACAGTAGACACCTCGACAGGTATTATAATTCTCAACTATACAAGGTGTTACAGAAAGGTTTATCTGTGTATGTATTTCAAAGGTGTGTTTCTAATCATATACTGAAATATCAAAATCCAAATCAAAACTTTCCTTTATTCGACTATTCAAAATCATTTTTACCATTTTTTTATGAATGGACTCTGACAGCGCAGCGTTTGTTACACTATATATTCGACGCCTTCATTAAAATCGTACGCCTGCAAAGAAGCTAAGTAAAGCACTCGCACCTGGCTAAGTTTACGTTAAAGTTTACTTGTGATACCGTCTCAGATCAAACTAGTTTATTCAGATAAACTAGTTTACTAGGATAACGTGTAGTCTAAAATGCTAATGCTAATCACCAATCTCACCAAGCACAGGACTCACTGTAGTCACGTTTCTGAAACCTTTCTCTTTACAGTAACCTTTCTGTAACACCTCGTATATACCTATTACAGCGTCTTGTCTCACAGCTGAGCCGACCTTGTTCACCAAACCGCGACACTTACAATAGTGCGGCGTTAGGTCGCTACACTTTTATCTATTTCAAGTTTACAGACGGAAAATGTTGTACGAGTTGAATTTTGAATTGAGGTCTGTGTTTAATCTTTAACCACATCGTCGCTTAACGAGAGGAAAGTTTGTGGTTCTTGAGATTGTTTGCTTGTGGTCTTTACATTTTACATTTTAAAATGGAACAGCTATTTTTTTGCGATTTCTGGTTTAACTTGGTAAAAGTTGATCAGAATTATTCGGGTTTTAGCTTAAAAATCTGATTGCAGAACAAAAACAAATTAACAATACAAAACAGAAATAAAACATTTTTGTGGAAACTGGTCTTACAGAATAAAACGTGTTGTAAAAAGTCTACACAAACAAAGAGGGGTGCGACCATATACTCGTACATAGGTAAGTAGTAGGTACATCTTAGTATGTCCCAAACTATAACCCTGTGTATTAGAAGAGAAGATGAAAAATGTCTTACCTCCAGGCAGGTCAGTCCCGAGAATGTCCAGTTTTTGTCCCGGTGTCGAGCCGTACTCGATCTCCAATTTATGAGGAATGTTATTCGTGGCCATCTCGCTGGCTGGAATGACGAAAGCGTGTGTTAGTCTCTGGAATTTGCGACCATTATTCTTGTGGAGAGGCTCGTCATTCTTATATGCAAAGAAATCTTTGGCATGCAGACTACTGTTGACGGACCTGATATTGCGATAGAAGCATTTATATATTGGGCACCGGGAATTTCACTGTATAGAAACACACTCACTGTTTCACCCTTTCACTGTTTTATATTACAGTTTTCTTCAATGTTGCACACCTCGTTTTTATATTGTTTATCTATCCTCTCCAAAGGTTGCCTGGAAGAGATCGCTCTTAGCGATAAGGCCGAAAGTTGTCGCACTAGTTTTAGATGTTATAATCCTTTTGTTTGTAATTTATGGTGTGAACAATAAAAAGTTTATCTATCTATCTATCTAGTCTGACTGCAATCAAAGACTCGTCGCAATTTTTCCTGCGAGCCTCATCAGCCAAAGCTTGAAAAGAACTGAAAGCGATGGCCATTAAGGTATCAAACACCAAATATTTCAAAGAAAATCCTTGGTAAGCTTAAAAACATTCAAGATTTGGAGATTTTCATTTGCATTCATTAAACTATGTCTTCACTCTTCAACTTACATTCGACATTTAGTACAAGATGTTTTAGTCTATTCTTTCAATTTTTGTGATGAAAATTATTGAATGTGCTTTTCTTGAAATTTTTATGCTGTCGTACATAACAAAATTTTCCTTTCAAAGAAAAAAGCCACACCTACATTCAAAGCATAATTTTCTTCAAACATTAATTCAAAAGTATATTGGCCGAATCTTGTACAAACTACTAAACTAAACCTATTTGAAGAGATTTACTCGTAAATTAATTATTTATCTGCGTCACCACTTCACTCTATTCTCGATATCTTCTTCAAAAACCTTTCACTCTCTTATCCTTTATTAGTGCATTCATTCGTTCATTAAGAGCACTTCTTTTGTCTGTGAAGTAATTTCTAGACGTGGTGGTCTTCTGCTATTGTTTTTTTCCTCTTTGTACTTTTTACCTGACATCTTTCTTCCATTCTCCTTCTCATATGGTTCGCCTCTTACATATTGCCTTTTTATCTTTTTCCTTATGCTGAATTTTTAATATTTACCTGTGGTAACGAATTGTACGTGATGCGTCAAAACTTCGTGGGAGGTGGGAAACCGGTCCGACCACCTGCTGGGCGAGTATTCTCGCTCCAGGTCCATGCCTTCCATGATGACCGACATGTTGGCAGACTGGCTGGCAGACTTGTTGGCGGACTCACAGGCGTCGTCAGCGAACTTGACGGCAGAACCTCTGGCTGACTCCTTAGATTTGATCTGAGAAGAAACATAAACTGTTTTTATTGTTTTTTTTTTTTGTATAAGCATAGCGGCGTTGCAGACAGATATTATGAGTCTATAACATTGTGATTGGATTATATATATATAATATTATTTTTACATCAGTTCAGTGTTGAAAAATATGCAAACGAAATAAGGCCTATAAATAGCGTTTAGGGTTTTTTGCCGTTCGTATAACTATTTTCATAAGCAACTTTTTAGTAATTTGCGCATTTAGCCAGCAAATGCTGCAAGCTAAATTGTGCGCTGTGCTAACGAGTCAGAATTTAAATTACTTTGTCGGCTTTTCTAAACTGTATTTAGATTTTACTTATGATACATTGCAATTTAGTAGGCACATTATCAGCTGCAGAAGATAAAGTCTACTATTGTTATAGAGAGAGCTAGGCGGGTTTTTATTAGATTGTTTGTCATTGTGATACAGTTTACTCGTACAATGTAGCCTTTATCAATTTTGTAAGTATTTAGTTAGCAAATAGTTAGTAAACCTTGCACAGAATTCACGATAACAATTACTAATAGAAACGGGAACCTAAATGGTAATTTTGTGTCCCTAAATATTTAATAATAATCATCATACGTATATAAAGACTGACTAACGCTCCTTAGTATCTTATTTATTAATCTGTAGTGACTCAGCCTATCGTAAGAAATTTTCCTTTACGAATAAAATGAAAACATTTTTTTTTTCGATTTTTTAATTTCATTTATTTTATTCTAATAGGATCGCAAAATGAACCGATATATTCTACAATAAAACCACCTAGGACAAAGTTCTGATAACTATATAATAGTTATTTTACATTATTTAAGAACAGTTAACACACATAGAGGCTAACGCCAGTAAAAACTTTTAAGAAGATGGTAGGTACTAAAGTAGAAAAAAAATTTAATCCAGTTCCAGTTGGGCATGAATTTTGAAGGCCAGCTATTCATTTATTTTGTACGCATATAATAATATTATTTTAGACAAATATACAATTAGGGACATATTAAATGAAAATAGTGCATCGCTTCAATAAATCTTAGGTACATACCTGTTTATTATTATTCACTATCTTATAAAAATCTGTTATAACTTTGACAAAACTCTCAAAAAACATTTTTATAAATTTTCGAGACGCACACGACACTGACACTTATTTGAAACTGGTAAAACTAAATAATAGGTATATTTTCGATATAACTGTTAATGATTCTACCAGTTTTTATCTAAGTAGTTGATCCAGTTTGATGAAAACCGGTTTGCAACCTTTTTCAAAACAAAGTAGACCTACTCCGTTCAATATTGTCGCGACGTGCGTACGTGCGAGGCCTATGAATAGGAGATAATATTATTCATAGCACATATAAACATATACAAAGCTATATTATTGAACTAGAGTTAGATATATTATTTTATTGCACATCAAACAAATGACAAGAAAAACTAAGACCAAATAAAATAACATTCGGTAGGTAGTACACGGTCTTATGTTAAAGCAATTTCTTCTAGACAGTTGACAGGGCTGATTATGATGATGATTAGCACTTTAAAAAGAAATAATACAATCTTTAACACATTCACTTCTCACTTGGTTGCACAGTTACGACTTGAACAAATTAACACAGAGATTTTGTCTTCAACATAAACTCTATCAAAATAAAAAATAAAACTGATAACATAAAGTGCTATGATACTGCGGTTAACTAACCCAGTTAGTAGATAGGCACTGAATATAAATTATTGCAGCTGCGACAGAAACGTAGTTAAGTACATAGAAATAGCTAAGTAAGTAAATACCTTGTAATTTTGTAATATAAATTTTCGCTAAGTCAGAACATACGCTGTCGAGAGCTAGGTATGGACGTTACGACGTTGTTAGTAAACCAAAACGCTGCTTTTCTTTGACATAAAGAGCCTTACTTTAAAAAAAACTACTTTTATTACTACCTGTACCTATAAAGACTACTTATAATGCTCTAGCAATTAACTTCTCCCTGATGTATTTGTCACGCGCGGAAACAAGACACACTTTTAAACAGTGACTAACTTTAAGCAGTCTTTATAAGTAAGGCCCAAATGTTTTCTCATGAATTTTAACATAAAAATAAATAATGTGAACAATCGCACACAACACAAACAAACAATAAATACAGTAAGTATGTTGTATATTATGTCTCGCGGGCAAATTTTTTTGCGACAATCACAACTTTGACTTTTGAATCTCCCACTCTTGACCGATTTTGCACGGAGGTACCTATTCGAAATTCTGATTTAGAATTGAGTTCTTACTAAATTAATGTTTTTTCCAAAAATTATCAAAAACGGCCTGTAAATGGCGTCGTTATCCAAAATCCGACGCCAAAAATTTATGAAATTGATAATCTCCATACTAAGTTCCGCCGAGATTTTCTTGAAAAATACGATACTTGTACATGAGTACGAGTATCAATAGTATCAATCAAACATACATTACAAGCGAGTCGGAGGTCAAACGTAATTTCAATATAAGTCAATTCGTTATAAAAATCAAACCCGGACAGAAGAAAGCGGATTTTGCCAGTTGTTGCAGACTTTAAAATATAATATTAAAATTCTAAACAACTTTTAAAATGGGACCAATCTTGACATAGCGACATAAAACCAGTCTCAGATAGAAGGTGCTAGATTGGATCGAAGTATTGTTTTTCTTATTTGTTATACCTACTTGTACGGAATTATAGATTACGTGATCATGATGTTAATTAGGTATGAATACTGATTGAGTCTGTTTGCGTTTATTTTATTGCATCACTCTCCGTACTCTAGAATTACTTGCCTATAATTGCAAATGAAATTGAATTCGACTTTTGTAACCGATATTAGTATAATTTCACACAAATTACAAATGAAATATTAGGCCCAAGTTAGATCTAAACTAACTAAAATATATCTGTCTTTATCATTGCAAGCCATTAGACAAGGATGCCAATAATTTTAGAAAATTTAGATTTGTCTTAAAAACCTTCAAACTTGGGCCTATTTTCTTGTTACTATTATTTTAGGTAGTATTTTATTTGAAGATACACTTCAGCTATGTGAAGTACGCAAGTGGATGCGCGGCTTTCTCTAGGAGAAGTCTGTGAGCAGCGGTAGACAAACGTTAAATAATCTGACGGTGATGTTGATTTTAATTTCCCTATTGACTTTATCAGAGCGCAATTTAATATCAAAACCAAAAGACCCTCAAAAATTCAAAAACAAAAAAAGTAAGCTGGAAAATTATAAACTACATAACAATGTTCAAAGTAACCAACTTGAAACAATTAGCAGGCCATGGCTAAAATAATTAGCACAAAAGTAGAGGTCGTGTTCATTTCACAGATCCAATTGAATTTCAAAATTTTTTTTTTTTGGAGAGTCTTGTAAATATCGAGGATAGAGCAAAATGACTACATATAGGTATTTGACCTATTGTGGACGGCCTGTTTGGCTCAGCGGTAATAATATCTGCCTTATAAGCCAGAGGTCCCGGGTTCGATTCCCGGTCGGGCAGATGTTTGAACGATGAATTTAAATATCTGTTCTGGGTCTGGGTGTTAGTTGTCCTTGTCTTTGTGTACATATGTTCCATGGCATCCTCGACACAGGAATTTATCCTATTGGGGAGTTATGAGTGTGAAACGTTATTTATTTATTTATTTATTGTGTAATTATTAAAAATGTATAAATACGGATAAACAACTAAAAAAGTGTAACCCAACTACGTGAAAACTGAGAGGTATTCAAGAATCTGTGAGATTTCAAGAGTATTTCAAGAATCTGGGAGATCAGCAGGCTGATTCAGCGATCCGAATATCGAATGTTTTGGACGATTATCTTCGAAAAGTCTTCCGCCTTTGGAAAGAATATGTCAAATCTCGGAAAGATATTGACATAATTATTTGATTAGATTTGACATATTCTTTCCAAAGGCGGAAGACTTTTCGAAGATAATCTTCCCATACATTCAATGTTCGGATCGCTGAATCAGCCTGCTGGAAGCTCGGTTGATGCTGGCGGAAAATTACCCAACACACTAAATGCGCGATATCAATGTTCTCGAGGATGAATGAGAAAACTCTTTTAAAATAACCTCTTTGAAAGAGTTTTTCTTCTTTTAAACTCGAAAAAGTCTCTACTACGACTAAAAGTAAAATGTGTCTGCAATTCAATCATGTCTACGTTCTAGGTCAATCGTAATAACAATGCTAAGGAAAGAATGTACAATTGTACTTCTATAGATTTCTTGCTAAACCGGTTTTATTGGTTTTTAATTTGATTCAAACGATTTCATTATTGGTTGTTAACGATCGGTGTCGGGAAGCCGACTAATTGGTTTTAGAGCAGAGTAATGACTTCAGTCTGGCTTAACCTTTAGTAATGGAAAGAAGATTAAATGTTGATGGACTTTCTTTTTTATTCACGGCACTAATGATCAAAAATTGAGCGAATTTATTTTCTTTTCTAAAAAATCTTTTTTCTTTTTCAGCTTTTGAGCTATTATTAATTAAATTATTCTCTAAAGTCTATTGTAGGGTAGAGAAAACCACACACCTGAAATTTAAGAAGAATATGACGAGTCACTATCTTACTCGCTCATTCCAACATTTTGTACTTATAAAGTCACTAAATAAAATGATGAAACAACGCATCAAGTTGCTCAAAATTATATCACAAAGCTTCTACAAAAAAATAATTTCGATTCAAACAAGTTTGAATACTTAAACATGGGACTGTTTTCCCCATTTTTTTGTTTTTTTTTATTATATTTGAGGTCGTTGAATGATAAATAAAAATACCTACCTGCTCTGGGTTTGGGAGTTAGTTGTGCGGTTTGCGGTAAGTTATTACATTTTCATGGTTTAGCGTGTCCTGTGTTGTGTGCAGTCATAAGTGTAAATCAATATTTATATACAAGGTTATAAGGAAAGGGTATGCTAAAACGAAAAGGACTTATATAGTACACATTATTATGAACAACTTTTACTATGGGACCAACCTGGAAATCGCGAAAAAAAATCACCTGGTCCATTCCATACATTCTGTCGAGTTCCATTGACGTTTTTCTATAGAGCAGCTGTTTTTTTCGTGAATTCCGGGTTGGTCTCATAGTAAAGATGAGTACCATGAGCCCTTTCGGCTTTTCATACCCTTGCCTTATAACCCAGTATTCAATTCAACGAATTATAAATCTAAAGTCCTAGTACAAACCGCAAGCCATCGAAACTTGATGCCAAGTGATTGCCTTGTAAGGCCTCTAGGTTACGTAAAAGGTATTCAATTACTCCATTGCACTAAGTGTCATTGAATTATTCGCACTCATGTACTCTGATCTAATATTCTAATGGATCGCAGTTGAGAAGGTATACAGATGTGTGAGCGGTCAAGCGAAAAGAGATAATGGTAAGTACTTAGTTAGATTCGAGATAAACGCGTTCAAATTTTGGAGTTGCTAACAAACATGTACAGGAAGTATTTAAAAAAATAAACTAGTCGAGATAAAAATAGTCTCTTTTAACTTAAATGAAGATACGAAAGCACAGATTAAAAATGTAAAAAAAAAATCTAACATTTTAATTCCCCCCTTTTTGCTAAACCGCTATACATTTTTATTTATTTTTAAATATGCTACATAGCATACAATCTCCAAATTTAGGACGATAAAGTCACACGCTCACCTTTGCAGCCTTTCTAATAAAAGAAAAACAAAGTAAAAAAAATACCTTCGGAGGTGGTGGCAGTAGGCGGTTACTGACTCTTCCAATCTATATGTTGTTTTTCCGGTTAGCCTACATAACTGCTATATTCTACTAATATTATAAATGTCAAAGTTTGTATGTAAGTATGTTTGTTACTCAATCATGTAAAAACGGCAGAACGGATTTGGATAAAATTTGGTACGACTATGGACTATTTACCCTAGATATAACATATATGCCCATTTGGGTGTTAACATTTATAGGCTACTTTTTCCCAGAAATTATTGGATTCTGTAGGCTAGCGGGTGAAACCCCGGGGCACAGCTAGTATACTGTACGGTGTACGCATTTAAAACATGTGAGTAGACACGTAGCTGTTTAATTAGCGTGTCCCAGTAGAACTAGTTTGTGTGGGACGAGCTGAACCAGTCTATAATTTTATTCGTCAAAATTTATATTGGCGATTACTAATAATAACCTAACTAGCTGATCCCCGCGGTTGCAATAATCCAGTGTGACTTGTTTGGTGTGACTCGTTAAGCCCCGTATTCATGGTAAACATTTGTTGAGCAACAAAGTTGAATCAACGAGTTGCGGAGTTGCTGTCAACATGTTGCTGGCAACACTGCGTGTTGTAGAGTTGATAACGGTATGTTGACGAGCTCTCGCCCGTGTTTCCAGCAACATTCTTGCCGTTCATCAACAATGTTGCTAAACAAATGTTTACCATGAATACGGGGCTTTAGGAACTCAGGTACCTACTCAACAGAATCTCACATCTACAGGATTTTACAGGACCCATATTTTTCCATTAAAAAAAGAGCTTATGCAAAAGGTTATTTCTACTCAATTTTACTCAAATCCGTTGTTGAGCCGTTTCACCGTGAAGAAGTAACAAACATACTCGTACGTACTATCTCACAAACTTTAGCATTTACATTATCACCTACTTACTTTTATTTGTTGTTAATCATGAGTCATTTCTAGCTGTCAAACTTTTCTCCTGGGACACAAGAAGGTGAAAAGGGCTGGTTTAAAGGTTTTGAGGCCTCGTTCCCGATCAGTAAGCCAGGCACGTGCCGTCGACAAATTGTCTTTCAACCGTTCCTATCCATGTCCTGATTGGCAAAGGTATTTTATACTAGCTTCCGCCCACGGCTTCGCCCGCGTGGACTATACCTCGGGAACCGATAATTAATTTAACCCTCCTTTTTTGAGAACATGTAAAAAGCGTCATACAATGGAAGCAGGGACCTCAAAAACCCCCAGATGCCAAAACAGATGCTAAATCAGCCCCCTCGAATCATGTAGAAAAAATAATGGCGGCCATTTTGAATCATTTGGATTTTTGCCACAACCATCAAGTAGCCCTTGCTAACTCCTATGACATCTAGTCAAACACCCACCCATCTTCAACCGTTTCGGAGATATAGACCCTCAAAGTTTGTATGGCGGCCATGTTTTTGAGGCGACTATGTTATTTTTAATGGCTCCAAAAAGGTCCGAGATTTTGGTGACTTTTTAGTCTCAGCGCTTTGGTAAAAATGTTTTTAATTTTCGAGATAATTAGCAGTTCCACCTCGAGGATATGACTTTTCGAAGGTTTTGGATTTTTTCCTGATGTTGTTTACCCGCCTTAAGTTTAGTACATCTGTAAAGTTTCATTGAGTTAGCATCAAAACAAATTCTTTCACCGTACTATCTTTACCACGCCATTTCACCCCCACAGGGGTTGATTTTCCAAAAATGGTGAAATAGGTGTTCGTTATTTTGTTAAGCTTCGTATATTTGTAAAGTTTCAATACCGTGACGTCAAAAACAATGCTTCTCCATCCTAACTTTAACACCCTATTTCACCCCTTTAGAGGTAGAATTTCAAAAAATTCTTTATTGGTACACGTTCACTCATCAAGACAAACACACCCTCCATATTTCAAATTTCTACGGCCAGCGGTTTAGGCTGTGCGTTGTCTGTCAGTGAGTCATTACAATTCTCTCTCCGTACTATATTTACTACACCATTTCACCCCTTTAGGGGTTGTTTTTTCAAAAATAATGAAACATGTATCTATTATTTTCATAACTTAGTACATTTGCAAAGTTAAATAATCGTAGCATTGGGAAAAAAATATTTGTATACAAACTTCAATACTCCATTTCAGCCCTTTAGGGGTTGATTTTCAAAAACAAAAATATACTTAGGTGTCTATTATTTTTTTTAGCTTAGTAAATTTGCAAAGTTAAATAATAGTAGCATTAAGAAAAAAATATTTCCTTACAAACTTTAATACCTCGTTTCACCCCTTTAAGGGTTGATTGTCCAAAAATAATGAAACAGGAATCTATTATTTTTTTATCTTATTTAATTTTGCAGATGTACTCATCTGCATAATTAAATAATCGTAGCATAGGGAAAAAAATAATTTCATACAAACTTCAACACTCCATTTAACCCCTTTGGGGGTTGATTTTCAAAATCCAAAATAATAAATGTCTATTATTTCTTTTAGCTTAGTATATTGGCAAAGTTTTGTAACCACAGCATCAAAAAAAATTCTTCATACAAACTTCAATACTCCGTTTCACCCCTTTAGGGGTTGATTTTTCAAAAATGATGAAATAGGTGTCAATTATTTTTTTAATTTTAGTATATTCGCAAAGTTTGATAATCGTATCATTAAGAAAAATATTTTTTTCATACAAACTTAAACACCCCTTTTCACCCCTTTAGGGGTTGAATTGGGCAAATTCCTTTCTTAGTGCGCGTCCGCTTTTTGGTATAAAACTTTTGTCCAAATTTGACGTTTGTAGCTTAAGCGGTTTAGGCTGTGCGTTGATCTGTTAATGTTGATGCGTTGATTCAACACTCTTGTTAAACCCTTTCAGGGGTGGATTTTCAAAAAATAATGAAACAGGTATCTAATATTTTTTTTAGCTTATTACAATAGCAAAGTTAAATAATCGAAGTATTAGGAAAAAAATAATTTTATACAAACTTCAACACTCCGTTTAACCCCTTTACGGGTTGATTTTCAGAAAACAAAAAAATAAGTGTCAATTATTTTTTTTAGCTTAGTATATCTGCAAAGTTTCGTAGCCACAGTATCAAAAAAAAAATCTCCATACAAACTTCAATACTCCGTTTCACCCCTTTAGGGGTTGATTTTCAAAAAACAAAAAAATAAGTGTCAGTTATTTTATTAAGCTTAGTATATTTGCAAAGTTTCATAACCACAGCATTAAAAAAAAAATTTTCATACAAACTTTATTGCTCCGTTTCACCCCTTTAGGGGTTGATTTTTAAAAAATGTTGAAATAGGTGTCAATTATTTTTTTAACTTTAGTATATTCGCAAAGTTTGATAATCGTAGCATAAAGAAAAAAAAATTTTTCATACAAACTTAAACACCCCTTTTCACCCTCTTAAGGGTTGAATTGGGCAAATTCCTTTCTTAGTGTGCGTCCGCTTTTTGATATAAAACTTTTGTCCAAATTTCACGTTTGTAGCTTAAGCGGTTTAGGCTGTGCGTACATGTGTCAGTCAGTCACGACCTTCACTTTTATATATATAGATGGTACTAGCGGCCCGTCCTGGCTTCGCTCGAGTGGATATTCATTTTTTAAACATTTTGGGATAAACGTAAATTAAAATGCGTCTTGCGGGTGATAAGTAGTTTTTTTTTAAATTACTATTTATATTTTCTCTTATAATTTTTTACATTTTTATCTATAAACGTATTTTTATTCTCATCTATCGTAACTTTATTGTCCCATTTTATTTATATTGTGTTTAAGATTAAATACTTTCTTTATTTTTTTAGGTTTTTGGTTGCAATTTTTTTACTTGATCTTATTTTGTTAAGGATCCCTAATTTTTTCAGGTAATAAATATAGCCTATGACACTCAGCAATAATGTGGCTTTCTATTGGTGAAAGAATTTTTAAAATCGGTTCAGTAGATCCCGAGATTACCCCTTACAATTTAACAAATATACAAACACACAAACTTTACTTCTTTTTAGTATTATTACTAGCTGACCCGTGCCCACTTCGTTGGGCATAATGTTAATTAAACCCGAAGCCATCGCGCTTTCCGGACCGTTTTTTCTCCGATTCACTTTGCAAAACGGACTACCACGTAAAAGCCTTTTTATTTTTCGGTTTTTTATATAACCTATGACACTCAGCAATAATGTGGCTTTCTATTGGTGAAAGAATTTTTAAAATCGGTTCAGTAGATCCCGAGATTACCCCTTACAATTTAACAAATATACAAACACACAAACTTTACTTCTTCATAATATTAGTATAGATTATTAAGTATAGATTTAGTGAAGGTTTATCTCTCACGGGACAAAAGCGGTGGAAAGAGAATTTGTCGACGGCTCATGTTGGACCTTGCGGTGTCCCTATGGGTCTGCCTCCGAGAAACTAGTAATGAAATACAATTACATCAGTGGATTTAAAGAACAAGACTTTAAATAAAATTATAATTATGAAATCTTCTTGAATTCATGTTTTGTACAGCGTTTTAATTACTGGTTTCAACGTAACGGATGATTTCAAGCGTTTAATTGGGATGGTTCTAGTATTTCATGAAAACCTATTAAATTTTACTCGGTTTTTCCGAATCGGTGAAATCATTTTGGTATCGTTTTTTGCATAACATTATTTATAGATTTTTTCATTAAAAATCTTGCTTGCAACACCTTTTGTTCTTTTGTTTTGGGAAAACGGGTCGGAACAGTCGCGCCACTTCCGCAGGACCGTCTTGTCATACGCCGCTACAACGCATCGGGTATCTAGTTGTGGAGGGTAGCGGGATCCGAGGCACGGTGCACCGCTGGCCGACCGCAGGTAGTAGGGGGCCCAAGTAGTGAGCTAGCTACTCACAAAAGGCTGCCCCGCCAACTCGCGAAAAATCCCGGGATGCGCCATCGTGCCGGTTAGCGACCGGATGAAAGGGCCCGATGGACATCCTTGGGGGGGCTCGGGCGTCCCCGCGGTCTCCCAGCTAGTTCCCCGTGGATGCAGCGTCGTGGCGTGTGACTACTGGTCAGCTGAGTGGCTGCCTCCTTCCACTGCCGTTTTCCCACCGTAAACAAACACTCAAAACAATGACGATGAACAAAAGTAAAAGGGTTAAACAGCGGCTGCACGCCCTTTCGCTTAAAGTGCACCTCACTAACATACGAGGCCTGCACTCCAATCTCGTGCCAGTACACCACCACCTGGAGACTGATAAACCATCGCTTTTGTTTATCACGGAGACGCAGATTGGGAGTCCGTCTGACGTGGCGTACTTGTTATACCCAGGGTATACCTTGGAGCACAATTTCAAGCCCCATGCTGGTGTGTGCTTGTACGCCCGGGACGACATCTGCTGTCGGCGTCTCCGTCATCTTGAAGACCCCAGATTTTCAGTGCTTTGGGTACTGATAGACACAGGTATAGAGAAAATTCTTTATGCCTGTGTCTATCGGTCGCACAGTGGAGACCAGGAGACAACCAGGCTCATGGACTATCTCGGTGAGGCGGCCGAAACGGCTCAACTAAAGTACCCCACAGCTCAATTAGTGTTACTGGGGGATTTCAATAGCCACCATAAGGAGTGGCTATACCCACACCAGGACACTAACCATGCCGGGTTAGAGACGCGAAAGCTTGCTTTAGCGTTAGATCTAACCCAGCTGGTTCAAGGAGCAACACGGGTACCTGACGTTGACTCTCATACGCCTTATTGCTTGGACCTTCTGCTGACAACTGATCCGGACCGCTACTCGGTGTCGATCTCTTCCCCGTTAGGGAAGTCCGACCACTGTCTGGTGAAATCTGTATCTGTCTACTCCCCGCCTGATCCCAGCCCTAGAGGCAGTCGGCGGGTGTGGCGATACAGGTCAGCAGATTGGGATGAGATGCGAGCTTTTTTTGCGTCTTATCCTTGGCAGCCTGTGTGCTTCTCTTCGGACGACCCCTCAACCTGCGCGGATGCCGTAACTGATGTGTTGCGATTGGCAATGGAGTATTTTATTCCATTTTCTGACGTACCATTAGCCGGCAAAGCTCGCCCATGGTTTGGCCCTCGCTGTGGTGCCGCTGAGGCGCGCAAACAGGAGACTTTCCTTGCCTGGGTTGATGCTCGACACCGCAAAGCGAGGGACATCCGTCAAAAGAAGAGAGCGTTTAACGCAGCTGCCAAGTCTTGCAAAAAGGTATTACAGAGGGCTCGCTTTGACCACATTAGCCGAATAGGGAACAAACTGGCTTCATACCCAGCGGGTAGTAAAGCGTTTTGGTCCCTAGCTAAATCGGTCGAAGCGAACTTCTGCCGCCCCTCACTACCTCCACTGCTGAAGCCTGATGGGACGCTGGCTCACACCGCTGAACAGAAGGCAAACTTGTTTGCTTCTCTGTTTGCGGAGGCTTCGCGTTTAGATGCTGGTAGCGCGACACCCCCTACTCCATCGAATAGCTCGAAATTTATGTCTGAATTTCGCATTCGTCAAGTGGAGGTTCGCAAAGCGCTACGCGATCTCGATGTGAACAAAGCCAGCGGTCCAGACGGTATTCCAGCCATAGTACTCAAGACGTGTGCGCCTGAGTTGTCTCCTGTGCTGACACGCCTCTTTCGTCACTCTCTTGAGGCTGGTAAAGTGCCGAAGTCGTGGAAGCTTGCTAACGTGCAACCTGTGCCTAAAAAAGGTAGTCGTGCCGACCCTGCCAACTACAGGCCTATCTCGGTCACGTCTATACTTTGTAAAACTATGGAACGTGTCCTTAATAACAGGCTCCTGGCGTACCTAGAAGCAAATGACCTTCTCAGTGACCGTCAATACGGATTCCGCCGAAACCGGTCCACTGGTGATCTTCTAGCGTACGCCACGTACATCTGGAGTGAAGTCATCGAGAAGCATGGAGAGGCGCTAGCCGTTTCCTTAGATATCTCGAAGGCTTTCGACAGGGTTTGGCACGACGGCCTTATAAGTAAGCTTTCTTCGTATGGCTTGGCCACTGGTCTTGTTGCGTGGATTTCGGACTTCTTGCGGGATCGATCGATTCGAGTAGTCATTGATGGCTGCTCGTCCGATCGCATGGATATTAATGCCGGTGTTCCCCAGGGGTCGGTGCTCTCTGCGACACTTTTCCTGCTGCACATTAACGATCTGCTAAAGCCCGGTATTTTTGGGTATGCAGACGACAGCACTGTTGTAGAGAGCTACATTTCTAACGCACGGTCCAGTGGTCCTCAAATCCAGACTCTGAGAGAGGCCATGGTCGAGCGCATGAACTTGTCCCTTAAGGCTGTCTCAGATTGGGGTGATGCCAATCTGGTCAAGTTTAATGCGACTAAGACCCAGGCGTGTCTATTCTCCGCAAAGAGGAGCCCATTTCAACTGGCTCCTACTTTCCGTGATGTGTCCATTCCGACAGCTGACAACCTTGAGCTCTTGGGCGTTACTCTGACGTCGACCCTCAACTTTGGCTCCTATATTGAGTCCAAGGCTCAATTGGCTGCCAAGAAGCTGGGTATCCTTTCGAAGGTGAGGCGGTACTTTACGCCGGAGCAGTTGCTGTCACTATATAAAGCACAAGTTCGATCGTGCATGGAGTACTGTTCTCACCTTTGGGACGGATCAGCCAAATACCAGCTTGAGGCGTTGGAGTCTATTGAGAAACGTGCCAAAAAGCTCATAGGCAAAGACTCTCTTGTTCGGACTAAGCTCCAGAGTCTCGAGCATCGCCGCAAGGTTGGTAGTCTGTCGGTTTTCTATCGGTTACATTTCGGGGAGTGTGCGTCAGACCTGCATGCCCTTATTCCCTCTAGCCCATTCTATTATCGGACCACAAAGGGCACAAAAAAGCGACATCGTTATATGGTAGATATACCAAAAACTCGTACGAAACGCTTTGATTCCACTTTTATTGTGCGCACTGCCAGAGTGTGGAATACTTTGCCCGAGTGGGTGTTTCCCGATAGATATAATCTGGGTGTCTTCAAGTCGCGAGTGAATCGGTTCCTTCTAGGCAAGCGTGCTCCATCGTAGACCACATCGTTGCTTAACATCAGGCGAGATGGTGGTCAAACGCAAGCCTATAATTGAATAAAAAAAAAAAATAAAAAAAAAAAAAGCAAAAATACCTACTTCTTCTATATGTGTGTAGAAATCTTCGAGTATGTTATTACTCAAAATCACTAATAAAATGCGGATAGTTCAGAAATATTTCTACCTTTTTAGGTTAGAAATTTGAGATCCTCGGGATCCAAGCACATGATTGCTTTTCCATTACCTGGTAAAGTGGTTGATAGATAGATCAAACTACTTAAGAGGCGGTGCTTGCCCTGATCCTGCGTCAGGCCAGAGTATTAGCATTTTTATTAAATTATTTTAATATCTGCTTTGGGTCTGGGTGCTAGTTGTCTGTGTGTAGGAAACTTTTTTTTTGTATGTTGGACGCGTTTGACCGCCATTGCGCCTGATGTGGTCTACGTTGGAGCACGCTTGCCTAGAAGAAACCGATTTACTGGCGACGCAACTTGAAAACGTTAAGATTGTAGCTACCGGGAAATACCCACTCGGGCAGAGCGTTCCACGCTCTATCAGTACGCACAATAAAGGTGGAATTCAAGCACTTCTTACGAGTTTTAGTACATATTTCAACCATAAAACGACGATGATATATTAATCCTAGTGGGGAGCTAGGGGTGTAAAGTGTTATTCATTTGTATTTTATTTATTTATTTCGAATGCTAATTATCTAGCTTGGCTCTAGTTCACTCAGGCTTAGCTGGTTTTGTATTAATCCATACATTTTGTAGTGTCATTGATATTTTCTATGGAATTACCTACAAAGGTTAACCCAGTCGGGGTCGGGAGCAATGAGTGTAAAACGTTATTATTATTAATTACTGATTTTCTTGTCGTTTTTTCAGGGTTGGTCCCAAAGTAAACATTGTTCATAATAATGAACTCTCTTCGGTTTAGCAAAATAAGCCCTATCTTATAGCCTTGTAGGTTTTGCTGTACTAAATAAACTAAAAGTTAGTCACTCTACCAGATAGTAAATAAATTCCATGTAATTTTGCTATATACCACTCTTTGTTTCACGATTCCGAGTGGAAGTAATATTTATAGAGTATACGAGTGCGACTGAGTATTACCGATAAAGAGATGTGAATACTTATTATATGAATACGTAATATATGAGTAACTAGCGGCCCATCCCGGCGTCGCACGGGTGGACATTGTTCTGAAAAAAGATTTTCCCGCTTTTATGTTGAAATTTTCTTTGCTATAAACCTCACGGAGCCCGAGACCTTTCCAACGAATGCAAAACCGTGGAAATCGGTTCGTGCGTTCTGGAGTTATAGCGTCAGGAAGGAAAACCCGACTTATTTTTATATAGTAGACTCCTTTCATTTAAATGTTTTATAACAACAAAGTAAAGTCCAGTTCAACAACCTACGTTTACTATACGCACTTGAAGGTTATAAAATGTACGCAATAAATTAATTGTCGGAATTACCTACCTTACTACTTTAATTTCAGTTTTAACCTTTTATTTTTGGGTAAATCTCATTTTACAGGGTTATTATAAATTAACCAAAATGATCCATTCAACCAACACCACCACAACTTTTGTTAAATGATTTATTATGACTTTTAATAATGAAATTTGATTTAATTCACACATAAAAAATTGAGCTTGAAGTAACAACAATAATGGTTTAAAATAATAAGGAAAGCGAGTGCCTTAGCATAGCTTAGGAACATTTAAGCTTATGTTCTTGCACAAATAACAAAACATATATTTTTCGTACAAACTTAATTATCTTTTTTAAATATCTTCACTTTTTTGAAAATCATTTAATAATAGTTATTTAGAATGATGTAGGAAAACCGCATGCGAATGGTTTATTATGTATTAAAAATAAACCTGTACAATCACTTTTCTCAAACTTCCTTTGTTATTCGTACTATACTTTGTTGTATTTTCGGAAATAGCCTCTGTATGTACGAGTAAGATAAAAGTACAAAAACACACATTTTTTTTCACACTGCGCAGCAAGAAATTTTGTTAAAAACTTAAGAATATAGCATAGATAATAATAATTAAAATAAGTTACTAAACTTGACTCAAATACCCAACCTTAGACGTTGTAAATACGCATAAAAAGTTCAAGGTAAAATAATATAAGCCTATAACAAGCTCACTTTTAAACCTTATGGCACCTTTTCTGCGTTGCTAAGATTTATCTATTATATTTTGAAGTAGTTAATATATTCCCTTAAGTTTTTTTAGCCAAGTCAAAATTATTTTTGATATTTTTTGAAAATGTTGTTAATTTTTGTATAAAAGACTTTTTATTTAAATACAAGGTATTCATAAAGGGTATGCTAAGCCGAAAATTGCTCATAGTACTCATCATTATGAACAACTTTTACTATGGGACCAACTCGAAATTCGCGAAAAAAAAAATCAGCTGTTCCATTTTGTCGAGTATCATTGCCATTTTTCTATGGAACAGCTGATTTTTTTTCGCGAATTTTGGGTTGCTCCTGTAGCAAAAGTTATTCATAATGATGAGCACTATGAGCCCTTTTCGGCTTAGCATACCCTTTATGAATAACCTTATATAATTACATAACGCGTATTATTGTTGATTTATTATTAGTAGATATATTAATATATTTAAGGGTATTTTTAATAGTTAATGATGTTGACCAATTCACCATTAAAGTAGTATGTATCTACCTACGAGAAACAACATTGTGGAATCGATAAGTTGTTTACATCGATCTGTTTATAGTCTTACAACCATACCTAACCATAATACCACACATAACCAATATAACCGTGTCATACAACGCAATAATGTTGTTTTGAATTTATAATTAACTCTACTATAAAAACTACCTTAGTATTCTATAACTATGATTTAACTTTATCTGATAAAAACACTATAACACCGAAATTGAATAAGTGTACAGTGTGTCCGTCTGTTCCGGTGTTTTGACCTCATTAAAACCGCTCACGTAGCTACACAGAATAAACAATAGTTCACAGTGCAACGCATTCCCGGTTAAACTAGAACTGCCCTATTATACAATGCAACTCACTTCAAAGAAGATAACTAAGGATTAGTTAGAAAACCACAGAATAAAATAAACTTTGACTCACCTTTTGGTCCAAAAATCGGTTGTACAATGTACAAGGTTGGTCTCTTGTTGGTAAACAAAGAACAGTGCACTAAAGCGTATTTATTGGGTTACTTGGGCCGCGCTCGCGCATCGACTGACGCACTCACACTGTGAAACTGGTCTAAGAATAACTTGTACGATTCGCGCCGCGATAAACTGCGTTATCTGTGGGTTAATTTTAAGTTCAGTGTTTTTGGACGAGCGCGTCGCTTTAAGGAAACTTTTAAAAGTTAATTAAACTTTTTAGTTACAAGTTTGTCCATTTTAGTGATTTTTTTACATTAGATAATTAATTGATCCCAAATAATAGATAATTAATTAGCCCGGTTAATTTCATTTCAACTGAAATTGATGTTTCGATTATTTTTTATTTTGTAGTTTACTTTATTTGTTTCTTTTCCTAAAACACAACTATTACTTACAGACACAGAACAAAGATTTAAAATCGGTTATAAAAGAATGAAAATAATTATATGAGAGCGCAACCGCAAGCGCGTCATGCTTGTAACTTACTTGATGAAGGTCACCGAATGTGATCGAGACTAGCCGTAGTAAACGACTTAATTTTTATGTGAGTATTCCCGTGTTACTTAATTGAAACAAAAAACTAGATAATAAAATTTTACACTTTTTCCAATGTCGCACCAAACATCACTGAATCACTGTTATTGGATTCGGTGCTCATCTATACTAATACTAATGTACTAATTAATACATTAATATTAATTAATATATTAACATAGAAAAAAAAGAAAAAATTGTTCCATAAGAAAAATGTCAATGACACTCGACAAAATATATAGAACAGCTGATTTTTTTTCGCGAATTTCGAGTTGGTCCCATAGTAAAAGTTGTACATAATGATGAGTACTATGAGCCCTTTTCGGCTTAGCATACTCTTTATGAATAACTCTGTAGATAAAACATTAAAAAAAAATTAAGAAAAAATAAAATTGTAATTTTAAAAAAATCAACTTATGTCCCGCACAAAGACACATTTAATCTACGTTTATCCCAAAATGTTTCAAATATAAATGTCCACCCGTGCGAAGCCGGGGCGGGCCGCTAGTATTAGATAAGATAATTTGTTTTAGTTTGCATGTATTTTGTCGAGATAATAAAATTACAATTATCTTGCAAAACTACTTATCTAGCGAAACTAGCTTATTGTCACCGAAGTCGGATTAGTAGATCGATGCTTATTTTAACAAAGCGTACAAAGGCTGCATACATGTGTTTGTGTGTAATATTATTATTTTTTAACCGACTTCAAAAAAGGAGGAGGTTATCAATTCGTCTATGTTTTTTTTTTTTTTTTTTTTTATGTTTGTTACCTCATAACTTTTGACTGGGTGAACCGATTTTGATAATTCTTTTTTTATAAGAAAGCTGACGCTTCCCATTTGGTCCCATTTCAATTTAGTCCAGTTCTGATAATGGTATCCATGAGAAAACCATATAAGTCTTAAATTTGCACTAAGTACGTGCGCGACAAATAGATGAATAACTCAATAGTCGGTCTTTTGAAGTCGGTTTTTGTTTTTTGTTTTGTAAAAATAATGTTCTTGTTACTATGAAAACTAACATGGTTTGTGACAGGAAGGACGCGGTTGCGAGCGCGTCACGCTTGTAATCACCCCTATAATAAAGATCACCGAATGTGAAGTATGTATACCTACCTACCTACTTGTTGGAGTATACTCTTTATACTCAAATGAGTAGTCCGTTGTAGGTATTTATAGTTTCCTTGTGTGTCTTTTTGCGTCGTACTGCAAAGCAAAAGTCTTTCCCATTTCTTTCCACGTATCCTTATTCTTCGCCAAGTTGGGCCAATTTGACTGAAAGGTGCGAACATCGTTAAGCCACCTCGTTCGTTGAGAGCTCGTCGGCATAAGTTATGGTAACTGTAGTTTTTTTTTCTTAAAACGTAGTACAAACCCTTAGGGTGACGAATCAACATCGAGCTGTGCTGCGCTGTACTGCGCTGTGCTATGTTTGGTCAACTCGCTCGTCTAATATTTCAATGAGGATAGAAACAAACCATGCTGTGCTGCGCTGTGTGAGGCTACGCTCTGTTTAAAAACGCAGCAGTCTCGAGCGTGGCGCGCTACCCGCCGTGCTGAGCCGCGCTGTGCCGAACTGTGCTATGTTTTTTATGGATTTTTATGTGCTGATTACTTTTTTGGTGGACGGACAACGTAGTTCTAGTTTAGCTTAGCTTAGTTCAGTGAGTTTAGTTTTCATTTAGTTTAGCCGGCGGTGGACGTTCGGCTTTATACTGAGCTAAGCAAAGCGCAGCACAGCTTGATGTTGATTCTTAAAAAAACGTAGCTTAAGAAACACAGCACAGCACAGCTCAGTACAGCGCAGCACAGCTCGATGTTGATTCGTCACCCGTACGGCGGGTAGCGCGCCTCGCTCGAGACTGCTGCGTTTTTAAACAGAGCGTAGCCTCACACAGCGCAGCACAGCATGGTTTGTTTCTATCCTCATTGAAATATTAGACGAGCGAGTTGACCAAACATAGCACAGCGCAGTACAGCGCAGCACAGCTCGATGTTGATTCGTCACCCTGGGTGACGAATCAGCACATCAAATCAGCACATAAAAATCCATAAAAAACATAGCACAGTTCGGCACAGCGCGGCTCAGCACGGCGGGTAGCGCGCCTCGCTCGAGACTGCTGCGTTTTCAAACAGAGCGTAGCCTCACACAGCGCTGCACAGCATGGTTTGTTTCTATCCTCATTGAAATATTAGACGAGCGAGTTGACCAAACATAGCACAGCGCAGTACAGCGCAGCACAGCTCGATGTTGATTCGTCACCGGTGACGAATCAACATCGAGCTGTGCTGCGCTGTACTGAGCTGTGCTGTGCTGTGTTTCTTAAGCTACGTTTTTTTAAGAATCAACATCAAGCTGTGCTGCGCTTTGCTTAGCTCAGTATAAAGCCGAACGTCCACCGCCGGCTAAACTAAATGAAAACTAAACTCACTGAACTAAGCTAAGCTAAACTAGAACTACGTTATCCGTCCACCAAAAAAGTAATCAGCACAAAAAAATCCATAAAAAACATAGCACAGTTCGGCACAGCGCGGCTCAGCACGGCGGGTAGCGCGCCTCGCTCGAGACTGCTGCGTTTTTAAACAGAGCGTAGCTTCACACAGCGCAGCACAGCATGGTTTGTTTCTATCCTCATTGAAATATTAGACGAGCGAGTTGACCAAACATAGCACAGCGCAGTACAGCGCAGCACAGCTCGATGTTGATTCGTCACCCTTATCCAGTGTTACAAATTTTAAATGGGGATGGTGGCGTTTCGAATAACTAAAACTATATAATATTATATAATAAAATTATAATAAAGTCTCAAGTATGCAGCTAACTTTGAAACTAGAAAGTTAATTGTACAGATCGTGGTTTACATGTACCAGGTACCTACCTATTTATAAAATAATATTTCTTTAATAAATTGTATAATCTGTTTAAAAATAACCGATGAAACAAAATTAAAGAAAAAAGTTTAATTCAGAACTTCTTAACAACTAATATATTACCATGACAACCTCTTTGTTCAATAAAAAAAAAATATTTTTGAATGGACAGTGAACAGAATACAGTACTACCTACTCTATGGTGAACAGCTTGGAGTGACAAGTTGAAATAGATCCTTTGCGCGTAAACTTATCAAATAAAATAATTGCAATATAAGTTGCAACAATGAACAAATATTCCTATGAAGCGGAAGAAGCTATAGCTAGAAGGTGCGTGTTTGCGCTTAGTGGAGAAGTTTCGACCAATTGTAACTTTAGATCCTCAAGATTAGAGCATTGCGTTTTTTGCTACTTTCACACGTAGGTACGTACCTACACAAGCTCTACAGTGCAGTGCCGTGACGCCAATCTCACAGTGCCCCATCTCTTTCCCTAAGTTTACCTGATAAGTTTATGAGTTTAGGTGTTATCCATTATGGGTCATGACTTTCAAGAAATCGCTGTAGCTGTACTGTACGTTCACTCTAATCGTTGATCCGTCATAATACAGAAAGAACTGCTCCGTTCTTAAATGACTAGCCTAACTCCGCAAAGGGTAACTTTTTTGTATTTTTCAGTGGTCTCTACCATGAATAAAAATAATAACCACATCACTGTGTGGCCGCAATATATTATTATTTCGAAATGTATATTTTTAAGCATTATATAATACGTAGTGAATTTCTACTGGTTATCTTAATTTCAATTTCTTCTGAAACATATTTTTGGATAAATGGAAGAAATCGGTTTCTTCTGGGCAAGCGTGCTTTATATTGGACCGCATCATTGCTTTCCATCAAGCGAGATGACATGACGGTCAAACGCAAACCTTCCCAAAATATAAACAAGAAAAAAAACTTATCTTTATATTTGTTTCTTTTCAGCAACAGTAGCCCTTCTAAGCGGACCTACGTTCTTCTAGCGTTGAACTTGGTGGGCGTCTTCATTTGCGTGTGTGTCACAGCCTTGTTAAGCTGGTGGGCTGTATGTAAGTTGTAATATACTAGCTGCAACCCGCGGTTATACCCGCTTTCCTACAGGAACTGCGAATATTTCCGATACAAAAAGTAGCTTCCAAACATGTTAGCTTTTTTTATTGGCATTCACTTTATTACACGCTTTTTATTAGCTTCACTTGTATGTTTGTAACCGACTCCTTTGGGCGCGATTTTGACCCACTTTAAACGGCCAGGATATCGTTCAAACTTTGTAGATATATCGAGGACCGATGACAATTCCCTGAACAAAGCGTATTTTATAGTTTTTTGAACTATTAATTTTGTGTTTAAGACTCAAATAAAATGTATCCAGAGTAGGTATGAGCTACCATCACACCAAATTTCATCCCAATCCCTTTACCGGTTTTTGAGTGATTGCGAGCAACAAACATCCAAACTAATCTTTATTTTTTCAATCTTACCGTTAGGAGTTACCGTCTAACTATTTCGAGTTTATCGGCCTCACAGTACGAGTAAATAATATGTGCAAACCCTTTCTTGCTTTTCTACCTTATTTTTTTAATCCAAAAACTGTTTTTTTCATAATTTCAGATGAATCGTTCTTTCCTGAACCGGAAACATCGCCCGTCGTGCTCGATTATATCATGCGACAAAAGCTGCTTCTTCAAAAGAATTTTACAAGAACAGGATTTATCAGTTTAAGCACACTTTCGATATAAGCATTTGGGTACTTACTACCTACCTACTAAGTTATGAACCTCAATTTTTAAAGGAAACCGCTCTATAGCGTTTAGGCATTTTAGAAACTTTAACAAACGACTATGAACTCTGCACCGTCATTGCAATGCCTTATTCAGCTTACAGTGGGCTAGCACAACTTTGACGTAAAAATACGTAGCGAGTTTTCGATAGAAAAGTGTACGCCATTTACGACTGTCACAAGTGTGCTCCTGACGGGTGTAAATGGCGTACACTTTTCTATCGAATACTCGCTACGTATTTTTACGTCAAAGTTGTGCTAGGCCCACTGCACTTGTGACTAAATTAGCTCAAATAGTATAAATAAATTAAATATATGTTTTAATTTTTGCCTACTTTATGATTCTGTTCCATATTTGCTTTCAAGTTCTTCTTTGTTATTAGTGGATACACCTAAAGGGTTAGTAAGCCTAATAAAATAATTATGTATTTATAAATACCTACTTCTGTTGATTTAATTTTATGGTAATACATAATTACTTTTATTGATATGTTTAGGCACTAGTAGGCAAGGCACCTATCTAATAAATACGTTACCTACTATTTACCTTCATGATGCATATTATTACAATCAAGTTGTGCCCTGTGCTTTTAATACAGAAACAGAATTTCACTGGTTTTTTAGCCCTTTCCGATCCAAATTTCACTTCGGTACGTTTAGCCAGTTCAACATGAAGATGTGACAAACATACACACGTACTCATAAACTTAAAAACCAGAAATATAATAGCAAAATCCAAGTAAGATTTAACTAAGTCGATTTGTCGCCTATCTCCTTAGCAGTAAATGTCAGCAAGTCCCTATAAACAAATAGTTATTTTTTTTGGTCAGGCGTTGTTAAAATAACTTAGGACGTGTAGATTTATAATTCAACTAGCTGACTCGACAGACGTTGTCCTGTCAAAAGCCATTGCGTAACTATAGCAACCGTAGTATGTTGATGCTAACTTAAATTTTAAATTTTCTAATTTTTCATGTTTTTTACTATAAATTGAGATGTGAGCTATCCTATCTCCTAAGTTAGATCGAACTGCACCCGGTGTGCAAATTTGATTGAAATCGGTTAAGTGGTTTAGGAGTCCATTGAGGACAAACATTGTGACACGAGATTTATATATATTAAGATTTATCAACTAAAATGGGCTGCGGATATACCTATTGCAGCAAGACCGGTAATTTCGCAATCTATCTGGTATTGATTACACTTAACGAGTACAGTGGCAAGACAGTGAAAGAGGTGGACAATAGGCAATATATTTCAATAAAAATAATTTACGAGAGTTTAAGGTGGACCACGGAAGAATATGTTTACCCGTGGTCCACCAGGTGGACAAAATAGGTGTACCACGGGAAAGGAGCGGAGACGTTATTGTAATTATTATTATTGTAATTATGATTTTTAAACAATCTTGATAAAAATGCTTGTAACACGGTCCACCTACACATTCGAGGGGGCAGTTGACACAATAAATATTATTAATCCTAACGACCCCCAGTGGTGGCAGTTCAGTGGTGGCCGTTGAGACAAATATTATTTGGAATGTCCCAACGTCCGCCACTGATGGCCGTTGGGACAAAAAATAATGCACTGTTCCAACGGCCACCACTGGGGGCGGTTTTAGTGGTGGCCGTTGGGAGTATACCCCGTCGGCCGAGTACTTATGTATAAACAGTTTGATGAGGCGAGACAGTCACTAGAAATACTAGAACCATGATTTGTTTGCTCGGCCGAGTATGCTCATTTACTGACTCGCCACTGTACTCGTTACGTGTAATCAAGTCGTATGGTGCAAAATGTCAGGGAAGTACAAAGACGAGGACGCAAGATGTCCTGGCTCCGTCACAGAGTGGCTGGGGATGAGGCAGCATATCATACTCGTACAGCTGTTCAGACGCGTATTTTTTTATGTACAGTTTACAACACATGAGTATACACGTAATATATTATGCCCCACGGTCCAATTAAATGTTTATGATCACAATTTTCGGCATACAGAACCCCCGCACAAAAAAGTCACACTCGTTCTTAACCGGACTTTTTCTATTTAAATGTTTCGGCTTACGTCAAGTGGTGCTAGATAAGCTTTATCAATACAGTACGCTATTTATTTCAGAGCTCAGTGAGGTATCAGATATAACACGGACACAATAGATTTTACTAACATACTTTCAATTAACATAAATGGACAATATAGCTTACCACGTGCTCTCGCCGTCATTTGACAAAGGTAAGATTTTGTTTTGTTTGCGAGGAACAGATTTTAGTTTTGGAAATTCGGATCCTAAGTGCCTTTTCACACGTACCGGTTGCCGGGTAGCCGGCGCCGGATACCCGGTGTCAAATGTACCCGCCTGCCGGATAAATAACGCCGGTACATGTGAAAGCTATGTACCATGCCCATACACTTCACCGCCGGGTAACCGGCGCCGGCTACCCGGCAACCGGTACGTGTGAAAAGGCACTTACCTTACCTTACCTACTCATAAACACTGTCATTGCAACACTGTAAGTGTAACGGTAGGTAGGTAACTGTTTTTTCTCCGTCTTGTTTCAGCACGTAATATTTCACGTCAGCGAGAACTTGTCAGAGCACTTTAAGCAGTGACTAACTTTAAAGCAGTGTTTATGAGTAAGACCTGACATAACTGTTTAAAAAATAGTAGAGAATCGTAATCGTAGGAGATTGATCCAAGAAAATATGTTCAATTGCTTCAAAATTATCAGTTTATCTGTCGGGGTTAATTTAATTTCTACTTGTTTTAGGTGATCTTTTACGGGCTGTTTTCAAAAACACCCCTCGGGATTATCATATTTGAAGAACTCTGCACCAGATTATTCTAACATAATGCAAGATATGTTTAATCTGTCTGTTATGGCTCTGGTTGTATGTGCTGTCATTATAATAACATTCGTTTTTATAAAAAAAATATATTGATGAAAATAAATTAAAAATATTATAAAGAATAGATTCATGTGATTCAGCCTGTCTAGCTCGGGCTGTCGAAAAAAATCGTTCCACCTTTTTATCTATGCGTAGATGTATTAAAGTTAAAGTATAGCTTAGTTGACGGGGAAATTCTTTCTATGGGAACCCTAACATAAATTCCTCAGTTAGTGAAACTTTGCAGGGTGGCAATGGCAAAGTAATGTGTATAGATTACTGTTGGCAAATTATACAAAACTTTTTTTATTCCTTTTTTTTATTTTTTATTTCCTTTTTTTTTTAAGGTTTTTGTTCCTGAATGTATGTTGGGGTCAAACGCCCTATTGGGCTACTATGGATTTTGGATGTGTTTGTGACTATCTCGGATGGCACAAACGGTGGAAAGACAATTTGTACACGGCCCGTGCTTAGCGGGCAGGAAAGTATTTCTCCTATACCACAGGCAATTTGTAGACGGCTCTTATATCTTTTATATCACGGGCTAGTGCAGTTGCCCACTAACGTTATGTTTGTTGGTTGGTCGAGCAAAGCGAGGTCTTGTTAGACCAAAAATAACAATCAATTTCAAATATCACCAAAATCAATAAAAATATAATGGGTTGATTATACGTAACGAGTACAGTGGCGAGACAGTAAATGGGCACACTCGGCCGAGCATACAAATCGTAGTTCTATTTACTGCATCGCCTCGTCAAACTGTTTATTTAAACCGAATCCTCTGCCGAGGGCACTGTCTCGTCACTGTACCCGTTACGTGTAATTTACCCATAACCTATATATTGTCAAATTATTTATTTTCTTATAGGTACATAAGTCTTATGTTTTTTTGGTTTTCTTTTTATTTTTATTTTTAGAAATTAGGTTAGTTTGGTTGACAGAGTATGGTAGGAGCGGGTTAAACTTTTTGTTCGCTAAATGCGAGATGTTGTGAGCGAGTGCATATCCCCACAATGACATGGCTTCTTTGCACTTATCCTGGAAACAAACGATTAGAAAATGTGATTAAATGAAATGCAAACTCAATCTGGAGTTTCTGGAGACGAAAAAAAGGAGAAAAATAATACGATGCGAAAGTTTGTACGTTTAGTTGTGTAAATCACCCACAACCTTATTGTCTAACTCTCTGGTCGGACTGGTAATGGAATTAGCTTCATTTTAACATTCGGAGCTTATTTTAAATGTCAAAATGGGGCTTCAATGCCTATCTGGTAATCGAAATGACGATTAGTCAGTGAAATAAAAAGGTCGGGAATGGAAATCCAGATGCGAGAGTTTCTCATATCTGATGGTGATTAAATAAGTTTCATAGTTACCACGATAATGTAGGGAGAAGTAATAGTTAATAGTTACCTGTATTTCTTTAACAGCTTTGAACTTCATTGTTTTCCTCCATTTGAATGGAACGTTCTTGGTGATTTTGAACGTAGAATAGTGATTAGAGTTTGAAACGGTGGAGTGCGTTTTGAGAAACTCGTGGATGAACGGATTGGGTTCTATCTTTAGAAACTTTAGTAGCTGCAGTGTGGTCCCTCTGAGGTTAAATGCTAAGTCTTCGTAGCGAAGTATCCTGGAACAAATCATACAAAAATTTCACCACTATCATCTTCATCGTACTACAGGTTGAGGACAAGAGTTCCGTTGGCAGACCATGAGCCCGATGGGTCGACGACGTCAGACCCATCGCGGGTCATCCGTGAACGAGGTTGGCCAGAGACAGGGAAAAATGGCACAAGGGATTGGAGGCCTATACCTAGCAGTGGGTCGACACAGGCTGTCGATGGCGATGATAACGAAGATTTTCATCAAAATCAACAGTTTTTCTCCAACTGCTGAGAAGGTCTAATCATCAGCGCGCTATCTTTTTCGCTCCTTTCCTTGGTCAGTCGCATCCACTGCCTTTCTGCCGCTTTAACAATATCATCGGCTAGACTATCACCGACCAGAGATCCGATGGTAATAAGGATCATTGTTTAGCAGCCGGATCTATGCAAATACTTAGCTCCCTCTGCCCTACCGAAACCAGAGCCGCCGACGCAGCGCTTGAAACATTATTTCACCAATGGAAAGTTACGCTATCCCTGGATGCTATGGGCTGTATTTTACATTGAGGGCAAAGACTGAACATCATCGAGCACGACATTCTGAGCATGTGGCTAGTACAAAGCACATATCTGAAACTTTTTGTTTGTTTTTGCATGTTTTAGAACAAAATATGGATCTGCGACCAACTTTTGGGCTCTTAACCGTAATAATTAGCCAGGTTCGTTATTGACGGACACATCAAGGAGGACGATACACATACTAACATTTACTAGTACTCGTATACCTACTTACATTAGTCTATCTGGATAGTTATGCAGAAAGTTCGCAGCGGTTTTATAGTCTGAGACCATGTCGGAGCAAACTAAGCGCGGTTCTGAGCAGTCCGGTACTTTACGAGCAGAGCAGAAATTCTTAATCTGCCTTCGAGAGTGCATCACACCGCGGGGATCACGTACTAATAGAATCACCTTCACGTTCAACCTGAAAATTACAATTTTCAATTACTTGTCGGTGATAGTAGGTACTAGCGACGTGGTTTTCCCGTTGTCCAATGGGACCCGTTAATTATGCCGCGACAAAAAGTAGTCTTATGTGTTAATCCAGGATAAATGCTATATCTATCATACAAACAGCATACAAAGTAATAAACTTTGACATCTTCTAATCACTGTTCGTTAGCCTCACTAAAAGTTAAAAATGGCGCGACCAATTTGAAAATATATTTATTGTACACAAATCCTTCATATAAAAAGCGAATAAAACAAAGGGGTAACTAGTTTTAAATATTAGTAGAATATAAGATAAATAAAAACAGAACTTACTCTTTATCATCTAATATATTCTTGACTAGAGGCATCCTGAATCGGTCGAGCTTCACGACTTGAAATGGACACAGCTGACAAAATTTCGAAATGAAATCACCATCAAAACACAGCTCTCTCTTATGGGTACATTTATTCCAAAACCTTTTATTATGCTTTAAGTTATTTCTGGAAAAAGCAAAATACTTGACGAAATCTGTTTTATTTTTATAATCACATTTTAGGATCTTCTGGAGAACGTTCGTAGCACTGGCCGCGTGTGGAGGGCCTCTTATCTGTTTGTAGGTGCCAAACATCGCTAAAGGCTCATAGGAGTAGAAGCTACCCGGCACAGAATTAATCAAGTCACCGAAGAAAGAAGATCCGGACCGCCAAGTCGACACAATGATACTTCGGACAGGAGTTCCGCCCGATTCCATTACCAAGTCTTCTAGCTTGCGAACTTCTGAATGAGTAAAGTTGTAGTCCCACGTCTCAATTTTAATCATCGTCCTCGTCATATCCAGTATGGTGTCGGCGTAGCTTCGTGGTTCAGTTTTAGGGTAAGTCAAATTAGGTTGAAATGTCTTAAAAGTTTCAAGACTTGGGCGATGACCGATGTTTAAAAAGCGATACCCAGCAAGAATAATAAGACCACAGACACAAATCACGAAACAAAACGAGATGTAAAGTTGACGGAACATTGTACATTGTTTTTTAAAATACAAGTATCAGTCTTGAAGATACAAGTCGTCAACACAAAAGTAGCGAGTATTTTCGATATTGGTTTGAAAATGTCACAAATCCGTACAAAAATTTGATTTTGAAATCGCTTTTAACTGATGAACCAACCAAGTTGATCAACGAATTGCATTGAAATTTCAGTGGTAATAATTTCATTATGTACTAGCTTACAACAGCAGCTTCGCCTGCGTAGCTCACAGTAAACAATAGGTATATTTTATTACGCGCGGCCTTTTTTTTTATACAAACATTATCATCTTATTTCACCCCCTTAAGGGTTGAATACCGCATATTATTTTCTTAGTGCCCTGGGTGCTTACATTATACAGAGAATAAATAAACACTTCAAATGTTTCTACGTTTAGGGGGTGTTAGGCTGTGGCGTTAACATGTCAGTAAGGCTAATGATACCTTTCTTATATGTAGATTAACTAGTCGCACCCCACGGTTTCATCCGCATTTAAGTAAATATGTTAATCCAGGGTATATAAGCTACCTTCACTCCAAATTTCATCCAAATCCGTTCAGCCGTTTTTACGTAATTGGGCAACAAAAATCCAATCTACAAACATTAATTTCAGGGCAAATAGGAGATTCAACATCTTGTATCTCAGGGTGACGAGCGCAGTGCTGTGCCGCGTAGGGTCTTGAATTTTATGAGTTCAAAATTCTGGGTGGCACAGCCCTGTTATTGACAAACGTGACGTTTAACATCAGGCGAGCGATTTGCTCATTTCGCCATTCAATTGCATGATAAAATGTCAAACATACAAACTTCGACATTTATAATATTAGTAGTATATGTTAGGCATAGTCATGACGACTGTTTATGAGGCTGAAGACAATGTCATTGTCTTTTGATTATTTCAGGTGTTTCCTAACGGGGCTATTTAGACAGCTGTTATTAATTAAGGATATTTATGTAAATTAGTACTCAGTTAATTAAAATTTCGAGTTTTTCGTTGGAATAGCTCGTTCAATTTTTTTAATTAATTTTTATTTTACCAAAAGTAAAGCGAAGTTCGAGGGGGATGGAAAACAAGGAGAAGATTAATAAAAAGAGGTGAAATAGAGGTGAAATTAATAGAAATAGAGGTCAAGGAAAAGGGCTCAGCGTACTCATTGTTAGGAACAACTTTTACTATGGGGCAAACCTTGAAGTAGAGAAAAAAAAGCTATTCCATAGAATTATACAAAAATAACAATAAATATATATTATTCCATATAAAATATATCAGAATAGAAAAATGTCAATGACACTCGACAAAATGTATTGGACAGCTGATATTTTTTTCGCGATTTCGGGGTTCTGGTGCTGATAATAAAATCATAAAGATTTATAAATTTTATTTGTACACGTCAGGTCGTGTCGTGGTGTCGGTCGTCGTGTAAGCCGTGGTAGCTCATTGGGAGAACAGCCGCTTTGCATTCTTGAGGTGGCGAGTTCAAACCCCGACTCGTACCAATGAGTTCTTTGGGACTTATGTACGAATATACATGCCACTGGCTTTTCGGTGAAGGAAAACATCGTGAGGAAACCTGCATATGTCCGGAGAAGAAATTCAATGGCGTACGTGAATCCGCCAACCCGCACTTGGCCAGCGTGGTAGAATACGGCCTAATCACTCTTCGAGGGTAGACCTGTATCCCAGCAGTGGGAGTATTAAAGGTTGCATATGATATGACGTCAGGTGACTTACTTATTTAGAACAATGAAATAGATATAATCAAAGATAATTAAAATTGTCGATATTGGTCCAGTACAAAATTGAAAACCAAAAGCATGTTGACCTAAATAAATTGGGATACATTTTAGATATAATATATCGATTAACTAATTTAAGTCTTATTTTAAGTCGTATCCAACAATTGAAATGCATTCCAACGCTCTTGTGTCTTGATCACTAAAATAGGCTATTTGACACTATTAAAAATATGCCACGAAATGTGGTCATTCTATTAGGTAATAACATAAAAAAACATATTTATCTCTGTTTTATCCAAAAATATTTATAGATTTTTCAAAATAAACAAAATAAATTCAAATTATTTTTCTAAATTCTTCAGCCACAAGAACGCTCTGTGATTGGCTACGCCTCGCGTGACGTCACACGCAGGTAAACATTGTTTAATGCTAAGACACTGTGTGATTTTATAATGTACACTTTGGTACAAGTTTGTCGTTTGTCAAAGAATAAAGTTTGCTTACTTGCCTGTGACGTCACGCAAATCACATGTCGTCCGCCATTACCGAAACAGCGTTTTTAGCGCAAATATTGTAATTTAAATTTTAACACAGTATTTTACGAAAAATACTGCAAATTTCGCAGAAATATACATGTGGTGTATTAATCATATGCCAACGAATAATTTAAAACAGTTTTTCAAAATCAGTCAAATAGCCTATTGACTGTGGTTTTAGTCCTCCTTTGGTTCGGTCATTTTTCTGCGCTGGTCCGAAATCAATAGTTTTGAATATCTTTTTAAGACTCTAATGTGTATACCCCCCCACTCAGAAAAATGATACACTCGTCTGTCTCTCTGTCGATTGCGTCACAGAATACGTTAGCAGTGGAAAGAAGTTTTCACTTGCCATGTGCGAAGCATTGTGTGCCAACTGGTATCCCCACAGAGCCATGGCTTCTTTGCATGCATCCTAGAACAAAATATCAGTGATCAATAATTGACTGTGATAAAGTGACGGACGCACGGATGGGCAGAATACGGAGTCTCACCATAAGGGTTCCATTTTACAATTTTTGGAAGGAACCCTAAGAATGGACCCAAATAGAGAGTGCTGTAGAGATAATGGAGCCTTTTTAGTTCTCTCTGATTATGGATTCGCCACTAAATAGCGGCGTCGTTTCTGTTGTACAGTAATATTTCATCACCTTGAACTAATTTGACCAAATTAAAATTATGTATGTGTCAACAATTTTATAGCTGTAAAATTGAGTAGTTATAGGTTAGAAAACAATAGATTGTTTATTTAACAGTTAAATTAAAAAAATATATATTTTGCAAATGCGAAAAGTGGGTGAGCAAAAACCAATTCCGAATCACAAACTCACTTGAATTTCCTTAACGTAGTCGAATTCAAGAACTTTCTTCCATTTGAAAGGGACGTTTTGGGTGATTCTAAACGTAGAATCAATGCCCCCGACTAGCACGTTGGTGTGCGTGTGTAAAAACTCGTCGACTGACTGCGTGGGGCCGAGTTTCAGGAACTGTTGGAGCTGACGGGTGGTCGAGGCGAGGTTCAGTGCCAAGTCTTCATAGCGGAGAACCCTGTAAGCAAGAATAATTGTGGTTTCAGGGGCCATATCGAGGGCGAGTCTGGATCAAGCTGTCGTTTGTTTCGTTCTGCTAAAGAAATTTCGAGACAAAAACCACCGATTTTGTTTGACTACCATAAGCGTAGATACGCGTTGGTAGGCTCTATCTCGGTTAACTATGCAAATGAAATAGTAAATCGTGCGTGGTAGATGACTGGTGATATTGGCTGGGTTCCTAGTATACCAAAACAGCAGAAGTTGTAGACTTCAGGTACAGGTACCTATAGCACAAAAAAAGTACAAGTTACTGTAAGATCTTGAAGAATGTTACATCAGACCAAACCATAAGCTTGCTCGTATTATTATACCAGGATACTTTTCAATGAACGTCCACGTTCTTCCACGTTTGTACTCACATGACTCTGCCAGGGTACTTGTCAATGAACCGTCCCGCTGCAACGTAGTCGCTGATCATGTCGGAACAGACCAGTTCCGGTTCGATGCAGTCCGGCGCCGGCCGGCAGTAGTGCCGGTACCGGCGGGACTGCAGCACGCCGCGGGGGTCTCGGACTAATAGCACAACTTTTACGTTTAAGCTGAAATTTAGATCACAAATGATTTTTTCGAAGCAAATTAAAAATGAAATATTTTTGCTGTCGGCGACTTTTATTGTAGAGACTTTTATTGTGTATTTTCCACAAATAAAGGGTGAAAATTTGCTGTGGCCCCATTTAACGGCTGATTTTGACAGTGTTTGGCAAAAATGTCGACCACTTAATTGTAAATTTACACGAATTTCGAAAGCAGGTACCTAAATAAAATAATAAAACACTAACCTTTTATCATCTAAAATATCTTCGACAACCCGTAACCTAAACCGGACAACCTTCATACTTTGAAATGGGAACAGCTTGCAATACCTCGCCGTGAACTCAGCATCGTAGCACAGCTCTATCTTATGCTTACATTGCATCCAAAGCCTCGAGTTATGCTTAAACTGGTTAAGATAGTCCAAATGCTTCTTCCCGTACTCGAAATAATCTGCCATACCGCTGTAGTTACAATGGAACATGTTCTTCAGATTCCTTGTAGCCTCAGCCGCGTGCGGAGGTCCTCGAATTTGTTTTATTTTAAATTTTAGTAAGGGTTCATAATGATAGAAGTTGCTTGGCATTGCGTTTAGTAACTCGCCGAAAAATGTGGACCCTGATCGCCAAGCTGACACGATTAAGCTTCTTACTGGCGTACCACCACGTTCTAGCAGCAAATCTTCTAGTCCATCCACATCTGAATGAGTGAAGTTGTAATTCACCAGATCGTGTTTGATCTTCGTCCGAGTATTTTCTAAAATCTGATCGATATTTGGCGACCCATCTGGATTAATTGGTAAGGGCTCGAGGGGACTATCTTGTCGTTCTCGAGTTTTGGAAGATATAGGACTGTTACATATATTTCTGTCTAGAATCAAAAGCAAGCTGAGGCCAATTACAGCACATAATAAGATTAGTAAGTAAAAGTTATTTAGACGCACCATTTTCACGTATAACACTTTCAACTTCACTCAACTTGAAACTCTCAATTTTGTCTGAAGAATTAATAGGTAAATGTCCCAGTAAAGCCATCTACACGGGTACTAGTGATTAAGGATTAGTGCTCAGTGTTAATAAGGTTACGACTTGTTGCTATCACCAGTTATATAATGAATTCAAAATGCTACAGCCAAGGTAAATGGAACTAGTTTAGATATCTACCTACTCGTACGTCAATCCTGTATACCTACTGACCAGTCTAACCAGTTATGGACGGCCAACCCATACAAGTTTGCACTAAAAAACAGAACTCGAGCTTGAAACTGCCTAGTCTATTCCTGCTACATATAATATAGGGTTATAAAGAAAGGGTATGCTAAGTCGAAAAGAGCTCGCAATATCCATCATTATCATTATCATAATCGTAAGAAAAGTCAGCTGTTCCACCTCGACAAAATCGCTGTTCCGTACAATTTGTATGTGTTCAACAATGTGTTTCTTGACAGTCTTCTATGGAACAGCTGATATTCTTTTACATACTTACTTGTAAAGTAAAAAAAACATCTTGAGAAAAAGTTTCATTTCATATTGAATGTACCATCAAAATCATTTTCTTCCAAAGCCAATGGAAATACATTATGCCTTTGAAGAGGATAAAAGGTTTTGCTTTTCATATGCGATACGTTCCTCGCCAGCTCGTAGTCCCAAAGATGCATGGCTTCATGGCACTTCTCCTAAAAACAAGTACCATTATTAAAAGGCACACAACACTTAATTGCAATGAAACTAGACTAGGTCTCGCTCTGTCTGCTAAAGAAAAAACGAGACCAAAGCCAACGCGATTTAATTAAGGCTCGTGCTAAGAACTTATGATACGGATCCAGACAGCCCAGACATGAAAAGCGAATCTATCGACACCTTGACCTACAAAACCGGTCAAGTCGTTTATAAACCAGGGTTCGGACTGCAATAATTTCTTATCGCATAAGGTATATTAGACTATTTAGACTACACTGAAGCTAGGACGTACAAACATAACGGAACCCAAAAGTGTTAATATTTTTCTGGGCAGTCGAGATTTACTTAGTGAGATAAGATGCGATAAGATAAAGATGAGTTACCTCGTTGTACTAACGCAATCTTCGCTGACAAACACAACAATACATGAAAGAATACAAACCTGTATTTTAGCGACGGAACCGAAATCCATATCAGTCCGCCATTTAAAAATTGATGCCTTAGTCACTTTGAGGCCCATATCCCCGTTCAACTTGAGGTATTCTCTAAACGTGATTGAGGGCCCTAGTCGAAGAAACCTGATCACCTGGAGTCCGACCACGTTGATGTTCGACATTAGCTCTTCGTAGCGAATCACCCTGCACCAGAAATAAATCTTGAGGTGCAACGTTTCGTATATGGCGCGTTATTTGAATTTCAAACTGTTTTTTCGTTTTTGGAGCTAGACCGGATAACAAAATTGAGTAATAATAAAATTTGCGATAATCGTTGAGTATTCCTTACGATATTTTTTAGAGGTAATAAACAGTAATGCACGAGATTAATCAAATGACCCAATTAACCGTTAGGTAAACTTGCGATAGAAGATAATTTTGACATATAATATTTGAGTAATCAGATGCACTACTGCTTATAATCTCTACAAAATTTCATAAAAAAATGCTCAAGGATTGTCGCAAATTCTACTATTACTTAATTTAGTAACCTAGTTTAGCTCTAAAAACGTAAAAACAGTTTGAAATTCAAATTTCGCCACTACTGAAACGTTTCACCTTGATTGAACAAAATATCGTAAGTATAGCTTATTCTATTTCTATGGTTATATTATAGTGTAGGTAGTGGTTAAACTTTTGCGGAGTACCACAAGGGGAAGTACTACGTCATTGTCAGTTATAAATCCGTCAAGCAGTAAGTGTGAAAATGGAAAGTGGTGTGAAGGTAGAAGTGTTTCGAAATAATATTTAAAAAAAAACTTCTCTCTTCTCTTCTTTTAAGATTCAAAATCATCAGAAAACAGAAAATAGCGTCCGTTCCTCTCAGGCTCTTTTTGCTTGACCGCTCAAAAATGGAAAGCTTGCAATAAAAGCGTGCATGCAACTCACATGAATCTGCTAGGGTACTGTTTGGACAACTGCTGAGCTGCCACGTAATCGCTGATCATGTCCGCGCACAGTATCCCCGGCTTCATGCAGTCTGGTTTAGAACAAAACGGTTCGAAACGGGACCGCGCTTCCATCACCGCACGAGGGTCTCGAACCAATAGAAGCACCTTTACGTTAAGCCTGCAAAAGCATTCAACTATTTTATTAACTATTTACTTTTAGACGAGCAATATTTACATTTTGAGATCAAGAAAACGGCTTTAACGATTTAGATGAAATTTGCTTCTGTACACATACGGGATTTTTGGATTATTTTTGGTGTGAAAAATCGATCTAGCTAGGTCTCTCTGGGAATACGCGTATTTCCAAGATTTCTGAGAAAAGCTCGGCCACTGAGTTATTATTCTACGGTAGTTATGTAACCAATATAAGCTTGATCAGATACCGCAGTAAGCTTATTTCTTTTTTCCCAAAACAAATTATGATTAATAAAAATACCATAGTTGGGTAACTCACTCTTCATCTTCCAATATATCCTTTACCAGCTTCAATCTGAACCGGACCACCTTCATACTTTGAAACGGAAACAGCTTACAAATCGACGCCACTAAATAACTATTAAAGCAAAAATCGTCTTTAATGTTACACAAGTTCCACAACCGCCTGTTATTTTGAACTGGGTTAAATTTACGAAACATTATTGACCTCAAATGATTTTTCCAAAATTGGATGTATGATGCCATTGCGTTGCTGTCACAGCGGAACATGTCTTTGAGAAAGCGTATAGACTCGTTCGCATGAGGGGGTCCACGTATTTGTTTGATACCATATCTTAGTAGAGGTTCATAATGGTAAAAGTTTCCAGACATCACATTCACCATTTCCCCCAAGAACGAAGAACCGGACCGCCAAGTGGATACGATAAGAGTTCTCACAGGCGTTCCCCCATACTCCATCAGCAAATCTTCTATTTTACGAACGCCGGCCAACGAATAATTGTAATGCATCAAATCTAGCTTAATTTTCAAGCGAGTTATCTCTAGTATTAACAATTGAGCTTTATTCAGGCCTTTTGGGATCTGTAGAGGCGGTAGTTCAATTTCTGTCAGAGCATCTTCTCTCAGTTCTTTGAATGCCACATCCGTTGACGTTTCCGCTTTAGTTTTATTAGTGGCTCGGTGTTTGGGTATTTGGGATATAATTAAAATCCAAAACGATACGCCGATGAAGAAACACAATAAGAGCAGAAGTCTCTGCCGCATCTTCAATAATTACGAGATGCAACGCTTTGAATAAGTCGACAACTAATAGCAGTTTAAAATGATCAAATAATATCTATGATTAATGATTAGTTATTGTATATTAAATACGTGTTACGTTTGTAAACATTTAATATAGTAAGGAATATTTTAGTTAGGTGTTTATTTGTATACAAAATAAATTGGATTGAGTACTTATTGATGTATGCAGCGAATGTATGAGTAATCTGAATCACACTAAATATCATATCAGATGTACCTATATGAGGGTTCGATGATTGTGCTTGTTACTTTTTGACTCTGAAATGGCTCTTTAAATATGGATAAAATTAGTTGGTGGTAGCGAATGCCAGTCTTTTTATACCAGATAAATAACGATTTGTGTAGGACAGCGGGTGATGAGGATGCGAGACGTAGCTAGTATGATATTATTAGTAGGCAAAAATGAATACACATACATAAATACACTACTAACTACGCCCCGCGGCGTCACCCGCTAGAAAACACGAATCCGAATAAAAAAATAGCCTATCCAAGGTATCAGCGAATATAGGTACCTATACCTCCTTATCAAATCTTAAAAAAATTAGTTAGATAACGATGAGTCATTAAAACACCAAAATTGTTTGTTGTAACTTTATTAACTTGAAATAAAAAGAATACAATAAGTTTGCATTATTAACGCGCCGGCCGTGCTATTACTTCTACAATATTAAAACTTCAACATTCTTTCAACTAACTCTTACTGTCTAATAAGGCTACCCTTAATTCTACCACTCCATTCGACATTCGTATTAACTGGCCAAATGCGTTATTAATTACTATTTATTGCTCAACGGTTTGCTTATGCATGATATTTAAGACGGGTACTTTTAAGGAGGTCGTGCGATTCTCCACACAAATGTATCGCCCTTTTTTCTTCCTGGATAATGTCGGTGGAGCAACTATGTTTTTTTATTAAAATCTAGGTCTATTGTTGTCACGGCTCTCATTTTTTTTTCAGCCAACTAGCTTATTCAATTAAATATGACCATAACCATAATGAGGTCATATTTTTCTTCTATGAGTTTCGTTATTTGAATTAGAAAAAAAAGAAAATTACAAAAGCCCCAAAATTTGATTTTATGGAAAAAAATGTTGGTCTAGTCTGGCGGCGTTATCCAAAAAGAAAATAGGGAAACACATTTGTATGGAGAATTGCACGCCCGCTTCCCTCTTAGTGCCAGCGCAAACTGCGTTTTATCGCTACGACTAGACGCATCGACAGACTCAGACTGACAATTTTCGTCTATTTTGTCCAAACGTGTCCCCTAGCCAAGGAGGGTAGCACCCCTAGCCAAGTTGCAATTCTATAATCGCCATAGACAAAAACATTATTTTTACAAATCAAAAAACAAAAACCGACTTCAAAAGACCGACTATTGAGTTATTCATCTATTTGTCGCGCACGTACTTAATGCAAATTTAAGACTTATATGGTTTTCTCATGGATACCATTATCAGAACTGGACTAAATTGAAATGGGACCAAATGGGAAGCGTCAGCTTTCTAATAAAAACAGAATCATCAAAATCGAAACACCCAGTCAAAAGTTATGAGGTAACAAACATAAAAAAAAAATTAAAAAAACATACAGACGAATTGATAACCTCCTCCTTTTTTGAAGTCGGTTAAAAAGTAGGAAAATGTATGGGAATTATATTTCTATGATCTAGTTTTAGTTTTTATATTCTACGACAGAAATGTCATTCCATACATATTCCTACTTTTCTATAGCGTTTCGATTATAGAATTGTGACTTGGCTGAGGGGGCTGTTGACTTGGCGTTGAGTTGCGCAGATGTAAGCATCTACTTTGCCTCTTGTTGCAGCGATAGACGGACAGTTTGAGATGACTATAAGGGCTACAACACAGCGCTTAATTTCCATTCTTTGTACCGCTACAACTAGAAAAATACGATTACTTCGTTCAAATTCGTTGAATAAAAAAAATATAAAAAAATTTAAGCTATATATATTTATGTTATATTTATTGTCTTAAAAAGCATGTCCTTAATTATCTGAAACTAATAGAATAACAAATTATTGTAAAACGGTATACTTTAATTTTCTGGCGTTAAATTAAGTGAAAATTAGGCGCTGGGTTTTCCTAACGCTAGCGGCTATCTATAAGAGAATTTAATGATTTTTATAGCTTGCTATGGTCTTTTTTGGTGGATAAATCATCCACGCTTCTACTGCAATTTTTCTACGAAAAAAAGGGTAAACGGTTAGGGCGTAATGCTTTATTTTTTCGCGCAGTTATTAGCTTGGCAGATCTTTTTAGTTATTAGAAGATAGTATTTCAAGCAGGTACAATTAATTATGTTTAAAAATGACAGATCTTCAAAAGTAATGATAGAAAGCCGCTAGCGGTGTAAAATACGTTTTAATGTAGTTTTACAACAATATTTGCTTATTATTAAAGTAAATAAGGAATATGTAAAAAAGTAAATATCAATGTACCGTGTAACTACAAAACTATATTATGATTATACAACAATATAAAAATGTCAAATAAACAATTAAATGCCATCGCATATTATACTGCTTGTGGTCGGGTTGGGTTAAGCTATCTTTTAATGCTTTGGTTATAGCCAGGCTGATAGTGAATTGGAATAATGTGCGATGACCTTTAATTTATCCAGCACATATGGGCCAAACAGATTTTGTTTACTAAATTATGTACTTAACCAAAAAAAGTAATTGTGAAGAGCACACTTTAAAGAATTATTTAAGTCATTTCGTGCCTAGTATTTGTATAGAGCCTACAATTTAAAGACTTATTATTATTTTTGTGAATCGCTCGCGTTTATTTCGATTTTGTTCCCGAAATTTAGAAACGCGGTAGCGTGTCAAGCCAAGTTCAAGTGACAGAACTGGCGAGCAGCACTGTGTGTAATATTACACGAACCATTTGGAGCCACTTTTGATAAATATTGCTCGACTTGGCTAGGGCACTGTCGTACCTCCGATATATTTGTCTTTGATTATTGATGAAAGTTACGACTGCAAGATATGTAATGAAATGTATTTGAAAGCATTAAGAGTGTTTTAATTAAAGTAAAATTAAAAGCTTGCTCTTCACAATATAAAGACTAAACACTAAGACCCTTTAATAAATGAATACCTTTGCTTACAAGTAACACTTATACAAAAATAAACATGACGCTATTTACATAAAACCAATACAAAAATAAAATAAATTCATACAAAAAAGAAATAACACAACTTACATTGAATAAACATCTTCTAATATAGATTAAATCTTATGATATGCTAATGATATGATATAAAACCTACACTGGTACCAGCCAGTAGCCAGAATTTACAATATAAATAATTTCAATACAAACTAACATGCAATACTTAACTATATCACTACCAGTATCTCATTAAGGCATTTAACTGAATTATATTGTCAGATCTATCAGGAAGCATGATATCTTATTATCTAAGTAATTAATAATTGATTTTTTTATTGACTTTAAGTTTATTTTGTTAAGCTTTTGCGCTAGGCTGCTTGTGCACTAGGCGAGAAGATCGGATCTTGGATTTTTTGTCTGTTGCTTTCGTAATTACTCGGTCACTCTCGCTCTTATTACATTTCTTATGAGAGAGACAGTGACCGAAATATCTCACTTACAAGAATAGCCCAGCACCTCTTGAATAACTGGCGATAGGAATCGTGTTTTGAGCTTCGTGAGTTTGTACATGAGTTGACAATATGTCGGTATCATGAGTTAAAACGGCATTTTAAAACGAGATTCGCAACGACAAATAATCTCGAGTCGACTTCATCGCCTTGTGTACAGACGGCCTCAAAATTAGCCTCAAGAATCTCGGCTATTTGTACTTTTGTACGAGACTGGTGGTTGTTACCATACGTGCATGAATGCAATGTAAAGAAATCATGAAATCAATTAGAACTGTGTCAAATCAAATTTCACAATTTCCTGGAGTTTGCAACCAATGCATAAACGCTCTGCCTTTGTTACAAAATCTGTCAACTTCTCACTGGCCAGGGAATATTTCCCCTATTCTGAGAAGTGAGAGTGACGGAGATAATCTCGGGCACCTAAAAGTACCAGTATAAGAGTACTCTGGGCCCTTGTGTGAGCTTTAGTCTGGTTGGTTTATGTCTCATTTTTTCTCTAGCAGACAGAGAGAGAGACGAAAGTCAGGGCGACCCAGTTTAGCGCGCTAAGAATTCATGGTACGGACTCAGGAGTCACGCATTAAAGCGAGACGAACTCTGTTCCTAGATCGTTGAGGTTATGCATAGCATGGTGAATGTACAAAACATTGCATTCATTCCGTATTTAGTAAAGGTAGAACTACTAGATCTAGCACCATTAATTTACAACTAATTTAGATCAAATACATAGCTTTACTTTAATTTGTTTATTGCAATGAGTAAGTACTCCCAAAATGAGCATATTGCAAAATGCGCCCATTTTTTTAAGGGTGAATTCTGATAGATCAGTACTGCTACTCAACTTTTAATCATCCCACTACTAGTATACTGGTTTACCATCAGAAGGTAATTATTCTGTATTCTACCACGCTGGCAAAGTGCGGATTGCTGAGACGTGAGACCCTACGCCATTGATTTTCTTCTTCGGACGTTTGCAATTTTCTCACGAAATTTTCCTTCATTGAATAGCCAGTGGTATAAAAATACGTACATAAATTCTAAAGAACTCATTGGTACTAATCGAGGTCAGAACCCACCACCTCGTCGTTTACCCACTAAGCTTCGATTTGTACTAGTTTTATAACTTCTGATGACAATAGCTAGTAGTTCTACCTGAATCAATACAAACGAAAACCTTAAAACCTAATAATATAAAGATAATTTATATATTATACTGTAAACGCACTTCATTAAGTATCTAGGTATAATGTCATGTAATTTATTACAAGCTATATAGCACGTGTCTAAGACTTAAATGTAAAATATAACATAATATATTTTGTTCGAATATTCATTGGTAGTATTTAGGAGTATTATCGTATAATATCGATGATTTCAGATTATTGAGACGCAATTCCCAACAAGGAACTGTCTTTACACTAGACACTATTTGATCACTAGACCGTATTGACAGTCTTTCGTATGCTACTATGGGCGAAAATGCATTGGCAGATGGTTTAGGACCTAGCTGGAGTTAACAGCGTACCTACTCTGTAAAAACTTGTAAAACACTCGACCAAACTGCGCGCTTTATAACTTTAGACACATCATGATCTGACGCTTGATCAGATCAAATCAGGTGCCTTGGTAGTGTTTGGGCTTGTCCCCTGATCTATCATCAGCAAGTGATCGACAGCGTCTGACCAGCTGGTTTAAATGAAGTGTTTCATTATTACTGTCGTCCCATCTCGCTCACGCGATTGTAAGTGATGACTCGATGACGCTGATGGACCCCTGATATAGTAAAGGTTCAAGCGTCAATCATTTTGGAGGCATCAACGCTTCTTTAGTAACGCGACCAACGCGCAGTGTACCCGGTTTCGAATATTCTAGAGCACTGTTTCTCGAGGCTAGGACCAAACTCACCTGCCAATACTTTTCCAGCCTTACAACTTTCCATTCTTTTTTAGCGCTGCGAAAACCTATTGGCCAACTTACCAAATGTCTATGCAAACATTTGACGACCAGTCTATCGATTACATCAGTATTGAAAAACGTAAGCACAGAACATCTGATGTATTGCCTAATACACCGAGCGGGGAAGGACAAAGAAAGAAAGCTGGCACTTAGAGCTCAAATACTGAGCGTTATGTGCTGTAATACTGTCTTATATTGAAGTATCACGTTGTGCCGTCGTCCCGCCCACGCCCGCAGTGTATACTCCTTACCATATACAGGGTTATTGGGGAAGGTAGCAACATTAGCATACCCTTTTCTTATAACCTTGTATGCAGCGCTAAGACCGTTCCAGTTTTGCCAACATACCTCGTTCAATGAGCCTGAATGTACTTTGCAAGTAAACGCACCATTCAAGCCATCTGAATGATGCCGTAACTATTATCTATTGTCAATTAAACACGAGCATGTCGGTGCAAAACTAGAAGGACTAAGGCCACTCCCTCATTTGTCAACGCAGTATCGTTTCTCGGTACTGTAACGATTTGGATTTCTTACCCTCTACATTCAATGATCGCTCCCTCACTTATAAAGTGTTAGCAGGAGCGGGGCGAAATGAAATCGGATCATGAATACCATATACCGATATCCTATCAGTACCGACAATTGGGGGAACAGTCTTAAGTAAAATTACCGATTATATGACTAATCGCTTAACTATGAACGCAAAATGACACTCGAACGATTGCAAAAACTAAATACATTCAAATTGTATCGTAATACTTAATGTAGTAAAAGTTTTAATACTAATTTCTTCTACCTTATAATCAAGTGCACTTAATGAATTCTCACTACTTTATCGTTCCACATGTTTTTAAGAATTAGCGTTCTTATGATCTATACAAAATTTTTGTTAAGTTTTCATGTAAAATGGACTCACTTAATGAATTATAGTTTATTTGTGGGAAGGTATGGAATGTTTTGTAATGCCTAATTCAATATTATGGAATAAAAAAGTTTCCTTAATTTATTGACTCTCGATATAAATACAGAGCTGTGAAAATCTAAGGCAGTTCCCTAGCTTGTCGCCGTTGAACAATTTTATTCGGTACGCTCATTTCTGTTTCAGTATAGATTCTTTACTGAGCCTCTATATTTCAAATTATAATAAAAATAAGTAATAATTTTAATAGACTTTTGATGGAACCCTAATGGTGCGACTTCTGTCTTGTTTGTCAGTCTGGACGTTACGGCTTATTACCACTGGGAAAGTATAATACGAGGATGATTACGGAACCTTCGACAAAAGAATTTAAATATTGGTAGTTATTGGCGACCAAACTTTTAATCCGAGCATTTTCAACAACCGGGCAACTTGCCCGGTTGTTGAATCAATATACATTTATTTTTGTACATATTATATTTGTTTGATATTTGGTACCGATTTGTTTGTGTCCATTTTACACGAAAATATTATCGCAAAACGACGTATACTCCCGCGGGCAATATCTCTAAGATCGATATGAGCACAACGATTTGACTTCTTCATATTCAAACTATATGCAAAGCATATATTCCCTATGATGTTGAATGTTTGAACGTGCCTAGGGGCAAAATGACTAGTCGACAACGTAGCGAAATATCGTCAACGTTGGCGAAATATCGTCAACGTAGCGAAATATCGTCAACGTAGCGAAATATCGTCAACGTAGCGAAATATCGTCAACGAGGCGAAATATCGGCAACGTGGCAAAGTTTCCATTGTAAAATGCACGTGGAACTTTACTGAAAAGTATTTCTACAAGCAATTATTATTTTTCTTTTCTTTTAGGCCAGGAACTCAGTTTTCGGGGTTTTTATGGACCGTATTAAATCTCATGGACGGAGAATACATCCCTTACTACGAGTTTCAACAGTACCTAATTACGATTTATAAATGTACAAATTTCTATTGGAACGTTCAATGATTATATTTCGGTGCGTGGCGAAAACTATGGAAGTTTTAGGCATTTTGGAAAATGCTGTATGCAATGCAATAAAACGATTTTATAATTGATCTCCTACTAAAATATAACTATTTAATGTATGTACTACTAAAGTACTGCAATTCCTTTATTTGTAACAATTCCATTAGCCTTTCAGAAAGTAATCCTGTATTTATTCCTTCTGTACAAATCTGAACATGTTTTATTTTGTACAAAATTAAAGCTATACCGAAATACCTAAAACATACCATTATATCCGCCACGTACATAATATGTTATTTCTTTTTTAAATCGATAATCTGAGTTAGCTTATTTGTTTACAAAATTATTGTTTAAATGTACAGGCAGTTTCTTTTGCAGAAAATGTACTGAAGGTGCTATTCGGGCGACCCCCTGACACAATAGAATCAAAGCTTTAATGACATTGAAATAAAGTTGAATATAAGATAACTGATATGCGGACAAACTTCTGAAAGATGTTAATCTATTTCAGCCTTTATTTCAATACGCGTAAAGTATTATTTTGATGGTCGGTCTACGGTTGCTATTGGAGATACCACCTCAGGTCCAACATGACGATGGACTTTAGTCAGCGAAAAGTTTCTCTCTAGCTCCTTTAGATTTCTTGTTTTACCCTTTTCATCTCGTATAAAACAGTCCACCGATTACACCTGTCTCTGGTGACTCTAATAGTAACAAATGAATCCTGAGCTCAAAGTTACGATCAAATTTACTATTGTATAGCGCAAGCGTCGATTTTATTGAACCGTTTTCTTAAATTACTTTGTGACAGTTACACAGTTGTTGCTATCCTTCTTTCGCATACTAACATGAAAAGAGAGGCGTCAATGAGTGTCGAGTTCTTTAGAAATGGTTCAAAAAAATCAACGCTTACGTTAATTTTTTTAACATTGGTTGTGTGAATTTCATAACAATTTTATGTCCACGTATTTTACAGATTTTTAAGTATCTGAGCAAAAAGTTCACGTAAGTACACTATATATTTACTTATTGCTGGCAGCAGAGCAGACCAATTTTTACTAATTCATTAAATTCTTCAGCCATATAAGGAAACTCATACTGCATCGTTCAGCAAACGCAGAAAGTAAAATGCTCTATGCTCCGTCTACTTCTTACTGTTATGAAGTGCCCCCACGCGGAAACGGGACAAGGCATATCTCGGCTAAAACAGGCCTCTGGACGTATTTGATTAAGACCAAACGTCCATACTCTTCTACATTGGAAGCATCAACAATCTGTCAATTCCATCAGTGCTATAATCGCCTAAGCTTACTTTAAACGCTTCAACGATAGAGACCAAAATGCTTTGAACTTCGGGCAAGCCGATTCGATTAAAATCGAACATCCAAACGATTTAGGCCTCTTTAATGGTCCTTCTTTTACAACTTGATATAACTCTTTGTGCTTACACAACCTCGACTTACAAAATCTATAATCAACGTGCACCTAATTTATATCGAGCTAAGGTCGATTGTGGAGCGATACTGATCGTTAAAGCCATCTTTAGTTTGATAGATGAAACTAATAACATACAATATTTTCATAGTATTCGTAGTTACATCTTTTCTATAGGAGAATGCCCAAACCACGTACAAAATTTTCTCTTGTTACTCTCTCTTCACTTACAAATATACTACTAAAACCAGTTTGGTTTTGAATGTATTTCCAAAATTTCGAAGCATAGATTACCACCTATAGATATGGCACTATAATCATTTTATGTTTCTAACTCAAAGACAAGGAGTTTCCTTCCACCTTCTGGAATAATCAATGAAATAGATTTTTTTTAAGTTTGATCGATGCGTGGTGCATCGCGTCTTGAGTACGTTATCTATAGAGGTTAATCTATGTTTCGTGGACATTCTCCTTTAACATCTCATGCCAAAAGTAGCACTCACTATGTGATACAATAGAAAGATAGAAGCGCAGATATCATTAGATTAGTAAAATAGTTAAGTTTAATTGGAAGTATTCGGTAAATGGAAATGGTTTCAGTCTTAAAAATTAATAAATGTTCTATTTAAAAAATACATATTATACGTACGAAATATTCGATGTCATGTTTAAAACACGGAGCGACAACGTTATATTTCTGTTAAGCCCGAGCCGCCATACTAAAAGTTTTACAGATACAAAAACACTGCACAAAACTAAATAAAAACAATTAGTTTAAATATCACTATAGCATCGACTAGGAGTTACTCTAACCTGATCTCTCTGACCTGTTTGGCTCAGCGGTAGTATATCCGCCTTATAAGCCAAAAGGTACTGGGTTCGATTTCCGTCCAGGCAGATGTTTGAATGATGAATTTAAATATCTGTTCTGGGTCTGGGTGTTAGTTGTCCTTGTCTTTGTGTGTGTATGGCATCCCCGACACAGGGTATCCTAGTGGGGAGCTATGAGTATGAAACGTTTATCTATTTTTATTTTTTCTAACGTTCAAAAACTAGCAAACGTGATCAGAATTTAGGCCTTTCTCAAGCTCTTTTCAATGTCATTGCAGGTGTCAGGTCGGCTCATGTTGCAAAGGTGTGTTAATACTTGGATACTAGTATAATGTAGATATATTATTGCATCATTTAAAAAATCACTGATCTATTTTGAAAACAAAATTTCTACATTTTCACAAGTTTTTTTATTTTACGAAAATCAACGTGGTAAAATATTGTACCTGTTACGTTGTGATTTTAATGTAACAAATAAAGCATTTTTCTAATTAAAAAAATGATAGTATCTTCTACGTCGCTCCGTGTTAGCTAAAGAGTTCATAACAACAGGCGCAGCGGCGGTCACGGTCACATCTAATTACTACAGCGCATGTCAGCCTTTCAAACTATTGCACCGCCACTGAGCCCGCGTCAATTAAGAGTAATTGTTCTAATGAGCATTACAATACGTAATTAAAGTTCAAATAATCACACTAATTGATAAAAAAAATCTAAATTATTTAAATGTCATGTAAGATAGAGTACTTTCGAAGATGGCAAAAAAATGCGACTTGCAAATAGAAGTTTGGCGTAAAATTGGTGTTAAAATAAGTTCGTAAAGGGAGAGTTAATTTAAAGTATTACTGTAAAGCCATATCAGAAGCACTCAGTTACAGTAGGCCTAGAATTAAATTGAATTTCTGTCAAACAACACGTAGAGAGTGACCGTGTCTGTGTAGAGTAATTCGCGCCAATGAGAATGCTCCTTAGAAATAACTTTAAATTTTTCACTCCATTATCCAGGTTAAATTGTAAATAAAGTTGTTACAGTATTTTCTTCTATTTGTAAACGCTATTTTTTGCCGTTAAAGCTCACAAAATTTCAGTAAATCAGTATATTGAGTATGGCGTCGTGTTCGTGTCATGTTACCTCCTAAGTTAATCCCTTGCAATAGCAACGCCTCTAAGTATTAAGAAACAGCTAGAAGAAGAAGATGCGGACGACACCTGGAAAGAAGAAACGGACATTGTACTCGTATTTCATCTGATTTTGCTTATTAGTTTTATTTACAAACTACACAAAAATAAACATATTTTTGAACAGTGTTTTTTTTTCAAGCAATAGATGGAAGAGACGAGCAGCCTGATGTTAAACGTCACGTTTGCGCATAACATAACTGCACCACCCAGAATTTTAAACCGTTAAAATTTAAGACCCTGCGCGGCCCAGCACTGCGCTCGTCACTCTGAGATGTAAGACGTTTAATAATAATCTTCGTAGCTTCCAGCCCGATTGGCCCACCTTTGCCGAGAATAGGGATGCGTGGAAGAAGATGGGGGAGGCCTTTGCCCAGTACTATGACACAATAGGCTGAGAAAAAAAAACACACACTTAACACCTTCCAATCATCTTAAAAAATAATTAATAAAACAAATACTTACTATAAACAAGAATACCGCTTAGAACCGATCACGCTGTTTTTACCACGACGACGTGACAAGAATTTTCGCGTAATAATGTGGCCCCACCATGAATCTCGAAAGTGAATGTACTTTCAAGATTTATGTAATATAATGTATATTTCAGAAGCACCTATGCGGCAGTGCTGAAGTGCTCAATCTAGGACATGGTCAAAGCGAGGTCGCGGCTGAGATGAGACCCGACGTTAACTAGCCGATGACCTACTTGAATAAAGCGCAGTGGACTTTGACTTCACAGAATAGAATATGATTAGTTCTGCAAACGGTAGACCTCGCGAGAACTTTTTTGCAAAAATCACAGTCTTTTATCTCGACAACTTTTTGGCTGACTTTAATCATATTCGGAAATCTTTTTAGAATTAGGTAAGTTAAGTACTAAATATTCCCGCAAAAATTTATCAATATCCGCCGGCAAATAGTCCCTTTCTGAGGGAAATACTCCTCCAATCCAAAAATTCCGACGACAAAACAAAATATAAAATCGTATACCAAGTTTTATCGAGATTCTATGAAAAATATGCCCCGTACGCGAGTACCAACATACAAACATCCGGAGTTCCGGACAGATGAAAGAAAATTTTACCAGTTGTTGCGGAGACGCTTCGCTCGGTCAATAAACTGTGCCCCATGACTTCACCCGCTATCCTACTGGAACCGTTCATTTTCAGGTATAAAGACTAGCCTATGTAAAAAGTATTTCAAACTAACCCGATCAGCCATTTTTTCGTGATTGGGCAATAAACATCCAAATATATATTTGACATTTATGATATTACTTTGACATTTATAGATACATAATATTAGTAGAATTAAATGCCAAACGTTATTTTTATTTCAACGAGACTAATGACCTTATAAAGTCTTATTTACGTCGCAAGCGAAGACGCAATTAAAACTGCATCGGTGTAATTTGATTTCAGCACCGTCGCCTATTAGAACTATTACCTATTAGTTGAAAGTAAACATTGGGTTATGAACCCTATATTGTGTAACATACAGTAGTATTTAGGGTGATGCGTGGCCAAATCGCTCAAATTTCAATGCTTTGCCAGGTCGGTGTCGAACTGTCCAGTTGACATATTATAATTTGTAAAGCCCATTTTGCTGATCGGATGAAATATCGAATTGCTGAAAAGCGTAGACGAAACTGACATAGGTTTGGTAGGCTAATTATGTAAAGTGAGTAGATTAATATTTACTTTACTTTTATCCCGGAAATAGGGGTGAATCAGCAGGACGCAACTAGTATAATACGTTCTATTCTAGTAGAAATGAATGGATGATACTCACAAAATGTGAATGCGTTCCCTGTACAGGTGATAGAAAACCTTGCCAAGTTCAAGTGTCGTCACTGCGTCACAACGTAGGGCTCCAGAGGGTAGAAGTCTTTCCTTGTCATCTGCGAAGCGTTGTGCGCCAGCCGGTACCCCCATAGCTCCATGGCCTCTTTGCAAACTTCCTGCAAAAAAATAAAATTAAACAAGCTTTTATTAGACGATACAAATACTTTTATTTCAGACACCAGAGGGTCCATAATTTGTTAGTATAGTCAGTATAGTATAGATATTTTATACATTTTCCTTTATAGTATACAGGAAAACGACTTGTAAACTAATGTCAGTAGATATTATTTGGCAAAACATTTAAAATTAACGCCATGTACTTACGAGGCATGTCGTGAGGAACCATAATCCGCACGAGATGCCTCAGCACAGGAGGTTGCGGGTCATCCGCCACTACTTTCAGGATGCTGTTGTTAAGACTCATCAGCGACGCTACTTTCTCCCGCAGTACCGCAAGGAAGCCGTCAGTATGGGTTATTTTTGCATTGTCATGTTATACAGGTAAACCAAAATTTAGGTCAATCGGATATTGGGAAGTAGTTTAGAATTCAGTTGCAAGATTTGACCCGAACATACAAATGTTGCAAGTGAAAAATAATTGGCTGTAACATGCAGAGAATAAGACCGAAGTCTCGCCTTATAAATTATTCAACGAAGGAGGCTTATGACCCTAAAAGCTTGTAACAATATAATTTGACGACCACTTTTAAACTCAAAATCAACTAAACAAACTGAACTAAACTCAATGTCGATTCCCGGCGGGTCGGATGTTTGAATGATTAATTTAAATATCTGCTCTGGGTCTGGGTGTTAGTTGTTCGTCTTTGTGTGTTCCATGGCATCCCCGACAAGGAACTCTTAGTGACGTAGCAAAAAAAAATCACGCTACGGGACAAAGACGAAGACGCAGTTAGAAGCTAATATACTCGTACATCTATTATGTCTTCCTTCAAAGGCTACGGATAAATAAAGCTACGAGTAATAAAAGATTTATACACTATTGTTCTATGTAGCATGTTGAAATCAATTAATGTAAACAGCTAATAATCGTAACTATCCTACTAATATTATAAATGTCAATCAAAGTATGTACGAGTCGTATGTATGTCATATGTCTAGAAGTTTGGTGCTCAATCACGCAAACGGATAAACGAATTTGGTATGGAGTTAGCTTTTACGCTAGCTTACTATAGGCTACTCATTATTGAGGAAAATTTAGCAGTTTTTGTAGGATTGCAGGTGAAACCGCAGGGCGCTGGTATTAATAAACTACCAGTATCTGGCGAACCACGTATAAACATGGTTAAAAATAACAAATTTTACACCGCACACGCTATAAGATTCTTTAATGATTCACAACAGCCAATTTAAGTTTAGCCTTGTAAAACGTTGGTTCTTGCCATCAAATTACATGTTAGATTTTTTGTGATTACGACTAAAACCTTCACAGTTCGTGTAATAAACATAGAATTTATTTCCTAACAACTGTTGCGAAGTTCTTATTTGATTTGAAGGTGATGGGTCTTGCAAGGAGTTGCATTATGCGTTTTGTCCTCCTTGAAATACCGGAGCGAGTTGAGGAGTCTCGTACCAATGAGTTCTTTCGAACTTATGTACGAATTTAATACCACTGGCTTTTCGGTGAAGGAAAACATCGTGAGGAAACCTGCATACGTTCGAAGAAATGACGTGTGTGAGTCCATCAATCCGCAATTGGCCAGCATGGTGGAATATGGCCTGATCACCCTTCGAGGGTAGACCTGTATCCCAGGCACTGGGAGGATTAAAGGTTGACAATAATAATACCGGAGCGAGGCTCTGGGTTACTCCTGGCACAAATGATCTAGTGAAGTAAATAGTAATGTTAAATTAATAGCACAATTACCTGTATTTCCTCAACATAATCAAAGTCCAAAACATTTTTCCATCTGAAAGGCACATCTCGGGATACCCTGAATGTAGAGCTTACTCCGGCAACTTCAATGTTTGTGTGCGTATGAAGGAACTCATCGATGGACTGCGTAGAGCTAAGTCGCAGGAACTTTAGCAGCTGGAGTGTTGTCACGTTGGGGTTTAAAGCTAGCTCTTCATAGCGGAGCACCCTGTAACACAAAAATTAGGTTTTAGGCTATTTACAAGACTATTGCTGTATTTATAAAATACTATATATTGTGTATCAGATATTTATGATGGCTATTCCAGAATTAATCCTGGCTTGAGTCAGATTTGACTGTAGGTACGTAACTAAAAAAAGAAGGTAAGAACTGTTTAGAATGCCATTTGCTAAATAGGCAAAATGTCTGGAGCCAAAATTTTGAGGAAAAATAATAGGTACACTTTTTTCAGCAACCTAGCATTATAATCAATGAGACTGAGTTTTTATACATGTTTCTAACCAATATATGGTTGGTTCCTTGGATTGTCTCAAGTAAAATGGGGGTAAGTAATTAAAAAACAGACGTACATGAGTCTATCAGGGTACTTTTGCAATAGGCGGCCAGCTGCAACATAGTCGCTGATCATGTCAGCACATAACAGTTCCGGCTTCCAGCAGTCCGCAGCTGGCTGACAGAAGTCCCGATGTTGCCGAGACTGCATCACTCCCCGGGGATCACGGATCAATAGCACCACCTTCACATTAAGCCTGAAACCACGCTTATATTATTGCGACAGTTTCTGAATGTGTGTTTATAGTTTTTGAAGGTTTAATTGGCAAGGGATTTGATTTTTTTATCCTCATATTTAATTTTATTGTTGTAATTATTTTATTTTCTTGTTATTTACATAATTTATTACTAAAGTAGGTGTTGGTATTGTTATAGAATATTGTATAGTAGTTTTACAATTGCACATTAGTTTTATAATTTATATTTTACTAATTGACATCACAGACTATTTATTACTTATTTTTTTAAGCAAGGATATAAATTATCATGGAACTTACTCTTTATCTTCTAATAACTCCTTGACGAGGCGCAATCTAACACGAACAACTTTCATACTTTGAAAAGGAAACAGCTTACAAAACTTTGCAGTAAAATTAGCATCAATGCAGAGCTCTTTCTTATATTTACAATGGTCCCATAGTCTTGTGTTATGGCTGAACTGGTGCAAATGCGTCTTTCCATATTCAAAATAGTCTTCCATAGCATTAAAGTCACATTTGAGCATACTCTTGATAGTGCTTAAAGCTTTCTCCGCATGAGGAGGCCCTCTTATTTGTACAATTTCATACTTCAAAAGAGGTTCATAGTGATAGAAGTTACCTGGCATGGAGTTCAGCACTTCACCCAAAAAAGTAGTCCCTGATCGCCAAGTAGAAAATATTACATTTCTTATTGGTTTTCCACCAGATTCCGTAAGTAAATCTTCTAATTTATGAACACCTGAATAAGTGAAGTTGTAGTTCCATAGCTCAAATTTAATTTTTGAGCGAGTTTTTTCTAATATTTTTTCAATGTTTGGCGAGCCATCGTAAGGGTTCGTTGGTATGGGCTGCAGCAGACCGTCTTCTCCATCTTCGGTTTTTAGATAATTCCTTAAGGTCCTGTGAGTTTCGGGGGACGGACGATAATTTATGTTATCTGTATATCGACTTCCAGCTAGAATTAGAAGAACGCTGAGACCAAATGCGAAACATATCGAATAAAAGTTAACTCGTCGCAGCATCACGTTTTATCACACAAATTAAATATTGCGAAGAACCTGAAACACTGGGGGTAATTTACACAACACAAGCACTACCAAGACACAAATATTAACATTTTTTAAAGTTTTTTGATTGCGTATAAATCATAATTCTCTAACTTGCGTTTCCGCGGAAACACCGCATTGCACCTCCGCCGCCATTTTGAACCAGCCTCAAAGTAAAGCAAAGCAATGACATTTATGACGTAACCAGTGTTTCTATAAAAAAAATATTTATTACCGTACCCGAAGCATAAGCATACGGTATTTAGAGCCAGAAACAGCAGCATGATAAATTATATTTTTTTTAAAGTAAATATCGTGTTAATTAATGCGTATTAAAAATAAATCTTTTATATCGTTTGGTGTGCTATGTGACATACGATTTGAAGAGCACTATGCAAAAGACTTTTTAATTTAAGCAGTAAATATTGTTAATATTAGAAAGTCTGTTATTGAGTCTTTAAATATTTTGCAGAAAAATATATACCCAATAGAATGTAAATCGAACTTTTGTACTTTCATAATGTTTGTGTAACACTAATTAAAATGTCTCTCTTTCCGTTCTAGTGTGATAATAGTAATGGTGGGTAGACTATTATTAAATTTTAGATGATAATGAATTTTTTATTCTGCCTCTGTAAGTACATAGAATAATGCACTTTGGATACTGTTGCTGTTTTTTATTTGCCGTTGCTCCGAGTATCTACGAGTTTTCTCTCCAGAATAATATTTCAGCCATGAACATAAAACATAACATTTTGGCTAAAAATACCGTGAACGTACGGTAATAACCATATGTATATATGGCAACGATTGAACCGTACTTGGTTGTGACTACATGAATGAAAGTTTACAACTGTCACTTTCTGACGTAAACTTTCGTATCAAAATACCAAAATGTTGTCGAGCTTTTTTCAGAATATTCATGATTTATGGAGTTTTTTAGGCAAAAAATTTAACCAAAAAGTTTTAGCTTTAAATAAGTACCTACGGAGGTTTCTTGATTTTACTGTGATTTCACAACAAAATGGTAAGTAAGTAGGTACTACAATATAGGCATAATAGGCCCAAGTTTGAAGGCTTTTTAGGACAGATCTAAATTTTCTAAAACTATTGGCATCCTTGTCTAATGGCTTGCAATGATAAAGACAGATATATTTTTAGTTAGTTTAGATCTGTCTTAAAAAGCCTTCAAACTTGGGCCTATTATTCCCATAAAAAAGTTATGGCTAAAAAGTACCTCTAATCGAGAAATACATAATTCGTTCCTGTCCGTGTAGGGTTTTGTAGATATTTTATCATCATGATAGGTAAACGAGTAATCCAGGTATTGTATAAGTAAGTAATGTTTGTATTTTTTGTAGGTAGAAATGTTGGAATTTAATTTAATTAATGATTTTAGTTAAAGTCCGCTGTCCGCTCCCCAGATAGGAGGCTATCTTGTTCGCTCGTAAGTCGTAACCATTTCCAATAATTAAAAGAATCGCTAGTAAAAGTAAATAACTAGTTTTTTTTCATTTTAACCATTGTATTTATTTTTCAAAACAATCTGTGTTTTAAAGAAATATTCATGTTGATATTTTAACTCCTCAATCCGTATTTTTTTATTTTCAGAAATGTGCGACACCTAAAGTTGTATTTGAGGATGCGGCTTCAACGTTTATTTATTTATTTTTCTTCAGTAAAACAACACATTAAACTTTATAGCCAACGATATGCATTTTTCCAATAGTTTCCCCGAGATAGAACCACAGGGACACCTCGACGGAGACCAGGAACAGCAGCCAGGCTTGCCTCACCGTCAGGTACTTGTAACAACCAGTCTTGAAGAACTCTATAAACAGCGCGACGTCAGCTTTGAGTTTCTGAATAAAAACAATGGGTAATACATTAATGCAAAGTGCGAGTAGGTTACTTACCTATACTCGTTTTATATAATATTCCATGTAGGTATGTTAGGGACCGACTATGGAACTTTTACGTCTTATGTACAGAAACAGCATGTACCTACCTACCTACCTTATATAGTAGGTATTATGTGGCATGACTGACAATAATAGGTATCTGCTTAATAATTGGTGGCACTCACCCTGTGGTCACAGATAGTTTGATCGCTATTATACCAGGATGGAAGGTGGTGGTAAAGTCGTACAAAGTTTATAGAAAAAAAGTTTGCAGTGTAGATACAGAGTTAGCACGTTTAGATGGCACACACACCCCAAACCTAGGGCGTGGGTGCAGATCTCAAAAACTTGCATAGCTTGAGGAAACTATTGCATACTGGTAGCGGATACCTACTTCCTAATAGTCGGCTGCATGACAAGTATGAAAATTTATCGCCGCGCACCTAAGGACGTGTATTTACCATCGTCAATTACACCGTTACTTGATATCGGGTAAGTTGTGATTTGTGAATCACAAATCACTGATCCTGAACTGAACTGAGCCTGTCGATCATAAATGTTTGTATTCCAATTACCGATAGTTCTTGAGCGCTAGTCGGAGGAGCCATTTCTAAAATGTAAGTCCCTTTGAGAACACGCAATTTCTTCACAACGGCCGATTGCGAAGCGATTTCGGCCTTTTCTGAAACGCGTAATTAAACGTCAAAAGCAATGTATTTGCGCAAACGCAGACGAAAATGGTGTGTACGCTTTATTAGCTCACCTTTTATTAATTCTATTAGTTTGCCCTTGTGTCTGTTTATCGATGGTCTGTACAGTTCCGAAATGCCATACGTAGAAACCAATCGTTTGCCTGTAAAAAACAGTGAGGTATTTACCGTAATTTATATAGACGGACAAAATTAAAAACACCCCCAAATTATTTTCGTAACAAAAAAATAACATCGGTAAGCTTTCTCAAGAAGTTTAATAGTTGTTAAAATACTTACGAAACAAATTTGAGATCACTCTAAAAGACTTTACGCCTAAATCCATAGTAATAATTCACAAATTATTTATAATATTTTTAAAAGTTCACGACCATTCATGACACATAGGGTAAACTGACAAAGACGACACGACCCCAATAGCTTAACTCTATGGATGCGACAAAAAAAAACTTCCCACAAAGTATCATAAATGAGGTTTCAATCTACTTATGTTACTTCTTTTTAGGATCTTTTTTTTCGTCTTTTTTATCTGGCTTTTTAGCTGTAACTTGTGTTGGTTTCGTAGCTGCTGGCTCTGTTGCTTTCTTAGCTGGTTCTGCTGCTTTCTTAGCTGGTTCCGCTGCCTTCTTAGCGGACTCTGGTGCTTTCTTCGGTGCTTTTTTTGCTGCCTCCTTCTGCGCAGCTGCCGCTTTTTGCTCAGCCGCTAGTCTCTTTTTCTTTTCTTCAACTTTTGCCATTTCTTGAGCGGCAATTATTGCGGCTTCTGCGTCTAGTCTTTTCTTTTCTGCTGCGGCATTCATACTGTTGATTTGAGATTGTGCGAAACCAATGATGTCGTCAGATACTCCGGATGCCGCATTTTCCATAGCTTTCCCAACAGGCCCCTGGAGGAGAGCCACACACATCGGCGGCGCACATTCCACTTTCAAGTATGGCCATGCCATTCTCATCTGACCCTGTATTAACTGAGTTATCGCTAAAATGAAAAAGAAAAATAAATCAACATTTAGGTACATTTATTTCCATAAAACATTTCGTAGTTGTTTTAAATTAATTATCAAATTTTATATAAGTACAAGTTATCAAATTCACCTAGTGACTGAAAAGGAGCCTCAACGTTTTTCGGCACTAATTATACTTTTTTAATTTTTCTTTGACCTTTCTGATTTCTTCTTCTAAATCTTTCAGTTCCCTTGGTAGAAGCGAGTCTCGAAACGTTGTGAGTTTGGTTTCCACTGTCGTAGTGACCGAATCCAACAGGGTTACTGCTTTTGTTACCACTGGGTTGTTCATGATAAATGACATTTTTGTTGTTGATATCGAGCCTTTGGCGGCACCCCAAGTTTTCGTGATGAGCGGTCGGACAGTTTTAATAGAATCTGCAAAACAAACGTGGACTTGTTTAAGGATGCAGCAAGACAAGACAATGGACTGTTATTTGAGTTTGTAAGTTAGGTTAGGAGCTGTTGAAAACCAGAAGTCCTCGTTTGTTTTGCCGCAGATTTTTGGATATAATAGAGGTAAAATTATGCTTACACAGTGTCATATCGAGTGCTAATCTTGCTACTCTCGCCATCTTTGGGGATTGAAAACCCCGAGCTAAACTAGTTGGAGACGGGTTGTTGTATTTGTTTACAACATATTTTGTGTATCAAACCGCTGCCATGACACCATCATGACACAAGACATTAACCAAAGAGAAAATATAATGCAACCTCGGAATTCAAAGCTTCGAGCTTAGACGCTATGTCAACCTGAAATTAGATAAACGTTTTTTTTTATTTTGCGAAATCAAGTTCAGTGAAATCAGCGGTGCTGTTATCTAACTGAATGGTAATCGTAATTGGCTTCATTTTGATTTAGGTCTTGACTTTTTGTTTTTGTTAAAATAAGCTCCAAGTGACAAAATAAAGCCGATTCTGATTCTGTAAAACAATGTATACATTACTAAAACATTATTCCCTAATAATTACCCATACAAATAGCCTCGTCAATCAAACGTTGAATCAAAGTGACGTTAATTTCATAGATCTCGGATGAAATCGAAATCAAGATTGTTAGGCAATTGGTGGTACCTATGTAGTTGGCAAATGCAACGTCGACCTAAATCAATTGTTTGCGTTCACTCACTAATGCGATCTGCTTTATATCCATACCAGTCTATACATATATATCTACTATTCATATTATTAAGTTTTTAAATGTGTTGTGTATGTATGTTTGTAGAAGGTAATTTCCGAAACTACCGGTCCGATTAAAAAATCTGTCACCAATAGAAAGCTAACATACACTATCCTTGAGTGTTATAGGCTGTATTTTATAGCCCCAAACATGCCCCAAACCTGCGAAGCCGAAGATCGAGCAGCACCGGGCACGAAATGGTCAGCATCAGCTAGTAATATTACGAAGGTAGGTTTAAGAATTTAAGGTCCGATTTCTGTCATTATTGAAAAGCTAAAATATGAGTGCTGTTTTATTTTTAAATGCGAGTATTTATGTATTGTAGGTGGTAATTTAAGGGGCTACAGGTCCGATTTTAAAATTATTTCACTGATGGAAAGCCCCATCACTAAGTGCTGTTTTCTTTTCAAATGCGACATGCGGAGCTCGACCTTGAGCTCTAAAACTGTGAGTTCAAAATCAGAGCAGCACCACCGGGTACGAAGTTACGGGCATAAGCTAGTTGAGTTGATGATATAGGTACCTCTATCTATACATAAATAAAATGCTAGACATTCAAGATTGGCCAAATTTGCTAAAAGTCGGATAATCTGAATGCATTATTATTATCGAAGCAAATAGTAAAAGGAGGACAAGGATTTTTACAGCTTTCAAATATTGGAAATTCTCAGAAGGATAGATATTTATTATTTTCATACTAACAGCGCCTCGCGGTTTTATGCTCAATTTTTTTCCGTGTCAAGAAACTAGGTGCCTACAGTTTTTTTTTGTACCTACTTGCTTTGTATAATAAAATGTACCTACCTCTAAAATGGCCTCCAATTTTATTAAGTTTTGGTACCTATTCTGAACAGCGTTCTTATTTATTCTAACATTTAGATCGCGGCTTGTCATTGAACTGAACTAAAACTAAAAGTGCGAAGGCTGTACTCATAAGTCACATCGACTCAGAGCTCTAATTGTTATGTCACAAAGCGTGCTTACTTTCGCTCCATTCACTGTTGAAACCTCCAAACTATAGTCGAGGAGCTGATGACCAATTTACTCACTTTTGAAAATCGCTAAAATTATAAATGTGAAAGTAATTCTGTGCTTCCTCGGTCTATTTGTTACCTTTTTACAAATAAAAGCCTGAGCAAAATTAAAATTTTGGCATAAAAGTACCTACTGTTTATCTTGAGGATAAACCTAGTTGACGTCATTCTTATCCCTGAATGCTGGAAGATATAAAAATAGCCGGTAAAATTGTGGAGCGCTGGTAATGTTTAAAGTTTGCTAAAAATAGCAAAGCTTATCTCACGCTCTAACTACATTATATGGTCTCACTGTGTAATGTTTAGTTAGTAAAATAGTTAAAAAGTTTAGGCGACTCAAATGAAATAACTGAAACGTTTTTATGTACGTACCTTTACATAAAACCTCTTTCAAAAATAATTACTCGCCTCGTTACCAAATCAAACAGTGGCTCCTACACTAAATGCACTTACATCGTCCCGAACATCATGTTAAGCAACACATAATCGCTATTTTTTCAGCTCGAGCTGTTAGCACTATTAGTGAAGCCTCGATGTCCTAACTCGGTCCAGTTAGTGTGTTACCGTGAATATAACGCGTTTGAAGAACCGCACACAATGACATTTGTCAACTTTTTGTTACAACAAGAACATTATTTTACAAAACAAAAAACAAAAACCGACTTCAAGAGACCGACTATTGAGTTATTCATCTATTTGTCGCGCACGTACTTATGCAAATTTAAGACTTATATGGTTTTATCATGGATACCATTATCAGAACTGGACGAAATTGAAATGGGACCAAATGGGAAGCGTCAGCTTTCTAATAAAAAAAGAATTATCAAAATCGATTCACCCAGTCAAAAGTTATGAGGTAACAAACATAAAAAAAAAAAAATTAAAAAAAAAACATACAGACGAATTGATAACCTCCTCCTTTTTTGAAGTCGGTTAAAAAGACGGGACCTCAAGAAATAAAAATAAAAAGAAAAGCATAAAAATCACATCAGACTTCATACCAGTAACATTGGAAAATAGGTCCTACACGGAACATACCACAACTTAGTTTTAACTTTTAACTTGGTTCAGTTTTTGTTACTGAACAATCTGACGACTAATAACTGTAACAACCAATAACCAAATAAGTTCCAAATTAGATCTTGAACATTTCAACAGTTATATTGGTTGGACGTGTACGTATTAGATGCAGGGGTGGATACAGAACCCCTCCCCCTCACCCCCTCTGTATCCACAGTATCCTAGATATATATATAGAGTGCCTAACAGGCCCCGAGACTCATGATCAAAGCAGTTCCTTTTGACCAAAACTATCTCAAACTTTTAGCCTTAGCTAAGGACCCCCTTGCAAAACTTGCTCCTCCTCTAACAAAATCCTAGATCCGCGCTTGGTCAGTTGTACTCGTATTTATATTCGAACAATATTCGAACGTCGGATGACAATTGACAGTTAACCGATATCACGCAGCATTCTGCAATACAGTTCGTTACTGTAATCTAATTGAAATTCACCGTCTATTCAGGTTAATATATTTTTTTGGTCTGCATTTTTTGTTCGATTTGCCACGAGGTGTGGGCGCTGCTGAATACAGATCAATGTTTTTTTATAGGCTAGGCTTTTGACCGTAGCTGATGAGATGGACGGTGTGATTAAAGATGGTGATAGCTCAACTGGTAGCGCCGGCTCATATTTTATAATAGAGCGACCAGTAGATACTCGTAAGATAGGTACTAAAAACTGCTTTTATCTTTTTTTTATGTAATTGAGTGCACATACTGTACCGACCCCACCGTAGTAGGTGGGATAAGGGTAGGCAGATGATGAGTGACGAGACGAGTAAATCGCTCGCCTGATATTAAACGTCACGTTTGCCCATAACAGGTCTGCACCACCCAGAATTTTGAACTCTTAGAATTCAAGACCCTGCCGCGGCACAGCACTGCGCTCGTCACCCTGAGATGTAAGATGTTTAATCTCTCATTTGCCCTGTAATTTCACTGGAAACAATGCCCTGCATCTGGTTTCCTTGCAAATTTTTTCACCGATATTTCCAGATCATTGCTGGAGTTCACCTCTTCCACTGAACCATCAGAAAAACAACTTTGACTCTAGCTAGACCTTGTTCATCAATTCATTCACAATAGATCTGTTTTTAACTAGAGAATGATGTTAAAACAGATCTAACAATAGGTACCTACTACCTACTGAACCATTTCAATAACAGTAAGGACAGGAAATAGAATTAAACAGTCTTATATTTAGTTCATTCGTAGTCGGTCGAAGCAAAGCTCTGCTGGATATATAGATAGATAAACTCTTTATTGATCACACCATAAATTACAAAGCAAAAGGATTTTAACACCTAAAACTAGTGCGACAATTGCGTCCTTATCGCTAAGAGCGATCTCTTCCAAGCAACCTTAGGATAGAGAGGATAGATAAAAAAGAAATAGAGTTTGAAAAATAAAAAAAACTTTTTGAAATCAGTTTAGAAGAGACATAATCAGCCAAAACTTCCATCTAGGTTAGCTGTTCAGTACAACTAAAGAGTATGGCCTAAGGCTTTTCCTTCCTCAAGTTTTTTTGCCTCTGTCTCTGTCCCAGTTTGAAGGTTCATTGCCATGTCGTCTAACTGCACGATTTTTTGCCAATGCCGAAGATTAATGGCGAGTTTGTACGTTGAATCTTGACTACGCCATCTATTATTAAGTTAAATTGGATAGAAATTGTATTATATTACTATTGCTTGCACGGAAGACAGCGGTGTGGCGCCATCGGTCAAGCTAAAAAGTTGTGTAAGAAGTTTACGTACGAATGATTGATTCATTAAGGCATGATGAATTATCGTAGTTATTTTGAATTTATAATTTGAGTAACTATGTACTACGTGGATGTGACACGCACACTTCGATCAATGCTTCATTTTAGTTGAGTATCCGTTCTCAACTTCCCTGTTACTCCCTCCCTGTGGTCATTGGTAATGGGTTGATTATACGTAACCAGTACAGTGGCGAGACAGGGCCCTCGACCCAGTACCTACTCGGTTTGTATAAACAGTTTGACGAGGCGAGACAGTCACTAGGACCATGATTTGTTTGCTTGGCCGAGTGTTCCCGTTTACTGTCTCGCCACTCTACTCGTTACGTGTATTCAACTTTGGAGGGAATTTTCCATTGTACTGTTCTAGGTACGTAAATATTTTTGAATAAGTATTAAAATACTGTCACTACTTTGTTCATCTATTTTGTTTAATTCTACGGTGTAACTCCAAGATCCGTTCAATGACTATTTAAAAAAATATACCCAAATATAAATATTTTTAGTAGGTACCGACTGTAATCTGCGTAAATTTTAGACCTAATATAAAGACTATGAAAAGATCAAACAAAACCATATAAGGCAATACAGGGTTACATTGTGTGTTGCTTCTAAGCCGAAAGGAGGTCATTGCACTCATTATGAACCACTTTTACTATGGGGAAAAATAAATAAAAAATGATGATATACTGATAAACTCCAATAAAGCGCTGATCGTAAAGATACGTGCGTTCGATTTATATTAGCTGTTTTTGAGGAAGGAAAAATATATTAGAGAACAGACTGATACATTATCCGTTTATCTTCTTCTTCTTTAGTATAAATACGAGTAAATTAAGTGTCACGTTGTTTGTCCGCTATAGACTCCTAAACTACTTAACCGATTTCAATCAAATTTGCACACCGGGTGCAGTTCGATCTAACTTAGGAGATAGGATAGCTCACATCTCAATTTATAGTAAAAGAACATGAAAACTTAAAAATTTCAAAAATACTTAAACCATAATTTAACTTTAACGCTTTGGACAATGTAAACTTTTTTAACTTTTGACATTTGACATAGAATTGACGCAATGGCTTTTATTACCAATTCGAATTAAATAGTCATCGAGACAGGACAACGTCTGTCGAGTCAGCTAGTATTGTAAAGATTCTTATGGTACTCGGGAGTTTTGTTAGAACAGTCCCATTGTATGCTCTAAAGTTAAACAGGGAAACTATTAAAAACTAGCTGCGCATCGCTCACTCGCGTTTTCTGGGATAAAAAGTAGCCTATGTGTTAATTCAGACCATGAAAAACCTTCATTCCAAATTTCATGTAAATCCGTTCAGCTGTTCTTGAGTGGAAGAGGACCAAACATTCTTACAAACTTTCGCGTTTATAGTAATAGTAGGATACACACAATGAAACAAGAACATTATTTTTACAAAACAAAAAACAAAAACCGACTTCAAAAGACCGACTATTGAGTTATTCATCTATTTGTCGCGCACGTACTTAATGCAAATTCAAGACTTATATGGTTTTGTCATGGATGCCATTATCAGAACTGGATTAAATTGAAATGGGACCAAATGGGAAGCGCCAGCTTTCTAATAAAAAAAGAATCATCAAAATCGATTCACCCAGTCCAAAGTTATGAGGTAACAAACATAAAAAAAAATTTATAAAAAAACATACAGACGAATTGATAACCTCCTCCTTTTTTGAAGTCGGTTAAAAAGTCCTGATCACTCACTCTCTGACTAACACAGTCGAGCAGCGGGACTAAAACAGCTGTTTTGAGCAATTTATCCAAAAGCGGTTCATAATATGAGTTCCTGGTAAATCTCATTGGCATTCTGATCTCTAGCTGTGTCAGGACTGGGCTATATTGGGTAAATTACACGTGACGAGTAGACTGGCGAGATAGTAAATGGGCATACTCGGCCGAGCAAACAAAACATAGTTCAAGTACTGTCTCACCTCCTCAATTTTTTTATACAAACCGAGTACTCGGCCGAGAGCACTGCTTCGCCAGTTTACTCGTTATGTGTCAACCCATTAGAACTTATGTTGAAAATCTGTCACCAAGCGCCTGTGAGACACGTTCCAGCAATTTCTCTTTTCAAAGACATTTGTTTTTCAGGCGTGTTTGTGTACATTTGTCACTGCAAACATATGATTGCAAACTGCATTACAAATATTTTTATTACGTAATAGCTGATGCTCAGACCTTCGAACCCGGTGCTTCTTGGCATATAAAATAGCTTTTCGCATTCAAAGATAGTGTAGCTTTTCATTAGTGGAAGAATTTCTAAATCGGACTAGCACTTTCAGAAATCACCCTCTACAAACATACATACAAGCCTTAAATTTCTATACAGGGTTATACAGAAAGGGTATGTTAAGCCGAAAAGAGCTCATAATACTCTTAATTATGACCAACTTTTACTATTGGACCAACCTTGACCTCTTTTCGGCTTAGCATACCCTTTATGTATAGCCCTGTGTGTTAGTACATCATCATTATCATCATCACCCGGCGAGTGAATCTGCGGGGCGTAACTAGTGCATAATATGACACAATCATTTACCTATATACCTCGGCTAAAACATCCGTAATTCCTTCCATAGCCGTTGATTCGAGTGAGATCATCCGCGTATCATCGCAAGGGTATTTCGAAGATAACACTTAGCACAGTGATTACCTCCTCAGTGGCTAGCACGAACTGTGACGTCACGGAGGCCCAGGTCTCGGTCAGCACGACTTGCCTAGGTTTTTTGTATCTTCATCTTCAAAATCCTACTAAATTTATAAACGCGAAAGTTTGTGAATATGTTTATTGCTCTCACGTAAAAATGGGTGAACAGATTTACATGAAATTTGGAATGAAGGTTGTTCATGGTCTGGATTAACATATAGGCAAATTTTATAACGGAAAACGCGGGTGAAACTGCGGGGCGCAGCTAGTAATATTATAAATGCGAAAGTTGTTTGTGGACTAAACCAATTTTAACAAAATGTAAGATAGAGATTTCTTAATTAAATTAAATAGCTTATTTCGTGATTACTGTTTTTCATCGCGGGTGAAACCGCGGGGCGCAGCTATCGCTATAAATACCTGCTTGCTTTTTATCCTGTTATATCTTTCTATAAGAGATTCTAAATGGTTATGTTATTACATTTATACATAGGTATGTAGAATGGAATGAATTGGATGTAGTTATTAGGTATGACGAAAGACTCCAATAATGTTCCACATAGAAGCCTTCTGGAAGCCAGAATGAATATTTATTGCCGTAGTCAATGACTTAGAGAGTCGATAATTTTTTGGAATTTATTTACAAAGGATATGGGGGAAACCTTTGCCCAGGTGACTGGACTCTAGGTTAGTAAAAAAATAAAAATGTACACTGACAGTTTACACATACGCACCTATGTATTTTTAAAACGTTAATCTATAATATTCTATTCTAAAGTCACCAAATGAAGCTAACGCAATATATTACATCCTATCTATTGTAGAAATTGATTAAAAAATATATAAATATATTGCGCTTTCAAAGAAATTAATACCCGAGATTTTGATACATTGTAATTTAACTTTTAATAAACATAACATTTAACAAAAAGTTTAACCTTTTATAGGTGTCAACCATCGGTCATTAACATTATGTTAAAGCTGATGAGCGCAGTTAGAGTTTGTGTCAAAGGACATAATGGATCATAAACATGTACTTAAAAATACTATTTCAACTTCAATTTTTAAAAATGGCTTCTGCGGGGTTGCCACAATTTAGCCAGTGTCAAGTGGATAGAGTAGGTAAGGTACGGTACGTGCCCCAGTAAAGTAGTGGAGACTTTACTAGAGGCTTTTCTAAGGAGTTTTGGAAGCAACACGGAATGACACGATTCACTGCATTTTATGATTTGCCCACACTCGTGCACGTCAAGCACTTAATGGTTATTTTCCCCACTTAAAATAAACATTAACACTCAAAATTACACAAGTTTAGTAAAATAACGAAATGAAGCAACATGTCTCTTCCACGTTCCCGCCAAAAACAAAAATACTATTTAAAATTATTCACTGCTTTGACAGCTTTTAGCTAACATGAATTGTCACGTGCGAAAACAAGAATCGATTAACATTAAGCAGGCACTATAAGAACCTTACCTTTGCTAATGAGCAACTTGGTTACTCTGTTTCAGTACCGTAAGTTTTAGTACCGCTTTTTAGCACTGTAGACTAGGTGGCCATAACCGATCACTGATGTTAAGCATTGAACGATACGGTCTGACTTCGGATGGGTGACCGTGGGAGGCATTTACAACTAAGTGCTACTATGTATCGGATGACACGAACAATTATAGACCCCAGTAGTTTCTTCTACCTCTATAACAACCATCGTTAAGTCATGTCATAGACCTTTCTCTGACTCTAAAAAAAACTCTGACAACAGAGCTAGCCAAGTACTGGGTTAAACGAACCTACTTAGTATTTTAAGTAAAAAAAATATAATGAATACCTATGAAGATTTGTATGACTAACTACCTTAGATACCTTACATTGAAAGAATACCATGTGCACGAGCAGTTCCATCTGCGCACGTAATCACTTTATTTTTACTTGTATTGCGCAAAATTATATCTGTCAATCTAAACAACAACAAGTGAGGCCGTTGTTTATTATCTACGCTAATTATTGTATTTACCGAAACCCATAGAGCGTAATAATTTCCGTGTAAATGATGCTCCTTCCTTTATTATTAATCGAAGGTTTGTTAATTTATCGGGTTTGCAGAAAAAAGAAGACGTGCCGCTGTAGTTTCCGTGAACTCGCGGCACGTTTCGTAAACACGATCGATGGATTAACGGACTCATTTACATAAGCCAAAAAAAATGTTTAAAAAAGCAAATGATCGTCATTCATCAGTCATCAGATCATGATTGATTTCTTGAGACGGATGAAGTTATTAATTACTGTGCCATTGATGTGATACCTAACTGTATCGTTGAAATTGAAATACTAGATTTGAGATTAACGGAAGTGCTTTGGAAGTGGTCCTACAGGGTTACAAGGAAAGGGTATGCTAAGCCGAAAAGAGCACATAGTATTCGTCATTACGAATTACTTTGACTATGGCACCAACCCTGAAATCGCGAAAAAAATATCAACTGTTCCATAATTACATTTTGTCGAGTGTCTTTGACATTTTTGTATGGAACAGCAAATTTTTATCTCGATTTCCGGGTTGTTCCTGTAGTAAAAGTTAGTAAAAGTTGTTCATAATGATGAGAACTATGACCTATTTTCAGCTTAATATACCCTTTCTACAAAACCCTGTAATTAATTAAGATACCAAACAATTCTTACCTATATTGATTGACAATTTGACGTTTAAACTGGACCAAATCATGAAAATTTCATCAGTTTGGTCGGAACAAAGTTGTAGAATTTTGTCGAGTGCAAATATAAGTTTATCGATTGATAAAGTTTGTCATATTGACGTTAGTCATGCACGAGATACTATCATCATCATCACACAAGATCTTGTTTTCTCGCATTTTGTTATAATATTTTTTATTTTACTCGTATTGCAAATTGGAACTATTGTAAAATTCTCGGAGGAGGGCGTTGACACCTGCAACACAGTTTTATACTCCTGCAGGTGTCATCGATTCTCAATGTTATTTTTATTTTTGTTAGTTGTTCCTAAAAACAGATTTTATATTTTATTTTATTTTTATTATTTAATAATATTTTTTCCAAAATTTCCTTAAGGATCTATGATACGTAAATGCTATTTTATCTAATAAAAAATATGTTGCTAATTTGAATAATGCTTGTACACAAAAGTACTTGCCAAGTACTTTACTGTACCATAAATGATGACACAAAATTATGACAACAATGAAATGTCAAATGTGTTGCAACTGACAGTTATGAGCGATACGGCAATAAAATGATAAAAATATTAATGTTAGAGCCACGGTAAACCATTTAATTTTATGGTCTTTATTCTTCCACATTGAATAGGTAAGGTATTTGTTTGGTTTCCTGCTTCGTTTTATGTTTCTTAACGTCACGATATGAAACATCAAATTACCAGGATTTTAGTAACAATATAATACAATACCTACAACTAAACGCAAAACGTTTAATTTTAATAAAACAAATATACCCATTTAATTTTGACGTTTACCTCGTTTTATCTGTTTTACGTTTTACCTCTGTTTTTTTTCTATTTTTGGTTTAGGACTTTTGCAATTTACACGGTAGTTTCCTAAACCTCTGGCTAGGTTTTCAAGCGTGCTATAAATGATTTCTATTAATTAAAACAATAAAATAACACTTCATTGATATCACAAAAATAGAATACAAACAGAGAAAATTATTTAATTTGAAATGGGCATAAAAGACCGTCTTATCGTTTTAAAGAGCGATGACAACTTTCGGATAAGTGGCAAAAAATTGCGCTTACAATGCAACTTTATGCAAATTTTCATGAAAATTGGAAAGCGTAACTAACAACGATTTCTACTATGAGACCATCGATCAAGTGTGTAAGGCTAATTTTTTTCGCGATTTCAGGATTTATAGTATTTTTTTCATAATGATGATCATACTATGATCCTTTACGGCGCATACCCTTTCCTATTACCCTGTATATTATGTACCCTGACTATGTTAATCGTGATCTTCGCAACTACATAAATCGCACTCCTAAAGTCGTACAAAAATAGATTACGTACCGTAAACACGCTATCAGATGAATATGTATGACGTTAAAACAAATCATAAATAGCAATTTATTTATATAAACTAGTTTACATTTAAATATTGATGATCCTAAGAAAAGTCTGGACTGAAATAGAATACCCCTTTCCGTTCAATGTACTGTTACACTGTGGTATAAAGTTAGGTTCATGTTTGTTTTTCGAGGGAACAAAAACGATGTTCGGCAAAAATTCTGGTAGAGAAATACACATTAGGACCGAGTATACGTTATTTAAGAAAAGAGAAAATTTCTTTGAAAATAAAACCCTCAATAAACTAATGTTTTTTTCCAAACGTTTCCCCAACGATGTCATCGCCCCAAAATTTCCCCAAGTGCCAAATTTTCCCCCAAAATCGCGAGAACACAATCTGACTACCCTGGAGAGGAGAGACTCAAACATCCGATACTCTACTATATGTATGTATGTATGTAGGTACTATATGTTACATTACATAACTTCCTACTCATCTTTGTTTCACACGCATTTATACGACAGGTTACCATTCTATCCATTGACCTTCTATCAAATAGACTCATGCTATCAAATGTCACAAGGAAGCCTAGGTACAAACTGACGTAACATTATTATCGGTAATTGTACCTACGACATTTTTCTCAGGCGTCGTCGCATGCGCAATGAATGGAAGGTGCCGGTGACACTATGACATGCTATAATGGCCCACTTTGCTCGAAGAGGTCATTATTTCAATTTGTTATGATGACATGATGGCATGAACTATTTCTTCTCTACGAGTACTTCTAGACTAGCAGGCTTAGCATGGGCCGTGGACAAATTGTGTTTCCACCATTTTATCCCGCCAGAAAGTAACTAACATATCGAGGGGTGAGTGATAAAACCCGGTAACTTCATAAAAGTGAGTCTCGAGATATTCCATGTTAAAGTTTCTTGCCAACAAAAAAATGATTTCCTGTGATCATAATCTTCCTAAGTAGTTAAGAATTTGCACATAGTTTTTAAAAGGAAATCATTTTTTTTGTTGGCAAGAAACTTTAAGATGGAGTATCTCGCGACTCACTTTTATGAAGTTATCGGGTTTTATCACTCACCTCTCGATATCTACCTATCGCATATATCCTTTAACTTTGTCAAATCTACGTCTATAAAATTGTGGGAGAGTAAATGGTCCACGGCCCGTGCTAGGCGCGCTGGGGCCGTACTGTGATCTTTTACGAGCTTGATCTCCTGGATTGAGTCTAGTTTTGTCACCTAGAGCAAAAGCGAGATAAATACCAAAGCGAATCAAATTAGGGTCGCGAATCGCGATGCTAAGAGTTCACAGACTTTACAGAACTGCCCCAGATCTTATTCACTTTGGATCGGCTAGCCTTCTACGGACTCACCACCTCGCACGGTTTTATGCTACACCTATCCATCCAAGCCAAGCTTCCCCCTATGCTACGATCTATTGGACGATGGCTATGTCAGCGAAGATTTCTGACATGGCTGGCAAAAGAATTTGTTGAGTGAAATAGTCTATCTTAGCCTATTTCGCCGATGCTTTGGATTTAACAATCTTTTCCTGATGTTGACATAGCTAAACAGTTCCCACAAGTTTAGTACCTACCTACTATAAATGCAAATATATATTTGCATTGCATTGCAGTATAAAATAAAGAGGGCATCATAGACGGACATCACGGCAAAATTTATCCTGGAAAATCCGCGTGACACAGCTAAATTACTTGTAGTCTCAGAGTAGATAACATCTCACGGAACACATACCTAAACATCATAATTTTTAGGTTATAATTTATAATACAAATGTCAAAATGACATTTTGACATTCGGATAGTTTTTATGCGTCACTAAGTGCGTGAAGTTTACGTACACGGGCAGTAGGGTAGTTTTTGGCTTCACTTGGATCTAAGGCGGGACTTTATCTTTCTACTTGATCTGAGCTCGTAATCTGTTCGCTCATAAGTCCTAACCGAATCTTTGTAATTACTAGGTATCATCTTCAAAACCCCACCGAATCAATTTTATTACGTTTGAATTTTGAAAATTGTATTTCATGAACTCCAAACGTCCATGGGGAGACGTTGGGAATAGAGGAATAGACGTTTGGAACATATCTTATACAGGGTTATGAATGGAAATTTATAAAAAACCACAGACAGAAAAAAATATTAATAACATTTCAGGTGTTATAGCAAGAATCTAACCAATTTTTGTCTTTATATCTATTAATTTGATGGAAAAAATTAGATAAAAACCAAAAAAATAGTTTTGATGGGAATACTCACGGAGATTGATGAAGATCACCGAATGTGATCGAAAGTTGTCGGGGTGGCCGACTTTATCTCACTAAAGTGATCCCGTATTAATTATTATGACAAAATGTTTCAAAACCACGTTAGTTTCCAATTGCATACTTGAAATATCACTTGCCCACTACGTTTACCATCAAAGGAGGATGGGCACTTTTGTATGGGCGCCGTCCCCGTGTTGTATCAAGTCGTGACATATGTCATTTGAAAGATGATAATATTAGCTTTATTTAATTGTATGACTCAACCTTGAATGACGTGCAGGGAAAAAGATATGATCGTTTTTAGATTTAAAAAAATTGCTAATTTTTTGCTTTCTAAAGCTATTATAAGGAATTTTATTAACATGTATGTCAAAAATTACTTTTATTATCCAGGGTTATTCATAAAGGGTACGCTAAGCCGAAAAGGGCTCATAGTAGGCATTATTTTCATTATGAACAACTTTTACTATAGGACCAACCCGAAATTCGGGAAAAATTCAGCCGTTCCATAGAAAAATGTCAATGACACTCGACAAAATGTATGGAACATGTAGAAGTCATTTTGGCAATAGTTTGCAAGAAATAAAGAGTATTAAGAGTGCTGTCTGATAAAAGGCATTTTATGTCAGTCGCTATGCATCCAGTAGCTGAATATGCCCTCTCTGAAAAACATAATGAAAAAGCTAGTCGTTTCCATTAACACCTACAAAGCTTTCACCAGGGTTTGGCATAAAAGCCTTATAAGCAAGCTCCCTTTGTTTGGCTTGTTCACTTGGTTTGTTGCATGGATATCGAACTTCCAGCGGGATTATTTGATTCGAGCAGTGGTCATTAGTGGTTCTTTATCTGATTTAAAAGATATCAAGGCCGGTATTCTCCAGGGGTCGGTGCTCTCCACAACGCTTTTCCTTGTTCACTATAATTATCTGCTAAATCCTGGTGTTTTTGGGTACGCAGACGACAAACCGTTGCCGTTGCATATCCGACGCGCGGTTCAGCGGGTGAAAAATCCAGCCTCCGAGAGAAGCCATGGTCAAGCGCATAAGCTTGTCTCTTGGCAGTTTTCGATTGAGGCGGTACTAACCTGGTTAAGTTTGATGCGCACTATGACATTTTATTGAATAATAAAGCAATACCTACAGTAAAAACACGAGTTTTCGCAATCGGTATAGTATAAGATACACGTTCGAAAGTAGTGTTACTGATGGATAGTCTATTATGGATAGTTTTTTTTTGAGACTGGGGGAAACCTTAAGAAAATAACCGGCTGCGTTGGGGGGCAACCGGGTCAAGGGGGTTTTTGTGGGGTTATACCTACTAAAACTACCTCTGTTACCATCCTCTGTCGCTGGTGATATGAGCGCTTCCTCATGTTTTCGATAGTCTCTCAGATGTGAGTGGTAAGATCACCAGTAGACCAGTTTCAGCAAAATCCGTACTGCCAGTCACTTACGAGGTCATTAGCTTCTCGGTACGCCAGGAGCTTGTTCCATAGTATGTTGTCTTGCAGAGTATGAATATGATCGGGATAGGCATGTAGTCAGATTCAGCACGACTACCCTTCTCAATAAATACAATTCTCAATAAGATTTCTTAATTATTTTCTAGAACATCAATAATGTCGAAACAGCCGATTTTATCGATAGTACCTCACACCGTTAGCAGTATTGTGACGTTTCGAGCCAAATTCATGGCTGGCTCTGCAAAGAAGGCCTAATTGACCACTATTTTCAAAGTCAAAAGCATTTAAAAAGTAAAAATCTCTGCATTTAGTCTATGATTGCTCTCTGCTCTATGCCTTTACTCTATCTGTAACCATTATTTAATGTTTATCTCGCTCGCTTTTATATTATCTTGGTAAAGGGAGAGATAATTAAAAAACAAACTAGTTTGACGAAAGGTTCGAGCTTTTAACCCTTCGACAAGACAACTTACAATCTTAATCAGACTTCACTTACAGGTAAGTTCGCTTAATTTTTCAAATATTGATAATATTAATAAATCGATATTATATTATGGCATTATTCAGACAAAAACTGTCGTTAATCAGCAATGTAAGGATTTTGGCATGTGCCAGTATAAAATTAAAATAATTACAACCATATAAACATTTATAAATAAACTATTATTATCTAATTGTTATAAGGGAGTGATAAAATAGTCACAGAAAATGCATACACGATAATAAAATTCGATAAATTAGTTTTTAAAACGAAAAAAAAACAGCACTTTTTAGAATCTAAAACCGTCATATCTTTTTCCCTGCACGTCACTCGGGGTTGGTGTCATATAATTAAATAATGCTATTGTTATGCTCTTTCGAATGGCATATGTCATGACTTGATACAAGGATACAACACCGGGGACGAAGTGCCCATCATCCTTTACGTTCTCAATCCCAAATTGGTTCCCCAATTTTCTAAATTTAGGCTCATGACGTCTTATTACATAAATAGGTTCTCTCATACAAATGAAACGATAAGACTTCCGGGAGGTACTAGGAAGCCACGTAATGTAATAGAAACTTATTGCACAACTTCCCGTCCGTGGGGGCCGGTCGGGAGCCAAACCTATTCTTGAGAGCACGATATTATCTCGGTCACTGTTGCTCTTATAAGAAATTTTGTGAGAGAGAGTGAGGGAGATAATCTCGAGCGGCCACGAATCCCAGACCGAATGACATTTGTGTGGTATTTGATGCTGAGTATTGCTGAGGGAGTGGAGGAAGCGGAGTCACGTAATGCTGGCATTTGAGGCGGGAGGTAAATATACGAGTCACAATAAATGGTAGGTATTACTTACTATGCTATGTGAAGTGGCAATTTTAGCACGACCGTAAATTGAGGTGCCTTTTTGTATACAGGGTTATAAGATTATTTTTACAAAACAAAAAAACAAAAACCGACTTCAAAAGACCGACTATTGAGTTATTCATCTATTTGTCGCGCCCGTACTTGATGCAAATTTAAGACTTATATGGTTTTCTCATGGATACCATTATCAGAACTGGACTAAATTGAAATGGGACCAAATGGGAAGCGTCAGCTTTCTAATAAAAAAAGAATTATCAAAATCGATTCACCCAGTCAAAAGTTATGAGGTAACAAACATAAAAAAAAAAAAAAAAAAAAAAAAAAAACATACAGACGAATTGATAATCTCCTCCTTTTTTGAAGTCGGTTAAAAAGGGTATGCTAAGCAAAAATGGTTCATAGTACTCATCATTATGAACAACTGTCATTATGGGACCAACCCTGAAATCTGGGAAAAAAATATCTGCTGTTCCATACAGCTGATTTTCTTTCGCGAATTAAGGGTTGGTCTCATAGTAATAGTTGTTTTAATGATGAGTCCTAAAAGCGCTTTTTGGCTTAGCATACCCTTTCCTTAAAACCCTGTATATGAAAATTTATAATACCTACTTGAAATGTTATTTCAAATTACACTTTTTGTCGATATGAAAAAAAATCCCACTCATAAGTTTTAATGTGGGAATGGCGAATGCACACAAGAGACGGCTGTCAACCCTGTATCTCCACTCCTCCGCTCCGCTCTAAACTACGAACCCTTGAGTATTCTGTGCCCTTGCCTTGAGTGAATACAGAATATTTATTGAACAGGATTGGACAGGATCAGGATAAGTTTATGACGTCATCAACACATCATCGCATCTAACAATATGTATTGACTAGCTGACTCGACAGACGTTGTCCTGTCAAAAGCCATTGCGTCAATTCTATGTCAAATGTCAAAAGTTACATTAAAAAAGTTTACATTGTCCAAAGCGCTAAAGTTAAATTATGGTTTAAGTATTTTTAAATTTTCTAATTTTTCATGTTTTTTTACTATAAATTGAGATTTGAGCTATCCTATCTCCTAAGTTAGATCGAACTGCACACGGTGTGCAAATTTGATTGAAATCGGTTAAGTAGTTTAGGAGTCTATAGCGGACAAACAACGTGACACGTAATTTATATAGGTATACTAGTTGACTCGACAGACGTTGTCCTGTCAAAAGCCATTGCTAACTCGTCAATTTATAGTAAAAATTATCAGTATATATATAATTTGCAATAAATTAAAATTGCGACTATAATTTGAGATTTAAACTATCCTATCTCTCAAGTTGGATCGAACTGCACATGGTGTGCGAATTTTATTATAATCGGTTAAGTGGTTTAGGAGTCCATTGAGGACAAACATTGTGACACGAGATTTATATATATTAAGACTAGCTGACTCGACCGACGTTGTCCTGTCAAAAGCCATTGCGTCAATTCTATGTCAAATGTCAAAAGTTATGCTATTGCGTAACTATAGCAACCGTAGTATGTTGATGCTAACTTGTCAATTTATAGTAAAAATTATCAGTATATATATAATTTGCAATAAATTAAAATTGCGACTATAATTTGAGATTTAAACTATCCTATCTCTCAAGTTGGATCGAACTGCACATGGTGTGCGAATTTTATTATAATCGGTTAAGTGGTTTAGGAGTCCATTGAGGACAAACATTGTGACACGAGATTTATATATATTAAGACTAGCTGACTCGACAGACGTTGTCCTGTCAAAAGCCATTGCGTCTATTGCGTAACTATAGCAACCGTAGTATGTTGATGCTAACTTGTCAATTTATAGTAAAAATTATCAGTATATATATAATTTGCAATAAATTAAAATTGCGACTATAATTTGAGATTTAAACTATCCTATCTCTCAAGTTGGATCGAACTGCACATGGTGTGCGAATTTTATTATAATCGGTTAAGTGGTTTAGGAGTCCTTTGAGGACAAACATTGTGACACGAGATTTATATATATTAAGATTAAGACGATAAGAAGATGAGGTTATTCCACGGTTTTTATAAGTTGCCTAGTTAAAAACCAATGACCCAAAACTTTTAACAAGGTATTGTATTACCAATACCTTGTTAAAAAGTGTTTAGTTCTGCCTACATAACTATATATAAGATAAAATTATTTTACAAAAAAAACAAAAACCGACTTCAAGACTATACTTACTTGTAAAAACAGAAACTAAAAAGTTGAAAATAATATTTTAAATAGTTTAAACCAAAAAGCATTAAAGGATAATTAAAGAACTAAGTAATAGAATCAATTATTTTTGAAGTCGGTGCCAGCCTGGGACAGTCTTGCTGATTTTACTTTGACTGGCGTCTGGCACCGATTCCGAAAAGTCGGTTAAAAACCGACGTTGCGTTTGGGAAATTACATTTACATATTTTGATGAACTATGAACTTATATTTTTAAATCCCAAATTCCCGTTTTGTCAAAAAGCGAAATCTCTAGTGTTAATAAATTAAAACACGAGAGCACCAAAAAACCCAACGTGTAAAGTGCTTTTTTGTAGGTAGCTTGGTATAAAATATCCGACCAAAAGCTTCTACGTCTAAAATTTTGTCTAAGTCTAGTTAAAATTTTGATAAAATATACCAAATGAGAGTACGAACTATATACCATCTGTAATTATGAACTAGATTACAGGAATTCAGTCTGCATACAAAACATCTGTGTTTATTCTCGATAACATCCTCGTGTACAAATTGTTTAACATATGGTTTGGTTTCCCAAATTTATTTGTAGGCATTCAATGAATACGAATTTTGCATCATCGAGTTTATAAAAAAATTAGACGAATTCTAGACAATCATCTGGTATCTAATATTTATCAACGTACTCGCTGACCTTGAGCAGTTCATTTGGACTGCGTCAATATTTGTCAGCTAACAGTACCTCTATTCAGGTCCCCTTGAATGGACCCTGTCAATGTTTGTCGCTAATCTTAGACAGGACAAAAAACGAGACGGGTTACGGCCCTTCCTTCACGGTCCCTCTGGCGCGCACTTCCGAGGTGCGACAAGCGAACGGGGACTGGCCGGCCCAGCCCACCAGGCCACCAGTCTACCGCGTGCCTCACAGCGTGACGCCCGTACCGCTCCCGCGTGTTACTATACAAAACTCGCTTCACACACTCCGCTACTAAATCTGTCTAGTGATACCACAGTATTTCCTCCACATTCTCGATTCGTGCTTATCTATAGGCCCAGAACCGGCGGATTTGCGTGCATCTGTACGCGAATGCAGACTTGAAACATTTGTGGGTGGAAAAATAAACATACCACTCCGGTAAGTTTATTATTTATCTTCTTAAAATGGTACTTAGCTTTCTATCGTGTGAGATTGTTCTCAGGATTCTCTGCTTCCTGAGTGACCGTTTCAATTTATGTTAATGATGTGCGTTTATGCTGTTATTCTTGAAGTTTTATAATATTCGTTGGTGTGACTGTGATCTCAGTGAAAGTGAAACCACATTTTTATGAGTCTAGCATGTTCTGCTCCAGTAATGTGATCCTCATTTGTTTTGATTCGCCGATCAGCCAAGCATTCTATCAAGTTTTACCCATATAGGTACTCGCAAGCAGCGACCGGTTCGACAATGTTAGAATTATTTTTATCAATTGCTATTAGCTCTTTTTAAAAAGCTTAAAAGCCGGATCAGAAAGATTACGTTCGCGGTTGTGATTGAATTCCTGTTTCTAACTTCGCTTGACCTTAGCCTTAGCGTTTGAGAACTCGACGGTCATTCATCCTTAGTGTTCATTCATCCTGGTATTATACTGTTCTAAGAATCTCGACGTAACTAACTAACCATTGTACTCAAGTCTACATTAACTAATAACTAAACAATTGAATCTATCGCATCTACGAGTATCAATTGTTTTGGGATACATTCACAGATATTATTTATCAGTGTCAAACATTATCTTCTTAATATTATATAAATTACGTGTCACGTTGTTTGTCCGCTATAGACTCCTAAACTACTTAACCGATTTCAATCAAATTTGCACACCGTGTGCAGTTCGATCTAACTTAGGAGATAGGATAGCTCACATCTCAATTTATAATTTATATCTAGTAAAAAAACATGAAAAATTAGAAAATTTAAAAATACTTAAACCATAATTTAACTTTAGCGCTTTGGACAATGTAAACTTTTTTAATGTAACTTTTGACATTTGACATAGAATTGACGCAATGGCTTTTGACAGGACAACGTCTGTCGAGTCAGCTAGTAATTATAATAAAAACGAAACCAAATAAATACTCAAGCGACCATAAACCATAGAACCAAAATATTATTGTAGAACATTGAACTATAATATTATGTAAGTAAATGCAATAGTAACTCAATTCTATACAAATGCATTGTTGCATATTCTTTTAGTTTGTAATCTTTATCTTCGGTGAGAACCATAAAGAATGGATCCATCTATCAATTTATATAGGCTCATGCTATATTGCTCTGTCCATATGATACAGGTTACTCTACAACGTAGCGTGACCTTAGTATCATCTTTCACCAAGTACATAGTAATATAGTTGTTCTGCAATGATAATTGAGCCACATGTAGTGCGCAATATAGCTTTTAACGATACCTAAAGTTTTGAAATGTAATCTTTAGGTTTCACAATTTCTTTATCTGAGATCTATAGAGGTAAAAAGCACTACATTAGTAGTTTCAAAACAGTTTTAGTTTAGTTTTCTACTCGGTTTTAAAGGATGTATGATTATATTAAATCATTATCGATTTATTATTCGGACTCTATTATGCATATTAGATTGCATTTTACATTAAATTAATCAAAAATGTATAATAAATTAATAAAATACTCATTACGATATGTATACTAATATACATTACACATATTTACATCACGTTTTCGTGTGACGTAGGTTCTTATGGAAGGTGAAAAAATATTTGAAGTTGAACTTTGAGGTTAAGAACTAAACATCAATTGTTCACAAAAAAAGTACTCGTCGTACACCACTGCTTTAGCAAAAACACTAACTAAATTATAGACATTGGTATATGAACTGATGAGTAACTTTGAAAACCACTTAGGTTATTATTAATAGTGTTTTCCCTAACGCACACTTATTAAACGACAAAATGAATAATTATACTGAAGTATCTAGTATATATTACAAAATGAAAGTAGAGTACTGTTGGCTGGAAAGCAATTTAGTTTCCCCTAGCGATGTTCGGGTTTCATCACATTAGCGTTAGCTTCCACATAATTAAACTTTTCATATACTTTTACCATGGAAAATGGATAATAAATTATGAATATTTTAATGGTTCCATCATCATCTTCCTATCTTTGTCCCACTTATGTGGGGTAGTATGCACGTTTCCTCCATTCATCTCTGCCATTCGTTATATCTTGGTATCTGGTCATACTCGTAGTCGTAGCTCCCTTTTTATTCACGTCATCTTTCAAACAGTTCATCCATACTTTATTTGGTCATCCTCTACCGCTATACCCCTTCACTCAATTCATGTGCATCGTCTTTTTTGTAACGTGGTCCTCCTCTCTTCGCATAATATGCCCGTACCACGGTAGACGATTACTTTTCCACTACTACTTTTAAGCTTTTCCTAATGTATTCTTTCATATTAGTTTGAATATTTTGATAAAAAGTGTATATTCAAAATTAGTTTGCGATTGACCACATCCTGCCTGATATTACACTATGATGTCGATATGAGTAACCGACATTATATAGGATGCAATAATAAATAGATACAATAGATTATTCATATATGTAGAGGTACATTGTACTTTGTTATAATTTAAATATTATAAATCTATTTTAATCCTCTAATAGGTTTTTATCGTTGACTTTTGTCGACACGTCTAATTATAGGTAGTGTTTTTCGTGTAAATTAGGCGTCAATTTTGGTAATTTTTTAGTCATACGTTTTTATTGTACAATATTTTTTTTCCTCTCTTCCGCAACTTTTCCCCGGAACGCTGACGGTATCAGAAATAAATTATGTATGGGTGCCTAACATTCCACGGTATAAAAAAATATCATTATATTATAATAATTAATTCTAATTAATGAATATCGTGTTCGAAAATTTCACGAGAGCCAGGTTTGTCTTCGTAAAACGTAGTCGAATTTTGAAAAATTAGTGAAGGTCAGGGGCAGAAGAGGTTCAAAGATGGGTGGTATACATATTTATTTTATAAAGAAGAAAAAATATAATTCTTAAGATCGAGAATTCTAGTTTAAAATCGATCCAAAGCTGTCAAGAAAAGTGTAACCTAATAGAACATCCAAGCGAATTGAGAACCTTGGAACAATAATTGGACGTCTCAAGCCAATTATTTATTGTTAGACATTCGATTGACTGAATTATTGAGAATCAATTTGATCTTGTTGAATACTACATTTCAACTTACTGTAGACAAAGTCCTATAAAAATATAACTGAACTAACTATAGTTCGCAATTCATCGTGGCATTACCGTGGGTGTGATGGGCACTTTCGCACCGATAGCGATTAGGGGTGGGTTTTTTAGTAATTAAAGTTTGGACATTGTTATTGTATTTTCCTGACATTGTATTATAGATTATATTTGTGAATTTCCTTATACAAATACATAACTACTTATATTACTAATACCTCAATTATTTCTTTCCAGTGAACGAATTTGCAAGTTTTCCGTTACGCTTATACCCTCCCTAACACATAAGTGGTCATAGGTAGTCACGGTTGAATCACGCCCCTGTTATATGGACTACTATTTATTCTGTGCCTCTGTCGACACTGTCACTAACTGGATATATGTTAGCAGTTATAAAGCTTATGAAATAATTGCCAGAAAGTATTATAGTTGTATGTATTATCAATGAATATTTCATTATTGTTGATTTCATCGTGGATCACTATCATTTAGGAAATTAGTAGCTACTTATTCACCTAAGCCAGGTTAAAAGATCATATACCTAAGCTTGTTCTTTTATCTTTGTATTTAGGTGCTAGTGCTTTTCTAGGAGTCCAGGGAGTCACTGCTGGTCAGAGAGTCAGTGATATTCTTACTTGGAAGCTATTAAAAATATTGTATTCGATGTGGCTTCCTTTTACGATGACGAGTAGCTTCCTAATAATATGTAGCTTTTATGATTTGGATTTTTATAGTTTAGTTTGTGTTGCCTATATTTCTTATTGTATCAAATGACATTACCTTCGCTATATTTTTTAGTACCTATAAAAAATTAAAAATGTAACAAATAAACGATATCTTATTACCTAATAAGCACATTTTATATTCATATTATTTTACTTTTAAACTTTTCCCTACAATTTACTGCTATCGAGTCTTATCAAGGGAAAACCGGCATTGCATTACATCATGTCATATGTCAGATGTATTGTCCTCAGAACCAATAATAATGCTCGTATGCCTGCATGTAATGAAATATGACCACTTGTTTGAAGCTTGAGCACTGACGACACTGCATGTCGCTGAATCAATAGACTGGCAAGGCACACAATACTCCAGACGGACCAAACCGAGTGCGTTTGTGTAGCTTAGCACCTGATTTTAAACCTTATCCCACCAGAATAAAAACTGAAGTTGCAGGAGCTGTTTGAACTGATTTGAAATGCACTGGCCGTATAGTCAAGTCTTTGACGTGTACAAACCATATTTTTAATAGCAGTCCTCTTTAATTTGGATTTTGGTTTGCTATTTACAGCAACTCATTTGCCATTAAAATATTCAAAAGAGTCATGATCATAATTCATAGAAATAATTTTATACATAAATTTTGTAATAAAGAGAAATAAAAAGCTTAGGACAGTTAACCCAAGACTTAATTCAATAGTTAAACTACGAGTAACTTACCTGTAAGTGAAGCAAACAAAAAAGCAAATAAAAGAAAAAAGCAAAAGCATTCAAATAATAAGTTGTCTTGTTGAAGAAATTTATAGTTATTGTATACTTGTAAAAACATATTCTATTCCGCCAGTATCGGCATTCTTATTAACCATTATTAATTATGTATAAACAACAGGAAACAGTTTCCTAATACAAATAATAATCGTTAACAATACATACCTATACCTATATAAAAGAAATAAAATGTTCGAACAAGTTATATTCATTTTATCATCTTGTCAAAGCATTAGTAACAAGACATTTCACACTAAAAATAAATGCTTAGCTATTATATGAAATACTAATAACAGATAATTTCAATCACTTTATTTATAACCGGTGTCTTGTCCAGTTAGATTGTTCACCGACTCACTGTGATTTATCGAGTTACCGTATGTGCCGTTACTTTAATAAATAGCTATGAAGAAAATCTATAAATAAGCATTGTTCTGTTTTTACAAGCTTTTTTTAGCTATATTTAACTTGGCTTGTTAGTATCTGGTCAATCTTGGAACTGAATTTTGAATCACTTTTCGATGTCCGATTGAGCTGAAGTTTGGTACGCGTGTGTTGTTAGGTATACTTCGATGATAATGCGATATCAAAACATTTAATATTTCCAAACGGATATATAAATTTATTACAAAATTCGAAACCTATCCGTCAATAAACAATATAAATTGCGTACGAATGCGTTGTCCTATGTAATTTATTACCAAATATGACAATAATTATATGCCATGTATGAAAACCCATCCCTTTATTAATAAGTCAGTTATTAATGTTAATATACTCGTAGGTATAAGCCATAAATGTTTATATTTAACATTTATTGCTAAGGAATCTATTGATGATGATTTATTAACCTATAGGTTAAGTAGATAAGTAAGCTTATACTCGTACTTGGCATACTTGATACATTAACTTTTGTTCACTCTTTGCGTTTAAATGTAAGTAACAGTACCTACCCGAGCAATTTAACTGTATAAAAGGATTTAATGTAAAATTATCCTTTTATTTTTAGCCTCTTTCATTTTGCACAGCGAAGCGTGGCCAGGCCATTCTCATCATTGTCTATGCAGACTGTTCTTATTACTTTATACTTGACAAAGCTCTCCCTGACGCACTGACATGACCAGTTTAGGCAGGTCTTTTGAAATACGTTTAAAGCTTTGACTCCGTGCGTATTCAAATTGGATTAGGGGGTCATGGTATACTGGTGCCAACGCACCCTTTGGTTCGACCAAAGCTGTTGGATTTAGTACCTGGTACACATTTACGCATAGAAAGGCAGGTATACCGTGATGTAATTACGTTTATTACATTACTAGCTGCGCCTTGTGGTATCGCTCGCACTGTTATAAAAATGATGATGATGATGATGATGAACTGTCCTTTTCTATAGGTACCTCTGACAACGTGTATGCAACATTTCACGATGAACGATGATCCCAAGTAGTTAAGACGTGAAAGCGTAACAAACAAACACAGTTTCAAATACTAGTTGTGGTATTTATAATCCACAGTATTTATTGTAAATGATTTATTTATAACTTATCCTGCTTTAATCTGCTTTGAATTAATCCTTAACAATAGGTACGTATGACATGGTTGTAATAGTTTACCTACGTAGGTAAATAATATTTATGTGAGCGATCAACTAAAAAGGGACCTGACGGGATTGAAAGGTTTTCGTTTTTTTTGGTGATTTTTGAATCCGAACTTTGATCATTTTTATTTTCTCTGAACTTCATTCAAACCAAATTTAAAATGAAACAGTTAAAAAACAATTTCCTTGAAATAGAAAACCAACATTTTTCCCTAGCCTAGCTCCTCAGCTTTACCTTAACAGCGATTTAAGTAGTAGTAAAACCACTGATTAAACTTAACCTTGGTTTTATAATAAAACATGTACCAAAATATCACAATACTTAATTAGCATGTTATCGTACTTGGGCTCTTGCTAATGAATCGCCACATCCTAATCAGAGTCTTGTGACCTTGTTAATATAGTAGGGGAGCCCACGATGCTAAATGGGGATATCATCGAGCGTCATAGAGACCTATTGGGTTGCAAAGCTTAGATGATAAGAAGAAAAAATGTTAAGTGATATATACCTTTTCATCGCTGGGGGAAGCGGCTATAGATTTTTAAATATGTAAAAAAAAACTGTTGCATGGGCATCTTCGAGCGCGTCAGATATTGATAGCATCAATGCCTTACGTATTTTTAATAATGTACGTATGTTAATCTGATCGTTTGCATGATGCGGGTGGTTGTATGTAAGGGTTGAAAATGAAAAAAAAATAAAATTAATCGAGCGCGTCAGATTTTCTAAGGGAGTGTTAAGTGCACCAAAAAATAGCTCTCATTCACTAATCTGACGATTTGGATGGGACGCAAACTCGCGGCCATTTTCGTGTGCAAAAAAAATTCGCCATTTTGAAATACTCAAGCGCGTCAGATTAAGATATATAATGGTTCATCTTTATGTTCTAAACGTACTGTTTCATAATCTGACGATTATCTAGAGGAATTCGCCTGATCTGACAAAAAAAAATTAGAAAATCGGTTCACCCTAAAGGCCATCCCTGCAACTTCCCGCTAATTCCATTCTTGGGCGCTTAAAATTGTACTTTTTGAGCTCAAAATATATTTTATGTGATATTTTGAGCTCGCTGAGTTCAAAGAAACAATATTTCTATTCATTAGCTCTTCCAGCTCAATAGTCTGATAGAAGTTTCATAGAACACTATTTTTGGAATTTTCAAACCGCAATAACTTTTGAATGGATCAAGCAATTTTCACGCAGTTGGCGGCATTCGATGAAGTTTTAATTGATCGAACCAAAAATTTCGGAGTAATCCCGAAAAAACACTTTTTCGGGTTTCTTTCGTTCACGATATCTCTCGAACGAATCAACCGATTTTGACCAGCTTGATGGCGATCGACGTGATTTTTTAAGCTCAAGAGCGGATTAGTTTTTGAAGTTGATCGATAAAGCCGTTTAAAAGTTATTCCAAAAAACCACTTTCAAAAAAAATTTTTTTTTTTGAGATTTTCCAAAATTTCTCAAAATCTATCGGTCCGAATCGGTTCAAATTCACAGAAAATCTAATTTTGAGGAAACTCTTCAGAACGCCGTTTAGTAGATTCCGATCGGTTTAGTCGTTCAAAAGTTATAAGCGAGTCACATAGTCACACACACACACACACACACATACATACAGACATCGCGGAAACATCGAAACAGGAGCATGTGTTTCCCGAAACTTCCGGTGCATTGTCATGTTCCACTACACTTTGCTCTTGTAAATACTGAAAGTCTCGTGGTATTTTAATTGCAGTAAATAATTTATAGCACTGTGCGTGATATAAATCATTTAATGATGATTCCATCGACAATTTCGAGGTTATCAAAATATGTTCCTCGAGATTTTCGGAAAACCGGCTTGCTACGACGATATTCCAAAATATTTACACATTTTTTTAATGTTTCTACTGTAAATTTAATTGTTTTTTGTAAGGTAGGTACTTTCACCACAAAATACACATTTTAAATTAATATCACTCATATTAAATATTTATAAACTTTAATTCACATAATATATACTCGTAATATTACAATATTTAGCAAAAAGAGCCGAAACGTTGGAAACACATTGTAAACAGTATGCCACGAACGAGTCTTTATGATCAGCTGTGATGGCGTCATGGCAGCAGAAACCAGAGTGGGGACGGAGTGAGAGAGTAATAGATAGAGAAAGAGTTAGAGAGGAATAGAAACGCGGAGAAGGAAATGTAGGCATCACGCAGCTCCACGCATTTAACTTTATCGACGAATTTTTGTTATTTCGGCTTGCGGAAATCATCAGATTATATATTATTCGTTATTCTTGAATTATATCCTTTAAAACAAAAAAAAATTTAGCTACGCTCGAGAATGTCGAGATGACGTTTTTTTTTTACAACTTTGCTGCCCTCCCCTTTCTTTACGTCACTCTCAAATTGTCAGATTAGTGAAATATACACTTTTTAGGATGTAATTAACTCTACCCTACCTTAATCTGACGCGCTTTCTGATGGTCAATTTTTTTTTACTAATCTGATTTGCATCCTTTACGATACGGTGACATTTGAATTGAAATGTCATTAAGATGCCACTCACCCAACCCAAGGCAAAATCTGTGAAATGACCTGTTTTTCGTCGCGTAGTTCAGGCATACCATTAGAAATACAAACGTGGAAAAAATACAGTGCAACTTTAAGAGTTTACCAAAAATACTTTTGCGATAATATTTTAGAAAATCTATCTGGCTCTTGAAAAAAAAATGTGAGCCGTCACGGGACGCCTGGCAGATGTGAAACATCGACATTATTTTGAAAGTAATATGCAGAACACAAAACCGTTCGAAAATTGAAACTCAATTAGGTATACGCGCGTCGTCATTTATTTATTTGCTTGAATACTGCACGCCGGCGCGCCGTGGCGACGCGTCGCCACGCCAGAAATCGGTTTTACGTGCGCCAATAGATGTTTCACATCAAAAAGTCGCAAATGAGCTTCAGAATAATACTCGTAGCGAACAACTATATTTTTTATACTCAGAAAAAGGAGAAAATCCAAAGACTAAATCTTAATATGTGTCACAATGTTTGTCCTCAATGGACTCCTAAACCACTTAACCGATTATAATAAAATTCGCACACCATGTGCAGTTCGATCCAACTTGAGAGATAGGATAGTTTAAATCTCAAATTATAGTCGCAATTTTAATTTATTGCAAATTATATATATACTGATAATTTTTACTATAAATTGACAAGTTAGCATCAACATACTACGGTTGCTATAGATAGTTACGCAATGGCTTTTGACAGGACAACGTCTGTCGAGTCAGCTAGTATGTATATAAATTACGTGTCACGTTGTTTGTCCGCTATAGACTCTTAAACTACTTAACCGATTTCCATCAAATTTGCACACCGTGTGCAGTTCGATCTAACTTAGGAGATAGGATAGCTCACATCTCAATTTATAGTAAAAAAACATGAAAAATTAGAAAATTTAAAAATACACTATAATTAAAATTTAACTTTAGCGTTTTGGACAATGTAACCTTTTTTAATGTAACTTTTGACATTTGACATTTGACTTATAATTGACGCAATGGCTTTTGACAAGACAACGTCTGTCGAGTCAGCTAGTATTATTTATATATTTACTAAATTTATTTTATTTACTAAATCCAAGTACAAAATCAATTTTGTTTTGAATATAGACAATTTTGACGATTTTTGTTATAATTAGCACAGGAATACTCACGCAAAATTAAGTCGTTTACTACGACTCAAAACCACGTTAGTTTCCATAGTAATTTAGTCGTTTTAGTCAAGTTTTAAAGTCTGTTTATCGGCAAAGTTTCATACTTGCATTGCTGTTGTAAACTGTTTTGTTTGTTGTGTTGTAAACTGTATTAGAGTGTAACACATTATGTGCACGTCGGTGCCCTTTACTATCCGTTTGTCCCACTGAATCAAATCGGTTTGTGTTAATTAAAACTTATCAGTAAAAATAAGTAGATGTATATAATAGCGTAAATTGTAGTTTATATAGGCACCTCAATACTCAGCAGTTAATAAAATAAAAACTACTAAACCGAATTAGATTTCAAAAAAATACCAATTTGGAAAAAAAACTCCAAGTCGGCTCATAAATAGCGGAATTTTAAAGTAAAACTAAAATGCAACCAAATTGACAACCTATTTTTGTAGTCTAGTCAGTGAAAACTGTGAAAGCTGTCAACAAAAACTGTAAATAGCCTGAAGCCAGCCCAGCCCGGGTTCAGAGTTTCCTTTGACCGTGTTCGCAAGTTCGTGTCACAAAACATTGAAAGACAGAGACTTAGCTACACAGTAACCGCGCGACAAACGCACACATAGACATCGCTCACGGACACGAGTCTCGGATTAATCACAAGTGGACTGGCGATTGATCCGTGATTGGTTGATTCCACGTAACGAATTCAGTGGCGAAACAGTAAATGGTCATACTCGGCCGAGCAAACAAATCATGGTTCTAGTGACAGTCTCGCCTCGTCAAACTGTTTATGTAAAATACTAGGCCGAGAGCACTGTCTCGCCACTGTACTCGTTACGTGTAACACTTTGACAAGGCGACCCGCGAGCAATCACTAGAGCCACGTTTTGTTTGCTCGTTCAAGTATGCTATTTACTGTCTCGCCACTGTACTTGTTACGAGTAATCAACACTGACAAGGCGAGACAGTCACTAGAGCCACATTTTGTTTGCTCGGTCAAGTATGCTATTTACTGTCACGTCACTGTACTCGTTACGTATTATCAACCTATGAGCGATAACTGCGTGCGTTGCTAGTAATAGTAAATGAGCTTTACTTCTGTACTTTTTATATTTTGTGGTGTCACTGCGCACGTCCACTTGCCGCTGTTTAGATAACTGCCCACAAGCAAACTGCATTCCACAGACCAAGGGAATTAGCCATAACTTATTTTAGAGCCCCAGCGTTCACACACGTTGTCTAAAGACTTAGGAATGTATTGTTTTTGCTATCGACTTCTATCGAGTTCCACAGGCCTTGTCCTTTGTGTTTATATCTATGCACGAAAGCTCTACGCGAGATTGTAATCTCGATGTTCTTGCTTTCATTTTATGGGCACTTTAGTCTCCATATTCAAGTAATAATGATGATTTTAAGATTATGCAGGGTTATAAGGAAAGGGTATGCTAAGCTGAAAAGGGTTCATAGTACTCATCGTTATAAATAACTTTTACTATGGGACCAACTCGGAATTCGCGAAAAAAATAATCAAATGTTCTACAGAAAAATGTCAATGACACTCGACAAAATGTGTGGAACAGCTGATTTTTTGTCTCGCTATCCGGGTTAGCCCCATATTAGAAGTTGTTCATAATGATGAGTGCTTTGCACCCTTTTCGGCTTAGCACACCCTTTCCTTATAGGTAACTCAGTATTATAAGTGCGAGCGTCTGAATCGCGTTAGCTTTTGTCTCGCCTTTTCTGTAGATGACAGAGCGAGATGAAAGACAGAGTTATTCAGTTTAGGTTCTGTTCATAAGCAAAAGATACAATAATGTATGCAATGGTGTCTTGAGAGTCGAGTATTCAAATTGAATGCTTCCCTTGTACGATACGACCTTCAAATTGTGTTAGATCCATTTAATAATTGTATTCAATAATATTGAACCTACTATCCCTACTAATATTATAAATGTGAATGTAAGTTTGTTTGTTACGCTTTTACGCGAAAACTACTTAACCGACCATCATGAAACTTCGTACATATATTCTTGGAGGTATTAGGATACTTTTTATTAAAAAAAATATTTTTACAAAAGATAAAACATTGTTTGTCAAAAAATTCATTTCTATTGTAATGATCTCTGATACTTATTTAATGGCTTCAATGCAAGCGAAGCCGCGGGTAAAAGCTAGTTCTTAATATTTTTGTTGTATAATCTATGCTTTTTAAAACAATTTTTCGTCTTCATGGTGCTTTTAGATTTGTTCTACGAGGAATACATGGGAGGCAGTGTGCCTTTAATAATAATGTGCCTCCAAGCGTTCTATAACATGTCACCTACAAACCACACCTGTTTCCCATGCTGTAATCAGAATGTATCAACGGTACTCCGCAATGCATTTGTATAACAAAGGGCTAAGTGGCCGACCGGCAATGGCACTTAAGAAATTCCAACCCAGCTATAAAAGTTCAGACGTTTTCTCACCATGAGCTCGCTTCGATTGACTTGCAGTAATTAAGTTTGGAATGCAGGCTTAATACTTAATAGATATATTAATAGGTGGAGCTTTAAGTTGTAGGTAATTGAATACTTATAGGTTACTCCTTTTAAACGGTAAAGAAAATCAATTAGACCTTTCACAAAGCTCTAGAGCTTTGTAAAAATTGTTTTGTGAATTTTGTTGGTAATGTTTAGCTCAATGGTAATCTAAATTCTACTAGTTAAAAAAAATTGTTAAAGTTTGAATATTTGTGAGTTGGTTACTCAATCACAAAAAAACAGCTAAGCGGGTTTGGATGAATTTAGCAGATACCCTGGATTAACATATAGGTAAGCTGCTTTTTAACCCAGAAAGCGGAGGTGAAACCGCGGGGCGTAACCAATGTTGCCCAACTGTCTGGTATTGATTTTGGGCAATCTATGATATATATTATATAATATATCTGATATGATTTTAGGCTGTGCATTGATATGCAGACCCTAAAATCATATCAGATATATTATATAATAATACAGGGTTATTCATAAAGGGTATGCTAAGCCGAAAAAGGCTCATAGTACTCATCATTATGAACAACTTTTACTATGGGACCAACCCGAAATTCGCGAAAAAAAAAATCAGCTGTTCCATACATTTTTTCATTGACATTTTTCTATGGAACAGTTGTTTTTTTTTTCACGAATTTCGGGTTGGTCCCATAGTAAAAGTTGTTCATAATGATGAGTACTATGAGCCCTTTTCGGCTTAGCATAGGTACCCTTTATGAATAACCCTGTATAAGCCACTGGTTCTAGAAGTATGAAATTTGGAGGCTATAAATTATTTCTGTACCTAGCGGTATATTACAAAAGACTGTGTATAATGATGATGATTGGTTTTTGCAGCTAATTACCAGCAGAAAATTTATGGTAACATCCTTGAAAAGAAAGTCTTTAGAGGCCTGAGCTCGGCATTATGTGCCAAGGTTCAGTTTACACTCTGCTGACGCAAAGGGACGCACCTTCCCATTACTCTGTTTAATTTCATACACTCCCACAATAACTACTTTGTTTATGCTTTAGGTACGTACTATAACCTAGATGCGTCTAGGTAATGAAGACTAGGTCATATAGCTATACAGGGTTATTCATAAAGGGTATGCTAAGCCGAAAAGGGCTCATAGTATTATCAACATAGTATTATGAACAACTTTTACTATGGGACCAACCCAGAATACTTACGCGAAAAAAAATCAGCTGTTCCATACATTTTGTCGAGTGTCATTGACATTTTCTGCTAAGATAATTAAAAAATAATAAAGGAAAGGAAATGATTTATAAGGCAAGAGCTCATAGTGCTCATCGTTATGAATAACTTTTACTATGTGTCCAAACCGGAGTACACGCGAAAAAAATAACAGCTGTTCCATTCATTTTGTCGAGTGTCATCATCGATCATAATCCGACTTCGGTGAGTGTCATTGACATTTTTCTGTAGAACAATTGATTATTTTTTTCGCGAATTCCGGGTTTTTAACCGACTTCAAAAAAGGAGGAGGTTATCAATTCGCCTGTATGTTTTTTTTTTTTATTATTATTATTTTTTTTTTTTTTTGTATGTTTTTTACCTCATAACTTTTGACTGGGTGAATCGATTTTGATAATTCTTTTTTTATTAGAAAGCTAACGCTTCCCATTTGGTCCCATTTCAATTTAGTCCAGTTCTGATAATGGCATCCATGAGAAAACCATATAAGTCTTAAATTTGCATTAAGTACGTGCGCGACAAATAGATGAATAACTCAATAGTCGGTCTTTTGAAGGCGGTTTTTGTTTTTTGTTTTGTAAAAATAATGTTCTTGTTCCCATAGTTGTTCATAACGATGAGTACGAGTAGTATGAGCCCTTTTCGGCATACTCTTTCCTTATAAATTATTTTCTTTCCTTATAATAAATCTATTTGACCTCTAGTCTTCATTACCTAGACGCATCTAGGTTAAGGAGCGCGTATTTATTAATTCTTAAAAATATTTGCAATAAGAAATAATTGATATGTATTACGATAACATACTCGTAGTTACATACAAAATTATATCCTCTGACACACTGATAATGCCTCAGGTAATAATAGGCAGCGGAGACCACTTACCATCACTGTCACTGGCTGCTTACTCATTTTATTTAAAAAGAAGGAAACAAAAGATTCTACTTGAACATACCTTTGTAAGGGGCCATTCATAAATAACTTCGAACGAGTTTCATTGTTTTTGACCGCCGTCCTTGTCACACCTGGTCACATTTGTCAGATTCCCCCTTCCTGTGACGTCACATAGTTTTTTGCAATTTACATCTACACTTTTTATTGAAAAACTCACTTTAGATTTTGGAAAGATCTAAATAAAACATAAATAAAAAAAAATATATATATAAAAGTTTTAAACGTGTCGTCAGAAAACTTAGAACCCCTTCCACCCCCCTTGTCACACAATGTCACACTTAGTCGACCCCTCTCCCTCTAATTTATGGATGCCCCTAAGGTTAGCATCCCTATCTCGTTTTATTACTTTAGCAAAGTTTATGGGCTGTCTATCCAACAGCCAATAATGCACTAGCCATTTCTTTAGCCTGTCCGTCAAAAGGCAGTTCAATTTGTGAGTTAGTGCAAATGAGCTGTAAGTATATCTATAAAATGAAGCATACAATTTGCAATTATCGCTGCCTTTCAACGCTGCCGAGTCCAACGGTATACAGGGTTTTGAGGAAAGGGTATGCTAAGCCGAAAAGGGACTTTTACTAAGGGACCAAGCCGGAATTCGCAAAAAAAAAACTGATTTTTCATAGCCAAATTTCAATGACACTGGACAAAATGTATGGAACATCTAATTACTTTCGCAAATTTCGAGTTTTTTTGGATCTTCTGTTATGCAAGTGATTTTACACTCGCCGATTTAATACCCAGACTTAGAATTAAATTGAATACCGTAAACAAAATGAAGTACCGTAAAATAAAATGCAAGCGATTCAAAAACTGCAAGGGACCGTTAACCCGCTCGAAATCAGCCGGAATTCATGCTTTGAATGCGATTTTCGTATTTTGTAATCATTAAAAATTTCGCGTTCATATAAATTTAGCAATACTGCACACAGAAGTTGGAATAAATAAAAATCTGCGAATCGTGCACTTATTCAGTTGGCAATGATTATGAATCAAACGAAACTTACCTTGAAGTTTGATTCCAATTATGCAGGGTCTCAACTCTCAACCGAAGACGATTACACTAATAAATCGTCTTCGGTTGAGAGCTGAAATAATTGGTCTTATTTATAAACGCTGTTTAAACTTGATCACTACTTAAAATGCTCTGTCGACTTCTCGCTGACGTGACCTGTCAGCTGTCACGAGCGAAAAAAGACGGAGAATTTTAAACAGTGATTAAGTTAAAGCAGAGTTATAAGTAAAACCCAATATGGCATTGACGAGCATTACTTATGTTATTGATGGATAAAGTTTTTCCTCGTTCAAGTAACTGTCCTTACTGTGGAAGACATAACTGGCGAGATGTCAAGTGACATTCCTGGTGAGTCCACGTGAGGCGCCGTTGCGTGTCTGGCTCCTTACAACTGGCTACTTACGGCTTAGATAAGTTTATTTGTGTATGTTCATATAAAGCATGCGACTCTTTTCTTCGGACTTCGGTATGAAATGATAGCTGTTGCGAGCCTTTTTGAAATGAAATATCTTTTTGCAGTCCTATTACATCCTGCTTTTATAATAGCTCAATCTTGCGGCCCTATCGGGTAATGATCGAAGTTCGATAATCGAAATCGAAACCCAGGTTGCCATTCAAACTATTATTTATTCTTTTCTCTAACATCTATTCTCCGTATTGGGTTATAAGGAAAGTATGCCAAGCCGAAAAAGACTCGCAGTACTCATCATTATGAACAGCTTTTACTACGGGAAAAACACTGAAATCGTAAAAAAAAAAATAAGCTGTTCCATACATTTTGTCGAGTGTCATTGACTTTTTTCTATGGAACAGCTGATATTTTTTTCACGAATTTCGGGTTTATCCCATAGTAAAAGTTGATCATAATGATGACTACTATAAGCCCTTTTCGGCTTAGCATACCCTTTATGAATAACCCTATAGAAAAATGTCAATGACACTCGACAAAATGTATGGCACAGCTGGGTTTCCTTATGACCTTGTCTAAAGTATTCTGTATTTTATTTATTCATAATTAGGTTAGCAATGGAACATGCCTGCATATTTTTTGTATGTTTTTCGGTAATTGCCCGCAAACAATAGGCAATGACCGTCTGACTGATCACATTAATGGCCCGGCATTAGCAAACAAACATGATTGGCCCAGCCTTGCATTATGAAATGCAAATATTGGCATACAATACCAGAAGGTTCCTCTTTCATTCATGAAACTTTTCAATTAAAAATACCGGCCGTGTCCTACAGACAAACAGAGGGACGAACAGGGAGACTGTAGACTGTGATGTAGAGACACCGGAGTTTTATTGTAGCGTACGGACGGACAGATCCGGAATGTCTTCACAAGGGTGTTACCAGACCAATCGATCGATTGTCGATCGACGGCATCGATCGAAGTTGATCAACTGGTCTAGTAACTTTAATTGATCGACAGATACTGTTCGACTAACCAATCGATCGATTGCCGGTCGATGGCAACGATCAACGTCGATCGATGTTGATCGGCTGGTCTGGTAACTTTAATTGGTCGACAGATACTGTTCGACTACTGGCACCGGTCGACGTTGATCGATTAACTCCGGCTATATTCTATCAGTTTCTTTCAAAATGTATTCACAAGAGGACGCGTTGTTGTTGGCCAGTACGATGTTGCTCGTACTATGTATACGATATACGATGTCGCTTGGCGCGGCTGATCAAGCAGCTCGATCGACGACGACTATTCCATTCTACCATCGATCGATGCCGTCGATCGACGATCGATCGATTGGTCTGGTAGAAACTATCGATCGACGTCGGCTATTCCACTCTACCATCGATCGATGCCGTTGATTGACGATCGATCGATTGGTCTGGTAGAAAATATCGATCGACGTCGACTATTCCATTCTACCATCGATCGATGCCGTCGATCGACAATCGATCGATTGGTCTGGTAACACCCTAAGAGTTCCTTTAAAATTTTGGTGCGGACCCTAAAAATATCATGCATCTTTTTTATCAGTCCCAATCTCAGTATTATAAATTAGAAACATGTAGACGGCAACAAATATGTGAACTACAGATATTACAAAGCAAAGTGTTAAACAACTAAGTAACGAGCAAGCCAATCGTCTGATAGTTAGCGCTGCGTCATCCTGAGAAAAAGCGAGATATTATAAGCCAATGCAAATCAGATCAGGCTGGCGTTAAGCGTTCACACCCAGCTCCAGGTAAAAACCACACCTTACTTAGAATTTTGATTTACGAGTACTTTATTCCTCAAAATCATATTCAGCATTGAACTTTGCTCTTCACTCCAAGATCTTTTTACCTAAACTAACTAGATACTTTTTATTTCTTTGTCTGTTTATAATATTAACTTAGTCTTAGTCACTCATCTAAAAAACAAAAACGTAGTAAGAAACTCATCAGCTATTTTAGTTTTTCATCTTCGCTTTTTGTTCCATCTAACGATTCGTCATAAACTTCTAAAGAAAACATAACACTAATCTAAAACACGAACTGCTTCGGTCATTAAATAAGTTTTACTATTAACTTGAAATTGAGCCCTAGAGCTATGAAGTCGTGGGAATTTCCAGCTTAGTGCAGGGAAAAAGTTGTGACTCACACGCGTGGAGTAGTTGAGAATACGCACGTCATGTGGATGAAACGATACAGGGTTGTCAGTAAAGGATATGCTAAGCCAAAAAGGGCTCATAACATAACATATATAGGATATTCATAAAGGGTATGCTAAGCCGAAAAGGGCTCTTAGTACTCATCATTATGAACAACTTTTACTATGGGACCAACCTGATTCACGAAAAAGAATTCAGCTGTTCCATACATTTGTCAAGTCTCACTGACATTTTTCTATGGTACAGTTGTTTTTTTTTGCGATTTCTGGGTTGGTGCTGTAGTAAAATCTATATATATAAAAATGTTATGTTGGTTTGTGTACGCTTCAAAAACTCAGAAAGTTCTGCACCGATCGAGCTGAAATTTTAGCATGACATATAATCCGCATCAAGGATTTTATATAGTTTTTTTTTTTGTTTTATCCACAGCGAAGCGTGGCAGGGAACAGCTAGTTTGTTTATAATGATGCTCTCTATGAGCGTTTTTCAGCTTAACATATTATCTTTTTCTTACAGACATGACTGTATACAGTAGTGTAGGTAGGTACATTAACCCTAAAGAAAGGTTAGCACAACTTTTATGGTTTTTTCAGTGCGGAAACTATAAAACTATATGCCTAGACATCCTTCTCGAAACGTCCTACCGTGAATACGATGGATTATGGCCAGCAGTTAAGAGATTTAAGACTCTCTTCCTGCTGAAGATTACGTCTTATCAAGGATATTACAAACCTTAAGGGCTTTAACTCTACGTCTAATTAAAATAACTTTAGCTGATTAAAAGTTGAAAGATGTTAACTCTATTATTTTATTTTGTTAGGGTGTTATCACAATTGTTTTATAAATAAATAAATTATTACCATTCATAATATGTAATATAGGTGTAGGAGATTTATAATAATTATTTACGTCCAGTCCAATTATTAATTTATTTTTTTTGAACATTTCACTTCAATTATTGTACTTTTATTTTAAAAAATGAATGTTCCTAAACTGCAACAACGCCCTTACTGGATCTTTATGACAACCTGTACCTATAAGAAACGTTTAAATTATCAAATAAATAAAGATATACATAATACCTAGGTATGTTTACGCAGTTAGCTGAAATTACAAAATCTAATATTAAGCAAAATATTGACTTAATTAAAATGTTTTCTTTTTCTTTTTTTGTCGATCGTTTAAACTGAGTGAAAGTTTGATTAATTAAGTTAACGTTATCAGATGTGATAAAACATAATTAACTTGACCTTAAATCTAGACACGCGGTAGCGTGTCAAGCCAAGTTCAAGTGACAGAACTGGCGAGCAGCACCGTGTGTATATTACACGAACCATTTGGAGGCACTTTTGATTAAGTTATACAGTTTCTGTAACATTTCGAAAGTTTATGATTCTTTCAAAAGCTGATATCCTTGGTTGCTAATTTACAAAGTCTTGCACATTTCATATTATGCTCTGATTAAAATTATGCCTAAAGATTATAATACTTGATTATGAAATCCCAGTACACAGTGGCTGTGCTCTGTTGCGTAGGGCTTGGTAGAAACTGTTACAGGCAGAGTGGTTAAACCATCTGGCAAGCAAAGCTTGTCTTTTTATTTAGTTTCATAAAATAATACTTAAGAAAACTAAGTCTTAGATACAGATCTTCAGTATTTATAGTATTGTAGTCCCCAAAAGACTGGTGACGATACCTCGTTGAATAGAAATATTAATTATCTGACCGAAATACTAGTCTTAGATAGAAGATAAACGCCAACGCAACCCGGAATTCGCGAAAAAAAATCAGCTGTTCCATACATTTTGTCAAGTGTCATTGACATTTTTCTATGGAACAGCTGATTTTTTTTCGCGAATTCCGCTTTGGTCCCATAGTAAAAGTAGTTCATAGTGATGAGTACTATGAGCCCTTTTCGGCTTAGCATACCCTTTCTGTATAACCCTGTATAAACTCTTTACTTATTATTGCCACCAGAAATTCCCAATAAAATAGGCTAATACGTGCTAGTACTTAAATTTCTTCCCGGCTACTTACTAGATATTTTGTAATGTTAAACTCGTAGTACCTGTATGACATCTGCATCTACAGAGCTATAAAAACCAGTTATATGATATAGTCGGTCGCAGCCGATTGCGTGTGACAGTTTATATAATTGAATGGACAATGACATTCAATCGTTATAACGTTGCCACAAGTGGATACAAGGGCGTCAAAATAAGACAGATTTGTCATAAACACTCGTTAAACATAGTCGTTGTGTAAATTAATTCAGTGTTTGGCGTGATGGGAAGACCTACTTCCCAAGATGCAGATGCCTTAACGCACCTTGTTTTAGGAATGGCGCTCTATAAAAATACTTTTTTTTTCTAAATAAAATATTTTTAACTTTTTTTCGATTATATATAATTGTGCAGATTGATGTGTGGCAATATCTTTACATAATGGGCCCAAGTTTGAAGGCATTATTTGACGAATCTAAACTAACTAAAAATATATCTGTCTTTATCATTGCAACCTATTAGACAGGGATGTCAATAGTTTTAGAAAATTTAGATCTGTCATAAAAAGCCTTCAAACTTGGGCCCATTGTATAATAATTAGGGGTTATACAGAGATTTAATTTAACATAGATAACCTTTGCTCACTTTTGACCAAATTATTTAACGCGAAAAATTTGCGTAACGACAACTCGCCTCTTGGTAAGCGACGATACGATATAGTCGAAGGCGAAGAACACAGCCCTAGAAAATTCCACTTCGCTTTGACCTTGAAAAGCACAATCAAGGAGTAAGTAGGAACACAAAATAAATAGTAGCGCAAGGTAGTCGGACTAAACTGGTAGATATTTCCTCAACGCTGACATAGATAGAACTTATTCACGTCAGGCAATTCAATCAAATGGCAAAGTTGTTTCTTGAATAAGAAAAAGCTGTAAATATTGAAGCCGAATCAATTTGAAAGTAATGCCAGAATGCAGTTGCAGACGTAAAGAATACTCGGCACGTTGCCAAGTGCTGTTTACAAGTTTTCAGGGCAGCGGTACGTGCCAAGTCGAGTCACGGAATATGCGGTAATAGAATTAAGACTTTTTTGAAGTTTACAGGTGATTAGGTCACGTATTCTTTACCTATCTGCGTATTGATTCCCAAAATTGGAAATCCCGTTTTGACTTTTTTGCTTTGGAGAAATATAAAAAAAAATGTGCCGTTCTTTTTGAAAATGTGAATAATCTCTGGGCCTTAGTACGGTGAACTTGTAGCTCGAGCCTGAAGTCGCGACTTTTGTCTTGTTTTTTCTCTAGCAGCGTCATGCTTGAATCACCGAATGTAAGCGAAATTATAGTCGGAAAGTTAGACATTGTTTCTAGCCATTTTGCATTTTAGGTATTTGGCTTTGTAGGCAGTCTGATCATAAAGGGAATAGGTTTATGTGAGTATAGTCCCGTAAGATATTTATGTAATACTAGCTAACTCGACAGACGTTGTCCTGTCTTAACGATGACTATTTAATTCGAATTGGTAAAAAAAGCCATTGCGTCAATTTTATGTCAAATGTCAAAAGTTACATTAAAAAAGTTTACATTGTCCAAAGCGCTAAAGTTAAATTATGGTTTATATTAAATATTTTTAAATTTTCTAATTTTTCATGTTTTTTTTATTATAAATTGAGATGTGAGCTATCTCCTAAGTTAGATCGAACTGCACACGGTGTGCAAAGGACATTGTCCAAAGTCGGCTTGGCGTGAACAGGATGCTCATAAAAAAATGATGTTGTCGATAAATCTTTTATTTTTTTTAAATAATTATTCTCGTATGTTTTTGTATCAAGGTGAACAGAAAAAAAGTAAAATAAACAAATAATAAACGTTTCACACTCATAGCTCCCCACTAGGAATAAATCCTGTGTCGGGGATACCATGGAACACACACCAAGACAAGAACAACTAACACCCAGACCCAGAACAGATATTTAAATTCATCATTCAAACATCTGCCCGGCCGGGAATCGAACCCGGGGCCTCTGGCTAGTAGATTTAATTAGTATTTATACTGAGTAAACCCACAGAAGAAATAGTAGTTTAAAGTAGTAGTAAACGGAACTTTACCGTAGGTTTCAAATCTTGTGTTGCCATTGAAAATTATTTTATTTTATATCGTTGATCTATTTTATATCGATTATTATTATTCGATATTTGGTACAGAATATAATGATGAATGATGTCGACCGCGTCGCATCCGATGATGGCGATCTTGGCAATTTGGCGTGTGCTCGTAAATGGTGAACTTCGTCTTGAACACCCGGTCCCAAGTCTTGTAACTTCCTGGAATGTCTATCAGGCATTTTACGTTTCCGCACTTGTCTTATGCATATTGCACCGCTTACCGATTCAATTGGACAATTTTTTTTTTTAAACATGGCGGATATTAATCTTGACTTTTCCTATTCTCGAAACATTATGCTCAATATTGCACTATTAGTGCATCACAGTGCGTTTGCATTTTCCACTACACAAAAGAAACCTTTGTCAAATATTTTTAATGCCACTTGATATTCATATTGACTGTTACATTCGAAGTTTTCGTAATATTTTCGGTCGAAATGCATCACTAGTTTTGTGACATATATATTATATTTAACTTGATGTTTTTATCACATGAACCGAGCATTACTCTCTAGGTTGTATTTATTTCATAATATCGATGAAAACACAGAAACGAAATCGATTAGTTTATCGATTTTTTTTGTAGTATGGTAACTCCGCATCCGTCATGTCGGTCATGTCCTGTTACTAACGTCAAATTGTTTTCATCAGTCGTCTCTCTCGACGCTCTGGTCTGGATTGTTTGTGATTGGAACAGCTTAATTATTCTGTTCACACACCTGCATGCCGAGAGGAAGGTGAAACTCAGTTATCAACACTTACTTGCAGCTAACCAGTCAAGAACTGTACCTAACAATATAGGCTGCAAAACATTATTGCTGCAATTGCATTGTGGGCCGAAAGACTGTGGGTTGCTGCGCTCACATTATGACCGTCATTTGGTACTTAAGCTGGGCAAGGTACGAAGACAACATAAATCCACCTGCCCAGTTTCTGGATACTGTATTAATTACATATGATTCTGATTAGAAATAAAAATAAGCTTGTTTTATTTCAAAAGCTCTCCGCTGACCATGATGTTTTACATGTAGGAAAGAGGTCTTACCAAACCTTTGCTACAAAGTTATTATAATATTTTGTTAGCCACTGACCTAAGGTACTTGGCCTATGTAATAATTATACCAAAACTCACTGTTCACTCTAAGCCAAAATCCCCTTACAAGTGGACATTGTCCTTTGATTGAAATCGGTAAAGTAGTTTAGGAGTCTATAGCGGACAAACAACGTGACACGTAATTTATATATATTAAGATTTTACCGTGTTGAAACTATTTTAAGTGCTTAAACCAGTCGATATTGAGACCGGAAACTTGCCTACACGAGACAGAATAGGTTCTTTCCCGTGGTACACCTATTTTTGTCCACCTGGTGGACCACGGGTAAACATATTCTTCCGTGGTCCACCTTAAACTCTCGTAAATTATTTTTATTGAAATATATTGCCTATTGTCCACCTCTTTTCATTGGCTAGATTAAGTGGTAGTGATTAGTCGGTAGTGCCACGGGTAACTAAGTAGATCACGGGAAACGATCAATAGGTTAGGTTATGTTAGAACATGAAAAACAACGCACGAGCCGAGCGAGCGTAGCGAGCGTGCCGCGGCAGCGGCCGGCGAAGTGCTAGAAAGCCAAGAAGCGAAAAAAGTTAGGTTATTAATCAAAACCTAGAAGAAGTAGAAGAAGAAAAGAAAGTAGTCTAGAGAAGTAGTGCCATGGGAAAGTAAAATTACCTATGAAAAAAGATTGTGTGCTCAAGGGTGGACCACGGTTAAATAATAATTTCCTATGGTTCACCTTAGTTCACCTGGTGGACCACGGAAGAATATGTTTACCCGTGGTCCACCAGGTGGACAAAAATAGGTGTACCACGGGAAAGCACTGGACAGAATCGGTGCATATTTGCATTCAAGATCAAATTGGTCGGTCCATGTGAGTCAGTGTGTTCAGGTGCGCATAATAATTTATCGTCATCGACTGGCCTCGTGGTATATCGTATCGGATAAATTCTGAGCTCATTCAATACCTACCTTAAAGATATTTACAGTTTGGGAATTTCCTGCACTGCTTATTTAAATTTGATCGGATACCATGCCGATATTTGAGTTTTGGGATTTCCTACAAGTGCGATAATGGAACAAAGTCGATGGATAAACTAATGCTCGCGCCACACTATGCTCCTCGTCATGCTCCTCGCGCTGCCGCATCGCTGCCGCGATGTTGCCCTGTCTGTCCACACACTGCTCTACTCGCGCGATTAATCGCGCAATTAATCGCTACGCGCCGCACTTGTCTATTCGTCGTTGCTACACAATGGACGTTGAAACTGTGGTGGCAGCGAGTGCGTGTATTTTGTAGTATAGCTAATTATATCTATGTTATGCTACAAAGCAATATACATCGTCGGCGTCAACGTCTGGATATGTAGCAGTTACCGCAATTTTTCTTTTATGGAGATTTTAACTAATATCTATAATTATAGTGGAATTTTATAATTATAGTGGACGCAGCCTCGAATCTCGTAGAGAGCATCTACGAGGCTTGGGAGTCTCAGCATGATTCTTTAGGTATCTTTTGCGATTTGTCGAAAGCGTTTGATTGTGTGAACCATGAAATTCTATTATGTAAACTTTCACACTATGGTGTGACAGGTGATGCGTTAATGTTGATGAAATCATATCTGTGTGGTAGAACCCAAAATGTTGACATAAATGGGGTTCGATCGGAGTCGGCTAACGTTTCAATCGGGGTCCCTCAGGGTTCAATTCTTGGCCCATTCCTCTTTCTAGTCTATATCAATGACCTGCCTTTCTTAGCGCGTAAGCATTGTGAAATTATTTTGTTTGCCGACGATACATCTCTATTATTTAGAATCAATAGGAAAAACTACGATATATCCAAAATCAATTTGTCGCTTAGTTTAATTAATAGGTGGTTTAGCGTCAATAACTTAATGCTAAATGCCAAGAAAACGAAAGCTATTAAATTCACATTGACTAATAATCCTTCCTTGCCTAGTATAGTTATTGACGGCGATCAACTTACTTTGTCGAAGGATGCTAAGTTTCTTGGCCTTATCGTTGACAGCAAACTTCAATGGGGAGCACATATCAAGGAACTGTCTAACAAATTGAGTTCCGCAGCATTTGCAGTGCGGAAAATAAGAGAACTATCAGACATTAAAACTGCAAGAATTGTTTATTTCAGTTACTTCCACTCTGTTATGTCGTATGGATTATTGCTTTGGGGTAATGCAGCAGACGTAAATAGCATCTTTATTTTACAAAAACGCGCTGTTAGGGCTATTTATAGGCTAGGTTATAGAGAATCTCTTAGACAAGTTTTTGCGCAGGTGAAAATTTTAACGTTACCATGTTTGTATATTTTCTTGAACATTATGTATGTGCGTAAAAATATTCATAAATATCACAAACGAAGTCAATATACTAGCATAACAAGGAACAAGTTTAAACTTGTTCTACCTAAAATTAGATTAGCCAAAACTGGCAACTCTTTTGTAATGAACGGCGTACTATTTTATAACTTGTTGCCTGTTACTCTAGTAAATAAGAAAGACACAGATTTTCAAAGAATTTTAAAAGACTTTTTAATTGAAAAGGCTTACTACAAAATTGAAGACTTCATCTGTGATAAAGTCTCTTTACGTAAATTGTATTTAGACTGTAATAATCATACTTGACTGATTATACCTACTATTGTAGTTATTTTATACATTGATATTTTGACATTGCAATTATTTTATATAATTTTTGACATTCTAATAATATTATTTTCTTTGACATTTAATTTATTGTGTACTAATTTATTCGTAAAAATTGTATTTGACATTCATAAGTGTACATTGATGTACCCATATTTGAATAAGTTATTTTGAATTTGAATTGAATTTTGAATTTATATATTTTTTTGTAGTAAGCATGTCTTCAATTTAAACAAGAAAAGTTGGATGGAGTTAAATAAAAATTTGAATTCAACTTAATTTTGTTAGGGTAGACTGGGTACGGTAGTGACAATTTTGAATTAACGACCAAAGATTTTTTTAGTGCCTTTAATTTTTACGAAACTTTTTTTTTACAGTAAAGTAATAATTTATCTACAAATAGATCTACAATTTTAAAGGGACCATAAATTAATGTTTTTTCTTCCGACCATTATCCGTTGCGCGGCGACGACATGACGAAAACAAAGACGTGCGTCTCGCGTGAGCGCTCGGCACGAACTGCGGCCGCGCGAGTATGTGGACAGTCACTCGCGCCCGTATTGCCGGTCGTACTCGCGGTGTGGCGGGCGAGGACGAGGAGCATGACGAGTGGCATGACGAGTAACGTGGCCACACTACGTCTCTGCCTACTTTCCTCGCTACTTCCCACGCCACTCGTCGAGTGTGTGGCGGGCGCATAATAACGTTTAAACTTTACTAAATTGTGAAGATTTCGCTATGGTTTCTATGGTCTGATCTTAGATTAACCTAGAAATTAAGATGGAGCACAGTGTTAGATTTGGGCGAAGCCAAAATCTTCTCTACTTTTACGCGTACGTACACAAGCTCTACAGTGCCTCGAGTAGGGGAGTTTTGATATGTCAATGTGTGAGAGAATGTAGAGGAGTTATTTGCTTCACCCAAATTTAAAGCAGTGCTCCATCGTTCGCTCTAGGTTTATCTGAGGGTCTTAACAATATGCTTACGAGTTTGTCGAGTTGAAACGTCAGTTTATCGATCGACAAAGTTCCATACCTACTTGCATTGTTTATTTAAATAAATGTTGGATATCTAGGCTAGTATCTAGTCAACTTTATTGATTCGACTAACAAGCAATTTTGAGGCATGCAATATTCTTTGAAGTCGTGTTTATTTTTGTATTATGACTAATTTTTAACCCACTGTGAAAAAACTTAAAAAAACTAGCGGGAGTGAGGTCACATGTGTTTCACATTCATATTCATACTTGCACTCATTTTAGGTGTGAGGTATATTTCGGCCTTATGTATAGACAACTCCGAAATCAATTTCGAACGCAGAACTCCAGCGAAGTCCAGGTGGCGTGGTCATGAGATCATTTCGACCTCTTTTAGATCCGCAAACGAGGTTAAACCGTTTATTGAAACGATTTATACATAAAGATGTAAACAGTCTAAGCAATGATCCGCAAACGAAAAACCATTCAATGAAATCATTCAGGCAAAAAGATGTCATCATCATCATTCGCCTGTATCGACCCACTGCTGGGTATGGGTCTCCTCTTCCTTGTGCCACTTTTCCAGTCTCGGGAAAATCTCATCCAGGGATGACTCGCGATAGGTCTGATGTCGTCGACCCATCGGGCTGATGGTCTGCTAACAGAACGCTTGTCAATGATGTATTACCAATTTACCAACCAATCCAGATATACAGGGTTATTTATAAAGGGTACGCTAAGCCGAAAAGGGCTCATAGTACTCATCATTATGAACAACTTTTACTATGGGCTAAACCCGAAATTCGCGAAAAAAAAATCAGCTGTTCCAGACATTTTGTCGAGTGTCATTGACATTTTTCTATAGAACAGCTGATTTTTTTTCTCGAATTTCGGTTTGGTTCCATTGTAAAAATTGTTCATAATGATGAGTCCTGCGAGCTCTTTTCGGCTTAGCATGCCCTTTATGAAAAACCCTGTATAAATCAGTAATTCCTGTATCTCGAAATCGTAAGCAAATAAGCCAGTGTTACCATTAAGCAACTCTAACTTTGGCTGAGTCCACATCAATTGTTTCGTAATTTTGTCCTTGAATGCATTTGTACGTTTGGCTGGACAGTTGCTGCATTGCAATTGGTGTAATTACCGGCTTTATTATCAACATTTATTACTGCATGTTTTGTTTAAATGTTAATAATATCCTGTTACAAGTATGTATATCCTAATTACTTGGTAGACATTCGTGTTTGTTTATACGATACATATATTATGTCTCCAAGTTTTTTAAGTATTTATTTATAGGTATTTCTTTTATTGATATTTAAATTATTTTTGACAATAAATGAAATAAAAAATGAAAACTAAAAACAACTAGGTATTTATTAGTCACATTTCACAAATAAAATGTGCTAAGTGAAAATAAATTGACTGCATTTTGTTTCTAACTAACCAATCTAACAACACGTACCCAAAATTTAACCAAAGCTTTAATAAAATTCCAATGGCTTATTCCCAAATCGCAGTGACTTTTTGCTTTTTTTCGCGTTATCGACCTTCGTGGTAAGTGGTTCTCAGAACTTCCTTGGAGAATCCACCGACTTGCCGCGGCCCGGCCGAAAACCGACCAAGGCCGTCGACCTTCGATTCTCTGAGTCATTTGCAACGATTATCTTAAGGAAATAAGGCTCTGCAGAAGCGACCGGTGCACCTGAAACCTTGACAAGGATATTACAATACAGGGCCGAGCGTGTATGCTAAGATAAAAGGTCTTTGTACTCATCTTTTTGATCAGCTTCTGGTACGGAACAAAAGACTGAAAGTACAGGAATGAGGCTCTTTACAAAAAGGTTAAAAAACTAAAAGGTACAGTCTTGTCTAAGGTCCGGTCAGTGACCTTTTTCTCTGAAACAGTTGCTTTTACTTTTACGTGTTCATAACGAATCAAATCAAAATTGTATACGAATTAAAATTTACTTCAATAATCGAATAAATAGACCAAAAAATTTAAACTACTAAAAATTGTGTGTTGGCTTACCTACGGTACTAAGAGGCGCACTCCTTTATCTTGAGCCAGTTCATAGAAATTTATCTAAACATTATCAAAATAGTACAGATATATTTTTGTAATAATTCGAATATATTCCAGCACTTATTTTTTACGTTGCCCCATTTTCCTACGTAGTCGGTTAAATCAACCGTTCGGAATCAACGACGCCGGTTAAAATCAACGAGATGAAAAAGAATTCCGCGTCGTTGAGCAATGTAGATTCGGAGTGTGCCAAGTGTGAGTGATTGTTCCACATAACCGTAATAGCCATTTCTAAGTGCAGAGTCATACTTCATAGCCACTCAGGGAAGTGAATTTTATTCATTGACGTTCAATAAATTAGAACATAGTTCGGAACATTTAGTTGAACAAAATTCACGAAAAGGGTTTTTTAAATTCTAAGGTAGGTAGGCGTTTGACCGACATCTCACCTGATGGTAAGCAATGATGTTGTCTACGAAGGAGCACACTTGCCTAGAAGAAACCGATTCACGCGACTCGAAGACACCCAGATTATATCTATCGAGAAACACCCACTCGGTATCCGAAATTTAGCTTTCGTTTTGACGTTTTCTTATTATATTTTTTTGACACTGATAGAGCCTGTGTCGTCACATAGCTTGTTGCACTTGCTGGGTAAACGCAAAGGTACCCATGAATTTTTAATCTTTTTTTTCCTCTTACAAGTTAGACATTTACCTAACCCTGAGAGAATGTTTTTTCACACAATTAATGTTTTAGCGTATTTCATAATATTCTCTACAATACCATAGAATAAGTATGTAATAAATTCATATTATTTTTGTTATTATCAAATCAAATCAACGATAAAAACTTGGTGAAAATGTTCCGATTTCCAAATCACAATTTACTATAAATATTTAATGAGCACACGTAGCTTGTGCTATTATTAAATTTCCATTGAAATCCAGAACTCACAGTAATGATTACAGCGACGCAATATCCTCTTTCAATAATAATAATGAGTACTAATCAAAATACATATATGTACCTACTTGTCAATTTGTTAACATAATATATGGTTCATGGTTCTTTATCAGACTAAATGTTACGAGTATATGCGAAATATTGTGAGTAAGAGGTGACAGATGGAAGGACAGAAGTTCGTTGCTATACCTATATATCTATCTACATATGTTAGCTATATATCTATGTTAGCGAGTCGTGCTATTAAATTTCTGATGCCTGTAAAACATTCTAGAAAGCTGAATCAAGTTGAATTAAAACTGCTTGCTGGAAATTTATTAAAAAAATACAGCAAGCACATTAATAAGCGGCTACGGATTTACGTTCAAAAACTAGTAAAAATGAGTAACCTTTTCTCTGTTGTAGTTGTTTGTAGCTGCTAGAACGTTTAGCGCGGCTTAGATACATCGCCAACAATGTTTTAAAATACCGCTAAATTTTAATGATGAGCAAGTCTTAAATGCCGCTTTTAATGATGGCTAAACTTACCTATAGGTTTTAGTTAAGGAACTAGCTAGAATCGTAAACTACAGTCTGTGAGTTCTTTAAGTTTACCACCGTATATATAAAGACGTCTTGATGTCTTCTTTGTCGTTAAATTAACGATAAATCTACTCGATAGACTAATGGGAACACACACCACGGTCCGTACGGAACGAGCACCAACCAATAAACCAAGGTACCTTGTAAACTGTAGGGTGTGAATGTAAACTGAGAGATTAATCAGAAGAGGACCACCAAGCTTGAAATTACGACTGAACTGTCAATTAAAAAAACCGTACCTTGGTGTTTTTTCTGGCTTCGGTTTTTTAACAAGTGAAATGACAGTGAAACCTATTATTAATTGTGCGATCAAATGTAAGCCTTAAAAATAATTGGTTGTGATTTACAGAGAGACAGTCAGACTAACAGACAGACAGTGGACTCTTATCAAAGGGTTCCATTTCTTTACGTTTTTTTTTTCACAATTCAAGAAACAAGAAAAAGTATTTCTTATTCGACTTGGTTAGGTATAACGCTCAAGGTTTTGTTTTAATTCCACAGGAAAACTCGCTTAGGAAAATTCCTTGTGGCTTAACCACAGTGAAATCAGGTATTTGCAAAGCCATCGTGTGCTGATTCTAGTACAGTGGGGCTAGCACAACTTTGACGTAAAAATACGTAGCGAGTTTTCGATGGAAAAGTGTACGCCATTTACTACTGTCAAGTGTGCTCCTGACGGGTGTAAATGGCGTACACTTTTCTATCGAAAACTCGCTACGAATTTTTACGTCAAAGTTGTGCTAGGCCCACAGGTCAAGTTAACGTCAAACAACTTCAGAATGTGACCCGTCGCTGACCGCTGCGGCGCGGCGGCGTCATGAACCGAGACATGCATACTGACAAGTGTTGGTCCTTGACACTCGTCAAACTAATCGATGTTTAATGAGTTTTCAGCCACAATTAGCTATCTTGATTTAAGACTAAGGTCACACAATTTAGGACGAGGTCGGGATGGTTATGTAAAAAGCAATGTCATATAGAACTTAAACGGTTGAATCCTGTGAGGTAATGTACGCCGTCACGACTTTATCATATCATTACATCACTGGCCACTACAGATAACCGTATATCCTACGACAATCCTCAGTTTAAGATGCTGCCTAAAAATTGAATTGGCACTACAGAGCCTGCCTAAGAGCTTCCATATAGCCCCTTATAGCAAACATCATCTGCCAATGACATGATAATTTAAAGAAAATGTAAAGAAGAAATAAGAGAAATGAAAAGAAAGAGTAAATCTAACTAGCAGCCGATTTCATCGATAGTTTTACAAAACAAAGTGAGCTTTGAACTCGGTTCAACGCCTTTTAGGCTGAACTGATTGCGCTCTTCTACGATGAAATCGGTCCTAAGGCTTTGTACCTCCGTATGCATCTCTTAAAGATAACTCTAGTCATGAATGTTAGTGTGTGTCGAAGTCGAACGCATGCTACACACCCTAACGCTGCCTAACAAATCCACCGACATAGACAATGATAGATCTTTGATGGTGATAATGGACCATTGCCCAGAGACACCTTAACACAAAAACCTTGTCATAAGATTACGGTAGCTTCAATAGTCTATGAATGAAGCAGCCATGGTATGGTCCACGCATTCTAAACAAAGACCATAGAGCATAGAACAAGCCACTAGCTTCTAAAATAAACACTAGCGCCAATAAACTCCGACAGACAGCTTCCTAAACCGCGAATGTCGTGAACTGCCTCGTCATTTAATTTGCGAAACTGTTCACAATTTATGAAACTAATTCTAGACAAATTGCCGTATACCGCAACCGCGAAGCATTGTAGCTACGGAGTACCTCTACCATTCGCGATTCGCCTTAAATCTTCGGCCTTAAGTTCTCGCCTTCTTGCGGCTTGTGGTGCGCTTCCACTTAACTAAGTTAAATTATGCGGGTGAGTTGGCCAAGAAAACGTGGGTTAACAGAACTAAATGTTAACTCCGCGTTAAGTCTAGGGTCGTGTCAATCTGTCAGTGTCAAAGACGTTACTCAAAGTAGGTTAAGTTAAGTTAATTTATTACCTTATAACTTAACGTAATTTATAATTTTGTAGGGTTGTCTAGTTGCCCGAAAAAACAAGCAAGAAGAAAACTGACAATTTATTTTTAGCGCGTTGTCAGCTCAGCAAGTCTTTTCGAAAATAGACTTCCGCTGTTAACCAGAAAATCGCGAGGCCGTGCGCTTGGATGCATATGTACCGATGTAACATATTAAAGCTCGATCCAATCATTCTGTGGATCAGATTGTTTTTATGAAAACTTTAATAAGAGATAAGTAGTAAGTTCAGTAGATAAGAACTTTAATCAAAACATTACAAATTAATACCTCTATAAAGAGATATCAAAGTGACGTACAGTTTATTTTATACATACGTAGAGGTATACATACAAAAGTTGAAGAAGAGCAAAGTCTTCTGGGTAAAAAACACAGTAGAGTACCTAAAGCGTAGTTACATACATAAGTACCGGGCTATAAGGAAAGAGCACACTAAGCCGATAAAGGCTCATAGTACTCATCATTACGCACTTTTACTATGACACCCATCCGGAACTCGCGAAAAAAGAACAACTGTTCCATAGGAAAATGTCAGTGACACTACAAAATGCAGCTGAATTGTTTGTACCATAAGCCTTTTTCTAATTATCATACCATTTCCTTAAAACCCTGTAGATGTGGCAAAATGACGTTCGAATGTGAACATAAGTATACATACAGTGCCTCAATTGCGGCACAATAAATAGTAGCTCTCAAGTACTTAGTTCCAGCGGCAAAGTTAGAAGGTTAAGCCCAAACTATAGGCACTTATTAGTGAGTGACTAAGGTAAGTGACATTACAACTAGTAATAATTTTAAGGTCGACGGAAAACAGCTGTCTGTCTAGCGTTTAACTGTTCAACTTATAAAATACTACGTAAAAAGATTTGATTAAGAAAAAATACTGAATTGTGACGCTGACTGTGTAAGGATTTAGACTGTAATTTGTATTAGATGTGAAATTACATTTCTTTTTGTTTTTCGACATTTATGTTTTATTATTTTTTTGAGTTTAAATAATTTTGTCAAAATTCAAATTAATCAGAAAGTGTACATCATACTTTATTACCGGCACTAGTTACCAAACTGGGAGTGATAAACCCGTTCCTTCCTCGTGGCAAAACTCTTAGGTTATGTACAATATATTTACATACATTCTGACACGTATGTATATAGGTACGTATACTACGTAAATACACTTACAGAGTATAAATTGTTAAAAGTCAGACGAAGATAATAGAGCACTCTGACTGTTTAGATAATATTGACCGCATGCTACGTGATTTATGCACTTCGATCGTCGATAATGTATTTTTGCTACGGAAATAATACAAGATAAATGTTTTCGGGGTCTTTGAACCGGAATTTCAAGATATAATTCTCAATCTTGTTTAATAAACACATTAACGATTTTAAATTGCTGAATCCGTGTTGTGATTAAAAGTACCTACATTATTTTTGTGATCTGACCCTACGATCTGTTTTCATACTACTGAAGAAACAAAATAGTGATTTTGTTTAGACTTTGGTAACTTTGTTTGCGGTTGCGTTAGGGCAACATGCGTTTGGTCCAACGTATGTTGTTTCCTGCCTCGCAAGAAGGTCGAGAATCGAGATGGCCAAGCCAAGGTTATAGGTAAACACTATTTACTAAAGGTTGAAAGTAAATTCGGTGAACTTCTTCTTATTCTGTGCCAAATGAAATAGCAGTTCCTTATTGACAACTCTTATCCATTCGCGGTTTTGCGTTAATGAAACTTTTACTTCTTCTGTTGTTTCTTATATTAGGAATCAAGGCATCTTAATCAAAGCTTTCTTCCAGCAAAGATCGTGCATCGGCACGTTCTCATGTTTAACAAAAGTGTTAATATGGCCGAGTTCTACCGTTCGTTCCCAGTGCTTCCGATTGATTCCTAGCAAGCCTCCACGTTCTACCAAGTTCATTTACCAAGTATAAAATCTAGCCGCATTTGCATGTCGTGACTGGCAGCCCAGCTCAGGGTCACCACCAAGAAGATTGCGATTCAAATTACCTAAATCAGATTCATTAAGAATGAATTGGGATTTTTAAAGCATTGGGATTGTCATATAATTATTGGGGCGGTACGGTGAATAAGCTCAAAAAAAATGCGTGGTCATAAAAATTGTCGAAATCTTGGTTATCTTCATTTACAAAACTGATGTGGAACTAAATCTAAAGTTTGCATATTAAAATAGAATCAATTGAATTTAGCTGCAAAAAAGAATTGTTTTTTTTTTTTATTCAAGGTTACTTTTTATTTTCGAGCATGTTTTCTCATAAATAAGCCTGTATCCCATGTAACAGCTTCACCAAACTTATCAGTAGGTAGCCCTATTCCGTCGCCTCCAGTTCGGTGTAGCGGAATATTGCGTATGCGCCGCGCGCGCCTCGCTTCCTGCTAATGACTCCGCCGTTCTTATCAGGCCCATGGTGGACTCGGCCGCAAATTCCGGACCAGGGTTATATTTGGAGAAGTGTAACAGTGATAGGCTAATGAACCTGCTTTCAGAGCTAATTGCTATACAGTGTTTGTTTTCATACCATAAGATAGGGAATTTCGATTATTTGCCGCTGGTGATAAGGGCTGGCGCAAAATTTCCATTTCTCGCGGAAATAATATAATTTCTTTGGCTATACAACGCGGAAACGCGGCTAACGGTTTTGGTACTTTGCAGCTTAGTTACAACTTCAACTTCGAACAACTTTGTTTAGACTTAAAACAATAATTAATAAAATAACAATACTTTAATTTGAGTTGTAAATTATTCAGTCTGTTAATTAATCGGCGAATAAATATTTTTGTACATAAAATATTTTCTTTTTGTTCTACAAGATGTGTTTGATAGTAACCATAGCGTATTTTGTACCAAACTATCGAACTTAACGACCACTACGTTTCGTTTTATAGTTTTTACTCGGATGTCTATGCGTAATGTCGAAAAAATAGAAAAAGTTCTACGAAAAGATTATACACACATTTTAGTTCATGGTGACTTTCGTTAATTTTTTGCCTAAATATCTAAATACATCATAAATAATGTATTTAGATTTTAAAAATGTTCATAGGTTTTAAAAGAAAGTTGACTTTTTTGATAAAAAAAATGTAAAACTAGCATTATTCAGCATGAATAAAGCGTTTTCTTTGGCATGAAAAATTCAATTTAATTAACATTCAAATAGAAATTGTTTTTAAGTTGTTACGTTTCACACTTGATTCATTAAATTGAAAAGATTTCGCTACGATTAAGTAGGTAATTGTATGAAAAATGTCAGAAAATAAAAATCAATAAAATAAATAGAAAACATAACTTATTTTAATGTATTTCAAACTATGTATTATGAATCTGAGGAATTTGAAATTCTGAAATGAATTTGAATATATATAATACTATAAAATATTATCAGAAAAACTATTTTGAGAGGATACATAGTTCACGATTGTTATTTCAAAACCAAATTCCACTATTCTCGAAAAACCTACAAAAGAAAGTGCGCAATTCCGTGAGCAAACATTGCGGTCACAAGTGTTAAGTTAGTTATATAATATTTGTTTTCCACATATAAATTACCATATTTTCGTCCGATTTCATACATATAATGGTTAATATACATCTGTAAAAAATACGAGAACAAGGTCTGTTTTACATCACCAATTTACATGTTTTAATATGCATTTTCTTATTTTACGTAAGATGGATATAAAGTAGAGTTATTTTAAGGTAAAGCTGTTTCGATATAGTTTCACAGCGATAGATTAATATGATACTGGTGCATTTAAAATATGTTTCACAATTTTTAAGCATTAAAAATAGATACCAAACTGGCATTTTAGAAAAAAAAAAATCAACCTTAAGAATTTTCGATATTTAAAACTAAATTATAGATATTTATTATTAACGTATCTTCAGGTTATTGTTGGCTACTGAAATACCTAAGTATAATTATATAATTATTATTCAAGCATGAAATTGTTGAGTAACAAGATTTTTAGAATAAATTAAAGGCACAAAACGAGTAGCATGACACGACTCCTCAACGCTCTACGGTTAAATAAATTCTAGTTCACCACTTAAACTTTTTCTAGTATACCTGTAAAAACTCCACTAATTTGGTATTAGTGGTAACGGCAAGACAAAAAGTCAGAGACTGGCTTGTTGGCTCGCTCGCAAATTATCTTAGGTATAGACACTGAATCATCTCCGCTGCACCTTTTTTATGTATATTTAGAATGAAATAAATCAAACATAAGATAATGTAAAATTTTTGCTAGACTTTATAGCAAGATGCTTCAGCATCAGTAAGACATCTATCTTACTCTAAAGCCTGTCTTAGGCTCTGACTAGACGGCTGTTTTATAATAATTACTATTTACCTGTAGTGGTAGAGCTATTTTGCAGAGCCCGCTTGAGGAAGTACCAAGCAAGGGCAAGGGCAACGTTTTTAGCAAAATTTCAGGGCAAATAGGAGATTAACATCTTATATCTCAGGCTGACGACCGCAGTGCTGTGCCGCGCAGAGTCTTCTAAGTTTTGGCAACTTGAAGTGCCCCCCCCTTCCGTGCCCCCAAATTTTCATTGTCTTAAAATATTAGGCAATCAATGTGCGTCATACAACATATTATTATACTCGTATGTATGCATAGGTCTGCGCAAATACCCTGTGGTATTGTAGCGAGTCTATTACCGTTATTGTGAGTCGTTTACCCTCCTTAGCTATGTTCATTTGCGATTCTTCGCTCTACAACCATTATGACTTCTTCTGATTTGGAAGTGGTATTACTTATGGCAGAATAGACTACTTGTCTGCAAAGAATAAGTAGATAATTGCCCAAGTTTGAAGGCATTATTTGACAGATCAAACTCAAACTAAAAATGTATCTGTCTTTATCATTGCAAGCTATTAGACAAGGACGTCAATAGTTTTAGAAAATTTAGATCTGTCAGATAAAGCCTTCAAACTTGGGCCCAATGACACAGTATGGCAAAAGCTATATTTATCTACCTATAACATCTGATAGGTAAGGCTTGGTAAGTACGTAAGTAATGACAATAGTTTTTCTTTGTTGCAAAATTATAAAAGCAAAATGCAATTTAATTGAAATATTTTTTATAATTTTCAAATTGTCTTTTTAACGATATTCCATACTCGAAGGGCATTTTCACCTGCTCATCTTATGTTCTATAGAGTAGGGAGGAGAGCCACTCCTTATATTTTTACAACATATACAATTTACACCAGCTATCAAATTCATATTTCAGCATTATACAGATACACCATACAGTTACTGTTACACAAAAGACGGACCCCTCAAAATTACAAATGTTCCATAGTTTGCTACAAATAATGTCGTCTTATAAAGAAAATTAATAATGTTTAATTAATCGCCGTGCCCGAGGTTTTTTATCGTGAAATTTTAAGTAAACGAATGATAAATAACCAATTATATACCTTTTTCGCTGGATAAAAACAGTGAAAAGACATTTTGTTTCACGACATATTATTATGTCTAAGTCTCTGTGAATAAATTTGCTTCAGAAATGTAAAAAGAAACTCAAATCGACTAACGATCAATATGCGCTATGCCAGCCATTCTGTGATTGCAGTGAACTGGTTCACACTAGGTACAGAACCACAGGTGCACTTATTAACCTACTGCCACATCGTAGGCTTACTAAATTGAGGGTCAGATCAAGCTTTTAGTGTCAGTTTGTAAATCTAGACTCTTGTGTCAAACGTTCGTAGAATACACCTACAAGTTTATAATGAGAGGCATAAAAGATAAAAGGAAGCATGCTAGGACGTAAAGCACTCATAATCTATACAAACAATTATTAATATGGGACCTACCCTGAAATCGCGAAAAGAAATTAGTTGTCCCCGCTGTCCCATACATTTTGTCAAGTGTCATTTACATGGGCAGTTTTTTGAAAAGCAAAGCTGATTTTTTTCGCGATTTAAAAATTGGTTTCATGTCAAAACTGGACATATAATAAAACTATACAGTAGTATAAATTAATAACTAACGTTCCAATAGTAGTATATTCCTTGCACCGAATTGAAAAATAATAACATTATCTTTGAAACAGTGGCACGACATTAAATATTGAACAATGATCTTTTCAGCTCTTGCTTGAAATCAACATCATTGTCATGCTATTAAGTTCAAGTTTCTCGGTCCAGGGGTCTTATTCTAACAAGTGACATATTATCTCGGTCTCTGTCGCTCTCAATAGAAATGTCATGAGAGTGAGAGTGACGGAAATAATCTCGAGCGCCCAAGAATAGGGTCCCAGTAGGTATATATGTTACTTGGTTGGCTTAAGCGAAGCATTAATGTATAATGTACACTTTTAAAAGGGGTCACTCATTGCTGCTTAGGCCTTTTCCTGATTTGTCAATGTCGGTTCTACAATATTTACTCACTATGACGCAGTGTACCGAAACGATCCCGCGCATGTCGCGTCAAACAGGGGTTCTTAGTGCGAGCCTAAATTAGATCGACCTTGGCTTTCGTCTTGCTGTGTCAGCTGGAGAAAGGGCAAAACAAAAGCGATCGTGAGTCAATTCGACTTGCTCGAAAATCTCGTGATGCGGGCCCAGGAAGCGCTTATTGTAACACGACAGCTCGGTACCATGTATACTGAGAGTTTCGATACCGTGCCGCTGCCTCAGTGACAAATCAAAGTGCCTTAGACATACTAGCTGAGTTTGACATCTGCACGAAGCAAACATGTTTTGAATGTTTAATACCGTTTAATATAATTGATGAATGCTCAATTTTTACGGATAATATTAGTCATCGATTTAAGGTACAGGTACATTTAATTAGGTACCTACTTAGATTAATTAGATAATATTATATAAATCTCTCTTATGATTTAATCTGTTTCCATCCATATAATAGTCAGACACCAAGGGTCCTTGTCACTCTCATTAAACACGTCATGGCAGTGAGAATGACCAATACAATCTCGAGCGCCCAAAAATAGGATCCCTGGAGGAGTGCAATATTTTGACAGCTTTGGTTGAACCATTTTAAATTGAGTTGTAATAAAAGTCTACTCGTATTTCGGATCTATCAAATGTGAGCTTAGCTCTATCTCACACTCATAATGTCAAGGTTTTGACATTTACACAATTTTCAGTTGCAGAAGCTCTTACTCTTACATGTCAATAAATAACTCAACTGCTAGTTTGTAAACAGGTAACTAAGCAGACATAATAATCTGGTTTAGTAAAACACTTTCCCTCCTTGAAGGTCGCGTTGTGCTTTGAATGCACTGTCTATGGGGTCTACCACAGCTGCAAAGCATTCTCATTTAGTCATACCTTGACTTGATATCTCGCTCACTTTACCGTCGATAGAGCGAGACATCACGTGTTAGATTAAAATAAGCATGTGTTTGAATAATAGTGGTACGTTGTAGGCCCCCAGTCATGCGCTTGCGCGTGCAACCGTTCCGCGTCTAACGTTACTTGTGCACTTCATTCGCGTAGTTTACCTTTAAAGCGGGTTTACACCTGCGTATGTGCACGAACAGTCAGGATCACATGCATCTTAGAACACAGATAAACATAACAACATAAAACATAGTAAGGTGGGCAGTCACCTTTGGATATGTTCGCGAGCGGTTTACGAGTATTGCGTGCAGGTTATAATGATCTCGTGAACACGGTTCGCATGCAATTTAGGAACATGTGCGCGCGCGCTATGTGAATGTGACGTGTCTAATTGTCTATAGCCATTCGAGGCGCTTAGCGTGCATAGGTGCTCGGTGCACGTGCGCCACGCGTGCGCTGATGTGGACCTGCCTTAATGTTACCAGCCTTTGGACGTGTTGATAGTTAATGGATGAGCCTTGAATGATAAACAATTCTTCCTTAACGCTCCCTTGGATATGGAAGCGCATTACGTGTTTTAGAGCGGTGTCCGAGTCTGACGTCGGAATACCTAGAAAACATTGGTGTATTACCGATTTTGAATATTGGCAAAAAGTAGCAAAAACCGTGACTTGTGAAACTGATTTTTTTTGTATTATGCTTGGAGTAAGAAAAAGATAGGTTTCAAGAAAAGTCGTTGTCAGTCCAAAACCTAGCAAAGTCACAGACACATTTATTTTATGATACCTACTCATGAATAATACTGAGTAATAATAGAATATTTTTATATTTGTGAAGAAGTTACAGAATAATCAATAATAACGAAAACATAAAAAATGGTGAATAAACTATTGAACTAGATACAACTGAAATAGAATATACGGTAAACTTTCTTTTTCGTGATTTCAGGATTGGCCCTATAACTCCTATAGTAAAAGTTGTTCAAAATGGTGCGTACAAGGAGCCCTTTCGGCTTGGCATATTCTTTCCTTAAAACCCTGTATCGACTGAAGGCTTACAATGTATGCGCTTACAAAGTTACAAGCAGGTCAACTTAACAGCACTTCCTTGAAGTTATTTCACAAGTTCTTACCGCTTCACCATTTTACCATACAAATTGCTTGTACGCCTGGGAAGACGCCACTAACCACTTACTTCATATTTTATTAGTTATGCCCCGCTGTTTCACCTGCTAGCCTATACTACTAGAGGCTAGCCACTAGAGGTACTGTTAAATTTTCCGGGATTTTTTTTTTTTTTTTTTTTTTTATGTAATTGAGTGACGAGACGAGCAAATCGCTCGCCTGATGTTAAACGTCACGTTTGCCCATAACAGGTCTGCGTCACCCAGAATTTTGAACTCGCAGAATTCAAAATCCTGCGCGACACAGCACTGCGCTCGTCACCCTGAGATATAAGTTGTTTCATCTCCCAATTGCCCTGTAATTTCACTGGAAACAATGCCCTAAGTAAAAAAAAAAAGTAAAAAAAAGGAAAAAAAAAAAAAAAAAAAAAAGGAAAGGAAAAAAGTAGTATGTGTTAATCCGGGGCATAAACTATCTACATACCAAACAAATTGAGTAAAGACATAAATGTACACTTTCGCAGTTATAATATCTAATCTAATAGGTAAACTATTTAACGATATTTTTTGAGATTTCGAAAATGGCTCTAACAAATTCGAAAAAATATTAAAACGAGTTTTTTGAGGGCGAAAAATCTATCTCACCTCTAGGATTTTTTCCGGGTGTTTCGAGCAAAGCTCGTTTGCCAAAATACTTGGTGTGATATCAGCTTAGGATCAATATTGCGTGTGTTAATTAATATGTAGGTATGTCCAGAAATGTGTAGAAGTCAATAATAAGTTCCCGGAAGCCAAACAGTAAATTCAGTATCCCAGAGCATTCCCAGCGAGGTTACGACGCATTGTCCAGCTGATTGTGACAAAGTAAAGCCGCGGACGTGAGCTAATCGGGGTGAAACACTGAGTTATGGTGATAAAACTTTATGAAGTAAAGTTTCGAAGGAAGGGTGGTGAAGTACAACTGCGTCCGCGGTTTCATCTACGCGGTTATGATGTTTATAATGAAAAGCCCATGCATTAAACCAGAGTATACTCTAGCCATGTCTACGTTTAAGCCAAGTTTATGTCTAGTTACGGTTCGGTACGGTTCAAAATGACAGAGTATCAAACAAAAAGACAAAGTTTCGCATTTGTTTTTTTAGCCTCATTCGTTATCGTTATCATCAACAACCGTTTGTATTTTAGATCTGGATTGACGAGTAGGCATCTGTTTTGCAGAATCATCTTTTTTTAATATTCTTATCCACATTTGATTAACAACTCGCCTGTTGGTAAGCAACGATTTGGTCAAAGATGAAGCACGCGGTTTCAAAACATACCTATTTACTCTACTATACTCTACCATCTGCCTCTCTCACGCGATCTGAACAGCATCTACCGGACGACCAACTATTACAACCAATCATACACCTACCATGACTCACCACTGCTATTATGCAAACTTAATAGATCCATCGTCACGGCTCAACCATTTTAAACTATTAAACTATCATAGTAAATACATAAGGATATTATAAAGCACTCACCGGACCTGTTGAGGTACTTGTGGTCGTACAGACAGTAGCCGACAGGCAACACGCAAAACATTGAGATTACAGAAGCTAAGGTTCGTGGTTAGCTCGAGGAACGCACACATAGATATCGCTGATGAACACGAGTCTTGAAACACTCGGCCGCGCGAGTGTACTGGCGATTGATTTGACACTTGTGTTCGTGAGCAATATCTATACAGGGTAACTAGCTGACTCGACAGACGTTGTCCTGTCAAAAGCCATTGCGTAACTATAGCAACCGTAGTATGTTGATGCTAACTAAAAATTATCAGTATATATATAATTTGCAATAAATTAAAATTGCGACTATAATTTGAGATTTAAACTATCCTATCTCTCAAGTTGGATCGAACTGCACATGGTGTGCGAATTTTATTATAATCGGTTAAGTGGTTTAGGAGTCCATTGAGGACAAACATTGTGACACGAGATTTATATATATTAAGATAAGGGAAGGATATACTGATCCGAAAAAGGCTCATAGGCTCATTATGAATAACTTATACGGACCAACCCGGAATTCGCGAAAAAAAATTCAGCAGTTCCTTACATTTTGTAGAGTGTCGTTGACTTTTTTTTATGGAACAGCTGATTTTTTTATCTCAATTTCAGGGTTGGTCCCATAGTAAAAGTTGTTTAAAATTATGGCTACTATGGGCAACTTTAGGCTTAACATACCCTTTTCTTATAACTCTGTATTGTCTATTGTGTGCATTGGTAGACATCGGCGCTAGTACACTAGGGATTGATCCGAGATTCGTGTCCGTGTTCGATGTCTATGGTTATGTGCGTTTATGGCGATGTGTGCGTTGGTAGTAAAAGTTAAACATGATCTTTACTTCTGCACTGTCCATGTTTTGTGGCCACGGTCGATCGCACCGATCGCCAAGGCCGACTTACACGCGCTGATGGGTTTCTATTACGATCTAGAACGATAGAAATAAATGATAATATTTATTGAAGACACACATAAAAAGTTTATGCGTTTTTCATTCATTTGTTCAGTGGTCACTGCTCGGCTAGCGAAGGTCTCGAGTCTCGGGTATTTATGACCTATTGTGAAATGGCATGCGTTCTTCAAGTCCACTGAATGTTTACTGACCGTTTGGTCTAGTCTTGTCGTGCCTGGAAGAATTCGCTTTAGGCGATAAGACCGCCTTTGTACTACCGAATATTATTATATTAAACATAATCTTGTTTTTTTTTATATAAGTAAGGTTTTTGGCTGCACACCAAACAAAATACAAGTTATTTTCTATTTCATATATGTACCTACTTACTAAGTTATTTTCTAGCTTTGATATGTTTGACGGTAATAGCAAATATAGCAATCATGGCTTACTTATTCTACGTATACTTTATCTTTGTGATTCTTCTTAGTCTTAGCTTTTTTTTTGTAATTTGCATGATTAGGTACGCACTTAGCAAAATTACTATGGAAACCAACGTGGTTTTGAAACACTTTGGGTTGAATAACACGGGAGTAGTCACGTAAATATTAAGCCATTTAGCAAATTACACACTTTTTCTAATTCATACTAAGTTTTATACTCGTACATACATATAATGCTGCCATATCTTCGACTGTAATAGCAATCATGGCTTACTTATTCAACGTGTACTTTATCTTCATAAATGCTTATCCAACTATCCTCTCTTAGAAAGCTCTGTACGGAAATGGAAAGATAATCGAGATGTAAGCCATCAATTTGTAATCTCCAATCCATTGAAATTACGGGAAATCAATTTATTTTAATATTGTAAGTACCAACCTATCATTAGCATAAGTATAAATTGGTATTCTAGACGTAGACCTGTAACGGTAAAGCAATGTTCATAATAAAAAGCCTCGGGCTTGGCAGGGACATATGAGTCTAGATGGTGGGATGGCATACCAGTGGGTTACCTCACCTACAAGCATATAAGTCCTTAGTCGGATACACGTCGCATAAAACACGGGACAGTTAGTGCCTTTTCACACGTACCGGTTGCCGGGTAGCCGGCGCCGGATACCCGGTGTCAAATAAGCTTTCACATGTCCCGGTTGATGCCGGCAGTATCGGCTAGAGAGCCGACAAGAGTACAGTCTCGTTCTATAGTATCAAAGATAGACCATGAACAAATAATTGCAACGTGGCTTTTATATCGAAGACGAAAATATCTGCGCACCCTGCAACCGCCTGCCGGATAAATTACGCCGGTACATGTGAAAGCTATGTACCATGCCCATACACTTCACCACCGGGTAACCGGCGCCGGCTACCCGGCAACCGGTACGTGTGAAAAGGCACTTAGGGGAGGTACACATAACCGGGTCGTCACATTCAGTTCGGTCGTTTAGTTTAGTTAGGGGCGGTACACATAAGCGGATTGGTTCGGTAGTTTGAAGTGAACGACAAAGCTCGAAGCAATTAACACGTGGTCTTAATTCGGCTAGTGCCGCTTGGCTGGAACTACTGACCTAAAATTGATTCCTAAAAGTCACCCGGGGCGTAGCCCAGGCTTTTATTTTAATTGAGCACTCATCTACATAATATACAAGGTTATAAAGAAACGATATGCTAAGCCAAAAGGGTAGTATTCATATTCATATTCATTTATTCACACAAATAGCATACGTCAAAATGTCAAGGTAAAAATAATAAGTACAGAACAACAAAAATTGTATAAAAATAATAACATAATTGTAAAAATATAATAATCTAATTAATAACCTTCAATTTCATGAATTCGTTATCTATGTCATAAAACGCTTGATCGATCAGCCAGCGTTTTATCCTTATTTTATATATGTCAATATTTGGCGCTTCTATGACGTTCATAACCATAATTAAAAACAAAAGCAAAAAAAAAAACAATTTGCCGCCCAACTGAGCGATTAATGCCAGTCAGCTTAAGTGTGTAGCGACCCTTAGGCACTCGCGTTGTTCGTAACTTAGCTTCTCAAGTCATATAAGGTAACCTTAATCGTCAACTCCACCCTAGTGGCACAAATTCGCTTTTTCTTGTATAATTCACAAGGCCGTGGAAAACAAACGACTTGGCTATTAAAGCGGTTTTCCGAAAGCTTTGATCGAATACTTTGGAGGCCTTGACGACTGTATAAGAGCTAAGTCACGATTTCGACCGACCAGCAAGACGAGGCCGTCTAAAGAAATGCTTAAAAATTCATGACAGCTTAATCTGTCTGAAGTGTCAATTAAATACAAATTGGTGAATGACGACAGCTTTTTAATTACGCTTGAATGTCAACGGTCGTTTTATTGTGGAGAATTTACAAAGTGAAGTGTAATCTTAGATGGATCGGCGACTCGCAGGCGCCAATGGATGGCCGCCAGTAAGTGCATGCCTATGCTAAGGCGTGCGAAAAAAATGATGTAGTGAAGGAAGATGTAGGCCGAAGCTGGAAACGACAGTCTTTATCCAATAATTATTTCACTAGCAGCCGCATTACTCTTTGTGTGGTTTTTTTTCCTTTTGCAACAGAATAAACAATAGTAGGATCCTAGCACTTTTACTGCCGGATGTTATTTTAAGTATTAATATTTAGATACGTATTTTTGGTGTAAAGATGCATTGTAACAACCCGAACCAGTTACAAATCATAAAAATATTCAAATCTCTAAATATCCAGTTAAAAAAAAATTTAAATTTATATGTAGTTTACCAAAAAAACAACCATTCTTTCGAAAAGAACAAAATTGAGTAAAGAAACGTATCATTAGCAAGACAGACTACATCCATCCCTCTTTCGTGTTCTTTTGACTCCCTCTAGCTTCTATAATCATACCATCCAGACTCCAGTACAGCTATCTCCATCGGCGATGAGCGTCTCATGACCCGGTTGAAAGCAAAGGCTGCGTGCACAGGAATGGCGCCTGATAAGATATATAAGATTAATTTATCCCGCAGTCGGCTGATACGGATCTAACGAGGAGCGGTAAACACTCCCCACCGGGAGCTTGTTAGCTAAGATTTCATTATGACGATATAATGATTAGATACTATTTCAAAAAGCTTAAAAAAATTAACCATATTTAGTCTGCCTTAACCTTCTTTGCGTATTGGAGGTGTGACCTCTTACCATCAGGTGACCTGTCTCTTGTTTGCCACTTATGAAAATAAACGCAAGTGATGCCGAGTCGAACCTGCGGTGCAAGTATGGTTGTCGATTGACTTTGATTTGAAGTCGAAAAATTCGTTAAAACTTCGCGATTTTATTCAGACCATGGGCCTTATTCTGGCGAGTGAATATTATCTCGTTTACTGTCGCTCTTATAAAAAATGCTATCAGAGTGCGACTGAGGGAAATAATCTCGAACACCCAAGAATAGGATCCCAGCTTTGACGATTTTGTCGAGCTTAAAATGAGTTACTAAGTCGATCGATAAAGTCTCATACTAGCACTGCTTGCTCGACACGCGCCATTTAACTGCACCTTTACGAATACTTACTTAATCATAAAATTAGCCCATACTCAATAAACATTTCAAGATATTTAATAATGGATATTACAAACAGATTTCCTCAGTTTTCATTACAAACATTTTATGGACGCAAGTTATTACCGTTGCAGGAGATTAAAACATGCACTTAAGGTTTAGGAGCTGTTCCAAGATTTCTCATTTCAATAAAAGACCCCTGCGTGCTGTTGTACCCATTTCCTTGATTAAACTAAAATTGCCAGCTGTAAGTGTTACCATCCTTTTCACACATGTTAAAATGAAAAGAGGTCCGTAATATTAGTCTTCAACATTATTATAGTTTAGTGGTACAAATGAAACTACACAGGTTTGCCGATTGTGTACATATGGCAGGACTGATATTTCCTGGATCTCTTTTCATTGCTACTGTGGAAACTCACATTAGTTATAATTATAACACATTTGTAATAATGAACACGGGAAAACTCACCTAAAATACAGGGTTATTCATAAAGGGTATGCCAAGCCGAAAAGGGCTCATAGTACTCATCATTATGAACAACTTTTACTATGGGACCAACTCGAAATTCGCGAAAAAAAATCAGCTGTTCCATACATTTTGTTGAGTGTCATTGACATTTTTCTATGGAACAGCTGATTTTTTTTTCCGCGAATTTCGGGATGGTCCCATAGTAAAAGTTGTTCATAATGATGAGTTCTATGAGCCCTTTTCGGCTTGGCATACCCTTTATGAATAACCCTATATAATCGTTTATTACGACTAGTTTCAATCACATTCTGTGATCTTGGTACTTAGCTAGGAGAAAGAAGATCGCAACAATTTTACGAGCTGTCAAAATTAGTTTAGTTCAGAAAATGGGACAACAGACTTTGAAACACAACAGACAACAGAGAATTGTCACCATAATAAAGTTTTGTGTGAATCTTTTTAGAACCCTGCATAGTTCTGTGAAGACAATTTATTTTATCTTCATAAGGAAACTTACTGAACCTTGTTTAGAACATGCCAAGTATATTTATTTTTCAATAGCCATTTTATTAGTTCTTAAATCATTAGAATGTTCTTCAATCAAGAAACTTCTCTTGAGAACTTAAGCCATTAAAATGGAGCCTTTTATCTAGCGTTAGTTCAGTTTAGCTCATAAAATTTATTCAAGGCCTTCCGTCTTTTAACAAACCCCTCATTATTGAATACGTTTATCGATTCGTAGGAGGTCTAATAGCAATGAGTAGTAAAATATCAACTAGGTAGGGTTGAGTGGGAGAGCCACTATCGTATTCTCTGAACAAAACTGATAGTTTCTCGTAGGAAATTTTAGTTAAATCGTTTGGCTATAAATAAGTTGGTCATGACTCTACATTTTCTTGTACATTTCAAAAGAACTCACACAAACACTGGGTATCCTTCTGTAGAAGCTAGCTTTTTTTTCACTTTACTTTTTTTTCAAATATGTTTATGGATTTTTTTTAAGTTAGTATATTTTTCAATAATGTTGCACATATTTGTTCTTGAAATGAGATTATTATTTTTTTGTCAAAAAAGATATCTACAGATAGTTTACTCTCCCTAACTTATGACTAGCTCTTAACTGTTTACTAAAGTTGACGTTTCTTTGTTACAGTAGCGAGCTCAGTCCATGGCGCCCGGTCGGCGCCCGCCTCCACGCCGCTGCTGATGACACAATAAATTGTGATGCTGGCTCGAACAGGACCCTACAGGAAACTGCGTCCCAGAGGACGGCGAAGGACGTTGTAGCCCCACAGTAGTTATTAGTGAAAGTGCCTACACCGTCGCAACGATGGTGGCTAACCGTCGGAATTTTATATTTAGAGTGAGCATCGTGATAAACATCGCCGTGCTTTTGTATGCGGCGATGCATCTGTCCGGGACCAACGCTCCGGGGGCCGAGTGGGTCCCCATCACCGGCGAGGGGTCGGAGAGGAGCGAGATGCGCTACCTCAACCGAGAGGACGTGAGGAACGAAACCGAAACGAGGCCGGCAGAAATACGGACGTTTGAGGAATCGACATCGCAAAAGACGCCTGCCCCGTCCACGATGTCGACGACGAATAAGACAGCATCTAGCACTGTCTCCATAGCCGATATTGAGAAGAAAATTAGTTCTGTGCCATTGGATATTGAAATAACGAATGAGACTCTGGACATTGTCGATGAGAACGCTTTATCTGAGGCGACTCTTCTGCGCTTGCGGTCTCTGCTTGCTTGCGCGGACAGAGAGTTTCTGCCTCAGACTGTGCAACGTGGGGATGACTTCTGGGTTTTGAAGAACTACGTAAGAGCCGACCACGGGTCGGTGCCGTGCCATGAGAGCATTACCTACACCACCCACGCCGGCTTCGAGTTTCTTGACAACGTCATGCCTCTTGTCGAAAGGTAAGTGTTCTTACAATCTTCTTACTTATATACCTCACTCTATTTCTTATCGAAAGGCAAATAAATGGTCTTAGGGTCTTACTGTTAAACTTCACTGTATTTCTTATTTAGGGTCGTACTTATTATAAATCTCACTCTGCCTCTTGTCAAAAGGCAAGTAGTCTTTCGGTCTTATTTATAAACCTCGCTATGCCTCTTGTCAAAATGTTAGGTTAGGTTAATGTTCTTAGGGTATACTCTTGTTGAAAGGTTTGTGTTCTTAGTGTCTTACTTACAAATATCACTCTGACTCTTTTTGAAAGTTTATTCCTATGAGTATTGTTCAGTGATAGAATGGAACGCGATCTAGCTCGGGATTTTGTAACTTTTATTTTGCAGACGTTTATAATTAGACGTGTCGTCACTACTGTCACCCTCTCACGTTTTGTTTGGCAACGACGGCTCGTCTGCCGGCAACAATACAATGCGGCTAATTAAATAAAGTGATTTCATTAGTTAATCTATGTAAATTGCTGAGCGTCATGGCAATTAGATTTCGACTTTTGTGTTACAATGTCGTTTTATAGTTAACGCTAGCTCAAAAATCAGTTAATTATAACACAATAAACAAATGTTTTAAATTAGAGAAAGTTTGTGAGTGAGTGTGTGTGTTTGTTTGTTACTTTTTTATGCTGAAACGGGTAAATTGATTTGGATGAAATGTTGTTTGGATAGGAATAATTTATAATTTCATAGATTACAAACTCAGGCTACTGTTTTCCTAAAACTTTTCCAACCCTCGTTTTTTCTTATACTTCGGTAAAAGACCGACGCGCAACTAAACTACTTCAAACGTGCAATTCACTATTTTACACATTCTTAAGATGAGACGAAATATTGCATGTACATATATATACACTAACAAAGAGTACATGTGCGGTGACAGGTTGATCAACGAACAATACGCAATAGACGAAATGATGAACGACGCGACGCTAGATTGTTCAGTGTTTATTGTTCGGCCACAATCGTGTATGTGTGTAAATTACCCCCTAGTGAGACACGACTTGCCACACACGAAGGGGCAAACTCATTCAATCATTGACGACTTGAAAATATCTTCTATATTCTACATAAGTAGTGAAATATTGTGAAGAACGCCGGACGTTTCAATTTCGCATTTTGCCACGCAATTTTAACGAACCAAGCTCACAAGTTTTTGCATGAAATTATTTTCGCTTTAGTAAGTACAACTGAAGTTTCAATAAAAGCTTAGTTTAAAAAAGATCTTTTTGTCTATAATTTATTTTGTATCTGCGATATAGACACCAGATACCTAGTCAATTATAAGTTCATTTCGAGTATCGATTATAAGTTGTTTATCGATCAAAATAATTTATTATTGGTAGACCCGCCTCAAAGTAGCTGTGGCATTATCTATCAAAGTAATGGCCGACTAATGTAGGACGCCTCAAATAACTGTGACACTTACAAAAATTAGTTTTCGTTGAAGCTTGAAGCGTGAAAAGGCGGCTGGTACAAAAAGTAATAAAGTAGGTATCAGTGCTGACAAAAACAACGATTTAAACGGTACCAAAACGGTTTCTGTATACACGCCACCTCGGGCTGGCGTAGATGTTAGGAAACGAAATAATTGTAGACAGATTGCATCGGAATTATAGACTTTTTGTCTTGAAATAATATAAGTTTTAGTAAAACAATTTTGTGATAGTTCGAATCACAGACCATTTTTTAATTAAGCCAGTTATTATATTGTCGTTAGTTACCACCGAAGTCGGATTAGATAGATGTTAGTTACACGGGTATTCCAAATATTAGCTCCATTGGACAAGATTTGACATAAATAAACAAACTAACACACATTGTAAGTTTTATGAGAAATTGTAGCAAGTACAATAATTTGAAAACCGTTATAAAATGCTGATAATCTTCTAACCGCTAAAGCAAAGACTAAGAAGTTTTCAAGATTTTCTTTAAAAAAATGGACATAGATACATAAAAGATAAACTCTAAATTAGGTAAACTCTAAGTTAAGTAATCTCTTTATTGTTCACACCAGCAATTACAAACAAAAGGATAATAACATGTAAAACTAGTGCAATAACTGGAGGCCTAATCGCTAAGAGCGATCTCTTCCAGGTCATCGTGAAGGGTTTCACAATTCAGTTACAAGATTTAAACTAAACGAACCAACACAACTTCTATAAAAACTTGTAAAAATATGAGTTAAGCAGTCAAGTACGTCTGATTCCCTTCGATTTGAAAACAAACACTTTCGTTTTCCAACACCGACCCCGGTCGGCGGTCGTGTTCGATGTGCTAACGACGCCTAATGACAACTTCAAACTTTGGATCCGAATGCTAATGATCACGAAAACGTAAACAAGTAGGTTTATACTATGTTTTTCGTATTATGTAACAGAATATGCGAAATAGAAAATCTATATCTATCTATACTAATATTATAAAGAAGAAAGATTTGTATTTTTGTAACGAATAATCTCAAAAACTACTGGATCGATTTTTAAAATTCTTTGACCAATATAAAGCTACATCACTATAGTCAACACAAAATAAGAGGCCCGTTTTGACATATTTTTTTTAATTTACGCAAAAAGGGCCGACTTACGGCCTAGTTGCGGAAAAGAGCCCGCTCACCAAGTAAGTAAGGGCCTCTTATTTTGTGTTGACTATAGCAAGTAACGTAGACTATATTTCATACTCTTGCAAAGCCGGGGCAGGTCGCTAGTATGTATATAAAGGAGAAGAAAATAAACCTAAGCAATAACAACAACAAGCATCAAGCGTATGCATATAGGTTTATGACTATGTTTGTCGTATTATGTCACAGAAAACACGTTTGAGAAGTATTATAAGAAGAGATGAAAATTAACGTAAGCAAATAGGTTTATAACTTCGTTTTTCATATTATGTAAAAATGTATAATATTATAACAGAATAGCTACATAACTACGGGTTTTGAAAATAAATGTTACAAAAAGAGAAGAAAATTTTATAGTTACGAGTATGTAACTGGTTATGAATATACGGGACTACTTAAGTAACATTGAGTTGGGCACTCAGACTATAGTTCCGATATATATAAAATGAATAATGCCCTGAGTGGTGATGTAATAGTTTTTAGGGGTCTAATCTCCTTCGGGCGAGACTCCTTTGTCTGTCGGTATGTTTGTCCCAGCCAATTCAGGCAATTTGATCTGAATTTGGTTATCCAAGCACATAGATAATAATTAATCGAACAATTCACCTCAATGAGTCGGCCTGTTTGGCTCAGCGGTAGTGTAGCCGCCTTATAAGCCAGAGGTCCCGGGTTTAATTCCCGGCCGGGCAGATGTTTGAATGATGATTTTAATATCTGTTCTGGGTCTGGGTGTTACTTGTCCTTGCCTTTGTGTGTTCCATGGCATCTCCGACACAGGATTTATTCCTAGTGTGGAACTGGGGAGCTATGAGTGTGAAACGTTTATTTTCTATTTTTTTAAATTTTCAACTTTCTAATACGGGCAGTAAGTAGATATTTCCTTACACCTACGTGGTTGATATTGATACATAAGCCTCCAAAACAATTCTTACCCGTAACTGTTACCTCTGGCAAAAAATGTCTTTAAAAAGTTCTAAAGCTTTCGAATCTAGAACACTTTTTATATCCTATCACAAGATCGCAGCTTTATTTTGTTTGTGTGTCAGATTTTTATCACAAAGAGGTTTTAGCTAAGACTTGTAGGTACTATTGTTTATTCTATGACTAAATTTGAGACCAGCCCATTTTATTAAGAAGATTGCTTAAAGATTATGTGAGGTCAGCCAAACCGGCCTTGCAAAAGATTAATCTTGTTTGCCGACGGAACTGCGTTATAAAGAGATTATACAGGGTTAAGGAAAGGATATGCTAAGCTGAAAAGCACATAGTACCTACTCATTCTACTTATATATGAACTATTTTTTCTATCAGCGAACCCTGAAATCTTGTGAATAAATAAACTTTTCTATAGAAAATGTCAATGATACTCGACAAATTCTACGGAACAGTTGATTTTATTTTCGTGATTTCGGGATCGGTCTCATGGTAAAAATTATTTATAATTATTAATACTATAACTCTTTTTCGGCTCACCATACCCTTTCCTATTAGCCCTGTTTATAATAATACCTACTGAAGCCCGTCACACACGTAGCTATAATATATAGTAATATGCCTTGCTATAATATATATTATAGCAAGCTACCACACACGGAGACGATGCTATAATATATATATTTTGCCTTCATCTCATTGATGGTCGGCCAAGCGTTTGCACGCGTTTTATAATACAGGGTGTTTTGATTAATTAGATAATTATGAATTCAAGAAGTAGGTACATGGTTATTGTATTTAGTTGACAGTTCTTCAGAGGACGATTCTGATGCCGCTTTTGATATGTCAGTTGCCCCCTATCAGGCTCAAAAACTAGAACTAAATGGATTGAATCGCATCTAGAGAATAAAAAAACTCGTGGCGAATTTAATTTGTATCGTGAACTATTCTCAAAAAAATTCGCTCAATATTTTAGGAGTTCAAAATCGTCATTTGTAGATCTTCATGAAATAATAAAAAAATATATAAGCAGAAAAGTCACAATCATGCGCAAAAGTATTAGTTCTGAAGAACGACTTGCTGTGTGTTTAAGGTAAGGAAAACATTTAAAAATATTTTAAATCAATCTTTTATTTTCTATAAAGTTAAGAAATACTTTGCATTTAAATACTTAGTTATTACTTAAATACTCGAACCCTCGAACACGTTGGAACATGCTGTACATTCCAAATATGTCGTAATATGTCTTGCTATACCATAATATACAGTAATATATATTAATATGCGATGCTATAAATTACGGTATATTTTGGTGACGTCATAGAAATATATATTATAGCTACGTGTGTGACGGGCTTAACCCGTAACACCTCTTACTCAAGTTTACTGCCTTGTGTATAGTACTAAGATAAGATCCAGCTAGGCTTTTGTTACGGTCTGTCCGAAACTTGAACCGATTCGGACGGATCGTTACCAATCTACTCGTAACTACCCGCCTACACACAGAATATTTATTTTGTAATACCTTACCTACGCGATAAGGGTTACCATGTCTTAGGATTTGTCCTGAGATCTCAGGATTTTTAGACTCGAAATGAAATGAAATATTTATTCATAGCATTGCTACGAGTCAAAAGATAATCGTAATAAATTCAAAATAATTAGCAAATTTATCACTAGATAATAATTCATGGATCACATGTAGAGCCTTTATATTCGTCAAGGTCGTAAAAAGGATGTCCTAGCAACTAGAGACTGCATGGTTACGGCCGGATTTTGTAAATTTCAGCAAATCAGAATTTTCAATTAACTAAGAGTAGGTACATTTTCTAGATCTTTTCATTACGTGAGCAATGACCATGCCCCGCAGTGACCCCTCAGATCCGTTGAGCACATAAACACAATTAAAAATGTCATATTTGTAATTGTACATTACGTTCGAGATAAAAATCTAAAAATGCAACGAAAATAATTCTCATGATTTTTTCCGGACTTTTAAATTTTTCATCTGGTAACCCTGTACACGATATTAACGACTATTATAACCTCTTTTTCACGATTTCAACTTGAATTCGTAATGGATAGATAGATAATAGTTTCAGCTAACAGGTATTGCTCACTTTTTATTGTCCTCAATATTTTTTATGGCAAGTAAAACAGGCGTGGCAATAAGGGTGAGTATCTTTAGTTAGTATCATTAAAACTTAGTGCTTAAGTTGTCATCTTTGAACTATAAATTGGTTGCTAGGCAAGGCAAGGCTTCTTTGGGACTGTGCCGTGAAATTTTAGCGCGAATCCTACAAAAGACCTAAACAAAGTTACATTAGGTAAGTTAAAAAGTATTGGCCATAACGCTAATAGAAAAAACTAAAACGTATGGAATCTCACTATTTTATTAGCTTCCTAAACGCTGGTTTTTTTGCCAGTCTTTAATAGAGCCCCAATTAATATTAATTATCAATTTTATTTTTTCGCAACGACTGACGGTATTTTGCCTTATTTATTCATTTTAGTATAGCCACAGAATGGATAATTCTATTTACCTAGTACTAGTCTATCTATAGCCTACATGTCTAAACCTATATTAGAAACTTTTTAAGAACGCACCCAAGGTTTATATTTTTGTAGATGCAGTAATTACATTTTATCAACAGAAATATAAATAAAAGAAAATAAAATAAGATTTAAATAAGTAAATTAATGCGTTATGTTCTTATTTAGTGCTTGTGGTTAAGGCGGAGACAAAATTTAATGGTCTCCAGCTATCTCTTTTATGCATTGAAGATATAAAAGCAATGAATGGGGATTAAAAAATATTACAGAAATATGTATATATAAAACAACAACAATTCATATTGTAATATTTTTAATTACCAATAAAAAAATAATTAAATGATGATGACAAAAAATGATCTCTGTAACATGAATAAAAAACAAAACGAAACACTAAACAACGTTAATTAAAAACATTTTTTTTTTGTTTCCACTAAGTGTTTTTATATCGTCATTTCTAAATGAAATAATGCACCAAAAACATAGTTGACACTCGTTAATCTTCCCCGTAATGCTTAACTACAGTACCTATACTAAATTTCACTTCCGCTTCCCACTTTTACCTGCATGCAATTCACCAAACTAGTAGGTACTTTTCTAATGTATTTTACAACACGATTAGACATTTTATTCTATACCTAACTCCGTTCACAAATTCGACTCACTTTGTGCAGTTTGCTAGTTGCAAAACTAACAACAATAAAGTTGCCAATCGCCTAATTACAGACTATTGAATAATCCACTTTGAAACGTGATGATGTATCATTAAACTGGATCAAGTAGTACATTGCAAGTCGGAAGAATATTTATGTCAGTTACGTAAGCAATAACTTGCAGATTGTAGTCGCTTTTTGTTACTTTTTCCTGAGGGTAAATGTTTTGAAGATAAAATTGATAACTTATATAACGTGATTCTGAATTTGAAGCGTTTTGAAATAATTAACACGGATCACTCGAAATACTGAGTCGGCTACCTGCCAGTTCCGACCACATTCGACGCGAGCGCGTCACGCTTGTAACCTCCTTGATAAAGATCACTGAATGGAATCCCAACTAGTCGGGGTAGTTATTTTCCTTAGACCTTGTTTTGCTGGCTTGATTTTCACCGCCTTGGACCTTTTCCAAAATTAATTCCTTTTAATATTCATTTCTTCACTGCTTGTTTACCACTAAAATAAGATATTTTGAAAATAATAAGAAAACACGCATCGTATTTCCATAATACAACTCAATAGATTCAAAATTGACGTAAGTTTGCAGAAGTTGATCTTAAATCTGAATTTCGAAAAGATTGACCTCAAAACGTGAAAACTGTTATAAGTGGAAAATACCAAAATATTTATAACTGACTGAGCCACGAGAGTTCGAATCTCGATTTTCACCCTTGGGGACAAAGAAAGGAGGGCCACTGGGAATGATCCAAGGTATGCATGCGCTTGTATCACATACCTACCAATCTTTATGAATTTTTGCAGGCAATGCAAAACAATTTACTAAGATATTTCATTACTATTTTTAAGTTCGAACATAAGCACAATCCGTCAGAGAATTCTGGAGCTTTAGGCATTGCGAGTTACAAGAAAAAAACTTAACGGGACATCAGCGTAGGTCGTATCACTCCACTTCACTAAGAACTAATGGGTTGATTGCACGTAACGAGTACAGTGGCGAGGCAGTAAATGGAAACACTCGGCCGAGCTATACAATCACGGTTATAGTGACTGTCTCGCCTCGTCAAAATGTTTATACAAACCAAGTAATCTACCGAGGACACTGTCTCCCCACTGTAACATACGTATTTATTTTATTCTTATTAATTTTTCAAGATATCAGATGCGTAAAAACGGAAATCAATTTTGAGATTTTTTGAGATACCGCTCTTGGTCTTATTATATGAGAGCAGCATAAGGGTCGCAAGGCCGCGAAGTACCTACTAGTACTATCAATAAAGTAACACAAAACTCGATATTCATAAAGTCATAGTCGTAGTAGCGTTAGGTGTTCCCGTAACCGACATGGTCTCGTATGATCATGCGAAGATGTGAATCAAGAGAGACATTACTCTACTTTCCACCGATCCGATGCCAACGTGCCGGACCGCGAGTGCTGGCTGGTAGCACAAAACATGTCGTACAGAAGTTAAACTTCGTAGTAGCGTGCTTGAGTAACGCACACATAGACAATCAGACATCGCTCAAGGACACGAGTCTCGGATCAATTGCCAGTGCAGGGTAGCCAGATTGGGGGCTATTCTCGCGATTTTGGAGAAAAATTTGGCAATTTGAGAAATTTTGGTAAAATGACATCGTTGGGAAAAAGGAAAAGAATTGATTTTTGGGGTTTTTTTCCAAATGTAGTATCATTTTGGGATAAAAAATTCAATAAGGAGCAAATTAAAAAATTTAATCAATCGTGCGCCAGTGAACTTAGTTCGCGCTAAGTTTCAAGACTCGTATTCATGAGCGATTTCTGTGCGTGCGTTACTCGAGCGTGTTTACTTGTTTACTGTGAACTGTGGAGCTTTACTTCTGTTCTCTCAATGGTTTGTGCCGGTACCTACTTACACGGCTGGGGGAGGTAATGACTTATTAAGATGCCTTTTTCTAAGCTATTATAGAGCAGGAATGAGGCTCGCTCGAAAGGTTCACATTACTAACATTTGTAGATGGCAGATATGCGTTGAAGTGTGTTCTCAGATGCCAATGCTCCTTGGATGAAAAGGTTAGACGTAGTGTCGTAGGCATCTACGATCAAAATAACCATGTTTTCCTGCCTTTAGATCAAAAGTCAGACAGACGATTTTGTAAATGGGAAATCCTTTACCAGTCGCAATAATAAATCATCAGTTCAATTTAGGAATTTTATTGTCTCTGCTATAAAGTCTTATTTTAGGAAATGTTCAGCCTACATACAACTATGTACTTATATAACCATGATACATAGCTCGTAGTGCGTCATCAGTAAGAACTTGACACTCGACGTCCTTTCCGCAAGATATTTACTTCCTCGGTCAAGGTAACAGGACATATAAAAAAAATTGAGTGTTCGACTTGGAAGGTCATTGACCACTAGCCAGTTGACCACTAACTTGCCAAGACCTTGTAATAGACCGCTTAGTTTAGACATTATACTTTTACTTACCACACTTAAGATGGTACTTAGATCCAGCACGTATTCGGCTGAACGTTTTATTCTAAGTCCTGATAATTATGATCATTATTCATCTGTTGAAAACACTTTGCAGCCGTTCGTAATTGCACAAAACGAAAATATAAATACATACATTACTTATTATATCTTCAAAATTATCCAAATTGTACAAATAATTAAAATATTTTTTTAATGAAACTAAATAATAAGTATGGCAATTGTTCTACCCTGACTAACAGAACAGAACTGACCAACTAGCACAAAATGGAATTCGATGAAACTTTTTGTTCCAATCAATTCAACTGATTGGTCAGATATCGATTTTGATGAAAAATTGTTCAAAAAGAACCAACTGGTTCAACGGATGGACTTGTAATGTAGACAGACCATTTTCATCATCCTCCAAAAATCTGGGTATGTATAGACCTCTCTTTTCCGTCTGCGTCGGTCCTTACGACACTTCTTTCTACGTAAAGTAAAAAACTTTTTCACTGGCCGCTATTCATTCAATCTTTTTCGACTGTTGTTCTGTGAAACCGTATAAATCATGTCAAACGGCCATAAAGCGAATCGCAAAGATACAGGCCAATTCCAGCCCCGACATATCATATCAGCAGGATGTTACACTTGGATAGCTGTTCTCATACAAAATAAAATCCTTTAAACATATTCTATGGAAACTTGCTAAACTGTACTCTACTGCTTTGTGATAGGAGCGATAAACAATAGATCGACATCGACGCTGTCCATGCGTAAGCGTATATATGCCCCAGTTTCAGAATTGCACGGATTTATGGTTGAATACTTAGGAGTGGCTACTTTCGCAAGGAAACTGTTGTCATAGCCTTGACAACTGACTAGGTTGAATTAATGAGGAAGCCTGGAGTAATTAATAACGTATCATATTCATGGCTCCATATTATCTTCCTGTGTTGGGAACATTAATACACGTACACACATACAAAGATACGAACAGCATCAAACTAACAGTACTAAAGCTATCGATATCGCGTAGTGCATGTTCGATAGAAAAAGTATAAAAAATGCAATTTCCGTTTACGCTGGATAGAGGCGCTGTTCCCTTTTTCATACATTTCTTTATTGAATAAGTACAACGTATTTTTAGATAGAAATTATGCCAGACCGTCTTACCTGGAACAGATAATTAAATTCAACCTCCTGCATCCCTTTATCCATTGTTCTACTTATTACTATTTATAATTACCAAAGATTTTGATTCGACTCTACTTTCCAAAATGTGTCTGCAAGAGATCGAATTTCAGCGATTAAGACCGTCTCTCGTCACATATTTATACTATCAACTTATTGTTCTCATAACAAAAAGAGCCCCAAAAACCTTTAAAATGTTTAACATCGCAAATGTTTTGATTTTTGTCAATTTCCAAATTGTTCAAAACCGAATTGTTCATTTTTCTTGATCATCAAAAACATGGTAAACAAAGGCCAAGTTCAAAATAACACTGGCCACTCACTACACCAGCTACCGAAGCACATGTTAAATTTATCGACCCATGCACTAATGAAATACCGTGGACGAGTGCTCTTAATTTAATCGTGCTTCTAATCACAGTTAAGAATGGCCGAACGGCACGCAATGTCGAATATCTAAGAATACGAACAGCTATGTAAATACTAGACCCCTATTCTGGCGAGTGAGATATTATCTCGGTCACTGTTGCTCTCATTAGACATGTCATGGCAGTAAGAGTGACGGAGATAATGTCGAGCGCCCAAGAATTGGGTTCCTCGACCGGTCCGCTAGAGCCAAACTATTACGAAAAGTGAAAATGCCTCGAAACGAAGTAAGTAGTTCGTAATCTGTGGTCCGGATGTTTGACTTTGGACAGCATTATGAGTATGACCGAACACTTGGCTTTTTTGTTTTTTTTTTATTACTTAACTATTGCACACTTAGCTTCTAAAATTAGGGTACCGTTTTGTTTGGAAGGAAATCATAAAAACCATAATATCCTTAAAATACATTAATTTACTTATAGCATGTCTTTTAAATCTAGTATCCTGTCTTGATAAAATTTTGATTAAACTACTGGGTAAATAAAAGACAGTTGTAATCCAATCGATTTTTTTTAGTGTATTAAGTACCCATCGGCTTATATTGAAAAAAACTTATAAAACTAGAGATTAATACTACACGCATGCAAAGCAGAAAGGTCGAGCAGGGCCCGTACTATGAGTTCTTCTGTATGGTTTACTTTTGTCTCGCTTTTTCTCTAGCTAACAGAGCCAGACAAAAGCTTGGGCGATTCAGCTTAGGCTCGTGCTGAGAACTCATGGTACAGACTCAGTACAGCGTGCATCAACTTACAGTTGGAACCTACGGAACCTTCACAATAAACGCGACGACGGTCACTCATCGGGGCTGGGTCATGGAAAATGAAAATATTGCGTAAGTGAGCTGTGTTTACAAATCTTAACTTGGTTAGGTACGCGCATTTTTATTACTATATTCGGAATCAGGTAAATATTACTAAAGTCGACTTGGTTTTAAATAAATTAATCTTCAGTTAGTGAGAGTTCATCTGGTTGAGTTAATTTGAGTTCACCAAAAGAGTTGGATTATTAAGTGAGGTGAATTTTAAATCTATCGGATTGCGGGTTTAACTTTGTTGAATGCTGCTATTAGTTTATCCAGATGCATTAACTCTACCGTGCGTAATTTTATGCGCCATGATGATTTTATTCAGGTAAATTATGTCTACCGACCCTTTTAGTTCAATTCAAAACTCAAATTGAAACATTGAGTACGAATGCAATTGTTTTAGTATCATTTTTGAAGAAAATAATAACAGTCTATGTTATGATTATGGTGAGAAGTTTAAAGATCAAATGGACTCTGTTGACAGATGCTATTGATAACAAGTTATTCTTAAACACATCCACTTTCGCTTCACAGCTCGTATTCAACGACCGATTACTATAAATTCACAATAGCTTCGTATATAATCGATTCGAGATGGCTATTTGCGAAACTGGTTGTAATTGCCGTGGAATAAGGTCGTGATTACATCAACTAATTACGCTCATCTCCACGTGGTCGAGTATAGAGTGGTGTATAGTATAGTATACGTGATACAATTCGAACTGGTTTGAACTATGCGCGGTTTGCTTTAAGGCGCGTCTCCTGCGCATGTTTTGTTATACACGCTATTCAAAAACTCTCTTTTCCCGGCTGTTGTATATGGGTATTGCGGCTGTGAGAGCAATAAAACAATATTTAGATAAATTAACATAAGTTCTTTGTATCCCACATAGCGATGGGCCTTTTCACTTTTCCTCTCCACTTCACTCTATCCTCGACATCGTCATCGGAAAGAACGCACTCTTGTCTTTTAGCACTACATTTTCCTACCTTGTCCTACGCGTCTGCCTTTGGGTCTTCGACCAGGGATAGAAAGTTTTAGTGAACACACTATACAAAAACCTCTACACTAAACATAACAGCTTCGCTATGTTTTTGTACAGCAAAGTAAAGTCGGGTCGCTTGCACGTGTTTCGCCCAAAATGAGTACCGAAACAATGTTTTGTAGTAGAAGTTTTTGTGTATTGTGTAGATACTGTAGAGGTAGACTAAAACATCGCAGGAGACGCGCCTTTATACAAGTTTCAATTATCGAGATCGTAATTTATTATAGTTGCTAAGCATAATATGCGTAATTGTTCTTATTACGTAGGTTTGCCTTTTTACGGCGCATTTAGCATTACCAGTTGTGCAAATAGTAATTTGCTTCGCGGCGCGAGCTTCTAATAGTTAAATCTATGAGGTGAATTGATAATTAGTATTTTGATAAATCAAAATCAGTGAACTTTTACAACAGACTTTATTTCTTTTTAACAATCAGTACACAGCCTAAGAATGTGGTTTCACTCGTGACACGCCAAGCTCGAATGATCTTCCAACTAAATTTTCACTGCGCAACGACTATCCCCCTCCATCGTATGTGCTTGACCGCCCGAAAACACGCGGGAAACCATCTCGTTGGCTAAAGGCTGTTTTTCGGTCGGTCAATCATACACCGGCTAGTCTTGCCATTACAATAAGATAATTAAAATGTTCCACGGACTAATAATCATAACATTCGGCCATCTGATAATGTGCGACCTCCCGGTGCACAATAACCTCTAACAGAATAAGACACGGTCTATAATTAACTTAACATATAGGTACATTACAACTATAATCAACATTAACCCCTAACACGATTTACAGTCACCAAATTAATATGTATTTATAACAATTAAAATCATAACATTCGGGTAGGTATACAAAATCGTTATCATTATTTACATTTTAACAGTTAGGGACCGTTGCTGCAACTCGGACAATGGAATATCGTCTTCGCTCTCATTACCTGAAGATTCAACTGAACTATCGTTTGATTTATCTGAATCATTTATATTTACCCATGGTCTTATTCGGTCTGCTGCAACAACAGTCTGAAAGGATTTATTTTTCTTTTTAAAACCTGGGATATTGCCAATTTTGTATCTATCATTGCCAAGTACTTTTACAATTTTATAAGGACCTATAAATTTGGATAATAGTTTCGTGCTATTACCCTTATTGTAATAATTCGTTCTTGTTATCTTCATTAAATCACCCTCTTTGTAAATGGCAGCAGGAGTTCGTCCGGAATCATAATATTGTTTTTGTTTTGCCTGACTTTCTTCGGTATTGGCACTGACTTCACTTCTTACTGATTCAATATCTCGCGGTAATACGTCTGTTTCAACGTTAAGTTTGTTAGATAAACTGTCTCGCAGTCTACATCCAAACAAAGCTTCTGATGCCGTTTTTCGAGTGGAAGTATTAATAGTGTTGTTTATGCCCCATTGTACTTGACCCAGTTGCGTGTCCCAATCACGTTCATTTTTGCACGAGTTGCTTTAAGCTAATGAGTTTAAAATGGTTTGGTTGAAGCGTTCGGCTTGCCCGTTGGCTCGTGGACACGCAACTGCGTTCAATATATGTTTAATACCATGAAGCTCACAAAATTTCTTAAAAGCACTTGAGGTAAAAGAAGTGCCGCGATCAGACACAATTCGGGCAGGTAATCCAAAATCATAGAATACACTTTCTAAAACATTTAAAGTGCTTCTAGTTTTGGTGTTTTTCACAGGTTTAACAAAAACATACTTTGTAAATCCGTCCACTATAGTCAAAATGTAGACATTCCCTTTCTTACTTCTCATAAATGGACCGAGGTGATCGATATGAATCGTATGAAAGGGAATATCTACCTTCTTAATGGGATACAAGTAACCAGATTTTTGCTTATTTGTACTATCTTTATGATACGCACATTGTATACACGACTATTTTTTTTTTTTTTACAAATTTGCGCAACTTAGGGAACCAGTATTGTGCCTGAATTTTCTCAATTGTCTTTGCCTCACCTAAGTGTCCAATATCATCATGATTAGCCTTACATATTTGAAACCGGCCGCCACGAGGGACTACAAGGTACAATTTGTCGTCTACTTTCCTATACACCTTGTGATCCTTAACAACGAAATTTTTTTTTTATATCTTTAGATTCCTCATCATTTTCCGGCTTAAGAATTTTTAATATTCTGCTAATGTCAGGATCTGACATCTGAAGAGTTAAGAGCCAGTGTTCCGTATTGATATTATAAACTGTAAGCGATGATTCATTATCAATACTGGCCAAATTCGAGTTGCGGCTCAATGCATCGACATGAGCCATCTGAACACCCGGTCTATACTCGATGTCGAAGTTAAATTCGCTTATCTGAAGCCACCACCTGGCTATACGTGGTATAAGTTCTCTTTTAGTTAATGTTGTTCGTAGCGCATTGCAGTCTGTAACCACCTTGAAATTAATTCCTAATAAATATACCCTAAATTTTTTTAAAGAGCAAACTATAGCTAACGTCTCTAACTCATAAGAGTGTAAGTGGCGTTCTTCAGGTGTAGTTTGTCTACTGAAGTATGCTATTGGTTTTAAAACTCGCGGATTCTCTTGCCACTGTAACAATATACCTCCTACCCCCAGAGAACTTGCATCTGTGTGAAGTTCAGTGTCTAGTTTGGGATTATAAAGAGCTAATATGGGACGTTCTATTAGCCTATCTTTAAGAGAACTAAAAGACGCAGTTTCGACTTCAGACCATTTGAATGTATTATCTTTTTTTTAACAAGTTAGTTAAAGGTCGTGCTATTTCACCAAAGTTTTTAACAAATTTACGGAAATAACCTGCAAGTCCGATTTCACTAAGATCCATCGCAAAGCAGTCACGATATGACTGTAATAAATCATATAATCTATCTACAGTTTCTACGTTAACGTTTTCACCCACTTTTATTTCTGCACGATCTAAAGGTTTTAATGTGGAAACATCTTTAGTGATTCTATTGACATGGCAAACAGTTTTTTCAACAAAAGGTAAAACCCTAGCCAACAACGTCTGCGGTGCTATAAGTAAAGTTTCAGGCTTTAAATTCGTTACCACTAGATGTCCTCTACCTTTATTAATACGATAAGCCCCTTGGTGCGTATGATATTCTTTTCCCGGTTCCGCACAGCTATAACCTTCCATATAAACGTCGCCACAATAATTAGAGTCTTCAGTACAGACTTCAACTAGTCCTACTTTATGTACCTCAGTAAGACCTACAGTTGATAGCTTTATAGATTGTGTGTCTCGTTCAGACGTATCTTTGGATGGGCAGTTAAAGAAAACTAGCCTACTAGAATCCTTCAAAACAGTTACAAAAGGAAGATCTGTAAAATCTTGCCCTATCAGTAACGGAGTACGCAAATACTGATCGTTAACTACACGAACCTCGACGCAAGCTTCGACGTCGTCTAATTGTAACGTTACAGAGCTCTTATATATCGGGACCACGGAAAAGTTACCGAAACCTTTTATCGCAGGTAAGTCATTAGTGGATTTAGGTAAGTTCAGTTTTTGAGCATCGGATTCACGAAGCAAAGTACATTCGCTTCCAAAATCGATGAAAGCGAGATGACTATGACCGTTCACGTTAACCTTTTTGTAAAATTTATCGTTTGTACCGCAGTTAGTAGAAATTGTCAGTGCTTTACGTACTTCTTGTTTTGATTTTAGGTATATCATTATCCTGTCGAGGAAAAACCAAGGGATTTAGCTGACAAGTGGCCGAATTATGACCAACCCTAAAACATTTCTGACACTTAATAATAGGTTGTGGACATTTCTGATAGCTATGTCCCCTAGAACGACAATTGAAACACGTGATGACATTTTCATTAACATTGGACACAGAGGTAGATGGACTATTAAACTGGGTCCCATCACTACGCTTCCTAGTAAACGTATCAACATTAGGTCGTTGCGAATTGAGATAAAACAGGAGATCCTCAGGTTCTTTACAGTTTAATGCCTGCGCGCCATTCCGAATAGCCTTATCGTAAATACCATGAATAACACAATCTACTGCCTTTTTCCCACTTAAATCACACCGGTTTAGAAGTGTTAGTTTGTCATAAAAATACTCCCGTAGACTTTCATTATTTCGTGAAGTGCGCGCAAGCATTTCCTCGAGAAGCCTACCATAGTTTTGCTCATACGGAAAAGCTTTTCGAAGCTTCTTCTGCCATTCGTCCCAACTGAAATTGACGGAAGGCAAGGCTTCGAACCACTTTTTCGCGAGTCCTACAAGTTTTTGCAACGCAAAGTGTACGGTTTGTCTTTCGTCCCAGTTGTAAATACACGCACACTCATTAACCTTCCTGATCCAACTATCTACACTTTGGACTTTACTAGAAGGATCGAATTCTGGAATTACGTTAATATGATTGTTGTGTAAAGTTCTGCTATTATCACTTCTTTGAACAGTTTTTAAAAGGTTTAGTACCTCGTCTGCCGAGAAACTCGATGTCGTTGTAGTCGGCAGCATCTCTTCAGGTTGCGGTGATGGTGAAACAGGTAGCGTAGAAGACTCAGGAAAAACCGCTACGGGCTCCGGCCCACTTGTCCCGATCTCCTCCACCATCCATGTTGACTGAGGGGCACTTTTACGTGCTCTGCGAAGGAGTCTCCCTGATGATGATGGTGATCGCATTCTGACGTGTTCTCTTTTGCGTCGCATCCGGTCGCGACTGGCTCGTTCCATTTTCTCGATAACCAAAAATAAAAAAAATGTATTAGTCTCTTCGTTAAAAAAAATACCTTTAAACAATGATTCCATAAAGACTTCAAAAATATTCTTATAATTTAGACTATATTTACTCAAAACTATGATTAAACACCCCTCTTTTTGCGTCGGGGGTTAAAAATAAAGTGGTTGGTGGGAGAACATACATAGTCCATTTGCAGTATATATGGTCAGTCATCGTCAAACGTACATAGTTTGATCGTGGCGCACATGGCCAGAGTCGTCACAGGACGTACATAGTCCATTTGCAGTATATACGGTCAGTCATCATCAAACGTACATAGTTTGATCGTGGCGCACATGGCCAGAGTCGTCACAGGACGTACATAGTCCATTTGCAGTATATATGGTCAGTCATCATCAAACGTACATAGTTTGATCGTTGGCGCACATGGCCAGAGTCATCACAGGACATACATAGTCCATTCGGGGCTCACATGGCCAAAATCGTTATTGGACATACATAGTCCGATCGGGGCTCACATGGTCAAAATCGTAATTGGACATACATAGTCCAGTCAGGGCATACGTAGCCAAAATAGTCATTAAGTCATTAAATCATTCTGCAGTTGGTCACAAGAAAGACAAAGATACAAATAGTAGGCATAACCTACATTCTTCCCATACATCGGAGAACAAGATATTGTTTATAATAAACCACTTGATAAATAGTGTGGTGATTGTAACTCAAGCTCCGCATAATACTCAACCAGTTTCGGGAATTACTAAACGAATATTCCAGTCTTATTCCCACTAACAATAACATGTGTGAAACTAAAACCGCTGTTATGCTTATTCATCACTTGAGAACCGCGAAAACAAAGAAGCCCATTGAGTCAATACAATGAATTGAGAGGTGTTAAGTTTTTATGTTATTGATATTTATTAATGTAAATAAAGTTATCATAACTTTGTAATAAACGGTTCTTTATTAAAATACAAAAATTTATGCACATATAATGTGGATAGTGGAATAAATTTATATTTTTAAATTTAACCTTAGCTTTAAAATACCCTGAATAAAAATTGCATATTCTATTTAAAGAATCAAATAGCTGAATTCAATACAATTCCCATCATATAACATTTATTAGAACCTTCGATACAAAAGTTATTATAAATCTCGATTTTAGTAGAACGCGGCGCAAATGCGCAAAATTTGCGCGAGGCGCCCTGCCACTTCTGGCAAGCGGCTTGAGAGGATACTATTCTATTACTAACATTAATTGTACGATTAGGTATGACAAAATATTAGAATAAAAAAAATAAAAATATGCAGTTAAATGATCGCTTAGTAGCACTGTCAGGGGTAGCTCTCACCAAGTACTACCAGCAAGCAATCAGATTAACATTGTCATGGAGTAGCCAGACCACACGTTAACCCAACTATCCGCATTACTTATTTTATTCCATAATAATTATAATCATGCTACACGTTGACACAAATAATAGCTATCAAATTTTATGATTTACATACCTTTTTGTGGGTTTTGAAGGTCACGTACCACTTCTGAATTTTGATAAATCAAAATCAGTGAACTTTTACAACAGACTTTATTTCTTTTTAACAATCAGTACACAGCCTAAGAATGTGGTTTCACTCGTGACACGCCAAGCTCGAATGATCTTCCAACTAAATTTTCACTGCGCAACGACTAGCCCCCTCCATCGTATGTGCTTGACCGCCCGAAAACACGCGGGAAACCATCTCGTTGGCTAAAGGCTGTTTTTCGGTCGGTCAATCATACACCGGCTAGTCTTGCCATTACAATAAGATAATTAAAATGTTCCACGGACTAATAATCATAACAGTATTGTATTTTCTTTTGCTATATAATCTTGGCTTTATAATCTTGACGGTAACCGAGTAGGTACTTATTTAGCAATACCAACGACCTATCTAGTGATCTAGCTTAGGTATCTAGTAATGATTTCTTCTAAATGACTATCTGCCACTTAAAACTTTGTATCTTTCTCATACTTTTGATAAAGATTTCTTAGTGTAGCCTTCAAATCTAACAAGACTACACATAGTAATCCGAATCCGGTCATACCGTTTAGGCGCTAAATATCACTTATGAAAATAAGTACATACAACTCCAAACACATTTCCCTCACTTCTAAGACAATCGGCTAAAACCTAATTTAAAATTAAAATATTTTATTCAGAAAATTGTACATTACTTTAATCACTGCTTTCAAACTGAGTGTCTTGGAAGTCAGTGTCTTGCTCTTGTTTCATTTAGTTATGTACTTAAAACTTTTATTTATATTTTATAATTAAAGCCCAATGCATCCTTAGGATGCCACAAGAACATTAGAAACGTGACTTAGCGTGAAAATTCCTTCTCAAAACCATTGCTCCAAAACGCAAGTCACCCTGTTCCCGTTTGCCCCATAAACTAAGTAAAAGGAACACCTAGCCATGTTGCTAGGGGAACGGAATTAAAGAGCGGATCGCGTGCTCCCAGACATTGAATAATGAACACAGAGATATCTCAAATTGACGTGTTTCATTACGATTTAATGAACTCTATGTGGGACGACCGTTGTATTGTACCACACCTATTGCAGACTCATGATGCAACTAGATATAATTGATTTTCGTAGGAGGCGCTAGGTGCAGACGAAATAACTAACTCTCTAAAGTGAGTAACGGGAAAAAAATACGGATGTAGGTACGAGGACGTACGGAGTATGCGCGGATTGGTTCATATTGATCATAGTTTTTTTGAAGTTATCAAGATCGTGAAAAGTGCAGGCAGAGTACGGAGGCCTTTGCCCTGCAGCGGGACACTAATGGCTCAATATAATAAAACAATATTATTATCATGTATTTAAATATCTAGAGTTGGGATGTTCTATCAATAGGTACGTCTATCTTCCATCCACTTAAGCCTTTTTTGCCAAGTCTTTGCGCTGTCTAGAATAATTATATGGAAACGAAACCAGTTGCAACCAAAATTTTGCGAAGTTTATAATGAGAATGAATCTCACGGAATTTAGATGATTCACGTGAATTATAAAGTTTAGTTTGAACATAATTTTCCCAAATTATTTCAGTTATTTCTGTCATAAAAATACCCAAGCAGTTGTCTGTCGGTAGCCAAAAATTTTAAATTGACTTCATTTTTCCAAGTATTTCATAAAATATCTCAAGATAAGGAAACGATCTCGATTATTATAACCGACCTTAAATAATAGCAAGTACTACTTGGGTTACTATTACGTCACGTATTATTTTCCATAAATAATGTGTTGTACCTATTACTAAGATACATAAAAAAGAGAATTCTGTGAAATGTATGTAGGTACCTATTTGCTATCGATACTCTTCGGAAAGAAGCCAAAACATCTCCGTGCAACGTATATGCAACCAATACTCGTCGGCAAAGAAGCCAAAACGTCTCACATGACATATATATATACAGCCAGTAAATAGGTAGGCAAGCAGATAGGTATTTTCCGTCTAGTCTAGATTGTAGAGACGCGAGGCTTTATTGCGAAATCTTCCGTCTATTCCGCTAACTATACACTTCCTACATCGGCTTAGCCAAACGTGATTCATCCAGCGTGTGGCCACAGAATAGATAATAGTACGTACAGGTATTGCTCAGGCTATTGTACTGCCTTTACGACTAACGAACAGCTGTTTCATATATTTCTTGGATTGTTTATGGCATTTTTTTATGAAACAGCTCATTTTGCTCGATTTCAGCGTTGGTCCGGCTTAAAATTGGTTATAATAATAATAGCCTTTTATTCAGATTAACTTAAGTACTATTACATAAACAATTAAGTTTTGTTACTACTACTACTTAAATTCTAGTCTAAAAATTGTTGTTTGTTAATTTTTTGAAAATCTGTTTGCCAGTCGGCAAAGGCCTCCTCCAACCTTTTCCACTCCTTTCTTTCTTGGGCTACTCTGTTCCACATTACTCCTGCCACTTGTCTAATGTCGTCATCCCATCTTTTTTGTGGTCTTCCTCTTTTCCGTTTGCTTTGTCTAGGGTACCATCGTGTCACAATTTTACTCCATTTGTCTTGTCCTCTTATCATTTGCCCGGCCCATCGCCATTTGAGTCTTCTAATTTTGGATGTTATGTCTATGACTTTTGTTTTGTGTCTGATGACACGGTTTTGCCATCTATCTGACTTCTTCACATTCAGCATGCTCCTTTCCATTGCTAAAATTGGTTATAGTAATAATAATAATTAAGAGTACTTTTACATGCTGGCTCAGATCACTCCAATTAAGCTTTTATCCCTGTATTGTCATTGTGACATGTGATAGAATCGATTCACACGTAGAATTTTATTTATAAGAATTTGAAGTGTACGAGTTATAGAGATGAATGGAAGAAGTGTAGGTACATATTGTACCGATCCCACGTAGGTGGGATAAGGGTAGGCAAAAGATGAAATGATGAAGAATTTGAAGTGTAATTGTATTTGCGTGTAATTATTTCCTTACGTAGGTGTGCTACGTAGGCGTCTACGTAACTATTTTTAACCGACTTCAAAAAAGGAGGAGGTTATCAATTCGTCTGTATGTTTGTTTGTTTTTTTTTAATGTTTGTTACCTCATAACTTTGGACTGGGTGAATCGATTTTGATGATTCTTTTTTTATTAGAAAGCTGACGCTTCCCATTTGGTCCCATTTCAATTTAGTCCAGTTCTGATAATGGTATTCATGAGAAAACTATATAAGTCTTAAATTTGCATTAAGTACGTGCGCGACAAATAGATGAATAACTCAATAGTCGGTTTTTGTTTTTTGTTTTGTAAAAATAATGTTCTTGTTCAAAACAAAAAATTTATAAAATGTTCATACTAATATTTTTTTTAATACCAACTAAAATCTTACTCCAGTTTTATTTAGTTTTGATTTATGATATGAATTGAAGCCAAGCCAAAAAGTGATAAAGCGGTACCAACCGAGACCAAGAACCTTTCTTTGACCGAGACAGCAAGTGGAGTTACCACCGGAAGTTGTTAGTGATATTTGTAAGGTGATAGGTATCGCGTCTACCGCCATTCCACTGCAGTGCACCAATTGCGAAGTAAAGCTGGTGGGTCGCACGCAAAAACGGCTAAAATAAAGTGAATTAAATTTGGTCTATCTAAGTAACTTCAATAATAATTCGATAAAAGCTTTTTTTTTATATTTCTTCAGGTAAAGTTAGTAGTTTGAATTGAAATGTTAAGTGTTGTTTTTTATTGCGCATAATTCTGCGTTTCACTTTTTTCTATCGCAAAATTAAAAAAATCCGCATTTGACTCTACTGTTGGTAGACGACGATAATATTTTGAAAGAAAGTAGCACAAAATAAAGACGAATCTAACAAATTTTCGTAATTAAAAATCGATTAAGCCGTTCAAGAGGTAATCCCACAAGAAACTTACAACTTTAAAACGGCTAAACCAATTTTTATCTAGCATTGCTAAGAACACTCCCGACTAGTTCACCTTTCAAAAAAAAAAAAAAATCAAAATTACGATGCCACAGACAGATACATACACATACATACACAGTCACGTCAAACTTATAACACCCTATCCTTTTTTCGCCAGGGGTTAAAAATACTAACATACATAGAAATCCCCAAAAAAAAGGAGCACCGGAAAAATTACCCACCTTTCGCCTAGTCGAGTAAAAATAAACCAGTAACAACAAACAAGAACATTATTTTTACAAAACAAAAAACAAAAACCGACTTCAAAAGACCGACTATTGAGTTATTCATCTATTTGTCGCGCACGTACTTAATGCAAAAAGACTTATATGGTTTTCTCATGGATACCATTATCAGAACTGGACTAAATTGAAATGGGACCAAATGGGAAGCGTCAGCTTTCTAATAAAAAAAGAATCATCCAAAAAAAAAGAACATAAAAAAAAAACATACAGTCGAATTGATAACCTCCTCCTTTTTTGAAGTCGGTTAATAACCACAACCAAGTACCGGTGTCTTCCTACTCTACTCTAATCATCACATACGGTTACCCGCATACTTTATGCGGTCAAAACTAGGCCAAGCTCCGGCATCAAATTAAATTTACGTACAGGAATTCCGAAGCTAATTGTGGGTATCGTCTCTGATGGATCAGCGGTAATGCGTACCTCTAATGCCGGTCGTAAAACTCTCGGCGTTGCAACCGATCGATTCACGGGAATAGGCACAATCACAAACTGCAGGCGGTATTTGGCAAGAAATACCTAGGTAATATATAGCCCGTTCATTTGAACAACTGAAATATTCATGTGATCTGCCGTAGTTGAAGTGACATTCCATTAGTTTTTTTATTAATAACTAGCGACCTGCCCCGGTTTTGCACGGGTATAAAATATAGCCTATGTTACTCAGGGATAATGTAGCAATCTAAAATTGGTCCTTGGTAGTTTTTGTGTTTATTCAACACAAACATACAAAAATACAAATCTTTCCTCTTTATAATATTAGTATAAATAGACTTGCGTTTGACCCGTTTGTCCTATAGCAATCGCCATGCCATGTTAGAAACAGTCAGGTGGCCTAAAAACTTTGACATCAACGCTAGCCTCTCAGCCTTTAAGAACTTACTTACCTTAGAGTATTTAAAAGATTAACTTAGTACCTAGACTTTCCTAACTATATTATTTTCAAAACAGAAACTAAATGTTGAAAGTCTACAGTTAATTATGGAGATAGTATTTTAAGTTTTAATTTAACACTATTTTAGAATGGTTTGCACTTCTCATCACGTCATCACACTCATATTGTAATAACTAATCCGAAAATAACTCTTATCTCTCTCTTTCACGATCCTTATGGCAGGAAATATCAGTCTCTTTATCACATTTTTATAACTGCAATAACCTGACTATTAAAGCGACTATGTATTAGCGACTGAACCAATCTATAGTTTGTCAAGAAAATATTTTGTATCATAACAACCCATATTTTCTCTTTTTAACTCAGAAAATGCGAGATAACAGAAACATCGCCTTCTTTCATAAATCAATCTCCAAAGTAAGCTCCGTTTCGATACCATTATAAAAGTCCCTAAGGTACTCCTCGTTGAGGATCCCAGACAGGGGCGAGCCCCATCCATCACTTATAATCCGGTAAAAGTATCGATCACGTCCCACCAGGCTCGTTTCTAGGATCAACGGCCGGGGCGGGACCTGTCAAAACGTTATGAACCAGAGTACTTCAAAATGCTTCAGACGTTTATTGCTTGGGAGCTGCGTCTAGACTTTAATATTGGAGCGTTGCCTTCTCCTCGTACTTATATAGTCTACTTAAAGTAGTTTAAGCAAACACGGACGTTCCTTAATAAATAGCAAGACTTCGTTCGCTTGTACTGTAAGCGAATTAGATAGGGGTTGGATACCAACCCCTCTCTAAGTCTCCGCCAATTGAATTATCTCCAGACACATTTTATTTAGACAGACAATAGTCAAAACATTACCGCTCTTCTGGAGCAGTAAGATAAAAAGTAATGTGAACTATAAAAGGGTTAATTGAACCTCTAAAATGACCTGACTACGGCTCTGGAGCTCGCCCTAATATCGTGAAGTAAGGGGATGACAAAGCATCAATTAATACATAATTTAGAACGTTTTATTGTTAGAAAATTACACGTATTAGGTTTTCTAAGCCCTTTTATGACCGATTAAAAAAGAGGTTTTAATTTGAGGGATATGTTGTCGTAGGTATTTGACAAATTATGTCGACCTGCTAACATTAAATATGAATACCAACCAAATATTGAAATACCTTGGCAATGACACTATGTTTTGTTATATAATTAACACGTGAATACTCACGTCGAATTAGGTCGTTTATTACGACTAGTTTTGAACACAAACTGTGATCTTCATCAGGCGATTACAAGAGTGACGCGCTCGCTCGCACTCTATGTTGATCTTTGTCAATATTCACCGGAAACAAGATAGTTTGTTTAATTTATTACGGTCTCAGAATGTAACGTACCTACCTCAAAAAAATCTTAGACATCAAAACAATTTTAAATGAAATTCAAGATTTCCATAAAGTTTAAATATTTGCGCGTACGCAAGCATGAAGACACTTTAATTACAGTTAAGTCCTCTTATCAGACGTGTTTGTTCCAAGTTTTCTGAATCTTATCACAGAGCAAACATCTCGTTTTAATTGCACTGTGTGTCTGAATGTTGACCTAAAAAAAACAATGGAACAGCGTCATGTCAAGGTGAACCGGCGGCTGTAGCGCATTACTTAATTTAAAGCAAGCATGTAAGTAAATAACGCTCTCATAATTATTATGTAAAGTGAAGTTCACGTCACTTTGTCGCGAACACGAGGCTAGTTTTTCACCCAGATGCAAAACGACGGGGTGTTATAAGTTTGACATGTTTGTATCTGTGTGTGTCTGCCTGTGGCATCGTAGCTCCCGAACGGATGAACCAATTTTAATTTTTTTTTTGAAAGGTGAATTTTAGTCAGGAGTGATTTTAGCTATGTTTGATGAAAATGTCGGGGGTATTTTAAATTTAATTAATAATTAAATAAAAGGGAGAACTTATTTTGCTAAACTGATTTTACTCTTGGTATTTTTAACTGGTGCAGTAAACAGTTTCTATTGTACAAAAGTACACATCATCATTATCATCTCATATTATTATATCTATATTTTAAAGTAAACATCTCTTTTGAAATAATTTTGGTCTCGTTTAGTCTGAATTTTTTTTTCGACGGCAGTTTTATGAGCCACCGTCTCCCACACTACAAGTTGGACCGCTTCATACTTTTTGTTCGAGCACGTCGATTACGTGACACAACCTTGGAAGTTGCCACTGGGTTATTGTTATTGCTCTTATTACCGTAATCGTAATGACGGCAACTTTTATTACTTTATCAAGCTTTTATCTTTTATCGTTCGACGTGATTTAATAATGTATCTGTTGGAGTAGTTGGAGTATCGGACTCAATCATACGTGATTAAACCCGTGTGTCGTGGTCGTGGGTACTTGTTCGTGGGTATAGCAGGCTATACTTCAAGTAATATTAGAAATATGAACATTAGTATGTTTTCAATCACGCAAACTGATTGTTACTACTGATACTTTTTTACATATGAATGTAACTTGCAATGGCATGCTTGACTGATTTGTTTACAAATACTCTACATTATTTAATAGGTATACAATGATAATTATGTAAAGCAGTTTGGTATACATTTTTTACCAGCCTATATTTTGTAGTTCGAATTCGATGCGTATGAAATTACTTGACGTGCTTTTCATTTCTTAAACTTTTTATACAATAATGGACAATATTTAGCAATCAAAACGCCCCGCGAGCGGCATGTAGACTACATCCCCACCCAAAATACGTCTTTTTTGTATTCAAAATTTATACGTACTTATAAAATGTGTTAGTTGTTACCTGCTTCATGTTTCCTTGAATAGGATTTCTCACAGTTCTTATCACAGATTATCACGCGATCCTGTAATTCTGTGTGAACTCATTAGAATCGGTCTCGTAAATTCTAGTGTTTTATGTAACTGCACTAACGGACTCATAGTTTATTCTTGCTATACGGGTTGACTGGTTAGGCCAAAGAGACTGGTTAGATTTTCGGTTTTAGTTCTATGGATTTTGTTTGTACTCGTACATGGGTCTGTGGATCTCTTTAATTTTTCTTTATTATAATTAATTATGCAAATAAATTAAAATTTAAAATCAAAAACAAATTAATAATATTTAATTTGAATATTAAGGTGCTCCCTCACCAGGAGCATTCGCGTGTAATGTAACATTATAGATTCGACTTTGAGCATTACATTACAATACTACCTCCCTGACCGACGAGCGTTCACGTGTAATGTAACATTATAGATTCGACTTTGAGCATTACATTACAATACTACCTCCCTGACTGACGAGCATTCGCGTATAATGTAACATTTATTTGAATTTGTGAGCATTCTGATTTAGTTGTTTCCATAATGTCAGACGAAGCGGTCATTGTGCTGAGTGCGGCAATATTAATTCGACATTGTTATTTACGTAAAAAAAAACAAAAGAAACGATATTGGTGCCATGAATTATTTCAAAACCGCAACGAAAAAAGCGTATTGATGTTACAAGTTGTATCAAGATATTACAAATCGTATCATTACAAAGTGCGCATTGTAATGCTCGGTTCTCCTCCTTCACTGATGTAAACTCGTTTTGTATCATTACAAGGTGTGCTCTGTTCTTCTCCCTCACTGATGTAATGCTCGAATCTGTAACATTACATTACACGCGAATGCTCCTGGTGAGGGAGCACCTTTATAGGGTAGTATAGAAATATGGCGGTCTGTCGCATTGTGCACCATGTGTGCTCATGCATTTTGGATCTTTAAAACGTAATAATATAATGATTTAGATCCCCAAATATGGCAAACTCCGGGCACAGTCTCGAGTATCAGTTAGTAAAATAATAAAAATAATGGACGTTGATACAAACTCCCCCTCTCCCATTTTTACCCCTTTAGGGTGTGAATTTTAAAAAACCCTTTCGTACACCTCAGTGCATTAACGTAAATACGGGTGTATACGAAGGTTCGTTATAAGTCTCTACGACCACCGGTTTAGGTAGTGCGTTGTCTGTCAGATAGTCTGAATTTTATCCCGTCCCGACTTCGCACGGGTAGACATTCATTTTTTAAACATTTTCGGATAAATATATACTTAGTTTAAGTATTTTCTAATTTTTCCCCGTTTTTTTTTTCACAAAAAAAAAAGTGAAATCGGTCCAGCCGTTCACGCGTGATGGCTTGACCAAGGGAAATAGGGATTCATTTTTATATAATTTTAAAGATAGATGAATAGATTACCTTATACCTTGTGTTTATTCTAATATGTCCTATTCTATTGTATGTTCTGTAGATATCTCTACATAAGATTATGAGACTTCAAAGCACACTAGCAATATTATAATTCTCAACCAACAATGATAATATTAAACAGATAATATTTATAAAACGATAATTCCAAACACTTACCTACCTATTGACATTAATGCTAAGGACACTGAACCTATCTCATAGCATTGTTAGAAGTATGAATGCTGTTATTTACTTAAGGAATTACATATTTGTTTTTTGTTTCTATACCTAGTAAGCTAAATAGGTACTTAGTTCGCTTTAGCTTGTACATTATGTATTTTAACCATTTGCCCGTTGAAAAAGTACTTAGTTCCATGTGTAAATATTTACCATCATCATTTTACCCCACCCTACCCCTAGCCTACCTAAATGGTAACGTTTCCTCCATTTGTCATATCTGGATTAATTCCTTTTTAAACACCAATCATCTTGGACGTAGTTTCATGTGCGTTTTTTTATGCCATAGGTGGTAAACAAACCATACGGGCCGTCTGATGGTAAGCGATCATCATCGCCTATGAATACCTGTAACACCGGAGGCGTCACGGATACGCTGCCGACCATTTAAGACTTTTTTAGTAGCCCTTTTGAAACCCAATGTAAAGTTCGTAAAACTGCGTTTTAGTACCATTTTCATCGACATTTTACTTCAATAAATTATGTTATTGACATTTACGTAACTTATTACCTAAATAGTTGCCAAAAATAAAATTGAATATCAGTAAGAACATAAATCGCCTTGTCAAGTTTCGGTAAACTTTGGCCTTACTTTACCTTCAGTCTCTTATGAACAAGATAACATAAACATGCATAGGTAGGCCGATATAGACAAGTTTACCGCTGGTAGCTTCCTCATTCTTCCTGGCTACCTGCCAGACTATCCCGGTAGGTACGTTCAAAGGAGATTGCATTTGCCAGACGTTTAAGCTCTTAGACAACAAAGAAGATGGAATACCAATACAAATTACGGAAAGATGCCGACTGGAGTGTGGGTGGTGGTTTAGGGTTCGGTTGTAAGTTTTGGAGTTTTTTTAGTTGTCATTTTTGGACCTGTAAAGCATTTGGTCCATTTGTAGATTCATATCCTACTAATATTATAAACGCGAAAGTTTACTACTGAACGGATTTACAAGAAATTTGGAATAAAGGTTGTTCATGGCCTGGATTAACACATAGGCCACTTTTTATCCCGGAAAACGCGGGTGAAACCGCAGGGCGCAGCTGGTAGAAAATAAATGTAGATTGTCGAAGTTTCATTAAGTGATCACACGAGTGATATAAACGGTGTGTGTTCGAAATTATGGTAGGTAGATATTGGTAGATATGTGGTATTCTTTTCTAAGATATTTTGCTGTCGCTGCTACAATTACATCAATTACACTAGATAACTGTTAAAATATTACCCTACGTCTGGGCAGTCAGGCTAAAACAATACAAACATGTTAGGCGCGTCTGCTGCGGTTTTACTTTTACTAAGGCGACATCAAACAAATTTAATGACGTGTGTGTGCGGTGCGCCTATGTGAATCACCAACTTACTTGGCCAGCGTGATGGAATACGACCTAAACACCCTTCAAGGGTAGACCTTGTATGGAATATAATAGCTGTAGTATGTATAAAAGGTGGAGAGAGAGACAGACAATACGACATGACGCATTCTGTGGTTTTAAGGTTTACACAAGCCATAAACATTGACACATGGCAGCAGGTGGCTCTCCTAAAAACTGCCAGTTGGTACCAGACAACAAAGGGCAATGCAAATATGCAATCAAATGCTATAATTCAATAAGCAGTGTGGACGGAGTACCTATAACTAAGCGGTACTGTCGCACCCTCCTGATTAAACGTCAGAGTTACCATAATGCTGCTTTTGTAACGTTTTTCGGTACTTTCGATACTGCATATTTGCTCATTTCATCGATGTAATTTGGGAACAAGTTTAGTGACAAAAGGCACGTAAAATCTGTCAAAGTTGGAGCTGTCAAATGTGGATGGGTAGAATATAATAAAAATAAACTAGTGTGCAATGGTTAATTCTAACTGAAAATCAAAGAAAACTAACAGATGATTGAGCTGATGGCAGATTTTGGCGAAATAAAAGAAGTAAGTAATTGTAACATCGAGTACTACTCACTGGGTACTGGGTTTTACCCACGCTCAGCCAAAAGTTGTTCTACTGTTAAATTTAGTTTTACTTTTTAATTTAAAAAAAAGTTACTTCCCACGCGTTACTTTTGGCAAATAATAACTGGCAATACTGGAAACATCGGTTGCCGCCGTCGCCAGCGCGGCGCGAGCTCACGAATGTCAAATGACTTCCACCCCAGACAGGCTAGGGCTGCCTGGCATATTAAAACGGCAGCTTAAGAGCTTTTACGTTTTGCACCTGGCAGCTTGAACTATGACGTGACAGACTATGAAGCACTAAAGTTCGAAAATTGATGATTGTGTTGAATGTCATGATTTTTAAATTAAGGGGTTACGTTACGACCTAAAATAGGTCAGATTGGGGTTTTTTAGCTTTCTTTGTTGATACAATTTCATTGCTGGATTGTTGGATTAATATTATGCCCAGCGGGGTAACGCGCACAGCAATAATTTTAAATGCAAAATACAAAATGTTTAGGTATGCATTAGTATAGCTTTGAGAAAATTAGACGCTGATTTTACAGCGGGTTCCCTGCGCGTGTTTTACTTACTCTACACAATACACAAAAACCTCCACACAAAACTCGCGCACGACTCAATTTTCGTCAGCCCTTAGATAAATTAAAATGATTGTGATTGTAATAGAGTAACTAGTAATTGTACGAGTATCACCGCTGACCTTGACTTGGATACTACGTGCGGGTAACAACCGTAGCGTGCACGAGAAAGTTAGAGTTAATCATGGACTACGTAACAGCTGACATATGTTTTGATAAAAACATCAGTAAATATTGCATTAGACATTTCAAACTAGCTGACTCGACAGACGTTGTCCTGTCTTAACGATGACTATTTAATTCAATTTGGTAAAAAAAGCCATTGCGTCAATTCTATGTCAAATGTCAAAAGTTACATTAAAAAAGTTTACATTGTCCAAAGCGCTAAAGTTAAATTATGGTTTAAGTATTTTTAAATTTTCTAATTTTTCATGTTTTTTTACTATTAATTAAGATGTGAGCTATCCTATCTCCTAAGTTAGATCGAACTGCACACGGTGTGCAAATTTTAGGAGTCTATAGCGGACAAACAACGTGACACGTAATTTATATATTAAGATGTTGGCACGCACTAGTTTGATAACCCTATACTTTGTAGGTATATATAAGTATATTTGGTTCGCAAAATGTGGCATGAAGGGGTCTGCACTTTCTGTAAATTAAAATTGAATAGGCACAGCCCTCGCTGTCGATAAGTTTTAATAATAGCGGGTATTTTGTACAGGCCGAAAATATGTGTGCAAAGCTAGCCGAAAGTATGTGTATTAATACACATACGAATACTTTCCGCTTGCTTTGGTAGGATGACATTATAAAGGCATTTCATGAGACTAGCATCGGATCAAAAAAGATGGCGTGCTGAAGAAGAGACCTAGACTCAGCTATTCAGCAGTGGATTTAAAACGGTTGACGAAGAATAAAATTCTTTGACACAAAATATTTTTATGCTAATTATACACTGGCGAAAGGATCGTCGGCTGTCCCACGCAAGTATGATGGAATGATGAAGTGGCTAAAGAATGAACTAGCTCAAAATAGTGAAAGATGGCGTGGCGCCTCTTTCTATTAAAGGCCAAGATGCAAGACACAATTGGGTCACTACCCTAACAAAATTAATTAGTTATAGTTGTAAACATTGCAAAATACATTTTCAGCAGACTTTAGACAAGCCACATCCGCTTTGAAATCGAATACAATCTATGCAAATTCTAAAACTTTGCAAAACTGCTTCGAAATCTTTGTAAAGGAATTTCTAAGAAGAAGTCTAGCCTCTTTGATGACTTAATGATGACGACACGGTTAGTCAGTCTTTGGTGGGGTGACCGCGGGTGGCATTTAGAGCAGCGCACCGCCACCGCCGCTGGATCGGATGATACGTTCATTTGTGGGCCCAGGTTTCATTATTAATATATTTTTCATATACCAACAATTGCCAAACTTTCAGGCCTTCAAACGGCCTAAAAACTTTGATACCAGGGCTAGCCACTCAGCCTGTACAATCTTTCTTATTGATGACTGCAATACCTCCGTTATTTGGGACATCGCGTCGGTATCCACTATCGAGCCATCTAAGTCTTCACGACACTCGCTGGCATTTTGCACAATACCATTGTGCAATGTTCATAACCTTTCTTGTTATGTCACAGCGTTGGTTTGCGATTACTCGTTTGTACTCGTATGTTGCACTCAACGTTAAAGTTCAGTGCAGTTTATAGATGAATTGCCATCAGGTTAATTAGCAACTTACGATGCATGCAACTACTTTGTAAAATTCTAACGACTGAGTGGGAGAACGGTCGGCCTAAACTGGTCGGTCTATTTTTCATAGGAGTTATTTATTAGGCTATAAGGAAAGGGTATGCTAAGTCGATACATAATTTTGCGTAGAAGTTATTTAAGTTAGTAGAAAGTTATAGAAGTTATTTAGTTTTTGTAGTGGTAGGGCTCTTTTGCAGAGCCCGCCTGGGGAAGTACCACACCTTTGCCAGTTATTCCACCGCCAAGCAGTAATGTGCAAACATTACTGTGTTCCGGTTGGAAGGGCATTGTTTCCAGTGAAATTACAGGGCAAATGGGAGATTAAACAACTTATATCTCAGGGTGACGAGCGCAGTGCTGTGCCGCGCAGGGTCTTAAATTCTGCGAGTTCAAAATTCTGGGTGGCGCAGACCTGTTATGGGCAAACGTGACGTTTAATATCAGGCGAGCGATTTGCTCGTCTCGTCACTCAATAACATAAAAAAAATAATTAAAAGGTTATAAAGAAATGGTATGCTGAGCCGAAAAGGGCTCACATAGTACTCATAATTTTATTATGAACAACCTTTATTAAGTATTTTCTAAAATATATTGATGGGTATCAATATACACATTTTTATAGATACCAAAATAGGTAAGTATCTCTATAAATTGTGATGTAAAATAATCAGAAGCACAAAATACGCTTCTAAACTTTGTTCTTTAAACTTTTTAGTGTCGAAAAGTAAAAGTATCTAATTCTAATATAAACATAAATTTTACTATTATTGTCACCTAGAACGTTATGACCACAATTCACGATCCGACTACCAAATATCAATCCAATAAACTGCAGAAAAATGTTGGCTGGAAATGTCACGTCGCGTCGCGTAGATTCCGTGACCTGAAAACCTGCTTGGATGTTTTGAGGTACGATGTTCCACGTAATGGATATGGTGCTACGATTTGCCGAAGTCCTATTTCAGTTCAGTTACTTCTCTCAACTACTCTTTGCTACTCCCTAGATTCTTGTTACGATGATCATGTTGCTACTGTATCCATAAATCGGTTTAATACCGGGACTCTCCGGTCACATTTAAACGAATGAGTTCTATTTTTCTAGCGAGTGATAGGGTGCAATGTAGCACATGTGCCATGGGACAGGGCAATATACATAATGAATATACTAGCGTTGTATCTATTGTACCACTCTCAAAACTTAACTAATTTGGCATCACTAAAACTATTTGCGTCCCAATAAATTTTAATTTGTGACAAAAAAATTGCAAGAATTATAATCGGGGCAAATTAGACCAAAAAATAGGAGTAAGCTTACATTAATTCCCACCCAGCTGAAAATTGGTAGGATTGTTCAGAACACCATCATAAATGAAACCTAAAAAGTCCTCATCGATCCGATACGTGCAAAAATTTTTACTCCGGGTAGAAGGTCACCAAAACGGGTATTTCGTGATTTTCTCAAAAACGGTACAAGCTACGAGGATACTGTTCAAGACAAGTATGTTCACTATAACATTTTCTACAGTATTGTTCTTAAACGCATGTTGATAGAACTTATGGTTTTCGAGATATGTCGATATTCATTTCAGACCAGACCAAAAAATTGACAATTTCTCTTAAGATGCCTCAGTCAGCAGTAGATCATATAACAAGTTTGTAAATGAGTTTTCCCGAAGTTTTAAACATTGTTGAATCCGACAATCTCAAGAAACACTTTGAAAAATGACTCCTTGTATCTCAAATCGGATAAATGATGATGATGGTTGACGGAAAATTGAACCCCTCGTATCTCGGAAACGGAAAGAGCTAGAGGGGTACACCTGACTTTTAAAATTTAGATCAAGTATGGACCTTTCTAGGGAAATGATAAAAAAAGATAGCCGCCATACAAAAAAGTTTGACAGTCATACAAATAAACAAAAAAAAAGGAAATGCTCATAGCTGTGGAACCGCTGTAGATGGATGGAGTGTGCTCGAAGAAATATTATAGAGATTCCTAGGGACCAACTCGGAATTCAAGAAAAAAATAATCAGCTGTTCCATACATTTTGTGGAGTGTCATTGACATTGACTGCTGATTTTTTTTGACAATTCCTTATTGGTTTCGTAGTAAAAGTTGTTCATAATGATGAGTACTATGAACCCTTTTCGGCTTAGCATACCTGTTATGAATAACCCTAAATTATATAATTCAATAGTATTATTAAATACCAAAGTTTAGTCCGCAAAATGACAAAAGCGCGAAATGACAAGATTAGCAAATTGTCCAAAGGGCAAAATGTTCAAAGCATTACGTCCAAGGTGCACAATGACTAGGGAGCAAAAATCAGAAAAAAATTATCTCGGAAACGGAAAGAGCTAGAGGGGTACACCTGACTTTTAAAATTTAGATCAAGTATGGACCTTTCTAGGGAAATGATAAAAAAAGATAGCCACCATACAAAAAAGTTTGACAGTCATACAAATAAACAAAAAAAAAGGAAATGCTCATAGCTGTGGAACCGCTGTAGATGGATGGAGTGTGCTCGAAGAAATATTATAGAGATTCATAACGACAATCGAGATTCAGCAACAAAAATCCAAGATGTCGGATTTCATATTTCCGTCAAATTTCAATGGATCTTCTAAATTTTAAAGTGATCCTAGGCAGGTGTTATTTTGGATCTGGAGGCTCTTAAGGTCCTTAAATCCATTCCTGAAATGATTTTTTTGGTTCGGCCATTTTTCAAAATGGCTGCCATACAAAAGAAAAGGAGTGAAGTTACAATACTTCGCACCCAGCTGAAAATCAGTAGGATTGTTCAAAACATCATCACAAATGAAATCTAAAAAGTCCTCATTGATCCGATACGTGCAAAAAAAAAATCACTCCGGGTGAAAGGTCACAAAAACTGGTTTTTCACAATTTTCAGAAAAACAGTAAATTTTATCATACAATTAGCCATACCAAATTTTAGATCAGATAATTATCTACAAAAAATGACAATTTTTTTTTCCTAAGAGCCACCGTTTTTGAAATTTTTCTTTTTTTCTTTTCTTTTATATGGCAGCCATTTTGAAAAATGGCCGAACCAAAAAAATCATTTCAGAAATGGATTTAAGGACCTTAGGAGCCTCCAGATCCAAAATAACACCTGCCTAGGATCACTTTAAAATTTAGAAGATCCATTGAAATTTGACGGAAATATGAAATCCGACATCTTGGATTTTTGTTGCTGAATCTCGATTGTCGTTATGAATCTCTATAATATTTCTTCGAGCACACTCCATCCATCTACAGCGGTTCCACAGCTATGAGCATTTCCTTTTTTTTTGTTTATTTGTATGACTGTCAAACTTTTTTGTATGGTGGCTATCTTTTTTTATCATTTCCCTAGAAAGGTCCATACTTGATCTAAATTTTAAAAGTCAGGTGTACCCCTCTAGCTCTTTCCGTTTCCGAGATACGAGGGGTTCAATTTTCCGTCAACCATCATCATCATTTATCCGATTTGAGATACAAGGAGTCATTTTTCAAAGTGTTTCTTGAGATTGTCGGATTCAACAATGTTTAAAACTTCGGGAAAACTCATTTACAAACTTGTTATATGATCTACTGCTGTCTGAGGCATCTTAAGAGAAATTGTCAATTTTTTGGTCTGGTCTGAAATGAATATCGACATATCTCGAAAACCATAAGTTCTATCAACATGCGTTTAAGAACAATACTGTAGAAAATGTTATAGTGAACATACTTGTCTTGAACAGTATCCTCGTAGCTTGTACCGTTTTTGAGAAAAACACGAAATACCCGTTTTGGTGACCTTCTACCCGGAGTAAAAATTTTTGCACGTATCGGATCGATGAGGACTTTTTAGGTTTCATTTATGATGGTGTTCTGAGCAATCCTACCAATTTTCAGCTGGGTGGGAATTAATGTAAGCTCAGATGTCTAAATTGCCCCGGTTATTAAGGGCGGGTTTCCACTGTCAAACTTTGAAAAATGACCTACAGATTTGATGCCATTGTATCATCTCTATATTACGTAGTACCTACATAGTAGCTCCATGCTTGGAAGTAGCTTGTGGGTTTTGTAGTTCTGCCATTATTAACGACGCCTTTTGTTAGGGCCGCCTTTGAATCGATACGGCAAAGGGGGATGCGGTTTTACTAGGGAAATAGGTACCAGTTTTCATACAAGTGCTATTAACTTTGTATATTATGGTGCCCATCGTTTCGTGACACGCGTGCAGGGGTTATCAGAAAAGTTATGAGCTCAAGTTATAAACTCATAAACACTGTTTAAAGTTAGTCACTGCTTTAAAAGCTCTGACAACTTCTCGCTGACGTCAAAATAATGTCACGTGTGAAAATGAGCCGGAGAATTTTAAGCAGTTTCTGTATGATGAATTCACCTAAAGTACGATGATTAGCACCCGTTTTTGATAGTTGTCACCTGAAAAACTGGTGATAATACCGTACTTTTTGATGATTTTAGTACCTATGCTCCATACTTTAGGGTGCTTTAGGTGAATTCATCATTCTTTTAGCGGATTTTTTTCTCAGTGTACGAGTAGCAACCCACTCGTTTGATGTTACTGAATGGGAAACCTACCATGGGAACGAGGCAAGCCTATCATAGAGTGAAAAAAGGCTGTCTATCTGTTGACATGTGACTGTTTGACACCGTAGTGGTTTTAGTTTGGCTGCAGCATGGTACAACAGTCAGGTGCAAATGTCGCCAGTCACGCGATCGCTCCTCAAGGGACGTGGTTTATTGATTAAATAATAATTACTAAGTTTCTGGTTTTTCCCTACTTTCAGCTGTTTATATTAAAACTGTAAATATTTGTAACCGCATTGTGACGATTAAGGCCGATTAAGGTTTTTTTTTAAATTAAAAAACAAAGAAAACAACTGCATCTAAAAACACTGAAATGGTATATAGTTAATAGGTAAAGGTTTAAGGTATGTTATACTCGTATAGAGGTAAAGCTCTGTATTTTATGTGCGATTATACTTTTCAGGATTCTTCTTAAAAAGATGACTAAACATTTTTTTTTTCTTATGCGGGCAAGGCATATGATATTAATACCATAAAATCTAGCCTAAAGAACATTCAAAAAATTTTGACAAATCTAAAAAACTCTCTCAATTCAAAATCGATTAAACCGTTTAGGTGATACGAAGTCACATAGAAACAAACAAATAATACAGTTCTCACACCCGAAAAACATTCCTCCTTTTGGGGCAGTCGGTTAAAAATTAAATCAATAATGTCGACGATAGCGTGGGGAACAAAGCTGTAGGTTTGGACATTGATTGATGGAGTGGTAATTCCTGTCTGGCTGGCCAGTCTGGCACTTGACTAGTGCCCCTCATTATACCAGTAGGTAAGCCTAGAATAAATTCTGAAGTAAAATATGCAGCGAGTTTTCGATAACAAATGTTTCAAAAATGGGACTGCAAATGTTCACACATTTTTTTTTTATTGAATACTCGCTACGTGTTTTCCTTCAGAATTTATGCTATACCTACAGTTTAGTGGCGGATTTATCAGCAGGCTGTGTAGACTCAAATAGGTTGCAAATTTAGGGACCATAAATTTGGAGCGAAATTTTTTTGTCTCACAGAAATTAAAAAAACACATATTTATAAAATTCGTAAAAAACAGTAAACAATATGAAATTAGGTCAACATAAAAAAATGACGTGTGATTTTCACCATTCAGATCAAAATCAAAATCAGGGCGGCACAATTTGAACAGCCCACTGGCGGCAAGTGCGTAAATCCACCACTGTCCAGTCTGGCACTGACTGGCCCTTATTACCCATGCTCAATTTATTTACCTGCGTAATGGCTACACGGACCATGTTGGCACAGAATTTAAGCTTCATAACAAGCGCGCTCAAGCAACGCACACAAACATTGCTCACAACAACACGAATCATGGAACAAACACCAGTGGTGCACTTACGTGGGCCTATTCGGGCACAATAATTTGTATAGTACTTTTAGTCAGCTAAACAATTGACATGCTTGATCTCAGTCAAGCCGTTTCTTCTTGCTAGGGTATATTTAGGATTGGCTCGAGTGTGTCACATAATGAATTTCCGAATAATAAATAATTATACCATCTCACTGCAGCCTGTGACGTCATCGGCGTCCCCAGAAAGTATAGTTAGTAAACACGTCGCTTGCTTTAAATTAGAGACTCGTATCCGTGAGCGTTTTCTATGTGTGCGTTTGTAGTACAAGTATATGTACATGAGCTTTACTACTGTACTCTCAATGTTTTGTGGTGTTACCTGGTACCGTACAGGGGTGGCCCGGGCTAAGGTCGTGAACTTGTAGTCGCCATTCAGTTGGATTTCTATGCGATCTTAGACCGTTATCATTTAAGGGGAAGATAAATGGCCGTGAGCTGTGTGTTTTGCGAGTTTTAACACTTCTGAAGATGTCAAATTTACTCACTAAATCATCTAAAAAAACCATATTCCTTCGCCAAATTAAAAGATATTAAAAATTATGTTTTTTTAACATTTCCAATGAATGAAAAATAATAAAGAAAAGAATAATGAAGAAATAATAATAAAAATTTATTATTATTTCTTTTAAGTAAATTTATTGTCCTTTATACGCCAAAAAAATAACTTACGTTACGACCCACCTCGAAATCCAAAGTCGGTCAGGTCGGTACGAGTACCTAGGTCATACAGAAAAAGACAAACATTCCTACATAACTGCATATACTATACACATAATAATAATATACATCCAGAAAAACAGTACCCTCTCTTTAGGAAGTTGAGTAAACAGATATCACAAAGACAGACAGATTAAAATACTTTTATAGTTTTAGATTCTTTTTCAAAATAGGTATGGATTTATATTTGGTTGTCTAACAAATTTTTCAACAGACCTGTCACTTTTGGTGCTCGCGTCGGCATTAAAAAGTTCCGAGCAGTAAATCTCAGTTATTCATAACATGGGGGATTTACCACGTCAGTTATTTTGGTTTCCCTATGAGTTTCACCCAGCTCAGTAGCGTTTATTGCTCCATTTATGTGAAACTTTCAAAAATTTGTTTTCTTGGATTTTATAATTTACTAAACAATGACGTCAATGAAATTCTGTAAACTAAGCTACTTAACAGCACTAAAATTATTTCACTCTTTTTAATTCAATTTGTGGAAGGAATTGCAAAAATCTCAGTGCTCAGAAATTTAATCTGGCTAATATACTGGTGCAATAGAATTGTTGTCATTATTTTGAAGATCCTTTGTGCTCACTCTCACTAAGCCAAATTAAACTCTCAGATAAGACTAATAAAACTGGAGATCGCTTAAAAATCTTTAAGCAATAAAGGGCTATATAGATAGATACAAACTGAGTCTCTTCAAGTATAGAGTGAATCGGTTTCTCCTAGGCAAGCGTGTTCCATCGTAGATAGCATCATTGCAAACATTTATTGATTATTATTTTAAGTGATCAAGTTTTGATGTTTTATTTTGTTGGTATGTTATGTGTTATTGTTTCTTGAGGTATTTATAAACAGAAAACATTCTTAAATGAAAAGAGACCTATGTCAATTTTCACATCGGTTTTTTTCGAACTGTGCAAGATGAAAATCAAACCAAAGCTGAAAATAAAAAATGCAGAAAAAATCAGCGGCAGAATCAAAATCTTTAATCTGTCACTAACTGTGTCTAATTTAGGTTCAAAAATGGGACCCACACAAACATACACGGTTAAATAATAATGTTTTATGTCGTTGTTTCCAGATGGATGGCACCTATAAGTCTGGCTGTTCACGCGCCCGGCGCAGATTTCACCCCCACCGTGAACAGCATCAGGTACCTCCGGGACTGTCTCGGCAACGACCTCGTGCGCCAATACGTCACCTTCCACCTGTTCTTCTCCAACAAACACATTCCATCGCTGGTAAATATCCTTCTTTCCTACTTAATAATATAAATTTGCTGCGCCGTGTGGTTTCAACCACTGTCCTGTCGGAACCGCTAATTTTCTGGATATAACCAAATCCAAGGTGTAAGCTACCCTATACAGGGTTTAAGGAAAAAGTATGTAAACCCGAAAAGGGCTTTAGTACTCATCATTATGAACAACTTTTATTATGGCACCAATCCGGAATTCGCGAAAAATCAGTTTTCTATGGATTTCTATTTTTCTATGGAACAGCTAATATTTTTTTCACGTATTCCGAGTTGGTCCCATAGTAAAAGTTGTTCATAATGATGAGTACTGTCAGCCCATTACGGCTTAGTATACTCTTGCCATATAACCCTGTATAATTGCGTGATGTGTAACAAAGTACTTCATATCCCGGCATAATTAACTGTTCCTGCAAGATAGCGGCGGAATCGGCGGGACGCAGCTGCTAATAAATAAAACTTAGGAGTTATGCAGAATGAAGTTGTTTTTGCCTAGCACTAAATACCTAATAAAAGAAGAAAGTTACTTAGAATACGAAAGGATTGCAACGGGTCTGCATGCAACGTCGCTAAGAACGTAAACTTCAGGGTGTAAAATATTGCCACATGTGTGATAAATCGCATATAGCTGCCAAGTGTCGTCTAGAGCTTTGTATGAAACGTGCAGACTACGTTAAGACAACCTCTACAATGATTTCACAATGCCATTGAGATCAGGAGTTTCCGGAAGAACCACAGCCGTCATTACTTATACCTACCTATATTTACCCACTAGATTCCTGTAGCGTTCAAAATACAATACTATACTTTTTCCAAGCAGCGCGAGAAGTTCTCTTCTAATCAGACGAGTGAGTTGACGAACTATGAATGGGGTGACTGGTATCACTTCGTTGTTGACGTGCGCCAAGATTTCTTCAAGATGCGATGGCGATTCAAGGTCTGAACCAAAGAAGACTTGTGGCTCTAAAGGGAGTTTCTGAAATAAAGCAATGCGTTTTAAACATAGATCAGTTAACTGTTAACAGAAATATATTTAGTTGTGTTTTAGATAGATATTAGATTGAAATGTCGTTGATTTTGTATATTGGTACTACTCACTTAACTAACTGAGGGTTGTATCGTGAAGCGAGAGCCTAAACTAAATCGAGTTTGCGTTTTGTCTCGCTTTTTATCTAGCTGACAGAGCGAGACGAAAGCCAGGGCGATCCAGTTTAGGCTCACGCTAAGAGTGCACGACACGGCCTCTGTTAGGTCTAAAATGTATTCTCCTTTCATTTTAATGTTTAAGAAAAGGATGGTAACTATTTTAGATTAATGGTATATTTATTTTAACAGATGTTGGGTTTAAAAAAATTGAATAACAGACTCTACTAGATTCCGTGAGTTAGTTTCATTATCATCCATGTCATCTCAAAAGCTGACTGTTTCTAAATACCATTCATTATTTTGAAATTTAACGATAATATTAAAATTTCTCCGTCTACACTTATCTACGACCGTACTATGTGTTTTTAACATTTCTTTCTGCACTGTGTGGGGAAAGTGTGTATTTAAGTCATTTCAAGAATTAATGTATCACCATTTTAAAAAGATTAATAGAAAAAGCTGGCAATACCTTAATCTATTTTACTTTTGTCATAATTGAATGGGGCTACTAACGTTCTGATCACATTCGGTGATCTTTTTCATGGAGCGACGCGTGACAAGCGTGACGCCCAGACAATGCACTGTATGTGATAACACTGGTGTTACAAGTGTCCTGAGACAGTGGTTTGCTTATCACCAAACGAAATGCCAACTTTAATAAAGCCTTTAAAAAAATAAGCAACGATGTAACGCTGTGCTCTGTTGTAAAATCCAGTCTTAGTCACTCCAGTCTAAAAATATTCGATACAGAACTAAAATCACTAACAAATCACACGACCTTCATAAAATATAAATCATCACTCTGTGACCAGACTTTGACCAAAACCCATTTTAAATTCCAGATCCCAGACTCAGAGAGTTTCTTATCGACTCCGTACAACTGCAGTCTAACTCCGCCGTACATAGTCAGTGCTGCTACCACTTACATGAAGGAGAAGAACCTTCTATACCCAGTCAACGTGGCAAGAAACATTGCGAGAGACGCTGCTCTGACGCACTACATACTCCCTTCAGACATCGAACTGTATCCTAGTCCAAACTTTATCCCTAGGTTCCTAAATATGGTGGCAAGAAACAATAAACCCTTGAACTCTTCGAAGAGACCAAGAGTGTTCCCGATAAGCATATTTGAAGTTGATGCTAAATATCAAGTAAGTAAATGATAGAAATTGATATATTCGTAGTTTAACCATAGTTAGCCAAGCAGTAGCTACAGTCTGCTGGAAATAGTAGGCACAAACAACTGACACCTTGTCTATCGAAATTTTGTTTAGGTGTTGTGCATTATTTAACGACACCTAGATCTGTGACAAGCCTAAATCTTGTCGTGGATTTTGCTGTCTTCAGTCGCTAGTAAATCATGTCCCTATCGAAGACATATCGCCAATAAGACGTGGGCAGCATCTGATGGGATACCAGCCAAACTCTCAGATTACAGTCAAAGTTCTGTCTTTGGATTTTGATAAATGTATCTGACCAAAAGTATATGAGTGTGAAACGTTTATTCCAAATCATCTCCACCACCTCCAAACCTTGAACTTCATAAATTAATATCATTCTTCTTTTTTTTTAGGTGCCATCATCGAAAACAGAACTCCAACGAATGCTGACTAACAAAACCGCCATACCATTCCACAAATACGTTTGCCCCAATTGTCATAACATACCGCAGGCGAAGCAGTGGATCAAGGCGAAGGAAACCGACCGTAAGTTACTTTCATCCATAATTATAACATACGACTGCATCACTGCATACCAACAGCCGAGATGGCAGTCAAAAGCTTGTTACAGAATAATACTAAAAACTACCCTAAAAAAGCTTTTATTCAATTGTTATTGAAATTACACAGGCACACCCAATTTCAGAAAGTGGTTCAAAGTTCAGTCGCAACATTTGACTCATACTTTCAAAGCTAGATAAATAAAGGCTTGTAAAAATATTCAATGCCTAAAGAAAAACTTCTTCTTTATATTTCGAAATTGGAACTTTGCTATAAAAATATTTTTATGGTTACTGCTGGTTCAAAAAGCTTGCCAATATACCATTTCGCATCCGAACACCATTACGATCGCCCTAGAGCCAGGAATGTCGCATGTGCTAGTATCTTGATAGTCCCTAACGGGACCGAAGCTGCGACACATTTTGGACAACGTTTTTATTGCCAAAAACGCGTCCGTGTCAAGATGTGATGCAGCGGCAATTAATCTCTTTGCTGTTAGTGTCGTGCGCTATTTATGCCGTCTGCAGCATGCGTGCTCGTCGTATGGGGCATTCTAATTGCGTATTATGGTTCAACGACCGCGACCCGAGTCGTTCCCAGACGGCCCGCTTCTACTTCATACGCCAATTTGCAAAATCGCAGACTTTCCGCTTGAGAGTGCGTCTTGCGTAACATAATATGTGTTTAGCCGGTACTGGCGAGTGGACTGAAGCCGTTGCATGCACGTGATGCACGGTAACTTAGACTTTTCCGTAAATAAATATGGAGTTCAGACAAGAACGGCTACGTTGGATTTCCGCTACCTCAAGTGGGTCATTAAATTGGAACAGTACGCATTAGAGCTTAAAAGGATGAAACAGATATAAAAAATATCTGGATGTAGGTAACATTTAATGTTTGTATTTTTAGTGAAAATACCTATATATTGAAATTGAAATACGATAAGCGCCAAAAGGGCTCGTCCCGGAAATTGTCCACTGACATGCAAGTTGCTGTTACATTTGTTATCCCGGTTACATTAACAGCTGGCTGGAGTGTCCAATACTACGAGTATTTCACGTGGATGGTAGTGCATTCCCAGCATTTACCAGCCTCAATAGCAACCAACTTCCAACTCCAAGAGTCCAACTCTACCGATGTCTGGCTAGCCGGTTGTTATCAATAGTGTGTTCTTCCAGAAATGGGCGTCTTCCACGTGGGGAAGCGGCGCGGTTCGTTCGCTCACTGGGAGCCCATCTTTGTGGGCACACATCGGGATCCCTACTACGATGAGCGGCTCAGCTGGGAGGGGAAGAAGGATAAAATGACTCAGGTATGCATCAACATATTACATGGGTACAAAATAACCTACAGTCAGTCAGTCGAACTTAGGTGAACCACGGAAAGAAATAAAAACCCTTGGTATACCCCGTTAATCAGAGGTGAAACACGAGAAAAAAATCGCCCGGGTACACCCAGGTAAACGGACCACGAGTAGGGACCGAGATTGAATAACCCCTAGAATGATTGTTAAAAGCGAGAATTTGCGATTGAACATTGGATAAAACTTTTTAACTAAATATTAAATAAATGATCGACTGAACTAAACTTGATAACTTGATGATAGTTGGTAAACTTGCTGATACCAGAAAAATAATTATTCTTGTATTTGATATTTCGAATGAGAGTGGCAGTGATTAAGACCACCCAATGTCACGCCAGAATAAGGCCCTAGGTTTTCATTCAATAATTCTCATTTCCAGGGCTACATCCTTTGCGTGATGGATTACGACTTCATGATACTGAACAACGCCTTCCTCACGCACAAGCCCGGCATCAAGCATTACGTGAAGAACTCCAAGCGGGACACCCTCGCCTCCCACCAGACCAGGTTCGTCACCAACGTCATCATGCCCGAACTGAAGAAACTCTTCGGAACCAAGAACGGATGCCAACTGTGACGAAGGCAAAGCATCGTGAAAATTACTGCTTAGTAATAAAAAATGGAAAGGTGAAATAGTGGTCGTAGGATACCCGTAAAAATAATCTCACATGATTGAGACAGTTGAGAGTCACTACGTATTGTGTTTCTCGCTTTTTCATTGTCACGGGTTATATACAATATGTCCGGTTTCCGATGTCCGATACTTTAAGGGGTTAAAATGCAATTAATTTTATCGACAAATCACGGATTTTTTTTTATTTTTCTCCATCCATAAAAAAATGGCAGCACTTTAAAAAAAATTGTTTGCGAAGCATAGGTGCTTGTATTAATTTAACAATATCTACCCAAGTAGAAGACTTACAAACACAAAAGTGGACTCAAATGTTAGTTAATAGTGTAGACAATAAATCTAGATTCAAATTTTAATTTTTTAATGTTTCAGTATTATTAAAAATAATTTTTGAAAAAAATAAATTGGACAACAAATTGATGTTTTTTTTCAGATTATTAGTTAAAAAAAAAACAATGTGTTAACCAATTTTATTTATTTATTTTTTTAATAATACAGGATATTTGCTATAAATGTACATTTAAATCTTAACTGTGAGTTAGATAGTTTAGGAGCTATGACAGTGTAAACATACGTACTTGAAAAGCGCGCATACCCCAGCAAATGAAATAAAACAAAAAAAATAAAATAAGAGATAATGAGAAAAATAAAAAAAAATCCGTGAATTGTCGATAAAATTAATTGCATTTTAACCCCTTAAAGTATCGGACATCGGAAACCGGACATATTGTATATTTCTTTGTCTCTATTTTACTAGACAGATGGAGTAAATTCATGTTTGTGGTAGACAACTTCAAAGTTATCAGCGACTTGGGTTTGAACCTGCAGACTTTACCCAAAAACATATGGAACCAGGATTTTATAGCGTCCGCCTTAGCTTGTTATCGTTGCTAAGAGGTTTTTTCAACTGACAGAAATGAGAAGGAAGGATAAGGTTGATTTTATAGTTGACTTTCAACGCGCGTTGGTTGTCGCGGTGATCAATGTAAGAATGCATTTGACAGACGATTTAACAGCATCTGTCGGTGGCTGTATAAACCAACTATGAAATGGTTCTAATGTAAATTCAACGATCAGCGTGACTATAAAATCAGTCTTGTAATCGTTATTGATTGATCTATAGCAAAACTCGTCAAATAGAAGAGATCTTTGTAAATATTGTAAGTTTTTAGGGGCCATAATGGATCTGGATTTTTAGATCTTACTGGTCTGTTTCTAAAAACTAATGAATTTAGCAGGTGTAATTTTAGTTTGTTTAGATAAGTGAATAGTACCTATTTTGTTAATGCCATTTTTTTAGTCTTCAGAAAAATGACAAGAATTTTGAACTAAGTACCTATGTTTTCAAAAATACTGAGAATCTCGCTAGACACTTCTGTCACTGATAACGTTTTTTTTTTTTACTTTTTTTTGTGTCAATCGTGATGCCTGATGAGTCTACATTATGCTAATGGAAGTATAAACTCCCATATTATACCTATGCTAGTGTCGTAGAGAAATGATACGAAACTTGTACTTTATAAATTGTCTGCGTTAAATAAGTGTGACATATCATTATAATATTAGCATAAACGTGAAAAGAACTTTTGAAATGCCTTTTAGGAACTGAATTATACGTAATATTTTTTTAATATTTTGCACTTTGCAAGTAATTATGTAAAATGTCCTGTATTTTAATGTAATCTAGAATGGCTTAGAAATTGTACAATAATTAGAGGATTTCTAAAATAACCAATGCAATGAAATGTCCGGATACAAAATGTAAATCTTATTGTATATTTTGCTAAAGTATTTTATTATTCTAATGGTACTCTACGAATAGAAAATAATATTTGCCTGGTCTCTATATTCGAAATATGAGCCGTTTTGCCCATATTCGTAATAGTTACATTGTTAAAATTTTCCATAAAATTATTTCAATATATAACTTTTCAAAGATAAAACTATTTACTGGTTTAATAAACTAAACTATTCATTGTAAAGAAGTGGAAAAATTAACAGCAATTATCGACTCAATTTTTAATCATCCCTCTTCTGGGATACCAGATCAACCCTCGAAGGGTGATTAGGCCGTGTTCCACCACGCTGGCAAAGCGCGGGTTGGTGACAACATTATTTGAGACTAAAAATAACAAACCACAAATAGATTACTCTGTAATTAAGATATAACACAAATAAACACATTAACAAGATTGAAACTCATAAAATACCAAATAAAAGTCATATTCCACTAATAGACAGTATTTTAACATAATTAACCCTGAGCGTACGAAGCTGAAGCAACTATTTGAATAAGTTATATTTTAGTAGATTTAAATGTGAATACTTTCTTCTTAGTTGCGACGAATATGTTTGCTTTGATTAGTTTTATGATAACGTTTTGGTATAAAAAGATACTTGACTACAAATTACCACTTAAGTATATTTTTATACACATGAGTTCTTTTTCGCTTTAGTTGTATTTTTTAGAGTTCCGTAGTAAAAAGAAAACCTTCATGTTTGTCTGTATTTCAAGGTATTAAATTTTATTTTTAAGGAACAAGTTCCATTTTAAAAACTACTGTTTATGATTTTGTCATTTGTCGGTTAAGATTAAAACATGACCTTCTGAAAATTTTAAATAAGAACACTAGAACGATAAAATCACGACAAACAATATTGATTAATATTATTATAATTTCTAGAATAACTACGGAACCCTAACAATAGCGTGTCACACCACGCACTTGACGGATTTACTGTAGGTACTGTTAGTGTGGATAAAGAGCAGCAACCCAATTAACGAGTCGAACTTTGTTGATTATTATCTTGTATCCTTTTTGGCTCGAAATATGAATTTCAAATTTGCTTTTTCTTGGCCATTTACCTCAACGGTGTAACAACGCGAGCGGTGTAAATGTTGCCAATAAAATAAACATAGTACCTACTCTACCTACCTAGTTCCCACAGTAGATGAAAACAACCACTGACTACAGTGTGAATACCGGGTGTGGAAACCCCGCTAAATTAGAACTGAGGATAGTATAACCCTACGGCTGTTCCTTTTCCGCACTAATTTTGTAAATAACAGTATAACATTTAGAGCTTGTCATTCTAGCCTTTATAATATCAGTTCCTGACACTGGAAAATATAAAACTATACCTAAGCTGAGATTGTATTTATTTATATCAATTAAAGTTACTTATGTTTTCAATTTATAAATATGACATATCTTTTCTAGTTAAGAATCTAAGTCTTAGATGTTAATTGACATTTATTTCAATGCTTTTATTCGGAATTCAATTGATTTTTACAAACACAAGCCTTAGACTATTAGTATAAATAATTAGAATTATGTGTAATGTAACAATGTGTAATGTTACATAATTCTGATCTATAAACATATAATTCTGATTTATATAACGTAGATAAACAAAAATCCACATATTATTATTCACCTACTCATTTTGTCAAGTTTGGGTGTTCTGCTTTTTGTTGTTTTATATTTTGAAAATGTATACGTAAGCAGAATTGCGACGCTTTCGCCTTAAACATTTTGGGTCTTACTTATAAAACGCTGTTTAAACTTAAACCGTGTTTAAGATTCTGTCTTCTTTTAGCACGTGTCATTTCACGTCAGCGAGAAGTTGTCCGAGCATTTTAGCGATGATGGTTTATGCAGCAGCGTTTATAAGCAAGACTATTTAATTTTAAGTACTTATATACAACGTATGTATAGTTAAGTAAGAAGTGTGGGCCTTATTGTGTACTAGCATGGTTAGTATAAGCATACCTAGTTTTATAAAACAGTGGCTAAACTCACCACGTCCTAACCTTAGTTTAAGTAAATTTTAATTTTCACCACAGACTATTGATCCAGTCAATCTATAATTTTCATATTTTTAACCCTTCCACCGCTTTTGTCGGATTTATCCGACAAATTAATTATACGACCCAGGCGAAATGGACACAAAATATTTGTCGTATAAATCCAACGTTAGCGGTGAAAAGGTTAAAAGGTATATTGTCATTTTTAAATTTTTTGCCTTTATTTTTGTTTGTTAAAAGTATTGATGTGTGATTTTTCATACTCTATTTTTGTTGTAAAATCCAAATCTTCAGTACTTATTATAATTATAAAAAGCAACTTCTCGAAAAAAATTATAACGGAAATAAAAAAGATCTGCAAAACCGTATATTTAACTCATTTTGAGTACCTATGATTTGTAAATATAGTTTTCTAAATAAAAATATTTGTAGGTAAATTTAGTTAATATTTTAAGCACTTCCACTTTGTTAATAACTAGGTAGGTACTATCTCTGATAATTTAAGCGCAAAAATTAAGCTATAACTTTTTAATAGTGCAAATATAAGCATAGTTTGCATTGCATATCTCTAGAATGTAGATGCAATAGATAAACAAACAATAAATCTAGCTATATGCATAATTGCATATTCGTATATTATGCATAGATGTGTATGTATGCATATGCGTCGGCTACAACCCGTTTTATCCATCAAACTATTTTTGCCTGCCGCAACAAAACTCCATTTATCCCTATATTATAAACTAGCGGCTCGTCCCGGCTTCGCACGGGTGGACACTATTTTGGGTGAAGTTTTAGTAAGGATCCCTAATTTTTTCAGTTAATAAATATAGCCTATGTCACTTTGGGATAATGTAGCATTCGAATAGTGAAAGAATTTTTGAAATCGGTCCAGTAGTTTTTGAGTTTATTCCACACAAACATCCAAAAATACAAAAATACAAATCTTTCCTCTTTTTAATATTAGTATAGATAACATGTAAGAATATTTCCTGTAATTATTAGTTTATTGCCTATCTTTCTATGGGGTCGGTAACGGTGTCAGCATGTGGTGAGTTTACACTGTAAGGCAAGTGCCTGCTAGGTGTGCAATATAAGTCTATAAATGTGATTTACGCGAAAAATGTATTTATCGATATTACATGTTCGTATAAGTATACTTAGTATTTTACATTTTATACATAAATTTAAATTTGGTAAAATTCAGTGACGAGTGTAATCGGTCTAAAAATTCAATAAAAAAATATACCCGTATGTAAGCTTTTTATTTTTTATTTTTCTACTTAGAGCTCCACAGTTCACATATATTATTATACGTGTGATAATGTTTAAAGAAGTGGGGAGGAATTCTACCTCACACAAGGTTAGAAGGATCCGATACGCTGAGCCAAAGAAGGAATCCCAGCAAGGATTTTTTCACAACATCAAAGTTGGCACCAAAGTAAAAAATATTGATAATGATGAGCTAGTACTGTGAGAACTTTTTGGCTTAGCATGCCCTTTCTTTATAACCCTTTACATATCAATTCTTTATTGTTCACATTACACATTACAAACAAAAAAACTAATGCAAAAATTGGCGACTTTATTGCTAAGAGTGATCTCGTTCAGGCTTAATCTTATACAGGGTAACTAGATAAAACCGTGCTAATTTCCGATCTTGCAGATGGTTATCCAATACAGTCCTATGTAATAAATGACGCCTTCTAGATAAATCTTTGGAAAACAATATTAATAGTTTACTACCACTACTACCAGTATTATAATTAAACCGATATCTGTACTGGGTTTACGGCCTCCACTGCGTCTCGGAAAATGACTCGGAGAGTAGTGACTATCAGGTGGTCTGTTCAGATCCCTGTACCTGGCAAATTCATCGTAAGTCGGTATTCTGCTCCTACTGCTGTTTGCAGGTTCTTCTCCTCTAGGCGCTTCTACAGGCTTTTCTTCAGGTGGGTTTTCTTCTTTAGTTTCAGGAGGCGTTTCTTTAGCTGGTTTCTCTTCTTTAGTTTCTGCTTCTTGCTTGGAGTCTGATTCTTTAAAATCATTTGAGCCATCACCATTGCCGTTGAAGAAGTAAAAGCTGTCGAGTTCTTGTGAACACTCATTTGTGGGAAGGTTGAGGTAATGGAGGTTCCTTAGATTGGCGGGATGAAGGTCTGTGAAAGTCTCAGGAGAGAGAGCGGTTGGGATTCTTCTGATTTGAATATTCTTATAAAATAAGGCAAAAACTAGAAGATAAATTAAAAATGTTGATTGGCATTGAACTGACATGTTTTATTACTTAAAGCCAAAAAGTATAGAATCTACAAACCCAATTACTATTACCTACTACTTACTAAAGCAAAAAAAAATTATCTATCATGATGGCAAATAGGTACCTATGTATAACTATCAAACTAATCTTGAAACCTTAAATCTTGGATTTTCAATCAAGAATTTGATTTATTAGAGTCTTAGATTGGACACCACGGATTCAATGTTGGAGACTCTTTTTTTTTTTTTTTTGGGATTTTATGACCTGGTAACTAAGACCTTTAAGTCAAGACTTATTTGTTCAAGTGTATATTTATTCCTAATATTCTTTGATAAATATGAATCTATGGTACAAGAACACAGACCATAGACCATACGCAGTCCATGAATGAATCCATTATGAATTGATCTTGACGTGAAGTCATCGTAGTAAAGACATATGACATTTCTAACAAGATATACCAAGCAGGTTTGATCCTTGGAGGAGGTAGTTTTTGATGCGCAAAAAGCGACAACGCAACTCAGCGACTAGACGCAGCGACCAGATGCACAGTTGCGCTGTGTTTTAGTAAGTTAATTTGTGTTTAAATAAGTTCGTATAGACCGAATGGCCAGCCCTGGTTTCAGAGTTTTTAGGCCGCTTGAAGGACTCTACAAACTCCACGTGGCTTGGCGGTTGTTGATAAAAGATAGGTACATTTTAACAACCAGCGCCTACAATGTAACGTCATCCGACCCACTGTTAGTGGGTTTTACTATAAAATAATAGTTGCCTATTTACCTACTTACCTATCTGTTTCGTATATTAATTTGCACTTTTTGCTCAGTTGATGTCCGTGACTTGAAAGGGTCAAATCAGAGACGATGCAGGTAGATTTGTTCTGCAAAATAAATGATTTTGGTTCGTGCTAAGGACATGCAATAAAAACGAATAATTCTAGCTTTAGTCCATCACGTTATCAGAGTTTATAATTAAATAGTATTTTGTGAGTAAGCGCGGGCAGCATGCGACCCGCGAGGCGCTCTATCTATATATATAAATGTTATGTTGGTTTGTATACGCTTCAAAAACTCGAAAAGTTCTGCACCGATCGAGCTGAAAGTTAGCATGATATAATATACTATAATACGCATCAAGGATTGTTTTTATCTATTTTTTTTTTTATCCATAGCGAAGCGTGGCAGGGAAACAGCTAGTTAGTAAATATAGTTAGTAGATTTAGGTATGGTCCATTATTATGTTTATTTTCAAATAAAGAACATTAAGAAATCTACCATCTAGTGTCATTAAAATCGAACTAAAACACACTGTTAGCATCGATCTAGTATATGATCCGACTTCGGTGACTGTTAGTAACTTTTCACCAACCAGTTAAACCCGTAAAACATAGTTTATTTGCTGATTTTCACTGTGATATCGGAGTCAAAACGATTTATTTTATGCAATTTAATTTTACTTGCAATTCGAAAAACGCGCAAAAGACTGCAAAAAATGAAATTATAATATTAACGGAAAAATTGAAATACCTACCAAGGCAAATGAAACAACAACTGTGAAATCCCAAATTACGTACACGCCAGACAAGGCATGCGTTGCATACATAACAGCTAGTCGCAGCTTAGTTCGTAGTTAGTGTTAGCTGCACCCTGCGTTTTCACCCGGTTTTCAATAAGCTTATGTTCGTTTAATTTAATTTTATATGAATAAAATTCTTTATACACGTGACTTACGTATAACCAGTGCAATAAAGTCAATAAATATTTCTGATTTCGTATCTCTCTTTTATAAACCCGTAAATATTTCAAGGATAAAAAGAATATTTATGTTGATCCATAAGAAGTACAAATCGTCGGTTTTGTGCAAGAAGTCAAATTGCAAAATTTCACTAATTGTTTTACTATGAAAACTATCGTAGTTGTTACACTTTTTTGATCATAATTAACAATGGAATGCTCACGTTTTGTTGAGTCTGATATTCCGACTAGTTTCGATCACATTCGGTGATCCTTTTCGAGGAGTTACGTACGTTATAATGATATAATGCTTCTTACAGTGAGCAGACGAAATATTAATTTACAAAAACAAACTTTTGTTAAATTCCATTCAGTAGTCATAGCGTTATTACTGAATACTGTTTATTACTGAATACATAAAAAAAGCGTGACGTGGTAACAAAAGGACAGACAGACTTTCCTTGTCTACAGTTTTATTATACACATAGATAGGAGCCGGTAGAGACGGGGAAGTTGCTCTAGACTCTACGTGAGTTGAGTACTGAACGCATTAGCTTAGCTTTTCTGAAACTTAAATGAAGGATAACTTAATAAACTTGATTGCTACTCGCTTCAGAGGGTTTATAAACACACTAGAGGAAGATAGCGTTAGGTGTATCTATATGTGTGTAGGTATGTAGGTACCTATCTCCTAATTTGTAAGAAATAATCATCATTCATCATCATATTCATTAACCACGGCTTTCTTTATCCCACTCCTGGGTATGAGCTTCTCTTTTACTGTGCCATCTGCGTCTGCCTTAAAACATAGAATATTAAAACAACATGGATAGTAATCCTTAAACTAAGCTTACGACCTCTTTCTTGGGGCTCGAGAGCAAAGCTAAGCTATAGCTATACTATCCAATCTTGTAGTTTTTTCTTAAAAACCGTATTTCGTGAGATCGCTGCATTGATTTAACAGAAAACGTCTGTTTATTTTTGGTACAGGGAAATGTAAACGTGGGACAACGTTTAGCCATTAGAGATTAAACGCGAGGATGCGGCAGTATGAAAGCTTTATTTGCACGCCTAGATAATAAAAAGCTTTACCGGTCTAAGTAAAAAGAAAGCAGGAGAACAAGTCTTGCTAGAATTTTAGACTATGGTAAGTTTTTATATTGGCATTGTGGAGAAAAGGCTGAAAAGCTCACAAAACTTGAAACTCGGCATAGAGTGAGCTGGTTGGAAATAAGTTAACTTATTTTTTTTTCAAAAACAAGCAGTATTGTCACTGGAGTTACACACGTACCTATACTAAATTTCAGCTCAATCGGACCTCGTAACTTATCATTCGTGGTACAGCCCAGGGCATTTATCTTAGCAAATGATAAAAAACAAACCTTTTTATATCTCACTAATTTGGTTGAGTCTAGAAGATTGTGCAACGAAATCAAGGCCATTAATCAAGCTTGTAATAAAACGGTCATTAACAATTCTGAATTCTATAAAATCTTCCACCAAGGCCTCACTCTAAAAAATACTACGAGGCATAGACTACGAGGCAATACCACTTGTCATGATGATTGAATGTCGTCACTTTCTAGCGCATTTGGATATTTGGAATTTATAAAATACCCTTTTACGTTTAGAATAACATTTAAAAAACATTTCCTTTTGAAATTGGGATTGAAACCTATTAGAATTTACATTTGAAGTTTATAAAATATTCCCAAACTCAAATACTTATAATACAAAAAACTTTTACAAAAATAGCCTTTATCTCAAATTCTTATAAAACAACCGACATATCAAATTAGAAAACGCTTGAATATGACACATACTGTGAAAATAATAAAACTAAGTAGAATGTTATGTAATAACTTTTTCTATAACAGAATTTGATTGTAACTAAATTAACTATCATCATCAACCTATCTAATATTCGTCCACTGGTCGACATAGGCCTCTCTCCCAAGGAATGCCACATGGAACGATCTTCTTTTGCTTTACGCATTCACTTACCTCCAGCCTTATGCAGGTCGTCCACCACGGACACCCTACGTTGGCCGATTCGAGTTCTCTACCCGTTTACCACAACGCTCGTGGGTTCATCTACAAATATGACCAGCCCATTGTCACCTTAGCTTACTAATCCTAACCTCTTGTTCCGTCAAAACGGCAACGGCGTCAAGTTTTTTTTTCTTGTTTTTTTTTTTTAACCGACTTTAAAAAAGGAGGAGGTTATCAATTCGACTGTGTTTTTTTTTTATTATTATTTTTTTTTATGTTTGTTACCTCATAACTTTTGACTGGGTGAATCGATTTTGATGATTCTTTTTTTATTAGAAAGCTGACGCTTCCCATTTGGTCCCATTTCAATTTAGTCCAGTTCTGATAATGGTATCCATGAGAAAACCATATAAGTCTTAAATTTGCATTAAGTACGTGCGCGACAAATAGATGAATAACTCAATAGTCGGTCTTTTGAAGTCGGTTTTTGTTTTTTGTTTTGTAAAATAATGTTCTTGTTGCTGACTACGTACTTATTCTCAAATTAGTTTAATCTGCCTTCTTATCCACGTAGCGTGTTTGTAAACAAGAGATAATTTTATATACTTATTTGCCAATTTGCCATTTATACAGATCTAAAACCGATTAAGTTTTAATTCAATCATATGGCCCAAGAAACTTAAAATAAATCGACCTATTGTTTCACAACCTCTTGTTCCGCCAAAACGGAGACGACGTCAAGTTTTTTTTCTTCTTTTTGGCATACTACTAGACTAGTAGGTATTCCCAAATTAGTATAATCCGCCTTCTATCCACGTAGCGTGGAGACCATTAATGTCGTCCTTGACATTTCATAGGTTGTTAAAAGTGAATCTGCTTCCTAATTTGAATAAAATATTATTGAGGCTACGAAAGACATCAATTAAGCAAAACCAGTAATTAACAATGCATAATAGTGGCCACTAAAGTTTAGTAGTTAAGCATAGATAAACGTATAGGACACCATTTAATTAAAAGCCAATCTTACTAATACGTGTGAATGTTTTTTACTCAATCACGTAAAAAAGACAAACAGAATTAGATGAAATGTGATTTCATAATTATCATCATCGTCATCGTCAGCCTGTATCGACCCACTGCTGGGTAGGGTATAGGCCTCTACTCCCTTGTCCTATTTTCACTGTCTCAAGGCAATATCATCCACGAATAAAGCGCAATGAGTTTAGAACTTTAGACCTTAAAATAACATTTAGGCTACTTTTTATTCCGAAACAATTAACGATTCCTTTAAGATAGCGGGTACAACCGCAGGATGCAACTAGTATAAAATATTTTGCAGCAAAATTATTGGTAGCAAGTACTTTAAATATATTCTAGGGATATTAAGGTGTCTCATATGACTCTAAAGCAAACCCACCACCCTTATACCTCATATGCTTAAGGTAATACCTACTTAAATGCCCCTTAAAAGGTAATAAAAACCGCATATGCGAGCATCTTTATGAACGCAATATGAACCTGATCGTGACGAAATGGACATACATAGAAAGAGTAACATTCCGATGATGCGAAGGTTGACCTGACCCGCGAACAATGTCCGCGAGGTGACGGACGTAGGCTCAGGTGACTCAGGTGGTGTGACTGTAAAAATATACCTATACTTACCATTTATGTATCACAAATTATTACAATGTACCTATATATCCAGTGAATCTTAGCATATATCATATTGCACGTGGACATTGTCATCTTCTTGGAGCTTCACATTGTGATTACCAGTTAATAAAGCTGCAGATTCAACTTCGCGATGTTACTTTTGAGAATGACGTATTTTAGACAATAAGCTGACCTATTAAATAAGTTTTTATAAATTCTTAACTATGAAAAAGTAGAAAGAAAGGCGACGATAAAAATCTAATAATAATCTTAGTCTTAATTTTAATGCTCACATTTTCAAATTCAAATTCAAATTCAAAATAATTTATTCAAATATGGGTACATCAATGCACACTTATGAATGTCAAATACAATTTTTACGAATAAATTAATACACAATAAATTAAATGTCAAAGAAAACAATATTATTAGAATGTCAAAAAAATTATATAAATTATTGCAATGTCAAAATATCAAGGTATAAAATAACTACAATAGTAGGTATAATCAGTCAAGACACTTGTGAATGTCTAATACAATTTTTACGAATAAATTAATACACAATAAATTAAATGTCAAAGAAAATAATATTATTAGAATGTCAAAACAAAATATGTAAATAATTGCAATGTCAAAATATCAATGTATAAAATAACTACAATAGTAGGTATAATCAATCAAGTATTATTATTACAGTCTAAATACAATTTACGTAAAGAGACTTTATCACAGACGAAGTCTTCAATTTTATAGTAAGCCCTTTCAATTATAAAGTCTTTTAAAATTCTTTGAAAATCTGTGTCTTTCTTATTTACTAGAGTAACAGGCAACAAGTTCAATCATCAATCAAGTATTATTATTACAGTCTAAATACAATTTACGTAAAGAGACTTTATCACAGACGAAGTCTTCAATTTTATAGTAAGCCCTTTCAATTAAAAAGTCTTTTAAAATTCTTTGAAAATCTGTGTCTTTCTTATTTACTAGAGTAACAGGCAACAATTTCGACTTATATAAATAATTTATTCAGCAATATGCACATTTCACACCACGTAACACCTTACAAAATGCGTGCGCCTGACCTTTCTGTATATACCGTTCAGTTAACTATTTATCACTGTTCCTCATCAGTGGAGATGTCACTCAAGGTGTAGACGGTAGAAACGTTATGTATGTACATTACAAAACTCTTCTATTGACCTCGGGGTTGTCGAAGTCTCGAAGTTTCGAAGCTATGAAGAAAAATGTGCAAAGTTATCTTACAGAAACCCGGGATGAAATATAGAAAGAATAGGGTAGATAATTTGGGGCAGTATATGAGACAACCCCGAATTCGCGAAAAAAATCTGCTGTTCCGTAGCAACATTTTGTCGAGTGTCATTGACATTTTTCTATGGAATAGCTAATTTTTTTCGCGAATTCCGGGTTGGTCCAATAGTAAAAGTTGTTCGTAATGATGATCATAATGTTGTTCATATCCTTTTCTTGTAACTATGTAGGTCAAATTTTAATCAACTGTGATGAATTGTCGGTACCTACGTGTTGTTAGTGTATCTAATAGTTGGAACTTAATTATGATTCTTTGATGCCTCTACTCTACTCTTAATAAATTATTAATATATTTTTTATAATAAAAGGAAATTAACTATTTTATTTTTGTTTCGAGTGGAAATAATTTCGAGTAAACTTTTGTGCTGACAGAGCTACTTACAGCGAATAGTTAAAGGAGCTTTCACATCTTTCTCCTTCCAACGCTCATCCTGATGTAACTGATAGATGTAACATAAGGCGCGGCTGACATACGAGTATGTACAACACCAACTTAACTACACCTGGCTAAAAGAAGGTACTAAAAACTTCCATGAAAAGACTGCCATTCAGTTCAGAAAACACGATGATGTTTCCATTATCAACTGCAGAGATAAGTTGGTCGATCTGTACACATCTCTTGTTTCACAAGCAGATCCTCAAGGCCTCGACTCAGGGCGACCAGGCCGGGCACTCAGTCTCAGTGCTTGGGTGAAGCTCGTGTGGACTGGACAAGCATCATGAACAGGATATTGATCGTGCTTGCGTGCGTAGGCGCAGTTGGTGAGTACTTTTTTTAATATATACCTACTTAGGAAACTTAAGTGATAAAAGTGATACATAGGGTTATACTAAAACATGCCTAGGACATTTAGATGATAAAAATATGACTTAGGATTACTTAAAAATGCCAAGTGGAAATGTTGAGATGTCCATTTAGGTCAAAAATTATCAGGTAGTAAAATTTTTAAATTAGAATGGATTAGAGTCGATAAATATGTAAGACCTGTACCTATCCCAGCCGTGGGAAGATTTAATGGTTCAAATAAAAGTAGTACTAGTGGATAATCTGATAATCAACTTTATTAATCACTTAGAGTTAGTTATGTACCTACTTATAATGTACTTCAGACATTTAGGTAATTGAAATTAGTATTTAAAATGGCTAGTTAATTGCGTAGTTTAGATTAAGTTGTCCTTTTAGGTCAAATGTCAATAGTGATCAGATAGCTAAAATGTTAAATTATAATGGATTAGAGTGGATAAACTACCTTATTAATTACTAGCGACCTGTCTCGGGTTTGCACAGGTCTGCAATATAATATATACTAGCTGACTCGACAGACGTTGTCCTGTCAAAAGCCATTGCGTAACTATAGCAACCGTAGTATGTTGATGCTAACTTGTCAATTTATAGTAAAAATTATCAGTATATATATAATTTGCAATAAATTAAAATTGCGACTATAATTTGAGATTTAAACTATCCTATCTCTCAAGTTGGATCGAACTGCACCCGGTGTGCAAATTTGATTGAAATCGGTTAAGTAGTTTAGGAGTCCATTGAGGACAAACATTGTGACACGAGATTTATATATATTAAGATATAATAATAATATAATAATAATATATTAATATAATGTAGCATTCTAATTATGAAACAATTTTTGAAATCGATCCATTAGTTTTTGTGTTACAAACATACAAAAATCCAAAAAAAAAATCTTTCCTCATTATAATATTGTTATTATATTATTAGTGTAGAAGTGCAGACTTAGGGTTACTTCTTACGAAGGTGGTAGAACTCAAAGATGCCTCGTTTAGATTTTGTTGTCCGTTTAGGTCAACAAGGATTCAACCTTTCGGATAGCTAAAATGTTGAATTAGAGTGGATTAGATTGGATAATCTTTAATTGATTACTAAGGTTTATATTAAAATGGAGCATATTTAAATCACCTACATGATAAGGTTTTATTAAGCTTGAACGTGATTATGGAAGCTTAATTATTATTTTTGGGTTTTTTTTTCCAAGTTGTGTAAAGCTGTCCTTCAGATATACAGAGGAGTTTATTTGATGTATTTCGATCGAATACTACATAGGTACACATATACATATATATTATTATATTACGTATACACATACATATTATATACATATAATATGTACTACATAATATATTCATGTAATATGTAGTATTCGTATTTGTATGTATGGAGTACCTAGTTAGTTAGTTAGTTTAGTTAGTTATGTGATATTTCTTTTTAATTCGTAACCTTTTCCGATGTGCTATCATGCACGTGAAATTTTCGCATTACATAATATGGTTATGAACTTAATAAGCCACAAAAGGATATACAGAAGACCGACATTGAAATATGAGTACCTATTGTAGTAAAATTATTCAGTCATGCAAATAAACTGCATCTTTTCTGCATAGACGTAAACATTTCCTACTTCTTTATTATCTGAAACCGTCTAATATGCCGCAACTAATAACTGTGTTATGAGGTCAAACTGAGTCTGTTGAAGACACGTTCATGAATGAATTATCACCAAGGCGATGTTTTTCACGCGTCGTCTCCCCTAAACAATAGATGGGATTAGCAACAATAGTAGTCTTTAGTTACAGTTAATTGAAGTATTCAATTATCTTCACTTGCAAGAAGACTTGCACATTTGATTAATAGCTGTGAAGGTCCATGCGCGTGACGAATTTCAAACGGTTGTAAAAGTTTATGAGGAAATTTGAAAATTGCAAAAATTATAGATTACAGGGCATATGGGAGATTAAACAAATTTAACTCAGGGTGACGAGCGCAATGCTGTGCCGCGCAGGGTCTTGAATTCTGCGAGTTCAAAAATTCTGGGTGGTGCAGACCTGATATGGGCAAACGTGCGTTTAACATCAGGCGAGCGATTTGCTCGTCTCGTCACTCAATTAGGTATATAAAAAATAAAAAATGTAATTACTATTTAGGTTTTGGTCGTAGCTCTATTCGCTTATTTAGCAGAACATAGGCAAAATGGCAAAGTAGCAAAACCTACACACACACTTCTGACCCCATATAATTGGGATAAGACCAGTCAGATGACGAGTAGGCAAAATAACAATCAAAAATAAATTAGGTAAATATCTATCAGTGATTTAATCTTTAATTGGTTCATAAGTTCCGATGATAAAATAGCTCCTACAAATATACAATGTCGCAAACGGCTTTACCTCATTATAATATAGCAAAGATTAATTGTTAAACTCGTATCGTTTTATTTTTTGTGTACCTAACAACAAAATGAATAATAGCTAATACTTTATAAGAGCCATAATTTTTATACGAGTTACCTTTTGACCTTACAACAAACAAAAATTCTAAAAATTGTTATTTTTTTGTTTTTTTACGAATTTTTGACTTGTGACCACAGTGTCAAATTATACAAATATTTTATCATCATCAACAATTTTTCACCTACTGCTGAGTACGAGTATAGATTCCTCGTCAGTATGCTATCTTTTCCGGTCCTGTGCCAGTCTTTTCTAACCTTTCTGCTGCCTTAACAATGACATCCAACCAGGGGCCTGTTCTTGAGCGTTCGAGATTATCTCGATCAGTCTACTCTTAAAACATTTCAAACAAAAGTGACAGTGACCGAGATAATATCTCACTGACCAGAATTGGGCCTCAGATACGTTAAATCCTGTTTGATTTGACCCATCAACCAGCTCAAACTTAAAATTCAATATAGAATCTATTTATCTAGAATAACACGACGTTTATTTATAATACGAAGCTGATAAAAACTCTAAATCAAATTCGACCTTCACAGTAAGCCGAGAGATGAACGTTCATTCAGAATATATGTTGTTTATTTTTATTGTTAGATAGGTATTCGATATACTCTACAATATGTTATAAGTATAGATACATAATACATAGTAGTTTCCAAAACGAAACGTAAACGTCTTAGCAAATATTCTTAGGTTTTACTATACCTACCTGAGGTTTATCTATCGGAATATTTCTAGAACATCCACGTATTTAATTGTTGTGCATTATAAAAGACTATGAGTCGAATTAAGTAAAGTGGCATGTATTTAAATAGTTTAAAATATGTGTAACTCATTTTTCTTTGCATCGCCATTTTTAACAGCGTTGGCGCAGTATGGACAGAATTTCCAAAGCCAGGACAGGAATCAATACCAGCAGCAGTACCAGCCACAACCCACGGCACCTCCTCGCAACGCGGCCGGCTCCTGCCGGGAGTTGAACGAGAGGTACCCTGTGGGAGGCAGCTGCGATAAATACATCGAATGCATTGTAAGTACTGCCTAACGAAGTTTTCCTTGAGTCCCACTTGAAAGCCATTTTATTTGAGACTAGGTTCGTTTCTGATTGTTATGCACGGTAAGCACTGAGCAGTGGTCAATAACCTAGTCTGTCACAGTAAAAAAACAAGGAACGATTTGAATCGCCATCCCACCCAGTGTTTCCAATTAAATGTTCAATAACAATTAAATGCTCAACGTTTTCGTTGCCCAAGATGCGGGCCCAGTTTGGAACACCGAAACACATCACTATTGTTTAATTTTTTACAATATTAAATTTAAAATAAAAAATTCAGTAAATAAATATAAAACTATGAATGTATCTACAGATTAAATTAACCAATAAATTCATCTACGATACCTTAAAATTTAAATTTAAATAAAGCTGAAATTTTTCTTGCATATTTTTTTTTATCTTAATTACATAAGTAATCATGTTGTCCACAGAACGGAACAGCGGAGGAGAAGACATGCCCTGACGGACTCCGTTTCAACCCCGACGTCAACTTCAAAGCATACCCTTGCCAGTACCCCAACGAGGTCGCCTGCCTTGAGCGCTCTGCTTTACGTGAGTTTCTTTCCTTTCATTTTACTAAGCATATTTTTTAAATTATTACTCTCAGAGATAAATGCGCGGCTGCATACTAGCATTGATTATCCACCACTCTCAGAAATCTTGTACATTTACAACGCTTTTAAAATATATAAAATACTAGCTGACTCGACAGACGTTGTCCTGTCAAAAGCCATTGCGTAACTATAGCAACCGTAGTATGTTGATGCTATAGTAAAAATTATCAGTATATATATAATTTGCAATAAATTAAAATTGCGACTATAATTTGAGATTTAAACTATCCTATCTCTCAAGTTGGATCGAACTGCACATGGTGTGCGAATTTTATTATAATCGGTTAGGTGGTTTAGGAGTCCATTGAGGACAAACATTGTGACACGAGATTTATATATATTAAGACTAGCTGACTCGACAGACGTTGTCCTGTCAAAAGCCATTGCGTAACTATAGCAACAGTAGTATGTTGATGCTAACTTGTCAATTTATAGTAAAAATTATCAGTATATGTATAATTTGCAATAAATTAAAATTGTGACTATAATTTGAGATTTAAACTATCCTATCTCTCAAGTTGGATCGAACTGCACATGGTGTGCGAATTTTATTATAATCGGTTAAGTGGTTTAGGAGTCCATTGAGGACAAACATTGTGACACGAGATTTATATATATTATAGCTGACTCGACAGACGTTGTCCTGTCAAAAGCCATTGCGTAACTATAGCAACCGTAGTATGTTGATGCTAACTTGTCAATTTATAGTAAAAATTATCAGTATATATATAATTTGCAATAAATTAAAATTGCGACTATAATTTGAGATTTAAACTATCCTATCTCTCAAGTTGGATCGAACTGCACATGGTGTGCGAATTTTATTAAAATCGGTTAAGTGGTTTAGGAGTCCATTGAGGACAAACATTGTGACACGAGATTTATATATATTAAGATTAAGATTAAGTTATAGACATTATATCTGGGAAATGATTGTCATCTCTCTGATAAGTTTTTCTTGCACGTAGCCTGGCTGTCATAGGTAGTTTGGAAGTAAACTTGCAAGTTTGTACTTTTACTAAAAACTTCAAAACTATATTTGTAAGTCTAATAGGAAAACAGACATTGAACTCCAAGTGCCAAATAGTATCGGGTTCCAAGCAGAATTTTGATTATTTTTACGATAAAACAAAAAAAATAAGTGGATTCAACGCTAGTTGAAAATAAGCGAAATACCTACGAGTAGCTGAGTTCAACGCAAGGTCCATACGAATGAACCAAAATGGCCCATTCGTCAGATCAACAGATTACATGTCCAGGCTTTGTCATCGCTGATTTTAAAACTATTTTTTTCATTTTTCAAAGATATACGCTACGGCGTACGAATAATGATGAGTTGACGAGATTCTGGGCGATGAGAATATGTGAGCAGTTTGCAAAATTATGCCACCTGGTTTAAATGAGTCAGTTATCATGCGTTTTGTTGACAATATCAAGGCCATGGGAATATACTGGGTGGGATTTTCCAAGACTCAAAAGTTAGCCTGGAGTATGTTCTTGCTTTCCTTAAAACTTTTCATAAGCTCAAGCATGTTACTAGGAAATGATTTATGGACAAATTATAGATGTACACTGTAGGTAAATCCTGTGTGTTTTTCTTGACACACAGGTCGATTCAAAGCGATTCGAGCAGATTCGAGGTTCAAAACATTTTCAAAACTAAACGGCTCTTTCATTTATATTTCTTTAGAGCCAGCCGATCCCACCGACCAGTGCCCTCACCAGTTCGGCTACTACAAGCTGGGAGACACCCGCAACTGCAGCCACTTCAGAAACTGCGTCAATGGCGTGGCATACGACTTCACCTGCCCGGATGGCCTGGCGTACGACCCTGAGACCTACCGCTGCGAATGGCCCGACCAGGTCTCTGACTGCGATGCTGAAGGTAAGCTATAGCTTAAATAAAAAGAGAGTAGAAAGAGAACTCAATAAAGAATATTTATCACTCTATCTATGTATCCTATTATAACTTCAACTGAATCGAGAATAGACTAGCATAGCTTCGAACAGCTTCTCCGATTGGCTTAGGATAAGGAAAAGTTCGGTGAGCTGACGGCCAACATCAAGTAGTGAAGAGACACCATTTGATGATGATGAAACCTATAAGTGGAAAGTCCTTTTCGTTTTGGATCCTGATTTCTTTTGACAATGTTTATTGTTTTTTAAGAACGATATTGACAATGATCTTCTCTTGTCTTATCTAATTGAGTATTTTGTTGAAAGTGTCGCTAAATTAGGGTTGTCCCAGTTTTAACTTTTCCTGGTAGTACTATTGAAAATTTAGTACTCAATAAACTTAGTAATAGATCAGCTGGAAAACTTAAGGTGCGATCAGGGAAGATTCGAGTACCTATATCCTTTAAATTGATTCGTCCATTGCAAAAAGGCTCTATATCATAAGGGGTCCCGAATGAACCCCATTCAGAACCCTCTGATGAAATACATATTCCAATACATTTTGTGATCACTCTCTAACTTTTTTCTCTCTCTGTAACGTGGACGTGCAAAATGCTTCTTACTAAAGTATTGTTGATTTTTCGCTCAGCGACAGGCAGTCAAGGCTAACGAGATTTCATTTGCTTTATGGCTTGGTTCTGCAAATTCAGAAAGCACTTGTAGTGTCATAAAAATAATGTTTACGACGTGTCGGTAAAGTTTATGTGGTTTGAAGTCAGCGGTGTTTACAAAGATTTGGTTTTATATTTTACTTACTCAATACTTTGTCAGCAGCAATATAATAAAAGGTTTTCTTGTACTCATATAAATCAAATTTTTATAAAGCTTTTTTTGGGCAATTTCATAATTTAATTGGAAATAGTTTCCTTACGATAGTCAAGTAATTAATACAGATATTAATGTGTAATGTTTCTTCTTACTTTATAAAACACCAGCTGCAATCCTTGGTTTTACCTGAAATTTACGGAGATCTATTTGGTAGTACTTCAATTATATAGGAAATATCGTGTGATCGTCGTCTTCGCACACTACTTTCATCAAGATTAGTTCAGCCTTCCATCTTCTTCTTCTTAGGTAACTATTGAAGACCTCTCCAACTAGTGAAGGTTGGCTGTAAGCTTTGCACATTTAGCCTTAACAACCGACTTATCTATATTTTAGTACTATGTCGAAAATTGGATATCAGATCATATCGACTAACAATCTCAATATTTCAGCTTTCCTCGGATTCCGTTGCCCTGAGATCCCTACAAGCAAGGAGCTTGGCCCCCCAGCTGGATTCAGATACTACAGGTAAAACAAATAAAAAGTTATAAACAGATCAACTAATATTATTAACTATTAACATACTATAAGGGAAGACACAGAAAAGATAAGAGTTAATGGAATTGAAACGAGCGAGAGCCGTCTATAAAAAAATGTGTAGATATATCGGATTTTATTGCCGAGAAAAATAAGGGCATATAACGAAATGGAAAGGCCAAATAGAGCAGTTTCTGTAATTTCCTACTTGATAGATGTAGAATGTAATTTTCGTATAACACAGTATTTCGAATGATTCCTACTACATTTTACCCATTCTAGACTCCCCCCAATGATTAACATCCTGTACCTATACTTTTCCTTGGGAGTCTTCAAAAGATATCCTGATACTGTACTGAAATATACATAAATATCTCCCTCGATGGCCAGTACTGGTCAGCCTCTGCGTTTGACATAATGCACCAAGATCTAATAGGTACATACCGCCATACATAACCTAGAAAGCGCTTAACTGATATTTGGTCCAATATTAGTAAACTCTTTTGTAGCTTGGTCAGTAAAATTGATAGGATTCATTATAAATTGAACACCTAAGTGATATCTCGGTTGCCTACTTTTACGCTCATTGTTAGCTTACGCATGGCAGCATATGAGCGCATAGCACCGGTGCGTTGTCCTCTACCACATTGTCTAAGTCACCACATCCTGTATCCACAACTAATATTAATATAATACCACATATTAAAGTGATAGAACGGAATGCCAAGAACTGGTTAGGAAACGTGCGACCGGTCAGCGTCCAAATGTCAGCAGATGAGCGACCTTGGTTACATCACCTTCTTAGAAATACCTATAATTTGCCAACATGGGTAGTGGGTACTCTAATGTTAAATGATTATTCAACGTATGCACCTTATGGGATCCGCTTAAGCGCCATTCAGCTCAAGGTTTTAGTAAATTGTGGCGATGATCATTATTACAAATTCAATACAAGCTATTATCGTTATTAAATCAACATAATTTATCTCTTCAGCCGCCTAGGCAACAGTTTCACAACCAGTTGTCAAAAATAACGCATAATCGTGCTCAGCCAGTTGCCGAATTACGGTTTAAAAGGTTGTGTAATAGAACCACGGCCACATAATTTAGCATACAAAACTGTGGATGGGTTTATAGTTCAAACTATAATATAACAAATCATTCAGGCAACCAACTTTATTAAAATCAATTCTTTCTCAACAAGGAAATTCTTGATGCGGTTGTTATTGTTACGTAACTGAGGCAGACGGTACAGCACTAAAGATGCCTATACCGAGCAAAGGGATTATGAAGGCTGTGCATGATAAACGACGATGACAACGAAATCGACTCCTATTATGAAATGAGATTTCATCATGAATCATATTTGTTAGTTCCCTCGGACTATAAAAATGATGAAAAAACAATTGTTAAACTAGCACAAAAGTTCGATTTGTTGACCTACCCAGGCTTCAAAGTGGATGAATGACAATTCTAACAGGACGAAACGATATTTAGTATTTGCACTACGCCTTTCTCTTTCTTTGCTCTTTTGATCTGTCTTATTTACATTGTTTGCATCTTCTGTTTGTATTGGTTTTTTTGTTTTCGTATTTTTTTACAAGCATTTATTTAACTTGCAATATTTGTACCTGTTTGTTATGACTGTGTGGGTCGAATATTGCAACATAATTTTGAACTACTCCCAATGTACGATTGACCTGAAATTTGATAAACCAGTTTCCGATGACAATAAAATAAAAGCTTGTGTGAACTTTTTTTCTGTTATCATGTCTAATAGCTATTGCTTATTTTCCTCCTTACTTTTACAGGTCCGATGTGAACTGCCAAAAGTACTTCATCTGTATCGAAGGTAAACCCCGTGCCCTTGGCTGTGGCGGCGACGCGGCTTTCGACGAACTCACCACGACTTGCGTATCGGCTGACGAAGTTGACGCATGTCCTGCAGAACTTAGGTAAGTAACTATTAAAAAAAAACAACTAAACTTTAAAATTTTATAACGAATATTTTTAATGGATATATAAAATAATCACGATACGATTCATGACAGTAGCCCAATGCTGCTGATTTATTTTAATTTTTATGAAATTGTGCAAAAGGATGGCATTGGGCACAGTAAGGGAAACATAAAATTAAACTTTGTCTTTAAGTTTTAGGGAAAATCATAAATGAAACGACTGTGTTTACTGTACGAAGAAAACTTTATTGGATTAAAATAATAGATCAAGATTTACTGAATGAATGAATGAATGAATCATTCTACAATTAAAAAAAAAACTTAGTTAGGTTACCAGAACTTAGAACTACAAATTAGGTAGAAACGCATACCAGAACATAAGAACATAACAAAAACAATCATTCTTATTCCAGGGCTTCAGCCGCACGCGCAAGGGAAGCAGAAAAGCAGCTCTTGGCGAGAGAACTGGAGTTCAGCTCCAACAAGTCATTGAAGAAAACGAGATATTAAGAGTACTTAATAAATAATAGTATTAGGTAGAAAGGACTTGGCTTACCTATAACATATCAGTTAATAATATGCAGAAGAATTATTGTAATTTTTATTGGCGCTCAACAGTAAAAAAAGTTTGTATGGGCCAAGTGACTCCCTGATAGGTTTCTGTCTTTCTGTATTGCGCCTAAGTTAAATGATATTTGTCAATCTTAGCAACTGCTAAGTATCGTTTTAAGTAAGGCGCAATAAAGCTAACACTACTTAGTTATTCAGATAAAACTGGCAGAAACAACGTGCCAAACTTTTGTGACATTGGCAAGCCGAGTCCTTTTAAAGTTGGCGTCTAGTCTAAATAATTTGATTTGCCATAACAGCACCATGTTCTTCAAAGCACGAACTATTGTAAATACATAACGTAAGATAAGAAGTGTTTTCTAACCACCATCATTCGCAATTTGTAAATTTAACACTCATGCCATATTGACTTATTAAATATCCGTGGTTCTCTGAAGATCTAAAACAAAAACAATTTCAAATTATTATTATGTTTTACAGCCTCCTAAGAACCGAGTAGTCCTTAATAGGGGTATACTCCCAACGGCCACCACTAAAACAGGCCCCAGTGGTGGCCGTTAGATCAGTGCATTATTTTTTGTCCCAACGGCGATGTGGCAATATTTTTGATATGATTATGAATAGATTTGAAGACCTAATTTTGGTCTGATTCTTTTTGGTCACTTTGGTACGACTACTGGTGTGACCACAAAGAAAAAGTTTTATATAAGGTCAAACTCTTTATTTCACATTTTCATACTCTAAATCTGCACTGTTTTTTTCATTTTTATATAAATAAGAATCCGTAGCAACATAGGTACTATAGGTAAATTTAATACTACTGTATTTATCAATAAACTCGTTTAACAATTTTAATGTATGTTTTATTGTCTCTCTAACTACTAAATAATGTATTCTCATGTATGTAGATTAACTTAAATCTGATTTTGATGGAATAAAGTCTGTATAAATATTGGCGTAAAGGGTGCATTTGTATCATTCGGACAATATCCCGAGAAGGAAGAACATAACAAGATGTTCTACTACTTCGGCTTTGTTTTGGTGCTTGTGGCTGCGGGTAAGTATTCAAAAGTCTAAATATTTCTCATTGGATCATCTTAGTATATTTTAAACAAAAACCCCACAAAACTTCACCTCACCTCTCCTTACTTTCTCGACTAGGTATTTAAACTACTATTTAAAGCCTTGGATTAAACTTGGAAACTGAAAATTTTCCGTGATAAAAAGTAGCCTATGTGTTAATCTACCTCTAAACAAGGGCGTCGCCAAGGGGGGGCAGGGGGGGGCAGTTGCCCCCCCCTAGAGATCAAATGTAGCTAGCCGCAAGGCGACCAAAGTGCGAGCAATTCACTTCCTTACCTATTAATAAATTCCGCATCGCATGACAAAACGTTAATAAATTCACAAGGTTTAATGTAAATTGTAGAAAATATTGAAATATTCAGAATAACATTAAGATTTAGACATCCGTTTTAAAAATCGCCGCCATTTTCATCACGATCATCAGATTTGCCAAAACGCAAGACCATTAAACAGTGTAATAATATGTAGATCCAGATCCAAAATATCACCCTCATAGGATCACTGGAAGATCCACTGGAATTTGACGAAAACATGAAATACGCCATCTTGGATTTTTGTTTCTGAATCTCGATTGTCGTTATGAACCTTTAGCCCCTTGACAGGGAAGCGAAAATATTTCTTCAAGTACATTCCATCCATCTACAGCGGTTCCATAGCTGTGAGCATTTCCTTTTTTTTTATTTGTATGACTGTCAAACTTTTTTGTATGGCGATGGCGACTATGTTTTTTTATCATTTCCCCAAAAATTTGATCTACATTTCAAAAGTCGGGTGTACCCCTCTATATCCTTCTACCGTTTCCGAGATACGAGAGGTAAAATTTTTCGTCAGCCATCATCATCATTTATCCGATTTGAGCCACAAAGAGTCATTTTTCAAAGTGTTTCTTGAGATTGTCGGATTTAGCGATGTTGAAAACTTGAGGAAAACTCATTTACAAACTTGTGATATGATCTACTGCTAACCGAGGCTTCGTTAAGAGAAATTGTCATCTTTTTGGCCTGGTCTGAAATGAATATCAACATATCTCAAAACCATGAGTCCTACCAACATGCATTTAAAAGCAATACTGTAGGGAATGTTATATAGAACATACTTGTCTTGAACAGTTTCCTAGTAGCTTGAATTGTTTTTGAGAAAATCGCGAAAAACCCATTTTGGTGACCTTCTACCCGGAGTAAGATTTTTTGCACGTATCGGATCGATGGTGACTTTTTAGATTTCATTTATGATGGTGTTTCAAACAATCCTACCAATTTTCAGCTGGGTGGAAATTACTGTACCTTCCAATGTCTAAATTGTCCCGACTCTATTGTGCTGTCGAGGGCTTGTGAAGTTTTATACATTGATATTAGAACCGTGTTCTTATTACAATCGTCATCGAGGCAAAGACTTCCAAAGTGTAACGCTTTATGCTCTCGGCGTTTATTTTTTTTATCCTCCATAATATTGCCCCATTGCCCCCCCCTTAGTCATAAGCTGGCGACGCCCTTGCCTCTAAACCATGAACGACCTTCACTCCAAATTTCATGTAGGTAAATCCATTCAGCCGTTTCAGCGATCATTAGTAACAAACAGACATACTTTCACCTCTAAAACATTAGTAAGGTTTACACTGAAATTAAAGGTCATCTAACATGCTTTCCACGTTGAATTGCAAAGTGATTAGTTGGTTAGTTAGCCCGAAAAACGCCGGCATTCCTTCTTCGTGGACCTTTCGGAAGAATTTAATTTTAAGTTTCTACAACATTACGGCCATGGCCTTCTTTCTCCTGCTAAGTTCACCTAAGCCCCGATCTTGCTAGAACATCTGTATCTGTACTGCAATAATGGACTCTATCCTCGGTCAACAAGCAATGATAACATTATTGTCAACTCATCTTGGAGCCAGACAGCCAACTGTTCTTGCCTGTCACAGCTTTTCCCGGAATATCTTCAAACTTAACAACTTTCAATAACTCTAATAACTCTTTATTGCAGCCAATGGCTTAGAAGACAGCCGACCAATTCGCGCTACTACTGATATTCCAAAAATTTGGACAATTTATTCCACTCCATCACCAAACGAACTTAACCCTAACTTGGACTCTGCGACTGGCTCTACTGTCATGACCCCGGAAGATTTGAAACCACCAGGTGAACTTGTCATATTGGGCTATGAACCAATTTATGGAGTACTCAATTCAACTAACGAAGGACCAAAACTGTCGCGAGACTGGGACTTTAAGTGTACACGACGATTTGGCTACTACAGATACGAACAGAGCTGCGACATTTACGTAGAATGCCGGGTAAGTTGAATACGATGGCCTATAAAAACTGCTTTTTGACAAAGGTAACGAAATCGATTATGTTTTTGTTTGACAGAACTTCCGCGCGTCTCGCAAGGTGTGCCCGGATGGGATGCACTTCAAGGAAAACCCAAGTTGGTCCGAGTACCCGTGCGCCTACCCCCCGGAGGCTCAGTGCCTGATTCGTGGTGGTGCTCGTATGTATATTAACTTTACGTGTGTCTGTACAGTCGATAGTCTCTACTGACTTCATGCTTGACCTATTTTGTGGATGCTTCCAGGCTGATTTTTGATCGACAGACATTGCTTTTGCCCTCTTTCTAGCCACTCGCTTACCGATCTCAATAAAGATGGACCTATTTTGTGGATGCTTCCAGGCTGATTTTTGATCGACAGACATTGCTTTTGCCCTCTTTCTAGCCACTCGCTTACCGATCTCAATAAAGATGCCAATAATCTAAATACTACCCGAAAAGTTTGCTCTGTTCACCCAAACTATTCCAGCTCCAATAGGATGTCTTTGTACTGCTGGCCCAACCTATCCAAAATCATTAAAGATGCTCATGACAACGACTATCAATCTTATTTTCAAGTACCACCAAGGCACACTGCTGAATGCCCGCGCCAGTTCGGAAACTACCCCATCATCAGCGACCAGTATTCGAAGTACGACCGATGCAGCAGCTACATCTCGTGCGCGTCCGGCATTGCCCACGTGATGAACTGTACCTTTGGCTTGGTTTTCAACCCTGAGATCAACCTGTGCGACTGGCCAGAAAAAGTTCCTGGTTGCAGAGGTAAAAAAAGATAAAACTAATTTTAAAAAAAGGCAACATAAAAATATAAAAATAGTAAAGTCAAAAGTTGAGTAGGAAGGATTAGTAGAAAACGTCCTACATAATAATATAATAAGAGCTCAAACCTCTGTCATAACGGCTATGATGATTCATAAGGACCTTTTGCGCAGAAACTATCACATTATTTTGCAAATAATAAAGTAGTAATAGTACCTATGTACCGCTATTCTATTTACTAATATAATAGTAATATGTTAGCTATACTACTAATATTATAAACGCGAAAGTTTGTGAGTATGTTTGTTGCTCCTTCACGCAAAAACGGCTGAACAGATTTACATGAAATTTGGAACGAAGGTTGTTCATGGTCTGGATTAACACATATGCTACTTTTTATCCCGGAAAACGCTGGTGAAACCGCGGGGCGTAGCTAGTAAATACCATATATAATACCGTATGCCATAAATACCTTATTAATATTATTATTAATAATTATTTATATTTATATTTATATATTTATATTTATATATTATTTAATAAATATTATTAATAATTTGTTCCTGTTTAATTTCAGACGTCTTCGAATTCAAATGCCCGGTTCCCCATCTAGGCGAAGAAGACATGGTTATTAATTATAGGTGAGGATACCTTTACAGTCAAAAACAGAACAGCACAACCGAATTCTATTCAATACCAACTGAATTCTCCACATAACGCCAGGAGGCTAAGCATGGGCGGTAGACAAATATATCTATATTTTAGCTTTTACGCGCGGAAAAAACAGTGGAAAGAGTGATTTATCCACGGCTCGTACTCTATATTTATCCCTCTAACAGGGAACCCAACCTAAAAGACCGCCATAATCAATATTCCTTCGAATTAACTTAAATCGCAAAGGCTTAATTTTAGTCACAGTTTCGCCAGCAATGAAAATTCTTGTATGGAAGTATATTTTTTTTAGGCCTACCTAGGCTGGGCAATGCCTTGTATACTATTCTTCTTCTATTGTTTTCTACTACCTATTATATTATTTTATCTTCTATATGTTCTTCTGTCGTATTTGCAGATACCCCAGCGACCCTGAGTGCCGCTACTTCTACTCCTGCCTGAACGGCGGCTACAGGGTGCTGGCCTGCGACGAGGGCCTCCTCTTCGACCACCGAATCGGCAGATGTGTCGAGTACGACCACTTCATTTGCGAAACTGAAGCTCCACTCATTAACTTAATTCAATTATAATTTCTTTAACTTCGAGTCTTTGAGAATAAAAGTATTTATAGTTAACTTCTTAATATCACTGGCCTTACTTATAACCACTGTTTAAAGTTAATCAATGCCAAAAAATATCTGACAACTTCGCACTGATGTGAAATGTCACGTGCGAAAATTGGACGGAGAATTATAAGCAGTGGTTAAGCTAAGGGTTTATAAGTAAGAGGCTTTCGTAACAATTTCTCAATATCACTAATTACTCACACTAAGTGTATTTTAATGATGTGTGAAATAGATTACAAAATTTTTGCTAAGCCTAATAAACGAAATGAATTTAGTAACGCTCTCTTTTTATTAGTGACATAATATGTTATACCTCTATTAAGCGAGAATAGCAACCATTTCAGTTAGTTTATAGTTTGTCCTACTTACTCTTACAATATTATTAAGTAATATTAAAGTCCTATAAAATATAATAAAAAAAATATCTGCACTTTTGTTTGGTACCCTACTCTCATCACGAACCTAATGAATTTCGACGAAAATGATAAAAAATATTATATACCTTTACCTACTGGCTGTTAAAATCAAGTGTTTTTGAAGAGATAATATTAAATAATAATATTATATTATACTAGCGGCCCATCCTGGCTTCGCACTATAAATTGAGATATTGTGAGCTATCCTATCTGTTAAGTTAGATCGAACTGCACACGGTGTGCAAATTTGATTGAAATCGGTTAAGTAGTTTAGGAGTCTATAGCGGACAAACAACGTGACACGAGATTTATATATATTAAGATTATATTATATTTGAATAATAATATTTTATATAACTGGAAAAAATTGGGGGAGACCTTTGCCCAGCAGTGGGATAACATAGGATATATATTATTTAAATATATATCCTATGTCAAATAGAAAAGAACTGCTAATCTTCGAACGACAACACATTTCCTTGAGTCGTAACTAAGAAAAGAACATTCTCGATCAAGTCACCACTCAAACTAAAACAAACAAAACCATAATCGGTTCTGCCATTTGGGAGCTACGACGCCACAAAGACAGACTACAACCTACTAAATTTATAACACCCTTCTTTTTGGCGTCGAAGGTTAAATCAAGACGACCTGCAATTCACGTAATCGTCGTTGTTCCTAATTTATAAACTAATTCTCCAAAATCTGTGAATGTACCTTATTCTGGATATAAGAATGAACAGAATCGTCGAATCTGTAGATAAACTTAATTCGGAAATAAGAAAGTAACGAAGGCTAAGGCTTTTTGATAAATATTCACAGTTGGACCATGAATAGCTGGACTTACCCGCGGTAAGACCAGTTAGACAAAGCGGTTGGTCCACGAGTCGTCAGTGGTTTCTTGCGGCTACAAGGTTGCTAACTATGTTGATTGCTGAAATCTTTTGAGTATTAACATTCAATAAAGCTACATGAAATTGCTCCAAAACGACTAAAAATGAAAAAAAAAACGTTCAGCTCAGCTACTTTCGATACCTAATTCTATTAGGGAATTTTTTTCCTGGAGCCTTACCGTTTTTAACTACTGGGAATAATTCAAATGTTTAATTTTAAACGTAAGTAATTTTCAAAATTTTACCAACCCAAGCCAAGCTTTTAGGTACGATTCCTACTAATAGGTATAGGGGTTTGAGAAATTAGGCTAAGATTATTTTTAGTTTTGTTTGGATAACTTTGGTTTATGTAATGTAACAAATATATTCAATTCATTAAATAAAAATGTCTTCGAGAAACTAAAAGAAAATTAATCAGAGTTTTTTTCTGCTATCGTCTACATTTTATCCTTTTAGTCCAACTAAACTTATAATAGACTAGCTGACTCGACAGACGTTGTCCTGTCAAAAGCCATTGCGTAACTATAGCAACCGTAGTATGTTGATGCTAACTTGTCAATTTATAGTAAAAATTATCAGTATATATATAATTTGCAATAAATTAAAATTGCGACTATAATCTGAGATTTAAACTATCCTATCTCTCAAGTTGGATCGAACTGCACATGGTGTGCGAATTTTATTATAATCGGTTAAGTGGTTTAGGAGTCCATTGAGGACAAACATTGTGACACGAGATTTATATATATTAAGATAGATGTAAAAAATTATGTCTGGATGTTTCTTACTTAATCATGCACGAACGGCTGAACAGGTTTGGATGAAATTAGGTGAGGAGGTAGTATACGTACTCTGAATACTTTGTATCTAAGACTAGATGCACCCCGCCGTTTCACTCGCTTTTTTTAATATACTTTTAAACCACCCCTGTATTAGAGCGAACAAAACAAAAAAATACTGTTCAAATCGGTTCAACCGTTTTTAGTTTTAGCGAGACTAATGTAATGGGTTGATTAGTACGTAACGAGTTCAGTGGCGAGACAGTGCCCTCGACCGAGTAGGTACTCGGTTTGTTTAAAGCTTTTGACGAGGCGAGGCAGTCACTAGAACCGTAAAATTGTTTGCTCGGCCGAGTACGCCCATTTACTGTCTCGCCACTGTACTCGATACGTGTAATCAACCCATAACTAACAGCGATTCATTTTTATACACATACTCGTATCTATAAGAAAGAAGAAGAAGTAGATAATTGAACAGTTCTAACAAGATACTGGGAGTTACCGCGAGGTGCAGCAGCTGAAACATATCCTCAATTGAATAGAAAACTTAAAAACTAGATAGTAATAACTAATCACCCTTCGAGGGTAGACCTGTATCCCAGCATGGGATGTATGGGAGGATTAAAGGTAGAAAATGATGATGATGAACTAGATAGTCTCATGAAACAAAATTATAGAGTTAAGATTTGAATTTAGAGTTTTACAGTTTTACAAAACGTAAAATTTACAGGTTCTTAGCAGAGTTAGATTTAAAAAAAACATAAGGTAAGGTACCCACCCATGGAAGCATATCTTGCAAAATATCCTCTTAGAATCTTCCCTACACCACTGTACTTTCATATTTGTAAGATCTACATAGTTTCATCTTGGTTAATTTGTATACAGGGTTTTAAGGAAGGGTATGCCAAACCGAAAAAGGCTATAATAATCGGGGCAAATTAGACCAAAAAATAGGGGTAAGCTTACATTAATTCACACCCAGCTGAAAATTGGTAGGATTGTTCAGAACACCATCATAAATGAAACCTAAAAAGTCCTCATCGATCCGATACGTGCAAAAATTTTTACTCCAGGTAGAAGGTCACCAAAACGGGTATTTCGTGATTTTCTCAAAAACGGTACAAGCTACGAGGATACTGTTCAAGACAAGTATGTTCACTATAACATTTTCTACAGTATTGCTCTTAAACGCATGTTGATAGAACTTATGGTTTTCGAGATATGTCGATATTAATTTCAGACCAGACCAAAAAATTGACAATTTCTCTTAAGATGCCTCAGTCAGCAGTAGATCATATAACAAGTTTGTAAATGAGTTTTCCCGAAGTTTTAAACATTGTTGAATCCGACAATCTCAAGAAACACTTTGAAAAATGACTCCTTGTATCTCAAATCGGATAAATGATGATGATGGTTGACGGAAAATTGAACCCCTCGTATCTCGGAAACGGAAAGAGATAGAGGGGTACACCTGACTTTTAAAATTTAGATCAAGTATGGACCTTTCTAGGGAAATGATAAAAAAAGATAGCCGCCATACAAAAAAGTTTGACAGTCATACAAATAAACAAAAAAAAAAGGAAATGCTCATAGCTGTGGAACCGCTGTAGATGGATGGAGTGTGCTCGAAGAAATATTATAGAGATTTATAACGACAATCGAGATTCAGCAACAAAAATCCAAGATGTCGGATTTCATATTTCCGTCAAATTTCAATGGATCTTCTAAATTTTAAAGTGATCCTAGGCAGGTGTAATTTTGGATCTGGAGGCTCTTAAGGTCCTTAAATCCATTCCTGAAATGATTTTTTTGGTTCGGCCATTTTTCAAAATGGCTGCCATACAAAAGAAAAGGAGTGAAGTTACAATACTTCGCACCCAGCTGAAAATCAGTAGGATTGTTCAAAACATCATCACAAATGAAATCTAAAAAGTCCTCATTGATCCGATACGTGCAAAAAAAAACACTAAGGGTAAAAGGTCACAAAAACTGGTTTTTCACAATTTTCAGAAAAACAGTAAATTTTATCATACAATTAGCCATACCAAATTTTAGATCAGATAATTATCTACAAAAAATGACAATTTTTTTTCCTAAGAGCCACCGTTTTTGAAATATAACGACTCAAAAAGTTGAAAGAGTTGTAATCGTCATAATAATTATGCACACGTTTCCACGTCACCTTAGAGGTAGTGAGCTTAACGCGTTTTAACGAATATTGCTTTTATTATATTCAACCTATGCCAATATCTTTTATTGATCAATACTTAGTTTCAAATTAAACAGACTCACAACAGAAACGTGGAATAGGCCTACAGGGAAATCACGTTAAAAAAAACGCGTTACCCTTAGTGTTTTTTTTTGCACGTATCGGATCAATGAGGACTTTTTAGATTTCATTTGTGATGATGTTTTGAACAATCCTACTGATTTTCAGCTGGGTGCGAAGTATTGTAACTTCACTCCTTTTCTTTTGTATGGCAGCCATTTTGAAAAATGGCCGAACCAAAAAAATCATTTCAGGAATGGATTTAAGGACCTTAAGAGCCTCCAGATCCAAAATAACACCTGCCTAGGATCACTTTAAAATTTAGAAGATCCATTGAACTTTGACGGAAATATGAAATCCGACATCTTGGATTTTTGTTGCTGAATCTCGATTGTCGTTATAAATCTCTATAATATTTCTTCGAGCACACTCCATCCATCTACAGCGGTTCCACAGCTATGAGCATTTCCTTTTTTTTGTTTATTTGTATGACTGTCAAACTTTTTTGTATGGCGGCTACCTTTTTTTATCATTTCTCTAGAAAGGTCCATACTTGATCTAAATTTTAAAAGTCAGGTGTACCCCTCTATCTCTTTCCGTTTCCGAGATACGAGGGGTTCAATTTTCCGTCAACCATCATCATCATTTATCCGATTTGAGATACAAGGAGTCATTTTTCAAAGTGTTTCTTGAGATTGTCGGATTCAACAATGTTTAAAACTTCGGGAAAACTCATTTACAAACTTGTTATATGATCTACTGCTGACTGAGGCATCTTAAGAGAAATTGTCAATTTTTTGGTCTGGTCTGAAATTAATATCGACATATCTCGAAAACCATAAGTTCTATCAACATGCGTTTAAGAGCAATACTGTAGAAAATGTTATAGTGAACATACTTGTCTTGAACAGTATCCTCGTAGCTTGTACCGTTTTTGAGAAAATCACGAAATACCCGTTTTGGTGACCTTCTACCTGGAGTAAAAATTTTTGCACGTATCGGATCGATGAGGACTTTTTAGGTTTCATTTATGATGGTGTTCTGAACAATCCTACCAATTTTCAGCTGGGTGTGAATTAATGTAAGCTCGGATGTCTAAATTGCCCCGGTTATAATAGTAGGTAAGTACTAGTCATTATGAACAACTTTTACTATGGGACCAACCCGGAAATAGCGCAAAAAAATTGCATACATTTTGTCGAGTGTCATTGACATTTTGTCTACATTTCTTTTTCAATTAATATCGTGGGATGTAGCTGAACCTGAGTAAATAAATAGCATTTATAATGATTTTCATGAGCTACTGACTGTTAGAGATTTCACGCCTTCTACGATTTTATTTTTGAGTCTGATTAATCCCCTAAAATGCCCCACCTAATTATTTTTGACGTGACAACGTCTTATAAATCGATGGAGATAAAAATGCAAATAAAATTAAAATTTTCTTTTGAAAAATGAAACCATTCCATCAGTATTTTCTTATGACGTTGTCACGTTCAACTATCGTCAGTAAACCGACTTTACAGACAACCGATTTTTAGGTTTTAGTACATTATTTACATCATTTTTAGAGTTCGGAACCTCCTTCGGGGAAGAATCCTTAATAAACTCGTGAATCTGTCCATCTGTACGTCAAAGACAATTATCTCGGAAACTATAAATGCCAGCGATCTGAAATTTGGCATGACGCTCGATAATGTTAACCGTTACAATTCTCAGAAAAAAAATGATAAGAAATAGGTTTTTACCTGAAAATGGGGTTTCGAAATAGGGATCCAAAATTTTAAAGCCAAGCAATATGGTCATGTGGGGTATCAGATAAAATTTGGACATATCAAAACAATATTTTTATTTTTTTTTTACGATTTGTATGCAGTTTTTTTATTTCAAAAAAACTGTAAGAAAATTATGAAAAAATCTGAATTCATTCAAGTAGATAGATAATTACGTGAACTTATAACCCGACATCGGCGACGTGAACTAGACAGGAAAAATATAGCAAGGTGGTTTACCTAACCTAGTAGTTTTTTTAATAAAAATATTAAAAATAATGGTCTTGGTTATATCAATTCAGTTCCGTAATTTGTATTTAATCGTACTGAATTGTGATTTGTGTTGTGTTAGATGCGATTTTAGGGTTCAAAACCCTCGACATGAGAGTTTTCGCTTTGACAGATTTATTATTTTTACAATAACTTTTACTCAATTTAACTACTAATTTTATTCTTAATTTTTATTTATTTTTTAGTTGTTAAATTACTTATATGTAGTATTTACTAGAACGGAATGAGTGGCGTACAACAAGAGAGGTTTATACTCAGCAGTGGGCGATAATGGACTGATGATGATAATGATGATGAGAACGGGCAAACAGACCGACAGGTGGACGAACACAAGGGGTTCTTTATTGTACTCCAGAACTCTATAAAAAACATTTTTCCAAAATGATTTAAAAGTGAACCAAACCTATCCCGTCAAAGATAAAATAAACAGTAGATCTCTTATGCATTATGATTGTGGTTTTGGTTATGTACCTAGCTTAAAATTTTATTTATTCAAGCAATCCTTACTTGATGGATCGCCTATCACAGCAACGTGTTTAAGCTCCCTTGAGCGTATTATTTTCATGGCAGGAATAATTTTAATTTTAAAACTATTTTTAAAATAAGCTGTTATTGCATTGTCATCGGAGTTACACACGTCACGTATAGGTACCAAATTTTAGCTCAATTGGACATTGGGAAGTGGTTCAAAGTGGATTTACAAGGTTCCACCAGAACAAACATAGTTTAGCGTGTCAAGCCAAGTTCAAGTGACAGAACTGGCGAGCAGCACCGTGTGTTACACGAACCGTTTGGAGCCACTTTTGACCTCCTTATAACTCAAAAACTATTTCACAAACGTGTCAAATTTGGCTCATATATTAAGACTTGCGAGATACATGCATGTGTGCTCCAAATTTCATAAACACATAGTTATATACATCCATAAACAATGCAAGTTAGATAAACGCTTTTAAATAAAATAGATAAGTAAATAAACGTTTCACACTCATAGCCCACTAGGAATAAATCCTGTATCGGGGATGCCATGGAACACACACAACGACAAGGACAACTAACACCCAGACCCAGAACAGATATTTAAATTCATTATTCAAACATCTGCCCGGCCGGAAATCGAACCCGGGACCTCTGGCTTATAAGGCGGATACACTACCGCTGAGTCAAACAGACCGACAAAAATATTATAAGTCCTTCACAAACCCTCGGGTATAGTACAGCCGCACCGCATTCACAATAGGTACCTACATTTTCCCCAATTTTCTAAAATTTTGGCTCAACACATCTTTTCTTTGTTTAGCCGTATAGTAAACTTGTTTTAGAAATTTAATACCGATTTTATTGTCTCTAACTACTTATATAATTTGTGTCATGTGGAGATAAAGTAAGATTTGATATTGATGGCCTATTTTCTGTATATATATTGACCAAGAGGGATGTATTGGCATCATTCGGAAATTCTTCCGAGAACGAAGGACTCAAGATGCTCTACCGCTTTGGTTTCCTCCTTGTGCTGGCGGCTGCAGGTAAGTTTTTTAACTCGCAATAAATGTAACTGTGTTTGTTCGGGTGGAATCTTGCAACTCAATTTTAAACCACTTCCTGATGTCACATTGAGCTGAAATTTGGTATACGTGTGTAACTCCGATGACAATGCACTAAAACCTGGTTTTTAAAAATATTTTTTAAATTAACTTTCATTGAATTATTGATTTTGATGACGAGGAATATAAACCCTTTCTAGTAAAATGTTTCGATAATTATATTGTGATTGTGATTAATTAATTATCTAATTATACAAACAGACTTATGACTAATGGCTTTCCACGTCTAATGGCCGGTTTACACTTTGCGAAGTGTGAAGTGATAAGTGTTAAGCGTTAACTTAACGCGATAAATGTCAAGTGTTAAGTAGTCTTTTCCATCTCTGTTTACACAGTGTTTAGGAAGAAGCTCAAAGTAGTGGTACTGTCCGTTGTGCATAGTGTCTCTAGAAATGGAAGATGAACAGCGCTTAATATTGAGACAAATAATTAAAGAGATTGTATCTGTTGTGGTATCTGATATAGAAAATGAACTCGATTTCAAGCTTCGTATTTTGTTGTACGCTTCTTTGGGACCGAAGTCGGGAATTTCCATCGCTTCACTCTGTTTTAATAGGGCCGCATCTCTCAACTGTTTGATTTTAAATTCTGCGCACTTTACATTGTATAGACTTATTGTATACTTGTTACTTATTGTATTGTATACTTTAAGTATTCTTGTACGAATTTTAAAGTATGTTGTTCCGTCCACTTCATTTTCGCTTTGAATTTGACACTGCGCACTTAACACACACGTGTTTACACACTGATTAGTACAGGCGAACTGCGAGAGAGGGGAGTGAAACAGTACAAGGGGGGAGGTCACTTAACAGCAAAAATAGACCTTGATTCTATTCACTCGCACTAATCAATAAGCACTAATTGCACTTTACACTTAACACTAATCACTTCACGCTTCCGTTCACACCTTGATTACTAAACACCTGCACTAATCACCTGCAGTGTTAACTTAACAAAGTGTAAACCGGCCTTAAGACAAACTATTTAAACAGCATGTAATTAAATATGCCGAGAATACAAGAGGCTACTTTTTCAAACTAGGATAGCATGCTAATGTTATCGTAGTATGTAAGTAGTATATCTAACTTCGTGTATACAAAACTAATTTGTACTGTAAACGTTGTCGACCCATCGTGCAGCTGGAGGCCATACCGAGATCTCTTAGCGCGTGCCTAACCTGAATTGCCCCGGCTTTCGTCTCGCTCTGTCTGCTAGAGAAAAAGCGAGACAAAATCCAACGCGATTCAGGCTCGCGTAAAGAACTCATGGTACGGTGTTCAACGCTCCACTTTTCTTGTTTCTCCACTATCACTGCAATACTCCAACAACTAACGTTTTAAATTAACTTTTCATTGCAGCCAACGGCCAGAAATGGTTAAAGCAAATCCGTACTACAACTAAGGATCTGAAGGCTCCAACAATATCTGCCGTCATCCCCGCTCCTGCCTACCCGACAACTGTCCCTAACTTTACTCCTCCTGCAAGCGAAGACCAAGGAACAGGCGATGTAGTTGTAGTAGGCTATGAACCAATTTATGGGGTGCTTGAATGGAATACGACTGGAGACGTATCGCCGCTAGGAGACTGGGATTTTAAGTGCCCCAAACGATTTGGCTATTACAGATACAAGCAGAGCTGTGATATCTACGTAGAATGCAGAGTAAGTTGAATATTGTGTTTTTTGGAATCCTAAACCCGTTTTTACGCAAATCGTCGGTATTGGTCAGCTGGTCACGAGTCGGAAAAAATATCCGCTTGTGACCAGTGAAGACGAAGATGATAACGAGCGCGAACGTACGAACAGAAGGGTGTTATGAGGGTGTTAAGGGTTTGTCATTTCTGTCTGTTTTTCTGTGGCATCGTAGCTCCTAAACCGCTTGGTTGATTTTAATTTCGTTTGCTTTGTTTGTAAAGAAACTTCGTAGAAAATTTTTACTAAGGTTTAAGAAATCTGTGCATCCGTTTGTTTTTGTCGAGGTAGGTATTCTTTGATTTATTTGTCTTTTGTTTTATTTTATCATTATTTATGTAAACGATTGTTTGTTTGACAGAACTACAGAGTGTCTCGTAAGGTGTGCCCCGATGGAATGCACTTCAAGGATAACCCTAGCTGGTCCGAGTACCCGTGTGCCTACCCCCCGGAGGCTAAATGCTTAGTTCGTGGTGAAGAACGTATGTATTTAGAATTGTATTGTAATGTTTTTACACGTATATTTGCGTTCAGAATCGGATGCTTAATATCAAAGTGCCTTAATATCCCACCTCAAAGCATATAGTTTAACAAAATAACCTATTATTAACTTTTAAGTCGTGCCTGCATCTGTACCTAAGTTTGCTTAGTGTATCTTGTGAATTGCGAGCTATTTTGTTACGCCCATTTAGTCCCATCGCAAAGTTTGATTCCCATATCCTTCTTCATAAGAGTGACAAACAGCTAACCTAATATTAGTAACTTTCTATCATTTATAACATCCGATAGAAAATAAACTCCCTCAACTAACTGCACCACGCTACTTGAAACAGCAGACGATGGCTTTAACAAATCAAACCCTCTACTCAGAATAGTTTCAATCAGATGTTCAACGCAAGACAAACCTTTGCCAGATTATAAAGAAAAAACCAGCCAAGTGCGAGTCAGACTCGCACACGAAGGGTTCCGTACATATAAAAACGGGGGAAAAATCACGTTTTTTTGTATGGTTAAATATTAAGCCCAAGTTTGAAGGCTTTTTAAGACAGATCTAAATTTTCTAAAACTATTGGCATCCTTGTCTAATGGCTTGCAATGATAAAGACAGATATATTTTTAATTAGTTTAGATCTGTCTTAAAAAGCCTTCGAACTTGGGCCCATTAAATATTTAAATATTTAGTTGATTCTGTTTTTTAGTTAATTTGTTGTTATAGCGGCAACATAAATATATACCTAACTAGCTGACCCGTGCCCACTTCGTTGGGCATAATGTTAATTAAACCCGAAGCCATCGCGCGCCGTCCGGACCGTTTTTTCTCCGATTCACTTTGCAAAACGGACTACCACGTAAAAGCCTTTTTATTTTTCGGTTTTTTATATAACCTATGACACTCAGCAATAATGTGGCTTTCTATTGGTGAAAGAATTTTTAAAATCAGTTCAGTAGATCCCGAGATTACCCCTTACAATTTAACAAATATACAAACACACAAACTTTACTTCTTTATAATATTAGTATAGATATCATCTGTCAAAATTTTAACTGTTATTATAACTATCACGGTTCATGAGATAACAGCCTGAAGACAGACGGACAGACAGCGGAAACTAAGTAATAGGGTCCTGTTTTACCCTTTGGTACGGAACCCTAAAAACCTATCTTTTCCAGTACCAGCAAGGCCGACTGCCGAGTGCCCGCACCAGTTTGGCAACTACCCCATCACTGACGAGCTCCGATATGCGAAGTATGACAGATGCAGCAGCTACATCTCCTGCGCGTCCGGAGTAGCCTACGTGATGAACTGTACCTTCGGCCTGGTATTCAACCCTAAGATCAACCTGTGCGACTGGCCGGAACAAGTTCCCGGTTGCCAAGGTAAAGAGAAAGACAAAAAATACTTAATATCTGTTACAACCATGAACCAAGGAAATCATTTCTCGTCGTATAACCACTCCGAGATGACAATAGAGTAGTTGTGAATGTTGAAGTAGAGTTAGTTGTAGCACCTAAAACAAATTGTAACCCCCAAAAAAATGTATAAAAAGGAAAAATATTGTAACGCCTGCGAGAATAAAGCAAAGGCTTGATTACTTTTGGACGCTAAAAGTTGTTTATCCACCCACCTGTCTAACGTAAATAATAGTTCAAAAAAGCTAACAAAATACGCTTTGTGGGCCAAAATCGCGCCCAAAGGAGTCGGTTACAAACATACAAACAAACAAAACAACAAAATACTAAAAAGTATTTTATAGTCATATCAAATCAACTCTGTATTGTTAACCAGCGTGCTTCATCTTCGACCACGTCGTCGCTTACTAACAGGCGACTTGGTGGTCAAACACGGATTTATTCCTTTCATAAAAAAAATTAAACGTGTCTTAAACAGCGTGATTTACATTACTCGTAGATCTGGCAAATAAAATGACTCACTTATTTTCAGATGTTTTTGAATTCCGCTGCCCGGTTCCCCATCTAGGCGAGGAAGACATGGTTATAAATTATAGGTAAGATACCAAAACAATACCCTCGATTTTATTTCTATTTCGCTCACATTCAACACTTGACGTAAACGCCCACTAACATTAGATAGATACTAATTGCCTCGTTACTAATTTCATTATTTTTTATCTAATTATATCGCACTTAAAGCAATCCATTTTAATAATAACCTACCAATTATTAAAACTGCTATCATTTGCCACATACTCGTACAATAATGGACTCGATTAATGAGGCGACAATCGATTCTTTATTATAGTCCGGATGACACAGGCTACATTTTATTTCCATAGCTACACCCCGCGGTTTTACCCGCATTTTGTTATTACTTACTTGTTACTGTGTGATGATGTATTATTACTGTATTGCTACTGTATGTTAATCCAGGGCTTAAGTTGTCTATATACAAATCCATTCAGCCGTGTTTGCGTGATTTAGCAACAAACTTACATGAAAGCTTTTAAACATTTATAATATTAGTAGAACTCCTATTACAGTTTTTTAAACATATTCTTTTACTAGTGCTAGTTCCTTTTTCTTATGCTAGTTGCTACCGATGCTTGTTGTTGCTTTTACTTGTTGCTACCGTGTTTACAGATACCCCGGCGACCCTGAGTGCCGCTACTTTTACTCCTGCCTGAACGGCGGCTACAGGGTGCTGGCCTGCGACGAGGGCCTCCTCTTCGACCACCGAATCGGCAGATGTGTCGAAGACGAGAAGTTCGTTTGTGACTGGGTCCGTACTTTAAAGATTTGAGAAACTAAATAACCTCAATGTTTCTAAATGAAAACTTTGTTTTGACATATTTCATTTTATGATTGTCTTTGTTTCAATAAATATTTCCTACAAAAAGTACTGTTTTTATAATTAAGGTGAGTGCAAAATTATCTTGGTAGGTACCTCTGTCTCTCTGGTTACAAAATAATTGGTTGTTAGTGACACATACAGGCGGACAGACGCACGAGTTTTGCTTTTATGGTTCTTCCGTGAAGGAGGTTCTAATCAGGAGAGTTGAGATTGACAGATATTTAAGTCGGGTTTATTTATTAGATTTAAAAAATATTTAAACTGGTTTTTGACCTTTTTTCTTAATCAAAACTATAATGTTGTTTTTTTTTTTTTAAATTAGACATACCCACTCACACATTCCAACACACAAACATGCACACACCCATATCGCCACATATAGTACACATTTAATGCACGCTTTTGGTATAATCTATTTCATGTTGTTTTTCCGCGGTGATGCCTTTCGCATGCATTAAATACAGGATTGCTAGAGTAATATGTTTTGTTTTTTTTTTGGGATATAAGTGTTTATTTAGGAACTTTGTTTAGGATGCCTCCAACCATGTTTTTGTCTATAATATTATTTAACGTACTCTTGGTCTCCACAACACGGGTCTTGTACCTAGTGTGGGGCCGCAGCAAACTTATAAAGTTTTAACTTACTGTTTTCTTTTCACACTTTTTTTGCTGTTGTTTTTAATTTTTAAGTTTTGACTGTTTGTAATATTATCTTTTTGGAAATAAACTTATCTTATCTATCTATCTTATCTTTTTGTTAGAAAAATCGTTGTTTTTAAAAATAAATAAATAAATTTATAATGTTTCACACTCATAGCTCCCCCACTAGGATAAATTCCTGTGTCGGGGATGCCATGGAACACACACAAAGACAAGGACAACTAACACCCAGACCCAGAACAGATATTTAATTCATCATTCAAACATCTGCCCGACCGGGAATCGAACCTGGGACCTCTGGCTTATAAGGCGGATATTATTACCGCTGAGCCAAACAGGCCGTTAATGTAAGCATAGGGCCTTCAATTATGTACATACATAATTTTAATATTAGGCATATTAACGTTATATGTTTTATAATATTCCTAATTTCCTAGTAAGAGTAACCTCCTATACATATTACATTTTTTTTTTTTTTTTTTTATGTAATTGAGTGACGAGACGAGCAAATCGCTCGCCTGATGTTAAACGTCACGTTTGCCCATAACAGGTCTGCACCACCCAGAATTTTGAACTCGCATAATTCAAGACCCTGCGCGGCACAGCACTGCGCTCGTCACCCTGAGATATAAGTTGTTTAATCTCCCATTTGCCCTGTAATTTCACTGGAAACAATGCCCTTCCAACCGGAACACAGGTATATAATGTATCTACTAAGTATAAGATTACTGTAGTGCATACATAGAATTAGACATACGAGTTATGTCTTAGTAGATATTCAATTTTCAAAATTTAGTAACTGAACAACATGCTTATTGATTAATTGAATTCGGGTTAAATCATGACCACATCACCAGCTTTAATTAATTAAAATTTTAAAAGCCCGAAAATAATTTCCAAACCAAACCAAGGCTAAATCGATTATCTAAAATATGATTTAAGAAATCGGTATTTTCATTGAATATGACTAAGACTCGATAGGTAGAGCAACAAAAACCAAATCAAAATCGGTCCAGCCGTTTGTAAGCTACTATGCCACAGGGAGACAAATATACACACGTTAACCTCTTTTTGTGTCGGAGGTTGTTAAACATTTGAGTGGGTTTAGGTACTTAGATTTACCTACTTAGGCCTATCGTCACCAAAATTTAATACGGAGATTATTTATCAAACCATCTGTAACGAAACAGCCTTCGTATCTCTCACAAAATAATAAATAAAAATATTTATAATAGGTTGATTTTTGATAAATCATAGCAATGCTCTAGTGTTTTGCAAAGGATGCTCAGGATCGAACGCAGACTCTAAAAGTGATGCGAATAAAGGTTAATAATGTTAAACTATTATTTAAATAAGAAAATAAGATTAATTGTACTGATCTTGGTATATTTAGAATCCGTCTATCATTAATAGTTAAGTAAAAACCAGTCAATCAATTCAAATCTCATAGAATGTCCCGCCATCGCAATATTATTATGTAGTATTTTGTTGAGCTAAAATTAGGGATTTTAAAGTATTTTAATATTGAATTAGGAATTGTTGCGTCTCATAAATGCAAACTAAGACTTTCATTGGAATATCTAAGATTAAACTATCACGACTAGTTAACACTGCCATCTAGTAGCTTAGCTTGGAACTATTTTGGAGTAATCAATCCAATCTGCACCATCGACAGCGGGGTGACATCTATGAATTAGTTTTAGAACTAAAATATCGGTCTCGCGCCTTGGTCAGACTCACAGATTATAATAACACATGCTTGTTAGAAACATAAAATAATGCAATGGCAACATTCTAATTTTCTGGGTTTTTAGAATCCAAGGCATGGCAACAAATAAACTGCGTAGAAAAGAACGGTTCGTTATACTTGTTAAGAATTAAGTTCTAAAACAAAATAAATCTGCGTAGAACGGAACGGTTTTTGCAATACGGATGTGAGTGGTCACTAGGAAGTAATTAAGATACGTTATTTTTCATAATTTAGTAATATTAGGTATTGAGCTATATCGAAGATCTGAAAATACATTATTATTATAATAAGGAATTGTTACGTCTTATTATTATAAACTAAAACCTTAAATCAACAATAAATAAGTTAACACGGCAGGATGCTCAGTAGCAGGTACTCTAGCCAAATAGGTATTCTTTATAAAAATTCAAATAAAGAAGCATTCTTATTTAAATATGAGTACATGGATAATACAAAACAATAAATCAATTAGTTATCTCAATCGCAAATATCACATTAGTGGATAGATCTCAGACACAGGGAGAAAATGAATAAACGCGTCAATTATTTATACTTGGTTTGAAATCCAGAAACGTAAGGCGCTTCCTTGACGGCGGTGGCGAGTTGGTCGAGCGTCCAATCATAAGGGAGCATTGGAGAATATGTGATTGTGATTGGTCGTCGACGGATGGTTAAGCAGAGCTTGGAACGGAAGCAGGACAGACAGCGACGAGCGGCTTGGGAGACGTCGGCCATGTTTTGGATTGCTTTTATTTCGGTAGATTTTCAAAGTTTAAGAATAGGAATTTAGGTGTGATTCAATAAGTACAGGTAGAAAAGAAGATAGGTAAGCGATGTTCCAGCCGTCGGGAGTTGCCAGATAAGGATTCTAAGATGGACTGCCGAACTTTTAAAAGGTTTGATGGAACTGCAACGTGGTAAGTATTGCGTCGAGTCGCCGTGTCATAAGAGAACGCCGCACGGGGTGAGTGACCTTAGAATATCTTGAGGAGTCTGTTCTTGTGTTCATTTTAACTATGTGTACTTCCATATCAGCGATTACATTGTTTTAGAATTCAGGGATCATTTTAAAATAGTTTATAAGTTAAATTCATAACGTAATGATGTGGGCCACTAAAGATAGAGAGGTCTGGTATTTATACATACTTATTGAGCAATAGTTTTGATTTAGGATCGTGTATTTGCAAAAAGCAAAGATCATAAACATCGTTGATGGTTGATTTTGGACTTCCTTTCGGTCCGACAACAAACTTTATATGGAGGTTTCAAATTGTGTGAATTTTACACTGCAAATTCGGGTTGATGGTACCCGTCTGCTATTATGTAAATACAAAAGAAGGAGCTATTAGGACATAGTCTTAGTCACTGACTGAAGATACTTGTGACCTTTTGTGTTTATAGGATGTGTTTTCCTATGGGTCTGTTCCTGCCGACGGGGAGCTTACATTCCTGAGATTATTTAACTCCAATTATTTAATTGAATTTATTCCTTGTGCATGTGTGTTTGTTTTAGAATTTAGATTAAATTAAAATAAAATAAAATCAAATCAAATTAAATCAAATAAAATCGTACTAAATAAAATAAAATCGAATTAAATCAAATAAAGTGAAATTAGTTTAAATTAATATAAAATAAAATCAAAATCAAATTAAATCAAACTAAATAAATTAAATAGAGTTAAATCAAATAAAGTAAAATCAGATTATATTAATATAAAATAAAATTAGATTAAATCAAACAAAGTAAAATCAGAATAAAATAAAATAAAATAGTTCAAGCTAGCTCAATTCGGTGCAGTAAATAATAAAATAAATGTAAACGGTATAAACGGAGGTATTGTGTTCATCCTATGGGCCGGAGGTCCCGGGTTGGATTCCTGATCCGACGGTTATTGGGTGATGAGTTTGAGTACCTGTTCTGAGTCTGGGCGTTAGTAGGATCTACTATAGCGTATACACTATTACGTTTATGTTAGGTCGCGGGTTCGATTCCCGACTGATATGTTATTAGAGTCTGGGCGTTAGTAGGATCTACTATAGCGTATACACTATTACGTTTATGTTAGGTCGCGGGTTCGATTCCCGACTGATATGTTATTAGAGTCTGGGCGTTAGTAGGATCTACTATAGCGTATACACGATTACGTTTATGTTTAGGTCGCGGGTTCGATTCCCGGTTGATATGTTATTAGCAGAGTCTTAGTTAAGGTTAAGCTTAGTCAAGTCTTATTTAAGTCTTGGTCAAATCAAGTAAATCAGACAGCCGATCAGTCTGTAGAATCTACTGTAAAATAAATACGTTTACGATTAAAGTAAATCGGACAGCCGATCAGATTGCCGAATCTATTATAGGATATACATGCTTACGATTAAAGTAAATCGGACAGCCGATCAGTTTGCCGAATCTATTATGAATGCCTACAATTAAAGTAAATCGGACAGCCGACCAGGTTGCCATGTTAGCCATTCGAAGTTATACGAACTATCTCGAATGGTTGACAATAGTTGCTGTCAGATGAGCGGCCAACTATAGTTTGACGAGTAACTATTTAATATACGAATAAATGTAAAGTAGATCGGAAGTCTCTTTACTATTTTAATATTATTTACATAACGTGAAATTACGTGATGTTTGACTCACCAAGTCTTACATATTATAATATTTTGACTCACCAAGTCTTACATATTATATTTTGACTCACCAAGTCTTACATTTAATGGAACATAGGTTCTGAATCGACACGATGACATTTAAGTCAATTTACCTCTTCAATTCGAAGGTCAACGATGATCTTTCTTTACACACTACTTTTATCGAAGGTTTCTATGGAAAGATCCTTTTGCTGATAATTATCTGAGCTGTAACATGGAGCGATATCTCCGAGGTTACCCTTGACTCCAACGGGATGACAGGCACCTCTTATGTCTATGGTTTAGTGATTGTTGGTTGTCTTCGTAAGATACTAAAGGCTTCCACGGAAAGTACCTTACTGGTAATTATCTAACCTAAGCATGGAACTATGTTTCCGAGGTTACCCTTGATTCCAACGGGATGACAGGCACCTCATTATGCCGATGGTTTCTTAATTGCTAGTCTTCTTCATTTAGTCTACTGATAGAAAGTTCTATCTGAGACTGACGACTTGAGATGGTAACGGGAGAGTTACATTCATCTTTATCACACTATGTGTTAGACTTGGTTGTCTAATTAGATGCTTTTGGATAAAGGTTCCGGAGTATGTATTTACACACTAACTTCAGAATAAAACGATATTCTAGTTGGTTGTTCACTGCAGTCGCTATATTGCGTTAGGCAGTTAGGTGGTTAGGTAGGGATCGAAAGGGATTGCATTCGTTCTTCCGGGACCAGATTCATTACCTTAAGGTAATGAGTAAGCTCCTTGATGAATAAATGTGTGAAAGGTAAAAAAATGAAGGATGTAATGACTGACAGACTGACTGACATTTGCCAAAAGATTATGTCCTCTTCTCTTAGCTTTTGGGTTGTTATAATATTCAAATATGTTGAATATGATAGTTGAATATGATAACGACGTTTAAGTCAGGCGCTCTAATGTTAGGAACACACAGAGGTGTGTATTTGTACACGTAAAAACGGAAGAGTGTATCCAGTCTGGGCCGAAACACATTGCTTACCGCGGCGGAGGGGCGGGGCCATAGCCAACAATTTATGTGTACAAATACATACAAACATAATACATAAAAACCATAAAATAAATAACAAAAAAATATTTGATGTAAAATCTTAGTAAAGTCTTAGTAAAATATTGTTCTGAACTTATTAGGCTTGAAACTAGTCCAAAACTATAATCTAGAATATATTCCATATCATAATTGGTAATCAGCTAAGTCAGTTTTACATTAGGATTACTAAGAAAAATAGTTAAGGGTTAAGACTTAGCATACCCTTTATGAATAACCCTATATAACTTACGTAGTAGGAATCTTGTAGCTTTAGAGTAAGTCAATTCGTTAGGAAATCTATTCAGGTAACTCGGTTGCTCATACTTATTCGTTACTTAGGTTCTACGATCACAACGCAAGGTTTTCCCACTAGACAATCACTTGGCCAAAACAGTAGATTAACGTTAGCAATCGGAAAATTTAGGTATAGCTAGTAATACATAATTTGCATATAGGTAGTTAGGATAGATATAAATAGATAAGTAGATATGTTTTTTTATTAATAGGGTAGGGGTTTTTACAATTTGGTGCCGTGACCAGGATGTGTACTTCGGTTATTACGTGGTTAGATTAGTTCGGTTAGAATGCAAAAATATCAAACATACATAGTGTTAAATGTAGATTTGTATGTTATTTTATTGCTCCGAGTAGGATTTCGCGTTGTATTTGTTATTTTAATGTATGTTTGATGCGTAGAATTTAAGGAAATGGGGTCGTACGGAAAGGCTAGTTATTTAAGAAGTGTTCAAGTCGTCTTGAACACAATTTGTTGTTCGTGCAAAGGAGACGAGAATAAGTATGAGCCAATATTAAGCTAGGGTAAATAGTAATTTAGGGTTATTAATATTTAGGAACGTAATTGATTATTTGAAATAGGTAATAAAAAATTGAAATAGGTGATAGGAACTACTAGCTGCTTGTATAAATATAATTATACGGTTGTTGTTAGGAACCTGTTTAAAATAGGTTGTACAATATTAATTAGGAAATCTAGTAAAACATCTGATATGACACACATTTAGATTTTATGAAAATAAGTTGGGGTTGGGGTCGAACGTTGCAGACAAGTAGAAATAGAAAAAGGTTGAGATTTAGAAATAGAATTGGTTATAGGGTGACTATTGACAGATATTCTAGTTAAGTTTAGGACAAGATCGCAAATAATAAGTAAACAGGATATGTTTGATAAATGTATAAGTACATATGTTTATGTTTCATATACAAAAAAAGGTAAACTCACGACAGTTTACAGTTCAAGAAACGAGTTTCAACATTAGGTAGGCTAAATGAGATAGCAAAATAAAGAAACGGAATGTAAGAAGACTTAAACTCAGTTGTGAAAACTAAATAGAATATTTTATGCTAGATCATATAGGCGAAGTTGTCTGTAGGTAGGCTAATGAAATAAAATATTACACAGTTTGCCAGATATCATAACGGAAAGGTCTGCAACGTCGATTTAAGTAGGCATATGTTTGGTTAAGCAAGATAGGTTCAGTGTTAGATTCAATTAGAAGTTCTTAGAACTTAATTATAGCTCGTATTACTAAAACGATGACATAAGATCCTTTAAAAGTAGTAATAACGGTATATATAGACGGCCTGTTTGGCTCAGTGGTAACATAACCACTTTATAAGCCAGAGGTCTCGGGTTCGATTCCCGGCCGAGCAGATTAATTTAAATATCTGTTCTTGGTTTGTGTGCTGGTTGTCCTTGTCTTTGTGTGTGTTCCACGGCATTCCCGACACAGGATTTGTCTTGGTGGGAGCTGCGAGTGAAACGTTTATTTTTAAGTCTCGTAAATAAGATTAATAAAATAAGTAAGTAGGATTATAAATAATAATAATAAAACGGTTATTGATCGTATAAGTTCCAATAGTTCTCAGAAAACGAGTGGTTAGACTTAGTGTCAGAATTAAGGCGTCAGTAAAGCATTTAGGCGAAATAATAATACCCGGTAGTTTTTCGAAGAAATGAAGTGCATATTAATATTAGGTAATACAAATGGGTTTCCTTTTAAAAGGATAAATTAGGTAGGCCAGCTATAGCAATAATATTCTAAGACTTTGGGGTCGAGTCGTAAATATTTAGTGACTAAGGAGCAACTGAGAAACTAGTTCACAGTAAAATGATCAAGTGTTGAAAACAATATTTCAATTTATATTCAAATAGTACAGTTCAAGTATAATGATACAGTTAGTTATTTTATCATCGCAGTCTTTGTCGCCGTTATTCATAATTGCTTGGGTGACACCGCGGGTCGCAACTAGTAATAAATAAGTGTTGTAGTAAATTTAAAATAAATTTAAAGTAATAATAGCATAAATACATGATAATATAGAAACGGAGTGCTGTTAGTACATTCATATAATTAGTTAAATGGGGAAGTGCAATCTGTTTGTCTATAGTGTCCGTAGATGTTGCTGTTTCCCTAGAACAGGATGGAAGGCGGTGAAACGAACGCTCTGAGTGATATTAAATAGCAAAAATGTTGACGGTTGAAAAGTATTTGTGATAAGGGATGTAAGTAAGACAGTTTATAGTTTGAAGTGGTTTTGGGGCACAGTAACATCGGAACTAGAGATGAGTTGTCAATGTCAGGGTTTAGCAATTACTACACAAACGGTTCAGTATAAAAAGGGGTTTGGAGCTAGGTTAAGTCTAAATGACATTCACCCCGTCGATATAGAAATCGGTTTATATTGAATTCATACTCACACGCAGTGCCACATGATGGTTACCACAATTTCCCCACACTTACATGTTCCGATCGGAGGTAGTCAGAATTTTATGTACGATTTCAAGAGCTTAAGGGTCCTGAGGTGCCGGAAGGGGAATTTCTAGGAGGCACAAAAGGGTTGAAGATCGAAGTAAGGAGGGAAAGTGAAATCTCAAGTAGCTGATACGAAAGGTTAGGGGGGAAAGCACTTTCTCTTGTTCTTCTAACTGCTTGACTCACAACCAAGTTCTTGCCGAGGTCGGATATCTTGTAGTACGAAAGATTCCTTTTACGGAGCACGGATCTGTTGTTGAGTCGGACCTATTAAGATGATTATTTCATGATCGGTTTAAATACACTACACATATAGTGCTAGGGCATAAACATATACATATTATGGCATAAACACGTAGTGTGAGTTTATGCTATAAAAATTCTCACACGTTTAAATTTTATTGTTGAAACTTGAATATTGACAATAAAGAATTCGCACTTTTGAACTTATAAGGGAACTATAATTTTTGAGTGGTAATATTTTTATTTGGTCGGTTATATTTGTGATATCATTAGTGTTGGTTAAATTTATTCCGATTAATTCATCTTTATAAATTTAAGGGGTCGAATGTAACGAAACAGCCTTCGTATCTCTCACAAAATAATAAATAAAAATATTTATAATAGGTTGATTTTTGATAAATCATAGCAATGCTCTAGTGTTTTGCAAAGGATGCTCAGGATCGAACGCAGACTCTAAAAGTGATGCGAATAAAGGTTAATAATGTTAAACTATTATTTAAATAAGAAAATAAGATTAATTGTACTGATCTTGGTATATTTAGAATCCGTCTATCATTAATAGTTAAGTAAAAACCAGTCAATCAATTCAAATCTCATAGAATGTCCCGCCATCGCAATATTATTATGTAGTATTTTGTTGAGCTAAAATTAGGGATTTTAAAGTATTTTAATATTGAATTAGGAATTGTTGCGTCTCATAAATGCAAACTAAGACTTTCATTGGAATATCTAAGATTAAACTATCACGACTAGTTAACACTGCCATCTAGTAGCTTAGCTTGGAACTATTTTGGAGTAATCAATCCAATCTGCACCATCGACAGCGGGGTGACATCTATGAATTAGTTTTAGAACTAAAATATCGGTCTCGCGCCTTGGTCAGACTCACAGATTATAATAACACATGCTTGTTAGAAACATAAAATAATGCAATGGCAACATTCTAATTTTCTGGGTTTTTAGAATCCAAGGCATGGCAACAAATAAACTGCGTAGAAAAGAACGGTTCGTTATACTTGTTAAGAATTAAGTTCTAAAACAAAATAAATCTGCGTAGAACGGAACGGTTTTTGCAATACGGATGTGAGTGGTCACTAGGAAGTAATTAAGATACGTTATTTTTCATAATTTAGTAATATTAGGTATTGAGCTATATCGAAGATCTGAAAATACATTATTATTATAATAAGGAATTGTTACGTCTTATTATTATAAACTAAAACCTTAAATCAACAATAAATAAGTTAACACGGCAGGATGCTCAGTAGCAGGTACTCTAGCCAAAAAGGTATTCTTTATAAAAATTCAAATAAAGAAGCATTCTTATTTAAATATGAGTACATGGATAATACAAAACAATAAATCAATTAGTTATCTCAATCGCAAATATCACATTAGTGGATAGATCTCAGACACAGGGAGAAAATGAATAAACGCGTCAATTATTTATACTTGGTTTGAAATCCAGAAACGTAAGGCGCTTCCTTGACGGCGGTGGCGAGTTGGTCGAGCGTCCAATCATAAGGGAGCATTGGAGAATATGTGATTGTGATTGGTCGTCGACGGATGGTTAAGCAGAGCTTGGAACGGAAGCAGGACAGACAGCGACGAGCGGCTTGGGAGACGTCGGCCATGTTTTGGATTGCTTTTATTTCGGTAGATTTTCAAAGTTTAAGAATAGGAATTTAGGTGTGATTCAATAAGTACAGGTAGAAAAGAAGATAGGTAAGCGATGTTCCAGCCGTCGGGAGTTGCCAGATAAGGATTCTAAGATGGACTGCCGAACTTTTAAAAGGTTTGATGGAACTGCAACGTGGTAAGTATTGCGTCGAGTCGCCGTGTCATAAGAGAACGCCGCACGGGGTGAGTGACCTTAGAATATCTTGAGGAGTCTGTTCTTGTGTTCATTTTAACTATGTGTACTTCCATATCAGCGATTACATTGTTTTAGAATTCAGGGATCATTTTAAAATAGTTTATAAGTTAAATTCATAACGTAATGATGTGGGCCACTAAAGATAGAGAGGTCTGGTATTTATACATACTTATTGAGCAATAGTTTTGATTTAGGATCGTGTATTTGCAAAAAGCAAAGATCATAAACATCGTTGATGGTTGATTTTGGACTTCCTTTCGGTCCGACAACAAACTTTATATGGAGGTTTCAAATTGTGTGAATTTTACACTGCAAATTCGGGTTGATGGTACCCGTCTGCTATTATGTAAATACAAAAGAAGGAGCTATTAGGACATAGTCTTAGTCACTGACTGAAGATACTTGTGACCTTTTGTGTTTATAGGATGTGTTTTCCTATGGGTCTGTTCCTGCCGACGGGGAGCTTACATTCCTGAGATTATTTAACTCCAATTATTTAATTGAATTTATTCCTTGTGCATGTGTGTTTGTTTTAGAATTTAGATTAAATTAAAATAAAATAAAATCAAATCAAATTAAATCAAATAAAATCGTACTAAATAAAATAAAATCGAATTAAATCAAATAAAGTGAAATTAGTTTAAATTAATATAAAATAAAATCAAAATCAAATTAAATCAAACTAAATAAATTAAATAGAGTTAAATCAAATAAAGTAAAATCAGATTATATTAATATAAAATAAAATTAGATTAAATCAAACAAAGTAAAATCAGAATAAAATAAAATAAAATAGTTCAAGCTAGCTCAATTCGGTGCAGTAAATAATAAAATAAATGTAAACGGTATAAACGGAGGTATTGTGTTCATCCTATGGGCCGGAGGTCCCGGGTTGGATTCCTGATCCGACGGTTATTGGGTGATGAGTTTGAGTACCTGTTCTGAGTCTGGGCGTTAGTAGGATCTACTATAGCGTATACACTATTACGTTTATGTTAGGTCGCGGGTTCGATTCCCGACTGATATGTTATTAGAGTCTGGGCGTTAGTAGGATCTACTATAGCGTATACACTATTACGTTTATGTTAGGTCGCGGGTTCGATTCCCGACTGATATGTTATTAGAGTCTGGGCGTTAGTAGGATCTACTATAGCGTATACACGATTACGTTTATGTTTAGGTCGCGGGTTCGATTCCCGGTTGATATGTTATTAGCAGAGTCTTAGTTAAGGTTAAGCTTAGTCAAGTCTTATTTAAGTCTTGGTCAAATCAAGTAAATCAGACAGCCGATCAGTCTGTAGAATCTACTGTAAAATAAATACGTTTACGATTAAAGTAAATCGGACAGCCGATCAGATTGCCGAATCTATTATAGGATATACATGCTTACGATTAAAGTAAATCGGACAGCCGATCAGTTTGCCGAATCTATTATGAATGCCTACAATTAAAGTAAATCGGACAGCCGACCAGGTTGCCATGTTAGCCATTCGAAGTTATACGAACTATCTCGAATGGTTGACAATAGTTGCTGTCAGATGAGCGGCCAACTATAGTTTGACGAGTAACTATTTAATATACGAATAAATGTAAAGTAGATCGGAAGTCTCTTTACTATTTTAATATTATTTACATAACGTGAAATTACGTGATGTTTGACTCACCAAGTCTTACATATTATAATATTTTGACTCACCAAGTCTTACATATTATATTTTGACTCACCAAGTCTTACATTTAATGGAACATAGGTTCTGAATCGACACGATGACATTTAAGTCAATTTACCTCTTCAATTCGAAGGTCAACGATGATCTTTCTTTACACACTACTTTTATCGAAGGTTTCTATGGAAAGATCCTTTTGCTGATAATTATCTGAGCTGTAACATGGAGCGATATCTCCGAGGTTACCCTTGACTCCAACGGGATGACAGGCACCTCTTATGTCTATGGTTTAGTGATTGTTGGTTGTCTTCGTAAGATACTAAAGGCTTCCACGGAAAGTACCTTACTGGTAATTATCTAACCTAAGCATGGAACTATGTTTCCGAGGTTACCCTTGATTCCAACGGGATGACAGGCACCTCATTATGCCGATGGTTTCTTAATTGCTAGTCTTCTTCATTTAGTCTACTGATAGAAAGTTCTATCTGAGACTGACGACTTGAGATGGTAACGGGAGAGTTACATTCATCTTTATCACACTATGTGTTAGACTTGGTTGTCTAATTAGATGCTTTTGGATAAAGGTTCCGGAGTATGTATTTACACACTAACTTCAGAATAAAACGATATTCTAGTTGGTTGTTCACTGCAGTCGCTATATTGCGTTAGGCAGTTAGGTGGTTAGGTAGGGATCGAAAGGGATTGCATTCGTTCTTCCGGGACCAGATTCATTACCTTAAGGTAATGAGTAAGCTCCTTGATGAATAAATGTGTGAAAGGTAAAAAAATGAAGGATGTAATGACTGACAGACTGACTGACATTTGCCAAAAGATTATGTCCTCTTCTCTTAGCTTTTGGGTTGTTATAATATTCAAATATGTTGAATATGATAGTTGAATATGATAACGACGTTTAAGTCAGGCGCTCTAATGTTAGGAACACACAGAGGTGTGTATTTGTACACGTAAAAACGGAAGAGTGTATCCAGTCTGGGCCGAAACACATTGCTTACCGCGGCGGAGGGGCGGGGCCATAGCCAACAATTTATGTGTACAAATACATACAAACATAATACATAAAAACCATAAAATAAATAACAAAAAAATATTTGATGTAAAATCTTAGTAAAGTCTTAGTAAAATATTGTTCTGAACTTATTAGGCTTGAAACTAGTCCAAAACTATAATCTAGAATATATTCCATATCATAATTGGTAATCAGCTAAGTCAGTTTTACATTAGGATTACTAAGAAAAATAGTTAAGGGTTAAGACTTAGCATACCCTTTATGAATAACCCTATATAACTTACGTAGTAGGAATCTTGTAGCTTTAGAGTAAGTCAATTCGTTAGGAAATCTATTCAGGTAACTCGGTTGCTCATACTTATTCGTTACTTAGGTTCTACGATCACAACGCAAGGTTTTCCCACTAGACAATCACTTGGCCAAAACAGTAGATTAACGTTAGCAATCGGAAAATTTAGGTATAGCTAGTAATACATAATTTGCATATAGGTAGTTAGGATAGATATAAATAGATAAGTAGATATGTTTTTTTATTAATAGGGTAGGGGTTTTTACACATCCATTACATTTAACTTGTAAAAGACTTGTAAAATAAAGTTGGTAAAACATTCAACCACATTTTCTTACTCAGGTAAACTTTGGTTTCACTCACCTTAAAAGTACCAACTGGACCATGACGCTGAAAAGTTATACCAGTTCGATAACCAGACATAGCACCTGAACTAGGTACCAAAGGAAACACTCTCTATCTCTTGAGATGAACTAACTAAGTCTACTAATGGAAAGAAACTCGATCTGTTCAAAATAAAAAAACAGAGAAAACACAACTAAACTCCGATACTGTCAAATTCAAAGTGAAGAGAAAAAACAAGGCAATCGATACAATCGTACAACCACATCTAGCAGTTAAAAAGAACTTAACATACCATAGGAATCTTAACAATATCAAAATCAGATAATTTCTGCCTGTTACTTAATTAGCCGAATTAAAAAACCACAATAGCTGTTGAAACAAACCGTTGTCGCGACCAACTAATATTAAATTATCATTAGTAATTAAAAAACATATTAAACTAGAATCTTTGATTGTGGATAAGATAGGTAGAAATAATATTCGACCATTTATAAGCATCAACATGGACTAGGAAGATCATTCTCTGGGGCTTGGCGGAACAGCCAACATGTTACGGGAGTTTTCTCTTTGTTTGCTGGTGGCTTATGGTGAGTTAAATTAACCGGACGTAAAATAATTTAATTAACAAGTCTAATCGTTAAACAAGACTGCAAAATAATTGAACTAAATGGTTAATTAGTTTCTTCTGGGTAAGCGTGGTCCATCTTAGACCATGTCACATACAGGCACTAATACGAAGGCGACAGGATATCACTTATCTATATATAGACAGACATACTGACGAAAACTCGAAAGCCTTATCCTCTTTTCGGATAGAGTTGTGTAAAAAGATCCATCAACACAAAAGTCACTAGTATCTCATTTGCCGCACAAAATTGTTAGGTATACGAGTATCTATTATTTCATATTGGTACTCATACTTCTCTTACTTAGAATAGTTATTAATATTTATTTAATTATGAACATGTATTTTCAGTTGCTGCTCAAAACATAATACCTTACGAGGATGGAACCAACTTTCGAGACATAAGACAATCTCAAACCACACCATCGCCAGATAGTTATGAATCCAATCCAAGAACACGCAGACAGGTCGGCTCGGCACTATCAAGGAACATTCCAGACCCTAACGGAATATTAAGTTTGGAACAACCGGGGATTATCCCAGACATTAACGAAATATTAAACTCGGAACAACCGGGGGTCATCCCAGACATTAACGAAATTTTAAACTTGGACTTACCGGGAATCATCCGAGACTTTGGAGGAATAATAAACTCGGAACAACCGGGTAACAACCCAGACTCAGACGGAATATTAAACTTGGATCAACCACGGAACAACCCAGACTTAGACGGAATATTAAGCTTGGATCAACCGGGGAACAACCCTGACTTAGACGGAATATTAAGCTTGGAACAGCCGGGGAACAACCCAGACTCAGACGGCAATTTAAGTTTAGAACAACCAGGGAACAACCCAGGCTTAGACGGAATATTAAGCTTGGATCAACCGGGGAACAACCCTGACTTAGACGGAATATTAAGCTTGGAACAGCCGGGGAACAACCCTGGCATAAATGAAATATTAAGCTTGGAACAACCGGGGAACAACCCAGACTTAGACGGAATATTAAGCTTGGAACAGCCGGGGAACAACCCTGATTTAGACGGAATATTAAGCTTGGAACAGCCGGGGAACAACCCAGACTCAGACGGAAAATTAAGTTTAGAACAACCAGGGAACAACCCAGACTTAGACGGAATATTAAGCTTGGAACAGCCGGGGAACAACCCTGGCATAAATGAAATATTAAGCTTGGAACAACCGGGGAACAACCCAGACTTAGACGGAATATTAAGCTTGGAACAGCCGGGGAACAACCCTGACTTAGACGGAATATTAAACTTGGAACAGTCGGGGAACAACCCAGACTCAGACAGCAAATTAAGTTTAGAACAACCAGGGAACAACCCAGACTTAGACGGAATATTAAGCTTGGATCAACCGGGGAACAACCCTGGCATAAATGAAATATTAAGCTTGGAACAACCGGGGAACAACCCAGACTTAGACGGAATATTAAGCTTGGATCAACCGGGGAACAACCCTGACTTAGATGGAATATTAAGCTGGGGAGTCTTTAGCGAGACCAATAACCAGTCAAGTGTACCGCCGGCTTATCTTATAACTAACAGCCCGTCAACTTCCTCTCCGACCAAAGATCCTCTCTTTACGCCTGTGCCGACTCCAACTCCAACTCCAACCAATGGTCCTGACTATACGACTGTGCCGACCCCATCTCCAACCAACAACCTAGAGCAAAACGGTTCGACCAAAGATCCTCACTTCACGGTTGTGCCCACCCCATCTCCAAACAATCGTACTGACTTTACGGCTGTGCCGACCCCATCTCCCACCAACCTAGAGCCAAACGGAATATTGAGCTGGGGAGTCTTCGGCCAAACTAATAACCAGTCCACTGTACCGCCGACTGGTCCTATAACTCCTGTAACTAACCGCCCGCCTACCCCAACGCCAACCATAGATCCCAACTTTACAGATGAGCCCACCCCATCTCCAACCAATGGAACTGACGTAACACGTGTGCCTACCCCAACGCCAACCATAGATCCAAACTTTACAGATGAGCCCACCCCATCTCCAACCAATGGAACTGACGTCACACGTGTGCCTACCCCAACGCCAACCATAGATCCCAACTTTACAGATGAGCCCACCCCATCTCCAACCAATGGAACTGACGTAACACGTGTGCCTACCCCAACGCCAACCATAGATCCAAACTTTACAGATGAGCCCACCCCATCTCCAACCAATGGAACTGACGTCACACGTGTGCCTACCCCAACGCCAACCATAGATCCCAACTTTACAGATGAGCCCACCCCATCTCCAACCAATGGAACTGACGTCACACGTGTGCCTACCCCAACGCCAACCATAGATCCCAACTTTACAGATGAGCCCACCCCATCTCCAACCAATGGAACTGACGTCACACGTGTGCCTACCCCAACGCCAACCATAGATCCCAACTTTACAGATGAGCCCACCCCATCTCCAACCAATGGAACTGACGTCACACGTGTGCCTACCCCAACGCCAACCATAGATCCCATCTTTACACATAAGCCCACCCCATCTCCAACCAATGGAACTGACGTCACACGTGTGCCTACCCCAACGCCAACCATAGATCCCATCTTTACACATGAGCCAACCCCATCTCCAACCAATGGAACTGACGTCACACGTGTGCCTACCCCAACGCCAACCATAGATCCCATCTTTACACATGAGCCCACCCCATCTCCAACCAATGGAACTGACGTTACACATATGCCTACCCCGTCCATCGAACCCCATCATTCTGAAAGACCAAATGTAATAGTAACAGACAAACCCACAACTATGAAACCATTTAATGAAATCATTGGCAAAAATGATTTACTTGGCTTCAATTGTCCAAATGGAGACGGATATTACGGCATCGAAAATGAATGTGACGCCTACTTGGAATGTCGAGTAAGTTGACAACACATACCTATTTCTCGGTATTTCTAAAATAATAATAATATCTTTATTGGGTCACTATAAATAGTTAAAAATATCGCATCCAGGAACTCTTATGAGGCAAAACTGACTGTATGACTTCTCATTCTATTGTGATTACTTCGGCCAGAAAAATTGCATTGTTTTTAACGAGAAAACGTCACCAGCCTTTTGGGTAACTTCACCTCTGTTCTTTTTGTAAATCTGAACCTCCTTCGGGGAAGTCTTAAGGCGAGACTCGTGCGTCTGTCTGTCTGTATGTCACGGCCAATTATCTCAGGAACTATAAAAGCTAGCGGTCTGAAATTTGGCATGACGCTAGATAATGTTAAAGGCTCTGAGTTTTAGAAAAATAAAATCTGAGAAATTGGTCTTTACCTGAAAATTAAGTCCTAAAATGGGGACCTACAATTTTAATGCCAAGACATGTAGTCATGTGGGGTACCAAATGAAATATTAATTTGGACATTTTATTCAAGTAACTGGTCAAGTAACTAGATAATTAAGTGAACTAGACAAGAAAAATATAGCGATTTCCCAACTTAAAAGTTTATCTTAAAATTACTAAAAGTTTTTCTAAAATTTGTGCCTTATTCCAATTGGTTTAAAGTCTATAATTGCATTTTAGACAAGTCAATAGTCAAATATGTAGCATTATTCGAAATTAATTTTGTTTTTGGATTCAATTGTAGTTGTTTTTATATATTTCTCGAAGTTAATATTATAATACGGCCAAAATAGTATTATTATTTAATTTTAAAAGTACTTTTATCATAAAACTAGCTGCGCCCCGCGGCTTCACCCGCGTTTTCCGGGATAAAAAGTAGCCTATGTGTTAATCCAGACCATGAACAACCTTCATTCCAAATTTCATGTAAATCCGTTCAGCCGTTTTTGCGTGAAAGAGTAACAAACATCCATACATTCTTACAAACTTTCGCGTTTATAATATTAGTAGGATAGTGGCCCCCGCCATTGTTGATGGATACGTCAAGGAGAATGAAATATGTAGTAGGTAGTTTTTGTTTCAAAAGAGGTTTAATGTCTTAGCTGTTTATACTATGTTTATGTAACGTCGTAGTTTACTAAAAAGTAATGTTTTAAACAATTTTGCTAAATAAAAAGCAACGAGGTTTTACTATCTACATTTACTCAGGATCAGGATGACTTACTAATACATAGGTACTTATCACTTTTTTTTTCTAGGAGTTAATCTCGAGGGAGATGATTTGTCCTGATGGACTTGTCTTCAATCGTTACAAGCCCTATCCAGAGTTCCCATGCTCTTATCCATCAGAAGTTGAATACTGTAACGTACTCAGACGTAAGTGTAACTGTTATATTTTTTCATAATATTATATTTACCCACTTATTGACTACATTCCCAAAAAAATTGTACATACGTACTATTTAACCAGAACATTATACTTCTTATTACTTAATTTAGCCGGGGTAAACTCGACTGCAAAAGTAATTGCCAGTGACTCAGATATATAGACAAATCTAACGACGCCTTTTACCAATCCAAAATCGGTTAAGCCATTCAGGCGGTGGGAGCTTACCCTCCTTTTTGGGCAGTTGGATAAAATGGCTATCCAGTTACCGTTCATACCTTCTTCTTCGTCTTGTGTCAGCGAGACGAGCAAATTACAGTACAATACAATTTAACACTACTGGCACCACAAAAGGAAAACACTAACCCAATAAAACATAAAATACCAACCACCTACCTGACCTTCAACCACCTACTACCCACTTCTTCCCTATTCTTTTCTCTTCTTCTTCTTGACCCACTTGATTTAGTATTATCTATTATTTGCAGTCCAGCCTCAGGAGGGTGTCCTATGCCCCCACCTGTACGGATACTACACGGCTCCCGGCGGTGAATGCAGCGAGTACATCATGTGCGAGCATGGAAGACCCATCCCTATGGTCTGCCCTTACGGCTTAGTTTTCAATGACCGCCTGAGCGCTTGCGACTGGCCTGTGAACGTACCGCACTGCAACCCCGCTGGTAAGCTCTGAACATCTAGAAGATAGTTTTTATTCTTATTCTTATTCGATATGGAGGCGATAGGTCCAGCATCGGCGTCCTGCAAGGGGTGCATAGTTTCCCCGTTGCCAGCAGTGACCCGACTCCTTGACATACCAGAGCGAGACTCTGGGCCGCATACACAACTGCTCCAGTTCCAGTGGTTAAAATAATCATGTTGATTATGGGCAGAAGCTATCTCGGTCGCGCCAATCTTCTTGCGCCATGCGCTCTCCCTTTCAAACCTCACTTTGTCATCTCATCGCAAATACGAAGGGTCAATAGAGATGCATGTGCCTATTTACTTTTTTAGGAACATCTGTTTGCTGCCCTATTATAAATTCAAGTTTGCCAAACGACTGCTTAAGTTGAAGTAACTATAAAACTAAGATTATTTTATTTCCAGCATTCGACGGCTTCCAGTGTCCGCTGCCAGGTCCTAATGAGCACGAGTTTAATTCTTACATAACTAAATTCAGGTAAGAACAACACTACTTACTATTTAAGTAATTTAATAAAGATGTACAAAGCAACGTAATATCAATACAATGCATAATCAGGAATGTTCAGGAAGGAGCAATTGTGTTGAACCAGCCTTTTTTTAATCAAAATCGTTCTAAACAAAGAAAGGAGCTTTGGTAAAAAAAAGTAGAGATGACGATTTTAAAATGTTTCAAAAGGTACTTAACTACTTACTTCTGAAAATTTCAAAATCATGTTTTTCTTTGGTGGAGAAAACCAATTATACCCATTACGGGGAATCAGCTCTCCTCTTCTCCCCCTGTATCTACGCCTTGCATTCTATCTATCCCACAGTAAAAAATTATTCAATATTACAGGTACCTTGAGGAATGCTATACCTACATTGCGTGTGAGAGAGGTTTCCCGCGCTTCCTGAGCTGCCCCGGCGGGCTGGCTTTCCACCTGGAAGAGCAAGCCTGCACCCACCCCTCCCGCGTCCCTGGCTGCGGAGGTCCTCTACTCTAATTATCTAATATCATCCTCAATCTAGCGCTGGAACTACCAAAACAGTCAATAAGGGCTTTAGAAGTTAGTAATCATTGATTTTGTAACTAGCTTGTGCTTTCGAGACGCTTTTGTGCTAGGAAAAACCTCTGACCAATCGTTCCTTTTTTTTAATTTGTAAAATTACTTCTTGATTTCACCGGCCAGGAAGTACCTACGGTAAGAAAAGTTTTGAAAAAAATTTCCCCAGAATGGTGGCCTACCCTCTAAAAACCTGGGGCGTTACCTCATTTACAACATCTGTCGGGGCTGCAGTAAGGTTTTCGCGCTCAACCACGGCCCTGATAACTGAACGATAATTCCTTCAGACTTTAAATTTCTCAGGGTTCAATTAGAATCTAAACTATAACAAGCTTGCTTGCGTTATTACTGTGTATTATTCTGTGGAAAAGCGTCGTTGACGGATGATGTAGAAAAAAGCCCTAAAACGCACTAAAGTATCTCTAACTGCATAAATTTGATTGATTTAGATCTACATACCGTGATAAAATGTGTTCCTAATAAGATAAAGTAAGGTACCTAACCTTTCTAGATGCTAGATATTTCAATTTGGTTCCTGACTGGGTAGAGATTTAATAAATTATTCATAGTTTGTAAACTTTGGTAATAAGTAGAAAACTTTTTTATTACCTAACTATACTTACAATTACTAATTTATTTTAGTATTATTTTGTTCCTATTAAACTAAATAGCTATTTAATTATAAATGTAACCATATATCATTTTATTGTGATGTTAGTAAATAAATTATAATGCAAAAAAAGTTATTTATTATATTTTAATGAATTCTCTAAAGCTTCATTCAAATAATTTTTACCAAACTTATTGGCGCCACTATAATATCTCCAACAAAACCTTTTTAATTTTTCCCGCTACCGCCTATACCGCCACAACAAACACCATTCATTGATAAGCTCTATTACATATAATTAAACAAAGCTTATTATTAATCTACTTTAATTTAAGTATTTAATATCAATCGTTTATATTAAAGTTCGGCCGTTCAGAGAATGCGTTCCTGACACCTATCAGTTAACAAGTTATTTGACACTCAGTTTGGCACAAAATTATAACATTAATTGATTATTGATATAATAATGTTGTTTTAATGCTCATCAATTGTTAAAACGGTAAACAACCAGCAAAAATATTTTTATCGTAACTGCAACGCCATTACAAAGTTGCGTCGTCAGTTCAATCGCGACGTGTCAGGAACGCATTCTCTGAACGGCCGTATTTTTTCTTTTCACATGAGGAGTATTTGATTTGACTGCTTTCACCTAACCCATCTGACAAACTGTGTGACCAGATTTAGTTGCAATTAAAAGTGCACAATAAGCACTTTTATCAGAATTTAATCTTAATTTTAGCATCTAACAAGACTCAAAATAACAAATCAGCAGGATCGAGGATCGTAAAATTTGGTAAATCTTAATAAATAAATGGGATTGTTTTTAATTTTAATGTACAACGTAATCCTTAATAATTTTAAGTAGGTAATTACATAATTCGTGTCATAAATTATGTCTAACGCGCTAATAATTATAATAAACTTAGTAGTATTCTATACCAAGGCCCTAACAGAGCTTATTTGTATGGTTTTGTATGCTTTTTTTATATCATAATCAATAATCTGAAATGATAATCATGATAGTTATTCGGCCAATTTTGATATTATTAGATTATGTGTCACGCAACTCTAGATAATAAATCACTATCTATGTAGTTAGCTATAATATCAAGATTTAGCACCTAGAGCTCAGTTTATGATAGGGACGGAGACATGCGGACGTGCGAGTTGTTTTTGTCTATTGTCGTGATCTCAGTGCTCTGCATGAGGTCAGGCGCGGACAGTGAAGATGGAATCCGTATAGTGAAGACTGCGCAAGGAGCGGTGCGTGGCCGAAGGGATCCAGACACTGGAGTTATCGCATTCTACAGCATACCGTACGCTACTGTACCTCTTGGTTCACAGAGGTTTAAGGTAAGCTCTTGTTCTAAATAATTTATAAAAAAATGATTTGTCAAAAAAACAATTTCTATTCCAAGCCTGTTTTTATTCCATTTCTCTTTAACTTTTTGTAAGGTTGGTCAAAGTTATTGACATAACTGTTTTTGCTATTTAAAACAAAATCATGTTCATGTTATTTGCAAGCAGTAGGTACTCAGGTACGAAAAGCGATAAATAGCAATTTTTGTAACACAAGTTGTTTGCGTATTTTCAGGGACCTTTGCCCGGGCCAGCATGGTTGCAGCCGCTTGATGCTGTCGATAAAGGTATCGTCTGCCCACAAATGGCAAACCCTTTCGTAAGCTCCAAGCTTATGCAAGAAGAATGCCTCGTGGCGAGTGTCTACGTTCCAGACACAGATGATAAAAAACTTCCAGTCGTAGTCTATGTCCATGGCGGAGCTTTCCAGTTAGGCTTTGGCGATATGATCCCACCAGTTAGTTTTGTGAAGAACAAAAAGTTAATTGCTGTTACGTTCAATTATCGACTTGGTGTCGGTGGTTTCCTATGTCTGGGGACTGAAGAAACACCAGGAAATGCAGGCTTGAAGGACCAGTTGGCGTTACTGCGTTGGGTGAAAGAGAACATAGCCAGTTTTGGCGGTAACCCTGATGATGTGACCATCGTTGGTGGTAGTGCTGGGGCGCTGTCTGTTGACCTTTTGATGCTATCAAAAACTACTAAAGGGTTATTCACGAAAGTGATTCCGGAAAGTGGTGCTGCCGTCGGCGTCACCGCATTACAAATTGACCCCATAGAACATGCAAAGAATTTTGCTAGAAATTTAGGGTTTACCGAAGTCGATGATATCTATGTGCTACAGAAATTCTTTCAAGATACTCCTACCGAGGTATTTAATAATAATGCCTATGTTGCACACACCAATTCAACATATGGTTTCATACCTTGCATAGAACGAGACACAGGAACAGAAGTGTTTCTTGACGATGCACCTATCAACATATTAAAAACGGGAAAATATAGAAAGATGCCTATGTTATTTGGTTTCGATAACATGGAAGGAATATTACATACTGGTTATTTTGAGCACTGGAAAGAGAAAATGAACGAAAAGTTTTCTGATTTCCTACCAGCGAATTTACAGTTCGCAAACGATGTGGAAAAAGAGGAAGTAGCAAAGTTGGTGAAAGCATTTTATTTCGGTGACAAACCAATTGATGAAGACGCTATATTGGGATACGTTAACTTCTTTACTGATATTGTTTTCGCTTATCCTACAATGCTGTCGGCGCAACTGCATGTTGAAGCCGGTCACGGTCAAGTATATCTTTACGAATACTCGTTTGTAGATGAAGATACTCCGTTAGTGCCTCATACAAATGTTCGTGGAGCCACTCATTGTGCTCAGACGGTGCATGTAATGGATGGAAGGAAGTTCATGGATCCAAATGATACTAATGTATCAGAAGAGTACACAAAGATGCAAACGGTTCTTCAAGACATGTGGTACAACTTTATCGCTACTGGGTAAATCTCCAAATATTACCTACAAAAGTTTTCAAAATAGTGTTTTGAAACGTTTTACTTTAATACCTATTGCTCTTACCAGTAGGTATTGCAGATATTATTCACGACGGAATTTTGAGTGCTTAAGTAGAAACCGAAACTTAGTAGTTAACTATAAAGTCTTTATTCGTAAGTAGTAGTTATTCAAATCTATATATTTAAAAGAAAGTCGTGTTATGTTACACTACTTATAACTCAAGAACGGCTTTACCGATATGGCTGAAAATTGGTGGGGAGGTAGCTTAGAGCCAGGAAACGCACATAGGATACTATTTATTCCTATTATACTACATATTTATTTCTATTAAATAAATTCGATAGCATTCAAGTGTGAATTGACATAAAACATCAGTCACTATCAAACGAGGTATAACAAAAAAGAATCAGACTTAGAATAACAAAACGACTTATTATACTCTTTGCGCAAATGACAGCTATGTAATGGACGTATGGATGACAATTTGATTTAACAATTTAACAGCTAAACAGATTTTGACGAAATTTGGTATGAAGGTAGCTTAAGCCCTAGGTAATATGTAGATTACTTTTTACCCCAGAAAATTGAACGGCTTTCCGCTATTCTTGCAGGACAGCGGGTGAAACCGCGGGGCGCAGCTAGTATTATCTAAATTAAATCTAATCTCGGTCTCTATTCCTCTTAAGTCTCGAAGAGTCTGGAGTAGGTAAAATAAAATGAAATTTACTTAATGTTTCAGCAAACCAGTTCCAGAAGGTTCTCCTTTACCCAAATGGCCAGCAGTGGGTGTGAACCGATCCCCGCTCATGTCGTTGGGCGTCAAAGTGGAGTTACGAGAATCTCTGCTGCGAAAGCGAGCTGAGTTCTGGGATGGAATCTACTCGAAATACTACAGAACCCCAGTACCTCCTCCGACACCGCCGCCAAGGCCTCATTCGGAACTTTGAAAAAAATCTAAATAAAACCCGACTGCAAAACAGCCTGTTGACTGTGACACTCCGAATAGGTACAAAGAAAAATCTAACAACTTACTTAGACCTCATAAATGTGCAATCTAAAATCGATCAAGTCATTAAGGCTACCACCTTAAGACTTATGGTCATTAAATAAAATACATACCTACAGAAAACAACATAATAGATAATATAGGTTCATATTGTGGGGCATTGTGGGAAATATATGTACGTTTTCCATAAGCATTCAAGTTAAGTTAATTTAATTGAATTATTATTAATTAGTTAATCCCACTTGACAACAAGAGAGTCGTGTGAAAAGAATTTTCACACAAGTGTGGCTCTTGAGGAAAACATAAACTGAGAAATCAAACAAAGAAGTGGCTTATTGTTGGAAAACAGATTGCCATGAAGCAGAAATCATCAAAAAAAAAAAAAAAAAAATTAGTTAATCACTCACTAAAATGTTTAATTTTTCATGACAAAAGTATGGTTGGTATAAATAAACTAACGTTTTATTTACGTAAAACCCGTCGATGCACCGCCGACCAGGCAAACTCAACACAAACTGACTTTGACTCACGGAATAATATTTAATTTTTAATCGAATATCCACCGAGTTTAAAGTTGTTCGACTACGGCATAATGGCACATTCAAGCGGAACGAGATGGCATTCATACTTATAAGTCTTTTGCCTTAGTAAAAGCAGGATAGAGACTTTTTCTGAGTCTGGCGCGAAATAAAAATCCGGACACTACAGTGTCCGCGATGCTTCTACGGGTTTTTTGAAATCGGACACTACAGTGTCCGCGGTGCTTCAAGCGTTAACTTGTATCTTGTAAGTTTACCTGAAAGAGACTGCTCTTAACGATAAGACCCCCAGTCGTCGCCAGTAGCTGGTTTGGCCAAGCTAAATATTATTTTGATTGTAATTCCTAGTGTGAACAGTAATATAGAGTTTATGTATTTGGATGGCTACCTTTTTTTATAGATTAAGAGAAATCACGCTAAATAAATGATAAATGTGGTTTGTGAACAGCTGCGAAATTGAACATTTCTTACGGGTTCTTGTGGAAACTAAATACAAAATATTTTAAAACATTATATTTATTACGCTATTACTAAAGGTTCTACACAAATAATAATAGTAACACATAAATCTCAGTACACGAGTCTAGCTCGCACTTGACCCGTACTATCTATATCCTACATTTGCCCTATATAATGTATCAAATTTTTCAAATTGTAAGTTCGTACGAAAGCATTTCACTTTGCCCAGCATGCTCACTCAGCCCTTTCAGATACTCTGTAGGTACAACAAGTGCAATGGCAACATTTTCAATACGTTCTCTGTTGTAAAAAAATAACTGATGTTCATGATTGGCTTAGCATGATTGTCATTAATATTAACCAATCACAAGCGTTTAAATCAAGTATCTGTCAAATATGTCCTAAATTTATCACGGAAAACAAAACATTTATAATCTTGTGAAAATTGCGCGGTTTTTGCCTATTATATTCTAATTCTATGAAAATAAAATAGTCTCACAAAATACGTATTATAAATTAATTAATGTTTTTGAACGTGGAGAAGTGTGAATTGTTGTTTAAACCCAAGATGTGGAATGAAAATATCTGGTGCGGTGGTCGGTGACGAGACAGGCGGCGGCGGCGGCGGCGGCGGGCACTCCGGTAGCGTAGCGCAGCCCTGGCGGACATCGCCCTAGTTGCCCCTTCGCATCGAACGGTTGCGTAGTAGGTAGCACCTCGCGGCCGTCGCCTTGTGTTCATGCTATCAAATATTTTAAAAATATCCCAGTGTTCTGAATCCGTATTTGAAAGGAAGAAAAACAATGTAATAGCGATATCCTGTCATTCATGCCTCTTTCGGAATCACGGGGGCTTAGCACGGCGATGTAATATTGATTGCACAAAATGGAAGATTCCTACATCATTGCGAATTTCCACGCGCTGTGTCGGCTGTGCCTGAACAAAAGTGTGCTATGCGTGTCGATTCATGGCGCTGCGCCTGATGACGAGGCCAACATATCACTAACCTCTAAAATCGCAGAATGTTTCGAGCTCCAGGTATGATAGTGCATATTTACCTCATTTACTCTTGCACACTCCAACTGATTTTAGTACTGTACCTATTGTAAACAACCAATTTATTGTTTCAGATTGACCCCAATGATGGCCTTCCAGGAAAAATCTGCTACAAATGCTTGCTAAAAGTTGACAAATGTTCCAAGTTCAGATTGCAATGCATTCAAAGTGAAAATAGGCTAAGACAGATCACCAACCGGGTAAATGAACTTGACAACTCTAATTCATCTGAACTGAGTAATTATAACTACACAAATGGCCAGGAACAGAAACCAAAAGTTGATGATTATATTGTGGAAGACAGTGTCGTCATGGTCGTTGATCCAAGCCTCGATTATGACTCGTCAGAAGAATCTGAGAGTATGGAACCCACCGAACAAGAAGTAGCTGAGAGAGATCATACTCCAGAAGGAGAGCCTATGTCCGAGTCATTCTTTAAAAACGTATCCATGTGCCAGTATTGTGACCAGGCATTTGTTTCACAAGAGACATGCAAAGAGCACGAACTAAAATACCACGACCCAAATCTGCCATATAAATGTGTTGAATGCAGTTTAGTATTCGCAGAGCGTTCTCAGTACATACAGCACACTAAACAAGTCCATGGCAACGATAAGCCGTACCAGTGTCCTGAATGTGAGAAATGTTTTGGCCGCAGATCAGATTTAAGAAAGCATTCTATTGTTCATACGGGGATCAGACCTTACCAGTGCCAGTATTGCTTGAAAAGTTTCTCCAGAAATACCAATTTGAGTAAACATCTTCGAATACATGCCGGACATAAGCCTCATGTGTGTCCATTGTGTCCAAGGAGCTTTGTAGCTAAAGGAGATCTCCAACGACATGTCTTAGTACACTCTGGTATGAAACCATACGCATGTCGGAAATGTCCATTGACCTTTGGACGGAGAGATAAACTACTTAAGCATGAAGTGAGACATGGTCCCATCAGTCCAGAGCACAAAACTGAATACGAAAATGAACAAGACATGCATGACATGGTTGTTAACGTGAATCCCTTTAGTAACCTCATGACATCACCCTCGGATCATCAAGGTACTGACTATGACTTACCAAGAGTGCCGGATCACATATCTGGGGAAAGCAGCTTTACTAGAATTCAGAAACCCCCTCAAAAACAAATACAAACCTCCCCTCAAAAATCAAAGCAAGCTCTTGCAAAAAATCGTCCTAAAAACATTAAGTGTCACCAGTGTCCAAAGAGATTCTCATCTTTGGATGCATACAAAACTCATGTGTCGGTATCGCATATTGGGTCACGAGTCTTCCAATGCAAGATTTGTTTCAAGAAATTTGTCAAGAAAAGAGACCTTGATCGACATGCAACTCTACACTCCGGAATGAAACCTTTTTCTTGCAGTCAGTGTGATAAAAAGTTCACTAGAAAAGACAAACTTGACAAACATGAGCAGAGCCATGAATGTTTGGTTGTGAATATGCCTTGTATAGAGTGTGGTGCCACATTCGAAAAGAAAGCCGATTTGGTTGCACACATCAAATCACATTTCACAGATAATTTTGATGAAAAAACAAATGAAATTAAAAAGGAAGATGAACCTGATTTCCCATTAGATGATAATTTTTATGACTTAGAAACTTAGTCACTATTCACCTCATTTTTTTAAGCCGTGGTAGCTCAGTGGGAGAACCGACGCTTCGCATTCTTGAGGTGGCGGGTTCAAACCCCGACTCGTACCAATGAGTTCTTTAGGACTTATGTACGAATTTACATACCACTGGCTTTTCGGTGAAGGAAAACATCGTGAGGAAAACCCGCATATGTCACGCAAAAAGGGCCGATTACCGGCCTAGTTGCGGAAAAAGAGCCCTCTCTTTTCTTTCACCTCATTTGTGGCACTACACTTGATCTTACATTTTTATTATATCGTACTTAATTCTGAACGTAAGTTGAAGATGTAATTTTATTTTTGAATACCAGTAAGCAACAATAAGTATGAATAATTTATTTTCCAAATACAGTACATACTTCATTAAAAATAGGTATTCATTTAGTGCTAGTGAATCATTAGGTAGAAACATGCTCGGGCGGACTTACTGTGTGCTGGCCCTTAATGGGCAGTGGAATGTATAAGTTTAAGGCGAAGATAAAATTTTGGTTCTTATTTATCTCAGCCTTAATATTTAAAAATGGTTATAGCACTGATATTTTTATGGATTCTTGTATAACTCTTGAACATTTTACAAATTTGTGAAAATCTATCCAGTCCTTAAAATGTGATTTCTAGGATGTTTTGAAGAATATTGTATCTGAAGGATTATTTACGGCACTGAACTGAGCAAGCACATATGATGGAACTTTAATTGACACAACTCTATGAGAGTGAGATGGTAGAGGTATTCTGTGTGAGTTAGAGCGAGAGAAATATACTTTTCGCTGACTATCGTATGTGGTGGCTTTTGAATTAAAATATCCTGATTAAAATAAGTAGTTTTAATGGTAATGTTGTTAGATGTTGAATGCCGGCGTTATTCTGATCCGAATCACGACGTGATTTTGACCGCATGTTTCTGTTATGTTGTTTAAATGTATGTTATTTATGTACCCACTACAGATAAGGCCTCAGGCGGTCGTTTTAATTTCCGTTTCATACATTGATGTCTATTCTGTTCCGCTGCTATCTAAACTAATCTGACAAGGCTAAAATTATTTTGCATTTCATTTTGATTGAGTATGCATAATAAATACAGCAACAATATCTGTCAAATTTGGTTTAGTTTAGAAAATGGTACTACAAAATCGACACCATTGTAATGCACATTAATTATTGATATAATTTATGTGAACCTGGGGTTAGCTTTAATACTTAGTTTAAAATAAAACATGTTGGTTTAGATAATAATATTATTATGAAAATGTTTGTAAATAGGTATTCAATGAAAATTTTATCCAAAGAATTATTATTTTATGTAATGCTGGCACTTCACATCGTGATTTTTGTTTGTTTATTTACCAAATAAAAAGGGATGCAACTATACAGGCTGCATAGCTGCGTCTCTTATTATTTGGCAAATACGCAAATACGAATAGCCAAGTGAAGTGCCAACATAATAATATAGTCTACTAGGATAACATTTGAGGTTAACTCACTTAAAATTAAAATTTCTCCCGAATCAGAAATTGGGAAAAAGATCTTACTAAAAAAATGCATCTTAGTACAAAACTAAAATTTCAAGGTTATATTAAATTTGTAAAACAGGCGGAATTTGATAATAAAAGATAATATAATATTGGTAAAAATTAGGTAAAGACATCAAATACTTAAAATTTTTCTAAAAGGAATATGCTTCCAGAAAATATTATTTAGCGGGGCTTGCATAAGGCGAGAAGCGTTTTTTCTTTGCTCCATTTTTTAAATGCGATGTGACAAAGCTAGATTATGCATATGTTTGTCTCCTTCTCGGGAGACAAAAACGGTAAAGACAATTTATCCACGGCCATGCTATGGTTCTGGAAAAGGGCGAGTTAGTAAAATTATAGTGAATCTATGCAATAATTAAGATGTTTTATCAGAGACAATTTATATCGGTTTAAGTAGATACGGTCCCTATTGATTTAGTATTTATTGTAATTCTATTCCTTATTGTGTTTAGAATAGTATTTAAATACATACAACTTTTTGAGTCGGATATTCTGACTTGTTTGTGCCTAAAAGGACAGTCACCCAAGAACAGATAATAATAGTACACTCATGTACACAATGAATAACTGATTTTAGTTTACTTTTGGAGGTACCTTTACTTGCACTACAGTTGTAATTTTGTAAATACATTTTTTTCTTCTGCTTTAGGAACTTTACGGTCAGTTAAATGAAAATAATGAGAGTGGTTTATTGAAAGACTGATTACCAAGTGTACTTCTGTTATTTTCGAAGTCTAGCCTTATGAATCTGTCCTTTTAGGAACAAACACTGATTGTACAGGGTTATAAGGAAAAGGTATGCTAAGCCGAAAAGGGCTTTGTGAACATTTTTTCTTGTTACCAACACGGTATTCACGAAAAAAAAACTATAGAAAAATGTCAACGACCCTCAACAAAATGAATGGAGTAGCTGTTTTGTTTTTCGTGAATTTCGGGTTGGTCCCATAGTAAAAGTTGTTCATCATAATGAGTACTAAGAGCATTTTTCGGCTTAGCATACCCTTTCCTTAAAACCCTGTAATTTCGATTGAATCCGATGACTAACTACCGCGTCAGTTTTGATAGTAACTCGGATTAATTGTTTCGAATGGGAATTTTGCAAATACCTAGGTATAAGATTGTGCTCGGGGCACAGAATATTTAATAGTTCTAGGCCAGTCATGTGATTTCTGCAAGCATTCGCTGCGTGACTGTCCCACTGCTCTGTACCTAATTATTGACGCACAACTAACACTGGTAAATGCATTAAATATAAATAATTAAACCAACAGTGAACCAATGATTGTATTTAAAAAAAAATTAAGCTTGGCTAATTTGGCTGCCTTTGGTGTCGGTTTTGCATTCCTTATTTAACCCCTTTAGGGGATTCAATTTAAAACTCTGAAAAAACTTTTGTTAAATGTCATGCTTCTGCAACCCTATTTAACCACTTTCGGGATAAATTTTGAAAAATTTAAACCTCAACTACTTTTGAAATAATTGCTACATGTCATGCTTGTTGTACCATAAAGTAGACAGAAAGATTATCAAGTTTTTTTCTATGAAAGGAAGCGTTGCTCGTGCGGGGCACGAAAGCAACGGGGTTATTCTTCAGGGCCCGTAGCCTGAACGCTTGGCGCGAGCCTAAACTGAATCGCCCTAGATTTCGTCTCGCGCTGTCAGCTAGTAAAAAAGCGAGACAAAAGCCAACGTCATCCTATTCAGGCTCGCGCTAAGAGCTCATGGTACGGGCCTCGTACTCGCCAGTTTAGACTGTATTGTCTGTCAGTCGGTCGTTAAATTGTCTCGGAAGACTTCAAGTGAATTCTAAAAGTTAGTTTTAACTCTATCAATGTACCTAACTAATAAATCACAACCATTTTATAATGTTAAGTAGATATTCTAAATGAAACGACTGTAAATATTTATGAGCAATAAATGTTGTCCTCTATTATAAAGATTGTTTTAAATTGCCTTAACACTTTAACTACTGCTAATAATCACATGCGTTTGTTTTACGCGCCTCGCGTGTGTAGCCGCATTTGCGTTGCACATAGAAAAACAAGGTATGTGTTTTCAGCAGTTTAGTGTTAAGTTTGTCATCCTCAATTCAAATCTGAACCATATGTCAAGTTGTTTTACACTTCAATTTGCCAATCTCAGTAAAAATCTTAACAATGTACTTCCACTCACTTTAATCTGTTCCTATTCCATACAAGATGTGTTTATTCTTCTACCACGTCATCACCTAATCAATCAAGTAAGCTATGGTCAATCACCTAGTTTATCATCTGTATAAAAACCTTGATCATACACTAATTTACGCCAGCCATCATACAATGCAATAATTATTATTTATTGACACCACAAAAAGGAAATCCCAAACATAAGAAAAAGGCACAAAAGGCGGTCCTATCGCTAAAAGTGATCTCTTCCAACCAACATCATCATCCATCGCCTGTTGGACTAAAACTAAAAGCAAAATAATAACAAAATTTTGTCATCAAAATGTATAATAATATGTTTATCCAGCTAAAGGGTTGGCATGAATGGTCACAGAAGTAATTCTCGCCTCTGTGACTGGCCTGAAGGTCTTGGGATTCACAGCCATCTTCTCCAAGTCGTCTAATGCTTCAAACCCGTCTATGACTCTGAAATACGACAAATATAAAATGGTTACAACTTATTGAGGCAGTAGCCAATATAAAAAAAATGCTTAAACAAATGAAACCAATGCATTTCAGGCGTCATTCCACACAACAATAAATAAATTAAAAGTCCAAAAAAATTACAATTTAAGTTCCTATTACAATATAAATGAAATTTATAGATAATAATGATTGGAATCAAATATGTGCCTAAAACAGTACCCTATGTACTAATTTAGGTACATTTTTTAGGCCTAGCTTTATTATTACTGCTGGAATGCTTGGCAAGCTTGAACCTCAAAAAACTTGCCCAGTGGGGCTAGCACAACTTCGACGTAAAAATACGTAGCGAGTTTTCGATAGAAAAGTGTACGCCATTTACGCCTGTCAAGTGTGCTTCTGACGGGTGTAAATAGCGTACACTTTTCTACCGAATACTCGCTACGTATTTTTACGTCAAAGTTGTGCTAGCCCCACAGTTTTATTCAATTCTTTCGATTGCTGTTTTAGTTACTCGTACATATAATGTGTTTGTTTACCTGCCAAATATGGTGTATTTTAAATCTAAATGTGGTTGTTCGCCGTACGAGAAGAAGAACTGACTGCCATTAGTGTTGGGTCCATTGTTGGCCATGCTCACGATGCCTCTTGCGGTGTGCTGAAAAATATACAATACATAATAAACAGAAGAACAATTTACAAATTTAAAAAAACCCCAATTGTGAAGAACACTCCCGACATATTCACCTTTCAAACAAAAAAAGACAATCAGAATCGGTTCATCCGTTCGGGAGCTATGATGGCACAGACAGACAGACTCACACATATCAAACACCTCATCGTTTTTGTGTAGGGGGTTAAACATTTAACTTCAACTCTTGTGTGGCTTTTATGAAGATCATAAAAGACATTTTTGCATTTATGTATAAGCTTAGTGGCAGTATGGAACGATAAATAGCCAACCACTAACCTTTAATTCTTCTTTGAATTCGTCTTCAAACTTTCTTCCCCATATTGATGTACCACCTTTTCCCGTGCCAGTGGGGTCCCCAGTTTGCACGATGAAACCCTGGAATTTATAAAATTATAGAAAATTATAGTGGAGAATCCAATCATTATAATTATGTATAGTGGATAGGTATGTTTGTGAGCTCATTTCCGACAACATCGAGAGAATAATTGTGTTCTACTTGGTCATAAGCTCTTGACAGAGTGGTTATTTTTGTAAAGCAGTGTTATTGGTAGAGGTTGAGGTTCCGCACCTCACAATATTGTCAACATGTTATCATCTCACTTTGTTTAAGGTTATTTGGGAGCATGGGGCCAGGGTAATTTTGTAGTAATCAGTAAAGCTGTAAAGAGTTTTTCTTTCCTCACCTTAATATTTCTATGGAATAAACAGCCATTGTAGTAGTCACTAGCACACAGCGCTAGGAAATTTTCACAAGCCTTAGGACACTGCTCACAAAACAATTCAATTTTTATGTCGCCAACATCGGTGTGTAGAGTCACAGACATGTTTTAAACAGGATTCTAGTCAATAAATGGGTCTATAATAATACAGTGCAGAGCTGAATTGGTCAGTAGATCTGTGTAATTTCTAATATACGCGGAAGAACACTTGAAGGGACAATAGAAGGTAATAAATCACTGTTCTCTTCAGTGTACAAATGGTTTTCATCGTTTCAGTTAACAATATTTCATTCTGTTCCTCGCCTTGACTGGATCCCCAGTTTTCTGACGATGTTCTTTTGTGTCCCTTGCCTGGAAGGGCTCGACGGCCTCGATTCCCTTCCCTATTTACTCCAGAGATCAATGAACAGATAAACACTCCGTTTGCCAAGTCTAAAGGGGGGACAGTACAAAGTTTCTTCCCGATAGGGGTGCCATAACGGACACTTTCTTTATCCATTAGTCCATTACCTTCAGCCCCTTTAGCTCACAAGAAGCATGCAATGCAAGTCATAAGATATTATTGGTAAGTATTATTTTTTTACTGAAAATGTTATGATTGATTGAACTGACCACTTCAGCTAAGCACAGTACAAATTACAGAATAACGCGTGACGCACTCAATAAGAAATTACTTATTCAAAATTTATTTACACGTTTTTGGTATTTACAAATTTTTGACTCTAACCTAACCTAAATATAAACAAATTTGTAGAACTGCCAGGTTCGGTTATAAAATTTTCTCCATTTGGTATTAAAAAAAAATCTCATGTAAAAAACTCAAAATCGTTTCAAAAAACAAAAAATATATTTTGTAGTGCTTAAAATTTGTAAAACATTTAAATTGGCATTGGATCTGTCCATGATTGTAAATAGATTTTATCGGGAAATAAAGTATTGATTCTGCACGGTTTTCTTTATTTAATTAGCTGATACATTATTATGCTTAAAATTTCATTTTTATCTATTGATAGATGCTTTCTGTTTATTTACAGATGTAAAAATCTGTGCATAATTTAGTAATGCCTAGGAATCTAGGAGTAGTAGTAAAATTCTAGTATTCCTCTACGTAAAACATGAAAAAGAGCTGCCAGATCTATCTATCTATCTAATCTAAGTATTTTGTCCCAGATGACGAAATCACATTAATGTTTTCTAAACCAATATTTCCCGAAACATTCCTAAAATCGGGAACTAACTCCTTACGTGGCAATACTTTTTTAGCTGTCAAACTGCAGACTCTCTACGCTTTGTCAAAGTCAGATTGGCCAAAGTACACATGACATTGATGGATGCCCTAATTACTGTCATATTAATCCAAACAAAAAAAGTTTTTAATCAGCGCGTCAAATTTAATTCTACTTGCGTTTTCGTCACAATAAGTTCTGAAATTATTATCTCAAAAAACCTAATTTTGGGACACAAAAAGGGGGGGAACGGGGGGAAACAATCGTCTCCCGAGGTGTTTCTACATCGGGATCTAATTACACACACAAAAGCTACCAGCATGCCAAGTTTCGCGCTTTCTGCCGGATGGGACCGGAAACCCGGTTTTTTCGAGCTAAGGAGCCGTACTATTAGAAACTAATACGACGAAAATAACGAAAACAATCAAATTAGTTTCTTAAATTGCTCTATATTTTCATAATCCTACTATATACTATTATAAAGGCGAAAGTTTGTAAGTATGGATGTATGTATGGATGTTTGTTACTCTTTCACGCAAAAACGGCTGAACGGATTTACATGAAATTTGGAATGAAGGTTGTTCATGGTCTGGATTAACACATAGGCTACTTTCTATCTAGTCTACATATATATATACAAATGAACCTCTAGGTATTTCCTTTGGTCATAGCATCACGCGTGAATGGATGGAACAATTACGCTAATTCTTTTTTTGTTGTGCTAATTATTGTCAGAAGAAGGTTCAGAGAGAAAAAAATAAGGAAGTTGAGAGGAACATTAGAAAATGACAGCGCGGGTAAAACCGCGGGGCCCAGTTTGTCTAATTGCATTGCCTAGGGGCCCCGATAGGGTTAATCCGGCCCTGATTACATAAGGCCAATAATAATATACAGTACACTAACTTGAGCTATTTCAATAAGACCCCAAAATACTTAGTTAAAATTTTATTTATATTACATACCTTATCAATTTACAGCAAATAATTTGAAATAAAACTACAAACCAAACCAACTAACCTGCTAGGTAGTTTAGTTTACACTTTCACTTTAAATTAATTAAAAATAAATTATAACAAACTTATTGAGATCACAACTTATTCGCTACCGCCAGCCCGCTCATTTTGCCCCGCATGTGGCTCGTGTAAGTTTTCATCCAACCCTCCATAGTTTCCGAGCAGCCTCTGACCGGTCGGGTCAAACGGAGACTTATAGTGAAGTGCCGCTTTGTACTTCTGCCCCATGACTTCTATTTCGTAACTACCCTCTTTTAGGTAGTCTTTAGTGACTTCGGCACCGTTGTTAGAAACATAGCCGATGCCGATGGGTTTGTCTAAGTAATACGCGTATTCGCCTCTTCTTAGGTAGCCGACTGGTTCGCCGTTCCTGAATATAGCTTCTTGGCCGAATAGTGGGATCTGAAATGAAAAGCCGTTTGAATATTATCAGCTCTATTGTGGCTCTATCTTCTAGTTGGAGGTTTTTGAGATGTTAATTTGTTTGAAAAATATTCAATAAGTGATTATGTCCACAATGGTTAAGTTTATTACAGATAATTAGTACCACGTATCTGGGTTAAATCAACAATCACCATGTTAACTTTGCTAAACAATCTTATCTCAATCAACAAATCAAATAAACTTGTAATCATCCCACTGGTGGATCTACCCACCAGATCTACCCTCGCAGGTTTTTGGACAGCGCAGTGGAATAAGTGAATCGTGAATGTGCGCACATTCACGATTCACATAAACGCCTTTTAAAATAGACCTATGAAAATTTGTGTAAAGGCCCACCTTATCGTCCAGCGTGAAATATGCGTATTTCTTAGTGACTCCGTTCTTCCTCGCCTTAGTGACGTACTCGTTGCCGATGTACTCGCCATCCTTCCGGCAAGCGAAGCTCAGGTTGGCTTCTATAGGGTTGTCATCTGCTCTCAAGTCAGCGTTCCATAAGTGGTAACCTAAGAAGAAAATAGGGTTAAAACTTTGGAGGGGATTAGTACCTAGAGGGTAATGAAACTACAGGTCCGATTTAAAAAACCATTCGCGGCAATCGCCATTAAGTTACTCTATCTCTGAGTGCTAGATTTATTTTCTCTAAGTGTTTTTATTTATTTAGGCTTTAATATTTATGTCCCAAAACTTGTGAGGGCAAAAGTCGAGCGCCACCAGGTACGAAGTGGAAATGACATCGGAAAGTGGTTCAAAATTCAGTTGCAAGATGACCTTCAAAACCACCTTATGCTAAAAAAATTACCTTTTTCAGCGCTGAGGGAAGTGAGCGCTCGCCAGCCGGCATTTCTGAGGCCTTTCGCGCGGCTCAAGTATTTGTACACCTGTAAAGAAATGGCATTTAATTTTAATAAAAAAAAACAGTGTTATTGTCGTCGAATACTGCAGTTGAGTGTTTATTGTCTTGATTTCATGTGATTTTGTTATTTTTGGCCCCAGTTGTTGGTCTGTTAAACCAATCGCTGACCAGTTCACTTAAAATATCAGAAGCATTAGAGCAGCCTCAAACTTTGGACACAAAGGCTAGAACGAACTTGAACTTGAAGGGTTGGAACTTTATTATTTGCCAGCCAATGTTGTACCAATTCTATGGATTTGGCTGAGTACGGCGCTATAGACACGTGGATACTACGGCAACAGTCCACTGGGAATGCATCGTTGGATTCGTTGGAGAGACCCAGAGACCCGCGCCACTGTAGCAACTATTATCTAATCTGTGACCGCAGCGTTGCAGGATCTATATCTACCTGTATAGCATGAGATGAAGGTATATGCAGCTCCCAGCCCAGTTCGCCGGCCCACGCCACTCGCAGCGCTCGACACGTGTAGCGCTTGTTGTCGGCTGAGTACGGCGCTTTGGAGACGTGGATACTGCGGTGGGAGTTCACTGGGAAGGCATCGTTGGAGAGACCTGCGTCGGTGTAGCGTTGTAGGATCTTCTGGCTATAATGATAAATTTAGTATGAGAATTGAAAGCTGACGTGGATTTGCCATGTTTACTTTGACAATCTACGCCACTGGATCCATGGTCTGATCAAAGATGAACCGTGACTGGACCAAACTAAGCGAATCCGCCCTGCTAGTTTAAGGAGCTGGGTTGGCTTGGGAACATGCTGGTGGATTAAATCCGAAAATGAGTTATCCTGAAAAAATTAAAAGGGTCGGCAACGTATCCGTAACACCTCTTGTGTTACAGGTATCCTTAGGCGTTTGCTTGTTCGCCAACTGTGTCACAAAAAAATCCCAACGGATGTTTGAATCGGGTTTAAATCACGCAATAACCAACCTGTCTGGTCCTTGCACGCTGAGGATGCACAGCTGTTTAGTAACGTCGATGATCGTAGCTCGCAGCTTGTGCTTGTTTATGAGGCGTCTCAAGTGCGCTAGCGTGTGGTTTGCGCTGAAACCACTCGTCACCACGTAGTAACCACGACCCTGTGACGGATGTTTTTTTATTAAGACTTTTGAACCATGATATACTCAGAATCATAGAAAGTACAGAAAGAAATGGACCAGACTAGATGAGAAATGCGAAAGAAATAGTAGACTGAACAGATTAAGGGAGAAGCTAATGCAGTTACGCCGTAGAGGGTGGTAGAGGTTACATCTAACACTAGTTTTTTAATCGACTTTAAAAAGGACAGATAAGGAGAAGTTTATCAACATGTGCGACAGGTCCAAAAGAATACTTTTACCACAATCTTATTGATTCAAGAATTTACCTTAAAGATAGGTTCATGTAGCTGGCCGCTGCCGCCGTCCAAAATGCTGACGGTGACGTCAGCTTCCACACCGCCCTTCTCATTCAGAAGAAGCGAGTACACAACTCTGAAACAACAATATTGGGATCATAGACCTATAGCGAGAACTCTGCGATTGGAATATAAAAGAATGTAAGCTTTGTGCATTGTCAAATTGTCATCGAAGTTACACAGGTAGGTAGGTATACCAAATTTCAGCTCAATCGGACATCGGCAAGGGGTTCAAAATTCAGTTTCAAGATTTGACCTCCATAAACTAACTTTATACATAAGCTTGTAGCAAGATAGCATGTGATCAAAACTATAGTGACGTAAGCAACTGCTCACGTCACTATAGTTTACAAAGACAATGTAGGTACCTAACTACATAGACTGGAGCAATCCCGTGTTAATGCTCTTTTTGCCATATATGTATTATGAAGGATACTTTTTTCCATAAATTGTGTACTACACAGTTTTAAATATGTCTGACAAGCCATATTGGTTAAATTACCTGTCATCATTCCTGGACAGGTCCGCTGTAAAGGCTAGGTTGGCGGTGCGCTGCGCGTCGGGCCCCGTGAGGTAGAACTTGCCGTAGTACGACATGTTGAACAGCGCTGCTGCTTCTCGGCACGCCATCGCTTCATACCCGATCTGGATATTGATAAGATTGTCATTTATAAAATACTAGCTGCATCCGGCGGTTTCGCCTGCTGTTTTTAAGCTATTGCATAGCTTCTATCGCGGGCCTTGAGCGTGGAGACCGAATCCAGAAATTCCGTAACGAAAATAACCTAAGGCACAGCGGTGATACTTTTTAGTTTTGCCATCTATCGATGAATAGCAGAACTTTTAATGACTTTTTGAAATATCACGCTTGTCTCTTTAGTTCAGCAACTCGCCTCTAGGTGGCATTGGTTAATGAAATAATTATATAATTGCATAAGTTGATAAACGATGCTATGCAATAGCTTTACCGCGGCAGTCCCCGAGTGCCACACGTCTTTTTTTTACTTTTTAAACCTTTCCTGAACTTATACAAATATTTCAAGATCAAAATAAGCGCAATCGGTCCAACGAAACGAACAGCCAAACAAACAGCCAAACAAACAGCGATTCATTTTTATATACTATACAAGACTAGATGAACCGGTAAACTTGTTACCATCTTAAATTGTTCAGTATTGAAAAAGTGATATGTATTTCTTTCATAAACTGACGAACATTCGTAATGATGATTTCTGTGCTAGTACAAAAAGAGTGAGCAGCGGCGGCTTTACCCATTGCGAGGCCCTGGCAGCAGCAGGTCTTTGCGAGGCCCTTTGTCTTTCGTGGAAAGTATGTAATGCGAAAGTAGGTCTGGTGGTTTGGTTTAGGTATTTGTCGTGTTTGACGAGAAATGCTAGTTATAATTTTTTTTTTATAAAATAAAATTTGAGTTTTCAAATATTTTACAATGAAAGATTTTCACCCCATTTCATTCCATTCCATTCACACTAGCGATTCTCACGAGCGATTTCTCAGCGATGCGAGAAGTGTTTCAAGGCGAGATATTCAAGTACTACAAATAATGAAATTTTCAATTACGTTTTGTATGAATGAATGAAACTAACTTTATTTTCATAAATAAGAATTAAAGTTAAAAGTTTTAATTCAGACTAGATACATTTTTAACAAATATTTTTAAATATAAGCTTGGGTTGTTGCGCGAGGCCCCTCCAAGCGCGAGGCCCTGTGCGATTGCACAGTTCGCACCCCCCTAAGGCCGCCACTGAGAGTGAGTGAGTGTGAGTTTGTGGCGTACCTATGTTTTTGTGCGTGGTACAATACTGCTAGGTACTTACCAAATCATGATGACTCGAGAATCCGAAAGAATACTCTCCTTTGAGTACGTCTTCGTATCGGCGATCCATGTTGCGCGGGTAGTCGTGGGTTCCGCCCCAGTCGTACTGCTGGACTCTGATCTAAAATGAAAAGGTATGTATCTAAAGTTTGGGAAAAAAACAAGCATTTTAATTTATTGTCATCGGAGTTACAAGGTATACCAAATACCAGCTCTATCTCTATAAAATTAAACTAACTGTTCCCAGATCTAGCCTGCATAACGGCTCCATCGTCCACCAACTCCTGGTGCAAGGCGTCATGGCTCGCGTCCCTTCCAGCTGATGCATTTATCTTTCTACCGACTCTATCTTCCACTTCTTCATCTTCCTACCTTCTCTCCCGGTAAGAAGAACGCCGGCCGCTCCCACCCAGCCCTAGCTTGCATCACGGCTCCATCGTCCACCAACTCCTGGTGCAAGGCGTCATGACTCGCGTCCCTACCAGCTAACGGCTCATCATGAGGGAACACTATGCTGTAGTTCTTCACGTAAGCTTCGTGGCTGCTCTCGCGCATCCAGTGCCCTCGGGACATCTGGCCGGGGGTGAAGCGACGGATGTCGAATGTGAACATATTGTAGTGTGGTCTGGAAAAATATGAGTAAACGTCTTATACAGGATATCGTTTTGTCGAGTGTCATTAACATTTTACTATGGAACAGCTGATTTCACCGTTTCAGGGTTCTTTCTACAGGGTTTTAAGGAAAGGTCAGGAGGTATAAACATACGCATTCGTAAACTACTCGACTATATCGACGTCATGACCAGAGTAACAGATAAATTATGATAACCTCGTGTTTATTTTGATGAAATTGTTCGTAAAGTCATCGTCGATCAATATTATGAAAAAGTTACGTTATTTAAAAAAAAAAAGATTGGTAAACTAGGTATATAAATGATTGAGACACAAACGCTTCGTATGGAGATTTATGTTCTGCTAGTTAAGACAATACCAACATATTAGTTTCGCACCAGAGTTTCGTCCACTTTCCGAGAAGAACCGTTAAATATCCCGAGATTAAAAGGAGCCTAGGTAAATGTTAATCGAAGGCATAAGCCACCTTCATTTCGAATTTCATCCTAAATCCATAACCATTTAGTCGTTTTTGCGTGAACAAACATACAAATTTTCACATTAATATATTAGTTATTCGATTCTCTAATTTGAAGCAGTCCAGGGTGGAAAGGGAGTCACATTTTTTATAGAGAGTAGACATAACCACCTTTGCCAAGGAATACCAAGCAAGTCTCACCTTCCGCTGATGATCCATTCTGCCATCTGAATGCCACATCCAGCAGAGAACATCATGCCGGCCGAGTTGTAGCCGCAGTTGTGGTATAAACCTGGATTCAACAACATTTGATGTATTATAAGAATTAAGAATGTGTATAAATCAATGAATATTTCGGATTTCTTCAATACAATTCAAAACAGTAGGTATCACTTGATTAACACACAAAAAGAAAGTACAAACTCAGAAAAACACTATCAATATCTTTGCATTTGTTCACATATAAACTATCGATAGTTCGGCAGCATTAGATAAGGCCTGCGCTGACATTCCAGTTATATATATGTGGGGACACGGCAGTGCCAAGCTATGTCGGGCAAAAGCCCAGCCGTTCCATATTTTTCTCATTTTCGAACCCTATGGAACTTCGTTGTGGATTGAGTGTTTTCACCTGTCTGCTTACTTATCTATCCCAATACCTCAAAACAACGAAGGATGGCCATGCAGCACTAGTAAAGGCTTTTGTATTCGTTAAGTATAGTCGGTGTTTCTATTGTCTTCGATACATACAAAGGAAAGTGAGTTCAGTGACCTTGAAAAATATTAAATATCTACAAAGTATCAGCTAGGCTGGAAATGTGTTCGTATCTTCAATGTCTCATTGACTAAGTGACCTAATCATTGATAGCCTTAGTTCCTAAGTGCGGATATAACTCTACTATCGGCATAAATAAATAGTAAACATATTAATGAATGTATTACGTAGGTATAAGAATTTATACCTACATTGTAATGTAAGAGTTCCCGCTGTCGTTTCATTTAAACTAAGAAGATCAAAGACATTAGCGTCTTCTCATAGTGGTTAATGCCCAGTTGCTCAGTTTTGGGCAGCGTTGCAGCTCTAGGCAAATCCACCAAGGTCACAAAATGCGACATCGTTTTATGGTTGAGATACCAAAAACCCGCACGAAACACTTAGAATCCACTTTTATAGTGGAAACCGCTAGAATATGGAATGGTCTGCCTAAATGTGTGTTCTTTGATTGATCGTTTTAATATGGATGTCTTCAAGTCGAGAGAAAATGGGTTTAGACAAGCGTGATCCATCGTTGACCGCATCATTGCTCACCATCAGGCAAAATACTGATCAAACGCAAACCTATCCTAAAAAGAAAATAAGGAGCTATGGTAAACTCACCAAAAACATTGGGGTCTTCTCCCAACAGTGGTTTGTGGTCCGGTGTGAATGACTCCGGTCCGCAAACAGTGCTCTTGATGCCCACATTGCCCAGCTTTGGGCACAGAGTCGCGGCACTGTTCATGTGGACACCAAACACGTCCCAGTCCAGCTCGTATAGATGAAATTGTAAGTTGTCTGGAACCTGTCGTGTGAGAAATTTTGCATTAGCGTTAGTTATAAATGTACACATACTTCACATCTTTTAATTGTTTCATTGCCATGTTACTTAGCTGTATTTAAATAACATGCATAGAATTCGTGGCGTAGCTCTGAATGCCTAGTGCAAGCTTTTTCACCTTCTACTTTAATCTTCTATTTGCTCTGACATTTCTTTGACCTAATATTAGTGTGCTTACCTGATCCAGCATATGCGGGTTAGGTTCATACCCTCCCACGTTGCACGTCTCGCCTTGCACCTTGATGTACAGGTTGACGTCGTGGTCCCTGATGTTGGGGCTGTTCCGCACCTCGGGGGTGGCTTCGCAGACGACGTACGCGTGCTTGAAGGGAATGATGGGGAGAGATGGCACCCCGGCGAATCTTGCCACGCGGGGACCCCACGCTCCTGTTAAATTTAATTACATTTAAGTGATTTCGCTCAGAGAACCTACAACGCAAACTATATGAAAGAATTTAATTTCGGCCGGAATAAAATATTTGGGATTCGGAAGTTAGATACACTGGTGACTTTTTTGTGCAAGGAAGACTACAAATTAGGCGATACATACGCGTGCCAATTTTTTCGATCCCGTTTGAATCAGGACTAAATTGTTTGTCCTTTGACGAGCCAGTCTGTAATTTGGCTCAGTGAACAACAATTCTATTAACTCAGTCCAGAGTTTCGAGCATACCTCCACAATTGACAACGCATTTGGTCTTTATGAACCCTCGATCAGTATGGACGCCGGTCACCTCCTTGTTCCCCAGCGCGTTGTGACTGTAGTGGATGTCTAAAACTGGGCATTCTTCATACACCTGAAATATTAGAATATTTATTGTATACCTAATAAAGGTCAACTACAAAACACCGCAGGCCCTCCAACCAACCAACTTCTGTTCTACGACTTTCAAAACTTCACAAAAATAAGTCAGCTGTTCCATACGAAAAGTTCATCGACCTTGGACAAAATGTACGGAACAGCTGACTCTTGCGAACTTTCAAAAGTCGCGCAGTAAAAGTATCATGTATGTTGAATTCATAGTAACGGTAGTTAGCACATATAAATGTAACAAAGCTAGAATAATAATATTTAAATAATATTTGTATTTAAAAAAAGAATAATAAGATAATATTTCAATGAATTCTTTAAACTAATACTATGGATATTATGGGCTCTTTCTCGCGAGATAAAAACACTAGAAAAACAATTTGTCACGGCCCATACTAAGACTGCTGGTTAGCTTTACCTTGCCTCCATTCTTCGTGGCAACCTTCACGAGTGCATTGCAGGCCATCGCCGGGTCGATGGTGCCATCTTCGGTCGCGTACAATGCCATTTTGAACACCGAGGGATCCAGCAAAGGGAAGAGCTTTTGGGCATCATTCGGGTCCAAAATCTGGCTCGGCACGCCCATTGCTTTGCCTAGCGTGTGTAGTCTCATGTATTCTTGAGTACGGACCTGTAAAAAATAGCATTTATATTGACGTCATCATACTTTTTTTTTGTACTAAAAAGTTTTTGTATTTATTTAGCTTGGTAAGAATAATTTTTAATAGGTAATATTAAATTAAATAACATTAAAGTCTAAATAAAACTTAACTAATCTTAATTAATCTAAAATACAATACGAGTCATCATACTAGTTCTCGGGAAATAAATAGTGTGATAGTGTCATTGACATTTTCCTACGTAATTATGAAACAAATATCCAAAAATACCAACTTTTACATTTATTATAAGTAAAAAGTAATGGATAAAATAGTAAAATATCTAATTCTATATGTATTTATTTTGATAAACAAAGATATAGTGCAATATACTTTATTTACGCAAATTATTCACAGGGTTATCATTTAACCCATGGCCGATAACGTAGTACATACACAATGTTTACTTTCGTCCTATCATAATTATATACGAGTAAGATACATGTGACTAAATATTACAAGATTTAAAATCAAAAACCTAAGTAATAACAAAACATTTTAAAAATATTTTAAGTTAACCGGGATTTGAATCCGCTTTGTAGTTTTCATTTTGGAGACTATGTATGTATAATCTATGCATGTAAATTGTAAACGTATATTACTACTAGCTGACCCGACAGACGTTGTTCTGTACACAAAAAAAAAGATGGACAAAATCGTTAAAGTCGTTCTCAAGTTATGTCATTGTCCTGCCCGAACAGCGCCACCTACCGGGTCCAATTGTGAATCTAAACCATTCTCGAATCCCCTTGAACACACACAAAAAATTTCATCAACATCGGTCCAGCCGTTTAGGAGTTCAGTGACATACACACGTAGGTACACAAGAAATATTAATATAAATATGAAAGTTTGTTTGTTTATTACATTTGGTATGGAGATAGCTCCTTAGTTAACACAGGCTACTTTTAACCCGAAAAAATCAAAAGTCATGTAAAATAGAAGCGGGTACGGGTGAAACCCTGGAACGCAGCTAGTGTTGTATGCTATTTACGCTCCGCGGTTTTATTCGCCATCCTACAAGAACCATTAATATATCTGATATAAAAAGTAGCCAGGTACATTCAGCCATTTTGAGAAATAGACATTTTTAGAAGTGGCCATTTTGAGAATTATGCTTTTTTAGAATTGGTCATTTTGAGAATTAGTCATTTTAAGACACATGCTATTTTGAGAATTGGTCATTTTACGCCTAAAAAGTCAGAGCTACCTCGGTATGCCTTTGGTATTTCTAACATCAAAACTTTCACATAGGTAAATAATATTAGCGTTATTTCATTAAAAAGCAGTACTTATCTGATAGGTACTCTAAGTACCTAAATCAATTATGGTTCAGCAAAGCGAGTAATGAGAATTACCTTTTAAATGCGTTATTTTATTCTGTATTTTAATACTTAGTAGGGTAATAAGTGATGGCAATTATATTTCTTCCGTTTTTATTATGTCTTTTCTGTAAGTTGTTTCAAATATTGTGTGAGCGATCAAACGAAAACGGTAAAATTAGTAAAACAATAAAAGAAGTTTAGAAAAAATATATTTAAAAAAATGTGTTTAGTTGCGTTTGACCGCCATCTCGCTTGATGGTAAGCAATGATGCGGTCTACGATGGAGCACGCTTGCTTAGAAGAAACCAATGACTCCCGACTTGAAGACACCTAAGATCATCACATTTTTAAGACTTGCATTTATTACAGCATCCTTACAGTTATGCGATTGCGGAATCGTAAAAAAACATTTACCAGAACGTTTTAACTTCAAGTGCAAACGCCTGAAGGCAGAGCTAGTTTTCGACGCTCGAGCCAAGGTTCAAGCTGTACAATACATATCGGCAATGCACCAGTCCAACCCACTCTTCGAAGTAGCTGTCGCGTTCGCGGACATCAAGTTCATATTCTTGCAAATGATGGAAAATTATATTGAAATTGAAAAAAAAAAGGGTTCGCATGAGCAACTTAGGGTGAGTCTTGAGACGGTTGTTAGCTATCTCAATCAGTTTGGAAGAAATCGCTTTAGGCGATAGCACCGCCCTTATACTCATCATCATCTTCCTACCCTTATCCCACCTACTTGGGAGTCAGTACCGTACGTACCTACACTTCTTCGATTTATTACCGCTGTTGTACTACCGAAAGTTAACCTAATTAGTCTTATTTTTTCTTGTATTTTTCGGTATCTAATAAAGCTATATTCCATTGGCTGCTATCTCTTTCCCGCATTGAAGATATAAATCACTGAGTAGGGATGCAAAAAAATACAGATAAAAAATTTAAAATATCAATGACAAATTGTTAACAAGAACATTATTTTTACAAAACAAAAACCGACTTCAAAAGACCGACTATTGAGATAGTCATCTATTTGTCGCAAATTTAAGACTTATATGGTTTTCTCATGGATACCATTATCAGAACTGGACTAAATTGAAATGGGACCAAATGGGAAGCGTCAGCTTTCTAATAAAAAAATAATCATCAAAATCGATTCACCCAGTCAAAAGTTATGAGGTAACAAACATAAAAAAAAAAAAAAAAAAAACATACAAACGAATTGATAACCTCCTCCTTTTTTGAAGTCGATTAAAAAAGAATCGTAACGTTTTATAATGCCATTTTAGGCTTAGCATACCCTTTCCTCATAACCCTGTACCATTGTACATGCTTATTTTTAAAGCGAACTCAACTACCATTGTACATGCTTATTTTTAAAGCGAACTCAACATTTGGTAGCAGTCCATCGACTGGCAATGCAAGCGGAGAATCTCATTAGGATGGTACAAAATCAACACTATCAAAAAGAAAAGCGGACGGCGAAAGGCAAGCGGTTGGAAAATATGCGACGATCGCTAAACGGGGCCAAAAAGGGCAAAGCTCAAAAGGTAAGTCTGGTAAGTAGGTAGTCGGTAATTTTTGTATACAAATACAGAGTTACTTAGGTTAAATACTTTGTCGAGTGTCATTGAAATTTATCTATGGAACAGCTGATTTATTTTTACGATTTCAAGGTTGGTCCCGTAGTAAAAGTTGTTCATAATATTTAGTACTAAGTATGAGCCCTTTTCGGATTAGCATACCTTTTTTTCTTATAACCAAATGAAAAACGGTTCAACCGTTCGGGAGCTACGATGTCTCAGGTTCCTCAATCGAAAAGATATGCTGTGATTAAAATTTGCTTTAAATTAGTTTTAATTGTTTAAACATTATCAGCCCTTTTCTATAAGTTTTTAATTTTAAATTCAATTACTTATTTATTCTAGAAAGCGGGAAAAAGAGCTCAACTACGCTCGGCAACAAAGCGTATCAAGGACAACCAGAAAGGTCAACGGCGGGGTAAACCACTGAAGGGGGCAAACCAATACCGCAAGCAGCCTGGCGGGCTCGAATACCTACGACGTCGGGGGCGAAGGGCAAGATTATAAAATAAAATGATATCGACGTTTTATTCGGATTAATTTTATTTTCAATAATCGGACAAGTCAAAATTACCAACAAGTGAATTGGCAAAACGCGGACATTTTTGTGATAAAATACAAGTTATTGAAACTATTTTTCAAAGCAAGGTTTTATGGCATTGTCGTCGGAGTTACACAGGTAAATTAAATATTGTCTCAACTGGACATCGGGTGGTTAATAATTCAGTTGCAAAATTTGACCCAAAAAACCTAGACAACAAATAGAGCTTGCTAAATAAAAGTTAAATCAAGGGATAAAATGTTTGTATGGACGTAGCTTATATCATAGAATGTAGCCTTAGGGTGACAAATCACCCGTCGGGGCTGCGGGTAGAAGTTACCGCGGCCTCGGCGTCACAAAGGCGTAGAAGGAACATGGGTGGTTTTTAGTCAGTAGAAGTCTGACACTCCCTTCCGCTCTGCCCAAGAGTGGGAGGGGTCATTTGATGATTTCCCAAACCCAAAAAAAAAAAAGGGTGACAAATCAACATCGAGCTGTACTGCGCTGTGCTGTGCTGTATTTCTTAAGTTACGTTTTTTTAACAATCAACATCAAGCTGTGCTGCGCTTTGCTTAGCTCAGTATAAAAGTAATCAGCACATACTCGTAAAAATCCATAAAAAACATAGAACAGCGCGGCTCAGCGCGGCTCAGCACGGCGCGGCGGGTAGCGCGCCTCGCTCGAGACTGCTGCGTTTTTAAACAGAGCGTAGCCTCACAGCGCAGCACAGCATGGTTTGTTTCTATCCTCATTAAAATATTAGACGAGCGAGTTGACCAAACATAGCACAGCGCAGTACAGCGCAGCTTAGCTCGATGTTGATTTGTCACCCTTAATCCTAGGAAAAACAATTTGTGTAGTTCAGCTGATTACAAATAACTGGCTCTGACGTAACATAGGTACACTGGTACACAGTACCTATACAGTCAGACATCGAAGTCTCGCCTTATGGGTTCTTCCCCGAAGGAGGTTCAGAACCCTAAAAACCTGTTAAATTAGTATTAGTAAGACTAGATGGCAGCACTTTACCTTGCTTCTCGAGATGAACATGCCCCCATTGTTGATCCAGCCAGCATTCTCACCAGTTTCTTGTTCGAGGTCATTGTATACAGTCCTTGAGTCTCGCAGTAACTTCACCTCCAAATCGCAAGGTCTTAGAGACCATACTAAACCTAAAACAATATATTTAAGATTGATCGACCAATTGGACTTATTAATTACTTTTTGATCATTTTGTCTTTTATTTATTTATTTATTTATTACGATACATACACCAACAGTAAACATATTATACGTTCTTAAATTATAAAGTTATTAATATCTACAAGTGTCAGATATGTTCACCTATTATAGGCGTATACATCGTTCACCATTAAAAGTGTGAAGACATTAAGGGTACATAAGTACTAAATTAATAATAACAAAATTTTGACAAAATATGAATATAACAAAAAATTGTAATAGGTAATTCGACTACAGAACTAGACGACTTGTCTTAGAAGCAAAATACGGTTCCGAGCTGTTGAAAATACGATTGGTACAGAATCCTAAACATGTGAGTGTCGCATTGTCAGATTTATTATTTATTTTTAGTTCCTTGTTCCGGCCACAAATGCTACATTAGTTGACGGCACTATACAGGGTTAAATATAAAAAAATCAGCTGTTCCATATTCCACGGCCATTTTTTTCGCGAATTCCATGTTGGTCGCATAGCAAAAATTGTTCATAATGATGAGTATATATGAGCCTTTTTCGGCTTAGCATACCCTATCTGTATAACCCTGTAGTTGTACTAGCCCATAAATATTCACAAACGATTTTTTTGTCTACTTTTCGCTAATTAGAATTATCACGCGCAAAACAACGTGCAACGACAGCATTATATCATAATTAGCTATTTACTCGTATCATAATTGACTTTGAAATATTACCGAACTCATTACCGTATGCTAACAATTTCGACAAAATTGCACACGTTTTAAGTAATTATTATATGACCTTTATTGTGTGGTCCATAGGATACACATCCGCGTAACATAATATCATTTATATACTATATACATACAGCTGTATTCCAGCCCTTCGTACCTCTAAATCACCAGAGCCGGATTAGCTTGCAAGAGTAACAAATGCTACGGGCCCCGCGCCGTAGCATTTATTTAAGCCGCATCCTGAGGCAGTACTCTGAACTAAATCGCGTTACCCCCCCCCCCCCCCCCCTATATCGTTTCGATTAAGAAATGCAACTTGGCTAGGGGGGCAGGTTGGGCTCGCAGTTACGCGTTACCATTCTCTTCGGCATAGTGTATCTAACTACACCACCCTCCCCTTAAACACATTTTGGTGAAAAAAATATTTGATAATAACGGAAAAAAATAAAATTCCGACCTACCACCCTTGACGCTCTAAAATGCTAAATGAATGCCTAAAGCTAAGGATCTATTAATAGGGGAATAAATTGCTACGGGCCCCGCACCTTAATCCGGCACTGAAAATCACCCATCCCATTCGATAAATGGGTCGAATCACTTTATCGATAACGAGGCGCCTATGTTTGTAGCCTTAAGTGACCGGTTCAATAGCCGCTAGTTGTCTCGATCAAAGGTTTGTTTTCAACCTATTTCATAAAGGAGCCTCCCAATTGAAATTCAAGTTATATTAAAGTTGGTAAAAAAAATCAGATCTGTTATTATTTCAATAAATGTATATTTAGACTTTATATTTACTTTATTTTAGTTTTAGATACAGATTACTCAAAATCCATATTCCATATTTATAGCAAAAAGTAATCGCCATGCAATTACTCTCGCAAAAATGCAAAAATTCGAAATTGGTTTAATCGATTTGTTTTGTTTTTTGATTTTGCCTCAATACAGTGGGGGTCTGAAAAAAAGCGGGTGAAACTGCCGGGCGCGGCTAATATTTTTTAAAAACCTGGGCCCGTACCACGACCTCTTAGAATCATGATGGTTACGTTTTGTTTCCGACGCTGCGCGACCATGAACCTTATTACGCGGCGATACGATACGCGATCGCGCAGCGTCGGAAACAAAACGTAACCATCATGATTTTAAGAGGTCGTGGTACTGGCCCTGATCTACGAAGATATTTCGTATTAGTTGCGCCCCGCGGTTTAACCCGCGTTTTCCAAAAAGTAGCCTATATGTTAATCCCATATCCTGGATAAACGCTACTTTCGTACCTACCCACATCCGAATCCGTTCTCCCGTTTTAGCGTGACGGAGTATCAAACATACTCACAAACTTCCGGATAACGAATCTTGTTGATATGACTTTATCTGAGACTAGCGGCTCGTCCCGGCTTCGCACGGGTGGACACTATTGAAGTTTTAGTAAGGATCTCTAATTTTTTCAGGTAATAAATATAGCCTATGTCACTTTGGGATAATGTAGCATTCGAATGGTGAAAGAATTTTTGATTTCGGTCCAGTAGTTTTTGAGTTTATTCCACACAAACATCCAAAAATACAAATCTTTCCTCTTTATAATATTAGTATAGATAATTTAATTTGTGACTATATAATACCTACGACATGATGATAAAGTTATATGTTTATGAAACTAACACATACTCAGATGAATAAAATAAATTAGAAAATAATTAAGAGTGATTTTACAGTACCTGCAGTATGCCATGTAGTCCCGCTTGTCAACTTTGCTCTCTCTAGTAGAACTGCATTTACTCCTCTTTTAGTAAGTTGATACAGAGTGTTGCACCCTGCTATACCTCCACCTATAATACAACAATCAAATTTTATTTAAATACATTTTAATTTTTATCAGAATATTGTGGATAGATTATTACACTATGCGAGCGTTCGCATATTTTATCTTATTTAAAAACATGGTAAATAATAGTACTCTATATGAACAATTTAATAAAATTAATGTTATGGACAGCTGGCGTTCTTGAATTTGTACCCCCACATTTTTAGAAAACATAATTTGATCTAGAGGTTATTTATGTTCGCGACAAAATAGCGTAAACAACACAAAACTCCTCTTAAAAACGTTAATCTGTCCAAATACTAAATAAAAAAAAACTCACCAATAATAACGACGTCTGCCGAAGACACTACCTCAGGTTTCGTGGATTGCCACCTTTCTTGCCTTATATTCCTCAAATAATTCGCGGCCTTAATTCTAATTCTTCCATCTCTTACTGCTTTTAACATTTTCAGTCAGTAAACAACTTGCTCCATCCACTATCGCGCTACGAATGCTCCTAGTTACTCAATGTAGATACAATGAAATATTATAGCAGTATGGACATTGAACCTTCCATAAAGTGATTCTATAGAAACAAATCAACTGCAATGAATACTGATTGAAAGACGGTAAGAACAAAAAGTAAATGCAGATATTATGAATAATAGAGAGTAATGGAAGAAACGTACACACTATACCGACTACAAGCAGTTCGAAACAGAAGTGGGATAATGTTGGAGCCACTTTGTTGCTGTCTCGTTTTATTACATTGCAATGAAAGGAGACAGCATCACATTTTTGCGGCTTATCGCCTATAGTGTGGCCTCAGCATTAAGGCTGGTTTACACTTTGATTAGTGCGAGCGCAGGTGATTAGTGCAGGTGCTTAGTGACTAGGTGTGGACAGCGACTGATTAGTGCAAGTGATTAGTTGGCTATGTAGTAAAGTGAATAGAAGCGTGTTCTATTTTTTTGCGAGTGGACTGCGCGAGTAGCCACGTCCCGCGCGCCCTCCCTTCCCCCTCACTCGCAGCGTGCCTGCCACTAAACACGTCTGGACACTCGCACTAATCACCTGCACTCGCAGTGAATTGGACACTACTCGCACTACACACCTGTACTCGCACTAATCACCTGCACTCACACTCCTTAAGCCTTTAAGGCTGGTTTACACTTTGATGAGTGACGGAAGACGGAAGGACGGTGAGGAAGACGGTGAATGAAAACATGGATTTGATAATCATCACTGCTTTCTGTTTGTTTAGTCTGTTACTTTAGTAATTACTTTTATAATCTATTTATTAAGCCTGCACTATCTTTCTTGAATAAATATTATTTTTACTACTTGAAAAAGTTTCGAGATGGAGTCAGATACTTCGCCATTGTCGGGGATGTTGGTAATATTTTGGGTATCCGACTCGAGGATGCTCCATTTTGCGTTTTGGGTACGCAGCGAGTAAACAATACAAATGGCTGTTTTAATTGAACAAAAGAATACCTTTATAACATTGTTGCTGTTGGTTTGAAAAAAAAGATAATAAAAGTTCAGGCCCATTTTTCAGCACAATCGGCCATAGGGAAGCAGTTCAAAATTTAGCTGCAAGATTTGACCTAAACAAGCAAACTAATTTATATTACAAGTGAAATAACAGCTTGTAATAAAAACGCACGACCGCTCATACTGTTATAAATCGTAATTGATAACATGAGATGTCTTCGCTATCGTTTAAACCTTCACCGGTCACAGTTCAAATAGCTTTAATTTGTTTATCAGAGTCCAGTCGAGAAAGGAACGGGCAACAAAACAATTCAACAAAAACAAAGGTTATTATAACTTAATTAGATTTATTATTTCTGTTATTTCGTATTTACAGTGAAGATTAATATTGGGGCTTAGTTTAAGATACATTTTTAATTGGTAATACTTTCTACCTAATAAGATTAATAAAACAAAAAAAAACGTCGTTAAGGTGATATTTTCTGAATTAAGTAGCTAAAGCGCGTAGTCCACATATCCGCTCCGCGACGCCTTATAATCGTGTGAATAAGAAATTACGAACTTATACTCTGCGGCATAAAGTTCATTTTAGATTCGTAAACAAAAAACAGTGTTTTTGCTGTTGGAATAGGCGTATGCTGAGACACAGCTGACGAAGGTTCACGCAACGCAGGGCAGAGCTGATTTTGTAATGCTTCAACGTATTGAGAACTACTGCGGTGTAGTACGTGCGATGCAGACAAATGTCTGTCCTGTGGGCCTAGCACAACTTTGACGTAAAAATACGTAGCGAGTTTTCGATAGAAAAGTGTACCTACGCCATTTACACCCGTCAGAAGCATACTTGACAGTCGTAAATGGCGTACACTTTTCTATCGAAAACTCGCTACGTATTTTTACGTCAAAGTTGTGTAGCCCCACTGCTCTGCCCTGAAAAATCTGTTCTATGCCGTTACGTCACCTGCGTCTTAGCATACGCTTAGCTTGATAAGTGGACTCCGAGCCTTATTTGTTTACTGCTGGACATTTTCTTCTAACTGATTCTGCCGCACATCAACATTTATTACAGTTTGCTGAGACACTCCGATACTTAGCCCGGGTAATTTACTAAGACTTGCGCTATCGTATTAACATAATAAACAAGCTGCGCCGCGCGGTTTCACCCGCAATCACCGCCACAGGTGGGTATGCTCGTTGGCTCATTTGCACGAAGTCTTATAACTTCATCATCAACCACATGATCATCATCATCGGGTGCCATCTTCATGTTGAAGTTTGGAGGTCAGTAGGCTAAACTTCTTGCGATCCCATGCTGTGCTTTTTAAATGATACCCACTGCTTAATATAGGGTTATTCATAAAGGGTATGCTAAGCCGAAAAGGGCTCACAGTACTCATTATTATGAACAACTTTTGTTATGGGACCAACCCGAAATTCCCGAAAAAAAATCAGCCGTTCCATAGAAATATGTCAATGCAATGACACTCGACAAAATGTATGGAACAGCTGATTTTTTTTTTCGCGAATTTCGAGTTTGTCCCATAGTAAAAGTTGTTCATAATGATGAGTACTATGAGCCCTTTTCGGCTTAGCATACCGTTTATGAATAACCCTGTATAGATTGTTTCTCTTCAGCGCATCTTTCTCGGTCCTATGCCAGTCTCATCCCTGCCTTCCTACCTACATATAGCTTATACATCAACAATACAATTTGGACATACAAAACTATAATATCTAAAATATATTTGGCTTAACATATTTTTAGTACGCGACTTTTCAATCTGCCCGTGGGTTTCAATGGTACAACGATCTATACAATCCTTTTTCTTTTTTTTAAATTGTTTAAAAAATCGAGTACCATTTTGCTTGCTCCACGTAACGACTGAAAATCCGCGTATCGTACTTTACCTATATTAAAACTACTATACAAGCATACCAAGCTTTACAACATTTATTAAAAACTTTGGTAATTAAAAACATAATTGTACCACCAAATAATACATTTACTTCTAGGCGCCTCACAGCTTTCATAGGCTAACGAGACAAAAATAAGGTCACATTAAGCATAGAAAAAATTGCCATCGAAAAAGTATTAAACCAAAAAAAACAGTATTTTTTAGATAAGTATGAATGAAACCTTTTTCGATAGTCATTCAATTCATTCATACTAGGCCTCTAGTGGTATATACTCTTTATATTTATAGTAAAGTTAGTCATGAGTGTAATATGCAAGATTATCGAGAAATAATCACAAGGAATGCACAGAAAAAGATTTCTTGTTAAATTTTAGTTCTGTAATAAAAAAATTCTAAGTCCAGTTACTGCGTTCGTCAAATAACTAGGACAATAACAAATGACAATTATTCACGCGATGGTCAATTGTTAAATATTTAATCTTTAGCGAAGTGAAGGTTGCGTGGTGCGTCATTCACGTATGCAAACTTTAAAGCCGGCGACTGACCTGGAACATTTCGTCGTAACGTAACGTTACGTTACGACGAAATGTTCCAGGTCAGTACAGCGAGCCGATCCGCTCGCTCATAGCGCCGCGTGCTCCACCACGCTCGCTTCGAATGCTACGTTACGGCAAAATGCTCAGGTCAGTCGCCGGCTTTAAACAGCAAAATATGACGTTACTTTTATTCTTAACACTTTGTTCAATACATTACCATTTTGGGACGGAACCCTAAAAACTGGTTAGACTAGCGTCCGGCTGGGGTGAGTTCACACGTGGTGCGGAATCACGACGCGCAGCAGATTCACTCCCGAATCCTATGTAACTGCTATTACCTCAGTATGCGTGCGCGTCTCCACGTACACAAAAAAATAAATGTTGGGATGTGTCTCTTGTATGTTGGGATCTTGTCTTTGTGTGTGTTCCATGGCATCCCCGACACAGGATTTTCCTAGTGGGGAGCTATGAGTATGAAACGTTTATTTATTTATTAAGACATGCTGCGGGTTTGCGACGCGTGGCGACTTCACTCCGATTCTAATACAACTCCACTACCTCCCCGCACTTCCTCCACTTCCTCCTCCGCACGGTTTCACATCCACGAAACAAGAAACGTTAGGGTGTTTTCACACGAGGTGGATTCAAATATAACTGCACTATCTCCCCCGTATACGTGAGCGTCGCGCGTCTCCACGTAAAAAACAAGTTAGGTTAGGAAGTGTTCACACGTTGTACAGGCTCGCACCACTCGCAGCGATGTCACTCCGATTTCATTACAACTCCAGTACCTCACCGATATACGTGATACACAAAACAAGAAAAGTTAGGTTGAATTCACATATGTTGCGGGTTCGCGACGCGGTCGGTTTAATTCCGATCCCATATAACCGCACTATCTCTCCAGTATGTTATGCGTGCGCGTCTCCACATCCACGAAACAATAAAAGTTAGATATTATTCACACATGCTGCGGGTTCGCGACTCGTGGCGACGTCACTCCAATTCTAATACAACTGCACTATCTCCCTCTTATACATGCGCTATCTCCCCCTACTGCGCGCGCGTGTGCGCGTCTCCACACCCTCGAGACAAGTGACGCTGGGTAGTATCAGGCGTGGTGCGGGCTGGCGACGCGCGGCGGCGTGACCCCGAGCCGCAGGCGCGCCGCGTGCTCGCCCGCCGCCGCGCCCGCCGCCGCCTCCAGCTGCGCGCGCAGCGCCACCAGCTCGCGGGTGCGCTGGTATATCGGGTCCTGGGGATACAAATGGGAATTTACCTCTATAGGGTTATTCATAAAGGGTATGCTAAGCCGAAGAGAGCTCATAGTACTCATCATTATGAACAACTTTTACTATGGGACCAACTCGAAATTCGCGAAAAAAAAATCAGCTGTTCCATAGAAAAATGTCAATGACACTCAACAAAATGTATGGAACAGCTGATTTTTTTTTCGCGAATTCTGGGTTGGTCCCATAGTAAAAGTTGTTCATAATGATGAGTACCATGAGCCCTTTTCGGCTTAGCATACCCTTTATGAATAACCCTGTAGTTAACTGTGACCTGACCAGTCATGTCTACTATAAGACAAAGGTCCGCTTTTCAGGGTTCTGAACCCCCTCCTGGGAAGAACCGTTTCACAGCGAATTATTTCTTTATCGATGGAGGGTCGTGTGATCGTGTGGGATACTAAACTATCTTCTATAATGTGTACAGGCAGTATTATACTGAAGATAAAAATCAGTTGAAATATTCGAATTTAAACTCAAAATTAATTTCTATCCGGCTTTTTTTAATAAAATAGAATGAATGACTCAAGAAATAAAAGCCAGCATAGAGCCGAAGATCAGATCAGTGCCAGTTCTTTACAGCTCTTTCATAGGACCCTAGAGAATCACCACCATCCATACCTGTTGCCTCATAGTAGGGTTCCACCTGCAGTAAAGCGCCTTCCACAGTTTGATGACGCGCAGCGAGGCCACGGGCACCAGTACCACTTGAGGTCTGGAGTACGGTGAGGGAGGTGAGTTGGCCCCGAAGGAAGACGGGCCCCAGTATAGAGGATTCAGGTAGAGGTCCTGTCGGCTGTTGATATATGACCACAGCGAGGCTGTCTTGGCTTTCACTTCTGAAAAGGATTTTTCATGTTTGAGGTTGAATTGTTTCGGGTACTAGATAGGCTAAAATCTATACTAATTTACTGAAAATACTATAAAGAGGTCAAGCTTGTACGTATAGGTAATCTTCGAACCTTCCGGTACGATTTTAAAAATCTTTCATTGATGGAAATCCACAGTATCCCTGTATGTTATAGGCTATATTTTATAGCCCCAATCTTGCGACATCAAACGTCAAGCAGCACCAAGCACAAAATCCCCGGCAATATCGGCTAGCGTGAAAATATTTTTTCAAAAATGGTATGGAATGGCAACCTACTCTGGTTAGGGTATTACTTAGAGATTTCTATGGCTAGATCATAGTTCTATCTGGTTTTATACGAGGTTAGATTTCTTGCTGGAGCTTAGTTTATCATTAGCATTATTAGCACCAGAAGAGAGAAACAGTCGATTAACAAGAACATTATTTTTACAAAACAAAAAACAAAAACCGACTTCAAAAGACCGACTATTGAGTTATTCATCTATTTGTCGCGCACGTACTTAATGCAAATTTAAGATTTATATGGTTTTCTCATGGACACCATTATCAGAACTGGACTAAATTAAAATGGGACATACAACAACAACATACAACATACGACAACATACAGACGAATTGATAACCTCCTCCTTTTTTGAAGTCGGTTAAAAAATAACACATCACCAACCTTCTTTAACTCTTTCCCGCTCGGTATTGAAGAGGAACGTCCCAAACCGGCACGAGTAGAGATGGTCCACCACCGCCACCAGCAATCGCTCAGTGAACTCGAATGCAGTCGGGAACTGCTGCTGCAGTTGCCAGACGCAGTCCAGCCATTGGACGAAGACTGGCGAGCGGTCTGCGTCGGAGTGACGTTCGTCGCCGTGACCTATACGCTGGGGAAACGAAAGAACGATGATCAGTTAATGCATAAATGAATCAGTGTATAAATGATTGAATATATGAATGAGTGAATGTATGAAAGAACGAGTGAATGAACGAATGGGTTAATGAAAGAATTAATACAGAGTGAGTGTAAGTGAATGATGGAGGATTAAGATGGTATTGGAGTAACTTCAGAGCCGCCGTGGTAAGCCATCGAGATTTTTGATCACGTTCACGCCACTTTAAAACAAAAATTAATGCATGAATACATCAGTTTCAAGGCATTGTAATAATTAAAAGCTATAAATCATAGAAAAACGGCATTCTAATATAACTCAGCTCAGCCGTCTAAGCAGTAGACCAGCACTGATGTCTTGTGATATAATACTTACCAAGATGATACTCTCTTACCAACAGGCGAGTTGGTGGTCAAACGCAGATTTATTCACGTTAAGACTTACCAACTGAAATTTGTGCCCGAAGGAAAGCCACTCCTTTTCTATCAGCACCTGGAAGCCCCTCTGCGTCCTGTAGTAGGGATCTAACATCAGCATCGCCAGCGCCGTCAGCTGAGCCGTGCGGTCCCAGCCGTCAGAGCAGTGGACCAGCACTGATGTCTTGTGGTTTTCTACCTATAACAATAATTTAAACATTAGATGATTCTCGAAACTTCTCACCGTCCAAGCTCTAAGCTTGCACCTAGTGTGGTTTGGGACTATATAATATAGACACAAGCCGTAAACCAAATAAAATTTAGCAGGGCTAGTGTAGCTTTCCATTGATGAAATCGTCACTGCTTTAAATATTCTCAGTGCACAATAACTAAATAATGTGAATACATACTTTGTCTACTATTCGGACGGCCCCAGCCAAAATGCATTTTATGTGCTTGAGCCAGCAACTAGTCTCGATGCCGCTGAACCATCTGAAAATAAACCATAACATGTGATTGGTCAAACGAAAACTATAACTTATCAGCTATCTCTTTCATTCATTTTTACGTTTTTAAAGCAGAACTGTTTAATTCTTAAATGCGTGAAAGAGATGTAGACGACTACTCGAATCTCTGTTTCAACACTTTGACAGCGGAAAACACATACCTTGTGTTTTCCTTCGTGCGACGCGAATGCGGCTACACACGCCAAGCGCGTAAAACACAACGTATTTGACTATTAGCCGCACTTAAGGCAAGCGCATGTGATTATTAGCCTCAGTCAAAGTGTTAATCTATTCATTTATATACTAACCTTGTCTGATCGATTTGTGGGAAGCAGAGCTCTTTCAGTTTCCGCAGGCTTTCCCTCATGACGTGTATATTGTGTATGTCAAGGAACACCAAGTCGGCGTTTTGATAGGCGTCTTCTGATTCGTAGCTGTAATAAAAGAAATGTATAGTAATTATAATAGTCTTAATATAATAATAAATAATAATAATAGTGGTCCTGTAGTACAAAATGTGTATAACTAGGAAAGACTTACACTTTTCTTTAGTTATGAGCTCTTTTATTATTTTTATATAGCTTACAATTCAGTAGCAATTACTGTGTTTAGATTTGGGATATTTAACATCAAAAGTGAGTTATTGGAAAGTTGAATTAGTCGGAAGAGTTCTAAGCTATGTTTGATGGAAATCGGTTCACCGTTTCAACGTTGAGTGGTTTTTATTTATTCTATAATTAGTTATTTTATTCAGTCTTACCCTCCTCCTTTGGCCTTGTTCGCGACCGCGTTGGCGGTGGGGCGCGCATCCATTATAAACAGTTTGTGCGCTTGCGCGTTGGCATCCATAATCAGCTGGATGTACCTTTCGTCTTCGCGGCTTCTTTTACCACTTACCTGGAAAGTAAATACACGAAATAAACACCTGGGTTTTTTTTTATACAATTGAGTGATGAGACAAGCAAATCAGCCGCCTCATGTTAAACGTCACGTTTGTCCATAACACGTTGCTCATCATCCTGAGATATAAGCCCTGGGTGACCGAACTTTGCTCGCAGAACTCGGACGCATTTTTTCAGACCTAAAATCGACGTTTCAAATGTTGGCCATTTCAGCCAAACCGTGGGGTTCAGCTAGAATTACCACAGGAACACAATAGATGATGGAATACGGCCTAATCACACTTCAAAGGTAGACCTGTGTCCCAGCAGTGGGAGGATTAAAGGTTGTTGACGATGATGAACACAATAAGCCCGTTAGGTACTTAGATATGTTTGATAGTTAGATAACTAGTATTATCACAGTGTAATACAATTAGTGCATGTTGTTAAAACTATGAAATCACCACCACGAATTCAACATGACATCATCCAATTTTAGAGTTTACGAATATCTGATTTTATGAGCTTCATTATTACAACATTGTTCATTGTATTCTCTACAATCTTAACTCTTTTTACATCGGTCTTTCAATTAGATACGTATTATCACGTACCTATATGTTACTTAGGGAACGTACCCATACTACGCGAATAACTATATTTTAACTTTTTGACAAAGAAATGTTGAGAAAAATATGTTTTGACTCGCGTTTGTCTTTATTAATACTGCGCTTGTCGCGTGACGCTCAGAATGCGTGCAAACCTATTATTACAAATGAAAAACACATTATCAAGAAGAGAAAACATGAGATTTTTCTAGAGGATATTGACTACGTGACGAATACCTAAACAAAGGTTAGGGAAAACCCTAGGATTGGCTTCAGCAAAATTATGTTGCACAACCACATCACATTTATTGCGTCAATGCTAACCACAAGATTCTGATTTTTTTGCTCATCACCGACTTCTGATTCATGTTTTATATAAATGACCTAGATACTAGCTTCTTAATAAGAACTCTGCTCGGAACTGTTTGTCAACAAAATACTAAACTTCTCAGGATTCTCTACATTATACATGTAAGAATGTATGGATGTGTTTGTTCCTTTTTCACGCTAAAACGGCGGAACGGATTTACATGTAATTTAGAATGAAGGTTGTTCATGGTCTGGATTAACACATAGGCTTCTTTTTATCCCCGAAAATGCGGGTGAAACCGCGGGGCACAGCTGGTACTATATATTTTTAGGTCACAATGCAGAATGTGGTTTTAGCCAGAACTATATGTGAACCACAATCTTTTATTTTTCAGGATAAGCCCCTGATACTGAAATGCAACTGATACCAGCATTTAAGCTGTCTTTACAGGAAAATTCGTCCAAAATTCATTCAATCATTGTATTGTGGAATTTAAAAGGAACTTTCTTGCATACAGTTTAGTGTGATGTCACAAGGATGTGGTAGTGACGTCACATGTATGAAGTGTACAAGGTGTAACGAAAAGGTGTAGTAATACTTAGGTGTGTTCTTGTACACGTCAAAGTGAAAAACTTTCGTGACTAAAGTTTGCTAAATTCAAGAGAAAAAATATCAAGTCTCCATTCAAAATATACTCACTTTATCAATTTTCTATGGAGATTCGATATTTTCTTTCTCGAATTTAGCAAACTTGTATTCTCGAAGTTCACTTTGACGTGTACAAGAACACCCTTAAGTATTATTACACTTTTCCGTTACACCATGTATAGAACAGCGCTGGTATCCTCTCCATCCATACAACTGTAGGTAAATATGTTAACTTACCCCAACCAAAGGCTGGCTGCACCTAGTAATAGTCGCCTGGGAGCTGGGATGTATCCAGGACAGCACCGGTATTCTCCCCCGAGACCTGAACGCGGCCACCGATCGCAGCAGATCGTCGTTAGCGGCCGCCGGGACCGCCCATACCGACGGGTAGCTGTCACAAACGTCATACTTGTCGTTTATGCGGGTAATACGCCACATATCGTTGTTTACGCCCTGGAAATGGAATAGCTCAGTTAGTAAAATATTTCATGCTTATGTATTTTGAGAAAATGATAAAGGTCACCGAATGTGATCGAAACTAATTGTAGTAAACAACTTAGTTTTTACGTGAGTATTCCCGTGGTAATTATAACACAAGAACATTATTTTTACAAAACAAAAAAACAAAAACCGACTTCAAGAGACCGACTATTGAGTTATTCATCTATTTGTCGCGCACGTACTTAATGCAAATTTAAGACTTATATGGTTTTCTCATGGATACCATTATCAGAACTGGACTAAATTGAAATGGGACCAAATGGGAAGCGCCAGCTAATAAAAAAAGAATCATCAAAATCGATTCACCCAGTCAAAAGTTATGAGGTAACAAACATAAAAAAAAGCATACAGACGAATTGATAACCTCCTCCTTTTTTTAAGTCGGTTAAAAATGAGAATGAAGGTTTGGTTATGACTTCGCCCGACTTGACAGGGGCACTTCCGTTCCTCCAGATTCTACAAATGACATAACGAGCGATGAGTGATAAAACCCGATAACTTCACAAATCCCGCCAACAAAAAAATGATTTCCTGTGATCATAATCTTCATATCACAGGAAATCATTTTCCCGCTGGCAAGAAACTCCAACATGGAACATCTCGCGACCCACTTCCATGAAGTTATCGGGTTTTATCACTCATAGTTATCGGGTTATATCACTCATCCCTCGATAATTGGACAGTGTGCGCTCACTGCAATGGCGTGCTAGGTTGTAGATATCTACATTTTGAACAAGGTCAATAATATTGTTTACAGCTATTCTATGTGTTTACTACAATACCTCGTTTGACCACCAACTCGCTCGTTTGGTAGTGAAGATGTGGTCGAATAGCAATTATAAAAACTTTTTATTGTGTAATTTTTTTTTTTTAGTTAACCTGTAATGTCCCACTGCTGGGCAAAGGTCTCAATGCATCACATGCTGCGTAATTTATTCAAAATAAAAAATATAATATGTGTAACAAATTGTAAGTTAGCTACTTAGGTTTCAAGTAATATCTCACCATTCGTCTAAGTTCAGCAACGGGCTCGTAAACATGCCACCCATCTTCTGCAAATGACTCCGAGTAGCTAAATGCAAAGAGCGGCAGTCTGTGAGATAGAGGGAAGGCGAGTTGCTGCAGCTTCTCGAATATTCCTCGGCGGGAGTGGTTCTCTTGCCGATGTGCGAAACGCAGGTTACGCATGTCCTGGAAAATTTTTAATACTGTTGATTGTGTGTGGGGTCTAATATAATATTTTTTTTAACAACAAACTAGACATGCGTTTCACCACAATCTCACCTGATGGGAAGCGACGATGTGGTCGAAGATGTAGCATGCTTGCCTAGGAAATACCTATTCACTCTACCTTTAAATAACCCTTTATTTTTTTTTGGGGGGTGGTAAATCATCAAATGACCCCTCCCACTCTTGGGCAGAGCGGAAGGGAGTGTCAGACTTCTACTGACCAAAAACCACCCATGTTCCTTCTACGCCCTTGTGACGCCGAGGCCGCGGTAACTTCTACCCGCAGCCCCGACGGGCATGGGCCCTTTCGGGCCCCTTCCATGTTGCTGACATCTCTTTGAGGCGCGCGTGGACCACGAACACGACCTGTGTCGTCATAAGACGGACGGACAGCGAGCTAGCCCAATAGCTCACCGTCCACAGGCCACCTTTAAATAACCCTGGGTTGAACTTTTTCGGGAAGACAGACGCCGGCAATGAGTTCCACACCTCTGCCGTTCGAATTAAAAAGGTGGAAAGGAAATGCTTTGTGCATTTGAACGTAATATCCACCGGAGAGGGCGTCTCATTTTTGAACGCCTATATAAGGTGTACATAAGGTGAAAAGTCCGACATTTTTGTTAAAGTTTATTGTCTCCCAGTGTCTATTAAAGCATTTCAATTCCTCAAGCTATGGCAACATCACTGGTAACATAATTGCTCCATTGCCCTAAATTCATTTTCAAAATTATTACTTTTCATAACTTGGTAACAAATATTTCTGTGGAGCACTAATCCCCAAACTAGATACATTTAAGCACCCATTGTCTTTGGGACTTGTCATTCATGTGATAGAAATGATGTTGAGAAAACTAACTCAAGCTGTGACAATGATGCCAAGATATCCCTTACAATGCAGTTGTCTAACTCATTTCAGCCATTCAATTCCATTCATTCAACAATATTTAATTTTAGCTCCTTACCTTACAGAATATGTCGATGCCATACGAGTTTTCGCCTTTGGAAGAGGCTCCACCAACTTTTTCAATTCTTGATACCTAGAAACATAAAAATATAATTCAAAACAGATTTCAAATTTAACTAACTTAAAAATTCCATTTGCGTGTAATACTCGCCTGCAAAGTTTATATCATGTGATTTGATCATGGGTACTCAAAGTATTATCAGGCTAAAACATTCGTACAAACGTTGATTTGTTCTAATGAACTTTTACACGCTCAGCGCCAAGCTCTTGGAGCAAAAACTACAAGTCTTATCTTAAAAACTACAACCCCAAAACTACCAGAATACCCGCCTGGGCCAGGGCTTTATTTTTACCTAATAAAATGTACGGAAACCGGGTGCGCTACTGATACACAGTGTTAAAACCAAAATTGGAGGTGTGTATCCAAAAAGATACACAAACGTTTTGACAGTGCGTATCGTAAACAACACACATGGCGCTGAGGGTGTTAAGATTTATTTTTGCTCTGTCAAATAATCATACTCACAACTCCAAGCGGCACACTCAATGTTCCCTGCAACGTAGATGAATCTGTCGGTCTGAAGTGCAGCTGGTAGTTAGTCACTTTCAGCACCCCTCTTGAAGGCCCGTTGTAAGGGCACAAATATGTGACATCTTTGGCAACACTCATCACCTTTTCTCCATCGAGTAGCTGAATGTCGCCTGACACATGAGGCTGTAAAAAAATTACAATTGATATCAATTATTATTACAAAGAATGCTATTGAAGTAACTGTACTATTGACCGCTGAGCTGGGATGGCTCTAAGAGCTGGGATAGAAAACCATCTTGAAACCCAATCAGAATGTCAGTCCAGGACTTATTACATCCAAACCAAATAGCTATCACACAATATGTAGGAGTCATTGTAAAGCTTAATGAAAAAATACAAGCCTTAAACAGTTCCCGGTGTTGTCTATGACTGTGAATTCTATTAACAAACAGGCAACTATGCTCAGATTTCCCTTTGCTCATTGCAACAGATTTAAATGTTGTACTGCACTGTAAAACTTGTAGACTGTAAATAGCAGCACAATCTCAACTAACCAACTCAACCTTTAACTAAGCCTACAGGAAATAAAGCAACGGTCATCATATTCGATAGGAATAAATTAAATCCATTTAGGAAACTTACGGAGTCCTGCCCGTGTTTAGAATTCAATGAGCTTGACTTCGAATCAGAATCCAAGGAGTCAGAGCTGGCATTTTTAGATAACGAAAAGTCGGAGTTTAATAGTTCGGAACTATTATGCTTATCCATTTTTGATAAATTGTAGGTGATGTAGAGTGAAAATAAATTTAGGAAAAGCTAGAGAAATTGTTTATATTAGAAAACAAATTAATTAAGAAATCAGTCAATCAGCAACAACACAATTTTTAGGTGACTGAGGTGACTCTCTGACAGTGAAAATTTAAATTTGACAGTTTGACACTGACATGGAGATTTTATTGACACTGACAGTGATAAATTAAAACCGGAAGCCACCAAAATTTTATCGGGAAAATTTTATGTTGCCCTACTATATATTTGATGTAAGCTCAAAAATTTATTAATTCTACGTATTCTCTGTTCAATGATGGAATCCTATGGAAAACAAGGAAAATACATTATAATATACTTTAATAAAACATTATGCATTATACATATGATACTTTATCTTTAAAATCATTCTACACCGATCATACCTACGCATCCAACATTAAATACCAATGTAATTTAATCAATATTGTGTTGTTAATAAACCAAAACTGTATTGTTTTGTTTGGTCGATTGAAGTAACTCATACTTACTACAAAAAAATGAAGCCGTTTCCTTAACAACAAATTAACAAGATAACAACAAAAGTCTACGTTTAACCAAAAAAAGAAAATTGGATATCAAAATGGATTTAAAATTACCAGCCAGTGTAAAACAAACTACGTACTTAGCTTATAAACCAAATGACAATATTGAACCTATTAGAAAGTTGAAATCAGAGCAATTCGACTGGGATATAAATCATCCAAAAACACTCGTGTGTTTGTGCATCGAACAACTGACCCAAAACTGGATGGGTATGTAAATTTTAAATATTCAAAAGTTTTTTGTTTTTTTGTTGTTAATTACTTAATTTTAAAAATTTTTATTTTCCAGGTTATCCCAGGCTAGATGAGTTGATTGCAAAGGATAGAGAATTTTTCATACAAATACTTGATACAGATGTTCCACTTAATATTTTGGTAGACAACATAAAAAGTGATATATTTTGGAAACGGTGTTACAATTCAAAATGGAAAGATGTTCCCGTGATATCTGAAAGTAAACAATGGATCAATGTCTTTATGGAACGACATTTTGCAGATATATTAGAAAACATGAATCCACGTAATTATGACCCTGAAAAGGTATACTTACTTTACTACGTATTCATTAATTAACAACATTTTTTCTTCGAAACCAACTTATTAAATAACTAATATTTAATTTTGACCAGGTTACAGCTTTGGTGAAGCTTTGTGGACCTTACATTCAGTCTCTGTCTATTCGAAGCCTCGTTCCGTCAGACCTTCCAGTACAAAGAATGACTTCACCTGAAATGGCTGATCTCGTCACCAGCCAACTTGCCAATGTTGGTACCAAGCAACAAGTTAAAAATGGCGAAACCTTTGTGAGGGGTAAGTAGGATGTACGAGGTAAGTAACGTAGGCAATTTAAAAGCTTGTTAGCTTGCTACTTTATATTTTCTTCATCTTAGATTTTCACACAAAAGTATTAGCTCTTCTGTAACATAAATATAGCTTAATAAATTGAATTTAGAACATTATTACTAAAGACTTGGTCAATTGTAGGTCTGGCTAGCTTGTCCTTTAACAACCATCGCACCGCCTAGTAAGGTTGTCAAAGGCCTTCAGGTGACCTAAAAACTTGAACACCAGGGCTAACCACTCGGCATTCACGAAATGCGATCTCATTTTTTTCCACAAAGTTACGATTAATGAGATTTAAAATACATATAAATAAATACATACTAACAAAATGGTTTTATTTTTCAGATCACATTTCATTGCATGCTGTAATTGGTAGCTTAACCAATTTAACTGAACTTCATTTGACCTATCAGCTTCGCTTCATCGGTGTCGAATATCGAAGAGATCAATTTCAATTCACTAATAACGATGCCAAAAATCTTGCAAGAGGGTTAGATAAATGTTCGCAACTGAAAATTTTAAAGTAATTAGTAATAATATAATTTAACTGTGAAAACTAACGTGCTTTTGAAACATATTGTTGTAATGAATATGGGAACACTCACGTTGTATTGAATCGACTGCCCCGACCAGTTACCTCATTACGGCATGACACGCGAGTGTTCCCGTATTGATTATACCTAACATAATTTATCTTGCTGCATTCCATAGTTTTACTCGCTATTTTGTAAGCTCGTAAAATAATAACGGTTCCTGTAGGAAAGCGAAATGCAGCTTTAATATTACAGATAGTATTAGGTGTATTTCTATCTATCATTGGACTAGAATATTTTCTTTTCAAAATAGCAAAACTTGTAAATATCTTGAAAATATTTTTCAGAATAACCAGAAGTGATATAAATTGCCAACGAGTGAAATACATACTGCGTGGTTTAACTGACATCAGATTTCTTGAGACTTTGGATTTCAGTCACTGTAAGATAGGTGACGAAGGTGCCGCTGCTATTGCTAAGTTCATATCAAAACGAGAGAATTTACGCAATATTGTATTGATGGATAATATTTTCGGTAAAATTAATAAGACTTAACAGTAACAAATTGAAATGTTGATATTGAGTTGATCTTATTGGAACCATTCGCACAAGCTCTTTTTTTATAGTTTATTTTCACAGGTCCAGCTGGAGCTGAAAGCATATCTCAGGCATTGAATCATACTGGATGTACAATACGGTCGTTGGATCTGCGTCTGAACAGTAAATTGGGATCTGAAGGTGTTGCACATATTGCTGTGTCTTTAGCAAGAGGATGCAATTTGACTCAGTAATCTATGATAATATTTATGTGATAATCTCAGATCAAGTAGAACTATTTTTTTCGGTTCAGGAGCTGATATCATGTTTTTGTTTGATTGAGTTTTTTATTTGCAGTCTTAACTTGTCTGGATGTGGAATAAAGCCAGGGCCACTAACAAAAGCACCAAGTGGCGTTTGGTCAGTAACAAGTGCTGAAAATCCACCTACTTGTGGGGAACTTTTGGCACGGGCTATTGGATTGGTAAAGACACCACTAAGATCCCTAGACATAAGCGTGAATGACATTGGTTCTGTAAGTGTATGGTGTTGTTAACTAATTTTGGTACAAATAAATTCAACCACTTAATATTTTTTACGTGTTTTTAGCCAGGTGATAGTATTCTATCAAACGCAATTTGTCTTAGTTATATTGTCGACGTTAATTTAAAACGTTCTGGCATGGGAACAATGCCGGTGGCTATAGCAGAAGCAGCTGCTGCAGCACAGAGATTGCGTAGAGAAACTGAAAAAGGAATAAGATTCAGAAGAAGCGCTAGTAGAGTTTTGCAGGCAAGACGCATTGTCAAAGGAATGAATATAGGTAAATATTTTCATAATAAAAGTAATAATTATTCAGACAACTACTGAACTACTGAGGTAAATTACTAGAATTTGAATATTGCTGTCTTTTATAAAGTCGATTGCATTTAAAAAATGATCTTTATTTTAGATGCCGATCCCATGTTACTGGCTCAGCAGCTATCAGCTCGTCCATCCATTGTATCAATGGCATCAGAGGAAGGTTTCTATAATATGCAAACACAGCCTTTGCCATCAGATTTCAGTTTTGTTCCTGCTTTTAAGGTAATGAAGCCAACTCTTATATATATCAATAATTCTGTTCTAATCACACAATAATATTTAAAAATATCTGTATCTTTTAACTCTTTTAATTTTGAAAAGAGAAAAAGATTGCAATAAATTTAAAGCCGTGGAATATTACTCTTCTGAAATAATATTATTATATTTTTATTATTATTTATTTAAAACAATATGCTACTTATTTTCATGAATTAGACTTTTACTGGCGATAACAGTTCTACAAACAAAAAAAAAACAAAAAAACATAAATGTTGCATCATTTCAGACGCCTTTGCCGTCTTCGCGTGGCTCTTCAATCACAGGCCCACCAACTTCACGACGATCTAGCCACCATATGGTTCTGGAACCACTTATGGTAAGAAAACTTGTATTTTTATCTTTTAAGTAGTTTTGAACCATTTACTTTAGGTCATAAGCAGTTTACTTATTTGAGCAAGTTTAATTAATATTTTTTTAATTTCAGGAAATTCGAAAAACTGTACTTGTACGACGTGGTTCTGATGGATCTCTTCTGCAGCCACGCAGCGAAAATACGCAGCGGCATATCAAAATATTTGTTTCCTAAATAAATTGTGTGTGTGTGTGTGTGTGTTTACAAGAAATAAAAGCATCTGTTTGATTTTAGAAATCTCAGTTTTAATTACTATTATCAAGAGTCATCTCTGTTGTAGTATCCAGAAAAAAGTAACTATATTTCTACCAAAGTTGTTTTTTTTTTTTAAATAGAACTAAGAAGTTTATATATTACAGAAAACTACTTAGACATATTGCACTATTGTATAATGTCATGATATTGTAAAATGTCGAAATAAAAATATATTTTTTTTCCCTTAAATTTGTGGTGTTAACCAAAAACTGGTAACAATTTTGAAAAAGACGAAAGGAGGCTATTGCTTCGTTTCCGGCCGGCTGTCACAGTCAGTTTGTTGAAGTGTCACGGGTAGAGCGGTCTGTCACGGCACGATCAGTCAGCCATGTTTATTTCTGAGGAATGTGTTTTGAAATGGTGGTAGTGATCAAGTAGTGTAAAAAAATTGTAAAACTTGGTGTTAAAAATTGCCTAATTTAAGTTCTTACTGTTAAAAAAATTGTGCATTTTAGATGTGTTTTCTTGTGCTAGTGGTGTGATTACAACGCTGCAAAAATGAGTTGGGGTGTTGAGCTTTGGGTAAGTAAAGTCGGTTGTTCTCTCGTCGAGTGGAAGGAAAGGAAATGCATGTTTGTTTCAGTGTCGGTTGCCCACCAACTTGTACTATTACATTTCGTAATGCTTCCTATCCCAAATGACTGAATTGCAGTAGTTGTCGTTTCTTTATTTGTAGATTTACTTTGTAATTACGTATCAGGATCATTTATTCATGTTATTATGGGAGTCCTAAGTTACATCAATTTTTAAGTAGTGGAAACGAAGTAGTAATTATTATCTTTATACATAATTGTATAGGTGAGTATACCTACTTGTGTAATCACATTTACTTTATGGAAGTTTTTTCCTCAAGTAACTTTTCCTCATATCAGAATTCAAAACGGTTTTTGTTGTGATCACAGCGTTGGATAATGATACTAATAAATTGTAGATTATCACTTTAATTAATGGCATTTAAATTCATAAGTAATATTATGTCCGTAGTTTTAGAGGCTCCATATTAAAAACAAAAAACTCAAAATTGAAGCCTTTCACTTGTCTGCTCATCGTAGATCTCAAGCTTTAGTATAATAAAGACATCTATTTGGTTCGGTTAGAATTTTAGTTCACATTAGTTTTAATCTATTTGTCATACAGTGTGTGGGCAGGATACAAGTTTCTAGTAATCTGTTTCAAGTAACCTACTCAGCTTATGTTGTATCAGCACAACCAACCCAAGTGTTGCAATCAATTTTTTAATGCAAATATAAAACTGCAAAGTTATTATTCAATGTCGATCTTTTAATGCTTATTCAGCTTTACATTTAATTTCATATGAATAATATGAACTGCGCAGATAATGGCTAGTTGGAAAAACCAAACTCTTGATTTTTTTTTCCATTGAAACTGAATCACTCTCGACTTGTAGATACCCAGATTATATCCATTAGGGAACACCCACTCAGGCAAAGCTTTTCTCATTTTGGTGATTTATACATTAAAAATGCAATTATACCATGATTATTGTGTGTATAGAAAGAAAAGATTCAAAATAGGTTATGCATTAGTAATCATAGCATTTAATGAGTTTTTAGTCATCAATCATTAACTTGACATCATAAAACAACATCTCCTAATTGAGTAATAAACCTAATTATTGAAATGCCATTATTTCCTATATTATTTTTTCAAGTACATACTTACTAATTATCCTGTAATTATAATGTACTAGCGACCTGCCCCAACTTTGCCCGGGGATGAAATATAGCTTGTTACTAGGGATTATGGTACATTCTGATGGTGAAAGAATTTTTGAATCGGTCCAGTTGTTTTTGAGTTTAATTGTTACAAACAATCAAAAATATGAATTTTTCCTCTTTAAAATATTAGTGCATAGATAAACAGACAGACAGTGTAGACAAATTGCACTTTTTTTATCGTTAATAAGTCCGTGTTTGATCGCCAACTCGCCTGGCTAAGTGATGGTGACTTAAAGAGGTAGGTTCAACAACAGTCTTACTTGTTAGGACTTTTTTTTAAAAAGAGTTCTTTGCAACTGGTAATAGTGAAACTCGTTGGTAAAATCCCAACAAGTAATTTGTTTGGTGTGGCTGGCTGGAACCCTACCTTCAAACTGCAAAGGCACCAGTGGCCACACCACAACCAGTGGCTCATCACCTAGTAGAGACCAATTATTTTGTGTATGAACATTTTAAAACAACATTTATTAGCAGAATAGCTCTCATATAATTCCCCTCGAACCAATAATATTGTTTTGACCATGATCAAGTTAAACAATAGTGACAATAGTTGACGATGATCAAGTTAGTGGTCTACGGAGGCAGAGATCTGCTATGAATTTCACAGTTCGAAAAGACTGAATCTTCAACACAGTCGGCTTTTCTCAGCAAATAGAAAACGGCCCATAAAACTGCAAGCGCAACTATTTCGAGTTTCTACTCTCTGAATACTTAATTAATAAGACCTAACCTGTTAAATGTTAAATATTACAGAGGTAATGTAGTACAGAATTCACGGTAATTTGTTCCATCCTCATCAAACAATGGGCCGTGTACCGCACAATAAATGTCGATCCATGTGGCCATTGTGTGCTAATCCTCGTCTGTAACGTCTACTTGCGAGATCCACGCTCTTTACTGTCGGTATTACTAGGGATGCCTAAGATAGGCCGGTGTTTGACAAGGTACTTTAACGCTTAGTAAATAAAGTTGATGATTGTTTGATAAGATGATTACATTGTGCCTACTACTACCTACATTGTAGGTATGGTATATGCTTGTTGTAATAGTATGTACAGAGGCGAACAAAGTATCGGATGCTTGGCGACTAGTCGATCGCGACTCTCGTAACGCTCTTGACTGGAGAAGACTTACTACATACTCAACCGATCATCACGAAATTTTGCATACACATTGTCAAGGTTACCAAAAAATTAATATCTTTAGTCTACTTTTCATCTTCGTCATCATGACCGGTTTTTATCATCGCGCGGGTGAAACCGCGAGACGTAGCTAGTCTTAGATAAGTAGCTGATCCATGCTTAGTTGCAAATATGTTTTTATTCCAAATTGTGCAGATGCTAAGAAAGAGCTCCCATTAAACAGCGGGTCGTCATCCCGGCCTTTTTGATAAACGGCTGAGCTCGCGATTTCGCAGCTGTGATATTTTTTTTGCAAGCCCAAGCGGCGGTCATCGACCCCGGCGCACGCACATAAACGCCATATCGTAACGACACTGTTTATTTGTATTTGTATCTAGAAGTGTGCGGGAGTGGTCGGTGGTCAGCGCTGGCTGCAAGGCCGGTGCGGCCCGCATTCCGCTCGACTTGCTTCCACAGACCGACTAACTTACCTGCAGCGCTGGCTAAATGATGGAACTAAAAATGCTCTACGGACAGCTGTTAGTGCTGTTTAGGAAATGCTGTTGTGGCTCCCTCTACTAACTCTTTAAACAAGTTGGTCGCACTGTACCTTGTGAAATGAGCCCATTCGTTACCCACCTCCCATCAATATGTAGATAACGCGGCTTATTCACATTCCGCGCTCTTACGTAGCAACTGTTGTTTATTCTATGCTTCAACGCCCAGTTAATAATGAGAAAGTGAAATTAAATTATCATTTCGGCAAATACGATTTATGTGACTTTCTATTGAAATGCCACTGTCAATTAGGGAATTAGTTGTTTACGGCCTAAACTTGTCTACTTAATTAAATTTATAATTTTCGCGGTGGTAATGACATAATTAAGACTCACTTGGATTATGTTACCTCGTTGACTCATGTATGAAATATGTAGAATGTCTATGCGTAACGGTTTCATCTGTGGTTTACATTTTCCCGCATTTTCTAGGGTAAAAGCTATCCTGACAGGAAACAGTAGTAAATCCCCGTGAAATATCCAACTTCTGCGTCGTGACTTCTGCGATATATTCTTTGCCACTATTTTGTGAAAAGGTCAAGAGACATTCCTATCATACTAACTAAATACTTAATACCTACCTACTGGGACGAAAAGATAACAGCCAGAAGGACACCAAGATACAACTCACTTTCGTATTCCAAAAGTATCTATCCAAACGCCTTACATCATAAGCATCCAGTAGCGGTCTAACAGGTGCTAGTAAGCAGGTAACTCAGTAGGTATTCGTACAAACTCAATTCAATTAAGCTATACTGCCTCGCTTTGTCCCTGAACCAGTTCGCTAATAGTTTCGCAAGCGACCTGGATACCGCCGCCAGATAATATAACAGAGGCCTAAAGTTTCCATTCACCTTGCCTTCGTACTAAACATATTTCGTGCACTCGGCAAAATCAATATTCCCGATTGTATACTTTGCTATAGTTGGCACGAAACCAATGGCAGCCTACTGAATGTACCTCGGCTATGCTCAATCGCAGAATTAATAATAGCTGATTCAATGTTATCCATGATACCTACATGATAGTTTATAAATAGGTAGAATCAAATTATTATGCATGATACTTGCACTACATGGCCGAGGCAGGCCGAAGAAACTGACGTGACGACCTCGATGATTTCTAGATAGACTGTTGTATTCTGGCACTATATCTGGAAAGAGATTGGGAGACCTTTGCCTAAGAACGGGACAAAATAGGTTGACAAAAAAAAAAACGAACTATGTTCTCAATTGAAGTGATTTTTTTGGAAAAGTCAGTATTAAGTTTTTCACAAAATGTACCTTACTAATTATTCCAGTAGGATAGCAGATATAACCGCGAGGCAGTTAGTACCTACTTCGTAGGTATGTGCAGCGTCCTTGTTAGACTTTAGACTTGTAGGTGTTCCAAGTCCAACTATTTACTATACACAGCGAACAGTCATGGTTATTCCAAGTTATCGCTGGGTAAAGCCAAATATGAGCCTTTGTGTCGCTAATTGCCTATTTTCATATCGTTCCACATTAAATCTCACAACAAAATTGTAATAAAATTGTAATCGTTCTCCTCACAAAATGGACTTACACTAATGGAAAGAGTTTTTTAAGTATTGCAAAGAAAATATTACTTAATTAAAAGTACAAAGACACGCAAAGAAAAAACTAAGCAAGTCAAATCAAAATTTTAAATTTAAATTAAACAAAGAAGTTTGTTGTCTTCATAGTGCTCTTTGGGTTAAATGGAGTCGCAAATATTTGCGACTCGGTGGTCTCTTATCTTCTCTTCTGATTCTTCTTTGGATGGATGACCACACGAGTCATGTGAGAGGCCTTATTGCAACATTCAAGACATCTGACACTAATCCCTCAGCCTTAGATACGAAACTAGTTAACTATCCCTATCAGAATTAAGATTAATGATAGTCCTTGCGAAATTGTTAATCTCAGGATTACCATGTCGTAGACACGTCCAATGCAGTAACAATCTGATTTACGTTCTTGGTAAGTCGCTGCGGTTGATTGGTTTCAATTGACACATACCTGTTACTCTGCAGTAGAGGTACTAAGATTCTGAGCCGCTATCAGTAAGCAAGATGCTTGAGAAATCCTAACCAGTTGCAAAGTACTTAATTGCAAAACGAGTTGATGGAGTGGACCTAAGATACATACATAGCGCAAGTCGATAATGAACGTAAACAACGTTGAGTGCTATAAAGCCGGCCACAGACGCGAGAAATCGCATTGATTTTCTATTCTTTCCGTATGGAGTGTTCCCAAAGAGTAAGTGACCTGCAGACCTGAAAGGTTATGCCCGATAAAACAGTAACTACTCTTTGTAGTTCTGTTAATCAGAGCTTGTCTCAAGGCAACTGGTGGCTGTACCTAAGCTCTGCGCTCCAGAAAATTCCCTCAAGGCGATCGATCAATTGGCTAACCAAAGCCGAAATTGCCATGGTGGCGGATGTCGATCAAAAATATGGGTTGCGTTTTTGTTGTTAACTAACTATACAATAGGTACCTATCACGAGCACCCTGTACCTGCATGTGGTTAGTTATAGACCGTGTTTGGTATGGTACTTATCGAAATAATGCCTATAATTTACGATTACTATGTTTGTATGTTTGTATTTCTTAAATTAAATACTTACCTAGTTTTGTTGACTGATACGGTGGTTTGAACCGCTTTAAGTTTTTTCGTTATTTTCCTCATCCAGATTGAGATATGGGTTAAATTTACTTATGTGAAATTTAAATAATGTGAAGGAGAGCTACTATTTATTTATATGAGTCGTAATGTTACGAAGAAGGCGTAGGAGACGGTTATGGCAAGTCGGCCGTCGTATGTAACGAATCCTTCGAGGAACTCGAAAATAAAGCTCCGCTCTGGCCCACCTCAGAATGAGCCATTCCAAACCGTAAGCATGGCACGTTAGAATCGTGTTCTGTTCACTTGATCATGGTTGCGATTATTTGGCGCGGTCCCGAGTATTCTGGTCGAACCGGTTCCTCGCCGAGACTCGGTGGACCTGCTACCGCTCGCCAAATGAGTCGTAAGCGCGCCTACACCAACACATTACCTATACGCTAAGAAACAAAATGTGGTGTTGGATACACTAGATAAAAACTTTACAACTTGTCATTGGTACTATTTCAGTCTACGAAGTATGCGGTCGGTGAAATCGATTATCTAGAGTCAATCTAGAGCAGACGGCGTTTGCCAAAGTAGAACCGAGCATAAAAAGACTTGACATATAAGTCTGTGGCAAATTGGCCAAATTGCAAAGGTGCGGCTGCCATCATGATTATTGAGGGTAGTGGCAGTGCCTAAAGGTCACACCTTAAGGTAATACGAGCTGGGCTAATTAGGCAGAGCACTTAGTGGATCCACCCGCGTATTGCAAACTGCTTACATAGGCTTTTGTTTCTGTTGGGGAGCCACACTGGTTACTAGCTAGATCAAATAAATTACGTAGTCATTAGCAAAAAATTCTAGCAACTTTAACCGAGTCATTTTGAAAGTCACCTTCGCTTTAAATGACGAATTCTTATGTTATGACAGGCGTAGAAATTATAGATGAAAAGTGTGTCGCGCGTCACGCACGATTCGTACGTCACAAATATTAAGGATACTTCCTTTGTGGAGCCCTTTTGCAACCGTCCTTACATTCATAGAGGAAACTTCTGAATACCAGCACAAGTACTGTAGGTATTGTAGACAGCATAAAAGCAATCGAATGCACTCGTACAATAGTAGTACCTATGTTTCTGTGATTCTGTAAGCGCTCGAGTCCAAACAGCCTTTCTCTGTTAAATAATTGATGACGCTACATGAAAGTAATAAAATATGATGCAACGCAATCAAAGCAAGCGCTAAAGGCATATTAACAAAGTTTTCAACGGGCACGCAAATTTCAGAACGTTCCCACACCGTTTTGGTACGAATCGGCTGGCGCTGCTTATTAGCGAGCCCCTGAGAAAATGATGCGGTGTGTTGCGAAGCTTGCGAGCAGCATGGGGTCTGATGGACGTGAAGCGCCGACCAATTAGAAGGCGATGGTGCAATTACAAGTGATCCGGTGCGCGAGCGCTAACCGATAAATGCCGTTTTAAACTGCACACGCACATGTATACCGACAGTCTTTGATCTGATTTTGATCATAAAGTCCGCATAAAATGTTAATTTATTTCTTTCTGGCCAAAAGGATGAAACTGGCAAACTTGCCAAGAATGTTCTCTTTCATCAACGGCCTTGTCGTGATCACAATTTTCTTCTGCACATCAACGGACATCTGATGGTTCTGAGATATTTATGTGTCAAATGTTCACTCAGTAACGATTGATGTTACTGTAATACATACTTAGTGCATAGGCGTGGATTTTTACACTTCCCAGAACATAAGCATTTGTAGAAATGCTGTTATGTAACTAACCCCCACCGTAATCTGAGAATCTGACTGCGTGCTCGTCGAAATTTTTCGAAATGTCTCGTGTGAAAGTTCCGTATTTTCACCAACTTACTATTCATACTGGATAGACAGTGAGCTGGTTGAATTTATAACCTGCGAGCCTGTTACGTTACGATAGTTATTATGGTTTTATAACGATTTTATGGTCCCTTTGTAGTGATTGGTTTATTAGACGGCTGTTGATACCAAAATAAAGCTAATGTTCTGTAGAGCTACCACAAGAGTCACTAAACTAGACACTCGGGTGTCACAAAAAGATAGCTTACTAAATATTACCAGTTGTCCAAAAAAAGCAATGAACACTGGTATTTGCCACTAATAGAAATCTGTATCCATGTAATCAAACGCTTCTGATGAAACTCGTTTTATTCACCGTCCGGTTGCTGTTATCGAAAAGTATAATATTTCAATAAAATCATCTAGTATTATGTGTATTAGGTAATTTTTGCAACCAGATGCTTCGGCAAAACAACTTTCTCACGCAAATGTTTAGCTCGGAATTAGAGGTCAATGCAGTCTGTTACAAAATTCTAATCGTGAACAGTTATTTTACGAATAAAAGCGAAACTAATGACGTCTCGGCTGCTCTTTCTGCAGGAGATATAGATAGACGATCAGACTTTTAATTCAGACTTATGTAAAACAACACATTAAAAAGTGAAATCGGTTTTTTGTTGATCATCTGTTGCAGTAAAATCACATACTCAGTTCGTACTTCGTATTTTTGTAGATCGCTTACCGGATGTAGGAAAGCTGTTTTTCACATTGTTTTACTGACAGTATCATGATTTTTGTATCCTGTGAGGAACGTGCGATAGATTACGATACGACCGAGCGTGCGTGAATCAAACGAATTTGCATCATCATCTTTTGAGTAACGGAATCTCAGTTCGGTGGCGTAAGAAAAGCAGCAGAACCGTTAGTGACGCATACAACCATCCGAGCAGGAAGCTTTCCGTGAACTAACGAGTCGGGTTAATCATACTTGGTAGTTAGCAGTTAGCGTGTCTTCGGTTTATCTTACGACCCCGCTGAACTGTCTCGTAAGACGGATCGAGTTGCTTCCCTGAACCGGATGCCTATTTGCGGTAACACATGCACTCGTACAATTCTAACATGAATAACGTCTAACGATATTTTAACTGTATAAAACTGGCGTAGTTTACGTTACGGTCATAATCTTAAAGTAGAATGGCAGGCGCGCTGGAAAAGTGGTGATAAATGTGGTTATTGGCCGAGTAGCGTGCTGTGCTGAGATAAATCTGAGCGTGTGTCGGGGAATCGCCGGATTTCTCCGCGTGGCACGTGTGGCGATCGAGCGGCTGGTGCCCGAGACGCGGAAGTGTGCCTTTCGTCGGCAGTCGGCTCGCTGGCCATCTCGCCAGGGCCGCCTGTTTACATATGCCATGTAATTCACCGTTCAAGTTCGAGGTTATTCACTTTATGTTTCTGACATGTCGGTAATTTCGTAAGGAGTCGAGGCAAAAAAGCAATAGGGCAGGGCAATAGGGTTTTAATTAATCAAAAAAAAAAATCTTGCTCTTCATGTGGATATTATTAACACTGCTAAAACGTTCCGTGTTCAATTCAACAATCTCAAAATGCGGAATAGGATACGAAAACAGGCACTTACCTGTTTCCCAAATCGTGAGAATCAAGTTATTATGCAATAAATTCAAAACATTAGAAAGCTAAACGGCAAAAGCTCATTTTAGATTGAGAACTCATATACTTATCTAGCTAGAACAAAGATCTAGTGATGAAGTCAGGCAATACCGGTCTGCGGCCTTGGTCGCATTTTTGTTGAAAACATGACACGACCATGGCGCGGTGCTGTTCTGTTAGCACACATTAACTTGATTGGCACACTGACAGTTCCCATGATGAACGGACCGTTCAAATCGTCTTGTACAATCATTTTGAATTGTTTTCCTCTGGCTCAATTATGATCTGCATAGACTTGCTAATTTGGTGTTTGTTTTCGTTACAGGTGAGTAACAGTTGCGTAACACGTCGCACTGCAGGCTTCTCGTAAGGTAAACATACGCTTATCGTACTATGCACGATTTGTGAATGTCAGTTGTAAACTGGAATTGGTAAGTTAGGAATTTTGGAAGATTTCTGCGTGTGTGAAATATATTTTAAAATAAATATGAAAAGAGCTGCTGTTCAAGACAGTGAGGTTCTGGAAGCGAGCCAGCTACTTGATGTTTCTGAGCATAGATTGAACTTAAACTTGGCGAAGCTAGGACTTGATTTGCATATCGATCTTTGTAGGAGGAACATTAAGATTAGCTCTATGGCGACACGTTGGCGGCATTTTATCTCCTTGCATTTAAGAGTTTAAATTATTATACTTTTGTTGTTAAAACAATTTTCACATCCTTCGGCCAACGTCCCGACTCTATCCTCAATCGGTGTTTTAACTTGATATACTATGAGAATGCCATTACCTTTTCCTTTATTTGGCTATTCTGGTCTTTTTCCGGCCCTCTTTCTTTCCACGTATTTTTCTTTGTGATGGTAATTCGTAAAATTGCCATGTTCCAAGTGGACACTTATCTTTCCTCTTCATTCCCACTGTCGCTAGTTGAGTTCCGTTTTCCTGTTATACATTGTTTCTTTTTGTACTAACTTACCAATACTTACAACCGGCTATCGAAGATATTCTTAGGTTGACATGAAAGTCATGTTCTCGTTTTAAGTTTTATTTCACTCAGCTATCCCGTAAAGTAGTACACATAAGAATAAAGTAACCGCACGTTGCCCTGAACGCTTTAATAAGTTTTATTTTAAAACCAACGGTTTCAAATGTGTACATATCAATGTCCGTTATATTATCAATGTTTGTTTGTATTCCAAGCTGGTTATCGCTCAAGATAAGATCCGACATTGGCTGTCAAAACATTGCTTGATAACTAAAAGGGGTTTTGACCTGACCCAAATAATAATAGAAGTCCTTATGCTATTTTCGGAGTTCAAGGTTCTATTTGAGATGTCTAGACAGGGAAAGCTTACGGTCAATTATTCTTCATCAAGTTAATTTCTGAACCGTTCAATTACAACAGGTTTGCAACCATAGATATTTATGCTATTCGTTTTGCGGATAGCTTTCCTCTCCATAACACACATAGATACAATAATTGTGGGTTAACAATTAAGTTCGTAGTCTGTACTACAGTAAAAAGTAGTAACTACTTTCTAAGGTTCTACGTTAAATATCTCTGGGTCAAACGTTTACTGTTATAGAACGTGTTTGTGGAACACGTTCATGCGAACTTGACTGATACTTCCCTATAATCTATCGATCGTGGGAATCTTCGGCCGATAAGGCACATTTGTTTGATTAGATAAAACTCGTTAACTGGCCACTTATAATCTCCACCTTCGAATCTTCTCTTTACGTTTCTACTTACGTACTTATTTGTTTTACGTGAGACCTCACTGAAGTAGTTTCGCTTCGTCTTTGATGTTGCAAGAGGTTAAACCTGGCGACCGGTTTAGCATCGCTGTTAGGCAAGAAAGGTGCATTGATTTCACTTATATCTTCAATGCTGCAGTATTGACTGCGTTTGGCATTACTTATCTTATCAGCTCTTTGATTGTTAATTGAATTTTATCATAAACGATATAATGTCGCAGTGTTCGTGACTAATTTGGCGTAACACCTATTAAAACATCAATTAGTCATAATAAAATATTCCACGTTTAAGCCAAGGTCATCTTTAACAGTACAGCCGGTACACACATACTGTGACGGTTCATTCGCATTATCAACGGCAGCTGTACTATAGAGATAATATCTTCATACTGCGGCTCATAACGAATGCCTTTGAGTACGACGATCTTATCCGACGTGTTGGTTGCTTAATGTTGTAGTTCTGTGTTAATTTTAGCGTTTAGATTTTCTTTAACTTTGCTTTAACTCATTTAAATGTTTTATAAAAAGAGATATTAAATAAATCGGTTAGAAAAAGTTGTACGTAGAAAATAAATAAACATGAAACAAAAAGGGTGAGTCACAAAATGGTCGAAATTGTATTCAAATAAGAATTGACATAATCTGTTACTTATCAATACTAAAAGAACTTTCTCTAGATTCTAGAACCTTGGCATGTACATAAAACGGCAAGGTGTGGTGTGGATTGTATCAAGGTCATTCGAATTTTGGGTCTACTAACATTCGATTACTGACTGATCTATGTAATTTTAGACACAAATGGTAATTCCATGTGATTGACCGTTGTCGTATAGGCGGGTTCTTGGTTAGTGGTTGGTTAGCGTGTGGTTATAGCTGTGAGCGAAAGTGTCGAAGCGAAGGTGCGTCGTCGTGAGCCGGACTTCTTGGCCAAGTAGGGCTGGCAGGCCCAAAAACTGGAAACCGGAATTGTAAATGGGAATGACAACATACCTACATATTTGATTGGTACATACAAACATTTTTGCTTGCCACAACTGGCTGAGAACTTAAAAGATTCCAAAATTTATTCATTGTTTCTACCTTAGACTTTCTTTGTGAGAGCAGGTACTGTTTGTTTCACTTTCAATCTGCAGAGTTTATATTTTATTCAGTTTTGCTATCTAGCATTAACAGTCTTGCAACCCTGGTTGTAATGTAAGCAAGTGGGTGATGTGTCTCGCTCCACCTCCATTCTACTCGGCTCTGCAACGGTTACACTTGAGTCGCTCTCGCGGAATTTCTCATATTTATGATTGCATACGAGGCCGCCTCGGTATCAAACTAGCCAGCATTGCCAAGCTCTCATTCTGCGAGCTACGCATTGTTAACTTGCGAACTTTTACAAAAACAATTCCACGTTATTAACAGCCTAATAACACCGATGAAGTGATAACCATGAACTTATAAAAAGTACATTCATGGCGATAACATTACAACAGCATACACATGTTTAGTTATGTACGTTGATGCAGTGAAATGTCCCGTCTTCAAACGTTCTTTGCATAGATATTGTACAAAGTAATAAAATCAATCACACTTCGTGACGTCGAGTTTTGCATTCACATCACATTCTCTGTAATGCTATTCACTATTATTAATGTACCTATTGTTAGTTTCAACGAATGATTTTGCAACGTTGTCTCTTTCTTTAAATTCGTCAAGCTAGTGTATATTTTCTTATGAGATATTTGTTTTTCAATACAGTTCCCTGTTTTTATGATGAACAATGCCATGTGCGGGTGGCGAGTATGGGAATTCCTCGTACGATTATTATGATTGCGCGCATGATTCCGCGTGAGAACCGAGAATTCGCCTTCGGACGATGTTACCCGTACATGAGTATGTACGGGTAACATCGTCCGAAGTCCGATACTAACACAAACTTTGTCTTATTCTATACCTTAAGGATGGAGTACGCTTGTCCGCGCAATGGCTTAGCGAGATTACGTTCAAGGTTCATTGTGAATGGAAGCTGCATAAGATGGAAATTGATTTTGTCACATAAACCTCTGTTTTGCTATCGTACGACGCTATTTTTATATCCCTGTGTTATTGGCTTAATGCATACTAACTGATATAAAACTGTTTGTTAGATACTTACGTGTTTTTAAATATACAACCTTTAATCACTATATTTTTCCGCACCATAATAAATGATTAAATTATATCTCTCAGTGTTTCAATGCCAGCAAGATCTGAAAACGCCTCTTGTAAACTTCTAATAGAATTGGAAAAATCCTAACAACGCTCAATGCAAAAACCCCGAAAATTATCGTGAATTCGTGACTAATACTTTCAGTAACCCAGAATCACATTGCAACTTTCCAAAACAGTGCTACATAATTAAACGCATCTGCTTCTGCTGCATCTAAAGCAGGATGTTACTAAATGTAACAACTGCCACAAAACACATGATTCTACCTTGCCATGAATAGCGGAATACCTCTTAAAAGATCGAAATACACAGACACACCTATTCGAATTCAAAATTCACAAATAACCCTTACTCTACCACTTGCTTTGCTCACAATTGTCAAAATCCAGACACCTATTCGAATTCAAACTTTGCTAACAATGTAATAACCCTTACTCTACCATGCACTTACTTTTGCCACTGTTGAATGCGTCACCTGTTACGGTAGGTGCATGTGCTGTTGTGATTCAGACGATTGAATGGATCAGTCACATGGGTTGGTGCAGCCGCATTGTGCATTCAAACTATTTCAATACAGTTTCTACGTTCTCCCGCTTTTTATTCGTGATTTAGTTGAGAACTGCGCTCTACTGTAGATAAAAGTTTCGAATGCGATGATTTAAAAGTTTGTTTTCAACTCCGTGACAGTATATTTGTCAGTTGAAGTGGCTTATTTTTAAATTGAATTTATTTTCAGGCACTAAAAACCAATAATAACGACTTAAAAATAACAGTCAGGTTCTCTGTTGTTCCATCAACATTTTCTCTTGAAGTGTAATTTGATTTTAACTCTGCAGTAATCTCAAGTTTGGCTCTTGACATTCCTTACGAATAAGTCCATGATCTAATGCGGTTGTCGTCAAAGGTTGTGATTTATTTTCTTTCAAGTAATTTATGAGTTCAACACGTTCGTCAACAGTCTGTGGTCGCGTGTTCATTTGTGGAGCACGCTTGTTTTGCTTCCCCTAAAGTAATATGTAGCCACAAAAGCCACATGTTGCCTTCGTAAAGCTGGGGTGGAAGCGACACTTCCATTCTAACTTCCATTGCTCGTGTCTGAAGCTAACTTAGAACACTGCCAATTAACTAAACGCTTCTATTTGTGACACGAGCTCCCCGTTAAATACGTTCTACGCTTTTTAAATTGGTTTGTTTACTCACGCTTCTTTCAATGCCAGAGCAACCTGCTCTGTACACATTTAGTCCATAATATTATTGTGAGCAGCGCCCAACGTTTGGGTTAACGCACTCTTGCTCATCCCGCCAGATTCTTCCGGGTTGTATTCGTTTCGTATTATTTTAATCCTGGCCCTTTTTTTGAGTTCATTAAATTCACCAATTATCACGTTGCTTTTAAAACTCTCTCGCTGTCTTGAATGAATTGGTCAGTTAAAATGTTTGTATTAAAAGAAAAAGTTTACTCAATGGCCTTGTAAAGTTTAGTGGTTACGTCGCTTTCGCTATGCCTAACTTTTATTGTTGAACTAATGAATGACCAAACTTTTTGAATTCCCGCTGTCTGTGGACCACTTGAAACTCCAAAAATGCTTTGCCCGTTCAATCATCATAATAATTATGGCTGCCCGCCGAAACCCGAAATAGCTGTTCGAAGTGGGTTTTCGGCAAATGCTGACGTCAACCTTTGGGGCCATTTGGACAATGTAACAGATATCCTGTTCAAACTTCCATACTTTATTGAGTAGATAGTGAGTATATACGAACTATAAACAATCTTTATTTATTGTTCTTTAATAGCGAGTGAATAAGTGGTTGCTCCTTGAGAATCTATAAAGATGTACCGTCCTATTAATATTAAACCCATGTTCAATGTTATAGACATGTTGTTTTGATGCATGTATTCTGGTAGCGTCTGAAGTATATTTTATAGATTGCAAGTTATGTAATTTCTATGGCATGGAAGGCAAGATACGACCGATAGCAGACCGCGACCGACGCTGCGAATGCACCTGCTCTGTGGTCGACACCGACCCCCTCTGACCGGTCCCGTGTCCGCTCTACTGTGAAATTATACACATCTGCTATTCAAAACTATCGGGTTGCTAGTAGTTTTTCACTGGCTGTATTTTAAACTTATTTCTATCATGGCTTGGGAGTGTCTGGATTCTAGACGCCAAAACTAATAAAAATAACGATTTTACAATCAACCACTCAAATCTTTGAAACCTACTAAGTATAAAATGTAGTTGCTGGTCTCTGTTCTAAAAATTAACATTTAACTTAAATACTTTTTTTTTTATAATAAAAAGAAACATCTTAGTGCTGATGTAGGTATGTATAATTGTATATTGCATCCAACCCAATTTGGACGCCAATATAAAATTTTCAGAGACATTTGTAAGCCAACTTCCAACTAGGTCAATTGCTGTTTGTCAGACAAATTTTATGTAGTCAAGTTTTATTGATGTGCTTGCTTTATTCTAAAATGTTATATAAAATGCTATTTTATTTTGCTTGTACAGTCTGTTGACCGGTTGACACGGTTGATCGACCGCAGTCGTACAGAGGCATTATTCTGTCCGGTCTTTTAAAGTCATACTGCGCTGTGGTACGAAATCCGCGTGGAATAGGCAAGGAATCATCAACGTCAAATTCCGAAATTAGAATTTCGATTTTCGAATTTATTTTAATACCACAACACGGTAAGACTAAAACACCGGACAGAATAAAGCCCCAGGATAATATCCTCAACTGCGCCTGGTACTGTATGGTAGATGGTACATCGCGAACAGTGCTCTTTTGTCAAGCAACACCATGCGTCGGCTCGGGCGCCAGTCTGACGCATGCATCATGCACCGGTACCGGTTCTGCATTCACTATTACTGAATCAGTTTCCATAATAACATTACATTAACACTCAATATGGTAGTTCAATGTTATTTCTCTATATTTATTTATCAAACATCTAATAATTCTCTTTTCTTCATATACTTAGTTTCAAAGATGATGTTCACCATATAATCATTTTATGTAATTTATAAGATAATTCATTGCACTTATTGCCGCGCACGTATAATTTGTTCAAGCGAACAGCGATAATGTATATTCTTGAAATCGGATCATATACACACGTTTACTTTCCAACAGTGCGCTTGCATTTTTCCACGTGAAAGCGGAAACGCGCGTGTCTCAACAATGGCTGGAGGCTCGTGCTGAACTACATTCTGTACGACCATTGTATATTATTCCAAGAACGGAGACAAGCTGCACATTATGCTACCACGGCCGTGCTCAGGAATACTGCTTATTGCAACTCTAAATAAAGCATGTTCTAAAAACATACCACAAATACCACAACTCACAAACAATGCCAAATCAAAACTCTTGCTTGGACCGATGACGCAAATGCTTCAATCGAGATGGAAATCGACGCAGACACATAAAAAACATACAATATTGTTGTTAACCAATACAAACTGGAGAGGAAATACGAATAGCTATCAGTTATAGATGAAAAAGTCTACACAAATTCGAGCAGTTTACCTGCACCCTACTCGTAAGGGTAGCGATATCTTGGGGACACTAATCCAATCACAGATCCCTTCACAAGGGTGCTCTTATTTCACATACCTTACACACATTACACATCGAATAGCGATTGCAAGAATGCATTCCAAAAAGTATTGTTGTATTAGAGAGTTGGACAGTTACATAAAACCATTTTAGGGCACGTCATATTTCAGCGCAGTATTCGCAAACTGACATAATTAATTATTCTTCCATTGTATTGGGATTATCTGGATAGGAAACTCTTATCAAATGTGAACTTTAGTTTACTGTGTATCATTGCGAGTGCATGTAATATGAACTTAATAGCAGGAAACAAGCCCTTTGTGTTGTAACAATGAGCAATGGAATGACAAAAAAGTTTTTAGTATCCAGGCCTGGCACAATGCGCCCGCGGCTGTCTTCGTGAGGCTTCCCACGTACCTACGCTATAATATCTGAATAGAGTAATGTTGAGGTGATCGTAGTTTCGAGTTGATATTTTAGTAAGTATAATCCTTCACATTAACAGAGAACGGTATCTTATTATCCGTTTATGGCTGTAAATGAAATAATCTGGCTATTTTGTTTGTTTAAAGAGGCTTAAGCATTACGCTTACCTTGAGGCTGATAAAATTAAAACATCATTCGGTTCGTAGTTACGAAATAATCACAGTAAGAGTGCAATTTGCAGAGTAACAGTATGAAGCCAACTGAAATGGAAGGGAAGTTCAACGATTGATAATGTTTCAAGCAGCAGCTAGCAGACTCAGAATTATAATTGTCTGGCATTTTTTTAGCACGCTTTATTCGAAATTAAAAAGCTTCCTGCAGTGTTATTTTGCAAACAGTTTCAAAATCTCTATTTTATGCCATGGCAGATAAATTCCTGATTATTTAAATACAAGGCTTGGCTAAGGTCCAAATAAACAACCATGAAGTGAGAAATAATGTTTTAAATAAATTAACTCGCTAGTATGAAAACAAGAAACTACGGAACAGTTAACAAAAGAAATAACAATAGGTACATCAAATTAGCTCCTTAGTCACGCTTTGGTGTTTACGTGTATCCCGAGTGTTCTGTTTTGACATGAGAATATTATTGAATGAAATAATCGGCTAATGAACCTGCATAACAATAAATGCATCAAAATGCCGGTTAATCGAGTAACAAATTGTTCATTCCTTATGTAATAGCTTAGTTTGGCACAATTTTGGCTCAAGGTGTTGCAGCTCGGTGATCTCGTGTACGACTTTCACAACTTAACTGTATTGTTATGAAGGTCTTGTCCATGTACGCGGCACGATTCGCCAATAAAAAAATACAAATTGGTACCCTTTTCTGATTTTGTAAACATGTTATGCCACATTATCTCAGACGGTGTTACATAAAATATTGAATTTCTGTATCATCGTCTTTAATGAGTTTGTGTCCTCGCGGCACTTTCTACCGAGGCAAAAACAGCTTTCCAAGACTTTTACCCAACGATGCTCCCTGAAGTCACGTGTGATCGAGTGCGTCTCGATTACCGTTCAAGATGGAACTGAACAAAGTATAGTAATGATGATACGAAGTATTAGTGCTTCAAATATTAAATTTCGAAAATACATTCCATCAGTATTTTAGTTTGTAATGCAAAAGAGCATTAAAACCTTAATGATTACCTTGATTTACCTTTATGATTTGATATTGGACTACAAAATTATTAAGATTAAGACCTTAAACTTGTATCGTATTCGTTTATCTAGGTGAAATGATAATAATATTCATTTACATTTTCATCCGTGTATGCAGTGAAACAGTATTATAGCAGGCAAAGTTTAAAGAATAGCCAAATTATTTAAATTAAGTAGATACAACAATACAATGTGAACACTTTTCTTATTCAATTACATAATGTGTTATAACCGAACATTTGTAGAAAGTATCAAAGTGACGACACTTTGGAATCGTACGTGCTCAGTAGATTTATTTCCGAGTACGTATTACCTGCCTGACAGTTGTGAAGCACGTTTTGCACAGCTATTCACAATGATTTACAAATAATAATAACTTGTAAAAACGTAATTTTAAACTTTGTAATCGCAGCCATTGTTATATTGGCAGCTGTGGCCAGATTACGTATTACATTCCATCGCCTAGTAGGTAGGTGTTTGATTGTTTACCCAGTTAAATGGCAACGAATTATAAACTACGATCTTTTATTTTCATTTTTATGTTCGAGATGAAAGTCAAATTGGTTTGTATTTCGGTATTGCCAGACGTCTCGATATATCAAAAAAATCTTGTAAAGAAAGTTCTTGTGATTCAACTTGACCAATATCCAGTGACTTGTGGGAATATAATACATTCTCATGCTTGTCCGCGGTTTCCAAAGTTATTCTTAATAAGTTGAACCGTTCTGAAAGAGTTGATAGACCTTGAATCCTCCTCGCGCTCCGCTTTTAGAGTCATTTTATACTTATTTCTGTCTGGCTGGTCTCGTTGAGGGCGGGCGGGCGGTCGTCTCGCCGTTGAGTCACCCGCGGTGACGCAGGCAGGGGTGCGCACCCCGTGACGTCATGCGACACGTGACTCACGCCATCTAATATAGAAATGGGCCTCGGGGCAAGCACTGCTTGAATTAGACGGTACGTACGTGCTGAAGCGAGCGGAAATCGATGCTTTTTATTGACGCACATGTAACCAAAACCGTGCGTAAACGGAACAATTCGTTTTTAGTTCAAACTTTTTTGTCTTTGTATAGAGTTACGTTGATTCATTATTTCTAAAAAAAGGTAGAAGTATCGAAATGATTGCAAATGATAAGTATTCATTGAACTGAATTGATAGGTGTGTATTGTGTAATGTTTAATATTCTGGTCTAGCCAAACTGCGATGGGCAGGATCAATCGTGACATAATCTTTTAGGAATGATACCATGAATTTAAATAACCCACGCAGGATTCGGCTCAAGGTCTATTTTTTGCAAATTGCGAGTCATGTTTTAACCGACATCGTTTTCTCGATCGTATGTAAAACGATCATAAGTTTATAATCTGTGGTGTCAGTCGAAAGAAAATATACTTGCATGCTGTACACAGTATTCTCATTAGATCTAAGTACAGCTGCAATTACCCCATTAACTCCAGGCCACGCCATTAGACTTGTTTTTCAAATTGGTTTTCTAATTAGGAAACGTTTAGAGTCATAAGTGTTGGCCTGTTTTGTACCTATTTTTACTTTAGAGACCTTACTTTTAGACAGAACTTCTAACTGTTGATATCTCGTCGTGATTAAAAACTACCGGCATATTACCGTAAATTATCGTATCTCTGCATAAATTATGTCACCCGCAGTGGACTCCGTAATGTTATGCAAGTCTAAACGTAATTACGTAAAGTGAGAGCTAAGCCTGTGGCCTGTACATCTACGTGAAATATAGAACTACTGATACTTACGAGTAGATTCTGAAACACTGGTAACAAAAAGCTGGTAAAGCTATTGTTTCAGTGTGACGTAGGTACTATATTCTACGGTTAGTAAATTTGTAGAGGTACCAAATCAGAATACTATGGTCACTATTATAACGAAAACACCTCTTTTCACGCCAGGATGGTATATATTTATAAAACACTTTATATATTACAATTATATTCACAGTAACAGTATTACATCGACGTCTGATCGAAACTAAAGCTAAAACCGAATTGCCTTTCACTTCTCAACATGCCACCTCGCCAAGTCTTATCCCCTCTACTTTACAATCGTTCTTCCTTTAGCGCTATTGCGTTTACTGGGCGGGGCGACATGTTTCCGGTAACCGTTTTAATCAAACGACTGTTTATCAAATTAAATACCAAATGATATAAAATCGAGTAAATGACATTAAGGTGATTAAATTTATACTATACATAATTAAAAATCATGACACTCGGCCATCCGGCAACGTGATGCCTCCCGGCATTACCCACAAAATACACATAAAATATAAATTTAAAACATCTTTGAATAAATATTACATGGATATTCAGACTTTCTTAGTACAATAGACAATTTCAATGAAAATGATCGTTAAAACGAAATATAACTATGATTAATGACACAACATTGATAGTTCAGGTAAACATTTTAACAGTCTTGGTGTACTCAGAAAACACATTAATTACAAGAATAATTTCTCTGAGTTAGGTATCTATTATAATTACAAATCATGACATTCGGCTTTATAACGATCTAGTTACTTGGATTCAACTATTTATATACAAGACTATTGTCGTCAAAAATTTAAATAAGTAAGTATTTTCATTTACACATGTCTCTACCTTTTTTTTTTTTTGATACATTTATTTCAAGCAACTTTGACAAAACAAACTTTCAACTGATATGGTATCTAGTATTCTAAACTAGTATCCCCCATCAAAACGAATTTAAGAAGCTGAATCATAAAAATGAAAACAAAGATTATAATAGCTTAAAACAAAACGTAAAGTGTAAAATATAGAGACGCAAAAATAGTAGGCCTTGTAAAAGAGCAAATCCTATGGACACATTTTAACTAAATGCAACGAAACAAGTTAAAACTGTAATTATATTACACTATTACATAGTATACTAGTGTTAAATACTGTAAAACATAAATCTATCGAAATGAATCATTTGTTTATATTTATTTATTCAAGTAACCTATATTGCAGCACGAAATATCATTTATCTGTATTATTTAAATTATTAATGAAGTAATAGAATATTATTTAAGAACCACCTTGTAATAAAGGAAGAATATTATATAATAACCACAATATACATATACATGTTGAAGCTAGATATTTCACAAAGATAGGCTAGAATTTAGCAATAACACAGCATGGATGAAAACCAAAAATGATTCAGGAATAAACTAATTACCATTTTATCAGATATCTCAAAATATTAAAGAAAGTTTTCATCAGTAAAAACTTAGTGATTGAAATAAGGGTTTCCGCAAAGATAAAAAACACAACGTTTGCTATCTTCAAAGTGTTAAACCATGTTTGGGAATATCTGATTAATATTAAAGAACTGATATTTCTCCATGAGTTTTGATTGCATCTTACATAAAACATTACACCAAATGCTCTCAGCTAATGGTATAGGTACGCGAAACTTTATTAATATTGGTAAAATTATATCTGCAGAATAGAATCACTGCCCATACAACAAGAGCATTATGCCACCATATTTGAATATTCATATTCATTTTATTCGAACTAATAGTACCTATACGTCAAATATAAAATTGTATAAAGTTTTAATGTTACATTTTTAAAACATATTAAGTATCTTTTTAGATAAAACATAACGTTCAGCTGAACTTAATAACTTAGCTAAATAAAAACAAAGCTAGCACCGTACTTAAGATAGTTACAGATTGGTTACAATTACAATATATCGATTGGACAGGAACTATACGGAACATTAACCTCATTTTATTTCAAAAGTAAGTATAACTCTTAACATCAGTATTTAAAACACCGTAAACAAACCTAATTTGTAGGTTAGCATTAGCTATAGATACGTATTTCAATTTATTTTTTTTACTCAAATCTAAAAGTCACTATTACCTCTTGATTACTCGCTTTGATTTACCCTCTAGCAACATTTAATACGAGTGCCAGGCAACATCGTGATCGTGAGTGCGTCACGCTTGTTATCATTGAAAATAAAACTATAGTCCTATCCGACTTAACAGTTCGCAAGTTCGTGTTTATCTTAAAAAATGTGTGAAATCAAAACCACATTTGTTCTCATGGTAAAAAAAGTAGTAAGTAGTGTAGTAGTAGTAATAATCTTAGCGAGTAATATTACATAAACCCCAACAAAAAGCATCTTAGCGACAAAACATCTTAGTTCTTAGCGTATCAAATGAAATTATTGCTCCTACCAATTACATACATGATTTACTAACAATAATCATAACCAACCTTGTATCATATTTACCGATGATACCACTAAAATTTAAATTTACACTGGAGAAAACTGAAGTAAAATTGATCTACTCGTAAATAACGTAGCTGAGCTAAATAATAATAAAAACGTTTATTTAAACCGAAAAAACTATCATGAGGGTTCATGAAATTGTTACGTAACTATAAGTATTAAAACAAGAGTGTTCTTTCAAAAATTGAGCCGTAGGCGAAGTTCCTAATAGTATCACACGAGTGTTTTAGCAGTCATGCGCAGTTTCATATACTACTTTATCTACTTTCATATCATTAAATTCCTTAATAAAAACAAAGCTAGCACTGCACTTCAGATAGTTACAGAGTCGTCACAATCTTTGATTTAAACGGTGATTTTTTTTTTTTTCTAATAGCATTAATTAAGGCTTTAACTTACCTTTTTAAATTTAAACTTTTCATTTACATTGTAACAACATTTAATTATAGTGCCAAGCAAGACGAGGCTGTGAGTGCACCACGTTTATTATTTATCACTAAGAAAACAAAAACACCAAATGTGAGTACAACTTTAGACCTAGTACTTAAGGTAATTCGAGGCTATACATGGTCATGGCTCACCCAATTACCTTTGAATATCCACATCCACATTAAGAGGACATTTAATAGTACTCCGAGGTGCACCCTTTAACGTTATCCAATACAGTGTACGTAAAATGTATCATGTTTTTGAAATTTATCTACAAATAATAATATAATTTTACCAAACACGAAAATTGTAAGAACATGCATGTTGTAACACTCGACAACCAGCATTAAAATATACAATCATCGAACAAACTCAAAACAAGCGCAATGGTACGCGGCTTTTTGACAAAATACCCTCATAAAGAGAATAACGTAGGTTAACTCGTTTGACGCAGTTAGCAGTATCAAAACAGTTTACCGTGTCGATGATAAAACATAATCACAACACAACATAAATGCATGGAATGGGCAACTTGAAAAATTAAAATTATAAATTTTACTACTTAGTGAGCGTGAAGACGATCTCTTGAAAAATTTAATTTAAACCATGTTTTCACATACAAGGCAATCTCGTCTATGATATTAATGAAGCTTATCCAAAACGAAGGTAAGATATTCAATTGACGTCAAATCTACTTGTAAACATCAGAAATACATGAAATGAATCGAATTAAGAAGAATAGTAACAAATTCTTTTTCTTAATAAAAGAACTACGTTTAACTTGAGATTATGTTCTTATTTTTATATTGATCTCCATTTACCTACATAGTTTTCAAAATGATTTCATTATTAAGATCGAAAGCACTGAATCTCAAAACAGACCTGCCTTAGTCTATTCAGGGTTCACACCCAAATAACATCATGAAATGAAATGATCCTAAAATTATCCACTACACGACAGTCTATCCAAAATAAGAAGTATCTTTTGAAGTTTAACACCTTTCCTGGTGCTCTAACTTTGCACACGCGTGCTTACATTTTTTTTTTTTTGACCTTTGAGGTAAGACCATGGAGAATAATAAAACCGTTTTTATTAAATCGCAATGTAGTAGAATTACAAATCATCATTTATTTATTTTATTTTGGGTTACCCTTTAATATAAAATTTACAAAAATAATTAAATCAATTTGACTAATAAATTATATTACTTTCTTAACGTTGTTTTTAAAGTTACGTTGCCTATGTTTTCCTTTTTTTTTTTTTTGTGAAGTGCACATTCAAATTTAATTGTGAATGAAATATTGGGAAAATTCCAGTATTAGTCGTCGCAGCAATTATTATTATACATATTGGAAAATTAAGTTTGAAGTTACTTAAAGTACTTACCTATATATTAAGTATGTATTTTATAGAACGCTGTTTTACACGGGATGTCAGTAATCATTTCAACAAAAACATTTAAAACAAGAATCATAATATTGCTAAAACCTTAATCGGTTACCAAACATTAGGAATCGATATCTTTTAATAATCGAATATTGGCACAAACATTTTTTTTTTTTTTTTAATCTTCGTTTTAATAAGTCAAAATACATCTCTATTGGATTAGATGTTATAACTATTCACCAAGTTTCTCAATTATTATAATTACATATGCGAGTCAAGTTGAATTGAAATCCTACGACCCAAAAATAACAACGATTTTGCTGTCCCGTTTCGATTAAAAATCGATTTTAGTTTCTAGGCTTGTTACGAGATGGCGCTACTAGAAAAGTTAGATCGCGCAAGCAAGTTATTCACTCAAATCTCAAACAGTACGGTGACACGTCTTTTAATGACTGGGTAAATTCTAACCTAAAATGGAGTTTCAGTTTAGAGTCTTATTTAAGAAAAGCAACTCTCAGAAATGCTTGAATGTATAAATATACTCTGATATATTACTATGCTCTTGCATAACACCCCGTGTATAATATGTGTACTTTTTATACCTTCATCAAAGTTTAAAGCATTATAAACACGTCAAATTCAAAAATAGGAAAAAAAAATGTTTTGAAATATGAAAGAAGTGTGTTAACTCGTGATTTGAAAAGAACCAAATATTATTCACCAATATCATTAATTAGCTATTCGGGTAAAATGATTAAAAATTAATGTCAATATTAACTGAATTAGCGTGTTTTTATATGATAACGTTATATAAAAGAAGACCAATCCACTGAAAGATATCAATAGAAATAATGTAAAATTATCAAAATCATTCTAAGTACATTTCAGAAGTATGGAAAAAAAAGTACCCTCCAAAATTTAAGTAGGAACTCCCGTAAAATAGCACAACCATCAAAATATTTTATTATAATTGTTATATTTTTGCTAAATAGCATAAACCATTATATTATGTAGTTTGACTGTGACTGAAATAAATTATTGATGCAAATATCGATTTGTAACGTGTTAACTGTAAAACAGTAACATAACCACCGAATTCGGATAACATAGCGTAAGTTACGGTAATTCTGTATAGAATTTTATAACAGCCTTAATTTATAGAAAATTTGTTTGATACCTTCCGGGTCTATCAAAGTCTTTCCAGGTACAGCGCTCGAACAGCATGGAGAAGAGGAAGGTCTCTTCTTTATAACCCCCTTCGTTTTCTGCCGATGCCTAGGCAGCATATCACGAGTAGTACCGTCTACGGTGAACTTCATTGACACCAGTCAACACCCTGGAATGTATACATTGTCTCCGGCAGAATACATTCACAAACTAACAGTTAACATTGGGGGGGGGGGGGGGGGGGGGAAAGGTTCATTTTTAGTTCGGCAAACAATAAACTAAAAGCATATTATAACCTTTTCAATTAAATATTTAAAGTTCATTGAAATAAAACAAACTTAATCATACATGACTCACTCACATCGCATCACATCCAACAGAAAGCATATTCTGTTCAACTATGCAGTGAAATATAACAATTCACTTAACATCTAGCGGAAATACATATATATCCGCGCCATTAAAAAAGGACATCTAATGTTTACTTAATTTTCAGTGAGAAACATATTTATGCACTAGTACATAATTTTTGTACAATTTCTGTGTAAACAAAATTAATAAAATCGTTAACTTCGTAATGATATTAATATATTGTAATAAAAAAATAATTTGAAAATTTTGAAGAAAATGAATAAATAAGTGATTAATAATGAAAAGTTTAAAAGAAATAAAATTACTTCTTATGTTCGGCAAATACAGATATATTTTTTTTTAATAATATAAACTTTATAAATAATGGCAAAAAATTGTTTCAATCTCGCACAAAAGTGGCGGTTTTTGGGAATAGCAGCCTTAACTAGTGAATCTAACGATCCACTTAACATTCATCGGGAAGCATACCCGTAACAAACCAGTGAGTGAGTTAACCAACAGTCCGACTTTACTCAAAAATTAAATCTTCGCTCGTATATCTCGAAGATATACTTTCAACATAATTATAATAAAGTCAACTATAAACATATGAAAGCCTTTTCTCTTTCTCTTTCTAAAATGTAGGTAGATATAAATTAAACGAAAACAAAACGGTATTCTATAAATATTGCTCAGCTATTTTAACGACTTCGCGCGAAAATATATCGTTTTCCAAATTCAAATATACGTATACACAATGGGCAAGTACCAAAACGTATCATGTGCTATTAAAAAGTAGGCCTAACCTACCCTCTTCCGAGTGGATGTTTTATGAAAATGCGCGCCATAGTACTGCCAAGGAGTAGCCTAGGCCAAGTACCTACGCGCACCTGCATTTACCTACTTTTAATTAAAATCACATTATCAAAAATTACCCTTATTGAAAACGGTACGTGAATTTTACCACCCACCCAATGCATATACGCACATTACATTTATTAATTTCTATACAATAACTTAATTTTAAGCACAAATACCTTGGTAACAGTAAGATGAACAGAGAAAGAGAAAACAAAATCTTAACACAATAACAAGATTAGCATACCTTCATTTTTTTTGGTGTATCCTGCACATCGTCTGCGTTTAGCTCTCCATGCTGCTGCTCGTGGTGATCTCGCTACAGGGGGAGCTCCCTGAGCTCGGTTAGCTTGTGGAGCAACGGCGTTCACACGTCTGCTGATTTTTTTAACATCATGTTTTAACATTTTCTTTTCTTCGTTTGCGGCTTGGCGTGAGTTTTTTAACACTTCTGAGGTATAACGAAAACACCTCTTTTCACGCCAGGATGGTATATATTTATAAAACACTTTATATATTACAATTATATTCACAGTAACAGTATTACATCGACGTCTGATCGAAACTAAAGCTAAAACCGAATTGCCTTTCACTTCTCAACATGCCACCTCGCCAAGTCTTATCCCCTCTACTTTACAATCGTTCTTCCTTTAGCGCTATTGCGTTTACTGGGCGGGGCGACATGTTTCCGGTAACCGTTTTAATCAAACGACTGTTTATCAAATTAAATACCAAATGATATAAAATCGAGTAAATGACATTAAGGTGATTAAATTTATACTATACATAATTAAAAATCATGACACTATGGAAACTCACACGTGGTTTTCACACATTTTTGTTATAATTAAACACATTCGGTGACCTTCATCAGGCGAGTTTACAAACGTGACGCGCTCGCGGTTGCGTCACGTTTGTAAACTCGCCTGATGAAGGTCACCGAATGTGACCGAAACTAGTCGTAGTAGACGACTTAATTTTTACGTGAGTATTCCCGTGTTTAATTATAACAAAAACTATGGTCACTAGATGTACGAAAATTAGAGACGACACAACGAAGGGAATTACGTTCGTAGCATAGTTTGTTTTATAGTGCATACTGCACCTGCGCACTACACAGTACAGTTGTAACAATAGTCCCAACTTATTCACTATGACTATGTTTACAATATGACACTTATAATTAGATCATCCTGTGTCATTGTAACGCAACTAAACTCCGTCCTAAGATCATTGTAATCCATCTGCTTGACTTTAGTGTCCAACAAGTACTTGACGTGTACTTGTTGTACAATGTACAACATCTATTGCTAAAGATTTTACTGCCTTCGGAAGTCGTTAAAGTAACGAGAAGACAGATATTGATGCTCGTGCCTCGGTGAAAGAGGAAAGTTGCTAGGCAAAGACTACCTTGTGATGTGAGTTAGCAAACTCATCTTGTCGCTGATAAGGTATCGTGATTGCTCGAGCTTGGTAATTAAACTTTTCTCAAGGCAGTGCTAATATGTATCTACCAGAGTACCACGTACGAGTACAAACTACGAGTATAAACATTTATAACTAGAGTGCAATAAAGTTCAGGAATTGAAATGATTCTGTGAAATTACTCTCAGTACTAAACGCTGACGTGTAAAAACGTTCCTGCTATAATCAAATCACAACCTTGGACTTGCATTCTGATACGTTTCCAGCAATTTCCGCGAAACAATTCGCTAATTGGAATTACGCACCCGGAAAGCAAGTTTTCGAGGCGCCAGAACTCAATCATCGATCTGTATGCCGTCCGACACTTCGTGCACCGTATTTATTGTTATGATGCTATCAGCATTATCTATCGTAATCTTATCAGGGTGGGGTATTGTTGTATCTTTGTTGGCGTTGACTAATGAGGGCTAATCAGGCAAAGGACGTGGACAGGGCGTTCCTCCGGAATGACTCACCAACCGCAGTTCGATGGAAACGATCGCCTCGTCCGCCGAGACAGTGTTCCGGTATGACTCCTCCGACTGCATCACAGCAATTTGCCTTTATTATAAAATCCAATATTGACGTGAGAGAGGACATTCAAATTGAATAGTCCTCGATCGGTGAATTTAATGTCTATATCCGTGATGAAGTGAAATTATTATAAGTTTGTATAGGTGGATAACCCTGGTGTCTAGAGTTTTTAAGCCGTCTGAAAGGCCGTAATAGAATCTCGCAAATTATAAGCGGAATTCCCAAAAGAAGGGTAATGTTTTTGGTGACCTCCAACCGCCTAAATGGTTTGACCGATTTACCTATTGATTGGAGGGTGTTGTTAGGTTCGTTTCGGTGTCCCGAGTATCAGGCTACATTTTGTAATCGTTTTTTTTTTTTGTTTTTCTTTTGATTATAATGCTTGTTTCTGTTATACGATACAGCAATTACGGTGAAACTGACGCCTGGCGTGACATTGGCATTCAACTGAGACGTTCATATACCTACTTAGAACGCAAGGTCACCCACCATACCTGCTTGCATTATAATTAAAGCTAACAACATAACGTGCAAAATACTCTTCCATTAGTCATTGTTTATAGGTTTAATCGTGGAATATTAACGCATAATTTGGAAATTCACACCCGCTCGTACATCTGCACTCATTCATTCGTTACAACTTTTAGGTATCTATATGGATTAGGGAAACCTATTTATATTACGAAGGCATGCATGATATCACGTAACGAGCTGGTCCCAAGTTTTCAGACTCAGGGAACTGCCAAGACATTAAACAAGAGAAGATATAGGGAAATCTAGGGGTGCTACACAGTTGGTGGAATCGACGATCGATTGATTGGTGTGCTGACACCACAATGACTTATCTTCATCGCATCTCTTGCTTCCGCTGGTTTTAGAGCCTTTTCAATTAAGGGCTCTGTAATATCCTAAATTATAGATACAATGTTAGTAATTTGTAATTCCTCAGCGTTCTATGTGAAGAAAAAGTATACTAGTAAAGTAGTGGAGGTCGAATAATAATGATGCTATAGACATGAGCACTACACCATGCCCCAAGCTAAACGGAATGCTGTAATTGTACCTATGACACAAAATATTCCCAAAGCATAGTTACAGGTAGGTATTACCAGTATAATACCCTGGGAGAGATATGACAATTATGAGATTATGGAATCAAATAACATTTCTGCTATTAAAATGCCGAGCGAACATAAAAACATCATAGCTTTAGCTAGTTCAGATATCATGTGCGATTAAGACTTCCATTCTGAATGTAGAGAGCTTTTGGAATGGCACATTGCAGCGTTCGCCACCTTGGAGGGTTCACTGACATACTTGACATGAGTGCCAAATATGACACACTTGGTTTGTGAATCACCACGACGCATGTGTGTTTAGAATAAAACTGAACTGTAGTATCAAGTATTAAGTCTGTTTTAATTTACTTTTCTTTGGACAAAAACTTGTATCGTATCGCCCTGAGTTTTCTACAATTGCACTGAATCTGCTGTTTTCTCTTCGAAAACCATGTAAGCGTTATTCATGATCATGACCAAATCCATTGCCTTCACTCTGATCACCTTCATTATTCTGTAGTCACGCTATGTCATACTTTATGTGCGTGTATGATTGTAGTAATTGGTCAAGGTAAAACCGGGAGCCAGTATCATGTAGTCTGTAGTTGTGGTCCGCATACTAATGGTGGGTCGAACGTTGCGTGCGCGCATTCCTTTCCTCGGGCGACGATCGCAACGACCATCTTTAAAGCGATCACGCATCGGGGCAGTTTCAAAGGCTCCTACATAATTTATGCCATGTCTCTCAAGGTTATTCTAAGCGTTTGAAGTAAGTAAAGCAAGTTAAAAATAGCACGGACTTGGTTCCACAGAAGTACTCGAAACTGTATGCATCTCATCGGCCACTCCCTAGTTAACGGGTTAAGTTAATGTCTCCGCGAATAGCTCCAGTTTTAATAATCTGCGAGGTAATTGCACGTTTGGAGTGGGTTCGCTCGTGTAATGTAGGCTCGGAGTTGTCAGGATCCAGTTCTCCCACGTTCAGCTCGGCTCACTTACATCGTCGAGTGGCCATATTGCTTCAGCTGGCAGGTTAACGAACCACCCAACCACGTCAGTTCTCCACATGACCTACTGTATTTTTTGCCAATCTTAATGAAATTAAAAACATTCGATTCTGATTTTAACTGTACAAACACTATCGATAGCGCAAAATATCACAAGTCAGTTAATGGCGGACAAATTCATAAGAAATTATGAGTAATTCCTATCTTGATGACGGTATTGAGATGAGAAGGAAGAATGATGTGCACTTTGTATTTCTATTGATTGCCAAAAGATTAACGCTAAAACGAGAAAGCATTCATAGTTGACGTTCAATTACGATAAAATAAACCTGTACGACAGGCTTTCAAGCGAAACGGTACATTAGTAGGTCGTAAAAAGCCATTATTTTCTATGGCCATTATTAGCTCTGACCACCTGTAGAAATTGTAGAACTACATTTTGCTGGGAACTGGGATGTGATACCACACTTTTACGTATATTGCTGCGTTTATCACGATAAGCAATTATTCATTCGAATACATGTAATTAAATAATTGGTAGAACGCTGACCACTAATTAAATATGGCCTTATAATTTTTTCAAACTCAGTTAAAACCTCGTACCACACACCAAAACTAGCTCCATACGAACAGTGTCCATATTTTAATGTTACCTAGTAACTTTTATCATCCAGTAAAATTCCCTTCTATGACATGCATACCCAAATTTGTATTGTCTATCTCGCCCAGTTCTGCATCATTAATTCCAATTCTAACTAACCAAACGTGATATGAGTAATGATCAGAATACTTGGTACCTAAAACTATAGAGGCCCTTTTAAATCAATCGTTGTTAACGTCATCGCCTCTAAAATTATTCCAATCGCATTTCCATACGATGTGCGTGGCCACAAAAGGATTGTTGCACTAGTTGGTGCCACGCATTCAATTAATACTGTTAAATAGTTGTTACATACTGTCACGTCTGTCTACGCTTTCGTATGCTTTTCATGCCGAGGTTGTATGTTCGTTGATCGATGTCATCGAAGGTTGACGAGACGACAAATTGACTTATTTGAATTCCTCAACTTCTGAACTTCTTGCCTTTAATGACCATGGAACTTCATGGAAGTGATATAAAATCATTGGTTTATTATTTGCGCCTCTCGGTTTCGCCACTGTCCCACAGGAACTGTTTGTTTTTTCAGGAAAAGGTAGCCCATTAGTTAGTCCAGGGTCAAAGCTATAGCCATACTAAATTTCATTCAAATCCATTCGGTTGTGTACAAATACAAACATTCACACATACAAACTTTCACTTTCAAATTAGTAGTTATTATTATTAGTAGATTCGTAGGCTAAATCAATTTAATTTAGTCAAAATAAGTTTATGGCAACGACTGCTCAATATGGGCACTTTAATTATATACAAACATAATGTCAAACAACATCTGGGAGTCATAATATTTTCTGCCATCAACCAATTGGGGCATGTTGATCATCTTCAATTAAGGTCGTCTTGTAAACGTTTGAATGAACATAGATCTTGTCTGTTGTATCTACATTAATGGCTAGAACTTGTGCGACAGTACACTAGACTCCTGATTGCGGAGGTAGCTCCAGTTCGTTGCCCCTTACTCACCTCGGAAACAGTCAAGGGCGGCTGATGGGAGCGCCTCGACGCGTGCGCAATGCCACGCATCCCACCCTGCAAATTCTACTTCTTATTTCGTATTTCGAATCTCATGTCTTCTTATTGTCATGCGACTGTGTCGCGGCGGGGCAAGCTTGTATTTTAAGACGATGATTTATTATAATCTGACCTAAACTTGGCTTCAGTCGGTTTACTCATCGCAGTTTTCAAATCGAAGTTAAAGTCATTCTGTTGTATTTTATTCATTATTCTTCTTATCTAGCCCTTCAAGTGTGGTACTTTAATATCGACAAATTGACATTTAGAATCGATCGACGTAAACCCGTATTCTCGATGAAAAATGCCAATATGGCTTTAGAATCGTTATAATGAACTGATTTGGTCGACGTTCAATGTCTTTGGCGATCGGTAAAATACCGTACTTGCACTGCTTCTCTGATTCTCACTAAATGGTCTGAAATGTTTCCTACCTAGTCTCTATCTATTTACATTAAACCTAGTCCTGTCAGCTTTATTGATGTTAAGTCTAGACTATATCCAGTACGTTACTCCTAGCCTTTGAAGAGGCAAAGGCAAAGGGCCTGGCCAAGGTGTCGCGTGCGCATCTCGGCACGCCATCACTGCGTCTGCATGCCCGCGGCAGTCACGGCGACCTCCATTGTCCAAGCCAGGGAGTGAGAATGTTTAGGAAGCTAGCTAAATGAGCTATGCATTGTTCTGTCCTGAGAACCTTTCAGCCCGATATCTGTTTTCATATGGAGAAGGTTCTTTCGAACTCTTAGGTTATAATAATTTATTTTTTCTTTTCATTATGGTATGCTATGGTATCATTGACACTGCTTTGGTTCCTAATGATAAAATAAAAACACGAATACAACATTCAAATATTCACAAAATGAATTTCGGGATGGAAATGAGGATAACGTTTTGGGACCAAATGGAACAATTCTTTGTTCTTTTAAATAAAGATACTTTGGTAGTTATATCCAATATTTAGATACTTATTATTTTGTAAGCTCATAAGCAATTCAACATACAACTGTTCGAAATGACTTTCATGTCCAAATTAAGTAAATGTTTCTTGGCTAAGAAAAAAGGCCCGTTGTTAAAATTGGACAGCATTTTGAAAGAATTAAATATGCGTTTATCGAGTTGGTCCGCCAGTTTCCCGCACAGATGACCTCGTATCGTCGGCCGCTTCCTCCACGCTAGTGATTACTTCACTTTACTACGAATATAATACATTTTAACATATTATATGTAAAACAAATTAACATGAAACTTTTCTCTTTGTTCGCAGGATCAATATGATAACTTAGCCTCGCACACGCACAGAGGAATTGAATTCTTAGACAAATATGGTAATTTCGTAAAGGAAAGGTGCGCTATAGAATTGGAATATGCAGGAAAACTCAGGTAATTCAAGTTTTATTCTGAAAGTGTACATTAGTTTTATTCTCGCTAACTTACTCCACTTGCGTCTTACAAGGTTAGTGCAGCTAACTCCATGTTAATTAATTGTTAACTCTGGGTTAAAATTTACCAAAATCGACGGGTTAAGTATTTACTCTTTTAACCTAGTATGGCGTAAGTGGGCATAACTGGGTGTAAGAAACCCGTGTCTTGAAACTTATAAGTTTCTGCCTCGTGCCAAAATTCTTAGGTTGTGTAAACGCAGTTAATTATACTGTCTCTTGTTAATTACTAGCTGTTTGTATGTTTACCCGCAAATAAAGAAAGTCAGTTAATTACACGATACTAATAATCTTTTAATTACCTACTTAGTGGTTACTACTTAGTGGTACTTGCCTTTTAATTAAATATTATAGATGTTTCTAATACAGAAGCGTTAAGAATTTATAGTGCTATTAAAATTCTTCTCATAATGTTATTTATTGCAGGTGCTAAAACTCAGATTGTGTGATAATTTTTATTGTCACAAACGTCATTTAGATACTATCGTAAAATGAGGCTTATATCTACTTAATCCTTGCATTTATTATGCATCGATAATTTAGCATGAAGCATTTAATACATCGTAGTATTTAAATATACATTATGATGAATATTTTTTGTTATTATTGTATACATATGTATGTATTAGAAAGTGTCCTTACAAAACTTTCTTTGCAGGAGGCTGGTCAAAAATTATCAACCAAAAAAGAAAGACGAAGATGAATATCAGTAAGTATTAAACAAAAACAATGTGCGTTAAGTGTTCTAAAAATGAGAAAAGCTACCTTTGTACTTGAAAACATTTTCTTTAAGTAAATCTTTTTAAAAAATGTTTTGATCTTCGAATGTTAAAATTTAAAAAAAGCAAAGGAGATAAAAAGGTTTTTCGAAGAAAAAGCAAACGTTTGCTTAGAATTTTAGGAAACACAAAAGCGCATGCAGCGTAAAAAGACAGGTACCCATACCCAGTTACTCAGAACTCCATACTTTAATATCTATTAGTTGTTAATCTATATAGAGCATAGATAATACTTTATGAGATTGTACACCATGATTATGACACTGAACAAACTTCCTTATCTCCAGGTACACAGTATGCAAAGCATTCAAACAGTTACTGCTAGAATTGAACGATTTCGCGGGACAGCGCGAGGTCGTCGCTGAGAATCTACAGTCGAATGTAGTCAGAGAGTTGCATCTACTCGCCAAGGAGCTGCGAGATGAGAGGAAGGTAAGATAGAGCAGAGCAGTTATACAGACAGACAGAGAGGGAAGGGGAAATTATATAATCTGGGTGTCTTTAAGTCTCCAGTGAATCGGAAGCGTGCCCCATCTTAGACCGCATCATTGCATATCACCACGCGAGATTTTTTATAGCAATAAATAAAAAAAAAGGGTATGCTAAGCCGAAAAGGGCTTATAGTACTCGCCATTATGAACAATTTTTGCCATAGGACCAACTCTTAAATTGCGAAAAAAATACAGTTTTCATAGAAAAATGCTAATTACATTCAACAAAGTGTATTGAACGGCTGTTTTTTTCTGATTTCAGAGCGAGTCCCATTGTAAACAAGAACATTATTTTTACAAAACAAAAACCGACTTCAAGAGACCGACTATTGAGTTATTCATCTATTTGTCGCGCACGTACTTAATGCAAATTTAAGACCTATATGGTTTTCTCATGGATACCATTATCAGAACTGAACTAAATTGAAATGGGACCAAATGGGAAGCGTCAGCTTTCTAATAAAAAAAGAATCATCAAAATCGATTCACCCAGTCAAAAGTTATGAGGTAACAAACATAAAAAAAAAAAAAAAAAAAACATACAGTCGAATTGATAACCTCCTCCTTTTTGAAGTCGGTTAAAAATGTTCGTAATGATGAGAACTACAAGCCCTTTTCTGCTAAGCATATCTTATAACCCTGTATAGTAAACAAACGAAACTAACTAGGTTTATGAAGAATTTGTACTGAAATTTAAAATTGAAACGGACCATGATGTGAAAAACTTCATTCAACAGTAAAAATTTCAAAAAACCCGCTTGTGCTCTTGTAACTGCTATTAATTCATTTACTTCGACGTTTACGAGCACTTTCAGTTTGACAAAAGCAATGAAATATGGTCTGTTTTTCTCTTTATTTATGTTCTATCAAGAAATAAGTAAGATTTTTACCGTACATCCAAAACAAAGATATCTACTGATTAAGTACGAGCGTGACGAACAAAAAGCGGTTGAAAGCAAGTATTTTATGGCCTGCAATATAGCTGCAGCTAGGGTTACCATATGAAAGTTGAAAAGTCCGGGCAAAAAGCCAAAGACACATCAATAAAAGTCCGGACATTGGACTCGCGCCCCTTCATGTCGACAATTTTATTTCACCCATGAATCGGCCACTGCGCAGGCACATTACACGAACCGATAGACTGATTTGATACTGCTTGTATGAGTTTTGTTACTCGTATTCCATTTTGACCCAAAAGCCGGAAAAAATCCGGACAGAAGCCTAGAAGTCCGACCATGTCCGGACAAATTCGGACAGATGGTAACAGTAGCTGCAGCCCACGCTGCGTGGATTTCATCTCGCGCTAACAGCCCGCTTTCATCGCATGTGCAGATTGCAGATCGATCGGGCTCAGCATCGACCGCATCCGCTGTTAATATAATATCGTTTTGTCGGTGTATTGAACCCGATTACCTGGGTCGCTTTGGTAGTAAAATACTTGCTTTGCTGGTGAAGCAACTGAAAATAATCTTGGCCTTAGCGCCATCGGTCACGATTTCACCAGTCCTGTTAACGACTGCACGTCATTTTCAGACCAAGATCTACTCAACAGTCTTTAGTTTGAGATTCCTCCATGTTTGGATCGGTAACTAGCTCCACAATTTCCATCATCATCATCTGGTGCCACTCCACTACTAGAGGTGGGCTGTCAGCTTAGCGAACTCCTTCTTATCTTGAGCCAAGCGGAAAAGTTGTTCGCTGGCTGGCCCCAATCTCCAGGACTTCCTTAAGCAATGTACTTAAAGTGTAATGTGTGTTATTGTTACTAAAATAGTGCTGTTATACTTTCAGCAACATTTAAACGAAGGCGCTAAACAAATGGGCGTGTTAAACTCGTCGATAGGATCGCTGGAGCGGGCGCGGCGGGCGTACGAACGCGCCGCCAGGGAATCAGAACGAGCCTTAGAGACCTTCCAAAAGGCAGACGCCGACCTCAATCTGAGGTAATTACCAATGACAGCTGACCCATTAACTTCATACGACTACGAGATAGGGTTTCACGAATCGCTGTGACATCGCAAATTGTTCGTTGAGCCAATTGGCGTGTTTATGTCCTCAAAATGAGGTCTTTGGCTTTTTCATAATACTAACGTCTCGTGATGCCACTTATACTTACGATCATAGCATCATGGCTACACACACATGGCTACATCTTCCGCTTTTATTTAGTGAATTAGAACAAATTGTGTAGGAAGGTTTCGACAACGAACGTGAGGAAGACCATTGTTGTATGTAACCACTTTCTATCAAGACCATCTGCCGTTTCCTTTGTAGCTCTTACCATTTATCGAATCAGTGCACATGACCTCATGTCGTATTATGACCTATATCTTTCACATGCCCTGAGAAGTTATTTGACGAAAAAGCAAAGGAAATCTCGGTTTTAAGTAGGTAACAATAAAAAGTTTTGCTACATCTCCTATTCGATTAAAAGATCGATGGACTTCAATTTAGAATCGATATGTTTTCTGTAAATAGTTCGAATTTCTAAGCTCTTCTCGCTGTTCCCAGTCGAGCGGAGGTGGAGAAACAGAAAGCGAACATGAAGCTGCGGAGTCAAGCGTGCGAAGACGCCAAACACGAATACACGGAACAGCTCCGGAAAACGAACGAGGCTCAGCGGCAACACTACGAGCAGCGACTACCGCACGTCTTCAAACAGTTACAGGTAACTTATAAGCATGTTTTGAAACAGTCAGAAGTAACTGCCATAAGCTTTCAAATGGTTATAGGCATAATAGTTGTAACTACCACACGTCTTCATGTTACATGTAACTCACAAGCATGTCTTTAAAAGGTCTACCACGTTTTAAACAGTAACAAGTGACTACCATATGTATTTAATCAGTTACAAGGATCTATGTGTTTAAACAATTATAAGTAACCATGTGTTCCAGTTGTAGGTACATAACTACAGCGTTACCGAAGTACATAGTTGTAACTACCTCACGCCTACAAACAGTTACAGGTCACTAACAAACCAGTTTTTAAAAGATCAACCACGTGACAAGTAATTACCATTGTTCAAATAGTTAACACCTACAGCTCTTCTTAACTAAGTGTAACTATTTACCTCACGTCTTCAAATTGTCACAGGTAGCGTGCAAGATAGATTTCAATTGTTAATAACTACAGCTTACTGAAATAATTCTAAGTACAGCATGTTTTAAAAAAAACTATAGGTAACTTACCAAGTTCACGCGGTCTCAAGTAATTAGGTACCTCACGCTACCTCACGCGTCAAGGCATTAAGAAGTAACGCCTTCAGAAATTACAGGTAACCACCACGTGTTTAAACAATTACAAGTAACCACCATATAATGATATGTTCATATAGGTAACTATCAAAACACGAGCCCATGTATCGTTGACAATACACTGAAGTAAAGTAGAAGCAATTCAATCGACATTTGAAGTGTTCACATCTTCACCAAATGTTGATCAAATTGAGGCGTCTAGTGGAGACGCGGAGACTCGAGTGCTTGTTCTAGACCCTAGATTGCGAGGACGTTCGATCCCAAGCCTCAAACCTCAGTAGGCAATATTGGCAGTACTATTTTCTATTCTGTGGCATTGGCATCACACTTGATGTAGAAATGACACATGGAAAGTGGTAGCCGTATATACAAAGCGCAAATGTCACAGTTATTCATTGACAGGTTTATTCATAAAACCGCAAGTTTCTAAACGCAATATGTAAAGTACCCTGCTCATGAATATTCAGTTATTTAAACTTATTTACTACCGAGAGCGACGTTTTCCTTATTATATTCTAGACTAATGCGTGTTTGTCCTTCTACTGGACTTATTTCAAATCACAACGATCAGATGGTCATAATTTAACCTGTCTGCAATATTTGTTTACATACGTGAGTCATAAGTTCGAAACCAATTCAAATCAGAAATCCACTCGATTTAAAAGTGAAAATGACACGTTTAATTTATTACCACACTATGAAGTCTACTCGAGTATAATTTCTATGGTCCATGGTGAATGAAATGCCTTCTAAGATTAACTTTTTTATCGTGTGAATGCCACAAGTACCTGTTAACTGGCTTACGTAAGCCAAAAGTGGCTTTAAATTCTTGAAATATTTGCCTACGAGTATTTGTAACCCTTGAAACGTAAACTTTCTAGGCATGTGCTCGGCTCGAGAACTTTTAGTATAAATGGCTGAATGTTGACTATGAATGCTTCTAATACACTTTGGCTAGGCGCCAGCTAGGTCAAATTAGAGCGCATATTTTTGTAGCGGCTCCCATTTTAGTTAAACCTATGGCTGTTTCATGTCTAGTTCTACCATGGGCACAATACAAGGAAATGGCGCATATTATAACAAAAGAAGAACATAAAATCCGTCTGCAAACTGTTGCCTATGACACATGGTAAACAAAGACGAAACTAACGATTTCTCGTAATCCGAAATGGATAAAGCAATAAACGCGGATGTAATGATAATTATACTTGCATAGACTTGAAAACATTAGACACATTCCTTTTGGGAAGTCGGGTAAAATACTAGATCGCATAAAATGCGACATTCGGTAATAATTCTTGTTACCTTTTCATTACGCAGTTGAACCAATCTTGATGAAATATGACAGAAAATTAGTTGGCATCATAAAGTTAAGAACGACTATAGGACACTTTATACCGAAAACGTAGAAGAAATAGAACAAAACGCGAAAAACCTTGGTGCATTATTACCTATAAAGCCAGAACAATGTTTGGCAACGATGGCGCCCTTACAGAAATAATGACTGCTTCCACACCCTAAAACTCTATTCATATTGCGTATAATGTCACGCGTAACGTTAATGCCTTAGTATTGAATACCCAGCCCTAAATAACCGAGGTGTGAATTTTTAATACATTAAATTCAAAAGTTATAAAAGGGGTCCAGACGGAAGGGGAGAGCAGCGTTCCCCAGAGTCCTAGAGTTCCTACTTGACATTTAAATTTATTTTTACTGTACAGTTATAAGGAAAGGGTAGGCTAAGCCGAAAAGGCTCCTAGTAAAAAGTATTATAATGATGAACAGCTGACTAGCTGCGCCTAGTGGTTTCACTTACACTACTTAATCTTTGATTTTCTGGGGTAAGATATCGGAGTATAAAATAATTCCATGTCTAATTCTTTGAGTGAGCCATTTCCACTTCAAAAGTAAGAAACACTCGCTCACGAATCTTTGCTTTTATAATAGTAAAAAGAGTAATAGTAATAGTTCAAAATTATCTCTACCACATATAACTTATACTTTAATTTATTCAGAGACATAACTTAATTAATGTTGATAATGCCACGCTCATAAACAAGGATAAGAGGCAAGAGACTGCGTGGTTTATTTTTAGCGATAAAATGTGTAGAAAGAAACTTGTTCGACCACTCCACTCTGCAGAACTTATAGGCCGCCATTAGTGACTTTTCTTCACCCTCACTAAACCCCGAGCGAAGAGAAACTACTATTTTATAGATCGTTAACTAGAAATACTTGTCCAGTATATTATATTTTCTGGTTATTAAAAATTTAATGGATAAAGTATGTAGATGTGCCTCGCGGTTTCACCCGCGCGTTTTAATAGTGATGATAAAAAGTAGCCTTTGTGTTAATCCATTGCATATCTATTTCCGAATGTTTTCAAAATCGGTTTAGGAGTTACGGAGCTACGTGGGAACAAACATTTACACACTCGCAAACTTTCGCTCTTATAATAAATATGTTTTAGTAGAATTGATGAAACTTTTTATTGTTCACGCCGGAAATTACACAAAATACACAAAATTGGCTACATTTCAATTTTATTTTCAGGACTTGGACGAAAAACGGATAAAGAACATAAAGAACTTCATGCTGAGTTCTGTGGACGTAGAACGTAAAGTATTCCCTATTATCATGCAATGCCTCGACGGAATGGAAAACGCAGCCAATCGGATTAATGAGAAAGAAGTGAGTAAAATATTCAATTAAGCTATCAATTACTTAATCGATATCGGGGAAAGTTGGGAAGTGTGAACTAAGGCGTGGTTACCATTACTATACAGACTTTTCTTTTGAATTTCGCTGCGTGATTGTGTTGTGCGTAAAGTACCGCAGTGATTGTCATAGCTATTTTTCGGTTGATTTTATTATTTGTGTTGTTGATCATTTTGTCTTAGATGCAATTTTAGTTGCAACCGTTGAAAATACGATAGCTACAGAACCCTCGACATGCAAGTTTCACATTGGCAGATTTCTTTTTATGATTTATAGGTTAGGCGTTTAATCAAAACTAACGCTTATAAAAATAACGTCCTAGGAGACAGATTTGTATTACTCAACAAAACAAATTCAAACGCGAACTCAGAAGTTTTAAAATATTCGTGTTTGTTCTATAAATATAAATACGTCAGTGCTAATAATATATTATAGTTTTAAAACTTGCGATAAGTCTCATAATAATTTACATAATGTTCACGAAATGCAGAAAATAAATGATGTCGAAAAGAAATTGTGTTAGTAGGTAGATATGCAAATGGTGTATACAAATCATGACAGGTGTTAGAATTCTGTGAAGAATGCACAACAAAAGTACCGTTGGCACGTTGGATGTAGTTTTCGGAATGAGCTTGTCAAACGATGCATAAGGGGAAAGGGGGGATAATATGGGGTCGACCCATATTTTTATGGATGACGACATGATGCGGACGGAAATTTGCATTTTTGCGTCTTCATGCTCGCAACGGACAGATTCTTGTTTTGTACCGAACGAATCAAAAGTATTAAGCGATAGTTTTTAACACGCTTTTATTAGCTTCACCTGTATGTTTGTATGTTTGTATGTTTGTATGTTTGTATGTTTGTATGTAACCGACTCCTTTGAGCGCGTTTTTGACCCACTTTAAACGGTCAGATTTCTTTCAAACTTTGTAGATATATCGAGGACCGATGACAATACACTAAACAAATCGTGTTTTTTAGTTTTTTTAACTATTAATTTTTTTAACACGCTTTTTCTATAAAGTTTCTTTAACTTTTAATACCGTTTAACTTACAAGTGGTAGTTTCGTCATTCGAGTCAGAGAACAGAGTGGCGCAGTGGAAGCGTGCTGGGCTCATAACCCAGAGGTCCCTGGATCGAAACCACGCGCTAGAAATCTTTTTGCTCAATATTTTTTGTTACGCATCAATTTTATTTTATGAGGTCTGAGGATCGAAACCACGCGGCTACAAATCTTTTTGCTCAATATTTTTTGTTATGCATCAATTTTATTTTTAATTTGCTTGAGCAGACGGCCAAAATCGGATAACACCAACACATTTGTACATATTAAGGATGGTTAATAGTTAGCAAATCGAACTAAAAAGCGAAAAATAAATAATAGTTAAAAAAAACTAAAAAAACACGCTTTTTATAAAAAACCGAACTAAAAAAATAGAAAATAAAATTTTATAAATTTAAATTAAGAATAGGGTTGAAAATTTCAATAAATATAAATTAATAATAGTGTAAATAAATAAATATATGTATTTTATTTTTAAAAAAGCGTGGGGTGCTTTCTAAGATATTATCAAAATGCTAATCACTCTACTCATGTCTGTCAATACAAAATGTATCTACAAAATATATAATATCTACTTATTGACCCATGCACCCCACGCTTTTTAAAAATAAAATACATATATTTATTTATTTACACTATTATTAATTTATATTTATTGAAATTTTCAACCCTATTCTTAATTTAAATTTATAAAATTTTATTTTCTATTTTTTTAGTTCGGTTTTTTATAAAAAGCGTGTTTTTTTAGTTTTTTTTAACTATTATTTTTTTTTAATTGAGGCAGTGTTAATGGTTGGGAATCTTTTTTAAAAAATATTCCCAACGAGTCACACTGTGACTCGTTTTGGTGTGACTGGTTGGGAACCCCCCATTCGTAAAAGATTCATACCAACTGTTTATTAATCTGCAGTCATTTGTCACAGCTCAGTAAGTAGTTAGTGACAATTCGGCGCGATACGATCCATTCGATTTGACCATGAGAATGCGTTTATGCCCAAATGTTCCCAATTTGGATAAAATGGCATAAACACTCTTATTACAATGAACATAAAAGCCAAAGGTGCTCGAAAGCTTTTCTAACATTTTCTTTTTGATAAATTCACTATTTATTATCAACGGTTCTAATAATCAGTATACAAATGATAGAATTAATCTGTACCAATTTTCGGAACATCATATTTTTATTGCTGGCAATAAATTTAATAGACAAACTTGTCCGACTGGATAAACTACAGGCCTACTTGCCCACTTGACTTTTGGAAACAAAAAAGCGTGACTAAATTGAATAAAAATACCATACATTATCTGTTTTCGCGTATATTATTATAATATTCAAATGTATACGTTTTGATGATTCATTCATTAGATAAGATGACTAGAACATGTGAAATCTAACAAAGGTTTTGAAAGTGACCCCAAGAATGTTTTTGCTGCTTATTAAGTGATGTCGGTTAGTTGTCTTGGTTTATTAATGAAAATAGTTGGTGGGCGGCTTTAATTAAGACTGCAATCTCGGCCAGAGTTTATCTCTTTTGCACATATTAAGAAAAGATAATATAAAAAAACAATCTGAGCCAGGATAAAAATGTATGTTAAAAAAAATTCAATGTTAGTAATTTATTATTTACCGTCTACTCCGACAAAATATCTGGACGAAAATTGCTTCATAACATTTACAATGTTATTCCGAAGGTTAATCTAAATTACTTTGTTTTATTATCGTCTAGTATTTTTTTTAATTGTCCAAATTGTAGAATATGCGCGATCAAGACGGCCTGTCATTGGAGCGGGTTTAATTACTACTTTATTACACGTTATAGCTCAATTTAGTACATTCCAGTGGCGGTACGATTCGATGTTTTTCTCTAATCGGCACAAGCGATTCGATTGATTTATTGTCGAGGCTGTGCGACTTTGCCGAGGTCATACTACTTGTAACCGATATAGAGACGTAAATTTCGAAGCGATGCTAACCGATATAGAGACTTTTGATTGAGATTTTGAAGCCATGATCGATAAAAATACTGTTTAGATGCACTGGACATGGATATGTTTTGCGTATCATAAAAACTATTTTATAATAAGTGTATAATAAAAATAAGTGCTCATAAGGAAATATTTATTTGCGACGCAAACAGCGTTAATACGAGTAACCAACAGAAATGAAACAGAAAAAATGGTTTTTATGTTGTATTGGTTTTAATTTGCGCTGTTGATATATTTCGAATCTCCTCCTCAAAAAGCTATTTTCTTTGCTCTAAATTTTCCGGCTACGTCACAAGCTCTAATGAAGAAAATTAAGAAATAAAGATAAATGTTAGACACAATGATAATTACAATATAAACACAAATTAATTTACTTATGATAAGCAAGCAGCATAAGCTGATGTGCCTATATCTCGCAGCATCGGAATTCGATTATCCTAATGTTTAACTTCTTATCTATTCCAGGACACAAAACTAGTGATAGACAGGTATAAGTCCGGCTTTGTGCCCCCTGAAGACTTCACGTTCGAGGCCGCGTCGGGAGCGGACACCACTGACGCACCCACCAAGCACCATGTATACAACCACCTAACGGCAGCCAGAGGAACTGTCTCAGGGAAGAGGGAGAAGAAACGAACTGGACTACTGTCTATATTCAGCTCGAACAAGGTGAGCCGGCGACAGGGATAGATATAATCCAAGAAACGAATCGAATAGAAGCGGCACGAATCATGTTGTCTCACTCGCGTTAGGAGTAAAATGCGGTTGTGCGAGAGAGGTGACATAATTAGCGCGGTTTCGTTCGATTCGTTTCTTTAATGGAACGGGTCGTACCTATGACGAGGGAGTTTGTAAGTGTCGGTTCACGCTAGCCTGGCAAAAATATATTGATTCGAAATCTAAAAATTTTAGAACTTTTTAAAGATTCTTCCTCTTGAAATTTCAGCAAAGTAACGCTTTGATCCATTTGAAATGCGAGTTAATTCTCTTTAGTGGCTTAAATTTGTTAAATGCAATATAAATCCGTTAAATTCGTTAGTTAACAACTTGTACTAGTAATAGTATAATTGGTTCATTCTTTGTTTTTACTCTTATCAATTGAAAACTCATAATTTTTATGCAACAACTAAGTTATACCTATCTTTAGAAACGTATTTTATTATGAAGCAACCCGAAAAATTGGGTCAGGGCCAAGCAACAGTTTACTCGATAGTAACCACGTAAGCTATTCTCATCAAGAGCCCTTCGAAGTAAGTCGATTTTCAAGTTGCCTAGGCGACGATAGAAACTATCGACTAAACGTGACCTATGCAAACAATCTTTGTTTCTTGCCTTGTCCTGTTAAGCGTGAATCGACCGCTTTATCTAGGGTATCATTGCGTTGGGTGGTGTATGCTTTTAGTTTTGATAAAAACCAAAAGAAACTTCCGATTTCCGATTTTTTCCTTCCTTTTATATATGAAAATTCTTGCACATTCGTTTGAATGCAAACGGGTTTTAAGCAACTAGTTTTTGTGAAATGACCTATTGCTGTAATTAAATTGACCTCTGACGGTTAGGAATTATTTTTATTTCATATGATGTCATACGAATAAGCGAGAATTTTGTTGTTAGTTTTATATTATTTTTCTTAGAGCAGGTTCTGTTAAATACCTATGTTCAGTGAATCTTTTTTATAAGCATTTTGTGGTGGGACTGCCTGCTTGAAATATGGGGCTTTTATATAATTTTATTTCTCTATTTATACAATTTTTCTAAATTAAATTAAGCATGGTGAATGGGATTGTTTATTTATGTTACGTACGGAATCTGCGTAATGTTTAAAGTATCTTGCTTTATTTCGATTATTATTTGAACAAATGGCGTGTGGTCTTGGCTTTAGTACATATTTGTTGGGTGAATCAATATTGTTTACAAGTGTTTACACTGAAAACTCCATGAAAATGCCACAGTTAAGAAACAGTAGGCACAGTTGGACGCTATCGTTGAATTGCCTGATTACTAGTAATGAATGTCAATTACTATTTTACTACGTAAATACAAAGATTATTATTTAGCAAAATTGGATCGCAATGCAATTGATGAAACCATTTGCTGAAATATTCACTTTATATATTCAACAATAAGATAGATATTTAAATAAAGCGCCACCATGGCTTGAGCGTGATAGTTCGCTTTAGCTTTTTGAATATCTTATTTCAGGCCGATAACCCGATAATTTTGTGTGTCATTGAAAAGTTATGTTTTTAGAAGCTATGAATGAACAACGAGTAAGAGACCTTGAGCCAGTAGTCAGGCATAATCAATGACCCCACTGTATACGCTGTGACCACACGCCATCCCATATTTATTTTTATTTGTGTATGTCGGAGGTACTAATTTGTTTTTATATTTCAACTCCCCGTTCGATCCCCACCTAACAATGGGTACAATTGATAAAATATTGGCTGACGACGGTGTTCAAAAAACGTAAGTTAACCCGCGGTGGGGGACGTTATGGCATGACTCATTTTGTACTATCAAACAATGCACTTGTTACTTTTATGCAATTATATATTTTTATCACATAATGGCAACATCGCTATTTATTTTACTTATCTTCGAAACCTTAACGACGAGTGCTTTACTTGTAAACGTTCGACGATACACGTGTTTGTATTTGTAATTGCAATAAATAATTGAGATAAGAGATCAGAGAAATCAGCAACTGTTCGTGCTAACTGCGTGATCAATTGTTTGCTATCTATTAAAAGGTTAACACCAACGCAACATACGATCGATCCGTCGATTGGTCCGTGAATTAGTTGATCGAGATATAGATCGACAAGTTGTATTAACGATGTCTACTGATAATCACGTTTTGATTACGATCGCTGGTGTCACTAACGTGACAGATTATGTTAACTAAAACCAAATCGGTAGTCTTGATCAAGATCTTTCAAAATCGAGTTAGTTTTCATGTAGAATTAATCGACGATTTTATCACAATTTCACAACAAATACTAGAAAATAAACATTCGATTCACAATATCGATAGCGTTGATTTTCATAATTACAATAACGATTTTATCACAATTTCATTCACAAATACAAGAAAATAAACATCACAATCATCATAAGCTGTAACAAATACAGTACTCAAAATCACGTGCAATCATTCTAAATGTGCAACGTTCACAAGTAGAGCTTCACACCGTCACGTTACTTCCCGGACTCTTCCAAACGGTGGTGTCTAAATTCTTGTTTAATTTGTATGTTTGCTTCCCGTCTCCGCCGCCTAACGCTTTGGCGCAGAAGATAGTCGAGGCGTGCAACTCGATCAAGGTCAGTGTGCCGAGACGGCGTACTGGTGTTTCTGTAAACCTACTGAGTCACTATGCAGGTGTAATTAGAGTTTAAGGTGAACGCACATGTACACGAGCCGCACGCGCTGAATTCATAACCATTCAAAATTCTTACAAAAAAGAAAAGAAAAAATGGAAGGAAAGATAAACTATTTTACAAAAAAAAAAAAAGAAAAGAAAAGATAAATCGGAAGAAAAGATCAATTGTCTTGAATAGTCTTCTAGTTTGTGTTGAAAACTACCAAGTAACTACAACATTGAGTTCGTCAAAAAGGCTGTTAATAGAATATTAAAATATCAGTGACAGATCCGTGACGCCTTCGGTGTTACAGACGATGCTCGTTCGGTGCTTAATGGTAAGCTGATAATCGCCTACCATTAAGCGGCCCGTTTGTTTGTGTGGCGACTATGGCATAAAAAAAATTGAATTCGGCGCAGAAGGCGCGTGTGGCGCCGATAGGTGAGCGTTCACCTTTAGGGGCACGTATCGGTCGAGCACCGGGACGTGCTATGAATGAAATGTAGTAGCAAATTCCATACAGATCGTGAATAAATTAAAACACAGGACTGTTTGTTGACTCATCGTAGTTTAGAAAAAACTAAACCAAGATTCAACTGATTTTCTGGTTCGATCGCAATTTATCAAAAGTTATATCCGTTATACACACAGTTTCATCACAGATAGAGATAGAAGTAACTGTCACATTCAATATTTAGTGCTAAAAGTTGTTTATTGACTAGTCTAAATTATACATCCAAAACTCCAGTGACAATATTGTCATGTCACTACAATTAGTTGGATAACCATAATTCTAAATTAAGAATAAAATACTACACTAATTTGTTCAATTATTACTTGTTAATTGATATCTCAATTTCTTCCTTCCTAAATAAATTTCATAAAAAATAATCATGACCTCAGTACGTTTACAGAATGTTTACGTCCCGTCCATGTTTGGCTTTGCTTCACCTAACAACCATGCTTGCACGGCCTACCATGTTTTCAGCGCACTCCAATGGCAAACCTGTGTATTAATGTGTTTTATGTGTTTTAGGTTTCATTGTGACTAAACTAAGTGTTCAATGTGTGATTTATACTCTAATTTTACTTACTATAAGTTTTTTTTGACTGAGAAATTCTGATAAATCTATAAAGTTAGATTTCTTTAAGACTTTCCAAACACAAGAGCTGTGATGCTCAATATAACTACAAGGAGTTACTTACAGTTGGTTTCATTTAAATGTCTTACTATATAAACAAACATGAGTTTTCGACCAATGACAGTTTCGCATTATCACGCTAGTTATTGTCATTGGTTACTGTCCGCCATATTTATTTATTTGATTGGATATCAAAAATGAAACAAACTGTATTTATTGTATTTCAAGGTGACGCAAACTGCAGTAGAATGCATTTTATATTGAAGGGACTTTCCCTAATGCATGTTGAATTTTGAGGTCCCTTTTGGACGATTTTTGAGAGTAACAGTTGATAGATCAACATGTTTTGTTACAGATTCTATAAGGGCTCGATTGTTTTATTGCAAATTACAGAGTCAACCTTATGAACTCATATTTAAAGTTCAGTTTTGTGTGTTGGTGTCGGGTGTGGTGTGAGGTTTGAATCACGTTTTGTCAACAAAATGTAAACGATGTACTTGTGTTTCAGAATAATATGTCTTTGGACGGAAAGGAGGATTATTCAGACTTGCCACCGAACCAAAAGAAAAAGAAATTACAAGCTAAAGTGCTAGAATTAAGTAAACAGGTGAGTTAGTCTTTTTACATAATTAGAAATGTTACATTTTCAAAAAGATTAATTGAATTCTTGATAATAACTTAATAAAATCCGAAATAAAAACCTATGTGGAGATGGAATATGACTTCAGAAATTAGGTTCAAAACGCGTTCAAACGTATTAGGTTCACTCCCCAAAATATCCAGTGGAGTCCGGTGACCGGAAAAATGACCATATTAAATTGAGAGCCGTTTGGTCCAAAAACGACAACTTCTGAGCCTTAAGAGGCCTTTCGGTGGCCTTAAAGTTTGAAACCACTCGACCTTTTCGAATTTAACTTTATGGTATTATATATTTTTATTAATTGTTTTCAGGTGGCGCAAGAGCAAGCTGCCATGGAAGGCCTAATGAAAATGAAGGGTGTTTACGAAACCAGTCCTGCGTTAGGCGACCCCATGACTGTCGAAGGTAATAACATCACACCAATATCATAACTCATGATGAAATGGCTGAACTGTATACTTAGCACAAATTTTGAAGTAAAATACGGACGAAATAATAACAATAGTTACCGTTTACGCCCGACAGGGCGCTGTTCCATTTTGCATACTTTTATCTATCGAATACTTATTGTTTTACGTCAAAATTTATGCTAGGCATACATATATGCGACCTTTAATCCTCCCACTGCTGGGATACAGGTCTACCCTCGAAGGCTGATTAGGCCGTATTCCACCACGCTGGCCAAGTGCGGGTTGGTTGGTGGATTCACATACGCCATTGAATTTCTTCTCCGAACGTATGCAGGTTTCCTCACGATGTTTTCCTTCACCGAAAAGCCAGTGGTATGTAAATTCGTACGTAAGTCCCAAAGAACTTATTGGCTACAGGCTAGGCATACAGATAGCAATATTATTTGGCAGAGAAGTAGTATGCATCAAAAACCACTTGAAATTGCATAGAAATGCCCAAAGAGGCCTACTACTAAACCACTCTGCCTATACAACAAGGAAAGACTAAAAGCAAGTTTTAAGCAGTTGACGGTATAAGTAGTTAGGTATAAAATATTGGGTTTAATATGCTGGTCTATTGTTATTTATTATCTTTATAATTTAGCCCGTTTAATATCCTGTTGACTGTAAATGATCCGTGACGTCATGCTTCAGATAGTGCATTCTTTGTGTCCTTCCAATTAGTACCTTGTCACAATGAAAACTAAACTTACAACATGACTTATGAAATGTACTATAAATAGTGTCGACTTCGACAAGGTTTCAAATGCTACCTGATTAATTAATTTCCATTGAACGCTATTTTTGGCGACAAAACAGAGGTATACATAAAATTATAGCGAGTATTGTATGCAATTGTGTGGCCCATAATAACAAGGTTGGCTATTGTAACTGTGATTCAGAATGGACAGGATGTTTAATTATAGCTCTGCAGCTTATTATTCATTCAAATCCTTAGGTCCTCCTAAGGTGTAATAACACATTCTCCAATAAAAAATTACAAATAAAATAAAGCTACAGTCACTACTATAGTTCTCAACCACGTGCCAAGTGCAGATGTCACTATAGACCGTCTTACGTCTGGTTATGAGCGAGCGCTGATCGCCATTAGTAAAATATAGAGCTGGTTTCCCAAATATCAACATCTATCGGTTTTCTGGTAAGGTTATTTGATAACTGACGCTCTCAAAGAACGCCGGTTCAAAACTATGTAGCTTATTAAATAGTCGAATCTGGGGAGGTCGCCAGATGCGACTGTTTAAAAAAAAATTAACCGCACTTGCATACCTTGCATAAAAACACTGCTTAAAGTTAATAAGTGTTAAAATGGCATTAAAACATTGCATTACTTAGAGAAAGATACATATTTTTGGTAAAAGACAATTTAAAGTAGTGATTATGTTTTATAAGTAAGATCATGGGATACTACAGTATCCAAGGACGTACAACACTTTTTTAAACATTTTTGTTTCCCGAAAGTTTCCCTTAGTAAACCACAATCCTTTTCTCTCCAGGCCAACTGAACGAGTGCTGCGACAAGCTGAAGAAGCTCCGCGCTCAGCTGAACAAGTACGAAGAGTTGCTCGCTGAAGCCAGCAACCAAGTGAGCGCGGCCACGCTGCACCCGCCCGCGCGGACCAACGGCGCGCCGCCGCCGCAGGCCACCAGGTACGCAGGGGAAACCAGTATTATCCAGTAGAAAATCGGTATTCCTTTTTGACGTGACAATAGGCCCAAGTTTGAAGGCATTTTGCCTTCAAACTTGGGCCTAATGTCTAATAAATCGATATACGCCAGGTACACGCACGAAAAAGTGTCCCGTTACGCTCATTGTGACTTCACGATCGGAGCGAAAACAGTATGCAATAATTCCATCAATGTTTGACCTTTTCACATTGAACTATCGTCCGTAAACCGACTTTACAGACAACCTTTTTTTTTTCACTTGTATAAGTCCGCGTTTGGCTACCAACTCGTCTGATGGTACAAACTTCACCTCTTTTTGATATTATTATCAAAGCCATTTATTTCCGAAAACTTTGGGTACATTGTTGTTGTTCTAAGTTTAACGAAATGTTCAGATGAAACTATAAGATGTCCCGTAGCTCGGTGTGCCTTCTGGCATTGGCCTTCTCCAACTCTCTCCAATGTGCTTGATCTTCTGCAACGGTAGTCCAGGAAGGCCCTAGGGTTATGCGTATATCGTCTTCCCATCTTGTTTTGGACGTCCTGGTTTACTAACTCCGTCTCTTGGGTACCACAGGGCCACTTGTTTGCTCCATTATTTATTTTGCATCGATTGTGTCCCGTCCATCTTTATGATATTAGTATAGACTGATAAGAATTACATACACCATTTCGTTTCCTCGCAGCATCGGTTCGAACAACAGCGAATCTCTCTCCCGGTCAGCATCCGAGTCGTCCGTCAGCACCGGCACCGGCACGGGCGGGGTGGCGGCGCGCGCGGCCGGCGGCTCGCCCGAGTCGGGGCTGGGCGGCGAGCTGGCCGCCGCGCCCGACCACGGGACTCACGACCACGAGGACCACGACCATGAGGACCATGAGGGCGAGGACCACGATCCCGAGTTTGACAACTTTTACTACTGCGAGCCGGATCTGCAGCCGGTGGGGTATTGCAAGGCGCTGTATGCGTTTGAAGGTAATTGATTATAGGAACCACGACCATGAGGACGAGGGTCACGATTCGGAGTTTGACAAATTTTATTACCGCGAGCCGGATCTGCAGCCGGTAGGAAAATGTCACGAGAAAGAGTGACAGAGCTGATATCGCACATGCCAGATTTGGGCTCCAAGTCACGATGCAGGCCACAGTTCACACGACGCCATTGGCTCATTCGGAAAGGCGAGATAGACAGTAACGAGTAATGAGCTATGAATGAAACGTTGAACGTTTATGAGTAATATTGATGCGTTGCCAGCTCGTTACCTACTGCATATGAGAACTACATCCTTAACGTCCATGTAATAAAGTCTTAATTCGTTTCCCAGGCATCGGCAGCGGGTCGACGATGCGCATGGAGTGCGGCGAGCGGCTGCTGGTGCTGGAGACGGACGCGGGCGACGGCTGGACGCGCGTGCGGCGCCACCACACGCGCGAGGAGGGGTTCGTGCCCACCACCTACATAGCCACCACGCTGTACGCGCTCGCCGACCACAAGTGAACGGGCGGTACGTACTGACTAAAGGGGCATTTCACGTGAAGCGGACAGGAAAAAAAAAGTGAGGTTCTGAAAATCGATCATATTTGGCCCATTTATACTTCTAGTAGGTATGAATGTGAACACAAAATATTTTTTTTGTATAATGTATATTTCACAAGTTATGGGTTTCTAAAGAATTGTCGTAATTGTAATATCAATTTTATGAAAGTAGTTTTTCGAATTTAACAAATTTACAATAAAATATTTAACATAGCGATACATATTGGAAAAATACTGTTCTTTTTAAAAATAAAATAAAATTTAAAAAAATAAAAAAATTTAATGTCCAAAACCGGAAGTAAACTTTTCAAACCTGAATTTCAGACACTTCGACCATTTTTTTTTCTCTTTTTTTTTTTTCAAAATATAGCTTAAAGTATATTAAAAATACACAAGAAAATTCAAAATGGGATCTCTATTTGTTTAGGAGTTATATGAATTAATGTACATACGCGTCGCGATGGCCGTGATTCTGACGCTTGCATAGATCGAGTAATTTGCGCGATATTTCATTAAAACTCGCAACTTTATTAATATTTTATCTTGTTTCAGCGTATTTAAGCTCTTACAAGGATGTGGAATAAGTATTATTAATATAATATACTAGCTTTCGCCCGCCCGGTATGTCCATCCAATCTTTATAAATTATAGCCTAATATGTTTTATTCTGGTGTCTTAGCTACATTACTGCAAAGTTTCATCAAAATCCATTCTGTAGTTTTTGCATGAAAGAGTAACAAACATACATACATACATACATACATACATACATACATCCATACATTCTTACACATTTTTAAGTTTATAATATTACTAGGATATATACGAAACCGCACGTCATATTTCTATCTCTTTCTTGTACATAGTTTGTCTCTATTTGAAGACTAAGTATTATACTTAGTGTGTAAGAATGTATGGATGTATGTATATATGTTTGTTACTCTTTCATGCAAAAACTACAGAATGGATTTTGATGAAACTTTGCAGTAATGTAGCTAAGACACCAGAATAAAACATATTAGGCTATAATTTATAAAGATTGGACATACCGGGCGGGCGAAAGCTAGTATATTATATTAATAATACTTATTCCACATCCTTGTAAGAGCTTAAATACGCTGAAACAAGATAAAATATTAATAAAGTTGCGAGTTTTAATGAAATATCGCGCAAATTACTCGATCTATGCAAGCGTCAGAATCACGGCCATCGCGACGCGTATGTACATTAATTCATATAACTCCTAAACAAATAGAGATCCCATTTTGAATTTTCTTGTGTATTTTTAATATACTTTAAGCTATATTTTGAAAAAAAAAAGAGAAAAAAAAAATGGTCGAAGTGTCTGAAATTCAGGTTTGAAAAGTTTACTTCCGGTTTTGGACATTAAATTTTTTTATTTTTTTAAATTTTATTTTATTTTTAAAAAGAACAGTATTTTTCCAATATGTATCGCTATGTTAAATATTTTATTGTAAATTTGTTAAATTCGAAAAACTACTTTCATAAAATTGATATTACAATTATGACAATTCTTTAGAAACCCATAACTTGTGAAATATACATTATACAAAAAAAAAAATTTGTGTTCACATTCATACCTACTAGAAGTATAAATGGGCCAAATATGATCGATTTTCAGAACCTCACTTTTTTTTTCCTGTCCGCTTCACGTGAAATGCCCCTAAAGTGGAAACAAAAGATTGATGGATATTTATTGAGGGGTTGTAAAAAATGGTGCTAAGCCGAAAAAGGCTCATAGTATTCATCATTATAAACAACTTTTACAGTGGGGCTTTTATTTAACTTGCAATGTATGTAACTTAACTAAGTATCTAACTATGTTTCTTGCAAGTCATTTTGAACCACTTTCCGATGTTCGATTGAGCTGTGGGCCTAGCACAACTTTGACGTAAAAATACGTAGCGAGTTTTCGATAGAAAAGTGTACGCCATTTACACCCGTCAGAAGCATACTTGACAGTCGTAAATGGCGTACACTTTTCTATCGAAAACTCGCTACGTATTTTTACGTCAAAGTTGTGCTAGCCCCACTGAAATATGACATACGCGTGTAACTCCAACAAAAGCTTGTTTTTAAAAATATTTTTAAAATTTACTTATGAGGTATGCATTTCTTGAGAGTCGTTGACATTTATTCTGCTTAGCTATATTTACGTTCACATTACTTTCGCGTGATCTCTCGGATAGTCGATATATTTTAAACGCCTCAATATAAAAATGCAAGGTAGTTACAGCAAAAAATTCTTGTTACAGATTGACCGCTGGCACTAGTAGTTCAGCGGGTGTAATTAAGCTGAAGTGCCGACTGACCTGATGAGATTCGCGGCGACGACGCGACCACCGCTCGTGTGAACGCCTTACGCCGCCTCTACTCGACTAGATGTAACAACTCCTTTGAAATTCTACGCTGTGATTCGCGCAGGAATCAATTAAAATAATTAATAAATAATTCAAATATTTTTCTAGTAACTTTGATGTTTCTCTAGAAAAACATGAATGTTGTCTTATGTCTTATAGGTACTGGGATGATACCATGATCTTTTACCGTGAGCTTGAATTGGATTGCGTTGGATTTTGTCTCACTTACTCTCTAGCCGATAAAGTGAGACGAAAGCCAGGGCGATCTAATTTATGCTATCGCTAAGAGCTCATGGTGCGGACTTTATATTTGTGGAAGCTACGTATGAAATGGCCGTCCACTGAGTCTGGCTTGTCGTTGTGAATATTTGCTTTAAATTGCTATAATATTCACGTATCACTCCCATGCGAAACACAGATGTTAGATGTTGAAATTTCTTATAAATAAGTAATCATTCTAAAGCACTATTCTAAAATGGTTTAAAATAGTGTTTATGGATGTAAAAAGTTTAGGTTTATGTATTAGTACATTTATATAGAACAAAGTAATGTGTATTTTGTTTGTATACTTGTGTAGATATTGAATATCTCTTACATATTCGTCTTTGGTGTCGATTTTGTTGTACATACTAAGCTAAACTAAATTTGACAGCTATAAAATTGTTGTCACTCATTTCTGACATAAGGAAATCAAAGGACACGCGAATAAATTTAGTCCTTAGTTTGGGTTAGTTTAGTGAGTGGTACAGAATCGACGCCGACAAGGTAAACTTTAGCTGATTTAAAATTCCATGTACTCGTGTAACTATGATATCGTGTTAACAGTGTATTCGGGAACATTTAATCATTACTAGTTTACTATCACTTAATTACAAAATGATTAATTAATGTACATATTACTTTGTTATATAATATTATGTACATTGAAGTGTTCTTGCGGCCTACTCGTGTATCTGTTTTATGATGTAACATAATTATAGTAAACGCAATATCGGTTATGATAGCATTATTGTAACGAGTCTTACGCCCATATTCATAAACGTAGTTAAGTTAATTTCAAACTTTGCCTTGAATAGTTGAATATATAGATAAATATACCTTTTGATAAGGTTATCTTTAATTGTTCTGGAGAGTATCGTTCTGCCATGCGTAAGCTAGAATGCGGTAAACCGATAAGTTGTCCAATGTAACTTGAACCCTGTCTATTTTACTCGCTAAGCTAGAAAGTGATTAACTTATTCGGGGCTATAAGGTATGCTAAGCCGAGATTCATAGTTCTCATCATTTTGAACAACTTTTATTAATTATGAGATCAATCCGGAAATCGCGAAAAAATAATCAGCTGTTCCATACATCTTGTCGAGTGACACTGACATGTTTCTATGGTACAGCTGATTTTTTTTTATATCCTGGTTGGTCCCATAGTAAAAGTAAGTACTAACAGTCTTTTTCGGCTTAACCCTTAGGTTCTTATAAACCTGAATGGGCCAACACTGGGCACAATGTCAGTTAGCTGGTTCTAGCTTACGCTTGACAGCATTTTTAATCCTTGTTTGAAGGTTCGTCAAATGAACCAAAGTAAATAATTACTTCATATAAAACGACTTTCATAATTTTAATAATTTAGAAAGGAAACCTGAGATTGAGGATAAAATTTATTGACTAAAATGGTTTCAAGGTAAGTCTCAGGAAAGGTAAGAGAAAATAACATTTATGAGTATGGGAGTTTTCTAGGCCATTATTGAACAAAATGGGAAATTCATAATAACATTCCATGATATAATTTATTGTGTATATTGTTGGATAAATGACATACATATTTTTCATGTATGATTTATACAGTAACGTTAATTGTAATATTATGTAACTTGTCTAGATCTTCATTGTGCCAGCTGTTTTTTTACGTTAAGATTTTTTTCGTACTTATGATAGTTGTTATCTTGCTTTTATGTGATTGTGCGTTTATGTACTTGTGTTGAAGATTGGGGTGGCTACGGGAGGGGTTCAGTTAACCTAGAGCCGTGAATCATGATTATTGGAAGTAATTTAATCGTATTTCGCCGCTCGCTTCACTGCTGAGATTCTTATATCATAGTAATAATCGTATTTTTTTTACTAAATATTAGGGATAGGTACGGTTGCAGTAAACCAGTCCCTAGCTACGAAACCCGAGACTAAGGAATTCGAAATAACTAGCAAACTCAATTGACTTCTCAAATATCTCAAATTAAAAGTTATGCCGCATATACAACTTTATATTGTTAACAATGGACTTATAGATCCATACGCGTAAAATGTATTATAGATAATCAGTAGTTATTGAATTTTATATAGTCTTATTGCTAGCTAAATTTGACTAGCCAATGCTATTTTTTGAGACGTCGCTGTATGCGAGCCGCGTAACTACAATGTATTTATATATATAGGTGGAGACGGATGAATGTATGGAAATGATTTTCTTATAAAAATAAACTATATTGAGGACTTAAGTGTTTGTTTGATTTAAAGTATTTAAACCAATGCGTTACATGAAGTGGAAACTGCTTAACTATAAGTTGCAAGTTCGTAAGTGACTAGCTCTGATTTTAGGTGTTTAGGCTGCCTAAAATGTTTTGGCGATTGCCACAAAGACAAATAACCGAAGTCTACAATCTACGGTACCTACCGCTCTAATGTAAACGCCTCTCGCGGTCACCCATCCGAAGATTGACCGTGACGTCTGTTGCGTAGCATCTGTAATCGGTTACGAACACCTATACTATAGTCGAGCTACGCTGTGAGCGCTACATTTACCCTCAACTAAGCAGATAAAGTTAACTTCATTGCCGTAGAACAATTAACCATTTTCAGAAATCGTTTCTCAGTTCTAACATGTTATAATTGGAGAACTTCTGCGAAGTTTCATGCATATAAAGACTTACTGGCTAAGCATTGCATCGTCTGTCAGTCGTCAGAATTAATTGCTTGGCAACCTTGGATTACGCAACAAGAGAAAATGGGACAAAACTGAGATAACCGACGTACTCAATTTCCATTATAATGAGCGATTAAAATACACGAGCCATGATAAAGATTTCGTCAAATTATACAGAAATCGTAACGGAATTGTGTAATACATATTTATGCCTTTATTTATAGGTGGATTACTAAAGCGCCTGTTGAAGCAAGATCCTGCCAGGTTTCCTTTCTAATTAAGTATAACGAGTACGCGAGAGTATAGGCCGGGGAAGACCTTGCTTGTCTAATTGAGTGGTCGTGAACCCGGCCCGGCGCCAGCTAACCAATATATACCTAATCATTTACATATTTAGTAGGCGCTTCACTGTCTGACCATAACATGGTTGATTAGGGTTCCGGTCAAACGTGACGGTTACAAGAGGCGGAGAGCCGTCTAATGTCGAAAGTTTCAAATATAACTGGACGTTTGTCTGCTTTTATCGAGTTTTGCCGAGAGTTGATATGGTTGTTAAAGTTTCAACCAATTATTTTTGAAATCTCTTGAATATGTTAACAATGCAAAAATCTAAATATTATTTGTCTCGTTACTCAATTTGATCAAAAATTTATTTGCATGTTTCACGATCGTGGATAAAAAGCTAGGTACATTCTATAATAAACTTATATTTGCAGATAATGATAAAGGTATGGAAATATCTATGCTATTTACCTCTGGCACAACATACGAATTTGATAGAAAATGTACCCATAAATAATACGGGACAGCGGTTTCAATGCGTGTTTTCGATAGGTAAGTATATATTGTATCATTCCACCAGAAACTGTCAAAGCAAGTGACTTAGCAACAATCTTGCATGCAATAACCTCTCCGGAATATCGGAACTTAGTCATTAATCACGATTATTGCGTGTCTAATGGGTAGCTGACGGTTGAAGGCAACACAAAAACAAAACATCAAAGAAATTCCGTGCAAAACAAAGGGTCTTAAAATACAACTCAAAGAATTAGCCCTTTTCGGCTTCGCATAACCCTGCATAGGTAGGTAAGTAAGTTAAATTTGAACCGATATGAAAATTTTAATTAGGTAGGTAGGTAACGAGTCGTAGTAGACGACTTAATTTTTACGTGAGTATTCCCGTGTTTAATTATAACAAAAATGTGTGAAAACCACGTTAGTTTCCATAGTAGGTAGGTACTGTTGTGCATCCCCGAAATCGTCTGCTGAATATAGGTACTGACTGTAGACGCAGACTTTATTTTATAGAGTATTTGTATCTAGGTTAGTCTTAATAATACCTACTTTGATATTTATTTGTTTTGCAGACGCAGTGCTGCGGTCGTATAGCTGTGTGTATCTAAGACTTTAAAAACTGATGTACGGTACCGTGCGTATGTAAGTATGAAACACTCGTTAGTTTTATAATATCGCGAGATTTGGTTAAAGTCTCTACATAGAGTAGGTCTTGTCTTGTACTTAGTTCGGGCATATTTCACAACTACATAGATATGAATGAATGTAGGAACTTATACCAGTTATACCGTTTACGTCGACCCAGCTGCAACTCTACCTACGTACCTACTTAGTTATTTAAGTATTATATTTATCTCTAACGGGACATTCTGATTATAATAACTGTCGTTGATAATATTACGGCTTGCGTTATTACGATCAGTTGCACAATTAGGTATAATTACCAAAACATGCTTTACCACATAATTTTAAGTTTGCATGAGACGTGCTTACATTGCGCTCGCTGCTCCATTGGCCGAGTGCACTGCCTTCCGCGTCTAGCCACGCAACCGTTGCATAATACACTTTTAGAACAAACATTTCTACTCTGAAGCATGCATTACCCGCTCTTCATTACAGCTACATGCTCTGTCAGAAGTTAGTGACCAATGTATAAAGTTTGCAGCGAAGCAAACGTCGCGAAGTTGGAAATGGTAAACGTTGCAAGTCCTGAGCTAAACGAGTTTTGCGGGAACTGCGGGTTCGCCATCCAGAGGTCGGGATTGTGCAAATATTTGAATGGTTTTCCTGCTTCGGTTGAAATAGCGATTGTTGCGTAATACTCGTAGTCCTAAGTCGTGCAGCCGTGAAAACTAGGATAGGACATAGACAAACGCGATATACTTACCTACCTACTTTTTCAAATACTTACAAATCGTTTAATCAGGCATAATTCGAAGATCCCACTTGTTCTAGAATCAATCAAAAATAAGAATATAGTTGCATAAAAGACTGACCTGTTATTGATTATATTGATTGATTTGAGGTTTGTGGATTGTAAAAGTTTGGACCATTTCTGCTTCCGCTAGGTTATCTTACTGCAGCAGATACCAGCTACACAAAATACACCTATTTCAATATCTCAGCTTGTATACAATCAGTAAAGCCACTAATCCCACCGTTAGATTATATAACAACAACAAACCTTTATTTCTCGTTACACAAAAATTCCCCGACTATTCTTGTAGTTTCCTTCTTAATGAAAGCTTCGAAAAGAATCTTTATTATCCTCAATAATTTGGCGAATCTCGGCCACAAGTTGCGGCATTCGTATTCTAGCCGAGTTTTCCTCTTACATATTGCGCGCTTCTGCGGACAAAGCCACCGGAAACAAGAGGATTAAGTGGATTTTCCACGCCAAAAATGTTACGTGCACCTGAGAAACATTCGTCATCACGGTTTTGTTTTACCAAAATTGACAAAATGTATTGCTAAACCGTTATGAAAAAATAAATAAACAAAACCCCTGTCTTATGCCCAAAGACTATAGCCCTGATAACAGTCAGAATACTCATTACTCAGCCTTATCTTATAGTCCAGCCCATAAATCCCATAATCCCATGTGGTTTTTACAGTGTGTATTATTTACACGATTATACTGCCCAAGTTTGAAGGCATTTTAAGACAGATCTAAACTAACTAAAAATATATCTGACTTTATCATTGCAAGCCATTAGACAAGGATGCCAATAGTTTTAGAAAATTTAGATCTGTCTTAAAAAGCCTTCAAACTTGGGCCTATTATTCGCATAAGCCTCAGGCAGACATCCATAACCCTGTGTATCTTTTACCTTTCATCCTCCCTCATGCGTATTAACTAGAAAGCTTTTGCTTAACCTAAGTATCTATGCTGTGGAATAAAATAAAACTTCGGAGCTTCCGGGTCATACATTTTCGGTGTGGGTAAGTACGTAAACAAATAATAAACCTCCCATTGAATCAAACGCGAAAATAGAATATTAAAAAGGAAAGCCGAACCGTGATAAAGCTGAATTTATTGAGCGAGGGTTGCTTGCACGAATTCGCTAACTCTCGAAACATGCCAGGAGCCTTTCAAAACAGAATTAATTTGCTAAGCAATCGAAATCCTTTCCTTTGAGCAATCGGTATTGGGGGCATTATGTATTAACATTTCGTAAATCATATGATTAAACGAAAGCGTCGCCAACGGGACTATTGTCGCCGTAATTTAGAAAATAGGAATACGTTTCCTCTCTCCGCGGGGAATACTAAGAGGGGAGTAATTTGTCAGCCTGCTGAATATTGGGGAATGGCGTCATCATCGCGCTTCTTTGTTATTCTAGGCTCACTCTTAATGAAACTTCAGCGCGTTCAATTAATTTAATTGCAAATAAAAGGGTGGTTGGAGCGGAGCGCGATTTACGCAGTAATGGGTCGACATGACTTATGAGTGATGAGTGCACTATGACTTGGTAATTTAGCTCAGGCACGTACGCAAGAGCGATTTAGCGTGGCTCGTTGACGCAGGAATAAACGACCTTTATCTATTAAATTAAACCACATTATGCATGCAACATTATTAGATAGGTTTATTAGGTTTTCTGAAAAAAATTGCTTCAGGAGATAACGCTGCTTTGTACCTACTACCGAATTTTTTTTGACTTTAACATGTAGGTACCTATTTTTATGTAAAATAAAGACGTATTTTATTGTTATTAGGTACAGTTGCTTATTTATTTATGTACCAAACAAAACTATATTTATGAAATAAAAAATATCGATACTTTGCTAGTTAATTAAAGCTGTACTAACAGTACCAAAATCTGCTGTTGATGCTATATTCCGGAACATTTCAGTACAGAAAGCTTAAACTTACAGTTTGAGAACTTCCAAACTGATTTTGAGGAAACTTTGCATGAGAAGCATGAAAGCTTTAGGTTCTGGGAAACTCTGGAATACTTGTGCAGGTCTGAACAGCTTTTATTGGTACCTGTAGGAGCCCAAGTAAGTATCTAAATACAAGACAACATACATATTTGCAACTTGGTAAGTTCATAGTTTGATAGTAAGTAGGTACTGTCCGAAAGAAGAATAGCAAGTCTAAACGCAGTTTCTATTCAGAGATAATTAAACATAGTTTTTTGCAAACCATTGCGGTAAAAAAGTTATACTTTGCAAATTATTTTCTGTCCTTAAAAGATTTATATCCTGATAAACTAAATGGGATTTTATGAAAAACTTATTTTTTTTTTATAAAATAAATACTTTAACAACACACATCAGCAAAAACTGAAAATGAACATGCGGTACTTTTGCTTTGGACATTCGTACCTACATGTACTACCTACGATGAAGGTAATATGAAACCTTTAGAAAATTTATTTGTAACCAAAGAAATAGTCTAAGTAGCACTAGCCTAAAGAGCTAAATAAGGAACTAAGTAGAGCAGTTGCCACATAAAACCCTAATCACATCTTAGAATGCGTCAAATTCTGCGTAGAGTTGACATAATAAGCAAACTGAGGCGACCAAAGGCCCTTTCTGGCTCGTACCAAGCTACCTCTGTCACTCTCTCTCTCATTAGGAAAGCAATGAAAGTGAGAGTGACCGAGAATATCGCACACGCCAGAACAGGGCTGATGTAACTCGGAGCTTGTAAGTGATATTAATTTGATTGCATAGTTTGAAGCGGGTGGTGGCGCAGTGTCCGCCTCGCCGTCGACTCCGGCGCAACACCGACCGCTCTCCGCAGGGCAACCGCGAACGAACTAGTGAGGATTTTCCTGATTGGACGAACGGCTTACCCTAGTGACATACGAAGTGATTTTAAACGAGTTTTTTTGGATTTCTTTTTTGTGATTGAGGTAAGGATATTTTATAGATGTATAAGTAACTAGATAAGTATTATTGATAGCTGTTTACTTTTTCATGACTGAAACCTTTGAACAAAAATTTAGTCGAATGTAAATATTGTACGTATAAATAAAAAATATATTTAATAAATATTTGTATATGTATCTACCTAAGTATTCAACTATGTAATGTGTATACTATGTGCATGTAAAAGATAATGGCTACACTAGTGTTCAGTTTATTCGTTTTGAATGGGCACGTGCGTTCGAATCAATCATATATTATATCATATAATACTCGATTACTCTATTAGTTATGTTTATAATGAACTATAAGTTAATTTTTTATGTTAATTTTTACTAACCAACTGTCAACTAGAGTAAGTTCAGGACTTTCGTTTGCTTTATTTAATTTATCAAAACAACGCTTTATATTTTGTGTACCTCTATAAACAATTTAACAAATTTTGACAGTTTTGGCACAATATCAAAAATTGTTTTGGATTCTCTCGAATTTTGTATGAACCCAGTTTTAATAACTCGACCAAATAAAATAATTAATGGGCTTAATTTTTTGGAAACGAAAACCTTTTCCTAGACTCAAGTAAGCTTTTCCAGACGAATGATCACAAGAATACAAGAACTTTTAATACTTAATTTAATATCTATAGGTATTAAATTAAGTATTGAAATATAAACGACATAAAAAAGAAAAAAGAAGAAGAAATAAAGGAGGGGCAGGATGATTAAATAAAATACAATGGGCTATACAGTACAGAGTAATCTACTGTTTAAAAAACCTACCTACACTCATTACTAAACTTTTTATTCATAACCTACCACAACGTCCAGCACAACACTGAATAAAACTTTCGTAATTAACCAGCACTTACTAAATTGAATACTAAGGAGGCCTTGAACCACAATCGACTTATAGATTTCAACCTTTTACTATGTCGTGTCCACTTAATGACACGAGTGAAGACACCCTCTTGCTTCACAGGTGGCCAATCCGCGACATTGTGTAATCAGAACTGACTGCTTCCACCCAAGCTGTTAGGCAGAGTGCCTAATGGCTTCTCAGCAAGAGCTTAAACCGCACAACTTGACGAAGTTGAACAAGCCTCTATAATAGGTACTTACACTCGTTTCTTATCTACGGCTCGGCCCACTCAACTACTACGTTACACAATACTTAAGCCTCGTCTAGAAAGTATGGATCATGTGCGAATAGATTCACACTTCTCTGAAGACGCTATAAAGCGAAACCATTTCCCAAAGTGGTTTTCTCAATTCATTACCAAAGCTCACGTAACATCGAACCATTTCAGCATTCTTATTAAAATTCATGTGCGTAAAAACTGGCCGTCTTTATAATAACCGAGTTAATCACAGCGGCGGAATTCGAGCCACCACCAATGCAATAAATTGCGTAAAGTGGAATAAAGAACCAGTCTTGCGTTGCCGCTCCATTTCAGATGATACGCATTTCAGTGAAACTTGGAAAACATACTCGCATCGCATCGCCGGCCTCGGGTTAGGAAACGACCCTTCGCAATGCTTGGTACCTATATCCGTTCGCGTTTCGTCAAACGTCGATATCAATATTTGAAAAGGCTGCGACACGTTATGAGGTAGGTAAGTATATAGAGTCATCTCCGGGACGCTGCGATCGCGCGCGACTGTGAACTTTCACCGTTTGTTAGTTTTGCCTCCGACAGAGATGTCAGGTTGCGTCACGCCATACCATTTATTCTACTAACAAGGTGCGCACTTTTATGTAAGTCCGCGGTAATTTATGCTCTGATCGGTGCGAGAAAAGTGACGGTTTTGTTTTGTTTATTTATAGCATGGGCGCATTGGAGAAAAGGTTGTTCACGGGTAAGGAATTGGGCCTATTATTCGCCGACCTCCGTCTGTTAGAGTCATGAATCACGCCAAAGCAATGGTGAAGATAACTGGTTGGCACACAATTCAGCAGTACCAATGCCTCGCCCCCTGAGACAGCGCCCTACTTCCTTTGAGCAAACTAGCACGTCCGTGGCGGAATCACGTTCACTTGTATACTTTGACTAATGAGATTGACTTGGACTTGACACCGCGTCGAGTGTGTTTTGTTTTGATTAATGTACCTTCTAAGCGACAAACAAAGTAAGTGAAAGACAAATGTAGCTTTATTTAATCGGTTAGAAACAACAAATCCGGGGCAGAGTTAGTAGGTAGATACTCAAAACTCTGTACATATATTATATAGGAATACGTAGTTTATATGTATACGTGACTGGGATTATTCCACGTCTACCTAAGTTCTGTATCCAGCAATTTAGAGGGACCAGATGAATGATAAATTCATTTTCGTCTGGGGAAATTCGAGTGGATCTCAGTATGTCGTCGTTTTATACAAAATATTCATGCATTACCTTTGACTAACATTTGTGAGTCGTGCCCGAGCACCTTTATTTATGGAATTTCTAAACGAGAGGCACCTGTCGCAGTTGCGATGAAGAAGGTTCTGAACGACTATACAGGTTGTAAGATGAGATGGATCAGCGGCTGTCAGTAGATAAAGAACCACAATACACGTATACGTATACCCACAGATATTACACCAAGCCAAGAATAGCAAAAAAAAAACAGCTGTTGCCGTGCCTAATTCTGACTTATTCTAAGTTTTTTTTCTTGTAAGTTGTTTGGAAAAAAGTTTAGTAATATTTTTCATTTAGTTGTTTTGTTGTTGTTGTTTTTGTTTTCATAAATAAATATTCTATTCATACATTTTCTCGTGAGTCAATAACTTTTTTTTTTTCGCGTTTGTAGAACTGGTGAGGTGACATAATCGAAGTTAAATCGATAGGTAACAAGGTTCATTTTTATCTGTTTTCAGTGAAATTTCAGAGCAACTATCTTAATAAATATAAATCTCGTGTCACAATGTTTGTCCTCAATGGACTCCTAAACCACTTAACCGATTATAATAAAATTCGCACACCATGTGCAGTTCGATCCAACTTGAGAGATAGGATAGTTTAAATCTCAAATTATAGTCGCAATTTTAATTTATTGCAAATTATATATATACCTACTGATAATGTTTACTATAAATTGACAAGTTGACATCAACATACTACGGTTGCTATACTTACGCAATGGCTTTTGACAGGACAACGTCTGTCGAGTCAGCTAGTAAGATTATAAATCTTAAATCTCAGGGTGACGAACGCTGTGCTGTGCCGCGCATTGTCTTAAATTCTAGGAATTCAAAATTCTGGGCCGCGCAGACCCGTTATGGGCAAACATGACGTTTAACAATTTTAACATCCAGCGAGCGATTTGCTCGTCTCGTCACTCAATAGCATAAAAAAACAAAGATTGATTGACCCAGATTGCTGATTTATCTCTCAGTTTACACCCTGTATAAGTCAGATTTCGATTAGAAATACTGAATTAATTGAACCTCTTTCTACCTAAGTAGGTTCATTGCCTTTTTAACAGTAATTTGGTCATTCCGACAGATCGATAGCAGAACCTTATTGTGTAACAACTTTACGATCTTAACGCATAATCCAACTTTGAGACTTTACCGATTTTAGGTACACAATTTACAACCAGATCTTAGATAGGTACTTAAACTTAATTTAATATTTCGTAGATAATTTTCGCTCAAATTGCGGTTTTAGTCTTCATATTAACATGATAATATCAACTCTGTATGTATACTGAAATTTTGTAAGGCTGCCTTCCAAGATGTGATTAAATTACCAAGCTAAGTAGATTAGGTATCAAGCTGTGTTTTGATACACGATTCACCAGAATATTTAGTAAAGTTTACCTAAACTCTACTTTAGAGACTACTAGCTTTTACCAGCGGCTTTGCTCGCGTTGAAGCCATTAAATAAGTATTAGAGATCATTACAATAGAAATGAATCAATATCATATATTTATAATGTTTTTTTTGACAAAACATGTTTTTATCTTTCGTATTTTTTTTTTTATATAAAAAGTATCCTATGTTATTTATAATACCTCTAAAAATATGTGTTCAAAGTTTCATGATGATCGCTTAAATTAGTTTTCGCGTGAAAGCGTAACAAACAAACTTACATTCACATTTATAATATTAGTAGGGATAATACGATCTTACGCAGTTAAGTCGTAGCTCATTTCGTTTCCATGTTATCTCATTGTTTATTAATATGGGAATAGAAAACGTCAAGTTTCTAAATTGTAGTTAATTTTATTGGTAATTATAATAGATGTAACATGCTCTACCCGTAATAAAATACAGGGTTATAAGGAAAGGGTATGCTAAGCCGAAAAGGGCTCATAGTACTCATCATTATGAACAACTTTTAATAAGAAACAATTTTTAATCGAAAAAAAATTAACTGTTTCATAGAAAAATGTCAACGACACTTGACAAAATGGATGGAACAGCAGAGTTCTTTTTCTTGATTTTGGGGTTGGTCCCATAGTAAAAGTTGTTAATAATGCTGATAGTATGAGTCCTTTTCGGCTTAGCATACCCTTTCCTTATAACCCTGTATACTATAAATAAGACTATTATCAAGATCATCTTGCTACTTGTCTTGTAAGTGGCTTCTGTGGCAGAACACGTTTTTCTTTCCCATCTATTCGTATCCGGCGCTATTTCCGCATTCACTTCTTTTCACTCATATCTACCCTCTTTCTTATAGACATTCATTATAGACCAAGTACCCATCTTTTTTGGGGACAGCATTGATCGCCCTCTTCTTTCGAAAGCGTTCTTTATAAATGTACTATAGGCCTATCATAAATTATGACGTTAAATACGTATCGAGTATTCGATAGATAAATGTGTGTAAAATGGGACAGCGCCCCGTTAGGCGTAGGTACCTAAGTGGTAACAGCATTGTTTGTTCATATTGCTATCGCTCGCCTGAGCTTAAACGTGACGTTTAACATAAGGCGAGCGATTTTCTCGTCTCGTCACTCAAATACATAAAAAAAAAAAATACTCGCTACGAATTTTACTTCAAAATTTGTGCTAGGTGGTATACTTTACTGCTGTTCAGAGTTTAGCTAGTTAGTATCGTGTCATCATCCACTAACTCACACACATAGCTGTCAAACTTTTAACATCCCTCTTTTGCGTCGGAGGTTAAAAAATGGCATTTAAATCTGCGTGTTCGTCTTTGGCCGCATCGTCGCTTACCAACAAGCGAGTTGCTGATCAAACGCACAATAATTCGCGACAAAAAAAAATCCCCGAAGAAGTAATACATATGTTTTAGTGTAAAGGAGAATGGGCACTTTTGTATGGGCGCCGTCCCCGTGTTGTATCAAGTCGTGACATATGTCATTTGAAAGATGATAATATAAGCTTTATTTAATTGTATGACTCAACCTTGAATGACGTGCAGGGAAAAAGATATGATCGTTTTTAGATTTAAAAAAAATTGCTGATCTTTTGCTTTCTAAAGCTATTATAAGGAATTTTATTAACATGTATGTCAAAAATTACTTAGATTATTGAATCCAGGGTTATTCATAAAGGGTACGCTAAGCCGAAAAGGGCTCATAGTAGGCATTATTTTCATTATTGAACAACTTTTAATATGGGACCAACCCGAAATTCGGGAAAAATTCAGCCGTTCCATAGAAAAATGTCAATGACACTCGACAAAACGTATGGAACATGTAGAAGTCATTTTGGCAATAGTTTGCAAGAAATAAAGAGTATTAAGAGTGCTATCTGATACAAGGCATTTTATGTCAGTCGCTATGTATCCAGTAGCTGAATATGCCCTCTCTGAAAAACATATGGAAAAGCTAGTCGTTTCCATTAGCTTTGTAGGTACAAAGCTTTCATCAGGGTTTGGCATAAAAGCCTTATAAGCAAGCTCCCTTTGTTTGGCTTGTTCACTTGGTTTGTTGCATGGATATCGAACTCCCAGCGGGATTATTTGATTCGAGCAGTGGTCATTGGTGGTTCTTTATCTGATTTAAAAGATATCAAGGCCGGTGTTCTCCAGGGGTCGGTGCTCTCCACAACGCTTTTCCTTGTTCACAATAATTATCTGCTAAAGCCTGGTGTTTTTGGGTACGCAGACGACAAACCGTTGCCGTTGCATATCCGACGCGCGATTCAGCGGATGAAAAATCCAGCCTCCGAGAGAAGCCATGATCAAGCGCATAAGCTTGTCTCCTGGCAGTTTTCGATTCAATAAAGCAATACCGTAACAGTAAAAACACGAGTTTTTGCAATCGGTATCGTTTAAGATACACGTTCGAAAGTAGTGTTACTGATGGATAGTCAATTATGGATAGTTTTTTTTGAGACTGGGGGAAACCTTAAGAAAATAACCGGCTGCGTTGGGGGGCAACCGGGTCAAGGGGGTTTTTGTGGGGTTATACCTACTAAAACTACTTCTGTTACCATCCTCTGTCGGTGGTGATATGAGCGCTTCCTCATGTTTTCGATAGTCTCTCAGATGTGAGTGGTAAGATCACCAGTAGACCAGTTTCAGCAAAATCCGTACTGCCAGTCACTTACGAGGTCTTACAGGTTCTCTGTACGCCAGGAGCTTGTTCCATAGTATGTTGTCTTGCAGAGTATGAATATGATCGGGGTAGGCATGTAGTCAGATTCAGCACGACTACCCTTCTCAATAAATACAATTCTCAATAAGATTTCTTAATTATTTTCTAGAACATCAATATTGTCGAAACAGCCGATTTTATCGATAGTACTTCACACCGTTAGCAGTATTGTGATGTTTTGAGCCAAATTCATGGCTGGCTCTGCAAAGACGGCCTAATTGACCACTATTTTCAAAGTCAAAGCATTTAAAAAGTAAAAATCTTTGCATTTAGTCTATGATTGCTCTCTGATCTATGCCTTTACTCTTATCTGTAACCATTATTTAAAGTTTATCTCGCTCGCTTTTATATTGTCTTGGCAAAGGGAGAGATAATTAAAAAAAACAAACTAGTTTGACGAAAGGTTCGGGCTTTTATCTCTTCGACAAAACAACTTATAATCTTAATCAGACTTCAATTACAGGTAAGTTCGCTTAATTTTTCAAATATTGATAATAATTATTAATAAATCGATATTATATTATGGCATTATTCAGACAAAAACTGTCGATAATCAGCAATGTAAGGATTTTGGCATGTGCCAGTATAAAATTAAAATAATTACAACTTTAGAAATGTTTATAAATAAACTATTATTATCTAATTGTTATAAGGGAGTGATAAAATAGTCACAGAAAATGCATACACGATAATAAAATTCGATAAAATAGTTTTATAAAACAAAAAAAAACAGCACTTTTTGGAATCTAAAAACCGTCATATCTTTTTCCCTGCACGTTACTCGGGGTTGGTGTCATATAATTAAATAATGCTATTGTTATGCTCTTTCGAATGACATATGTCATGGCTTGATACAACACCGGGGACGAAGTGCCCATCATCCTTTTATAAGATTTATGCTTGCTAGAAGGTATTTGTTAATACGGGCCTTTTTTTTAAATCTTTATTTATGAAAAAGGGTTTGGTCAGACATGACCATGCCACCCTCATTGATCATATCTTAAATCTAACATTATCTTCTGAGCACGCACATATTTACAATTTTTTATTTTTATTTAAAAATAGGCTTGCGTTTGACCGCCATGCTGCCTGATGGGAAGCAACGATGCGTCCTACGATGGAGCACGCTTGCCTAGAAGATACCGATTCACTCTCGATTTGAAGACACCCATATTATAATCATCTGGGAACACCCATTCAGGCAGAACATTCCACACTCGTGCTGTACGCTAAATGAATGTGGAGTCAAAGCGTTTGAACAGTAATCTGGCCTCCTTCGATAACGGGTCAGCCAGAATACTGTTGCACCATCCAACGTCCCTTTCTTTATGTTAGCATGCTGATTAAAATCAAACTGCTCAGCTTCGGCTCGGACGCACTCCATCACAACATGATATAAGTCTTCGACCACCCCACACTCAGTAAATATGGGCCTGTTTGCATAATAGAAATAAATTATTATAAAAAAAATATATAAAGAAACCTTCAATTTCTGGATACCCTGTAGTACGTAGTCGCTCCATGTCCCGGACATCGTTTAGCCGTGAAAACCGTTAGTCAGTGCGGCAATCTTGTTGCTGAAGTAACTGGTTAAACGAATCCCTGTCGACTTGTCAAGTTAATGAGTCGCGTCGAGGATGGTCGAGGTGGCTAGCGGACGTAATGGAGTTATTTGGCTCCCTTGTTATATGGCACCCTTGTTATCTCGGCCTGCAAGGAGCTTGGGATTCTGTTGGCTTGATAACGTGCGATGCCATAAACCGGCAATTGATATTTGGCGCTTAGCTTGTTGCTAGGGTGAATAAGTATGACTCGCTGTCCTTAAATATTTTTAAAAGAACTCATATTTACTTATTACATTTGACTGTAAGATTCAATGCTAATTAAGGCCAATAAATATTTATGGTGTCTGATTTCACACTAATATTGTAAGAAAGTTTTTATGAGGGTGCGTGACTTCTACAATTTTGTTACTTCTTAACGGTGAAAGAGATTTCAGTGCAATTTGGTATAGAGGCAGCTTCTGCCTTGGACATACTCGTAGACAATTTTTTATTTCAAAAAGGCAACCATTTTTAACCGACTTCAAAAAAGGAGGAGGTTATCAATTCATCTGTATGTTTTTTTTTTTATGTTTGTTATCTCATAACTTTTGACTGGGTGAATCGATTTTGATGATTCTTTTTTTATTAGAAAGCTGACGCTTCCCATTTGGTCCCATTTCAATTTAGTCCAGTTCTGATAATGGTATCCATGAGAAAACCATATAAGTCTTAAATTTGCATTAAGTACGTGCGCGACAAATAGATGAATAACTCAATAGTCGGTCTTTTGAAGTCGGTTTTTGTTTTTTGTTTTGTAAAAATAATGTTCTTATTATTAGGATAGTTCGTGCAACCGCGGGGTGCAGCAGGTTTCCTCAATCATATTTAAGATTGCCATATAATTTCGCTTTGGGTGTCTTTTTGTTCCGTAATTTTTGTTTCTATATTGTTGATCGAGTTTATCTATCTAACTGTAGTTGTAGGCTTGTAGGTATCTCATATTCTTTTTACAAACGAGCAATATAAATCTCTGAAAAGATGTTCCCACCGGTTCAACAACCACTCACAAAGTTCACAAAGTGATTCCTTCGCTCGTAGTGTTTCGAAAAGTTTGTTCTGGAACCCTCTGGAGTAACTATAAGCACAATAAACAGCTAAAAGGTTGCAGATTCGCACTGCGAGCACGCACTCTGAGCTTTGCGAGTTTGTGACAGGGTTACCATATAAAAAAATAATTAAAATAACATCATCATCATAGACCGCCAGTTGTTGCACTAGTTTTAAGTATTATGATGCTTTTTGTCTGTAATATCTGATGTAAACATAAAATAAATTATCTATTTGTCATCATATTTAACCGTTTTCCACCCACTGCTGAAAATAGGCCATTAAACTTTACCGCACAAATAAAATAATATAGAATAGTTTAAAAAACTAAAAAACACGCATTGTCATCGCTCTTTGACTTGAAACGCGGCACGTAGCAGAATATGTACCAGTAGCCGTGGGGAACCACAGCTTAGCCAGCAGTAGTCACAGAATTCGCGTACCGAGTCACAGCTTAGCTAACAGTAATCATAGAAATCGCGTTCGGAGCAAAAACACAATTTATTAGCTTCATATAATTATTTTAATTTATTTATAAGTATATATTTTTTATTTTTTGTATAATAATTTATTGTCATCGATCCTCGATATATCTACAAAGTTTGAACGAAATCCGGCCGTTTAAAGTGGGTCAAAATCGCGCCCAAAGGAGTCGGTTACAAACATACAGGTGAAGCTAATATATGCGTGTTAAAAAAATCGACTCATAATTACTGTGGTTAAGGATAAACCAAATATAATTAAAATATAACGCATGGTAGGTAAGAGTTGTAAATGCGAAGCTTTCACCTTTATTTTATAAAATGTAAAACAACAAAGAAAAGGTATACGTTTCTTTCCTCCCGTAAGTTAATGAGGTAGGTAGAGGTCGTATCATAAATAACACTGAAACAAACAATAAAATGAATATCAGAATTCTCGCACAAATTGATCTTGAAAGCTTTTTGTCTGTAGTGTGCTTTGGCTTTCATTGATCTATTACGTACGTTGGCTTTCGTTTCAAATACAATTTCCATTCTTTGTGCGCTGGAATTTCTATCAGACTTGTAACAATCGAAATGTCCTAAGAAAAAGGGGCGGATGTCAACCCTAATTGCGAAGGAAACAAGCATGTGTGCTCCGCTCATGTGTGATAAGGCCCCAAAGGAAATTCAATTTTTCGTCGTGCCAAACTGTTTTTTCGTTGTGCTAAAGTGTTGTGTTTTTGTCGCGCTGAATGGACTCGAAAGTTGCTTTTTTCGACGTCACTTTGATACCTTGTCTTGCGTTTGCAAAGTTTTCTCTTTGCATGCATGTGGGAAAAAATCGTTTGAATATTCGTTGTCTGAGTTTAGAACTGAGTCTGGCAGGAGTGAGCACGTGTTAGACTCAGTTTGCACTGCACGAGTCCGCCTCGAGCTAAAGTTAGCTTAACCGTCAAATGCATAAGCGATTATTTCGCAACGATGCCTTCAAGTTGATGAAGACAAATTAGTATGTGTGACTATACCGAGCTTCATTTTCTTACTAAATTGACGATTACGGTATGACGTGAGTAACTTTTACAAGAGATTCTGGTTCGAAAGTGAGCTCGGAGCTTTCTTTTTGATGTAAAATTATGAAGTATCTAGACATTCAAACAGTACTAGCTGCGGTCCGTGGTATCATTCGCGTTTTTCAGGATACAAAATAGTGTATAGGTTAATTCAGCGTATAAGCTACTTTTGTACTAAATTTCATCCGAACCCGTTTAGCTGTTTTAGCGTGAAAGAGTAACATACATCCATACATCCATATTCACAATTTGACTATTAAGTGCTTGCCAATAAATGTCTCTGAATAGCTCGAACAAAAGCGCGTTTCCTTCTTGTTTTTGTCTACACCCTAAAATTGTTTCGAAACACATTTTTCCTATTGAATCGAATCTCTTGCACGTGTTTCGCCAGAAATGTGTTGCGAAACAATCTTTTGTGTAGTGTGTAGACCAAAACACTCGCAGGAGATTCTACCAAGAGAAAGCTTAATTTAATTTTGATGTTGTAAAGTACGTACGTCCATTAAAGTGATGGCTTGATAATGTTAGTTGATACGGTCCAAACTTCTGATTCAATCGTAAAGCATTTCGTTCTAGTCTAATCACTCAATATAAAGTCTAACTACACAATATGTCCATCAAACGAAAACTCACTTTGAAAGCCCTAAAGCCAAATTTAATTCTACACCTACATCGCACGATGCCATGCTCTCGACGACGTCTGAATTTAATTAAACTGCCCTGAAATATGTACGAGATCCACAAATGAACTTAAAGGGAATAAGCGTAGAATGCTTATAGTTTGTTTTCGGTATTTACTTAATGAACTTTTCTTTCCATATTTGGAACAAGTAAGTTTTAAAATGTTTTTGGAAAAAAAGCTTGTAAAAAACTGCTTGCTGCTGCTTGTTGAAAACTGCTGTGTACAAAAAATAATAAGAAAAAGTAGTCCTCAAGACAAATCAAAGGAGCCCAAACCCCCATGGGGCGGTTTTTTTTAAGCTATTGCATAGCTTCTATCGCGGGCCTTGAGCGGGCCTTGAATCCAGAAATTCCGTAACGAAAATTTTAATAACCTAAGACACAGCGGTGATACTTTTTAGTTTTGCCATCTATCGATGAATAGCAGAACTTTTATAAATTTTTTGAAATGTCACGCTTGTCTCTTTAGTTCAGCAACTCGCCTCTAGGTGGCATTGGTTAATGAAATAATTATAATTGCTGTTGATAAAAAATGCTATGCAATAGCTTTACCGCGGTAGTCTCCGAGTGCCACACGTTTTTTTTTATTACAGATTTCCCATGGCCAGCTTTCAGCTCTATCATTAGATCAACTGTATGGTCGTAATCATAATAATATTGCTTTGTCATCCAATATACGTAAGGTATGTAGGTAAATGTACGCAAAATTTTATTTCAATCGGAAATTAAAAGTAGAGCAAAAACTAGCAAGGTTTGAATACACACATGCAGGCATCGGGACAGGTGTAACTAAAAAAAGCATATTATCTCTAAAATAGCGAAAATGTTAAGATGTACCAGCAGTTCTTAAAATTGAGATGAAGTAGGTACTTTCAATTGCTCTTGAGTTACATTTTTACTACCTACGATATTTTACACCATGCTTCCTACTAATATTATAAATGTGAACGTTTGTATGTCGATGTTTGGTACTCAATCACCCAAAAATAGCTTAACGGATTTGGATACATTTTGGTGTCGTTTTGAGGTAACTTTATACCTACCTTGGATTAATATAAGGATTTTACTACGACAATTTAACGGTATTTATCTATACTAATATTATAAAGAAGAAAGATTGGAATTTTTGTATGTTTGTGTTGAATAAACACAAAAACTACTAGACCGATTTCAAAAATTCTTTCACCATTAGATTGCTACATTATCCCTGAGTAACATAGGCTATATTTTATACCCGTGCAAAGCAGGTCGCTAGTAGTAGATACGAGTATGGCACGCCAAACCGTGGGGTGCTAATTTTATCATAATTTAAAGACAACGCTTCACAAGAGTAGGCACAGCTGACGTCACGGGTCCTCATAAAACATTCATACACTTTATTAATATACTGAAACGACTTTCATTTCAGTCGGGCTCCGTGCGTTAGCAGCTTTGATCTTTTTCATTAATATTTCAGTTTTATTGAGTGCCGCGGTCGCTCGCGGATCTCGTATATCAACGAATACGCAAAGCTGTCTATGCATATTCAATTATTCAAATCAATATAATTTCGGCTCTCCGACTGTAAAATCTCTTTTTGTTACGCAAACCATTCTATGGTAGAATATGATTTATAAAACTGTTTAGAGGTTTTTTCTTTTCAACCTTTTTGAGAAACGATTATTATTTATTCATCATCGTTTATTCAACGATCTTCGCTAGTTGAACGGACTCGATTAACAAGGGTGGCATATGGGAGATAGCATTGTACAAAGAGGCCTTACTAAACCACTGTTAAATAAATAGATTAAACTTATTTACGTAAAATATTATGTAGAACTTTATAACAAATTTGTAACTAACTAACGCAAAAAAACTATAAACCAAAACAATTACAAATGCTAGTGTAAAAAGTAGTGCTACAACGGTACACTTGCGTCTTTGACTACTGCATGCAATTTTGCTTTGTCGTAGTGTTTTCTTGTTATATGTTTAGTGCCTTATAAAGTTATATTCTATTCTGTCACACAGCAGCAGTATCAGCAAAGACTAGGAGGGCCAATAAATAAATAATGTTTCACACTCATAGCTTCCCACTAGGATAATGTGTCGGGGATGTCATGGAACACACACAAAAACAAGGGCAAGTAACACCCAGACCCAGAACAGATATTTAAATTCTTCATTCAAACATCTGCCCGGCCGGGAATCGACCCCGGGACCTCTGGCTTATAAGGCGGATATACTGCAAACAGGTCATAAATAATAATGATGATAAAACGATTAGTTCATTAAGCTTGACTATTATAGCTCAGTTATTGCCAATTAGCGGTGATTATAACGGCTGGGTACCTCCATCTGATGAGTGGCTCTGTTGGTGACGAATGGCTCTGAAACTCGGCCATCGCCGCAAATTGTAGATATTAGTGGCATCTCCAAAATAGCGGTTTTGTTGGTTTCCAACCACAATTCATCAAATCTGTTCTGTTTTGGTCTCACGTTTGTGGGTTAGAGTTGAATTACGTAACCAATTTCGAAACGTTTTATAGTTTGTTTCATGTTAGGATTGTGTTTTATTTTATTGTTAGACATTAGGTTAGTTTTATTGTTATTATTATACACAGCCTTCTTTACGCCACAGCTGGGTATAGGCCACTCTTATTATGCCATCTGTCTTGGTCCTGCGTTAGTCGGGCGGGTCCAGGTCCAGAGGTTTTATTCTTGGGTGTTTGATATTGTCACCGTCACGCTTACTTTCATGACAGTTCTAATGAGAGCGACAGTGACCGAGATAATATCTCACTCGTCAGAATAGGGCCCCAGGCCCCGTTGGGCAGTAAGATATTTTCACAAAGGAGATGGTTCTCAATTCGACTGTTTGTGGTGTTTTTTTAATTACTTAATTTATTTTAAATTATTTTCTTATTCTTAAAGTAGTTACCTATTTCATAGATCGAAAACCGCCAGTAAAGTTTTTAATAACATATTATGGCATTTAATATAGTTCCTAAACCATAACGATTAATGTTTGCTTTACTTTTTAATTATTTCGGCAATTTATTAGTTGGCTTTTATTAATATCTCCGACTCATTTTGTATTCAGATTTTCAACTATCAACTTTACATTAATCAAATCAACGCAATATAATTAATGATTTCAATAATGTAAGCCAAATCGGACTATCGGATGTTACGCAATAGCTCTTATAAACTTGTTCCGATTTCTCAGACAATGAACGTAGATAATTAATTTATTGGGCGCCTTAGATAAACCTAAAGACCAAGATGGAGTACTGCTTTAGACCTGCATGAAGCCCAGAGCTTCTCTACTTTCACGCGTCCGTACACAAGCTTTACAGCGCTGTGACTATTCTTCATACTGATATGTCAATGTGTGCGTCTTGTGTGCGTACGCGCGAAAGTAGAGGAGTTCTTGGCTTCACTTAAATCTGGCGCAGTGCTCCATCTTCCTCTCTAGCTTTATCTGAGTTGGGTGCCTACCAGATAATATCAAAGGAGAGGCTGGTGCGTGCCAAATTAGTAGAAAGTTGGAGGGAGCGAGTTAAAATGAACGGTAATGAAGCGAATAATTAGTTAAAGGTAATCTAATACAAAATGTATCGATTAATTAATCAACTGATTTATTGTGCGAGAATATAGAACGTAAAGACAGCGAAATTAGTCCTTGAAGGCTCTATTTAACAGACTTTAACTAACTAAAAATATAACCGTCTTTGTCATTGCAACTGCAACCCATTAGATAGGGACATCAATACTTTTAGAAAAATTAGATTTGTCAACTAAAGCCTTCAGACTTAGGCCTATTATCTTATCTTATATATCTTATCTTCTTAATATATATAAATCTCGTGTCACAATGTTTGTCCTCAATGGACTCCTAAACCACTTAACCGATTATAATAAAATTCGCACACCATGTGCAGTTCGATCCAACTTGACAGATAGGATAGTTTAAATCTCAAATTATAGTCGCAATTTTAATTTATTGCAAATTATATATATACTGATAATTTTTACTATAAATTGACAAGTTAGCATCAACATACTACGGTTGCTATAGTTACGCAATGGGTTTTGACAGGACAACGTCTGTCGAGTCAGCTAGTACAATTATAATAATAACCTCAGGTTCTAAATATGTGTCGTAATGAAACGCAATGACTTATAAGAAATGAAATGTTTATTGATTGCAAAGCTTCAAGTCAGAGTTAATTAAAAATCAAATCAGCTGCTCCATAGAAAAATGTCAATAGCTCTCGTCAAAATGTATGAAAGCGCTAATTTTTTTCATGATATACGGGTTAATCCTATAGTAAAAGTTGTTTATACCCTTTCCTTATAACCCTGTATCGTGTTCGTCTAAAACTCTAAGACGTCTAAATCATAAAACAAACGGGCCAACCACAGTTTCAGTTTAAGTTTTTAATATCTCGACAGAAGCGGTACAACTATGTAGGTAATGGTATTTCCCACGTATTACTGGACTGTACCTACATATTTCCTAATATCATGTCTGGTTTTCTGCTTCCACTTCGCGTCTAATACAATCAGAAATAACTGAAATAAGTCATCTATCAGTTATCTTCACTAATGTTATAAATGGGAAAGATTCGTATTTTTTCATGTTTTTGTAACGAATAAACTCAAAAACTACTGGTCCGATTTTAAAAATTTGTTTCACCAATATAAAGCAATAGCAATATAAAGCAATATAAAGCATTAGCGAGTTACACAGACTATATTTCATACCCGTGCGAAGCAGGTCGCTAGTAATTTATGCTTTAGTTTTTTAAGATCTACTACCGCAAGTAACGTCTGTTTCAATCAAATACTTATTTTATGAGATAAATAAGTTAAAAGTAGGTTAATAGGATAATGGGCCCAAGTTTGAAGGGTTTTTAAGACAGATCTAAATTTTCTAAAACTATTGGCATCCTTGTCTAATGGCTTGCAATGATAAAGACAGATATATTTTTATATAGTTTAGCTCGTGTATGTAGCGACGGCTTCAAAATTTCGTAGAGGCAAAGTCTACGAAACGTAAACATAATGAGTAGTGCTACAGAACAATTTTTTACTTAATTGGTTGTAAAATTGTCCTTCAAAAGGTGAGTTTTACGACTACAACATCATTAAATTTTTATGTTGTAACTAGATACTAAAATCCCATAAACTTTTTAAATGACGAATATTTAATACAATTCGTATACATTATTAAATTTAATCGTAATGAGCGTTTAGCAAATTTTAATTTGTAAACTTTAATTTTATTAAATTTCATGGCTATTGAACAATTACTATATTTATGCTATTGCTATTCATACTAAGTAATATGAATAACCCTATTATTATTTTTTACTAGATCACAAATTAATTTACTATTATCTGTTATTTGTTAATCAGCCATTGCTTTCATTGTTTCGCTTAAACGTGAAATTACATAGTTCGGTTTAGCTCTGCTCCGAAACACTGGCACATTACATTACCTACATGGATGGTTATTTAATGCTTCGATTAACACTAATGCTATCCTTAAACCGTTGTAATAGAGTCGATAATGGTAATACGGTCTAATCTCACTATATTGTCCAGATGTTGCTTGTAAATCCACGGAATGCTGTGCATTTGTCGTTCGTTGAATAACTGACCGATATTTATTTTACTCTACTCTAGTATTCTAATGTGTAGGATCTACTGCAGTTGGAATAAAATTAAGTATTAATTGAATAACGGTTGACGGTGACATATTGAAGAGAGACATTAAAGTTCAGGGCTTAGTCTGCCTATATTCATAGCCGTGCTCTGTAGTTTTACCTGCTTTCACACAAACAACAACCGTTATTTTCGGTATAGGTAATGATAGTGCTAATTCGATATTCATTTTCATGAAGCTAGTTGATACGTTAAGTAGGAAGAACCCACATTATTTATATTATTGTTATTAAATACGCGCCGAATTTACAGACTTTTTAACCGACTTCAAAAAAAGAGGAGGTTATCAATTCGACTGTATGTTTTTTTTTTATGTTTGTTACCTCATAACTTTTGACTGGGTGAATCGATTTTGATGATTCTTTTTTTATTAGAAAGCTGACGCTTCCCATTTGGTCCCATTTCTGATAATGAAAATTTAGTCCAGTTCTGATAATGGTATCCATGAGAAAACTATTAAGTCTTAAATTTGCATTAAGTACGTGCGCGACAAATAGATGAATAACTCAATAGTCGGTCTTTTGAAGTCGGTTTTTGTTTTTTGTTTTGTAAAAATAATGTTCTTGTTACAAAAAAAATATAAGGTTGTTTAACCAACTAAAGGCAAACACTGGCAGGAAGAAAAAACGAACTTTAAAGTAACTAACCTTTTTCTTTTTGGCCAGTGCTTTTTTACACAGAAAAAAAAGTGGAGTAAAAGAATATGGAACCTTATTACGAGCTTATTACACTTGTTAGTATACTGAGCATGCGGCCTACTGGGCGGGCGGGCTGCCAAGAAACAACAAACTGCACTTGCCAAGGCACCTGCCTTGGCAAAAGCAGGCTTTCGCCAAGATTCGACTACGAGATTACATACGTTATATCAGCAGGCTCCAAACTAGACTGCCTGTCTATTGAGCTATTATGTTCTATACAGTAGAGTTGACACTGCAGTTGTTCTATTTAATTTATTTATTTCTCAACTATTCGTACTGATTCCTCAAGTACCTACGTGTACACACTTAATAAATTCGTATTATGATGTTCCATTGCTACATTCTACTAATATTAATACTTGATGTTTGTATGTTTTTTACTCAATCACACAAGAAGAGCTTAACGGATTTCGATGAAAATTTGTATAGTGTTGCTTATATCCATAGGCTACATTTTATTCCGGAAAAATTAATGATTCCTGACAGGTAGCGAGGCGATGAGCAGCAAATTTTCACATAAATATGATCCCTGTTGTGTACACTCCTATATGTTTATGCAAATAATACAACAGAAAAAAACATGATCTAAACAACGAGTGTCATGTGAGTGAATTTGAGTAAGATAACCCAATTAAAACGGTTCATTGCGCGAAGCGCGGCGGCATCTCTAGTGCCTATCAAATACTAACTCAATGTACCAGTCTAGTCTTACAAGTAGTTATTATAGTCTGTCAGTTTTGGCAATCTGCCTTTATCCTGCATCTGCAAACAATAAATTTAATTGGCAGCCAAAAAGCTGGGTATCCTATCGAAGGTGCGGCGATACTTCACGCCGGAACAGTTGCTGTCGTTATACAAAGCACAAGTTCGGTCGTGCATGGAGTACTGTTCGCACCTTTGGGACGGATCTGCTAAATACCAGCTTGAGGCGTTGGAGTCTATCGAAAAACGTACCAAGAGGCTTATTGGCGACGGCCCTCTTGTTGAGGCTAAGCTGCAAAGTCTCGATCATCGGCGCAAAGTTGCTAGTTTGTCAGTTTTTTATCGGATACATTTCGGAGAGTGTGCTTCTGATCTACATGAACTTATACCCTCTGGCCCGTTCTTCTATCGGACCACCAAGGGCACAAAAAGGCGTCATCGTTTTATGGTTGACATACCAAAAACCCGAACGAAACGCTTTGACTCCACATTCATTTTGCGAACCGCACGAGTATGTAATGTTCTGCCTGAATGGGTGTTCCCCGATGGTTATAATTTGGGTGTCTTCAAGTCGAGAGTGAATCGGTATCTTCTAGGCAAGCGTGCTCCATCGTAGGCCGCATCGTTGCTTCCCAACAGGCAGGATGGCGGTCAAACGCAAGCCTATCTTAGAATTAAAAAAAAAAAAAAAAAAAAAAAAAAGTAAGTTTGTATAGACTAAGCCAGCCCTATAGTTATTGTTTAACACCAGTTGTCGACTCTGACAAAGATAAAACAACAACGAAAGCTTTTATAATAAAACGGCATTTTCTTATTTTAAGGATTACATAGCAGTCTTCAGGCGCTCTTAGAATTCTGACACCAGGGCTACACTCAACCCATACGTCATCACTAGTTTACTAACGTAGTAGAGCTACTACGATCTATGTATTTTATCAGACAATATCGAAAACTACATAGTTCATAACGGCAAAAGTTGGCGTGTCAAAGCATTATTTACATGTAAATCATATTTATCACCAACACATATAATACATAGTTAACATATTACATAACGTGATTTCACATATTCGCACATAATAAACGTAAAAAAAAACTTGTGCAAATTCATTAAAATTTTGAGTTTCACATAATTCAGGTCATTAGGGCGTGTGTCTGTGGGCGCCTACTTATTTCAACAAATGATAATAACGGATGATGACCACATAATTGCGCACTCTCCCACATTTTAAAATAAATTATCTAACGAGTACAACAAAAGCGCTGTTTATTATGAACCCACAAGCTTATGTAATGTAAGAGATTCAATTAGTTTTACTTTTACGTACTCGTTACCAACACTTGCATGTGGAAAAACACCATCACCTTTCAAGATAACGCATCCATTTCGTGGCGCAATAAACGTAAAGGTATAAAAGGTATTCATATAATAGTCGATCAAACGTTCAAGCTGCGTTCGAATGGTAACCAAATACATCGATGCAATGTGAAGGCTTCCCGCATAAAGTTAGCAAATGCAGTGCGTAATTTTATCTGGGTCCAGCGTGTACCAACCGCGTAGTCAACGCGAAATTACATAAGCGTACCAAACAAGGATTAGAAATTCTAAACATGGACTTGTACAGTCGGACAGGGTTGACCGTATAAATAATTTAATTCGATATGCTATGCAAAACTACACCTGGATGCCTGAGAGCGGTCAAGCCCTTGAATAATTTTAAATCTAACCTGTGATCTCATATTCACCGCAGTACGGAATTAGTGTAAAATCCGCTCTCAATAACGTCTAATTGCTTTCGGTTTCCAACTCGCTTTTGTGTTGTTAATCAACGCTCACCGTTTGTTTAAAGCTATTGTTCGGTGCTTTTATATGATCCATGCTTTATCGAGACCTTTTTCTAAATTGAGCCGTTCTTGTTTACTTTCTATTGTACAGAACTATGGTCGCGAGATATAATGGGCTGTTATGCAAAGCGAGCCTCCCTGATGCTAATTCGCCGACATTACAGGTGTATGAGAGGTGATTGAATGGAGGACTCTGCGTTTGTCGTGTTATCATCGCCCTCTCGGGACCGCGTAGGGGTGCTTATCTCTGCAAAGCTTTTAGCGTCGTTAGAGATAATGCAACTCCAATCTAATTCGCACGTAATGAAGGAAATCTAGAGAATGAATTGGATCGCCCGGAAAGCCTACTTCGGGAGAAAATTCTATTTTATGTTACGGCCACCGTTAAAGTGATTGTGTGGTATAATTTTCTCGTTCGCTTTAAAGAAATCAAGCAAAAAGTTCGCAGTACATGGGATTTTCATTTCGCGTTAACTTTGTGACAGAATAATCCTGGCTGACTCGACACGTTTGTTCGCATAAAAGTTATTTCGAATTTTCATCTGCAAAAAATGAAAAACGTTTGCGGGATTACGTTAATTGGTTTCACCGTAAAATATCACAGATATGAGGAAAGTTGGGAAAAATTGATTAAAAAGCTAAGTCGCGGCGGTGAAAATAAAATGTTTTGCTTAATAAAGCCCGTGAATTGAATTGGAGAAACGTTGTTTTATAGAATTGCGAACGCCACAGCTGGTTTCAGTCACACCGACGCGGCGACGGCTCCAATTTGCTATTTCAATCCTTTGTGGCAGTTCCCTTTGTATCTCGCCCGGCATTCCTCGGACTCGCAAATATGTTACGTTGGGAAACAAGTCTTGGCGAACGACTTTTAATATAGTGCTGAACAAACTCAAACAAACCTTTGCAATCTACGTTTGTGTTTGATTTCAATCTGTCTGAAGTTTGTAGAAGAGATTAACTTTAAAAGCTTTAAAGGTCTAACTATTAAACTAAATATAAACACAATTGAAAATTAAAATAATTTCTACGAGAAATGCTTGACACTAAGATACTTAAAAGCAACGCCATTTGAACGACTATGTAATTTATAATTTTGAATATGATATACCTTGACTTCGACTTTGATATTATTTTCAAAGCACTCTTAATGTACTAACGCGCCCTACGGTTGTTTCCACTATCCTACAGTATCTAGATAAAAGTGGTCTATTTGTAAATCCAAGGTTTAAGCTCGATTCCAACTTAATTCAAATCCATTGAGCTTTTTCAGCGGAAAAAGTGAACAAACATACATTTACACACGCATTTTAAATAATAGAGCGAAACGTTATGCCACATTGCAGCTATCCGAGTCCCTGAGCTATCGCATATATGCATATTCAATTACTCTATTAAAATGTAATTCTTTGTTCCAGGTACGAAATGGAAAACTAGAGGACGATTGTGCAGTTTTTATACACATACATAAACATGATGGCAAGTGATATGTTGGTGGTGTTAGTGCTGGTGGTAGTGAGTGTGGTGAGTGGGAATGTGAACTCTACTGAGGAGGGCGGAGGGTCGAGAATGGCGTGGATGAGGGCCCTGCTCGACCACCACGACTGGGCGGAGGCTCTCGGCAGCGGGAACCTGACGCTCCAGCATCAGTGCCGGGAAGACTTGGTGACCTACTTAGCTGCCTTGAACAGTGGAAAATTGTGGGCCTCTAGAAGTGAGTATTCTTATTTCAATCGTTTATTTTTCATTTCTACACACGTATTACGACTATACGAGTACATAAGTACTAAGTAGGTATATTTCTACACGCGTGCAGGTAGTTATACTTTTACAAATGCGTTCATACTTACTTAAAACGGTTATTTTTTTTCTTTTTACACACATGTAGTAGGCATATTTCTACAAGTGTGTAGGTATACTTTTATTTTACACATGTATTCGGATATGACTGACTGTGCGTGTGAATGAAATTGTATGCAAATCCAATGGAATTAAACGGACGTCCAAACGTAATGAGAAATATTGATTGGCTAGTTTATTGCATAGTTTATTATTAGTACCATATAGAACCTTCTTACGATCGCTAAATATATTTACGATCAATCGAAACTTAGTAATCCCCAAACCCGAATGGTTATTGAATTTTCCAACTTTCCCATTTAGGTATAGTTTTATTGTCAAACCAATAAAAGCGACACTTCAACGTAACTACCTTTTGCAATTTATTATGGTAACAATAACAAACATTATTTAATATCCGGCTACGCTATAATGTTTGTTTTACGAGTAGATAAAGCTAGCTACCGGAACGTATTGCCTGCGCGCACATTAAGCTACCACGTTGCAAAGCGCGATTGTTATGGTATGGCTGTAAAGTTAACGTTACGTAAGGAGTGCAAATAAAATGAGAGCTGCGAAAAGCCTGGGGCGGTGGATGTTGCCGCCTCGTCTGAGGCGAGTAGGTCAGTGTCTGCTAACCAGTATAATGGAGCCGTGTTAGGCTCTATGAAATGGGCGTTAATTAACTTTCGTGATGGCCCTAAAATGTGTCTTGGCCTCTGGGGCCCTATTCTCAGCTAGTGAAATAATCTCGGTCACAGAAATATCTTGAGAGCGGGACTGACCGAGATAATCTCGAGCGGCCAAGGATAGGGCTTCTGATACTAAAGGCTGCCTTTCTCGATTTGTCCTTATCGAACGAGCTTAAGCCTCAACTTTGAGTTTTCGGACATCCTTTGTCACTTCATTTTTGATCGGCAGTCCCGAAGCCATGTTTGCGGCACAATCTTTACCCATCCCTTCCATCCGATTGCTTTTCATCCGAGATCGACAAGTGATTTCACAGATTAGAATCATTGATATTACAAAGGGTTTAAATCAATAAAATACGAAGCACATCAACGATTTTGAATATCTATTATAGTGCTTTTCATTGTTGTCTTTGTGTAAAGTACCTACTTTTCGGTCAGTATTTTATGGTCAATCTAACACCATAGACAATATAATCCACTCCAATAGTTATTAGGAATATTGATCACGTGTTCATAAGTTAGATGTACAATATAATATTGTATCCCATTATTTTCCCTTCCTGTGATTTGTTTCCTCGATAGGTTAACCTCTAGGGAGCGGCTCGCTCGATTACGGTCAAGTACATCCATGAATCGTTGGATAATCTACGATATTTCCCGCTACGATACTTGCGACCACTTCACAGATATCGTCTTCTTTATTTTCCGCTGGTTTGAACGTGACTGTGGTGTGAATTATTTGCAGTCATGAACTCCGTATGAGAGCAAGCTTTAAGCTGGTTTTAAACTACATATTCGTTCTATCAACTTATATTGTACCCACATACAATCTCGTGCACCTACAGTATTTATCCTTAGCTTTTCTAAGGTAGGTAGGTTCTGCTTTGTGTAGACCATACGTGACTCTTTCAAGGCAAATATATGATTAAACATCTTTTAAAGCAGGGTGACGAGCGTATTGCTATGGTGTGCCACGCAGGGTCTTGAATTGTTCAGAGTTCATTCATTCTGGGAGGCGCGGACCTGTTTATTGGCAAACATCAGGCAAACGATTTTTTCGTGTCATGACTCAATTTCATACAAAAAAAACTGTTTTATAGATTACGAGATCAATGTATGCGATGTTTAATAAGTGTTCAATTTATATAATGTTCAAAATTCTTCAACAAAAATGCCCCAAACGGGACTCCAAAATCCTACTTACAGCAATCATAGTCAAAAAGTTGACTTTAAACCACGACACGGAGCTGTAATGTCTAACTTTCAGCAAACATGATCATAATCAATTACATAATCATCTCTAATAAAATCTCTGTTTTGCATTCTTGATATTAGTGAAGCGCTAGCTCATAGTACGAAAGCTGCCATAAATAATTAAAAGCTTAAAAGCTCAACTGACTACGTAATTTCTTTAAATATGTACGTTAATCCACAGTGGCATAATTGAAATGGAGGCTAGTCGAGTTTGTGCAGGTTAGATTTCAAACGAGGATCATATTGTTTTATTTGACTTAAATTTAAATACTAACTTTATGTTTCGAATTTCGAGAACAGTGAAATATACGATGTAAAACCGGGTAGGCACAAAAGATTCTACAAAATTTGAGATCCTTCAAAATAAATAAAAAGCCAGTTTCAAATGTTGATTGTCTAAATTGTTTGTATTGAAGAATGGAAAGTTCTCTATTGTGATTTCTAATTAAGAATGAATAGGGAATTAAGTTTAAATGAAAGTAAAATTGTAAGCGCTTACTTTAGTGATTAGCTATTTATTTCTTTTAACAGCCACTTTTACGCTTAGTGAAAAAAATTAACACTAATCAATTCAGTATTTGCATAAAAACCTGTGAAAAAGATTGACGGTCCCCGGGCTTGTAAATTAAACTTAACGAAAAATATTTTCGTAGTATTTTAGTAGAAGTTTTCACAGGCCGAGTGGCTAACCCTGGTCACACTTTCAAGTCCGTTAAAAGATAATTTAAGCACTTAGGTGTTAATGTAATTAATTTGAAAACTTTCTATCTCTGCGTCGCTACACCTCTCGAAACAAATGTTTTAGTTGGGATACTAAACTTTTGGAAGGTTGAATCCCTTGCGATAAGATTTCGAGAAGGTGTTTAAAGCCGACAGAAACTTTGGGACAAGGACTTTGGAGCTCAAATGACCTGGAAAGCTCTTCCAAGATAATATCGGCCTACAGGGTTATAAGTTAAGATATGCTCAGCCGAAAGGGGCTCAGAGTACTCATCATTATGAACAACTTTTACTATGGAATCCATACGGAATTCTCAAAAAAAAATAATCAGCTGTCCCATAGGAAAATGTCAGTCACTCTCGACAAAATTTCGATTTCCGGTTGGTCGCATGGTAATAGTTGTTCATATTAATAAATACTATCAGTCCTTTTCAGCTTAGCGTACCCTTTTCTTATAACATAAGCATAAGACGGAAATTGTGACTCCAGTTTGATTGTAAAGACAACCGCTTTTCGTTGACCCTCGTTGATCCTGGAATTCTTTTTCCTCCGAGCATCGATCCTAAATAAGTAGATACGGGTCTGTTAGATTCTTGTGTTATACAGGGTCAACTCTAAAAAGGCTAAAGGTCTTTAGCAAACGGCTTCTATTTATTGATCCAAGCAACTTTCGTTCTACAACTTTCGAAAATTCACAAAAAATCAGCTGTTGCATACATTTTGTCCAACGTCAATGAACTTTTTATATAGAACAGCTGATTTTTTTTCGTGATTTTTTGTTAGTAGAACAAGATAGGTAGGTATAGGTATCTTAGTGAATAGTTATCGTCTAAGTCTGCGCGCTTTATCTTCGACCACATAGTCGCTTACTAACAGGCGAGTTGGTAGTCAAAAATAGACTAGTTCACGACAAAAAAATAAAATTCAGAAGTTATTCGGTTCAACAGGCTGCCTGTGTTCAAGTATGTTAGGGTTTTCAGTGTTATAAAGTTGAACCTGTATACGAAATCGTCCCAGGAAGTGGTCCGAAGCAAATGTAGCTAAATGAGTGTGCTTAGATGAATGAATTGCGGCGCTAACCGGCCTACTTAGAGCTGAACACTTGGGCCCGTGTTATTTACGAGGCTTTAGTAGCTGCAGGCGTTTTTATTATAGTTTTCTATCCTGCCTTAGATGGATGGAACTCTTTATTGCTCACGCCGGAAATTACAAACAACAGGATAATAACAACAAATAGTGCAACAACTGGCGGCCTTACTCAATAAGTTGAAAAAAAAAACATTAAAATATTTAGTTAAAGCAATAAATAATTTATAGCAATAATAAAACTCTGCTTTTCTTGCTTAGCAGTTTAAAAATCAAAATAGAACAAGTTAGGTATCATTAAAAGATCAACAAAAAGATTACTTAAATGCCTCAGAATAAAAACAAATGGTAAACATATCACAAATCATTTGACTTTGATTTGATTTCATCGCTTTGATAACCAAAGTGAAAACTTATAAGATGAAAAAGTTTTAAGTCTTTTGGCAGATAAAAATCAAAAATATTTTATTTTATATTTTTCAATTACGTTTCAATAACATTCCGATAAAATATAGCTAGGTATCTATTTGTGTTTAGCTTTATTGAATTTGGCAGCGAATCGGCAATGTGATGGAATCTATAAACATAAACATGGTTTAAAGATAAGTGGCAAATTGGAACGAAATCGGCTTTAGCGAGGCCTCTCGTTATTTCTCCTTTGTCTGCCAGGCACAGACTATATAAGCAGTAGAAAGTTCGTACCTATAACCTATTTGCGAAAATAATACGCTAAAAGTAGCCTAAACTCATCAGTTGGGTCGCTTCTGGATTCTAAGGCATAGATAACATAAATAAATTGATTGTATTTTGTTCAAAATATATGGTGTCAGTAATAAAGAGTTTGTCTACGTATCCATCAATTTCGTGCAACCCAATCGTTAGCGCCATTACTTATCTCATCTTGTGCACAACGCGGTCAATTGTATGCTAAAGATCAATTTTCTGCATCTGCGATCTACTGGTTTTATAATTTTTATATACAGACGACCGACCCCAGGTGTGCCACCCGTGCCCTCTGCCTTCGTCTTGGAATACAATTTTAATAATTTGTTTCGTGGACTTTACTAGATTTTCTATTTATTTTTCGTCTGAATAAACACATTCGCATAAAATTTTAAGGTAAAATGCTAACAAATTAATAACTAATCCGCTTTAAACTCGTATAACGCTGTTATGATAAGGTATTAGCTACATTAAAATGCAAATCATTTTAAAGCTAAGTTTGCAGAACTCAACACCATTACAAAGTTTTATGAAAAGGTCGCATAATTCAAATATCACAACATTATGATCATGTCGCAGAGTTCCGTAACATTTCCGCGGCTCCCACAATTTGACAAGGGACAACAGTATCATTTCTCACGTGATAAACTATTCCATTTTTCGGAACCCTTTGCTTCATAAATCACGCTCGGGTTCATTGTTTGTTAGGGCGCACTACGCACCTGGTTTCGCGAAAATTCGTGCCTTTTCTTAAAAGCTGACAACCCTGTTTAGCCGTGACATCGGTCGCTGATTTTTGCTGCGTCACTTTTGTAGGTAATGTCTACGTCGGTCATCCTTAGAATTTCCTTCGGGATTGAAGTATAATTTTTAGTGTTTCGGACAAAGAAAAATGGTTTCGGATATTGTGTGACGTCTGACATACTATTAACGTGATGGATGTCACACAAAATCGAATTACTTACGATGTTATATTTACAAAAGTCATAAAAACAACTTTATAGAGCTTTACCTTTTTTTAAGCTTAATTACTCTATAACTCTAAGCTACAATAATATTTTGAATATAAATATGTTTTTTTCTACCCAAAATCAGGCAAAAATGACTGAATAGATTTCCACGAAAGTTTTGGAGATGGCTTATACAACATTTAATACATAAGCCACTTTTTACTTCAACAAAATGAACGATTTCTGTAGGACAGCAAATAGTGGTTCGTTCCATATAATGTCTAGATGTTTCTATATTATGATTTTAAACTGTACAAATTCTATACGTTTGATGGTATATTTAATGTGACATTGCTGGAGTTGTGAAAACTCTTCACAAGAGCCACAAACAAGAGTTGAAGTTGAACTATAATTATAATTATAGGTACTATAATTATGTCTAGATGCGGACACATATAAACCAGTGTTTCAATTATTGCTCGGTGTAATTTATTTCCCACGAAATACGAGCCGACCTCTCTCTCGAGCTCGACAAACCACGGAACCGTACTCCGTATTCTTAGCAAATATTTCACAAAGAAAGAGAGCCAAGAAAATATTAATTCCTCTTTTTAATTAACACACCACTTTGGGTCAGCGTTCTCATTAAAATGTAACTTTTTCAAACCCGGAAATCGTGTTAAAAAACTTGTAAAATTCGGTTTCGACTAAAAATTTCGATTCTGTAGAAAAACGTTGTCGCACTCAACAAAATGTATTGAACAACGATTATCAAGATTTTACTATGACAACTAACGTGGTTTTTGGCACAATTTGTTAATAACACTATCCGGCTTAAATAATATTATACGTTAGTACTTAGGTAATGTCTTGATTATAACAAAATGTCATCACGGTACAAGAAAAAAGACATGACTATAAATTTTATTCTGATAACTATTTCGGGCCTATTAACATTTGAATAATAACTTTAACAGCAAATTGACTTCTGTCTTCAATAGTTAATAGTGATAGACGTTTTTCAATTTGCATCTATAAAAACGCGTCAACAAAAGCGATCACGACGTTAACAGCTAAATGTATGCAAAATCGTCCATTACTGTGCAAACAGCCTCTTGGAAAGCTATGTAGTTAAAAATCAGGGCGTTTTCTTTGTTTTGTAGAACAATAGCCGTATAGCTTGAATAAGTGTTCAGAAAGTATGCTAGTATTATTTTTATATTGGTCTCAATTTGAGTTACGATGTCGATACAAGTCAATGATGTCAAATCGATTATACCGTTTTCTAAAGAGAACTTTTATTTTAAAAGCTCTAAAATAGGTGCCATAAATTTAGACCAAATGATAATCTTAATTGTTTTATCGCCAATAAATTTGCGTTTAAACACCAACTCGCCGGTTAGTTGTCAAATGTTGTATTGTTTATTAACTATTTTTAACCGACTTCAAAAAAGTTATCAATTCGACTGTATGTTTTTTTATTTTAATTTTTTTATGTTTGTTAAGTACCTCATAACTTTTGACTGGGTGAATCGATTTTGATGATTCTTTTTTATTAGAAAGCTGACGCTTCCCATTTGGTCCCATTTCCATGATTTAGTCCAGTTCTGATAATGGTATCCATGAGAAAACCATATAAGTCTTAAATTTGCATTAAGTACGTGCGCGACAAATAGATGAATAACTCAATAGTCGGTCTCTTGAAGTCGGTTTTTGTTTTTTGTTTTGTAAAAATAATGTTCTTGTTTTATGGTAGGTTTTCGTTTGACCGCCATCTTGCCTGATGATGAGCAATGTTGCGGACTATGATAGAGCACACTTGCCAGCTGATTGTTGATCTTATTACCGATCCTATTTCATTTTAAAATTGCTCTCAAATCTAGCGAGAGTCACTGGGGCCCTATTCTCGCGAATAAGATAATATATTATCTCGGTCACTCTCACTCTTGTTAGAAATGTCATGCGAGTGAGAGCAACAGAGATAATCTCGAGACCAATCGACACCAACGCTGACATAACCCAATAAGCATTTTAAGAATTCCACAAAGAAATCCAACGACAACCTGTACCCACTTTCCTTCGGTTATCCTTACATCATTCACAATTCAAGGCTATGGGACCGGTTCACTTCACAACTTTCCAAAGTATTCTACTTGCCATGGACCCGGTTACATCACACCCTGGGGCCTTATTCTTGCGAGTAAGATATTGTCTCGGTCACTTTCGCTCTCATTAGAAATGTCATGAAAGTGAAAGTGACGGAGATAATCTCGAGCGCCCAAGAATAGGACCCCTGGCGCGGGCGGGAACTAGTTTACTTCTAGTCAATGAATTTGTAATTGACCTAGTTGTTACTTTGACGTGAAAAATAGAAATTGTTGGGGAAGGTGTAGGGTTGCCAGTTTTATTGCGCATTTTCCCCAACTACGGCGAAGCAAAATGGAGGGTTATATAAAAGTTGTTTCAAAAGCCATCATCAGCATCACCTCGTAAATATCCACTATTCAGAAAAGTTTGACCACAAAACTATCTTTAAATCTCTGCATCCAATTTCTATTGTTCCACGCAAGTCACTCCTAACCATAGCGTTATACGAGTACCATAACTACATAAGTCATATTATATCTAGGATAACAGTTGATAAACATCTAAGAAAGATTGTGCGAATAATTTATGGCACAGCTGGAACCTTGGCGCAAGATTTGCTACGACCTAATGAAATTGTTGTACGAGGTACCACTAAGTAATTAATTAAGTATGGGCCGAGTGGTTAGTCCTGGGGTCAGAGGTTATAGGCCACCTGTAAGGTGACGGCTTACTGTGTTACCACTAAATAAATTGACTGCTGCTACGAAAACTATCGAAACTGCAAAATCACAATTTTTGCATTGTGCCAGTTATGCGAATTTTTAATATACTGTTTGGAAAACAAAGATGTCGAAGGACAACCTGACCAACAAAATGGTTGCTGAATCAGTTGTTTTTAATAATCAAACAAATTAGCATTTAAATAAGTTAAAACTATTCTGAAATTGGTCAGTGAATAAAAGCTTTTATTAATATAGGAAAGCTAATAATAATTAAAAAAATTACATAATTATTTGAAATCGAAAAAAATTTAAGTTACACATTTTGACTTTTAATTTAGGTCAAATTTTGAGTATAAATTGCTCTCCTGTGAAAAACGACATTTGCAGTTTTGACTGTGTTCGTAGGGACACAGTCAAATTGAAAATATCACAATTAACATTGTGATATTTTCAAAATGCATCGTAGGTAAAAATATCAATTACTTTGTAAGCTGACTTGAAATGATATTACTGGTCATAAAAAGATAATTCAAAATTATCTTCTCGTTTCTACCGTTGCTTTTCAAATATTCAGTATATAGCAGGTGGAAAGGTCAATGAAGCCACTAGCATTCCGGGAGAAAGTCATAACAATAACTGTAGGTATATATGTGTGTATGTGTAGGTACCTACGTACCTAGTTACACGGCCGAGCTTCTCGGAACGGAGTCGTTTTCGTGAAATTGCATCACATCGCATGTTCTATGTAAACTGCTATTTCCCTTGGTACATTATATATTAGTACAACGTTTTAAAACCCATTACTGTATTTTGGATCGAGTGTAATTACTGTTTTCGGCCTGTCTTTTAAATGGTACAATTTTAGTAAAGTATTGGAAATAATCTAGGCTAAACGTCGAGTATAGGTACATAAATACATGTAGTGCATATTTATAAGCATTACGGGAAAACTAAAAAATGTATACCTACTAAGAATAAGACTAAAAAAATGGTTTTACTAAGAAGCGTGACCAAAGAAAATAATTCGACGCGGGCGCCTGCGCACACGCACGCGTTGAAGTCTTTTTACTCTACTGCCTGAATCGATTTATGCCTAAGTGGTATCGTTAATATACTTACACTATATCAAGTGTAATGGATGGCTATAAACGTTTTATTTTATTCTCTTGTTTTACAATTATTATGATACTAAAAACTCTGCGAATTCTGTAATATCTTACGTAAAAACTACTTAAGTACAAACGAACAACAACAGGTGCGTTCGATTTGGGATCGATTTCAGTTAAAAACACCATTTTTGCTCACAACCGTTTCCATAGGTAAACGCGTACACATGCGGACGGCGTTTTTATCTGTTTTCGATCTCAAAAAGAACGCATCTAACAACGTTACTCTGCACTTTACGCACCGAAGTCGGATTAGATCGATGACTTTACGATGGTTCCTTTATTACTGTTTCGTGTTTCTCTTTATTACAGTATCAGTATTATAATTAAACTAAATTATCTACTGTACTTGATATTGCGTTAAATACTTTTCTTTCTTTACTTACTAAAAATAACCCTTACTTACTATATACTTACTCCTTACCTTACTCTTTTAAAGCCTTGAGCCACTAATTCCTTCAACCCCGAGTGAAGCAAACGTGCAATTTCTTTCTTCTGTCTAATTAAAGCTGCAACGTTCTTAATCTTCGTCTTCTAACTGGTGCACATCTTGAGAAGATGAATAGGCTCAAAGGCTCCGGCTGCGAGCGCCGGCACGAAGCAAGCGCCGTGGCGCTGCATACCCGGGGCTAATGCCTGAATAATGCAAATCTGTTATTCAATCAGCCATAGAGAAAACGCTGACTAAGGAATAATGTGTCACGTGGACCGTATTTTAAAATTAAAATTATAGAGACTTAGTTTAAACAGAGACTGAACTTTTTAACTGAGACCTCGCGATTTTTAAATCTCTGAAATAATTTAACTTTAAAATTTACTTCTAAAATAACAAATGTTAAATAGGCATAAACAGAGTAGAAAATCACAAATAAAAAATAAAGCTCAAGTCACTATCCGCGGGTTAGAGTACCCAAAAGGCTGACGACGTTACCTCGTTGAATAGTAATACTAATTCTCTGGCCGAAGTTACAAACCTAAATTATATTTGCATACTAGACTAGCTGTGCTCCATGGTTTCTCTTTTTTTTTGCCTAAACCATCCCTGTATGAGGCAAACAAAACGAAAAACAAATTGATTTAGCTTTTTTCGAGTTTTCGAGAGTAACGAACAATGGCAATTGATATTTACGTACGAAAAGAGTGAAATATAGGTACGTATACTTAAATAAATAACTTCAAGCGTAAATAACCTCTGTGACTATTTCTGCCGTTACCTTATCCACAACAATTCAGGCATGCTTGCTATTAATGCAATGAAATTTCGACTTTGATATTAGCATAAGTAACTACTTAGCACTCTTTTACTTAGTACTCTGTTACTAAGCTACAATGCATGCTCTATTCGTAAGGAGCTTTGTGCTGGGATGTTTACGTTTTATACTGCAGATAAAGTGCTGCACTGTATCTTGCTTGCTTACTACATTGTTCAATAAAATAGAAGACTTTATTGCAAACTAGATTACAAGAATTGCTAATTGAAAAAAATCACTGAAAGGGATCGAAATTATAGTCGGAATATCTGACTCAATAATAAATAAATAATATAACATAATATACTCAAGAATATACCCCCGTGTTTTAGCAAAATAAATCACTTTTAAAATCGTAAAGGGTAAATGGTTAATCCTGGTGTCAGAATTTTCAAGCCGCCTAAAGGCTGCTGAGATGGCTTGGCGGTTGTTCCCGTGGTTTTTATTTAACAAACTAGCTACGCCCCGCAGTTTCACCCGCTTTTTCCTGGATAAAAAGTAGCCTATGTGTCAATCCTGATCATAAACAACCTTCGTTCCGAATTTCATGTAAATCCGTTTAGCCGTTTTTGCGTGAAAGAGTGACAAACGACAAAAAGTGACGAAGTGACAAAAAACATAATATATCCATACATTCTTACAAACTTTCGCGTTTAAATCATTTAGTTGGATAATCGGGACCTACAATTTAACTTTTCATCTGATCCACGATAGCGCTCAGTTGTTCGCCATTCGCGGTCTTACGACGACTGACTGTCGTCCGTTGCTTAACTTTGGTGATCGGTTATGGACTTATAGTCGAGCTACGCTACGAGCTCTCTACTTCTGACTAATCTTCAGTATTGTTAAATTCTAATCATCTATTCTACTAGTAGTTCTGGAGAACGAGAACTTTTTTGCGACAATGACTGTCTTTTGTCTTGACAACCTCTTGACCGATTTTATTCATGTTCAAAATTCTTATTTGGAAGTAGATTCCAAACATGCCTGCAAAATTTATCAAAATCGGCTTTTAAATGGCGCTGCAGCAAATTTTGAGAGAAATTACCCCCCGAAAAAAAATCCCTACGACAAAAAATTAAAAATCGTGGAACCTATTGGTATACCAAGTTTCATCAAGATTCGTTATAAAACACGCCCTGTACGCGAGTACCAACATACAAACAAACAAACATCCGGACACGCTTCTCTCGCTTCGCTCGCTCGGTCAATAAGCACTAAATTGTATCCTTCTTACTATAAATGGAGAAGATCTAATTTCAGTTGAGCGTCCGTCGTCATTGCCACGTCGCGTCTCGGCTCTGTTCGCTAATGTTTTAATAATGCAAACTGGTATTCCATCACGCTCCCGGCTATTCGGCTAAGCTTCAGCTGCTTCGTACTCGAGGAAATTGTATTTCGATCGGGGAAAATATGAGAATGAAAGATTATTATAAGATCAGGATGATATATCGAAATCAGGTTAGAAGAAGTTTAGTTTTTAATATTGCGGTAAGAGTCTTTTTGAAGTCGTGTCTTCTTTTATTTTTAGTTATGTTTTTAATCCAATAATCTAACCATGGTAACACTAAAGCTATCGAAAAATACTAAAAGTTAATAATAAAACCAAGAATACATCGGGCATGTTTTAAAATTATATTTAAAATACAACTCAATCAATATAACTATTAACTTTAAATTAGGCGGCTCAAATTTATTTATAGAATTATCCGTTAGCAAAATTCATTCATTGAACTAGCGACTAATTGACGAGTAGGCTATTTTGAGCGTCATATTTTCGTGACAAGGGTACATAGTACGAGTTATCTACTGACTCTATAGTCTTTGACAAATACTTATTACGCAAGTCATATGTAGGTACAAGTAGGTACATATTTGTCTCTTTCCTTTGAATACGCTCACCGCTAACTTTACAAATTCATAACTGAAGTTGTACAAGAGTAGCTCATTTTAATAACTGGTAGATATGTAAAGGAGCCTTTCTAATTAGTTCATGTGCCTACATTATGACTTTAATATATTAATTAATTACATGTTAATTACTTTCTTGAGACATTAATTTTAATATGAAGTAGCTTACAAGTGTGAGCATGTCTACAATAACATTTCTCTGACTTGAAGTATTTTTGCTGAATTTTGTTATTTTATTTGAATCATTAATCTGCTCGTAATTTTTGGGATTTAGTTAAGTGCGATCATTCTTGCAAGTAATGTGTTCCAGTAACTTATGTTTATTTATTTTGCATAATTTTTATGAGAATTTATGAATAAGCTTTTAATAATTGTCCCGTTTGTCTTTCATATCTTTGCAAATTTTTACGCCCACTTTTTTGGACAGGCTTTATCGATAGATACGTGTCAAATGAACCTAATTTACTTTTCTATTTTTTAAAGATGAAACAAAAATAAAGTGCAAAACCAACTGGTTTTGTTTTGAATCGTTAATACAGTTGTGGTTGTCGACAACATCGTAAATCAAATTTTGCGACAAATAGATGCAAATTCGTATGCACAAACCTGACAACTCAGCATAATTTCGGTAGAATTCGACATTCGACTAACTTCAGAAATCCCATTCTAGCGAGTCAGATATTACCTCGGTCACTGTCGCTCTCATTCGAAATGTCATGACAGCAAGAGTGACCGAAATAATCTCGAACTCCCAAGAACAGAGCCCTAGCTCACAAGTTTGCGGATTTGCAAATAACTGATAACTGCGATAACTTGCTACAACTTGCAATAACTTCGCCGACGTGCGGCCCGTGACATAACTCGCCACGAGCCACTTGCGCAAGGCTGCGCATAACGAGTAAATCGCTAATTTCATAAGTAACCCGTGAAAGTAACCGATTCATTTCACTCGCACGCACCGCGACGGTGTAGTGCAATGCAGTGTGTCATCTCTAGACAGGCAATTTTTGCTAGTCATCGTCGCAGGTAAATGGGCAATGATTGAGAAACGCTGTTATGTATGTACAGTGAAGAAACTGCGAAAAAAAAACTACTTTGCAAAACTGAATTTAATTTAATACCTACTTATGACGCAAGGTGGCTTTTGGTGAGACAAGTATAAATTACTTACATTTTTTATTACAAGACAGAAACTACTAATGTCAGAGCTTCTAGGTCACCTGAAGGCTGCAGACATGCCTTGGTGGTTGTTGGTATAAGACAAACAACCGCGAACTACATTTTAACGTAAGATCCGATTCAAGATAGCGGTCAGTTCTAAACGCCCCCTGTGATTATCCGTCGAAAAGTGACCGTGTCGTCCGTTGCTTAACAATGGTCACCATAACTAAGGCACTGTCACAATAAAAGTGCCGCACAAACGATCACACAATGAGTCGCCAAGTTGACCGACACTTTCTTGTCGAACAGAGTTGTGACATAATCTCTATTGATCTTACACTACACTGACCCTATTCTTGGGCGCTCGAGATTATCTCCGTCACTCTCACTCTCATGACGTTTCTAATGAGAGCGACAGTGACCTAGAGGTAATATATCACTTGTCAGAATATGGCTCCAAATCCACTGCCGTCGCGTTTCGCATTGTGGTATGACCGCTAAATGTGCTAATAAGACGTCGCTTTCTATGAACTATTTTTAAGGTTCCGTACCAAAATCGTATAAAGAAAGTATCTTGTGGTAAGTACTTACAGTATCTATTTACAAACAATAACAAAAGCGGCCAAATAGATTATCTCGCATCATAGTTAAGAGCACTCTCAATTAAGTCAACTTACAAAGAGAAAAACTAAATAAAATTTCATTTCTACAGAAAGATACACAGATACGTTTCGTTCACCCCATTTTTGCGTCGAAGCTAACCTCGTAACCGCTGTGACCCAAAATGCTCCACCCATCTAATTTTCAAGCGTACATTTAATTAATTAACAGCACTACCACATTTCCACGTCCAGTTCCTATTAATTAGAGCTGAGTTAACACTGGCATAAAATCTATCGACGAGTTCATTGCAAACACTACTGGTTCAATGTTTACAGTAAGCTATGCGTGTTCCTCAGATAAACCAGGTAAAAAGATGAAACATTGGTTTGTTAGTTAGTCTACCTAGTTCCTAGTTGCCTGAAATAAATAAATTATTATTATTTATAATTTACTAGCGGCCCATCCCGGCGTCGCACGGGTGGACATTGTTCTGAAAAAAGATTTCCCGCTTTTATGTTGAATTTTTTTCTGAATTTTCTTTAAACCTTTTGCTATAAACCTCACGGAGCCCGAGACCTTTCCAACGAAAGCAAAACCGTGGAAATCGCTTCGTGCGTTCTGGAGTTATAGCGTCAGGAAGGAAAACCCGACTTATTTTTATATAGTAGATTTATTTGTATTTGGGTGAAGCCAAGAACTCTTCAACTCTCGCGCGTACGTACACAAGCTCTACAGTGCCGCGAGTACAGTATTGGTATGTCAATGCATGCGTCTTGTGTTCGTTCGCGTGAAAGTAGAGGAGTTCTTGGCTTCATCCAAATCTAACGCAGTGTTCCATCTTCCTACATAGTTTTATCTGAGACACGTTCCATTTCCCACGGCATTCAGTGACAGCACTCAACTCAATTAATGTTAACTATATCATAACACGATCGATTTAGTCCGGTAATGGAGTTTGTGCGCAGTATTTTGATGATCCGTCCCGGTAACGGATGCCTACATAATGGAGACCTACTGGCATACCTACAGACCATATAACCTGTTGACAGATCATAATATCTATTTCCGTCCAGCGGAAATGATACTCGAAGAGCAGAATTACCAATCGTCTATGAAAAAGCTAATACCTACCTAAGTCAAATTGCATAGGCCAAGTGGTCAGAGTTTTTTGGCCGCCGCCTGGAGGTCCTTTGACATGGCTTTAGTCTATGATCAGCAAAGCTTAGCATAGTAAATTTTAGTGCCAGCTAAACCTAGCGAGTGTAGCGCCGACCAATCGTAAACGCGTATACTTAGCTCGTCCTGAGACCGTCGCTGTAAGTTGTATGCTGTAAGTTGTTGTAGGTGTAGAGGTCTCGGGTTCAATTCCCGGCCGGGCAGATGTTTGAATGATGAATTTAAAATTTCTGGTCTGGGTGTTAGTTGTCCTTGTCTTTGTGTGTTCCATGGCATCCCCGACACAGGGTATCCTAGCGGGGAGCTATGAGTGTGAAACGTTTATTTATTCACGTTTATTTTATTTGCGCCATGCGCCAGGGCTAGGCAATCTGGCATACCTAATCTGATTAATGCACGGTACGTGTGTCGCAATGGACGATGTCTTATGAGGTTACAGCGCGGCGAGTAAATGCCACCGATGTCGTCAATGCAGTTGCTAACAAGACCTCGCAACTCTTATTTCTTCGGAACCCTCTAACTCTAACCGATTCGGCTTATACTCGAATTTAAAAACTGTATTGGTATTAAAAGCGTAATCGATTCAACAGTTCCTATATATACAAGACTAGCTGCGCCCCGCGGTTTGACCCGCGTTTTCCGTGATAAAAAGTAGCCCATGTGTTAGTCCAGACCATGAACAACCATTGTTCCAAATTTCATGTAAATCCGTTCAGCCGTTTTACGTGAAAGAGCAATAAACAAACTCACAAACTTTCGCGTTTATAATATTAGTAGGATACAAACATACAAAGTTAATACCTACATTAATCAATTCAAGATAACTACTACTTGTTTACAAGTTAAACAAAAAGACGATGTTAAAATAAATGTAGTTGTTATTACGACAGAGAAATAGTTTCTCTTTGTTTTTAACTAGCATCCTTGTAACAAATGAGGTATTTGCCTTCATTATAATATTTATCAAAGATATTATCATTGCGGTTTACAATGTAAATTCCGACTAGTTAGGTTCATTTATAATAACATTTTCGCAAAGTAATTACTATATACATACATATATGTATAATTATATAGGTACTAGCTTAGTATACCTAGATCATGTAGAGCAATCGTTGCGATTTGTAATTTTTACCCTCGACACCAAAATTATAATGAGGGGTGTTGTAAGTTTAATAAAGTAATAATAAATCGTGTATCATGTGCGTGGCATTGTAGCTTTTAAACGGCTGAATCGATTTTAATTAACATTTTTTAAGGTGATTTGACTCGAACAAGTCACTCTTGAACTTGAGTGTTCTTAGATCGTCAGGAAAATTGGTATAGCTGATTGAAAATTATCAGCACTTCTCTACTCGTTTTATTTTTATACTGGCTACGCCCCGCGGTTTCACCCGCGTTTTCCGGGATAAAAAGTAGCCTATGTGTTAATCCAGACCATGAACAACCTTTATTCCAAATTTCATGTAAATCCGTTCAGCCGTTTTTGCGTGAAAAAGGAACAAACAAACATACGTTCTTACAAACTTTCGCGTTTATAATATTAGTAGGATTTTTAAGTCTCAATACTTGTTATTGTAACCGCTGAAAGAAAATGCATTTCCAAACGTTAAAATCACGCTCCAGTTGCTTACGCGTGGCCTGTAATATCATACGTATTGTTGCAATAACTGTTAGTTTATTGAAGTTCCGTTCTTGAAATACTTGGCTATAAAAATACAGCGTAATAAAAAGTAATAAATATCTACTTAACTGTTAGTTACATTGTTAGTGTTCCTCAATGGATGGAGAATCGTTGCACACACGAGATTGCAGTGGTAGCGTAGCGTGGGTTGGCATCCAAGGCGGCTATCCATCGAGCAATAAAGCAATATAATTCTATCTCAATAGGAAATTATGTTTGAAAGTAAATAAAATAAAGTTGCGATATTTCATCATCATTCACAGTCTTTTTTATTACACTGTTGGGTATAGGCTTCTCTCTTACTAATGATTTACGATCGGCTATCATCTGCTTCGTCGGTCATCTTACAGGCCACTAACACTCGTTGATACATACTTTGATAATTAATTATAATATTAAGTATAGGTACAGGTAAAACAGATAGATACTAGAGTAGGTAGGAGGTAAGGAGTAATTCTTCTGTAAGTCTTTTCTGGTTGTTCGAGTAAGTAAAGTTGACGTTGTCACCTCTTGATGCTTGGCTCTTGATGCAGACCGGCCTTACCATACTTAAGTTCATGTAGACAGGGGCGGCGGAGAGAGGTTTTCTTTCTGTTGCCACTATCTACATTCTACATATATATATCCTTTAATAAGACGTATGGTTTAATTCTAGGATTTGGCAAACAAACTGCCAACCTAATCATGCATCCACGTCAAGGAACAGGTGTAGGACAAGCGCAAAAAAAAAACAGGGAAGATGAAACGAATACGAACTCACGGGCAACAGCTAGCTTTTGAAATATCGTCAACACGTTGATTATACGAAATTTCAAAATTATTTTAAACCTAATAGCGTCGCTCTGATAACTCTTCAAATGATACGTAATACGCACCTACCTGTGCACTCGTATAAATAGATGTCATCACGTACGGTAACTCACACATTTCGCCGAGTTTAATGGTAATTTGATACTTGAAAGGTGCGTGAGAGATCGTTAACCGTCTTTTGATGTCAGCGTCGAGAATTTGCGTACCTACCTGTGATATATCATTATTATATTAGTGTGTATATTTAATTATATTTTTGGTAGATATATTGTAGAAACGTGGTTTGTTTTGCGTGGTGTGTTTGTATATTATACAGAGATTAAGTTAGTATGTTTACAATAAGTAATATTCGGGACTATTGATCCGATTTTAACAATTGTTTTACTAACGGAAAGCTACATTATCACTGAGTTCTATAGAACTCAGTGATAATGTAGCTATAGGTTTTGGACGACATACGAAGTTCCAGGCATCACCAAATACCTTATAAACTATTTTATTCAATGTAATGGGTATGAAGCGTTGACACATAGATGAAAACGTACTTGACACAGAGTATCCCACACACAGTAACGTACTTAACGTAATGGGTTGAGTACACATGACGAGTGCAGTGGCGAGACAGTAAATGGGCACACTCGGGCGAGCAAACAAATCATGTTTCCAGTGACTGTCTCGCCTCGTCAAAATAATTATACAAACCGAGTAACCGCCGAAGGCACTGTACTCGTTACGTGTAATCAACCCCTTACGTCTTATTGTAAGTAGCTACCTCCTTTCCTAACTGTAGGTACGTGAGTACACAGCGGATCATATACCTACGTTTTCAACCGCTATATAACCGCATCCAATCACACCCTAGCGTGTGGTTTGCACTTCAAATTGCATCAGAGAGCAACGAAACTGCGCACCGTATAGCCGAAATCAATCAACGGACGCCACACGAATCATTAAAAACACAGACCACATAACTAATAGACAGCTCGTACTTATCTCTCTCACTAAAATGTTATTCTTCAAATAGGATTTGCTTGTCAATAGGATCGCCAATGATTTTCTGGCTCTTCAAACTGGGCAATTCTAGGCGAGAACACAGACTGCTTGAATGAATTTTGAGGAATTACGAGCCTTATTTATAAAGACTGCTCAATGTTAGTTATAACTTAAAAGTCTTCGTCCTATTTTCGCACGTGGCATTTTAGGTCAGCAAGAAGTTATCGGACCATTTTAAGCAGTGTCTAACTTTAAGCAATATTTACTCGTATAAGTCAGGCACCATATCGTTAGCGCAATATTTCCTCGTCCTATTATTGTGAGTTGCATTTCACACACAATTTTTCTGCTTGCGCGATCTTCTAGTTTTGTTAGCTTTGATTAAAAACAATTAACGCCTCGTGATGAGGAAAATGACGCTAGGTATTACCGGTGAGTACAAGCTTTGTGTGGTAATATTAGCTACGAGCTCGATCCGGGTAGGGTGTGGCAACTTCGGGCCACTTAGTTACCATTTTGTAAAGCAAAACAGATTGTTTGATGCTATGAATCAACCAAACGATTTGCACATTTTCTGAATGAAGTAGGTAGGTATATCCATATATCTCCTAATATTATAAAGAGGTAAAGTATAGGAGTAAGTGGTGAGGAAACTGGTGGTTATATTGTGTATGTAAGTTTGTTTGTAGAGGGCAATCTACGGAACTATTGGACTGAAAAAAAAAACACAAATGGAAAGCAACATTATCTCTCAATCTCTTGGGGTTTTAAAGCCCCAAGCCTGATAGGCCGAAGTCCCAAGCAACAGTTAGTATAACATAGAACACAATTTACGGGAAGTCGATGTATGTAGGTATTGCAGTAAAATGACGGAACATCGGGTTTCGTAATATCTCTGCGACATGTCTAGATAGTTAGTAGAACGCGACGGTAGCCGACTAGTACAAAATACACTTAACTAAATCCAGTTGCCCCATTAGAGCATCGTAGCATGGCCAGGGGACATGAAAAAACCGTAGGTCCATCAGTGCCCGATCTTGCCTGAAAAAGTTGAATACATCGTTAAAACTGCTTTCGAGTAGAGACGAAAAATATAATGTTAATGAATATAAAATTTAAAAAGCTTTAACGTTGAAACGGATTAACTGATTTAGAAAAAAACATGTATAATAACCAACCACCAGAAAACCTGGTTTTAAATTAAAAAAACCGCATCCAAATCCGTTCACCCGTTTAAGGGCCTGGCCACGGGACATTCGCCGATGCGAATATTCACGCGGTGCGAACGGCGAAGCGTCTAGCGTGCTATGAGTTTATTTCGGTCGCATAGCAATGTACTTAGTACATTTCAGTAGTTTAGTTTATTTTATTCGTTAGTAGTTTATTTCAGTCGCTAGATGCTTCGCCGTTCGCACCGCGCGAATATTCGCATCGGCGAATGTCCCGTGGCCAGGCGGTAAGAGCTATGATACCACAGATAGAAACACACCGATACGTAGCGGTTAAACTTATATCACTCCTCTTTTTGCGTCGGGGGTTAATAAATCGGGCTACTTTAATTTATGAGCACATAGATTGTAAAACTAGAAAAGTGCTAACATCTACATGTTTGTTTGTACATCCTACTCCTACTAATAAAAGTTACTAAAAGTGAAAGTTTGAATGCTTGGATTATTGTTAGTCAATCTCATAAAAATAGCGGAACGGACTTGGGATGAAAGTTGACAGAATTAATGTATGAGATTCTTATCTTTTTTAAACAAAAGAATGGAGTACTCCGGGAATAAGCCAGACACACATAGTTTATTACCTGAAATAACACATAGGGTACATTTCATCCCGAGGAAATTTATGATTCTTGTTCTTGTAGAAGGTAGATATATAGCACGTAAAACCGTAAAGCGCTGCTTTGAAAATAATGTCATAGGTGAAATCATATTATAAAAAAGTAGCCCCATTTATATTTCACTACATCACACAAACTATTATAATACAATGAACAAAGAGTCTAAACATTCAGCTTCATGCCGTTTTGTGGTTCATTTTGTCTGTAATTTTTGGTGTGAACAATATAGAGTTTATGTATCTACCTACGAGTATGTATCTATCTTGCATTCCAGCATCTCCGGTGACGCAATAAAAAGAAAGCTGCACAATTAGCGCGGGCAAAAATCGCGACTGCCCAAGAACTAGTTCGCTAGTTATATAATCTTACCGAGAAAAATATTCAGGCGAGTGCGAAATTGACCGCTATGTAGAACATTGACCGACCGTGACTGAGTGCAGCCGGCAGCGATCAACAGCGAGGATACAGTATTAATAATTGACAGTAGTGAAGCTCGTGCAGTAGCGATTGTTGAACGGCACTTCCGACTAATAAGTTTTGTGAATACTCTTACAATACAGTAAGATGTTATTAGCAACGCAAAAGAAAATACATGGACAATAAAACAGAGATGTCACAAAATATGGTCTTTGACTGGTTGGGAACCCCCAGAAAAATCCCTTCCAATTTACTCTTAATAGAGTAGATAAATTGTATGACTTTATAAACTAAACTAGGCCTTTGCTTTAGAACTACTAAAAGTAGTCTTTATCCAGCATAACAACATGAAAAATGATGCAGACAATTGTATGACAGTTAAATAAGTTTAATGTTCTGATACCAGGTTATATAATTATTGGTGGTAACACTGGTAACAAAATGATACCTCAACGGCATTAAAAACTTTTGCTACGTGAATCGAATTTGTACTTTCAAACTTGTTAAGAACTCTTGAACTTTTAATTCTGCCAATAAGGTTATTTTTCGATCAATGAACAAAACTAGTCTCAAAGTTTGGGTCGTAATGACTACCACAGCAAAGTACGCTAGCAAAGCAGAAGCTATGATACTGTCTGTTTATCCACGATCAATATAACGGTGACATATTCCGTCCACCGCGTTCTCGAATTTACCAAATTGAGCGATAAACGACACTTCTTTGCTAATAGGTACTATCAAGAAACTATTACCTACGTTTAGTAGACGTTTAAGTCAAACGAAACGACCTCGGCGAGATCCAGTTCTTTCATATTCATCTACATAGAACCAAATTGTGAATGTAACCGACGTTGACAAGGGTTTCTAAAATATGTGTAACGCGCGACCTCTGTATCTCTAGATAAATATGCGCATTTATAATGCAGAGGAGACCAAACGAACCTTATAAAAACATATAAAAAAGGTCTCAGTTATTTGAGAAATGCGCAGAAGGCACGTTCCGTTTGTGTGACATTTTTCTTTCTACCTGAAACTGAGAAAATTACATTTAGCTCAGGCACAGGCGTAGGCCCAAGTTGCTAATTCTATTTTCATAATTCATCGTGTTTTGTTTTGAAAAAGTAATAATTTTATTCTTTCTTTATTTTACCTTCGTTTTAAGATGTCGACATTATTCTTTACCATTAAAGGCATTTCCATTTATTATTTACATTTAAAACCCCCTAGGGACAAATTTGCCTAACTGCGCTTCGCGACGCACCGTTCGCTGGCTTCGCCAAGGAAATATGAAAGCGTAAAGAGCGAAAAATCACGAACACGAATTGATTTAACGTGACACCGTCCCTGTCTTGCATAATTTCGAATCATCTTGTTGGTTTTACTACCGCCCTTGTACCTTTTGTCGGAACGGTACAAACACATTTTATTTCGCGATATCAATCCTGTACTCGTAAAACAGAGGGTAGGTACGACTGACATAACTGCTTCGCTTTATGTACGATACGATTCATGGGTCGGGTCGGGTATACTCGCTGTATTTCGGAGGTTTTAACCTGATATATCTAAATCGTAGTTCCTTCAAGCTCGTTTAATAAACAGACAAACGTTAGAATTCCTTTCCTCGCCGAGCTATTATTAAACAGCTGCACAATGTAGCAAGGAATTCCGAATTCCACCAAGAGGGCTCATCTCCGTCTGTAATATTTCAAAGAATTAATAACTGGGGGTGATAAATCAGTGTAAATGCAGCCCCGTGGTGGTTCCGAGATTCCGAGATACCGTCCGGCGCCCACGGCTACGGAAGCATGCTCCGGAGAGCAACGAGTGTAGGAAGCGCGGAAAATATCCAAATAACTAGATTAAAAAGCTGTTGCCGAACCGTATATCTACAGAATACTAATGTTCCCCGAGAGCACGTTTAAACCTCGATATCGACTTTCGACGTTCTGTCCGGAATTGCTTTTGTGTTCGATTTTTGCTAATCACTGCACAACATCAGCATGACTAAATACTTCCGATTCGGGGTCAGGCATTCAATTCGACGTAATGCCGGCCCCGCTGCAAACTTTAGAAATTCATGCTCGTGAAAGCTCCTTTGAGATTTGGTATTTAACTCAACAATTCAACTTTGATGTTTGAAATTCAGATTCGGAACGTTATGAATTCTTGATTAAATAAGTCAATATAGCTATTTCGAACGATCCGTCGCTTTTCATTCTTCCGCGTCCTTCAAATCATTATAATCTGTTTTTTTGTCATCTTTGCCATACCAAATCTGACAAAATGTCATGTCGACGCAAAAATTAAAAACTTGTGTAATAATTTAAAACGTAACTCCACAAATCAAATTGTTACTCGATAGTTTTGAAAATAACTTTCCATGATAATAAATCGACCTCAAAATTTGCTGAGTTAAAATGAGACGTGATGACCAAAAGATTTATCTGCAATAAAGCGTTTTTCGTATTTTTGATCTTCCAAGAGAGAGTTATTTCCATCAAAGTCTGTCAGAGAATATTCGCTTGTAGCAATCGGGGCGCAAGGTTAAGTAGGCATCTTCATTTTATTAGTAGTACACTTGAAATAACAATTGAAATAAGTTTTTATGGTTCATTTTATTAAAAGTTGTTTTCCATTAGATCTAAAATAAAATGATACTTTTTTTCTATCGCTAAAAATATTTGTGTTATATGCCTCATCAAAGTATTTACTTAATGGTTTTATTCGTTCTATTCCAGTATACGACGCGTCAGGCCAGTACAGCGCCAACGTGCTGTTCGGCAGCGAGTACTGGCTGGGCTCGCTGAACGCCTGCAAGGACCTGCAGCTGAAAGAGTACCACGCGGTCGTGCCGCCGTTTACCACCGCCTTCTACGTCGCCAAAATCAACCTCACTTTAGACAACGACCATCTGCCTCAAGTATGTGCTTTTCTACATTCTACTTTTCTACTACTTACTACTTTTCTACTTTTTCTACTTTCTTTCTACTACTATTCTACTTTCTACATACGTGTCTACATGGAACGTGTATAGCAGAAATAAACTTATATTGCCTATCGGTAAAAAAAATCTGCTGTTCCATAAAAATTACATTCACGCTGATTAAATGGCATGGAACGTTTAAGCGTAATGAGTATAGAACATGGTTGAAGCTATAATAAAGATTGTAATGATGATAATGTAATGTGATTGATAAGTACAGTGAGCTCATTTCTGGAGATATTCAAACTTTCTGCGCGTTTTATCTGCAACTTTTCGGGATTCAAAGTATTATTTGTTTAGATTTCTTGTCAAGTTTGATTGATTAATGTACATACTGGCAAAGCTAGCATTAATCAGACAAAGTAAGGAGATTCCCATTTATAATATTGGAGCATTCCGGTAATTTAAGAAGCTGGGTTAACCATAATAGGTACTGACAGCAGGGGTAAATGCACAATACACCCTAAGCGGGACGTCAATCCAAGACTTCTCCCTTCAATCTCGAATACGAGTACTCAAAAAGAAAATTAAATGAGAAAAAAAAGAAATGAGTGAATGATGAAATGAGTAGGTACTCTTCATGTAAAGTACCTATCTATAAAAACGAAATTGCAAAGCTACCATCGTATTCATTCGAAACATCGTACTATAAATTTGTCAACTTTTTTGAACTAGGCCTAGGTAGGCACGAGTTTGCGACAGACAGGCACATCAATCTTCGTAAACAATGGAGCGTCTCAGACTACGAAATCCGCAGCCTTGTATTCGTAGGAGAAGTGCTTTTGTCGCTTTGACTTACCGCAGCCGTTACTTACAGCTAGCGTATGCTTTTATGTTTAAACATCAAATAAAATAAAAGCACATCTCATTTACGATCGTTCTCCGCACTTCGGTCTTTCGTGAGAGACTCGTCTTTGTAAAGGTGTCGATGACTTTCTTTAGTTTATGTGTGAAGTTTAATGATGTTATACTTTTTACTACCACATTGCTTGAACTTAACTTTCTTTATCTTACGAACTGATTTGAAACCTTTTTGCTTTCAACATACTCGTACATTAGTCATTATATTCCATCCCTTTTGTAAACACGTTTAGGCATCACAATGAATCGACTAACGAATTTTTCACATCACAAGAATAGCAGGAAGAAAATCGAAGATTTATTATAGATGACGGACCTATTATACCTTGATGAAAGGCTGAGGGTGATTTATTAGAAAGGGAGGGACACAAATTGATGGTCGCTGGAATTTATGTATGTAGATGTAGACGTAATAATGCGTGGAGGCATCCACTTCTTGCCATATCAATTTGCTGAAGCTTTATGAAAATTAATGTGAACCATTTTCGTAAGAAGTTAATATTTTTTCAAATTATGTTTACCTACTCACTAGTACACCCCGCGGTTTCGCCTGTGCGGTAATGAAAAACTCGACGATGTGCGTGTGTGGTAGGAGGGGTCAAAATTCACGAAATTCTTCTGACGTAAGTTGTGAATGGTCCTTTATTATGAAAAGTAAGTACATGTCCTTTCCTGCACCCCTAACAACGTGTATGCAAAATTGTACTCGTATAATAGTTGAGTAGTTAAGGCATGAAAGCGTTACAAACAAACATCTCACTTTCGTATTTTAATAATGTTAGTTAAAATTCATTTTTAGAGATTGAAGATGAAATTGTCAGTGTTCACCATTATGAAAACATGTTCAAAATAATTATTTTTACAAAAAACAAAAAAACAAAAACCGACTTCAAAAGACCGACTATTGAGTTATTCATCTATTTGTCGCGCACGTACTTAATGCAAATTTTAGACTTATATGGTTTTCTCATGGATACCATTATCAGAACTGGACTAAATTGAAATGGGACCAAATGGGAAGCGTCAGCTTTCTAATAAAAAAAGAATCATCAAAATCGATTCACCCAGTCAAAAGTTATGAGGCAACAAACATAAAAAAAAAAACATACAGTCGAATTGATAACCTCCTCCTTTTTTGAAGTCGGTTAAAAATAAAAAAAATACATTTGAAAATTACCTTCCCCGAAATGGAAACAAAAGAGTAACGAAAGAGAAAACTGTGAATGGGTTTATTTATTGGGTCGTGCTTTTCAACATGTTACCGCACTGCAGTTTTTAATACTTTTGAACAAAAATATCGAATGAAATTTTTAGTTACTATAAAACTCGAATCGGATTTCGCTCCGTAAACATTTAGTGTTGAAAACAGAAGGAACAAATTATTTCATTCGATATTTTTGTTGAAAAGTATTGAAAACTTATTTGACTTTATTTGTTGAGTAGGTACGTGGCACAATTCTAGTACTAAACATGTATTTGTGGAAATCTATTCAAATAGGTGGTACGAAAGGTATTTTTTATTTCATAATAATATTGGAGCACTAATCCCGCATGGGATGTGCTGTATAAATCCCTGTATTAGCAAACCAATCAGCTCCTTGGATTACCGGAACGTAGCTCTGGGCTGCTGCCTCAGTTGCTTAAGTTGGCTTAGTTTTTTTTAATGCCGTTCTCGTTCACCTATGTTCCCCCCCGACTGTATCAGGGACCTTTTTTAGGTACCTATGGTTTTTATATATCGTGTACGTTGCTCTAGTTTAGTACCTCCATCCTTCAGTGGTATTGCATTGTATTATTTTGTATTTGTAGAGCAGATTAATGCTGGTAGGCGAGTGCGTGCCGGCGTCGTGCTCCGGCGAGGACCTCACCGCGGTGCTGGGCGCGGCGGAGGCGGCGGCGGCGGCGCAGGCCTCCGCTAGCGGGCTCGGCGCCTCCATCCGCACCGTGCACGTGCGCGCCGTGCCCGGCGGGTACGACATCTACATGGACCCCAAGCTGCACATACTGGGGTGAGTTGGAACTTAAATAAGACATGCACAATGCACAAACAACAACTAACAAACTGGTAACAACTGAAAACTTAGTAAAACTATCTCTACGTACATGCACTTAATCACGTACCTACTTACCTAAATACTTACTTTTTACATTAGCAATTAACTTAAAACAATTTTTTTTTAACTTTTAACTTGAACTATCTGAAAAAAAAAACATTTTCGTATGTTGATTTATTGTTATAGGTAAATAAGTAATATTTCTAGAAGTTGTGTAACTAAATTTACAGTTTGTAACCAAGTCACAAAACTTCGAACTGTCAAATGATTATTATTAATTGCCTTCCTAACTTTTCAAAAACCATTAACCAAAACATCCCATCTGTAAACCCAACATAAATTTAATAAACAGAAGAGATAAAAATAAAATATCACTGATAATGGAAATATCAGCCCAAACCACATTTTCAATGGCGACTTTTAACATTTGCACATAATTATTGGGCCACGCACTGGTAAATGTGGTCATTGTTCATTCTCGCCTGACATGAGTGTCGTGATCTCGTAGTGTCATGATGTCTGTCCACTGTGCGACAGCTAAAGGACAGGGCTGCATGACACTTTGATTTGTGACTCCAAGGACTTATACCAAATGCTGGATACCCATACACACACTAAATCTGTTTACATACATAATACAAGGTTATAAGGAAAGGGTTTGCTAAGCCGGAAAGGTACAAGGAAAAGGACTCATGATTAGAACAATTATTATTAATTATACTATGAGACTGACCCCGAAATCGCGAAAATATCAGCTGGCATTGTTTCCAGTGAAATTACAGGGCAAATGGGAGATTAAACAACTTATATCTCAGGGTGACGAGCGCAGTGCTGTGCCGCGCAGGGTCTTGAATTTTGCGAGTTCAAAATTCTGGGCGGCGCAGACCTGTTTTGGGCAAACGTGACGTTTAAAATCAGGCGAGCGATCTGCTCGTCTCGTCACTCAATTACATAAAAAAAAAAAAAAAAAAAAAAAAAGCTGTTCCATACATTTTGTCGAGTGTCATTGACATTTTTCTATGAAGCAGCTGGTATATTTTTTCGCTTTTCGGGTTGATTTCCTATTACACAGCTGATGTTTTTCTCGATTTCCTAGATCAGTAGAAGTTGTTCTATGAGCCCCTTTCTGCTTAGCATACCGTTTCGTTATAGCCCTGTACGAGTATGAGTAGGTATGTGATGTCAGGAATGTGATTTACGGGGGTTGTAACTCACGAGGTTAATTGAGGTGGTATTATTCATTGCCCCTATCAAAGCTTTGACAAAGGATTCTACTTCATCTTCTGGGTTGGCGAATTCTGAAAGATTTTTGAAATTCATGACATGTCTTTTCTGATACTTTATCTGTGTCAACTTTCGAAAATAAATCTGCTAAAGCGGAAACTTTCGTATTTTCAACAAAAAAGGAACACTAAAATTGCATCTAAGACAACACAAATTACACAACAAAACAACACAAATCACAACTCAACAAAATTACTATTTTACTGTTGTTTTGTATATTCCTGCGGATGCATGATTGTATCAGTACTAGCAGGCACACCCAAATAAAACTTACATTATGTTACACACGTATGTCACGTATTCAGGACTCTCATTCGACATTTTTGTTTAACTCTGCGGCCATAACTCATTAGAATAGAGATAAATATGTAGAGATGGGGATGAGGTCCGACCATTGCGACCCATTGTGTTTGGAAGTTGTAGATTGGGACCATTCATAGAAATTTATACTAATTGCGCCACATTGTAGCGTGCGTATTATTGTGTGATGTACGTGTGTGAGTGACTTTCAAGAGTGACTAAACACGTGCGGCTTTCTATAGCGCGGATTGTCCACAACTGAGTACAGTAAACACGTGTAAATCGCAAAGTCGGTAACATTTCAAAGTTCATTCGCCCTATCCTTATACGAAATATGCTCATTAGTATCAAACATTGGGGGAAGGTTCGCAAACATTTGCCAATCATCCAATGTTTGGCAATCGCGGCTGCGGCAACCCGCTGTCCAAATACGGCGCGGGCCCTAATCTCTTCGTTCACACAATCGATGTGATTTATTGCTTAGCCAACGTCATTAATATAACATAATAATTGGCCAGTGTGTACAAGAGGGGGCGCTGATTGCCCTTTGTTTAGATACATAATGGCTGAATCGAAAATGGGAGTGAATATTTTCCATATTGAAACGTTAATGAACGCCTACCAATTGCGGTTCGTTAAATTAGCAAACAGTTTCAGATTTTAAACGAAATAAAGCTAGAATTTTAGCTTGTATTTTTTTAGTCCTAAATAAAGCACAAGCGAGACTAAAGCCATAAATCTTTTTAAACTTGTGTACACTATCGTGCTGGCCTTTAAAAATGATGCACAGAGAGCTTTCACAAAAATCTTTTTCAAACCCAAGCTTTACAAAACAGCGCGGTTCTTTAAAGTCTCTGCCGCAGACTCTCCATAGGCGGCAGTTAGCAAACTTTACAGCGGAAAAAAACAAACAACCTGCGCACATGTAACTTAATTTCTCTGTGGAACCGTGGCTTAACTTTCTGGGCCTTTATTCGCTATGAGCACACGAGCACGTAACGCGCCGCGTTACGTCAAATCCATGGAATCGACACGGAATGGTATTCCGTATGCCAATGTCAAAATTTAAAACGCGATGCCACGCTAAGACTCTGAGCCGCGTTCACGTTACGTGCGTGTGATGACGTCACGCGTTTTTGGCGTGGAATATGATGGTAGATAGCGAATAAGGGCCCTGAACAAAAGAAAAATGGATCACAAACAAGTTTCGCAACAACCATAGACTCTTTATAACAACGTACTGAAATGCTCAAGTATTAATACGCTTGTTCCACCACCGGTAGCGCTAGTCGTGAATGTTTATTTAACACCTAAGCTAATAGGGAATCCCATTAACTTCTAACGCGACTTTCAGTTAGCAACTTCATCCATTAACATTAATAATAGCCGCCATTTTATAAGCTTCGAGGCTTTATGATATTGAAAATGGGTTTTAGGGATCACCGGCGCCTCACCTTAATCTCGGCAGGATTTGCACAGTGGAAGAAAAATCTCTAGACTTTAGGTAAGCCGCTTAATTTATAAAGCGGCATATCTTCCTTATTTTAAGACTAAGTCTAACAATGAATAATGGTCATGAGGTGTTTCCTCTGAGAAATAAAACGTGTAACTTTCTTGTTTTTAAGTATGAATAATATAAGAGCTCTTAGTAATTTGCGTGTATCTTAACGTTAATTATGGAGAGCAGTTTGTATCGCATAATCTTCTATGATGACATTATCTTCAAGTACGAGTGTTTAGTTTGGCTCGAGGGGAACGGCTGAGTTGTTTATTTGCCATTAGTTTCTTGAGATAAATATTCCTCCGCATATTATCTAACTAGGGTTGGCACCCGCTATTTTACAGGAACTATAATGTTATGTATTTTTCTATATATTATTATAGTATTATTAATCTAAGATATAAACTATCTCATTCCAAATTTCACCTTAAACGTTGAGCCGTTTCAGCATGAAGTAGTAACAAACACATGAATTTTCACATTTTTTAAATTACTGAGATTTTTACCATAGAACGGTGTTTATAACTTACCAAGCTAATGGGCCCAAGTTTGAAGGCATTTTAAGACAGATCTAAACTAACTAAAAATATGTCTGTCTTTATCATTGCAAGCCATTAGACAAGGATGCCAATAGTTTTAGAAAATTTAGATCTGTCTTAAAAAGCCTTCAAACTTGGGCCCAATATACTCGTAATAAAATACACAGAAAAGGCATTAAGGGTGTTCCTTATTAGGCCTACTAAAAAAATACTCTGTCAACTTTTCGTTAACTTGAAATGTCACGTGCGAAAGTAAGACGGAGAACTTTGAGTAGGTTTTATAAGAAAGGCGCTAAATACCTAGAAATAATTGTCGGAGGTCGGAGGTGGCAGCAGAAAATTAATAAAGTTGAAAATAATGACAAGCGTCCCGCGCGTCGCCTTCCCGCCGTCGACGCCTGTCAACGAAATTAAACACTAATTTTATGCAAAAACTAAGAAACTTCCAGAACTAACTAGTTTTAGATAAACTTACAACGGAACGGTGACTTTTTAAATGAACTTATCAAAGATTGAACGATTTCTAAATTCTACTCAGTAGGTACTGAAAATTTATTGATGCTGTTTATAACAGCTGGGCGTATGTTTTACATTAGTTGTAATATTCTTCTCGATAATTTTCCAGTCGCATCCTTCTATTTCCTACAACATATAATTATGAATTATCTATCGGACCGGGGACCCAATTCTGACGAGTGACATATTATCTCGGTTACTGTCGCTCCCACATTAGAAATGGGTCGAGAGTGAGAGTGACCGAGATAATATCACACCCGCCGGAATAGGGCCCCAGTTCTTAGTTAATCTAGATCCTGCCAATCAAGCAGTCAATTCAAGTCACGTCTAGTCAAATCAGAACTAATGAAGCATTGTTTCGTTCACAGATCAGCATCGATCATCGTAGCGGTTCTCATGCTGGCAGCGTCACTGTACGAGGGCTACCTCGAGCGCAAGTACCGCATCCAGCAGCAGAAGGACCTGGAACTGGCTCACGAGAACCACAAACAACCTGTTGGTACTTCCGTTCTTAACTCTTCACTGTTCAAGTGTTCAGTCACATGCTCACATCTTACTGATTGCTTCCAGTATACTTAGCACAAATTTTGACTTGAAGTACGTAGAAAAATGTATGAACATTAACAGTCTCAATTTACGCCCGACACCCATTTTACATACATCTATCGAATACTCTATGGAAACGAACGTGGTTTTGACACCACGTCAAAACCAAGTTACGTCGCTGTGATTTTGTTTTATTAGTTTTTTTGTGTTTTTTTTTACGTGAGTATTCCCGTGTTAATTATAACAAAATGTATCGAGTACTCGCTACGTATTTTACGTCAAAATGTGTGCTAGGCACACTGTTCACTGTTCATTTTGTGTTCAGTCATTAGGTTTCTTTTCAACCAGCTGAATTCTTTTGACTCGTTTTTTCGTCAAACCATTGAATCGTTTTTGTGTCGGTTCATTGCTTTCGTTTCTACACTTTTCGTTTTAGATCATTAGCTTTTTTCATTTGTTTACTTTTACAGGATGCTTTCAAATTAACGCAAAACATTTCACAGGGAGATTCCCTACATCATTATTGTCATTATTCTGTACACACAACACTAACAACTTTTGTGCCATGGCTTTTCACAAAACTGAAACGTTCCCCATTTTTTTGTACGAAGAAAAATTGTGAAAGGGCCAGCTCCTACTCTTTACACGGGTCCTCGTTTTTCATATCAGTAGAAACTGTGCAAGATTACTGTTATTTAGTGTTAAAATTTAAGTATTTTTACAAAAGAAGTAGACTAGTTTACAGAAGAAGTATACTAACAAGAGGTGAATAAGAAAATGTGATGTAGGGACGCTACCTGCAAAAGGTTGCGCTTATTCAAAAGCATTCTGTATACCGGCTGACTGGTTAGACACTTGACATATTCTAGGTTATCATAGTACTCATTACTATGAACAACTTTTACTATGGGACCAACCCGAAATTCGCGAAAAAAAATCAGCTGTTCCATAGAAAAATGTCAATGACACTTGACAAAATGTATGGAACAGCTGATTTTTTTTTCGCGAATTCCGGGTTGGTCCCATAGTAAAAGTTGCTCATAATGATGAGTACTATAATAACCTAGGATATGTCAAGTGTCTAACCAGTCAGCCCGTATATTTTCAAGTTTGTTGTTTGGAGTAAAGGTGCATGTATATACACCAACTACAACAACTAGTAAACTAGTAGCAACTAGCAACTACTATTAATATACAACATGCAGTACAGTGCGCAACTAGTACCTATATTTTGCTCCCATTTCAATAGTGAAATAGGGTGGTAGTGGTAACACTTGCGGTTAGTGTCCGACCGAATGTTCGGTTTCGGTTTCGTTTTCGGTTGAGTTTCGGCAAAAACACGAGTTTCGGTTTAGTTTCGTTTTCGGCGGCAAACTTGCCGAAACTACGACCGAAACCGAATGTGCATTCAGGAGTTTACGCACTGTGATCGGTCGTGTACGGCGCGTTAAATGAATTAAATAATGAATCCCATTAGAGCCAAATTCGTGATTCGCTTACTACCTCGTGTGCTCATAAGTTTTGAGACAAACTTTGTACTTAAAAAATAAAATAAAATATTACTGGCTGCTATTTATTTCTTTTTCCAATTTTGAATTTGGAATGTTAACTTTTGTTATCTTTGATTTTCAAATTAATTTATTTCAATTTTCTCGTGATGAGTTCGTTATTTAAGGCGGGAAAAAAATCAATGGAGATTTTCCGTGAGGTGAAAACTTCGTGTATTACACTATCAAACGATACAAGGAGACTTCAAGTTCTTTGCAAGATCACCAAAGGAGTGATCCGCAAGTGAGCCGTAGGAAAGTTCACTTTTTAAACGAAAGTCTTCGTAAATTGTGATGCGAACGTTGTCCAATACTGCTTAGGAGGCACTATACTCTTCACCGATGAGAAAGTCTTTACTGTCGAAGAAAAGTTTAACCGAAAAAACAATAAAGTATATGCCAAAAGCAGCAAGGACGTCCCAGCTTCAGCACGGAATGTCTCGCGTATGCATCATCCGGCTAGTGTGATGGTATGGTGGGGAGTTTCATATGAAGGTGTCACTCCGCTCCATTTCTGTCAACAAGGCGTCAAAGTGAAAGCCAAGAATTACCAAAGTGACATCTTAGAGCCTGTTGTGAAACCCCTGTCTCATACTTTATTTCACAACAAGGATCGGGTTTTCCAGCAAGACTCAGCGCCATCCCATAAGGCAAAAACCACCCAAGCTTGGTTGAGGGACCATGCCGGCCTTCATCGTGGCGAACGAATGGCCCTCCTCTAGCCCTGACCTCAACCCGCTGGATTATTCTTTATGGCTTGAATTAGAGCAGAGGGCCTGTCAAAAGTCCCACCCAAACTTGGAGTCACTGAAGCGAGCCCTTATCCGAGAAGCAAAGCGAATTCCGCTGGAAAAGATTCGTGCCGCCATTGATGACTGGCCAAATCGTCTAAGGGCCTGTATTAAAAATAAAAGTGGTCATTTTGAATCTCAATTATATTTTATTGTTGACTAGCTGACCCGGCAGACTTCGTACTGCCATACGTTTGTATGGGAAAATGAAAAGGGCTGTTTTTAGGGTTTTTCAATATTTCTGAGAGATTTTCTTAATATTTTTTTCCGTAAGAACCTTCTCCTAATAATATCAAATACAACAAAAAAAGAATTAGTGAAATCGGTCTACCCATTCACGCGTGATGCCGTAACCAAGGAAAACGGGTTTCATTTTTATATATATAGATTATTATTAACTTAATGTGTACTGAAAATTTTAGAAATATAAGTTAATTATTTAAAAGTTATACAACTTTTATTTCGTCTCAAAACTTATGCACACACACGAGGTATGTTGATTAATAAATAAATGAAAATGTCGAAGACTGCTTATCTATGTAATTTAAGAGAAAACAATAAACGTCCTTATTGTTTTGTTTTCAGTCATGATTATAATAAAGTTTTCTTTATTTTTCCCTCAAAATATGATTCTTGTAAGGAAGTTTCGGTTTCGGTTTCGGTTTCGGCCGAAACAGAGACCGTTGCCGAAATTCGTTTTCGGTTTCGGTTTCGGTCGTAAAACTAGTTTCGGTCGGACACTACTTGCGGTTTTGTGAAGTGCGATGAAAACTAAAGTTTCCTGTTAGCGATTCGCTACGCATGGTTTTAATCCCAGCAAATTGTGTTATAGATTTGCATGTTATTTCCTATTTCTTGATATCCAACAAATAAGCTATTTACATAAATACCTTACAGGCTAACATACATATCTAGTGAAATTAAGTTAAACTCTATTTTCTTCTTCGATATATTTCTTTTTTGCTTTTGGGATGTGAACCCTAAGCAATCACAATGAGAAATTGATTTAGATTTTTCTATCTTTTTAACCGACTTCAAAAAAGGAGGAGGTTCTCAATTCGACTGTATGTTTTTTTTTATAGGAAGCGACTTGCTCTGATGACAAAGGTCATATATACTAATATTATAAAGAGGAAAGATTTGTATTTTTGTATTTTTGGATGTTTGTGTGGAATTAACTCAAAAACTACTGGACCGATTTCAATAATTCTTTCACCATTCGAATGCTACATTATCCCAAAGTGACTTAAGCTATATTTATTACCTGAAAAAATTAGGGATCCTTACTAAAACTTCAATAGTGTCCACCCGTGCGAAGCCGGGACGAGCCGCTAGTTCAAGAATAAAAGAAAAAAACAACTTGCTGGCCTCGTTATATCAGTTGCATAAAACAAAAGGAGGTTGCAATATAAACTCAAATACAATTAACAAAAAAAAAAAAACCGTCGGTACACTGAACTTAGATCAAACAAATTAATCGAAAGATTATATTTCCCATTTTTTCTCCTAAACGCTCGAGTTCACACCCGCGCTCTCTTTCCCCGATTACAAACGCACAACAACCAAAGAAGACATGAAAGAGATAATATCCGGTATCATAATATACGGCATTCCTTCATTATATCACGCAGATGAATCACCCAATATAGGTACGGATAATTGAAAATCGGCGAACCGACTAACTGGGACGCTGCGATATGCGACCGCTCTGGTTAGAAAAAGACAAAGGGTTATGGCTTTTTCTACTCTTTAATTCTGAAGTGGAGTATTCCTTTAGTACCTGTAGTAGCTTTTAGAAAAAATAGTCTGTAGGTTCCATCAAGCTTTTTTTGGGATTATGTCCGTTGTCCGCGTTTGATCACCAAATCGCCTGTTGGTAAACGATGATATTATCAAAGATGAAGCACGCAAGCTACAGAACAGCTCAACACGGACACAGATTAGATTTATTTTTTTTTACAAGAAAAGTTATTCATACTTAGGAGAGGCCTTAGTTACAAAGACTGCTTAAATTTAATTATCGCTTAAATTTTTCTGTCTTATTTTCGCACGCGACATTTCACGTCAGCGAGAAGTTATCAGAGCATTTTAGACAATAGACAATAGACAATAGTTTATTTAAAACAAAAATATACATATACACACAAACATACTAAATATAAAAAAGAAAGAACACTATTTTTGTCTTAAACCAGTCTCAACTCAGCATAATGCCGGTCGTAAACAACCGGCGCTGGTCTTCCGTTGAGACTGGCGGGTGACGTGACGGACATTTATATAAAACACGATACAAAATAAAAAAAAGCATTGAAGCATTTTAAGCATTGCAGGCTTTGTATTATAAGACCTCTCTTATCTAATGAGTATCAGGTGTCGAGGTCGTCAACCGCTATCGAAGCTCACATAGAAATGCCATCAATACCCTGTTGGTTGTGACTGCTTTGGATTTATGTATGTTGTGTATACGGCCTGGATTCCGAAGTGGAACGCGGAATTCGGGAACGATTTCGGCAGTTGGCTGCGAAACAAGAGTGTTGTTGTTTGCGTTCGTTTTGAAACAATTGTTTTGTGAACATTGATATTGTTACAAACGCTCTCGATAAACAAGGGTTATTTTCACTGGCATGATTGTGCTTTTGTAAATTATTCCAGGAAAGCACAATCACGAAACCAATATTACCTATAAATATATTGTGTTAATTACAGTACAATAACACTTTTTGACACCACAAGAACATTATTTTTACAAAACAAAAAACAAAAACCGACTTGTCGCGCACGTACTTAATGCAAATTTAAGACTTATATGGTTTTCTCATGGATACCATTATCAGAACTGGACTAAATTGAAATGGGACCAAATGGGAAGCGTCAGCTTTCTAATAAAAAAAGAATCATCAAAATCGATTCATCCAGTCAAAAGTTATGAGGTAACAAACATAAAACAATAATAAAAAAAAAACAAAAAAACATACAGACGAATTGATAACCTCCTCCTTTTTTGAAGTCGGTTAATAAAAGGAAACTAAACAAAAACAGGAATGATTCGGAATCATTTGATTTTTTAATGATTTTTTTACTTTTATGACTCATCACGAAAGTGCATAGGTATATTATGAAAATAAGTTTTAACAAACCACTTAACAACACAATTATTATATTTGAGTACCTTACTATATAAATGAGAACACCACTTCATACTTTATTTGTTTAGCTTTCCTAATCCGCTCATTTGTTGTAAAATATTCAGCTTAATCCAGCCCTAAGCCCCAGTTTAGGCGCTAGTTAGTACAGCCACAGAATACTTAATAGTGTACCGCACGAGACAAGCAGTTTATTAACATACTAATAACGCGTCATAATTCTGTTATCTTTCGGACGGCCCATCCACCATTTACATTTCGATATAAATTCAAATATTCGGTCTCCTGGGCCTAGATAGCGAGAAATCGGATTATTTCGGATTTCAACATATTTGTAAATTACGGATTTTATTCGGTCCCCGGGCATTCGATGCCGCAAATAAAACAGTAATGATGGGAATAACTCCGGGCATAATGGGTTTTGTTGTTGTTTAAAAGCAGGGAGTGTCATGAACTTGTTTATGATTTTGAGAAGGGTCGTTTATCATGGGAGTTGAGATCATGGCTTCCCTTGACCGATAATAATTATAATCAATTTATTAATAACATTTTATTAGAAATCATTATTTCATTAAACTAAAAAACTAGGAAGTACCTAGCTATATTTTTTTTACCTGTCAAATGTCCAAAAAAGTATATCAGTAATTTAAAAATAAATAAAGAATGGCAATAGTAATTCAAATCTATAATAGTATTGTGAAGAGGTTAAAATTTTCCGGGTTGGTCCCATTGTACAAGTTGTTCATAATGATGAGTATCTACTATGAGCCTTTTTCGGCTTAGCATACCCTTTCCTTATAACCCTTTAAAGCTACACTATCATTGAGCTATGGTTCACCGCACCGGATACAGAGTCTCGTGCAACAGCTATTTATAATTATTTAAACCATAATCATAATTAGTTAAACCATTCACGAACCGACATAATTAATTCAATTATGTCGATGATTTCATAAATCAAATAATTACCTGAACAGAAGCAATTAAATTATTTATTTTAATAGGCAACTTTATACAGGGTTATTCATAAAGGGTATGCTAAGCCGAAAAGGGCTAATAGTACTCATCATTATGAACAACTTTTACTATGGGACCAAACCGAAATTCGAGATAAAAAAATCAGCTGTTCCATAGAAAAATGTCAACAACACTCGACAAAATGAATGGGACAGCTGATTTTTTTTTCGCGAATTCTGGGTTGGTCCCATACTAAAACTTGTTCATAATGATACCCTTTATGAATAACCCTGTATTCAGTATATAATTATCTCTTACAAAAGCGTATCTGCTACCTTTTTAATAGAAAGCTATGATAAAAGAAAATTGCTTCAGTAATTTAGTTTCGAAAAAACCTTACTAAGAGTTTTCTTAGAATATTCAATTAGGTCTGAAACTTTGAAAATTTTCTTAAGTTTATAAATTATTAAACACTTCTTCGTATTAGAAAACTCCTTGAAAATAGAAATAATTGATAAGTATAAAACTAAAGTTTTAATTTATGGTACTATAAATCTATCATTAGTAAGCCTATATAAGACGATTGTGTTTTAAGGCAACTTTAAAAACTTAAGATTATTTACGTAGTAGTGTATTTTAGGCTGAAAAGCCAAATCTCTAAAATAAAAAAAATATATAGAAAAAACTAAAAAACACGCATTGTCATCGGTCTTTAACAGGTGTGCAAAGTTTTAATTAAATCTGATCGTTCAAAGTAGGGCAAAATCGAGCTCAAAGGAGTCGGTTACATACATACATACATGTGAAACTAATAAAAGCGTGTTAAAAATGCTGCTCGTTGGTAAACGCATCACTTGAAAACGACTGAATCGATTCGCTAAATATTTATGTGTGCGAAGCCGAAATCCGAGCCCAAAAACTGCAAGATCGAAGACCCATCAGCATTGCATCAGCTACTTTTTTCACCCGACTACGTCTAAGTAAAAGGGAGGATTGTGTTTTAGACCTGCCTGTATGTATATATGTTCATCTGTTCCCACCTAACTTCTGAACTACTTATCATAATTTGATTTTAATATACATGTTGTTATAATTAACACTGGAATACTCACGTAAAAATTAAGCCGTTTACAACAACTAGTTTCGATCCCATTCTGTATCTTCATCAGGGAAACAAGCGAAACGAAGCGAAGATTATAATACTCGCAGTAAAATCTTTAAGTACCTAAATTCTACGAGTATATTCTACCTCTATATATTTTATCTATATATTAAACGATATTGTAAGATATTTCAAGGCCTACTGCGCCCTTTTATGCTACGTTACCCGATAACATTATTTTTGTAAATATTTTTTGTATCGGCGATTAATTTGCCTGGTGGGCATGATGTGTGAAAGGTCGGGCTTAAACAGGACGACCGTATCCATCGTCGATCAGCAGTTTAATTAAGGAAAATGATAATGTGCACTTCAAATAATATGAATGCGCATCAAATATCTTGCAATAAAGGCCTTAATAATAAACGGTGCTTTAGCAGTTACTAATATTGACAACGTTAATTTAACTTGTACGCAATACAAAAATGTAGCACGCAGTACTAAGCAATGTCACTTAGTTTTATAAGTAAGCACCTTTAATTGTGTTTGGAGATCAAAAAATTGGCAACATTTTAAATTAGTAATACTATATATGCATTTCACATAGAAAAAACCACAAAATATTAGCAGTGCGTTGCGTGTTTTGTCAGTGACAGATGGATATCGGAATATTTAGGGCGTGGCAATTTACGTTTTTGTTGTTTCGGAAAAAAAAATACATCCGATATAAACCCCTGGATAAAAGCAAAGCACTGCAGAGCTTAGTACTATAGTACTGTATTTAATAGCCAAAACGATCCTCGTCTAGTTTTCCAGCTGTTCTTTTAAGTCTTCAGCGTTCTTAACCGGTATTTTTGTTAGAACATTTACTGTGAAAATTGTGTTTTTTGATGTGCGATTAAATATCATCCTGTCATTAACCTGATGTATATTTGCAGGCTAATGGGGTGCTGCCTGGTAGGAAGCTGCGCAACAATGAAGACAAGGATCTTCGACGGGAAACTTGTGGTAAGCAACTCGCTAGGTACCTACTACCGTACTTAACGGTGCTATGAACGTCGTCATTTTTCAAACAAGAAAGTTAGCAGTTAGTTAGTTTTCTCTGACCGATTTCGATGAAACTTCGTTTGTGTAATCAAATGGGCAATATGAATTATTGTAAAAGATCGATTGCCATGCTTTAGTCTCACAAAACTCGATAATGTCTTGACCGATTTCAATGTGTTGTTTTTGTTTTAATCGTCTTAGGGGAAAAAAATAAAATAATAAAATATCAATTTTAGGTTGTACAAAGTCCACCGAGACATCTAGTATATATAAGTTAGAAGACTAATTAGAACTGTACCTACAGGTAATTTTCAATAATTGAGCCGTTAACGTTTGTATAAAGATGCCTCGATGTCCGGAGCACCGTTAAGTATCCGCTTACTTTAATGACTGATGTTCTCAGGTCGACCTCAATAAAGATAGCCATTAGCAGCTAACCCAGTGTTAACCTAACCTGAGGGCACTGGCCTATAGCCAAAAATCATCCAACAGCTGTAGCCATAACCATTAGATATAATTAGCCATAATCAAGAGCCATTAATTGTTTTAGCATTTTAACTACTGATTAAAATGTAATTTTAATCCATCTCAGTGTGTTATTTTAGTGAGTGAATATTTGTCTTTTTTTGTTTTTTATTTAACTATTCTGAAACCGTAACTACTTGACTCTCACCAGTATTTGTAAAACATGCTTAAATTTTGTTTCATAATTCTATAATAATGGGCTCATCAAGGATATACGGCCAACAAACCTGAATCATTTTTTTTTTCGTCGGTAAAAAAAGTAATATATCCACACCTACTCACCATTTTTTTTAAATACATTAAAACTGCAATTTGACAGGCATTCAGACTAACGACAAAAAAAACCGCCGCCTATGGACACCTGCAACAAAAACGGTGTTGACAATACTATGCCAACCCGGAGTGTTTGCAAAACCCTTGTCCCAACGCCTCATGTTGTATATTTAGTAAATAAAGAATTCTTTATACCAGCTTTAAAAGCTTGCAAAAGATTTCGCCTGCAACTTTGAAACGGTTTCAAGATGTTAAGCACTAAAATTTTATAGCCGCTGATAAAATAGCATGTTAAGCAAGTGCGGGGTCAGGAGCAAAATACCAAATCTTGATATAAACGTTTTATAACTTAGCTCGTAGCTCGACTTCGTAGATACCTTCGTAGAGCTCGTAGCGAGGATGCTACGATGTAGAGGTAGATGCAACTTAGTTTTCGACCGCGGAATAAAGAATCGGTGGAAACAGAGATAGAAGTAGTAGGTATAAGAGTGAGGTAATAGTTAATTAAGAGGGGTTTAGAAATGGTATCGAAGTGTGACAGATACTCGTAATGGTCAAGTACGAGAAGGGACTGTATATCTCACGCGTGCAAAGTAGCAGGCAACAGCTAGTGAAACAAAAATTACAAAGTATGTAGATAAAGTTAAATGAATAAATTTAAAGTGTATTCACAGATATTTAGCTGTGTTCATCCACAGCTAAATATCTCACCGAGTCTTTGTCTGAAAGTTTCTTTTGTTTCCACTATTTCAAATAGGACTAGATAATTTGTTGAATGTGCTTAACTAAAATAAACTCTATTACTCAAACTCTGCCAACTTCAGTCGTACTTACCGTTAAGACGAAAAGTTCTGTCTAAACTCCTATTGAAATCTTAGTACACACTAAATTAAGCCGATAGCTAACCTCTATACCACCACGCCCTTCAAACTAACGAATTAAATTATTAGCCTTTATATTCAAGCCTAATAAAGACTATATTACTAATTCGTTTATCTACATAACTCTGTCGAAATATCTTCAAGAGAAAACAAGCTTATTAAGAAATTTCTTGAGAATATTCCTAAATATTCTGCTGACGATATTTCTTGAGCAACTTCAGCAAATTTTGCTAATAGTTTCAGAGGCTATTATCGTTCTACGGTTGAGATCGTTGAGATGTTTCGGACGAGCGTCGGCATTGTAAAAATGTTGCTAAGAAATATTTTGACAGCTGCAACAGCTTTAAGACTGAAATAAATTATGTTCTTTTGATATATCACCGCAGTTTATCGCCTGCACACATCGTATTTGAATTAACCAACCCGCACGTGGCCAGCGTGTTGAAATACGACTTGATCACCCTTCAATGATAGACCTACTATTACGGCCTTTCTAACCTTTCTAGGGTAGACCTGGTATCCAAGGAGTGGGATGAATAAAGGTTGAATAGATTTGACTTGACACTCTCTGTAGTTCCTATCACTGTGTGTCTATTGTGAGCCTGTTTTCTTGGTAGTTTTTTTAGCTAACTACAAAAAACGCTTAAAAACCTAGCAAATATGATTACAATATAAAGTTTCCATCTAACTGTTTACAATGTCATTTCAGTTGTCAGAATATTTCGTAGCACGCCTCGGATGTAGGATGTATGTAAAGCCGTGTTTACACTGTTCTCTAGTGACTCGGGCACTGCACGGAGTGGCAGAGAGATTTCGGTAACCGAGAGGCTCTTAATGCCTTGATAATACCTCTACGGAGGCCGGTATGCCCCAAATCCTGATTGTTTAGTGTAAACAGGGCTCTATTGATCCTGTGCGGCATTATCTGAGGTTCATTGTGTTGAAGCCGCAGACCGTGGGTTTATTAACCGACTTGCCGCCTGCTTGGGTCTATTTTAGACCCTTGTATTAACTAAGGAGTGGGCTACACTTAAGGCTTAGATTGGGGTACAAAAACTATTATATTTGAGATTTTCGGAGGTCAAAATAGATGATCGTAGGTCAATGAATGAATGGGAGTTTATTCTGATCATAGCAGGTTCGAATTTTGCTAGTGGTTAAGTTTTTGAATTGTATATAATAATTTATTTGTATGAACCATTTAAGTTATTTAGTATAATTTTAAAAATAATGTAATTAATGATCTTCATTAGCTTTGTCCAACAGCCTCCTTTATTTCTCAGTCGGGTATTTCGATCTTTCTTTATATCTTAACTAGCTGACTCGACAGACGTTGTCCTGTCAAAAGCCATTGCGTAACTATAGCAACCGTAGTATGTTGATGCTAACTTGTCAATTTATAGTAAAAATTATCAGTATATATATAATTTGCAATAAATTAAAATTGCGACTATAATTTGAGATTTAAACTATCCTATCTCTCAAGTTGGATCGAACTGCACATGGTGTGCGAATTTTATTATAATCGGTTAAGTGGTTTAGGAGTCCATTGAGGACAAACATTGTGACACGAGATTTATATATATTAAAATATACCTACCATCTGACTTATCGGCATTAGGTTCGGCCAGTGATGGTGACGATATCATCGACCTATATTTTATTCTTTTTGCTTGACAGACGTCTGGTCAGAGGTGCTGCTCTCATTTTCGGTGCTGTCCAACGGCAGAACAATCCTCAACACGGACCGGCCCAGCGACGGCGCTCTTACCTGTCTTCATGGAATGAGGTAAAATTACAGGAAAAAAAAACTGTTTGAAAAAAACAGGCACGTGTAAAAAATAACAGAAAGCAGAACAACAAAAATAAAAAGAGACAAATATTTTTTTAAAGATTTTATTGCATTATAATTAATAATCGAAGTTACACAGATATAAATAGTTTAATCGAGCATCGGGAAGTGGTTCAAAATTCAGTTAAGAGATTTGACCCTCACATCCTTATACATATACATACTAACACAGGAAGTTAAATAAGAGCATGGTATATTTTGTTATACGAAGAATAAAAGCTATATAGTACCAATAAATCAAAGTAAAGGACAACGTGCACGACGTAAGCGCCTTTGACTCCAAAACCGATCCCAACTGAGCGTACTAGGAAATTAACTTACTCGTAAATACAGCGACCCAAAGTATGATACTGCACGTCTGCAATATACCTTTGTCGAGAATTAACTCCTAACTTACTGAAAACTTACCTGCTATGAAAACCCTAATCTGTAATACAAGTAACAAGACCTCAAACAATTTTACAACTACCTTCCTCCTAATTTTCTCTACGCCAACATCTCCCTAGTTAGGTAAATTTTATATATCTACCCTGCGTTAACAAATATTTCCCCTACCAAATCCTTCCAAAATTGCGGTAGATTGTAAACATAGGTAACTTTCATTCAAACTGACTTGAGTGGACTATACTTGTTTATAGAGGTTTTTGTATAAATAGGGCCCGTACCATGAGCTTTTCGCGAGCCAGTTTTGAATAGCGTTGGCTTCTGTCTCACTTTTTTTCTAAAGACAAAAATGAGACGAAAGCTAAGGCGATCTAGTTTAGGCTCGCGCTAGAACTCGTGGCACGGGCCAAGGACGGTTGATGTCGTTTCACTTGTCTCCACAACTAATACAGGGTTGTCCTAAAATGATATATGTACTAAGCTGAGAGGGTATACTGTACTCACAATGTAATCGCGTCAAAATTAAATTTAAAGTTAATTAACTTTCTATTGCATGTAGTATTCCTCCTATGATTTTTGGAATTTCAAGTTTGATCCAACAATAAATAAATCACTGTGTGAGTCCCTTTCGACTTAGCGTACACTTTACAAACAATCTAAAGATACACTGTTTATCCAGGTTTATGTCAGTGATATGGGTGATCATGGTCCACACTTATCTGACGATATTCTACGTGGCAGACAACAAGACTATGCGAGTGGTTACGGAGCGCAACTTCTTCTATCAGTCAGTCGGGAACGCCTCTTACTGCGTCGATACTTTCTTTGTCATTAGGTAAGTTTTGTTGATCATTACACCACAGAAGAAATAATAGTATTCTAAGTCTTTGTAAATAGACAGTTTACATGACTCGCCTATGCTAAAATACAATTTTCCGAACTAGGTAAACAAAAAATTATAAAAATCTAAGTACATGGAGTATAGAATCTCATCTTTCATGGCATAGTAATAAAGTTAGTTGTATTTTATTTTTAGATTTATTCTCCAATCTTCTGTCGTATGTAGAATAATTATCGTTTCGTGCTTAAAAGTTCACTCGAACGAAATGGTACCAAAACACATAAAAACATGCGATATTCGCAGGAAAATTAAAGCACAAAGGCAAAAGTGGGCTTGTCGTCGAAATTGTTTTGCTGAATGTTTTAATTTCCCGGAACCCTCTCAAAGAATGAAAGTTTCAAGTAGGAATGAGATTACTCATTTCTTTTGGAGATTAGTTAAAACGTGGAATTCTCGAAAGTTCTCGGGGTGCAGGAAAGTTTTTTCTCCCGATCGGATAAATCTGATCTTTTTCGGCAATTCCTGGGCTTTTTTCACTTTATCTCGTTGAAAGGCCGTAGCTAATTTGAAGTACGACTCGACGGGGCCGGGTGATCAAATTAGTTTTGCTCGGCGAAATTCAATCAAGCCTCGTAACTGGGGAGTATAAAATAGTTGTTTTCCCTTTGCTTGCTTTCCACTGTGGTTCAAATGTCACGTTAAATTATTTTCTGCTTTCCCCGAACAGTAATTTTAAATGTCAGACAAGTACGCCACAACTTTCATTGACATAATTGCGAAGTACCAAACTATATAGGTATAGTGCATAGACGTGTAATAAACTTTTCCAGCACTAATTTCTTGGGCTTTTCAAGGTTAGAGTGAATAGGTATTGGGTTAAGAAATGGTAGGTCTGCGATCCTCATCTTCGACCACATCATCGCTCACCAACAGGCGAGTTTGTGTTCAGAAACATAATAACCAGGCAAGTGTCTTTTATGAAATACATTGTTAATTTTCCATATGCCAAATAATAATTAATGACACAACAGTTTCGAAAATGAGTTTGTTTCTGTATTTATTGTACAGAAGGCACTTATAATGGAATTTACCAATTACGCTGTCAAGCACAGAGCCCCAAACAAGAGGCATTAAAGTTTTAGAATAAATTAAATTTGGTACTGTAACTAATACCTGTTATTACGTTTGCTCTTAATTTTAATTGCCAAGAGTCCGTGGTAATTTATTGACATTAGTGTTGAGTTTCCGATAGTCTTTTTGTTAATTAAAATCAAGTTTAAAGCAAATTTGATATGATAGAAGCTTTGTTTTTACCTTTGATTACCACTAGCCACTATTTATCCTATAAAAATATAAGTGTCTTGTAGAATAATGCTGCCATGCTTTTGCTATAAAGACCATGTCTCACTTAATATCTTTACAACAAAAACACGGCAAAATGTGTAAAACTGCAGGACGCTCCTAGTACCTAGTAGGTACTTGAAAAACGAAACAAGTGAATTTCTATAACTCCTAAATACTACAAATCCACAAAATAATAAAATTCCTTTTCACAGCGGAGTCCTCGTCACAATCCTCTTCCTAAGAACAGAAGAGAAGAAAGTCGAAAAGCGCGAACAAAACAAGCAAGACGTCAACAAGAACATTAACGGGTACACCAACTCGGCGCTTTCGATATCAGTCATCAGCCAGCAGTCGTTCAAAGAGGACCTATTCGACAGCCCAAAGAGTATCTACAGCAGGGCCGAGCTCCTCGGGATGATAAAGAACTTCTTTATTTTACTATCGTACCGTGTAGTGAGACTCACGCCTGCGTACGCTTTCGTGATAGGTACGCCGAATTTTACTACTTTTTTACGAGTTACTGACGGGTACTTAGATTTATCTACTTTCTTTCATAATGCATGGAGGAGAGAACGATAATCCTATATTTTTTGATCGAAAATATTCATTCTTACAAAGACGACTTAATATTATGAATATGAAAGATTGGGTGTAAATATATGTTTATTCTCTTTTCACTACATAAAGGCTGATTTAACACATTCATTACACGACCTGTTTGCCTCAGCAGTAGTAGGTATATCCGCCTTATAAGCCAGAGGTCCTGGATTCGATTCCCGGCCGGGCAGATGTTTGAATGCTAAATTTAAATATCTGTTCTGGGTCTGTGTGTTAGTTGTCCTTGTCTTTGTGTGTATTCCATGGCATCCCCGACACAGTGTATCCTAGTAGGGAGCTATGAACTGTGTGAAGCGTTTAGGTATTTATCACAATTTAAATGACATTCAAAGCGGTTCCACAAAACAGCTCTCTGAAAACAGTTGTATTAGAAAAGCTATTTCACAGGTCTAAACGAGATCGCCCTACGCTGGACGCACGACCACTCCGTCTTCGAGCCGGCCATATTCGACCACATCACATGCGACAAGTACTGGTGGCGGAACCTGCTCTACATCAACAACCTGTTCCCGCAGCGAGACATGTGCATGGTCTGGTCCTGGTACATGGCCAACGATACGCAGTTTTACGTCGTCGGCATCATACTGCTGCTCATCTCTGTCAAGTAAGTATAGTACGTAATGTACTATACAGCGTTATTCCCATAGTAAAAGTTGTTCATAACGATGAGTACTACGAGCCATTTTTTGGCTTAGCTTAAGCTATCTGTATAGTGTATAACCCTGTATAGTATAGTACGGCGACGGAATTATCTGAACAGTAGGTACCTTTATAATACAGGATTCATAAGGAAAAGGTATGCTAAGCCAAAAAGGGCTCACAATACGTATCATAATGAACAAGTTTTACTATGGGATCAACCCTGAAATTCCGCGAAAAATTGCAATTTCAAATAATAATATAATGATCCGTAAAAAATAATAGTGAATAGAATAGCAGATATTTTTCACGATTTTTACAATGTTTAATTTGTTTCTAATAATGAGAACTATGAGCCCTTTTTGGCTATCTTCTATCTAATTTTTTTTATGTAGTTTTCTACAGAATATACTATTAATCACACTCACAATACAAAAAACTCTACAGATTTGTATATCGCACCTACAAAAACTGGACAAATCGTCCCTTCCTTCTTGATAAGCAAATTCCATCCTAATATTAGTAGACAGCTCGAGGTAAAGACAAATCATCGCTTTAAAAAAAAGGTGTATTATCGATAGGTCAAATGCCAGTCATGTCAACAAACACAAAAATTTCGAATTGTCTCAACTTTCAAACCGTTCAGAATTCTGAGCTTTGGAATTTTGTAATACACTCAAGATAAACATATAATCCAGAATAGCAATTTAGTAATAAAAGAAGCAATATAGCAGTAACATTAATTGTGTTAAAAGCTCGTAGGTAACTATTTCAACTATTCTCACAAATTCATGACACGAGACCTGAAGACACTTTAAGATAACTCGTATCACTGTCATCTATCTTAAGACTCACCTATCTACGACACGTACGAAAAGTTAGGACGTAAGTAGATCACATCACCGCAGTTTCACGACATCAATTTACTAAATTGCCTCTATCTGAAACGTCTTTTCAAAGACCTAGATTTCTACGATAACAATACCCGTTGCTCGCTACATAATGACAATGATCTATACTAGAGATTTGGAGCCCTGTTTTAGTGCCAGCGATATTTTCTCGGTCACTCTCACTCTCGAGGGTTTTCTAATATGAGAGGCAGGGACCGAGATAATATCACACGTGTCGATATAGGGCTACGACAAAAGCGTGGCCGCTTTCAAACCGAGTTATATACTTGAGTAGAGATAATATCAAGCCTAAAACACCTTTCTCTAAAAACATTTCAGGCTTATCTGGGAATCGTGGTCTCACATGATGTCATGTCCCTAATTGACACTGAAACACGCTTAAAACTCTAATATTTGAGATAGCCTCAGAGACGGCTCGTTTTTATTTCATTTTGCTTTGATATCGTTTGACAGGGGTTATATAAGTTTATTATTTCCGTAGGCACCCGAAGTTTGCGATGACGTCACTGGGGTTAGTGATGGTTAGTTCGTGGGCCACGACTATCTACATATCGGTATGGCATCAGTACAAGGCGAGGATACAGGAGCCGTTCGAGATGTTCGACCCGCTGTATGACAAGCCGTGGTCCAGGATCGGCCCTTATTTAGTCGGTAAGTTCAATATATTACACGTTTTTTATTACAGGTATCTAAACATTGATATAGCCAAAATCAACGAAATAAATAAGTAGGATATATAAAAATAAAATTAAAATTCATAATAATAATAAAATTATTTACGCTTTTACTTGTCTATTTCTAGCCCATTTTACCAGGAAGACATTTTATGCATATTCCTTCCCATGTGACGTATTAGCAGAGTTATCAGATTTGTCTTTAAATTTAAAGGAGTCTCATAAACTACATTGAAGTCGAGCTTTTAGTTCTTTCATTCAATAATAAAGCTTGTTTACAACAAAGTTCATCTATTTCATTTTATAGTACAGGCAATTTCACACAAAACATTAGCTATTACAGCCTAAATATATCTTTAGGTTTATATCCCACCCAATATTCAAATGTCTTTCATGCTGATGTTTCTTTCTTGATTCTGAAAAAATTACGACACTACTTTAGTAAGAACATAGAGAAAGTTATCTTGAATGAGCAATGTTGCTGAAGTGGAACGTTGAAAACATACAAAGAGGCCATTATGCCCAAAACGTGACTAAACTTGATGAAAATACAAAAAAATAGTAAAAATAAGTAAAGTTTAAAATATTTTTTTTTTTGTACTGGCACCGGAGTTACACCTTACGGCTTACCTATACCAAATTTCAGTTCAAAAAAACATTGGGAAGTGGTTCGAAATTCAACTGTAATAAATAAATTAATTGTATGCAGAGCGATTTATTAGGTTTTTTCGAATAAATGGTATTGTTAGAACGTTAGTCAGCAGTAACACGCTATATAAACATAAATCCTCACAGAGACTTAAATTAAGAAAATACATTTGAATATTAAAATATAATTAAATCAAATTAAAAAACTAAACCAATAAAACTAAACTAAACTAATCTAAAAGGCCGCTGCCTGCGGGAATTGTTCCTAAAGTGCTGGCCCCATTACCACGTTGTATGGCGATGCTCACCCTTTGGGCGAGATAGAGGCCAGCATTTTGGTTACGTGTTGCTTCGACCAGACGAGAAAAATAAATAAATTAATAAATTAATAAATTAATTAATAAATAATAATAATATTATAATAATAGTATGTACCAGCGCCAGTTCTCGAAAATGGTCGTGCTATTGGGACCGCTCTATTATCACGGACAGGACTATTGTAGCCAATAAGCCTGATATCGTGATAGTCGACCGATCCCAACGCCGGGCAATACTTGTCGACATTACCGTCCCACATGACGAGAACCTCGTGAAGGCCGAGAAGGACAAGCTCAGCAAACCTTGACTTGGCTCACGAGGTTACCGCTATGTGGGATGTTGATTCGATGATTATTGTCCCGATAGTCGTTTCGGTGAACGGGCTTATAGCTAAGAGCCTCGACCATCATCTGAAGAGGCTCTCGCTAGACGGTTGGATCAACGGTCAGATACAAAAGGCGGTGATTCTTATTCATCAAATAATAAATTCTACTGTAAGAACATACATACATACTTACATACAAACATTCCAAGCTAAATAAAAGCTTGTAAAAGAACCCATAGTCTTTCCCAAAAGAATATATCAAAAAACTTCTGATAATCATGTGGTCCAACATTAATTTGTCAGGCGGAGCTCTGGATATGAACTCGGTAATATTTCATCCCAACAGCTGAGCGGTATCAGTATTTCGCTCTGTACCGGGAAAAGTTTTGACATGATTGAGTAACAAACTAAATAGGTATTTATCTCAGATAAACCTTTCCAACGGGTTTCATAAAACAATTTTAATTAATTTTCAAGAGAAAACACTCACTTGTGAATTATAATTGAATTAGATCAACGTAATTAAGCTAACTTCTGTTAAAGAAATTTTGGTGGAAAACATTTTTCGGGAAACAAGAAAGCTGTTAGAGCGAAACCTAAACAAACAAACCCAATTACTTATTCTATTATGTCTATTGCCCGTAGTTCTAGTATTGTCACGGGAAATTCGTCGTAAATTCCCAATTTAAGTTTTCTAGTTATCACTAATCCGGTTTTCTAAGAAGGCATTTACTTTATTCGTCAAACAAGTTTTATTTCACTTTTCCCGGAAATTTTCTAGAGAATCAAAACAAACAATACTATTTTGGGATTCAGCATGTTACACCATGCGATATAAGTTTACGATCATGTCGTAGGGGTGAGTCTCGCCTCTAGTTCGTGCAGCTCTTCGAAATTGGAATTGCGTGTAATCCATGCGAATCGAGTCCGCTGCTTTATCGATTCTACGAAAGCTCTTTTTGCTATGGACTTTGGACCTTTCGTCGGTCACTGGAAGTAAAATTGGGCGATAAAGTCGAATGGTTCAACGATTCGATAACTTCATGCGGTCGACACCCGGCGCGGATCGATTCGAAATGAATAGGTATCAAAATTCTGATTGATCTGCATATTTTAGCATATTTTTATGACGTGAGTAAGTTGGCATGTTTATACTGGAATATCAGGGACGTTATTGGAGTTATTTCAGCTGAAGGCTTGTTTTTTATTCGTTTTTTTTAGCATTAGGTAAATGGAAATCAGATATGTGTTGAGAGATAGTAGCTAAGAATACGGCATCGTTTGTAATCACATTTAACAATAGACACGTTCAGGTTACTTTACGGTTCATTTACAGTTCAATAAACTGAACGCAAATGAACTTCAGCACTTGGCACGTACTTCAGTTAGCAACCACTATCTTCTTTGTAATAGCCAATAGTGAAAGAATAAATAAAATAAACAGCTGGATAGCTTCTGTAAAGATACTAAAAATAAAAACTGTACTCGTAGATGCCTCTGGCAATGCTCTGGCTAAAGTTCTTTTTTTACGAACGAAGCTAGGATAAAAGAAGTCGAAACCATTCTGGCTTTTGTTGGAATTTAATTTTTCCGTTAAAGTAGATATTAGGCCCAACTTTGAAGGCTTTTTAAGACAGATCTAAATTTTCTAAAACTATTGGCATCCTTGTCTAATGGCTTGCAATGATAAAGACAGATATATTTTTAGTTAGTTTAGATCTGTCATAAAATGCCTTCAAACTTGGGCCTATTATTATCTAAATACCTAGTATTCGTACGTATGTTCGCTACAAGTAGATAACTAACACAACCTGACCTGTGACCTGACCTGTGGTGTTTGACTAATATGTGAATTAATGACAGTGTATGTTTTACAGGAATTATTGTGGGATGGTATTTGCACAAAACAAGGTGCCAAACCAAACTGCCCTACTGGGCTGTAACTGTGGGCTGGCCGAGCGCTCTGGCCGTCATGGGCGCCCTCATCTTCAGCATGGTCGACGGCTACTTTGAAGTATGGCCTACAGCGTTTTATATCAGCGTCGGACACACAGGTAAAGAAAAAGAAAAAGAAAACATTGCTCATTACTTTCAAACCTTTTACTCTCACAAAAGATTCGCTGTACCCCCGAGGGTTTCAAATACCGAAATTATTCAATAGTCAAAGGAATATCAGAAAAATATGTTTTAGGTAGAGGATTCAGTTAACCTTAAAATGTGAAGTGACCGGCCGTGGCCTGCGGTCCGTTACGGGCTATTAAGCACTGGAACACTTTCCTTATGGGCCATCGAAGCCTCGCTGGCAAGAAAGTATGGTTATCGCCCTTAAATCCCTTCCTTAAGGACTTTCTTATTGATTAGAAATAGAAGTATCTCTTCGTAAGTGGCGTGTAGAGACCTATTCGGCTACGCGAGCAGTTTGTGAAATGTATTGTGGAGGGAACGAGGAAAATGTATAGTGAAGGCAATAGAGCGTACTGTTATCTATGAACACGCTGTGGAGTGTTGATCAAATTCAATATCCGACGTTTATAGCTGCGGAGCCTGAAATTAAAGCTTGGAGTTTGTTCCAAAAAGTAGGTTTGATTTAAATCAATGCTCAGACTTTATACAAGTTTCGCAATACTATGCCTATGGTAATTAATAAGATAGGTATATTTGTATCTATAGCTACTTAAATATTCCTCGTACCGTAAAATACAATTACATTTTACTAACCACAAGAATAAAATACAACCCCAGGAAAATATAAAAGATATGTATCAAAGGCGATCTTACAGACTCTTTCTTGCAGACAGCATTGTATAGTATTGTACTCGTATTAAGGCTATGCACAAAAGGAATAGTTATTTACTCCGAAAGAATGCGGAGAAACTTGAAAACTGCGAGCGCTACTACTAAAGAATCATCATCATCAGCTTCAGCCGTGATCACTCACTGCTGAAAATAACTGTTGGTTTGGAAGTGCATCACTTTAGAACGGCTGGAACGACTTGGCTAAAACTTTATATTACTAATCTATCGCAACTAAAGAATTACTATACTTTTTTTGTTTAAAAAATATTGTTTTGTTACAGCTTGGGGCTGTGCGGTGGCGTGGGTGGCCATCTCGTGCTGCAGCGGGTACGGCGGCTTGGTGAACTCGGCGCTCTCGTACCGCGGCCTGCTGCCGCTGAGCCGGCTCACGTACTGCGCCTACCTGGTGCACCCCACCATCATGATGTACACCTCCTTCTTGCTGGACGGGCCCTTCCACATGCAGAACTCTAGCGTGGTTAGTATCCTTTTTTCTTCTTTTCTTTGAGGGTAACCTTGGATCTTGAATGCCCGGCTGCTTTGGGGGGAGCAACCGAGTTATGTAGGGTTATACTTACTAAAACCCCCTCGGTGGCCAGCCTCTGTACTTGACAGAGGGCACCAGGATCTCTGACGAACTCACACTGGTGCCGAGGTCACGGTTCCCGAGGCACCATTCCCAGGACGTTGGTCCCACTTCCGCCCCTACAACGATACGGGCCACACCGCGCCGTTGTCTTCCCTGGGCTCGTTCGAGAAGGTAGCCAGATCCCAAAATCTGACCATCCCCTAGTATCCTACTGATATTATAAAGTAGCTGTGCGGTGGCGTGGTGGTCATCTTATGCTGCTGTTTGTTTAATTGTTACTTAATCACGCAATAGTAGCTAAACGGATTTGAATGAAAATAGGTATCTACGAGTATGAAGGTGACTTATACTATGGTTTAACATATAGGTTCCTACAGAATACCGGCTGATACAGTGAGGCTCAGCTAGTTATAAATAATAGTTCAACTCAAAACAAACTCACAAAAAAATATATTAAAGAAGTAATTACTAGCTACCTACTCGTATTTATGTACGTTTAAAATATCAATTTTAGTACACACAGCAAATCATAACTACAATTTTTTACACACTCATAGCTCCCACTAGGAATAAATCCTGTGTCAGGGATGCCACGGAACACACACAAAGACAAGGACAACTAACACCCAGACCCAAAACAGATATTTAAATTCATCATTCAAACATCTGCCCGGCCGGGAATCGAACCCGGGACCTCTGACTTATAAGGCGGATACACTACCGCTGAGCCAAACAGGCCGACATTTTATAACACACAATGTATAAATACCGACGGGAATACAACGCGGGCGCGCAGGCGAGAGTGTGCATGAATCGAGTGGACGATTCATATCGTCCACTCGATTTCCGTACCTGTGTCACATCACTAAATAATCAGTTTTCACATCATACTATTATCTAATGTGTGTCATGGCCATTTCCCTAAAATATCGATTCTACACATAGACAATAAATACTGCCTGTGAGCCATAGATATTATTAAGCTGAACTAAGCTGCTAGACTTTCGATTTGTATTTGTGTAAAATAATGGACTAAGAGAGTTTTTATGTACTTGAAGCCATTTTAGTTTATTCATAAGGATCCCAAAAGTGAATATCTAACGCTTCTCTCTATCGCTTTCGTTAATCAAGGTTGAAAACAATTAAACTATTCATAGCGATTCTTCTAAAACAAAAGCACAACATGTTGTTTCGATCCACGCTAAGAAAGTGCTATCAATCAATGTCACAATATTAAGCCCATACTCGCGTTTCAAACACGATACTTGTGTACCTATTCACTCACTCAATAATACTAAAAGCTGGTACAAAAACTTGGTAATGGATAAAAGCATTAGTTTTGATTCGTGATCAAACCTATTTGGCTTTGGATTATAGTGCGTACCTGAATCTAGTACTATTTTTGGTGCTTGAATCTATTAAAATAAATGGTACTTGTTGGTAAGCCCATTGCTTGAGAACATCTGGACCGTTTTGCCTAAAATTGTAAAATAACAATTTTTTAACTTTTAACCAAGGTTCAGCTTTGGTTCTGGACCCCAAACCGGCGAAGGTTGTGCGGAACCGCACCAAGTACCCGGGGAAGTCTGTATGATCGGATATTTGTTACTAAATCACACAATCACTCTACTTTTTAAAATCCTAAGGAATAGCGGGTACAATCGTGGCACTCAGTTAGTTTTAAGTAAAAACCTTGCCAATAAAGGCTCGGCTGTTCCCAGCCTTTTTTACTCCTGCTACTTTACTTAATCTTTCTGTGGTCAACCAAATTTTATATCGATAGTATTGTAATATATTAGACAGAAAAAAAATGCCTCTCAGATAAAAGAAGGAGAACAGAATTCATTTCAGGAATTTCTGTTATCACCGAAACGCTTTCTTATTTTGTACGAGCTCATCTCTATCTTTAAACCCTGCCATTCCTATTATTATCTTACTAATATTACAATTGCGAAAGTTTGACTGTAAGTTTGTTTGCTATTTATTTTTGCTATAGAAAAACTCATAGTCTGGATTAACACATATTCTAATTATTATCCAACAATTGTGTAGGTATTTTAATGAAGGTAGTTAAATATTGCCATAATATACGTAACTATCCACTAAGTATTGCTTTCAATAGATTATATCTTCAGTAAAGCCGTTGTAAGCTGACAAAGACAAATAGTACCCGAGTTACTAGCAATCGAACAAAGTATGCAAATCAGTGATAATCTCGTCCAGTTTCGTCGCTTGGCCTTTTTAAATAAATTATACGTACCTACCTCCCTAAACAGAATAACAATTCACGTAAATATAATTAAAAAATGTTTGCGTAAATTATTCCCGGAAAAAAGCAACAATTCATAAAAAAGAAGCATCCTTATTTGTTTCCTGGTTTACGATCCCATCGCCAAGTGTAAATACACTAAATTCCGAGCTTTGCCTACTTCTTCACTTATTTTACCTGACGTTCAAATTAAAAACATATATTATTATTTAAAATGCCTTCAAACTTGGGGCTATTATTCGGTTTATGTCCAAATTAAAAGAGGAAATTCTCATTCAGAAGTCACTCGAAGTTCAATTACAGAAGACGCAAGATGTCTTTTAAATGAAAACTTTTGATTTTCTTTCGAGTCTTCGGGTAACGAATTCATGATACACTTTTGTCCGTTTCCAATTCCCTCATAAAGTAGGTACTAAGTTACTTTTCTTTGTAATGAAAATCCCTAGGAAAAAATAGAGGAAAGATGTTGTATAGAAGACTATTGGCGAAATGCTATAAATAGCTGCTTTGTTACTTACTCATCCATACAATCAAAGGCTATGGTTTCGAAGATTGGTTATAGAGCGCCTGTCGATAAATATGTCACACATAACAAGACAGATAGATTATATTTCTTATATATTTCTACTAGTTTTGCCTCGCGGTTTCACCCACACCCGCACGATAATGGTGATAAAAATAGTCTAAATGTTATTCAAGAACATAAACTATCCACATTGCATATTTCATCAAAATCGATTTAGTAGTTACGAAGATTCGTGGTAACAATTTTTCACATACACTAATTTTTTTATACATATTTATAATATTATAATAAAAGAATAGTAGAACTTATATTTTATCTTCGATTTAGTACTGGAGTACTTTCAGCTACAAGGCTACTAACCGCATCAAGCATCACAGAGTGGGTGTTTCCCGATAGATATAATCTGAGTGTTTTCAAGTCGCGAGTGAATCAGTTCCTTCTAGGCAAGCGTGCTCCATCGTGGACTGCATCATTGCTTACCATCAGGCGAGATGGCGGTCAAACGCAAGCCTATCCTACTAATATTATAAACGCGAATGTTTGTTAGAATGTACGTTATGTCAGTGGCTAACAAAATATTATAATAACTTTGTAGCAAAGGTTTGGTAAGACCTCTTTCCTACATGTAAAACATCTGAGGTCAGCGGAGAGCTTTTGAAATAAAACAAGCTTATTTTTATTTCTAATCAGAATCATATATGTAATTAATACAGTATCCAGAAACTGGGCAGGTGGATTTATGTTGTCTTCGTACCTTGCCCAGCTTAAGTACCAAATGACGGTCATAATGTGAGCGCAGCAACCCACAGTCTTTCGGCCCACAATGCAATTGCAGCAATGTTTTGCAGCCTATATTGTCACAGTTCTTGACTGGTTAGCTGCAAGTGTTGATAACTGAGTTTCACCTTCCTCTCGGCATGCAGGTGTGTGAACAGAATAATTAAGCTGTTCCAATCACAAACAATCCAGACCAGAACGTCGAGAGAGACGACTGATGAAATGAAAACCATTTGACGTTAGTAACAGGACATGACGGATGCGGAGTTACCATACTACAAAAAAAATCGATAAACTAATCGATTTCGTTTCTGTGTTTTCATCGATATTATGAAATAAATACAACCTAGAGAGTAATGCTCGGTTCATGTGATAAAAACATCAAGTTAAATATAATATATATGTAACAAAACTAGTGATGCATTTCGACCGAAAATATTACGAAAACTTCGAATGTAACAGTCAATATGAATATCAAGTGGCATTAAAAATATTTGACAAAGGTTTCTTTTGTGTAGTGGAAAATGCAAACGCACTGTGATGCACTAATAGTGCAATATCGAGCATAATGTTTCGAGAATAGGAAAAGTCAAGATTAATATCCGCCATGTTTAAAAAAATAAAATTGTCCAATTGAATCGGTTAGCGGTGCAATATGCATAAGACAAGTGCGGAAACGTAAAATGCCTGATAGACATTCCAGTAAGTTACAAGTCTTGGGACCGGGTGTTCAAGACGAAGTTCACCATTTACGAGCACACGCCAAATTGCCAAGATCGCCATCATCGGATGCGACGCGGTCGACATCATTCATCATTATATTCTGTACCAAATATCGAATAATAATAACCCCTTAACTGGCAAGCCACCGGGAGCCTCCTGTTCACGCCAAGCCGACTTTGGACAATGTCCTTTTGAATCAATTAACAAAATGGTAACAACACCCTTATTTTAGTTGATCGATAAAATATAACCTTTCCTTTTTGTTTCCAGATCGCCATATACGCTGGCTACGCTGTGCTGGCTTTCCTCTCATCATTTGCCATCTCCATCGCATTCGAAGCGCCAGCAGTTCGGCTGCTGAAAATAGTGAGCGGCGGCGGCCGGAAACGGAGCAACCAATGAACAAACCAAACCGACGGAGCTCTACAAACAGTAGACACCTTCGTGAAACGTGTACATATTTGTCTAACTTGAATTCAGAGGGCCGAGTTCATGTACTGAATCTATATATAGGTACTTTATGATGTTAAGTAAAACAATTGATGAATCTCTCGATAAGCTCAAATAGCAAGCAACATCGCTTCTGTGGTAACTGTTTTAACGATACCAATCTGAGAAGACTAAAATTATCTGCGTATCTTTTTTATTTTAGTTAGTAAGAAAAAGATGGCAACAATTCTAGAGCAGTCAAATTGAATTTCGTTTACAACTGAATTGATGCTAATATTGGGTAAATAATACTATCTCGTTCGCTCATTTCAACATTTTTAAAGTTAAAAAATTATTGAATAAAATAATGAAAAATCACATTCGGTCAAGTTTTATTAAGTTATCAAGTTGCTCAGAATGCTATCACAAACCTTTTATAAATTTAACAATATTGAATTGAACAAGCGAAATAGCGGCGCGTCATTTTCAGCGCCTTCAGGCGTGCCGTAGCTATCAAACTCCGAAATAGTTCTAAGAAACCGATATGCTTGTATGCGTCGCTAGTAAAGTTGAAAAGATGTCCATAATCTAAGCGCGTTTGAGAAACGTGCGCAAATATTCCGGCGGACTCGAGTTCACTCCCAGCTGGATATTGAATTCCTTTATAAACACATGTGTGCAGTCCCACGACAATTGCCCTGCAATATCTTTTTCTATTGTTCTGCAGATATGTTTATCTCTTTGATTTACAGTCATAAACCACTAGCCCTTTCTACAATGAAAGGCCATTCTGGCCATTAAAAGTCTATTAGCGCCACTGTAGTTAAGCTAAAGTTTTGGAAGTCTATCTACTCGTGCATAAATCATTAGATAATTCGTAATCACGGTTAAGCCGTTTCCAATATCATTTTCATGAGGTGCCATCTTCAAAATGAAGTTTAGATAGTAGACTAAACTTTTTGCGACCCCATGCTGCACTCTAATGCTGATAGCTAAGCCCGATATAAAAACCTAAAAAAAACTTCTATCACCATCGATGCCTATTGTTCGATATTAGACCAACAACACCATTTCCTGACCGCCAGATGTTTTCAAAACATCCCATTTATTGCTATCGCAATACCTACCTAATTTGCAAGTGAAAAACGTTAACATCACTATGCAAATTAGGGCGCAAGGGCGAGTAAAAACAGCTCCAGTTATCGGTTTAACGGCAAGCGGCCCTTATCGAATGGTTCCTAAATTAGATGCCATTATCGACAGTAACCACGGCTGCTGTAACAATGGCCGCTGTAGCCTGTAACATAGATAACTGTCGGTTATCTATGCTACAGCGTTCGGGTTCATCGATAGAATACAGGCACAAGCGATGTCTGGCGGGAATGGATACTGGATAGCTACGCTCGAGAAATAGCCGCTAAAATGCTGCGAAGGTCCAGTTTGAAACTTTTAACTTTATAATGATGAGCAGCGGAGTTTCTTCGTCCTCTACCTCTATAAATAAAGAAATCTGCAGACTGATTAAGCTATCCGAACATCGAATGTATTCGACGAATATCTTCAAAAAGTCGGAAAAGAAAGAATTCTTCTACTTCGGAAAGAATTCGAGTTTAAATGTCAAATCTCGGAAAGATTTGACATATTCTTTCCGAAAGCGGAAGACTGTTCGAAGATAATCGTCGAATACGTTCGATGTTCGGATAGCTAAATCAGTCGTTTTCTCGTAAGTTGTCTCTTATGAAGTTTACAACTCAATGTACCATAAAAGGGATTAGCTACGCTGTTTTTATGGTAAATACGAGTAGGTACTAATAGCTATCAATATTTACTGAATCAATGCATCGATAAAATATTTTATCAGTTAATTGTTAAGGTGACCTTATCGTTTGGACTAATCATTTAGGTTATCTATAAATTGTCTTATCGAAACCAAAATGATTTTTAAGTATCATAACGTTGGCGATAGCAATGAGTGCATCTTGTGTTAACAGATAGTTTTAGTACATTAGAATTATAGTTAATGTACTGTATCGCAGGATTAATTCTTGTATTCCCTCGGCTTAAAGTCATTGACTGCAAAATCAACGCTAGGCTGGACGCAAACCCGAGAACACGCGACTTTTTTTATCTTTTTCAAAGAGAGATAATTCACTCCTTGAAAAAATCGCCAAATGTGATAGAAACGAGTCGGAGTATTAAACTCAATAAAACGTTAATTGTAAAAAAATGTGTCAAAACCAGTTTAGTTTTCATAGTAAAACAGTTAGTAACTTTTTGCAGTTAATTGAACTTGTACTAATCCGACGATTAACACTCGACTCGCAGTACAAATGAGCTGGATTCAACAAAGTAAACTGGAATACAAATGTTTTCTCTGCCAGCTTCGTGAACTACTGTTATGAGAACTCTATTTACCATACGGCTCGAATCAATCATCCTGTAGAGCCGCTCGCTTATCTTACTCCGACACGAGCGTACATCGTCTTTGTTTGATGAACTAGATCCTTCACACGTCTAATCGGTTAATCGTATAGTTATTATTGTGTAACAACTATGTACCTGTCTAAGTTTAAGACCTGGGGCCATACTTACGTACTTTCCGTGCTCTACGCTTTATTTTTTTTTTACAAATAAGCGGCCAAGACGTCTTCAGTGATTGCGCCTACTTTTCGACCTACCTTTTTTTAGTGCGAGACTGAACTGAATAGCGTTGGGTTTAATTTCGCCTTTTTTTCTAGTTAATAGAGCAAGATGAAAGCCTGGGCGATCTAGCTTAAACTCGCACTAAGAGTTTGCGGTTAAGGTCTTAGTTAAACGAAATGTAGGCAATTTTTTTGAGAGAACTAAAAATGAGATTTTGGTACAGTTAATTACATTTACCCAATTGTTAGAAAGCTCATTTTTATTTCTTGGAATTAGAAAATAATACATAACTATACAAAATGAGAGAAGATTGTGAAAAAATCATATCACCTATTTAGATTATGCGCTCAACAATAAAACAATGTGTTCATAAAATTATTGAAACAATGTGTATTTGATAAGAATATTTTGTAAATACTGTATGTGATAGGTAATTCTTTATATTTTTATTGTGTAAATAAGTAGGTGGTTAAGATAATAAAATATTATTTAATTTTATATGTTGTCTTTTTTCATTTACTTATCACATTCGGTAGTTGTTACGAGAAAAGGAAAACCAAGATTATATTATATCACGATAAAAATATTAGGAAGGACAGTTTATCCTTTTTCTTTGAAAAATACCCGCAAAACCTACACAAGCATACTTAATTCATAGGTATTACCTACACACAAGTGTACTGGTTACTGGGAACTTTCCTTACAATCTGTCGCACCAGTCATAGATAAGAATTGTAAGAACATTTTCGATTTAAAAAAGAGGTTTAATCTACATAGACGTCATACCTACAGACTTATAAGAAAAAGGTATGCGAAAAGGGATCATACCTACTCATTATTATGAACGATTTTCACCGTGAGACCAAACCTGAAATCGCGAAAAAAATTTCTGCTATTTCATACTTTGTGTCCTTGGTTTCTTTCCCTGAAATCGTGATTAACAAATCACGATTTTTAGGATTGGTCCCTCAGTAAAAGTTGTTTATAATAATGATGACATCTGCTGTACATTACAGCTCTTTTCACCTGTGGTTTTAAGTACGTGAGTTTCGTAGGATAAATATCTATCTCTAACATGTTTACAAAATCACGCAGCTAAGCTTCCATCCGACACAACACCGAAAGAAACGTGTGAATTCTTATCCTAAACCAGCTCGATCTAGATTCGGCACGTAGTACATTACACGACTGCTGCTACTGTTCTGCGAGACACTCTGAAGAAAAGCCTCAGGGCTTAGGCGCTTCCATTTTGTCCCTTGTGTGAAAAAAAGCCTTCATGCCCATACGTTTTAGAAAATAATATTTAACTTCCAAAAACTATTCTGCCCTCATAAGCCCAAGAGTGGTATCTCAAAAAATAGATTTCTGTTTTTTCACGCTATCAAATGCATGAAAAAAACAGAAAATATTTTTTATTGAGACACCGCTCTCGGACTTGTGAGGGCAGAACTATTACTACGAGTAAAAGAAAAACAATGATTCATACATTTATTCAAACTGAAGGGCATCCCTTACTTACAAATAATATTGCTTAAAGTTGAGTGACATTTGTTAATCTAATCACTAAAAGGCCTCTACGCCTCTGAAAGTCACGATATTTTGCTAGTGCTAGAGCGTATCAATGAAGTCGTAGAGTTTGCTTGATAAAAAGTTATAGATATACGAGAGAGTTGTGTAGATAATTAGAGACTTCACAAAAACAAAACCCATTCAAAGCTGAATTTCATACAAGCCACGTCAGATATGTCTCGCATGCGTGCACCACTTCAAAGCCATCGTTTGACAATGCACAGGATCCAATTCATAGTGAATGGTTCCGTGCTGGGGAAATTGGGATCGATTTCCACCCTGCATGTCACTGAGACTGACGTACACTACGATTTGTGCTCATAAATCTACCTACTACGAGTATATAAAGTGACAGAGGTGAATACTATGTCTTTTCATATAACTACATATATTTTCAGTTTTATTTTCAAATTTATTTTCTTTTCGTACATAATGTCTACCTACTAATTTCTGTTGTTTATTTACTTATTTGTCATTCTATCGACTGTGTACTTACCGCCGGTAGGTACTGACCAAGTCTTGTTCTATTAATTCTGTAGGTGAATACACTATCTAGTTACCAGCTAAATTAAATACACTAAATATTACAAAAAAAAAAAAAAAAACAAAAACCGACTTCAAAAGACCGACTATTGAGTTATTCATCTATTTGTCGCGCACGTACTTAATGCAAATTTTAGACTTATATGGTTTTCTCATGGATACCATTATCAGAACTGGACTAAATTGAAACGGGACCAAGTGGGAAGCGTCAGCTTCCTAATAAAAAAAGAATCATCAAAATCGATTCACCCAGTCAAAAGTTATGAGGTAACAAACATAAAAAAACATACAGTCGAATTGATAACCTCCTCCTTTTTTGAAGTCGGTTAAAAACCACTTCATAAAAAAAACCCCCAGACATGCATGGAACGTAGCTCAAATTGTCTCTGAAAAACGTTTCACCTCGTCTTACCCATTAACTCTGCAGTCCTTTTCTTATTAGTACTTCATAATTCAAAGTGCATAGTACCGAAATTGATATCAGAAACCGAAATATTATGGCAAATGTATATTTTGCAAGGCTCGGATATTTTGACCATCATCATGGCAGATATGAATAACTTATTAGGTATTCAAAATGGCCCAACTAACAATTTACGAAACCATTGTATGTATATGTATAATATAATACAACGCACGACCTGACCTGCAACGTCCTGACTGACAGACAACGCACGTCGTAGAGACTTGAAAGTAGGAGGGTGTATTTGTCTTGATAAGCGCATAGGTGAATTCGGAAAGGATTTCTACGAAATTTAACCCGGTCAATTGAAGCTGATGTTTATTTCTCGAATTTCGGGTTGGTCCCATAGTAAAAGTTGTTCAATGAGCCCTTTTCGGTTTAGCACACCCTTTATGAATAACCCTGTATTGTTTACCGTAGGAGCAGGAACAAGTACCTATATTCGTATAACTATTCGTATGGTGCATTTACAAGTAGTTTTGTGGTTGTACGGTTAGCAACACGTGACGAGGTCGCGATAAGCGTTTATGGACAAAAACAATCCGCAACAGCGAGCGGTTGGCGACGAGAAAAAACGCGATGGATCTGATGATGTCATTATTTAAACATCAGCTAATAATACGAGTATTACCCAACTAAAGCAATAATTGCATAATATAATGAAAGCATTGCACGCGATACTACACTGCCAATTGTAAGTGGACTTACCATTAGGAATGTCTAGATCTTCAACTATTTTTTTTTTGGTACAATGTAAAGTAAATACTAACTAATAGGTACTATAAAAATAACGTTTCACACTCATAGCTCCCCGCTAGGATAACCTTGTCGGGGATGCCATAGATCACACACAAAGACAAGGACAAGTAACACCCAGACCCAAAACAGATACTTAAATTCATCATTCAAACATCTCCCCAACCGGGAAATAAATCCGAAAGTTTGTTTATTTGTTTCTTTTTTACGCTTTCTCGCCACCGATCTTCATACATAAGAGTTGTCAGATGCGCAGAAAAGGGCACAGGCTACTTTTTATCGTCATTTTCATTATCAGGCAGCAGTTTTGATAACCATTAGGCTGACCATCTGTCTGTTTGCTGCTCTTTTATGTGAAAAAAAATATTACCGCGCTGGAAAACCACGGACGCAGCTCGTTCTAAATACCTAGTTACATTGTAAATACTTGCCTATTTCTCAATTTATAAAGGCACTTGTCCAATAAAAACTGAAAGAAATAATCCTGCAGAGGTAAATACAGGGTCAGACGAAAATAAACACCAAGAGGCACTAAATGTTTGATATAATTCGACACCCAACCAGCACCCAGCGCCTCCCGCAGAGATGATACCTACGACCGAAGTTATTGAATTCCGATAAACCACTTCGTCTTTACAAATAAGTTTGCGATCTTATCTTTGATTTTAGATTTTTAGGCTGAAATAATATCACTTTCAGGGCTGAGAATAGACTGCGAGTCTTTTGTTTTCTACCGGTTTGAGACTATTGGGAATTAGATATTTGAATGGGTAGCATAGCAGAGGACCATGAAAATCATTTGTTTTAAGGTAAATATATGAATCAAACGACCCGTATTTGGCCAGCGTGGTGGAATGAGGCTTATTCACCTTTCAAGGGTAGACCTGGTACTTGGTATAGTACCTGGTACCTGAAGATTAAATGTTGAGTTGGTAAGTATATGGATCCTTAAGACCCTTGTCTCAAAACCCAAAGTATTATAGGGTTAAAATTTATCTGACCTGAGATCTAATATTCCGAAGACATTCTTGAACAAAACATCGTTGGATTTAACAAGCTACAAGAGCTTTGATATGTTTTGAGTTGCTGAACTCTCTCCACGGTAATTTGCTCAATACATCAAGCAGAATTCACGTAACATTACTCAGCAATTACGTCGTATCAGGTGCGTATGCAAGGGGGAAAGGTATGAAAAGTACACTTACCCCTCAGTTACGATTGAAGTACTTCATTTTAATCAAAAATATTCTTAAATCTCGAGCTCGCGTCGCTCGCGTGTTATTCGAAAGAAAAATGTCCCTCTGAACGAAACCCTGGATCCGCGCCTGGCAGGTATGCTATACTGTCTTTAGAAATAAATAGGTGTGTATAGGTAGGTTTGTGAGGCCAATACCTATAAAAACTGTAGACGCGACGCTTGTAACTTTGTAGGCATACTTCTGCTTCTTAGGCAAATAAACACAAGCTATGATTAGGTTTTTTCAATTAGCAGTCTGTAAATATTTCTCATTCAGCGACCGACCACTCAAACAGTGCCAGCGGCGTCGGTGCCAAGATGCTCCTAATTGCTCGGTCGCTTGTGCTGACAGAAAAAGCTCCGGGCTCCGGCTGTTAATTAAGGACATTTTTGCTCCTTAACGGCTGCTCGTGCCATTTCATTAGCGGCGTCGATAGCAGTGCACCGAGAGCCGGGGTGGCTGTGACAACAAAGCCTTATAAAACTCATTTCTCCTCGCCGCCTAGCCTTTAAAAAGCTTTTGAATAAGTAAAACGAGTCGGAAGTGAAGTGAGAAATAACACAACGTGGGTGAGTCTTGTAGATTGACGATTTTGTATAAGCGATAATGGCTGGACCCAGCTAAGCTCATGTGTCGTGAAAACTAAAAATAGTAATGACGATTGAGTAATGCTTCAGCCACACACTTGACGAATGGCGTGGGATCGGTGGGGCTTAGAACACGCAATTCCCAAAATTCGACCCGAACTGAAATGAGCACTTCCCAGATCGTGCACAGAAGTAACTAGGAAGAGATAGAGATGTATTGCAGCCACGATACTTGTCATGCCCAATACCCACTGCTCTCACTCACTCACTCACTTACTGTCACTGCTCTGTTTTGTCTGTTTTTATACGAGAGTCAAACGGAAATATGTAGATAATCCGAGTGTGTTTGCGTAGAGCAACATCACGGCAACACGAGCCATAGTAGTTAGCCAATAATTGCACTAATTACAGCCAGTTAATAGCACTTTGACAAATTAGGACAATTACTCGTACCTACTCTATTTATTGATCGAACTATCATTTTGATTGAACACAGGTACTTATTTAGCATATTATCGCGTTGGTTGATGATCCTAACTAAAATAAAAAATAGGAAATTGTGTGTTTGCACACACGTTGTCAGGGGTACAGAAAAGGATATAGACTACTTTTTATTATAATCAACATCACCGTTTCTTATCACCGCGCAGGTGAAACTACGGAGCGCAGCTAGTTGTAAAAGTTGGTATAAATAAGGTGTACTTCTTTATTTACACCAACATCAGTTTCCCGTTCTTCAATACTTTGAAATTAAGTCACGTACAAAATTTATTTCACTGATTCCTTTGCGCTAACAAATCCACAGCTTTAAAACCAATCGCAAAGTTAATACTGAACTTGGATCGAACATATCTTTTTACAGACCAATACATCTAAGAGAATATAACATAAGTGGAATAAACTTTTAAATTTCCAATAAAAGTTTTATCTGTTAGCGGCGATTCGGAGATCTTATTTTCGGATGGCCATTCCAGTCCTTCCTTTGGGAATAAGAAACCTATTTGACTCTTAGTTCTTACGAATACGTATGAATATTTTCGTATGGATACCTACTAAAGGCTCAGATCAAGTAGAAAGCAGATAGAAAGCAGATACCTATAGATATAAAAATAGATATAAAGGTAATTGACGCTTATTTTAACTTAACTGGCATTACCTGCTGACAGCAAAGAAATTAGAACACGTTGAAATAGAGTCTAATACAAAATTCACGAACGTATCCGAACTTTACTTTTTCATTTTAGAAATACTGACAAATTTATTTTAACACTTATTTCGTCGAAGTAATACACAAATTAGATTGTAGATACTGAGTTACTATAGTTTAGCTTTTCTTTTGTTTGGATATTTCCCAGCGTTAACCCAATATCCGATATTTTTGTATCAAAAGCTAACAGTGCAAGTTTGTGTGCCTTATCTATAAACGTATCTACTATTTATCTTAGCATACAATCGATGCTCATAACAAACAAAATCAAAAGTTTCAAGTAGCACTAAAATATTGTTCATTTGTTTCACTTTTAAATCAAACAAGTAAATTATTTTTATAAAATTTGAAATTAAACAAATGACACGCGAAAAACTGGTAACCATTTTTTAAATGATGAGTGTTGTTTTTTTGGCATAGCACAGTTTTTTTATATATTAAAAGCAAATATAATTTCGAAAAAAAAAGGAATTCTTTTTTTTTTATTCAGTAATAGGCTTGCATTTGACCGCCATCTTGCCTGATGGTAAGCAACGATACGGTCTACGATGGAGCATGCTTGCCTAGAAGACACCGATTAACTCGCGACTTGAAGACACCACAATTCGAAGGAAATGTGCGACAAAAAACTGAGAAATGAATAATGTTACATTGACTCTGTGACTCTGTGTAGAGTGTAATTTTTTTACACCCAGGGACAAAGGATTTTAAACTAGCTTTAATAATATCTTTATAGCGCAGATCGATGAATCAGATAGATATCCATAACATTTTTATTTTATTGTATTTTTTATGGGTTATATGCCTGAAATAAACGTTTTTTATTATTTATTTATAACACTGAAATTCGTTGTAGGTAGATCAAGTATAGATTAGCATTCTCATACCAAAAGAAAGACATTGTGTCAAAGTTAACCAATAAATTCCTAGAGGGCAAGTCACGTAGTCCCGGATCAAACACCATCCGGGCGTGCCGCAACATAACTTACACGAAAATAATATCTCCCAGGGAATAACACTACTACACGGGTAAAGGAAACTACAAACTAAAACAAAGCTAGTTTCCAAGTGAAGACAAAATGAAAATTGTTCTACTGAATTTATTGAACATGTCAAAATTATGAGTTTCGTGTTTTCACTGTTAATTTGCAGCGAGTTGATTATCTAGCTTATACGCGAATAGATATCATTTCTGTCCATTGTCAACTTGTCACTCTCATTGAGTAGAACATGTGAGTGACAAGGACGGCAACATTTTTGATTGCTCTTAAATTAGCTCGAAATAATGCTCTCTGAAATTGATGTTGTTTTCAAATAATGAAGTTGTTTTCACCATAACACTTTAGGCGGATCTCCCACGGGGAAACTAAAACACAATCTCCGAACATAAATCACACCGCACAGTACCTAGTATTTCAATGGTGGTACACGGCGCAACCAATAACAAACTGAATGGGCTGAATTGATGGTATGTTGCGCCGTTTGCGAACCTTTGAAATACTGTGTAACTAATGGCTCTTTAATGACTTAAATTTGGAAGTAGATTTTTTGTCTTCCCGTGGCATCATTAACATCATACTCTACCATATTATACCTACTTCTGAGTATCGGTCTTTTCTTCAGCGCTATCTTTTTTGGTCATGTGTCAGTCTTATTCACTGCTTTTCTGCCATCTCAACAATGTCAGCCGACCCGCGAGCCGATGGTCTGTCCGGTGATCGCTTTCCGGTCCACGGACAGGACACCATTCCGTGAATGCTTTATCCACCGTCCGGTCGCTAAGCGGCCTGCCCATCTGCACTTGAGTCCTGTGATCCATTTCACCACGTTTTCGACTTCGGATCGTCTAATTTCCCTGTTGTATACGGCCCTTTAAATACTTTTACTTTTTTACATTTTAATTTTTTAATTTACAACATTATTTAGGTACAATTTATGTAGGTACAAAACTTAAACTAAAACTAAAAATTGAGTTGTTGCGCTTAGGGCCTTGAGTATAGTGAAAAATGGTTGATTACGATGATAATGATGCCACGGGAAGACCAAAAATTGTACTTCTAAATATAAGTCAAAGATCTCTAAGTCTTTGGTGTCAGATGCATGTCTCAATGTCAAGATACTCAAAGTACCTTTAACTTTTACAATATCGCGTCGTTTACCGCAAATGTGTAAACTTTGAAGATTACTTGAAACCCGCTTCCGAGTTCAGATTGAAAGTCCCTGTTTTAATATCTCGCGTATTTTATCAGTTTTTCTTTAGATTATGTTTTTCGAAATTTAGTCTACAGAAAATTTAACTAACGAGCAAATCCTACTAATACATATTTTAAATGTGAAAATTTATAAGTTTGTATGTAGGTAAAGGTGACTTGACCACAAGTGTTTTCAGCATTTAAAAAAAAATGTTCAGCCGTTTATCCTTTTTTGCAAAAATATTAAATTTTAATTTTATATTTTTATTATGTTCCATTTTCGTTAGAACGCTATCTTTTAATTGAAAATTTCTTGAAAGCCTTCTATTAATAACCAAATTGGAAGACACATGAGTTGAATTACCGAGTGCTTATTTTAATTAGCAACCTCCCTCGGTGCTGGAATTGAGTTCGTTTAATTCAATTGCTTTTAGGAAAATGCTCTTCGGATATTTGTAAGAAAAGACCTACAGTTACTGATAGAAAAAAGTTGTGGGTACCTTTTTTATATTAACGTGAGAAAATTAAAAGACAACATTTTTTTCAAAGGTTTTAGGGTTTTCATGTTTACCATGAACCGTAATCCCTCACCTTGGCCGTCAAACCAATCACGATCTACTACTAACATAGAATGAAGATTGAGCAGGTTAAGTTAAACTACTCTATCTTAATTCCACCTTTGACTCGTGAAGTTACTGGTAAAGCCGGATCAGGCGAGGTCTTCTAAGCTGCTCGAGACTATCTCCGTCACTCTCAGTCGCATGACATTTCTAATGAGAGCGACAGTGACCGAAATAATATCTCACTTGCCTGAATAGGGAACACCACAATGACTTGCAAATGAGTCGAACTAAGCCAGGTGAGCGCAAATTAGAGAAGTTCTGTTCAAAGCTTCTGTAACCCGGACACCTTACCAATCAGGACCAGAGATTCTATTCTTGGGTAATGGGCACTCGAGATTATCTCCGTCACTCTCACTCGCAAGACATTTCTAATGAGAGCGAAGGTGACCGAGGTGATATCCAACTTGCAAGAATAGGGAACAGGTGCATTAATTCTTTCGGGAGAATCCATCTTGACGGGTTAAGTAAGAAGTAGGTTGGGTTCAGTTGGTCGGATGCGGCTCATGTTTTAATTTAAAATTATGTTGCTGTTGTTTCTTACATGAGTTATTTCGAACTTATGTACGAATTTACATACCACTGGCTTTTCGGTGAAGGAAAACATCGTGAGGAAACCTGCATACGAGTACGTCCGGAGAAGAAATTAAATGGCGTAGGTATGTGAATTCACCAATCCGCACTTATCCGGATTAAAACGTTGAGAATGATGATGATGATGTTGTTTAGGTTTATAATATTTTTGTTTGTTCTTTTTTTGTGTAGTTTCAAAGAAATGTTATAAATGTATGCAAGTTAATCGGCCTTGAATTAAAAACTAAATTTACGATGGTAACGCTCATAATTTGACCGCCCGCCCGCCCTACAGTTTTCTTTACTTCACTATATGTCTACCTAACATAACAGCTAGTCATTTAGCTGTAAAACGTTGCGTAATCATGGACTCTTAGAGACCAGCAGCAATTAAAAATGCATAAGCACAAACCATGCCATGTTTCATCGCTAACGGCCCAAAGAGATGTATAATTCATTAGCTATTCCTCGGATTGTCTATAATTTCGGGCAGAGACGGTATCGCGGCAGGAAATAGCTGTTGGCTCATAATTAATGGATTTGAATGAAAGATGTTGGCACAATATTATGCTTAGTTTGCACCTAAAGTACATACTTGAAAGCCACTTGAGTTCGTACCATGTAAAATTCTTGTAAAATTCTTGAAGCCATCCTGAGTCCGTATCATGAGTTCTGAGTGTTAAATCGCCTTGGCTTTCATCTCTTTTTGTCTACTAAACAAAGTGAGACAAAAGCCAACGCGATTCAATTCAGGCTCGCGCTAAGAGCTCATGCTACTGGCTCTGAATGGGATTTCGCTTAGACCAATTTTAGATGTATTTTTAACTAGCTACAGCTATGATGAAAGTAGCCTATTAGTTAATCCAGGGCATAGCGTTCCCATAGCCCCGGCGGATAGCGTCAAGGGGAACACCCCAGGGTTCATGGTGGGTAGGCCGCTACTAGGGCCGAATTACTTACTAGGGCCGAATTACTACTAGGGCCACATAGTAGTCGTAGTAGTAGTATCCATAAAGGATTTTCCCTGGGTAAAAAAAAAGTGAGACACCCCACTCTAGTGTCTCACGTACTCACTGATTTTATAAACTACTAGCGGCCCGTCCCGGCTTCGCACGGGTAGACTTTGGGATAAACGTAGAGTAAATTGAAATCGGTCCAGTCGTTCACGCGTGATGGCGTGACCAAAGGTGTTGAGAATAATTATAGGAACTCTTTGTTATAACCTCTATTCTCATGCTATTGCGTAACTATAGCAACCGTAGTTTGTTGATGCTAACTTGTCAATTTATAGTAAAAATTATCAGTATAAAACGCACACTGTTTTGATAGATATGATTGAATTTTAACTTTGTACAGAGGTAATAAAGTGCAAATTGATTCTTGGACGTTAGGAACATACATACATTGCTTAAACAACAGTGAGTGCTTGCAATTCAATATGAACTGTATACAATAGCAATAAAGCTCGTTTTAGTTAGAAAACGTTTGTATGGGAAAAATAAAAGGGCTGTTTTTAGGGTTTTTCAATATTTCTGAGAGATTTTCTTAATATTTTTTTCCGTAAGAACCTTCTCCTAATAATAAAAAATACAACAAAAAAAGAATTAGTGAAATCGGTCCAGCCATTCACGCGTGAGGCCGTGACCAAGGAAAACGGGTTTCATTTTTATATATATAGATTCATTTGTAGAGAAATTGTTTCTAAACACCGAAATACAAGCATCAAATGGAGTTATTTAATGATATATACTCTTTAGTGGGATTTCAAAAAAACAGACTACTGCTTTTCTTATATAAGTTTCGTCTTTTGAAAACCACAACCCAGGTATCAAATTCACTCTAATTAAAGGACGACAGCCATTTATGCTAATAAATATAACCAGTAAATAACCACGTTAATTATTATTTTACAGAAAATAGTCGAACGCTTTATTAAAATGTAAGCGGAGTGGTTCTCCCGGGACAGAAAAGGATAGCCAGCCTTTATATTACCGAAATTTCCGTAATTAGCAAGATTAATGGTAATCTGCCGCTGAAGTGGCGTCTGATATTATATCAAGTTCTGTGAAATATCGCTCAAGAGGCCGCCGCAGGGGTCCTATTCAGGCCCATGCGATATTCTTATTTTCTTATACAGGGCTACTTATTTATTTATTTCAAGGAATAAAGAAGAAGAAAAGTTATAAGGAAAAGGTATGCTGAGCCGAAAAGACCTCATAGTATTCGTATTCATCGTTATGAACAACTTTTACTAAGGGACCAACCAGGAATTCGCAAAAACAGCTTTTTCATAGAAAAATGTCAATGACACTCGACAAATTGTGTTGTCTTTTTCGGCTTAGCATACCCTTTCCTTATAGCCCTGTATTTTTGTTCTTTTTAATGTAAACCACGTTAGTTTTCATAGTAAGATTCTTATTCGATATGGGAGCGACGTCATAGATGTCTCACCGGGTGTCTCACAAGGGTTGCATTGCGCGTTTCTTGCTTGCCATCGGTTGCCACTCGAGCCAACTCAGCTCCGTAACAAACGGAGCCAGGCTCCGGACCACTGGTGCAACTACTCCAGCGGCCCATGCGATATTATAGCGGTCGCTGTCCCTATCGTTAGAAAAGTCGTAGGAGCGAGAGTGACCGAGATAATATCGGACGGGTCAGAATAGGGCCCCGGTCGGTAACGGCAACGGCATTAAAATGTTTTGGGTTTATGTAGCGGTTGTTGTGATTCTTTTACATCATAATTACAATTATCTACTTAACAAAAAGGTTTTTTATTTCACACAATTTACTTACCTCATTTTTTATTGTTTTTTATGTTATCAGTGAGTTGGAGTAGTTACATTTTACCCGTAGCAATTAGTTAAAAAATAATAATTAATAGTTAAAAAAAACTAAAAAACACGCTTTGTTTAGTGTATTGTCATCGGTCCTCGATATATCTACAAAGTTTGAAAGAAATCTGACCGTTTAAAGTGGGTCAAAAACGCGCTCAAAGGAGTCGGTTACAAACATACAGGTGAAGCTAATAAAAAGCGTGTTAAAAACAACGATATATACTCGTATTTTATTTAAAGTAGAAAGAAAATGTTTTTTTAATTAAAATGAAGGTTATGCTAAAATATAGCTGCTCCAGCTGTGCGTGTGTCGTTGACATTTTTCTACGGATCAGCTGATTTTTTTCCTTATTTCATGTGTGATTAGTACTATGACCCTTTTTCGGCTTAGCATACCCTGTATAGCGCTATAAACGTTAACATCACCCTCTACTTTACTAATTTTCAATTCATTCCTCAACTTTGGTATACATAAATACAGGAAATACGAGTACATAGGTACATAGTTTCAATAAGAGAGTGAATATTTTATTGATGTGCGAGACGAAACTGAGAAGTTGCGTGGATTGAGCAGAGTGCATGAATGAAATATCACTTTACGTGACTGCTCTGTTATTGCTGCGTAAACTGAAACAAAACTACCCTAAGTCTATATAAGGGGTCAGGGTAGTGCCCTGCCGTATATAGGTATAGATATATATACAGGGTTATTCATAAAGGGTATGCTAAGCCGAAAAATGCATAGAAAAATGTCAATGACACTCGACAAAATGTATAGAACAGCTGATTTTTTTTTCGCGAATTTCGAGTTCCTCCCGTAATAAAAGTATGTAACAACGATAAAGAGGTATTTAGATTAAAATACAGACACTATAATTTAGAAAAAATCTAATCGCCTGATATTTATTCCTGTTATCTCGCCCCCACTTCAAAATCTCGATAACTTCGCTGTAAATAAGCATCTTATAAGTTGATATATATTATTTAGTTTAGGCGCATTATAATTATTTCTACGTAGTGTCGGTTAAAACCGATTTCGAAAATCCAAAATTGGATAAGTTAGAATTCGATTCACAAAACCACTAGCCAGATGAAACTGTTACTTACGTATTCCCGGTATTCCGTATTTTAAAATAACCGATATTTGAAAACAAGCTATTTCTGTAACGGTTCTAGAGAAGCAACGAAATAAAACGCCCCAGTTTAAAGTTCATCCGATTCGAATTGTTCACGTGGAAATAAAAGGAGGATGTCCAGTTTATACCTACTAATATTATAAATGTGAATGTAAGTTTGTTTGTTAGGCTTTCACGCGAAAGCTACTTAACCGATCATCGTGAAACTTTGTACACATGACGTATTAGAAGTAACATACATACGATACTTTTTATTAAAAAGAAATGTATTATTTTTTACAAAAGATAAAAACATTGTTTGTCAAGAAATATGCGAGCGAAGCCGCGGGTAAAATCCTACTTACTATTATAAAGGCGAAAGTTTGTAAGTATGGATGTATGTATGGATGTTTACTGTTTACTCTTTCACGCAAAAACGGCTGAACGGATTTACAAGAAATTTGGAATGAAGGTAGTTCATAGTCCGGATTAACACATAGGCTACTTTATATCCCGGAAAACGCGGGTGAAACCGCGGGGCGCAGCTAGTTTTAAAAATAAAGTCGAAATGAAGTAAGTTTAGGAGAGAGAGAAATATGATGTTCTAGTTAAACGGTAAAGTTCGGTACAGAAGCTACCTATTGAAAACCCACAGGGAAAGGAAAAACAAAACAAAGAAATCTCCAATCTATTCTGTAACAAAAACTCTAATTTTTCTTCTAAAACAATGTAATTTGATAGCTGTTCTTTTCACTAGGTTTCAGCGTTTACCATCAATTTATTTACAAAGGCGCTTCATTAAAAGGCTTGGCATAACAACCAGCTAATGATTCAGTGGAAACAAAAACATCTACAGCGCCTCTCCGGAATAACAATCGGACGGAACCCACTCATCAGGGGACCATTCAATATTACCGGAACAATACTCTAAATTAATAACGGCATTAAATATTTCAGATAGCTCATTTAATCAATTTAAACCAAATTTTGCCAACTAAATTGAGTTGGTTGGTCTACTTACATCCGGGCGAGCTATCATATGTTAATACAGGGCTATAAAGAAAAGGTATGCTAAGCCGAAAAGGGCTAATAGTACTCAACGTTCCGAACAACTTTTACAATGGGACCAACCCGGAATTGGAGAAAAAAACAGCCGTTCCATAGAAAAATGTCAATGACACTCGACAAAACGTATGGAACAGTTGATTATTTTTTTCGCCCTTTTCGCCTCAGTATATATACCCTTTCCTTATAGCCCTGTATTATAAGATCGAAACTTATGCTCGTGAGTGTACCTAATGTGTTAACTCGGTTATGGTTGAGAGAGATTGGATATGGAGGTAAATAGCTCCAAATATACTTTAAGAAACCTTTTATTCCGAAAACATGAACGTTTTCTTTAGAATAGCTGTGAAATCGTTGAGCGCAGAACAGAATCAACACTGAAAATCCTAAGTCAGCATTTCCTAAGACCTTCACTATAATGCGTAAGCAAGTATTTAGGTAGGTACACTATATTCTTGTGTATCTTGTTAACATAGGTCAAGTCGAATTTCTCGCTATTTCTAGCTTGAGTAGAGCACAGGTACTACCTAAGTGATAACAATTTGGCTACCAGCAGCCATGTTAGTTTAGGACTTTGAACACGCCACCAAATGCGAAGTTCGGAACCCGCTATCACAGGATTTGAAGCCGAGGGTAAATCACTTTTGAGTCCATAATCAAATTTACAACACGCGCTGTAAACAAAGAAACTGTGATAAAACAAATTGTAAATTGCAATTTGTTGAAACTTGTTTAATAATCTGTGGCATCAGCGTGAGTGATCATGAAACCTGCAGACGAGGTCGCTTTTGTAACTAACCTAACGAGTGTGAAAGTGATAGAGGATTTACTTTCGCCTGCTCGCACGCGTTGAGCGCCTATAGGTATTTATGACTCAGTAACGTTTATTGTACGAGGTAAAATTAACTTTATTGCGAAGTAACATGAGTCTACGTTTATGTACTCGTAAATGCTATCTCGGAATGAGCATTCTGTACGAAAGTAGATACTTTTATTTGTTCTGTGGCAGCCGCAGCAATAGGTAAACTCAGTCAACCGGAAGATTGCGCTTTTCCAGTCTACCATAATGTAATTTGGAAAATAAAAACCATTACATGTATGGGTGTTCCGAAATCCTCACAGATAACAAACGAAATCGGTTATTCCATTTTGGTGGAAAAATCACTTCGTTACACATAACTCCACCCCAATACTACATCGTTCCACTCAGCTAGCAGTTTTCCGTTTTATTTCATTTTCCTAGTATAGTTTGCTCGAATTTTAACCGCCTTCATAAAACGAGGTTCCCTTTATTTTTAAATCAACTTCCTCAATGTCCAACCAAGAACGAAACTGAATTTAAACTCGCAGAATTCAGTGTGTTCACTCCAAAACCCGCTGTCTCGGAAAAGCGGAAGGTGAAATGAAAATACTCGTAACTGCTATTTCAAAAGGTATCTAAGAGACGTTGTCGACGTTTCTCGACGTTTCGCGACGTTTCTCGAAGTTTCTCGAATGTCTTCCAATGTCGCTCACCGGCGTTTGTAGTACGATTCTCACGTTTGAGAGGATTTATCTCAGTGTACGCAGACTAAGCGGATTTCAACTGAACATCGAATGTACCAATTCTGACTAAAGTAGATAGGAAATCTATCTATCATCTTTCTAGGCTATGTAACTGTGTACTGTTACATAGCCTAGAAAGTATTGTCTGACTGATTTCATACAGACGAGTACTTTGCAAAGTAGTTATAAAGCTTTTGAAATACGAGTAAGAGTACCTACTCGTATTCAATTATTAAATTCTATCTCTAGATTTCTTCATTTCGTCTTAGCTAGTTTAAAAGAAAAAAGCAATCGCCCAACGCGCTAACAGCCAGCCTGATGGTAAGAGGACTGCCGCCGCCGCGCCGCTTATACCTGCAACATAAGCTGTGTTCATGAGTTTTTGCCAGCTCGGAAAGGTTTTTGTAGAAACCCTTTTCAAAACGCCTCGTGTTGTGTGTCTGTGTTGATGAGAAATTTAGATCACACAGCACATCACAGCCTAACAATATTTACTAGCATTCTTAGTCCAAGCAAATAGATTCAGTGGTTAAGCAATCATCCCTTGTGGCTTTTTATCTGCTGCTCACAGACTAGTGATAGAAAATAAAATATATTGCCATGAAATAGAAAATCTCTCGGCCAGGTTCACACGCCTCGTGCGACCTACTTTGGGCTATTCTCCATGTACCTACTCGTACTAGTCCAGCCTGACGTTGATATACGGGCTATTTACCTAAATCCTGGTCCTAGGCTAGTGATAAATTTTCATGACATTTAATTCATCGAAGCAACGAAATACCTTTTCGTTAAGCTTAAAATATCTTCAATACCGATCAAAACCTCATTAATTTTCTTGCGCATAAAAAATCAGCCGTAGCAGCTTATAAAAATGGCCAATCTCATCAGTATGCAAATGTACCAAGAAGTAGACAGAAAAACATTTTGGTCTACAATAACTAAAAGTCTGGCCACGGTACCCCCAAACTTTTAATGATAGCAAATTGGAAAAGTTCCACAAATATACTTATCTGGTGTTCGCTACTTTTGCGTATTTTTCTGCCTGATGGACTTTTAGGTAACTTTTGAATAATCTACAAGTTGACGTTAAAAAACCATCAAAGCTCTTCAATATTTGCGATCATGCTAAAAATAAATTAGCTGAAACGTGAATTAAGGGTTCCATAATATTTTAATCATATAATTTTTTTAATAAAAAAATTATAAATACTATATTTTTTTTGTGCAAACTTTCTACTTTACATATTTGTCTACAAGCTGTTTTGTTTTATTCAATTTAAAAACACACATTTGCACATTATGGTTAATTACCCCATGTTAGAGAAAAAAACATTTTGTCAAAAAAAAATGGCCTACGTTTATGGCTTTTCAAACGACACTGAAAGCACCTGCCGTAAGGGTTTCATTTTACAACTTTGACACGAAACTCTAAAACGTTCGATGCCACACTGACGCGACAGAGTAAACACGGATCTCGATGTTTCGAGCTGTCATTGTTATCCGGCAAAAACACTGAGTTTGCTACTTTTAAAATTGATTTTCAATTGAAAAATGGCACTTCAAATGGTAGATGGATACATATTCGTTCTACCCAAGCAAAAAATATAGGTAGGTACGAGTTCATACAACTAAAGCGCGGTGCTGCGGACTCCAGTGAGTTCTTTAGGAGAGCTCGGAGCAAAGGGCTCTAAGCTCCAAGCATCAAGGCAGGTCACGGGGGGGAGTGGGGTTAGTGGGTATAATCCCAGCATGCTGTAAGCATCATGCAGCCAAGCATCTTGTAAAGATTTGTCTCTCGTAAACAAAAGAAAAGGTACCATAAACTTATTTGTGGGTTATGTAGGCACTTTTAAGGTTCCGTAATCTTGAAATTCTTCATCTCCATATCTTGAGAATTTCATTAAGTTTTAGGGTGAGCGCACAATAAACAATTGTAGTGGTAGGGCTCTTTTGCAGAGCCCGCCTGGGGAAGTACCACACCTTCGCCAGTTATTCCACCGCCAAGCAGTAATGTGCAAACATTACTGTGTTCCGGTTGGAAGGGCATTGTTTCCAGTGAAATTACAGGGCAAATGGGAGATTAAACAACTTATATCTCAGGGTGATGAGCGCAGTGCTGTGCCGCGCAGGGTCTTGAATTCTGCGAGTTTAAAATTCTGGGTGGTGCAGACCTGTTATGGGCAAACGTGACGTTTAACATCAGGCGAGCGATTTGCTCGTCTCGTCGATTACATAAAAAAAAAAAAAAAAAAAAAAAAAAAATAGCCATAGATAGCAACGATATTACTTACAAATATTATGTTATGATGGCAGAGGCTAAAGAGCACATCCTCATTTTGCAAACCTATAAAAACATTTTTTTATAATAACAAGAATTTCCAAGCAGCCAGGAAATCCAACGATCGTTTTAAGATTCAAGTCACATTGTATCCAGTAACAAGCGTTTCATTTGATAATTCCGCCGTCTTCTCTGAACCGTAAAATACAGTGTTGCCGCAAAAATAGCTTGAATATTGTATTGTCCGGTTTCCTATCCCGGCAGTCGACCGAATGTTCAAGCAAGGTTTAGTTACTTACGTAACATTTGGCAGTCTGCTTCAGTCTGCCTTTAATAACCCACTTTATAGGAGAGAATTCTCCTTGCATTTAGCTTTTTGTAAAGAGGATTAGAGCAATACCAGGGTGGGGCGTTCGTATTTTATCAATGAATTTTGGTCGGTGTAGGAAAGGAACTCAGTTAATCCCGAATTTTCGTGAGAGTAATTTTTAAAATTAAAAAATGTATCTTTTTGTAATTACGTACGTCCTTTGTCTTTTATTGGGTTAACCGTGGCTTAACCTACCCATTATTTTTTTTTAACTTACTTGCATTGTTTCTTTCCAAATACTTACTGTAAAAATCAAAAAGATATGACAAAGAATCAAGTGTTTTTTGTTACGGATGCATGTACCCTGAGATACAATGTCTCTTAACTAAACAGTCTGTCGCACAATGATAATATTATTATACTGAGCATAAACGATAATGATTGTCAATATGTTCGCCGATGATCAAAAGCAGGCATAATAGAGGTTGAATGCGTATAGGAGACTCCCGGCTGTCAAAACTAGTTGATAACCCCGAACATAATTGTGTTCGTCACATTGTGACCCGAACAGTCGACGCACGGAAGCGAGTGCTTTGGCTGCGTCGGGGATGCCACTCATGAGTCGAGTGCGGACTGCCGCCGACCGAACACCTTCATTTCCTGCGTTCTGAAATACGACAGACGGGGAACTAGAAAATTGTGGTTTCTGGCTACTCTACTAAAACCGATGGAAATGGCTGGTTTTAGTTCCGATGCTTTGTTGTTTCCTGGGTGTCATCATGTCGTTAGCGCAGAGTGAGAACATTTCATTTCCTCAAAGGGAACACACTGCGTCCACACACGGGAACCGTGCATGCTACGCGCCTCGAATAGCTATAGAAAAAAAAATGAATTAGTCATTACAGACGCGTCGATTTTTACGTTTTAGGAAATGTGCGCAGATATTCCTAAAAACCAAACCGAACTATTCGTAATAGAGCATTGTAACTAGCACGCGAACCGCAAATTAAACGGCAGTTTTTTGCCATTTCAGAGATATAAAATGATAAGTAGGTACTATGCCATCCTCGAAAATGCCCGTCAGTCGTCTAACAGAACACTTCGTAAAATTCAATAATTTAATTGATTTTATTACTGGCATTTACCAACTAGGACTCTAAATATTGATCACGGTACATACAACACATTATTGATCATGCAAAAATGTACAAACATCCGTACAAACACTAATTAGTTTCGATAAATTCCAAGACCTCTCTTAGCCCAGTCAATACTACCTATTTGTGTATTCTGTCTGCGCTATAGTAAACCTGTAGGCAAGCCTGTAGGCCTGTAGGCCTGTAGGCCTGACCTGTAAGGCAACCTGTAGCAAGTATAGAAAATATATTTTCGACAGAAAAATGTACGCTATTTACGCCTCTCAAGAGCACTTCTGACGGGCGTAAATGGCGTACACTTTTCTACCGAATACTCGCCACGTATTTTACGTCAGAAGCTATGCTAGACGCACTGTTCAACAAAGACTCACGCGCAATATTGGACGCTTCGCTCGCAACATACAAACTGTTTACTTAACTTATCTTTTAATAAATAATGATCTCAATGCACAGATGGACGGACACGGCGGAACAGTAAAGGTTCCTTCGTTTGCTACGGAACCCTATAAGGTGTCAGAAATGTAGTCGTCGGATAAGATACGTACAATAATTATACTCGTATCTATCAGTTTAGTCTTTAGTCGAGATGTTATCAAATTATTTTTAAAACATTTTATCATTGTTTGCTTTTAGATACAAGAACAAATTAATTAATATTGTTTTTATATGTAGATATAGTCTCGTCAAAACGATCTAATATACCTATACCTAGAAGTTAAGACTACGTAAAGAAATAACGATTATGCAAGTAGCTATTAGTAAACATCCGAAAAGCTTAAATTCCCTCTTCGAGTTCTCCGTATCGGATAAATAATTTAATCAATCAATCAAAATCGTATTACCAGTTTGACGTTGTTAGACACACACGGTAAGGGAAAATACTGTCTTACAGGTAATAGGGTAACAAACAGTAAAGTCTGAAATAAAAATAAATCTTTTTCTATGTATGGAACCCTATTCAAGTACTGAGATTAGTGTTTAGGTATTTTGCACTCGTCTACGTTATTATCTGTACGAGAATTGAGTATTGTGATTTCAATAAGTAGGTATATGATTAACCTTTTTATCAAACATAACTCCACTTATCTACTAAAAATATTTAAGTTTACGAGTACGCCAATAATGTGCAGTCATTCTCGTGTCGGGTTGCGATCTGGTTGGACGTAAAACGTTATAATGAACTTCGGTGCGCTTGCGCAAGGATTCCTTGCACTCGTAGTGTTATGTATTTCAATACTCTATGTGTATTTACGGCATAATTTCAATTACTGGAAGAGTCGCAATGTCCCCTACGACACGCCGAGCCTTTTGTTCGGCAACTTGTCGTTTTTGATGAGGAAAAGCTTGTGGGATTACTTTCTGGAGCTGAGAAGAAAGTTTCCTAAAAGTGACTACGTGGGGATATATCTGGGATGGCGGCCGACGCTGGTCGTGCAGACTCCGGAGCTGGCGAAAAGGATCTTGACGAAAGATTTTGAATACTTCCAAGATAGAATGTGCTACTCGGCCTATGGATCTGATCCTTTGGGTTCACTGAACCTTTTCACGGTGAAGGTATGAATTAGAATTCTCGAACAGACTACGTTTTTAAATTATCACCCCTATTTATTTATATGCACGATAAGTCCTGTCAAATAAATTAAACACATCGCGAAAGATTTAATGGTATAGTTCATTTCAAAGAACTTATGTATCTTGATTGTTATTGTAAGTATTTATACAATTTTACGAGCATTTAGAATCTATGTAAAGTTGTTGTTGTTCAACAGGCATATGGCAGAATCTATTTACGTTCTTATCTTTGGCAGCTTTGTAGATAAGACTCTATTCTAGATCGTGCGATATTATCTCGGTCACTCTTAGTTTCAAGGGATCAACAAGAGATACAGTGACCGAGAATATCGCACGTGCGAGAATAGGTCCCATACATTAAATGCATTCTTGTATGCAAAGTAACCGCAGGTACTGCATACTGCAATTTATGTTCTACTAGCTGCGACCTCTGGTTTCACTCGCGCGATTATAAAAACTGTGATGATGATGATGATAATAAAAAGGAGCTTATGTATTATTCTAGAACCTAAGGTATCTAAGGTATTCTGGGTGGCGCAGACCTGTTATGAGCAAACGTGACGTTTAACATCAGGCGAGCGATTTGATTTTGATGTGATGCGATGTGATTTTTATTTAATTTAAAAAAAAAAAAAAAAAAAAAAAATACAAAAATCTACACTTCTAATTTAAATCTGTTTGGTAATTGTGAAGTACGTGGTTACAAACATTCACACACATAATCTTTTACATTTATTAATAGGTATTAGTAGGATAAGATTAAGTAGTATAGGATTCTCATTTCAAAATGTTGTGCAAGTAAACTGTTCTTTTCCAGAATCCTGTCTGGTCCCAAATAAGGCATGAGCTGTCCCCAATGTTCACTGCTCTGCGGCTGAAGCAGGTGACCGAGCTGATGAATGGAAACGCCAAAGAGTTGGTCCTCAAGATCAAGCGCGACTTCATAGATAACAATGAGTCTGTTAACCTCAAGGTCAGCTGAACTTTATGGAACGCGGAATGTTTATAAACGTCTTAGTTAATGGCAAAAAATAACGATTAAGGATCCTTATAGTATTACAATTTAACACATTTCTGCCTACTAGTTGTGCCCCGCGATTTCGTCGGCATTTTCCGTGATAAAGGACAGCCTGTATCGTCGGCTTACTGCAAAAAGTCATTAACTGCAAAATCAGCTACCGCTACAGCTGCCAGGCTAGACGCAACTTCGACCGCATCACACTTGTTATTATTATTCGTTGAAAAAGATCATCGAATGGGATCAAAACTAATCGCAGTATCCTACTCTATAAATCTTGAGTACCTACCTATTCCCGTGTCAATTATTATAGCCAAAATGTGTCAAAACTACGTCAGTTTTCATAGCGAAACAGTTTAGAACAGTTAATATTAGTAGGATGCCAGCCATGCCAGTATCAAAAACTTTCTTATTTTGGCGTAAAAAATCTCATTAGCAGGTTTTATCGGTTTCTCGCAATCAAGAGGGTTTATAAAAATTTATCACCTTATCTCACGGGGAGGTGCGTGACCCATTTTCAGAGTTTGTGAAATATCCAACTCGCATTTCATCGCATTGCTTTTAATTAAAATACTTTTGCCAGTTTTTTTATGGGTTCGACATTGGTATTCTTGTTGCCATCCGTTCCGATATTAAATTAATATCTAGTTGTGGTTTTATTTTAAGTAAAAAGTAAGTTTGCATGGGCCGAGCCGAGTGGTTAACCCTGGTGTTGGAGTTGTTGGGCTACCCGAAGGCTTAATTCTGACATGACTTTGCGGTTATTTTTCCCTTTGAAATATTTATTTCAATACTTGCTAGCTCAATACAAAATCTTAATCTCTTATCTTTTATCTGCAAGTAAGATTACTTGCATAAACAAATCCATATATTATTTTTTCCAGCAACTATTTTCGATGTACACATCAGACACCGTGGGTTCCACCGTGTTTGGCATTAAAGTGAGTGCTCTGAACGACCCCTCGTCTCCGCTCTGGTACATCACCAGCCACATGGTGAAGTTCACCTTCAGGCGAGGCTTGGAAATTATTATGGTTTTCTACGTGCCTACTGTCGCTGCGCTTATGAGGTACCTACAAACTTAGACTAAAATAAAATAAATGGACGGGCCAAGCTGTTGATCGCGTTCAGTCGAAATAAGTCAACAACTTTTATTTTTGTTTTTTGAAGTATTTTTGCATAACAAAAATGACCACGAAGGCATTATTTGTTCGATGGAAGATGGTGATATGTTTAGATCCACAGACGTGTTACACTTCCCAGGTGCTGGGAAGGAGTGAGAGTCAGGCAGACGTAACGAGCGTCCGGCGCTCATGTTAATAATGTTCAATAATGCGCTTCTTTTAGGCCCGTCCATTTATTTTATTTTAGTTTAAGCCTACAAATGCAACTTTATGTCGTTATGGGGTGATCACACGTAAGTGGCGAGACAGTAAATGGGCATACTCGGCCGAGCAAACAAATCATAGTTCTAGTGACTGTTTCGCATCGTCAAACTGTTTATACAAACCGAGGACTCGGCCAAGGGCACTGACTCGCCACTGTACTCGTTGCGTGTAATCAACCCAAGAATAGAATCAATACTTTTGAACTGTAACAATCAAAATACATCAAACTACCCGCGGCCCTCGATTATCATTCAGAAACTGTAATTTTTTCCGAGACAAAATAAATTACTTGTGTAAGCTACCTCAATACTAAATTTGAAACAAACAATTTAGCCGTTTTGATTTGATTTTTGTTTTTTTTTTTCAAATGTACAACAATGTGTTGCATGTTGCAGCGTGGAAAAACGGTTTTTAAAACTGTAATTTACCTTCCAGACTACAGTTTTTCTCCAAAGCAGCGACCGACTACATTAAAAAGCTATTCTGGAACGTAGTAGAGCAGCGAAAGGCAGAAGGCTCCAGCAAGGAGAGCAAGGATCTCGTTAATCACCTTCTCAAGCTAAAGGAAAATCTAAAACTACCCGCCGAAGCTGGTTCACGTGAGTTCACATCATTTTCTTCAGTGATTCGTTCGTTCGTTTTTACCTGATATACGTAACATCTACGTTATTAATCTGTAACGAAAATAACAGAATTGTTTTCTTAAAAAACTCGCTGATAGTCTTTCTCTGATCTGCACAGAATTGGCGGATGACTACATGTTGGCGCAGGCAGCCGTGTTCATCCTGGGCTCCATAGAGACATCCTCGACCACGCTCACCTTCGCCCTACATGAATTAGCTCATCATCCTAAAGAACAAGTGAGTATTGACTCAGTACGACCGAAGATAATAAGACCACTTGATCGCACATGCAGAATAACGTGTGACGAGATAGAGCACATCGCCTCGCTCGGAGCCAATTGAACCCAATTGGCGAGAGTTGGCAATTTTGCATATTTTCGTGACGAAGAATAGGCACGAACTGTCAGCCATTTACATAGTCTGTGGTTTTGACACATCATTATTTACCTGTGAAGTTCTAATAATTATACAAAAATCACGCCAATACTAAAGGTAAATGCAAACAATAGTCTAGACATGGCCGTAAAAACACCAACACGTAAAAAACGACGTAAAAAAGTCTCTTGTGTATCTTTCTGTTGCTTTGTCAATTTGTTAGGTACCAACTAAATTCCTCAACCGATCATGATGGAGATAGGCTCCTTTTTAAACTGAAGAATTAAAGAAAACATGGATGGTGCAGCTAGTCTTACTTCCTACTAATACATATTATAAATGTAAAAATTTGTATGTTTGGTTGTTTAGAAAATTACTCAATCACGTTATAACAGCCTGACGGATTTGTATGAAGTTTGACATGGAGGTAGTTGGGTTTTTAACAAAAATAAAGACGGCCCAGTGGTTAGTCCTTATATCAGAGTTTGTAGGGCTCCTTGAAGACCTCTACCAAGACCTGGCAGTTGTTGTTATTCAATTAATACCTTAGATTCTATACAATGTGTAACGGAAAAGTGTCGTAATAATTAAGGGCGTGCTTCTACACGTCAAAGTGAATAAATAACTCCTAGAAAACAAGTTTTCTAAATTCGAGTAAGAAAATATCGAATCTCCATAGAATATTGATCACGTGACTAAATATTTTGAATGGAATAAATTTTCGAATTTAGCAAACTTGTATCAAAAAAGTTCACTTTGAAGTGTAGAAGAACACTCATAAGTATTACTGCACTTTTCCGTTACACCTTGTATATTATAACTAAAATTAAATACAGAAATACAGAAACTTTTATTCTTTATTAATTTTATTATAATTATACTCATAAATGGTTCAGATTATCTTTTCAAACTTGATAAGCATTCACAACACAGACCCGCCATCTGTGCGCAGATAGCCTACAGCTCGGTGCATCCATTCCACTAAATACCTACGCCATTAAAATGTACTGGCCATTAAATAAATTACGGTGCTGGAGCAAAGTGAGGTCGATCGCTGCAGGCAAATGGAACTATTTACGCTACTTTACACCTATTCGGTTATCATTTGTCGGTTTGTTAAAAGAGCGAATACTTACAAAAAAAAAAACAAAAACAAAGTTAACAAAAAAAGTCAAAAACCTGTGTCCATTTTCAGCAGGGAAGTTTTTTATGAAAGGTTGAACGATTTTGCTTATCATTTCGTCGGCGTTTTGTAGAAAGAGCGAATACGAAAATGAAAAATATTAAAAAAGAATAAAAAAATCTTTTGTGATTGGCAGAAAAGTTTTCTGGAGAGAGGTTTTTTCATAAAAGGTATAATTTTTTTTCTATGATAGAGTTTTAAGCTATAGCATTGTATGCTCGAATATTTTGTTAGTAAAAAAAATTAACTTAAAGCTAATTGCTTAGAAAATTATCGTAATAATAGCTGTAGAACTACCCTCCTGATATTTTTTTTGTTAATAGTACCTCTACATTCGCCTTTTTTACAAAACACCGCCAATTTGTGAGAATGAATAGGTACTCTACTTCTGTTTACACTATTCTGTTTTCTACTTTTTACGTTTAGCGCCAAAAGGTCGGCGACACTGAAAGAGCTATTTAGTCTTTTTTTTAGGAAAAAAAAAGTAGAACATTCTATCCCCAGCGGGTTAAAAGTATTTAAAAAAATGTAGATAATATATAATACTATACATACTATATAATACTATAATACTATACATATATATAATACTACTACATATGCGAGATGTTTTCGTTTAATTTAAAATAACCCTATAGGTACAGTTGTTAGTATGAGAAATGTTATAGCTGATTTATTTATTTTACTGAAATTACTAGGTCAAAGCGTATTTTTAAACGGTTTTATTTAGCTCACGTTTCTTTTTTCTTGGGTCAAATTTAGTAATTCAAATTTCACCCTCTTCCTGTCAACCGATTTATCTGAAATTTTGTATACACTTTGGATTTTGGTGACAATACAATTATGTTTATTCATTATCATTATAAATTCAAGATGGCCGCCGCTACAAAATGGCGGATAACGTAGGTTTTATCAATCCCATCAATATGGGTATCAAATGAAAGGGCTCAACAAGCAGAATACAATACACTATAAAAAATTGAAGTACAAGATGGCGGCCGCTACAAAATGGCGGATAACGTAGGTTTTATCGATCCCATCAATATGGGTATCAAATGAAAGTGCTCAACCAGTATAATACAATGTACTATATAAAATAAAAACTAAAAACTAGAAAATAAAAATAGGTAAAAAAAAAATTTAAGTTAAACGGTTTTATAAAACAATAAAAAAAAATGTACTAAAAACCAAAAAATAATAAAATAGATACAGTCGTGGGAATTATAAACATATGCATAGACTAGACTAAAATAAAACCGTGGGGCACGTCCCACGGTTTTCTTGCCCCACGGTTGTTTTTGTTTTATAAAACCGTTTAACTTAAAATTTTTTTTTTACCTATTTTTATTTTAAATAACACTGTATCACAATTTATGAACGGTTAACGGTTCCTTTAATTAATTAAAGCCATTTTTATTCGAGCCGACCTATCCAGTGTTTTCAATTAACTTCATTCGTACCTACGCTCAGTAATAATGAGTTTTATATAGGTACACTTTAGTTTATTTAATTACTCATTATTATGATACAAGCAAAAAATTAAATTTAAAAGTCCCATTTTTATAATGAAAGCCTGAAAAGATTTAATCGATTAGTCCTTGTCATTGCTGGTTGTTTTATGATAACTAATAACCCGAACGCCCAAAAAAGACAGGATTTTTTTCTGTCATTATAACCTAACCTATGATGGTATAATGATACCTCGTACTCATAAGTCAAACCGTATCAAACTATTACATTAAAATAAGCAAAAACACATACAAACTCAAATGTTTTCCAGATAGGTATACCCGGAAAACATTACCCTCCTTTCAGAGCAGTCGGGTATAAAATAACAAGAGATAAACCTTATTTACTTCCAGGAAACACTTTACGAGGAAATCAGCGAGGCGATGAAACGAAAAGGAAAAGACGTGCTGGACTACGACGACTTGTTGGAGCTGAAATACCTCACCGCCTGTATCATGGGTAACTGTATTTTACTATTTTATATTCACTTATAAGTACCTACAAAAAAGAAAAAAAGCTTTGTTTTTTATCTTAAAAATTAGATTCTTAAACTCGTTTGTTTCTTTTTAATGGTTATGAAAAGTAGCATAGATGTTACTCCATAACCTAAATTATTTATATTCTAAATGTCATCAAAATCGGTTTACAAGTTTATATTACCTGGTAACAAACATTCACACATACAACCTAACGCATTTATTACATTAGTAGGATAGTAGGACTTTAATTATAAATGTAATATGTTACATAAATTACCGATTATCGATTATACACTCGATTTGACACCAAAGCATTTAATCTTAATCTTCGGCGTAATCACCGCCCGGCCTGTTATCGCTTTGCGTACAAAATTTTATTTTCCCCTGGTGACTCTATCTGCCTCTATTGACTTTTTTAATGAATATATATAATAATAAATTGTTGCATATGATAAGAATTCGTTATTACATCGCATCTTTATCCTTACCCTTTGTAAATCATTTTTTGATTGCAAGATTAGTCAATCAAGCCAAAAGAAAGTGATAATGGCATTATGTATGTTAAGACTGAATATTATCGTGTGCAACCGTAGATGCTCTTGAGCAGTGCCGTAACTAGGGCGGTGCCAGCAGTGCCCAGGCACAGGGCGCAGACCCTGGAGGGGCGCAGAAATGACCAGACTAGTATCTAGTTTTATCTCATGCATGGTAGCTAGTTAGGTCAGGGGCGCAGTTTTGAAAGCTCGCACCGGGTGCATAAAAGGCTAGTTACAGCACTGCTCTTGAGTATTATGAAACGAAATCAAAACACAATAATGCACATTTTTAATCGACTTCAAAACGAGTATTCTTAATTCGATCATAGGTTTGCGCGTTTGCGTGATTCCTGTCCGATTATGGGTCAATCAAAATCGTATTTAGTTGCCTAGGTACTTAGTTACTCAACATTTAACTGGCTGCGCTATTTGCGTTCTTTAATGTAAAAAAATTAAAACCGGGGATTCTCAAATCGACTATAGTTATTTATTTTTTTTACCTATTTTTTAATGTTATTCGTATCCCATTATGCGACAATCAAAATCGTACTTAGTTGCCTTCTTAGCATTTCACCGACTGCGACTTATTGCGTTCTTTGATGTTAAAATAATCACCTATTCTTTCACAGAGACATTCAGAAAACACCCTCCAGTACAGAACTTGGACCGCATGTGCAACAAGAGATACAAGCTCAACGATGACGTCACGATAGAGAAAGGCACGCCAGTGTTCGTAAACGTCATGGCGCTCCACTACGACGAGGAGGTGTTCCCGGAGCCCGAGCAGTGGAAGCCGGAGCGGATGCACAACATCGTGGAGTCGGACAACATGCAGTGTTCTTTGCTGCCGTTTGGAGAGGGGCCGCGGTTTTGTATAGGTATATGTCATTACTAGCTGTGCTACGCGGTTTCACCCGCGTTTTCCAGGATAAAAAGTAGCCTGTGTGTTAATCCAGACAGTTCCTCTTTCACGCAAAAACGGCTGAACGGATTTACATGAAATTTGGAATGAAGGTTGTTCATGGTCTGGATTAACACATAAGCTACTTTTTATCCCGGAAAACGCGGGTGAAACCGCGGGGCGCAACTAGTACTTTTTATATTTTTGTATCAAATTTCATCAAAAACTGTTGAGCCGTTTCAGAGTGAGGGATAAACATACGCACATCACTGACAAACTTTTGCATTCATAATATATGTGTGATGACGTTGATTTTGAAACACACTAATCCTCCTTATATTTTTGCTTAGTGGTACGAGTATATTCATTGACCATGGTCCACTTACCTACAACTAAATACTTACTTGCATGACTCTCGACGGTGTCTCGCATAGTTAGACAATCTATGGATATCGATATCTGCTTTTGCAAAATCAAGCCATCGCGTAATGCGTTAGAAAGACCGACCTTATCGTATGTGCTTACAACACATTCAATTTACCTACAACAAACGCCTTCTACCCGCGGATTTCCCCTGAGAAATTTTCACCTTTACCGAGAATAGAAAGACGTTATCGCGTTTTTCACCAAGTCTATAAATATGTCGCAGATTTTATTACCGAGCCAATTTTAGAACGTTCTCGTATTTTCATTTGCATTTGTATAAAGGCATTAGGCCCGTTTCAATGTTACAAAAGGCGTGCTTACTTTAGCCATCCACCAAATTCCACAGGGCAATTATTTTGCCAAACAATTTTTATTATTTTCCTCAGTTTTGTTTACTTTTCCTTTGAAAATGAGTCGAGAGCTGACCTGAATTTCGTCTGATGTAAAGTTGAAGCCGTTAAATTACATTCCTACCTATGAATGTTCAAAAGCTTTGTCATCACTTTGTCAGTCAAACCGTGAATTAACTATCGCAGTAACCATTCGCAATATCTTCTCATATGTCATCTTGATTAAACTACGCTATTCGACCAACTAGGTGCTTGAATGTGTAATAACATAGGTGTGCGTATCCTACAGGTTAATCCGGCTAAAAATAAATTATTAACCCTCTGAACGCCACAGAGACGCCTAAATAAAATGTGCTTTCTACTCTCTATGCCAAGCCGTTTGTATTTTATTGTTATTTTTCTAATTATACTTCATACAATTACCAAGGATTAAGCATGAACAGTCAGTTAATTATTTCAGTTTAAATTATGTCACGTGTAGACTAATAGATAAGACAATAAAATTGAAAATGAAAATTATCCTTTCACAGATTTTCTGTAAATCAAAATCGTGTCGCCCAAAGGCATCGTTATTGTTCTGGGCACAAATTTTCTTCGTCGCTTTTAAGCGACCTGGCATTTTAAGGGTTAAACAAGTACAATCCTAAATTTCCACAATTTATTTCGTGTCTTTTTGCCGTTTTGCAACAGTTACCCTGTCAAAGTAAATAAGCTCAGTTCCTGAGCTAAGGCCAGCCCAGAAAGGCTGCGGAAAGATTGTAAAGCCAGAACGAGTAAAAGAGGCGACAAGATCAGACCTTCTTATTTAAAACATTCGGCGATACATTCTTTAAACATTCGGCAATCGCTGACTGCAAATGCTGACTGCAAATACAATGATTGTGCTAAGCCTGTGCTGAGACCTAGGTAACGCAGGTCTATGCAACTGAGGGGAATGCCTATTTTGTAATACATAGACGTACTGAAAGCTACGTACGCTGCGGCGTAGGCCCGTGCAAAGCAGACATGACGTGTCTGTCCTATTCTGCACCCTATGTCTGTCTCACCTACGCTGCCCTTTAAAACCTATTCTGTACTATGATGCGTCACCTGCGTCTGAGCATACGCTTAACTTTACCATGTTTTCTTTTCAGGAAAACGTTACGGAGTGATGCAGGTCCGTGCTGCTTTGGCTCAAGTCCTGGCGAAGTACAAGATTCAGCCAGACCCGACCGAGCCCTACAAAATCAAGACTGACCCATACGCCGTATTCCTTGCGCCTCTCAGCGGAGGCCGGGTCAAATTTACTTTACGCTAACTTTGTGTGCGTTTCTTTACGTTAACTCTACGCTAACTCTACGTTAACCCTACGTTTACGCTAATCTGGGTGCCAATTCTCGCACACTCGACATTGTCACGTCACTCTCAACTCATGTCCACTCACATCAATGAGGAAGTAATATCATCATGGAACAAAAATTGGAAATGCTCAGGTCATTTTTTGTCTATTGAGAAACGAATTTGGTCTGTGACGGACAGTGATTTATTTCTGAAAGATTGAGGAAATTGAGGGTAGTTACCATGGATAGTGCTTTATTTAGTATTATGTCTATTGCTATGATTTTCTTAAAAGCATCGAATTTATTCTGAATGTATTCTGACTAAGTACATTAAAACGAAAGTAAATTTGATCTGAAACGGTTGTTTTATTGGACTTTTGATAAGCCATAGTTTTTATTGTCTTTAGTTTATTGAGTCGGCCTAGAATTGTTTTTATTTCTTATAATAAATGTAGCAAGTATGAATTAAGCCGGGTCCCGGGTGTGGCTTGTTTTCGTGTTTTTGTAACATCTAATACCTTCATTCACAAAGTGGGGGTAGCTTAAGTATTCGACCTGACAAAAACACGTAAACAAAGCGCAATGGACGGACTGTTTTACTAGCATGCTTGCTTAACAATATTTATTCAAAAATCGCAACGGACTCGACTTTATGAGAGCAACCCGGAATTCGCAAAAAAATCGGCTGCTGCATAAAAAAAATCAATTGGGCTTTTGATAAAATGTAAGAAAAGACTGTTTATTTGTTCACGCGATTTCAGGGGACTCTCATAGTGAAAAATCATAATGATGAGTTCTGAGCACTTTTCGGCTTAGCATATCCTTTCTTTATAACCCTATATAAAATAGTATACCTGACACTGACACAATACAAGTGGATGAGGTGTGCCAGCGACCCCAAGCCGTGCTCCGTTATTGTAGGGGAGCTCGGCTGGTTTGGGTAGGCTGGCAATGTGGGGGCAATGCACAATACACCCCAAGCGGGGGTATACACCCATTTGCTAGAATTTCATTTGCCATAATTTTATCTGCTATACTGGTCAACAGACATAATATTGTTTCTCATAATTTTATATGTTATACTCATTGTTTACTATATTAGTCACGTGCTAGAAACTTTGTTTTCCATAAAGTCAATTTCAATAATATCATTTGTTATCATCATTGTAAGGCGTAATTATCATATGCCATAACATCATTTGCCATCGAAATTACTTCTAGAAAAAAATCATAAAATCGGTTTAAACTAAACGATCAATAGGTTAGGTTAGGTTAGAACATGAAAAACAACGCACGAGCCGAGCGAGCGTAGCGAGCGTGCCGCGGTAGCGGCCGGCGAAGTGCTAGAAAGCCAATCGCTTTTTAGGACAAAGGCGTTAGGTTAATTCTCTACGGAAGCGACTTGGATCAATCATAGTGATAAGTAGGTATTAGAAATAAAAACGATCAATAGGTTAGGTTAGGTTATGTTAGAACATGAAAAACAATGCACGAGCCGAGCGAGCGCAGCGAGCGTGCCGCGGCAGCGGCCGGCGAAGTGCTAGGAAGTCAATCGCTTTTTATGACAAAGGCGTTAGGTTAATTTTCTACGGAAGCGACATGGATCGATTATAGTGATAAGTAGGTATTAGAAATAAAAACGATCAATAGGTTAGGTTATGTTAGAACATGAAAAACAACGCACGAGCCGAGCGAGCGTAGCGAGCGTGCCGCGGCAGCGGCCGGCGAAGTGCTAGAAAGCCAATCGCTTTTTAGGACAAAGGCGTTAGGTTAATTTCTACGGAAGCGACATGGATCGATTATAGTGATAAGTAGGTATCAGAAACAAAAACAATTTTAATGGCTTTTTTTTTAATGATTTTTTTTTTGGGTTTGGATATATTTGAAATTATTAGTATGGCGTTGAAATATTCTGTTAAATAATATTATTGCAATTAATAAAATGGATAATAATACGTATGGCACTCGTATCATTATTAAATCTAATGTACGGGCAAACAAGAGTATGTCACATAACTTTTATGGTAAACAAACAATTCGGGCAAATGAAATCCGGGCAAGTAAAATTCGGGCATTTGAGAATTATTGCTTATATTCTTCGGGAAAACATTAGACAACCCCAAGCGGGACGTCTCGGTGCAGATCGTATCATGATTTATCTATATCTATACTAATATTATAAAGAGGAAAGATTTGTATTTTTGTATTTTTGGATGTTTGTGTGGAGGTTGTCTAATGTTTGCCCGAAGAATATAAGCAATAATTCTCAAATGCCCGAATTTTACTTGCCCGAATTTCATTTGCCCGAATTGTTTGTTTACCATAAAAGTTATCTGACATACTCTTGTTTGCCCGTACATTAGATTTAATAATGATACGAGTGCCATACGTATTATTATCCATTTTATTAATTGCAATAATATTATTTAACAGAATATTTCAACGCCATACTAAATTAATTTCAAATACATCCAAGCCCAAAAAAAAAATCATTAAAAAAAAGCCATTAAAATTGTTTTTATTTCTAATACCTACTTATCACTATAATCGATCCATGTCGCTTCCGTAGAAAATTAACCTAACGCCTTTGTCCTAAAAAGCGATTGGCTTTCTAGCACTTCGCCGGCCGCTGCCGCGGCACGCTCGCTACGCTCGCTCGGCTCGTGCGTTGTTTTTCATGTTCTAACATAACCTAACCTATTGATCGTTTTTATTTCTAATACCTTCTTATCACTATGATTGATCCAAGTCGCTTCTGTAGAAAATTAACTTCGCCTTTGTCCTGAAAAGCGATTGGCTTTCTAGCACTTCGCCGGCCGCTACCGCGGCACGCTCGCTACGCTCGCTCGGCTCGTGCGTTGTTTTTCATGTTCTAACCTAACCTAACCTATTGATCGTGTAGTTTAAACCGATTTTATGATTTTTTCTAGAAGTAATTTCGATGGCAAATGATGTTATGGCATATGATAATTACGCCTTACAATGATGATAACAACTGATATTATTGAAATTGACTTTATGGAAAACAAAGTTTCTAGCACGTGACTAATATAGTAAACAATGAGTATAACATATAAAATTATGAGAAACAATATTATGTCTGTTGACCAGTATAGCAGATAAAATTATGGCAAATGAAATTCTAGCAAATGGGTGTATACCTTGTGTGGAATAAACTCAAAAACTACTGGACCGATTTCAAAAATTCTTTCACCATTCGAATGCTACATTATCCCAAAGTAACATAGGCTATTTTTTTTTTATCCACATGGCAGCGAAGCGTGGCAGAGAACAGCTAGTCACTTATAATTAGAAAGTATTATATGTATTATGTAGTATATACATTATCATAGCTCCTTTTTTTTTTTTTGTTTACACAGTAGAAATCCTTTATGGATACCACGCTCGCCCCGGGGGAGGCCGGGTGGTTATGTGGGAGTCTCCGCCCTGCGGCGGCATACCCACTCAAACCACTGGGGTGTTCGGCATCCGCCTGAGATGGGGGGGCAAGGTGAGGTCGCGTTAGTAATCGCCACCTCGCCCCGGCGATGGGCCCGATTAGGGCCCCCCGCGTATATGGAGGGGTGACCCTGTTCCCCAGGATCACCCCCCAGACAGTCAGTGTGGGGTCGTGCAGGCCGGGAGAGTCCCCCGACTCTCCCGGCAACCCCACTGCAGAGGAGCGAGGATACGGGCGAACCGCCTCCTTGCTCCCTCGTCTGCGCCGGAGCGGGTCAGATCGGGCGTCGTCCTCTCTGACCCGCTCCGCGGCCTCCTTCTGCGTCATCACCTCTTCGCAGAAGGAGACCCCGGCCTGGCACGATCTCTCGCCGCCGAGCACGGCTTTCACCACGCTCGGCAACGAGAGATCCCGGCCTATGTAGGCCGAAAGCGTATGCCGCTGGGGGGCCCCATGCGGCACACGCTTCCAGCGCTTCCCTCCTCCTTTCCCTGCATAAAAGCTGCAGTATTACCGCACGCTGTTGCCCAGGGTGCACCACGTGGAGGTTACCCGACCTAGCACCCCATTATCATAGCTCCTAAACTATCTAACTCAGAGTTAAAATTTAAATGTGCATTTATAGCAAATATCCTGTATTATTAAAAAAACAAATAAAAAAAATTGGTTGACACATTGGTTTTTTTAAAATCTAAGTAGGTATCTGAAAAAAACATCAATTTGTTGCCTAATTTATTTTTTCAAACATTTTTTTTTACTAATACTAAAAAATTAAAAAATATAGTAATTTGAATCTAGATTTATTGTCTACACTATTAACTAACATTTGAGACCACTTTTGTGTTTGTAAGTCTTCTACTTTGGTAGATATTGTTAAATAATACAAGCAGGTATGCTTCACCAACAATTTTTTTTAAAGCGCTGCCATTTTTTTACTGATAGAGAAAAAAAAACCGTGATTTGTCGATAAAATAAAGATAAAAGAAAAAAAGACGATCTCTTAAAGTATCGGACATCGGAAAAAGGACACATTGTATAGATAAACTCTTTATTGTTAGGTACACTAGAAACTACAAACAAAAGAATAATAAATAGCACTTAAAACTAGCGCAGCTAGTGAATAAACGGGAAACTAAAACCAACACTAAACTAACAAAGTAATAACGTACTATTTTCAATTTTTAGAGTCAGTCAGTATATTCGCTTGAAGGCCGTAAAGACAGACGTACCTATCAGCGTTACGGCCCATTTACCGTGATTGATGACTCGCTAGCGAGTATTAAAAATATTACGTGAATTTTTATTTTAATCTGTAGATTAAGGCTAGTATTTCTTTCGGTACTCGGCTCTGCGAATAATTCCGGTTATTTTCGTGTATAGAGAATATAAGGGTAGGTATTGTTTGTGCTAAGGCATTAATTGAGATAGGTATCTATTCTATTTTTGTCCTTTATCTAGTTATTTTAAACTAGTACCCTAGTTTTCCGACATAAAAAATAGCCTATGTGTTAATCGAGGCTAGCTTTATACCAAGTTTTACCCAATTCAGCTGTTTTTGCGTGATTAAGCCTAAAACATTCAAACTTTGACATTTATAGTATTACTAGCTGACTCGACAGACGTTGTCCTGTCAAAAGCCATTGCGTCAATTCTATGTCAAATGTCAAACGTCAAAAGTTACATTAAAAAAGTCTACATTGTCCAAAGCGCTCTATGGTTTAAGTATTTTTAAATTTTCTAGTTTTTCAAGTTTTTTTACTATAAATTGAGATGTGAGCTATCCTATCTCCTAAGTTAGATCAAACTGCACCCGGTGTGCAAATTTGATTGAAATCGGTTAAGTAGTTTAGGAGTCTATAGCGGACAAACAACGTGACACGTATAATTTATATATATTACTAGCTGACTCGACAGACGTTGTCCTGTCAAAAGCCATTGCGTAACTATAGCAACCGTAGTATGTTGATGCTAACTTGTCAATTTATAGTAAAAATTATCAGTATAAATATAATTTGCAATAAATTAAAATTGCGACTATAATTTGAGATTTAAACTATCCTATCTCTCAAGTTGGATCGAACTGCACATGGTGTGCGAATTTTATTATAATCGGTTAAGTGGTTTAGGAGTCCATTGAGGACAAACATTGTGACACGAGATTTATATATATTAAGACTAGCTGACTCGACAGACGTTGTCCTGTCAAAAGCCATTGCGTAACTATAGCAACCGTAGTATGTTGATGCTAACTTGTCAATTTATAGTAAAAATTATCAGTATAAATATAATTTGCAATAAATTAAAATTGCGACTATAATTTGAGATTTAAACTATCCTATCTCTCAAGTTGGATCGAACTGCACATGGTGTGCGAATTTTATTATAATCGGTTAAGTGGTTTAGGAGTCCATTGAGGACAAACATTGTGACATGAGATTTATATATATTAAGATTACTAGCTGACTCGACAGACGTTGTCCTGTCAAAAGCCATTGCGTAACTATAGCAACCGTAGTATGTTGATGCTAACTTGTCAATTTATAGTAAAAATTATCAGTATATATATAATTTGCAATAAATTAAAATTGCGACTATAATTTGAGATTTAAACTATCCTATCTCTCAAGTTGGATCGAACTGCACATGGTGTGCGAATTTTATTATAATCGGTTAAGTGGTTTAGGAGTCCATTGAGGACAAACATTGTGACACGAGATTTATATATATTAAGATTACTAGCTGACTCGACAGACGTTGTCCTGTCAAAAGCCATTGCGTAACTATAGCAACCGTAGTATGTTGATGCTAACTTGTCAATTTATAGTAAAAATTATCAGTATATATATAATTTGCAATAAATTAAAATTGCGACTATAATTTGAGATTTAAACTATCCTATCTCTCAAGTTGGATCGAACTGCACATGGTGTGCGAATTTTATTATAATCGGTTAAGTGGTTTAGGAGTCCATTGAGGACAAACATTGTGACACGAGATTTATATATATTAAGACTAGCTGACTCGACAGACGTTGTCCTGTCAAAAGCCATTGCGTAACTATAGCAACCGTAGTATGTTGATGCTAACTTGTCAATTTATAGTAAAAATTATCAGTATAAATATAATTTGCAATAAATTAAAATTGCGACTATAATTTGAGATTTAAACTATCCTATCTCTCAAGTTGGATCGAACTGCACATGGTGTGCGAATTTTATTATAATCGGTTAAGTGCTTTAGGAGTCCATTGAGGACAAACATTGTGACACGAGATTTATATATATTAAGATTAAGAAGATATTTATTATATAGATACTAGCTGACCCGGCAAACGTTGTTTTGCCATAAAAATTATTTCTAGTGACTATAAAAAAATAGGGGTTGGTGAAAGAAGGGTGAAAATTTAGGGTTGTATGTATTTTTAATGCCACATAAGCCTCATTATAAAAAAAAAAATTTTGTCCAAAAAATTAAAATATATGTTAGGGGTGGACAACCCTTATCACTTAGGGGTATGAAAAATAGATAGTAGCCGATTCTCAGACCTACCGAATATGCATATAAAATTTCATAAAAATCTGTCAAGCCGTTTCGGAGGAGTATGGTAACTACGTAACATTGTGATTTTACGAGAATTTTATAAATAAGAAGATAGTAAAATCAATTATTCGTTGTTACTATCGTATCAAATAAATATTTGTCCTTATTTATTTACTTCATTTTATATTATATGTCCGTCAGCAATATTTGATGTAAATGCTTAAATATTTGATGGAAGTGGAAATGCGACAAATGAAAAATTCAAACGATTGAATACAATACCAGTAACGAAATATCCTCTAAAATACAGTTATTTTCACGGACGAAAGTTCGGCCTATGCAAAAATATGCTGTTAAAATTCGAAAACTCCCAATATGAAAAATTGCATAAACATAGCATAGGGTGAAAATCCGGAACCACGAGGTTTTCATTTCGTGACCGGAAACGGAGAAATCTGAAGCTATTTTATTTCCCTTCTCAACTTTCAAAATAAACGAATCATGGGCAAATCGCAACGAAAGTTTATTTCATGGAAAAAATGCACATTTCATCCCTGCCTAACTGTACCATCATCATCATCAGCCTACCTTATGTTTGTTTGTTTGGACATAAGTCTCTCCTAGAGAACGCCACAAGGCACGATCGTCTGCCTTACGCATCCACTTGCTACCTGCCGCCTTACGCAGGTCGTCTCCACTTAGTAGCAGCTCTACTCTACGTTTGCCGATCCGTGGTCTCCACTCTAGAACCTCAATTAACTGTATATTGGTAGGATATAAATTAAATCAGCATCACATTTTCTGAAATTTGATTTGTTAATTTTTTATCAACTTTACTTCACTGATAATAATAAACCTCTAACAAATTTTAAAGCCTTATATCAAAATCCCCGTAAAATTAGACCAGAAACAGATGTCTTTCATTTCTCCATTTATTTCCTCGTAGATCAATCCTATAAAAGACAAAGAAAACAATAGTAATACCCGCAATAAAGCGGGGCCATCGCATTCCAAACCTGTCAGGGTCCCTATTCTTGGGCGCTCGAGATTATCTCCGTCAATCTCACTCTTATGACATTTCTAATGAGAGCGACAGTGACCGAAACAATATCTCACTCGCAAGAATAGGGTACCGACAAGACGTTGATGGCGAGACGGATCTAATAAATCGCGAGAAGCGACCCGCGATACGAAAATCCGAAATTTCTATTGTTGCCCTCCTTTTTACACCCTTTCCACTGTTTAGACGAAGAGCACAGGTTTTTATAGAAATATTTTGAAACCGTAGGCATTTTATAAAAGTAATTCGTCTGGTACACAGTTAGAACTCTTTAGTCTTTATTGTTCACAACAGAAATTACAAACAAAAAGATAAGAACACTTAAAACTAGTGCAACAACTGGCGGTCTTATCGCTTAGAGCGATATCTTTAAGGCAACCTAAGGATGAAGAGACATAGAATAAATAGAAAAACAGGATGTGCAATATTGGAGGGAATAATAATAAACCCGACTAGAAAAGAGCTGATAATCTTTTTTTGAGGACCGATTTTCTTGAATCAGCTCTATTTCGAACACTCGATTTAGACATATTTCAAACAAAAAAACTAAATTAAAATCGGTTCTACCGTTTGGAAGCTACGATACCGCAGACTGACACACTGATACACAGACACAGACAGACAGAAGGTTCACACGTTAAAGGTTACACTTTTCACAAAATATTGTAACTATCTACAGATAATTAACTAAATATGTATTTACTACTCATAAATATGGTACAGCCAAACCCACACGTAGCGAAAACAAACCTAATCACTTTCTGTCTGATTGGGTGGATAAATACTCTATCCATATACGAGTAAGTAGGTTTAGTAGGTATTTATCACCTAGCTGAATTTCATCAAACCGTAGGTATTGGGTAGAAGGGGAGCGAACGGGGAATCGATTTTTAGTTACCGGCTTTTCCAGAAGATACGGGAAAAACCTAATGAATACACACATATATATATATTACTTATACTAAATAGGTATTCTTAAGTAGGTATTAGGTATTCTTAAGTAGGTCTTAGGTATTCTTAAATTAAAAACAGATTTAGTTTGGCAAATAACGTCTTTAGCTTAATTTTTAACGAAAAATATCTAAGACGTATTCTGTAGAAAAAATGAGACTTCACGGAAACTGTAATTTTTGTACGTAACTAAATTCTACAGTAAAATTACTGGAAAAATAAAAGAAAAAGAAAAAAAATAACAAAAAAAAATTGTCGACAGAAGTTATACTAGGAAGGAACACAGGTAATAATGTTGCAAGTGGTAAAGTAAACCTTACCTTCTAGCTATGGAGCTTGCCATGAAAAGAAGGTGCAAGAACCCTATAAATTTGAAAACAGTCATTATCTGGGCAGATGATTAGAATGTTCATAAAGTCGTGAAATTGGATCGCAGAACGGCCTGCTGAGAATCTCATAACGACACCGGATGAGCTCAAGCAAATTAAATTAAACATTACCTCTGCTCGCTTTCCTTTTAACACATTCATTAACTTAACAAAAAAGTTCGCGTTTACAAAGTGTGTTACCACAAGGAAATGTACCAACGAAAATTTTAAGAAAGCTTGTAATAAAAGCTCTGGATTTCCTTTTTCATTTTCTTACGTTATGACAGTGAAAAGGCTTTTTACTACAAAATAACAGAAGCTTAACGTTTCTGGAAAGAGTTTGCGAGACGTTGACTAATTGGCGTAAAAAACCATTACGGCACGCGACGGGTAGGCATCTATTTGTTGCCGGCTGTTCCCGGCGCCTTATCGAGGTTCAGCGCTACAATAAGCTCCGCCAAATGGCGCGAGGCGAACCTATTTTTAGCAAATTCGGGAAAACAAATCTCAGAACGAAATTACTTGTTTTGCAGTATCATTGCTGGAACTGGCATTTGTGCTTGTCAGCATTTATTCAGAGCAAAAATAAAATAACTAGCTCGTTGATTTAAAAACATTGGAAGTTAAATTAAGGCTTGAAAAATACAGTCACTCTCGATGAATTGAAAAACAACTCGGCTAAATTTAAGTCCTTATGTTTGTAGTGTGGAGGATATTTTAATCAGAGCTACTTCCTCACTTTGCAAGGCAAAAGTATCGCCTAGCGAGCGCTTGCCCTCAAAGTTTTCCTTCCCCGGGCAAGGAAACATCCGGTCGTCGGTCCCAAATGTTTCGGCATCTAGGTATACGTATATAATCGAAACACAAAGTTTCGCAAGTGGACGCCAAATGCACCAAGCGCATTGTAATGTGGAACTTTTTTAACCGACTTCAAAAAAGGAGGAGGTTATCAATTCGTCTGTATGTTTTTTTTTTATGTTTGTTACCTCATAACTTTTGACTGGGTGAATCGATTTTGATGATTCTTTTTTTATTAGAAAGCTGACGCTTCCCATTTGGTCCCATTTCAATTTAGTCCAGTTCTGATAATGGTATCCATGAGAAAACCATATAAGTCTTAAATTTGCATTAAGTACGTGCGCGACAAATAGATGAATAACTCAATAGTAGGTCTTTTGAAGTCGGTTTTTGTTTTTTGTTTTGTAAAAATAATGTTCTTGTTTAGCCATAGGTACTATTTATCTATTAGCAGGGTTGTTCTTTTCTGCACATTGAAATAAAAAATAAAAAGTGTTTTTTTATAATCATAGATAAAATATTATCTCACAATTCGCAGAAAAATGTAGTTTGTGCTCATACTTCCGTAGTTAACTATTATACATGACGAGATGGATTTATTTGAGGGCTTAAACCTTCGAGACGACTAACAAAAAAAACTCTAAATATCACCTGCATGCTACAAATTATGTATGTACTTATAATTTATATCATCGATTGACCTCTATCTAAATATTTAAAGATGATACTTTAAAATGAATTAACGATCGTTATCAACATAATGATGTCATAATCTTGAATAAATAATGACATGTTGGAATTACGATAACGCTCTATCGAGGCCCATAACTGTTTGTTTTCTTCAGGTATAACGTAAGCGAGCGATGCTGAAAACTTCAGTGGCGCTTTAGTACTGTCCTGCCCGTGTTTGTTCCAGTGGGATTCCAGTCGGCGATCCAGTCCTAACCCATACCATACTTCAGTCAGTCGACGGGAGCGGTGGCGTGCACCCGCTACTCTACCCTCGACTCGCGCCTGCATATTACGTTACGAAATCGTACGCACACATCGGTACATTAGATTTAATAACAATGTCTTCTTGTGTGAGTGAATTCTCCTCTACGATGAGTGCATAGCTTACGCTGCATTTTGGTCCAGTTTAGGTGAGTAAATTACATTTATGTAAAATGTTTCAGCGGACCAAAATAGATTTTCCAAATTTAATGTGCAGCCTTGCAAGCGACCCAAATTAAAGTCAAGTCGTAATTTTAATGCTCTCGCACTTAGCAGATGTCGTGAAAATCTCAGTTACATTTTACAGTCAAATTAACATTTTCAAGTTGTTTAATATTGAAATGAAGAGTGCTTTGTCCGATTGTAAAAGTTTCGAGTTTTGATTTATGGAAAACGAATTATAAGTTTAGGAAGTGTCTTTGGAAATCATTTTGCGAGCTCTTTGAGATCTTTAATTTTATTTCCAAAGAAAGGTAAGTTAAGCATAGATATATTTTTCTTTTAAATGAAGTTACGTTAGTGAATTTTTTTAAAAACCTACATAGGTAAATATGTAGATAATGAGTTAAGTAATAATATTCTGAAGTCAAAAGATCCAAACATAGTTATAATCGAGGGAACTCACTACGTAACCCTTTTTATATTTTTAAGCATTTTCAGAGCTCTTATCAAAATTGGTTTAGCTGTTAAATTGTTAAAAGATCAGGCATGATACAGAGACATACTGCGTAACTTACAGTAATTTTCATATTTACGTATAAGTATTTACATTCTTCAGCTATTCTGGTCTCACGTGTGTCCCACCTCTTACAATCTAGTTACCTACCTCTTACAATCTAGTTACCTACCTCTTACGATCTAGTTACCCCAAAGGTGGTTGTAATTTCTATGAATTCCCTCTTTATATAGCTCCTCACCTTTAAGGACTTAATGGACCCATTCGGGTCTCACCCCAAAAGTCGTACAAACTGCCGTAAAACCAATAAAGAGTTTTTCAACGCGATGAACATTTACATAAAGCTTTATGCTTAATATAAACAGCAAGAATGGTGTGCTTACTTATTTGAAAGATAAAAATACCAAGCGAGGTATTTTTGTTAAAACCGGCAAGTGCGAGTCAGACTCCCGCACGAAGGGTTCCGAACCGCTATCTATAAAAACGGCAATAAAAACGTTTAGTGTATAGGAGCCCTCTTAAACATTTATTTTATTCTGTTTTTTAGTATTTGTGGTTATTTTACATCATTTGTGAAAATTTCAACTGTCTAACTATCACGGTTCATGAGATACAGCCTGGTGACAGACGGACGGACAGCGGAGTCTTAGTAATAGGTTCCCGTTTTACCCTTTGGGTACGGTAACCCTAAAAAGCACTAAGACACTGATACCTAAAATTTGTACAGTACATACCTATCACTGGCTTTTCGGTAAAGGAAGAGATCGTGAGGAACCTGCATACGTCCGGAGAAGAAATTCAATGACGTATGTGAATCCACCAAACCGCACTTGGCCAGCGTGGTGGAATACGGCCTAATCACCCTTCGAGGGTAGATATTCCAGCAGTGGGAGGATTAAAGGTTGATTATGATGATGATGATCATTTCATGTCTGATCCGCGGGGAACTAGATTTACACAACATTATGTATAATATCTAGGTATACACCTAGTCACTATATACGGGAATATAAGAAAGTGAGGGATTATAAGCTAAGCCGCGACGCAACGGGCAAGCTACTCAAGATTATAGAAAAAATATCCGCTGTTCCATAGAAAAATATAAATGAAACTCGACAAACTGTATACTTACACAACCTTTCAATATTATCACACATTTACTGTAACACCTCGTAAATAAGTTAATTTAAACATTATTTTTAAAAACAAGCTTTTATTGCTTTGTCATGGGAGTTACAGACGTATACCTCAGCTCAATTTTAAGTGAAGTCGGGAAGTGGTTCAAAACTGAGTTGCAAGATTCCACCCGAGCAAATATAGTTACTTACATAGATACCTACATACATTGCAAGTTAAATAAAAGCTTTTAAAAATCGATCGCCATGCGTTAGTCTAGCGATAAATTGAAAATAGCTCGACAGTTTGAATATTTTTGCTATGTTCACCTCAATACAATGGTTTAGAAAAAAAGCGGGTGAAACCTAGTGCTACATAAAAGCTTCGCAACTTATGTACCTATATAAAAATCAGGAAGCTTTTTCCTTCTTTTTGCCTTTAGAAAATCAGTGAAACCTTTAGAACTCAAAGCTTTTACTCGTGGCTACGGTACGCTCAGCTTTACCAGTGTTACAACACAGAAATATTACTGTAAACATTCTAAAAATAAGAGTAAAGCAAACTTTGCCTTGGCATATACTGTACGAACCGACAAACAAACCAACGATATTATACTGAGATTTTGAATCATCATGATGTCATATTTTTTATGGAAAAGTGTATCGTCGTTATTTTGAAGCGATACGTCGACGTTGATATGTCCCTATACAGGGTAATCCCGAAAAAATATGTTCCATAGACCATAGTCAATGACATTTGACAAAATGTATGAAAAAGCTGATTTTTTTCGCGAATTCTGGGTTGTTCCCATAGTAAAAGTTGTTAAAAATGATGAATGCTATGAGTCCTTTTCAGCTTAGCATACCTTTTCCACATAACCCTGTATGATCTCTTCCGCCCCTAACAGCGTAACCGATTTATGATTGTAAGGTGTCATTTATCACCTTCTTCATACTCGTAATTTTCAGCTTGTAATCGCCCTCAGTCCAGGGGTCTTATTCTTACGAGTGAGATATTGTCTCGGTCACTGTCGCTCTCATTAGATATGTCATGAGAGTGAGAGTGATGGACATAATCTCGAACGCCTAAGAATAGGTCCCTGGGATAAGTGTCGTAAGATTCGTCTTTACACCTGGAGTTTTACATTTTGCAGTTTTCAAGTTTTCCTGGATCTCAATCTGTTTTAAGCCGTTTTTATATGGTCGAGTAACAAACATCTAAACAGAAACTTTTACGTCTTCTTCTATATTATCAAATATTGCTCAACCTTTTTTTTATTTGCTCAATTTTTTTTATTTGTCTTAGCAACCTAAACCTATTGAGGTTTTTGCCTCAATAAAGGGTTTGGAATAAAATGCGGGGAAAATCGCGGGGCACAGCTAGTTCTTTCAATAAAATATTTGTTATTAGGTCAAGTTGTGGAACTAGAACTTTCATTATGGTGGTGCTATAAATAGAACTCCAACCCTATTATATGTCGTTTAGCGCCGCCCCACGCGCCCGCAGGGTAGCAAGTAGCAACAGCGACTTTACAGTTTTGTTCATATTTTCCAAGTTACGAGTACCTACTTTACTTAGGCTACAGTGAAAACCATAAAGATTGTGCACCTACTTAATTTGAATGTATTAATCAAACTTCACGCTATGATGGTCATAACGTGAAGTTTGATTCAACAAAATGACATTATTGTTTCTTAATACAGGGTTATTAGGAAAGGGTATGTTATTAAGCTGATTTTTTTTGTGATTTCTGTGTTGGCCCCATAGTAAGTAAACGTTGTTTATTATGATGAGTAGGTACTATGAGCCTTTTTCGGCTTCGCATACCCTTTCCTTATAAAGCTGGATAACACGGAAGGTAATAAAAATACCTTAGAGTAGATAGATATAAGATCTATTTTTGTAACTAATTAAGCAATCACGGATTTATAACATCACTAGCTGACCCGGCAAACATTGTTTTGCCATATAAATAATTTCTAGTGACTATTTAAAAATAGGGGTTGGTGATAGAAGGGTGAAAATTTAGAGTTGTATGTATTTTTAATGCCAAATAAGCAACATTATAAAAAAATAAAAATTTTGTTCAAAAAATAAAATAAATGTTAGGGGTGGACAACCCTTATCACTTAGGGGTATGAAAAATAGATAGTAGCCGATTCTCAGACCTACTGAATATGCATATAAAATTTCATCAAAATCGGTCAAGCCGTTTCGGAGGAGTATGGGAACGAACATTGTGACACGAGAATTTTATATCTCTTCTCTTCTTTGTTGTTGGTTTTTGTTTTGTTTTGTTTGCTCTACTACAGGGAAGGTTTAAAAGTAAAAAAAAACAGCGGGTGAAACCGCCGGCTGCAGCAAGTCTTTCTTATATATAAAAATGAATCGCTGTTCGTTAGTCTCGCTAAAACTCGAGAACGGCTGGACCGATTTTGCTGAATTTGATCTTGAAATATTTGTAAAAGTTCAGGGAAGGTTTAAACGGTGAGAAACATGAATAATAAGTAAAGAAAAATACTAAAATCGACAATTTAATTTTCCAATACAAACTGTTCCTACCTGTGAAACATTTGAGGTTGGTCCTATCGGTACGGTAAACTCTGTCCGATCTCTTTTGTCTTTTTAGAAATAAAAATAGTGTCACTTGGTTGTCAAATATTTATAGGTGTGTTCAGAAATTGGTCCGATCTTTTTGGTCTGCTTTGTTGGATTTTTGTTTGTTTTTAAACCTTCCCTGTATTAGAATACAGGGAAGGTTTAAAAGTAAAAAAAAAAAAACAGCGGATGAAACCGCCGGGGGTCAGCTTGTATAAGATAAATATGTTTAAATTGATTAGCCGGAGGTGTCTGATGTCCGATACGTCAACGCCCATCCACTTCGTACTGCAATGTATTGTCCCCTCAGCCTCGCATTTAGAAAATTTTGCCCGAGTCGGGTCAACCTCTCTCAAGTAATGCGCTTACCAACGAACCTCATTTCATTTACCTACCTCTATATTAAAGAGAATTGGAAATAAAGTAAAATCAATGATTCATAAAATAATAGCAGCACTAATGGACTATTGACAGTTGAAAATAATGGTTCAACTCCGTTGTCTTATCAGACTTCAACTTCGACAGTTTTATTCCCTGTTAGATAAATATATGTATTCTAGTACAATAGGGGATGGAAGTTCAATGTCTATAGGGCACAACAAATCTTAAAAGTTTGCTTCTACCAAAAGCTTCGCGAACTAAAACCTGTCTATTTGTCACAAGTAATAGATGCCTTTACAAAACTGTCGTAGTTCTAACTCTCCAGAGATTCTCTCCGAATTTGGTATAACGAGACCTCGTGCTTCAAAATCTGTATAACTGGTTAACTACAGAGCCCGTATCATGAGCTCTTACCGCGAGCCTGAATTAATTCGCGTTGGCTTTTGTCTCGCTTTTGTTCTAGCTGACAGAGCGAGACGAAAGACAGGGTGGTCCAGTTTTCTGGTAACAAACACATAATTATGTATATACATATAGGTACGAGTATAACACAAAAACAGTAAAGCAACTAAATATGTTTTTAACTGTCAAAACGCTAAACGAATTCTCCAAATGAAAACGAATCAACTTTCCGAAATACCTTTACTCTGTTTAACCTAATTCGGACTTTCAGTCCGCTAAGAATTATCTTAACATAACATTCTCATATATTGAATTAATGAAAATAATTACAATTGTATTGCTAATCCCGTAATCGTTTTCGTACTTCTGTTATTACCAACGCTGGAAGTTAATTAGCAATTTAAAAGGTGAATCAATAATCCTTTGTAATATGGCGTGAGATGAAAGATAGATAGAACGAGTTATTTTAGTGCCCGTTTTTAAATTGCAATTTAATCTGAGACAGGTAATGTTCTATTACATCTAAACTCTAACCTAATATTTATCTTAAAGTTAATTACAGATCGGTAATCTACAGATCAAAACGGATCTACACCACGCTTTACCTCTCCTTGCTTCTTAACAAGTATAGCAAAGGTTTATAAACTAGGTATACCTAACCACAACAAAGAAAAACTATACACATTTGTTTTGACTTGTTTAGTATAAGTTACTTTACTATGGGACTAGCATACAAATATCGCAAACCGCAAAAAAATGCACAAACCAAATTTCTAGCAACACGTCCTAAAAACTGACCGTATTACAAAGCTTCGTTGAATCTTTTGTTCGAAACGCAGGTCAACATTTTGGTCACGTTCAAACGTATGCAACTATGCATACAGACTAATTTGCACCCGCATTTCACTAATTGTATGTTTTGCGCGTTCTATTTCTTTTGTGCCGTCGGCGTCGTGCATATTCAGACCTCCATACAAACACTAAGGGTCTCCTGTTATGGGCAATCTAGATTTAACAACTTTATTATCACGAAGACAATTATATGTCACTTATGTGACATGGATTAACATTTTTTTTTGCGTTCGTCGTCGCACTTAAAACACATTTCGTGAAGTTTAACATCAGTCGAGCGATTTGACGGCATCAAAAACATAAAGCATAGCATGCATAGAACAAAAATTTTTCAAGAAAGTAAATATCCATAGGAAATACATGTACAACACAAAAAAACCACGTTAGTTTCCATAGTACCTCTATAATTCCAAGTAGACTACAATCCACAGAGATCGCGAAGGGCCGCCATCGTCAGTAATTGCGTACGGAATACATCCGGCCCTACAAGTGCCTGCAATTTGCGCTACAATTCGACCTGTGTTAAGCCATAACGAGCTTGTTTATTTTCCGCCCTTTGTACTTTATTAGAGGATACGAAAAACCTAGAACTTTCTCTATTCTTTCCTCATTCATCTGGCTGTTCTGGTTCGTAATAGATTGGGATAAATCTGGAAATAATAGCTTCGAATGATTCCAAAGCTTGTGGTGAAGTTTTTGTAGGCAGGTGGGGTCTGCTTACACGTTAGGTGAAATAAATTACGCTCGGCTCGTGAGGTTGATACCGCGACTTTTATCTAACTTAGCGTGTTAGCGGTTGTGATTTATGGGGTTTAAAAGATAGGTAAGCACTTGTTTACTTATATCAGTCCTCTGGTTTGTGTAGCGGCGTTGGTGGCTTTAGCAAAAATGTAAAAGAAATCCTACCCTGTGAAGATAGGTTGGTTTATAGTGTCGCAGTTGTACCTACATAAGCGACGTTAACTACGGTAGGCTGCGAGCCCGTTTACCATTTTTAGGCTCACTTGCTACCAGCCCCGGATCTAGGGGGGGGCGAGCCGGGGCCCATGCCCCGGGCGTCAAGCTTAGGGGGGCGCCAAATTCACACATTATAGACGAATAGACAACTCATCATTTACTAAACTTTGACCACGGAATAAATAATAGTACAAGTACAGTCATGACCATATCAACTCGATCGATACCCAGAGCGCGGAGTAAGACGTGCTGTACGAACATTTATTATTCGCGAGGCGCGTAGGGCATAGCCAAAATACGCGCCCGCTCGCCCGCAGGAATCGCAGAGGGGGGGGCGGCATTTTTCAGTTTTTGCCCCGCCTAAAAAAATTTGTAGATCCGGGGCTGCTTGCTACATGCTAGGTTAGCGCATTAACTTTGGGTTAAAATTCACTAAAAATCGACGAATTAAGTATTTACATTTTTAACTTAGTATGACGCTAGTAGGCCTTAAATAAATATGTAGTAAAAAATGATTTGCTAGCTATGTACAAAACAAGGCTTGCAAGCCAGGCTATGCATTTGCGAGATCATTAATCAACTTATTACAGTCAGGTATTGTATGGATTATGAAATAACAATTTTAGCTAGATTGGCCGCGAGACTTCGTTCAAAGCACGCACACTCTATACAAGCTTTTATTTAGCTTTCTTATTTAACTTATTTAAAAAAAATAAGTTTTTTTTTTACGTTACTACAGTTAGCGTTTGTCCGCCATCTCCTTATGGTACGCAACGATGCGGTCTACGATGGAGCACGCCTAGAAGAAACCGATTTACTCGCGACTTGAACTACTAGTCTTAAAATTACATTCTTTAAGATCCCAGTTACAATGATTTTGTTTCCCGCACAGTTGAAGGATGACGCGGCCGAGCGCGGCGCCCCCGGGGCTGCTGGACCGGCTTACCAGCGCCTCCACCACAACGGCCAGCACCACGCCCACCAGCGTCGCCGTGGGCAAGACCAACGCTAGCACCAACAAGCGACCTACGCCTATCATCATATACCCTACTGGTGAGTTAAGGATTCGCGTAGACATGGAATTTTACCGACGCAATGTCGTGCGGCGTTTCGCGTGCTAGGTGTTTTTTTGCATTTCATTTATGTTGCTTGCGACAACACTGCACAATTTCGTATCAGTGCAACTCGAACAATACCAAAGTCGCAATAGTAAAATGTAATGACATCTGCTGCAACTGAGCCCTATACTGCAAGCGATTTATATTACCTCGGTCACTGCTGCTCTCAACAAAAATGACATGACAGTAAGAGTGAACGAGATAATCTCAAACGCTCAAGAATAGGATCCCTGAACAAAATTACACTGACTGACATCTAAATAAAATTCGTCATTATTCGTATTCGATCAGAATAGACGAATTTCGTTTAAAATACCTACTAAAAGTTAATCACTTGTAGTAACTCAAACTGCAAACAAACTTCAAACTGTAGCTGATGGGAACTATGGTAAAATATTAATGCCAAATACTTTTATACAGCTCTTTACAATGTTATTTCAGTTCTCGAACTCTCGACTCTTTAACTTTTTATGCGAAGTTGGAGTAGATATATTAGGTATACCTACGAGTATAACACTGAACTTTGATCAACGTAGCTCGCAAACCATGATAAATATATAAACTCACAAAAAATAGCAAAAAGCAATTAATTCTATACATTTACATTGACATTATCACAAACGTTTTAATAAGTCAGCTAGCGTTACAAATATGGCTGTGAGTTAAAAAAATTTAATTGGGGTCACCTCGTACTAAACTTTTTGTTAATAATAAATCGATAACACTATCAAATTCGAACAAATCCATTTGAACACATTGAAAAAACTTTGCTAGTTGCTAGCTCCGGTATAGGCTATTTGACACTATTAAAAATATGCTACGAAATGTGGTCATTCTATTAGGTAATAACATAAAAAAACATATTTATCTCTGTTTTATCCAAAAATATTTATAGATTTTTCAAAATAAACAAAATAAATTCAAATTATTTTTTAAAATTCTTCATTTACCTATTAGATTACCTAATAGAATGACCACATTTCGTAGCATATTTTTAATAGTGTCTAATATCCTATTGCTTAAACCTCGATCATCCCATTTGTAATCCAAAAACCTAAACTCAAAAAATAAAAGTCAGCTGCTGTCACTGAGAAATTAAATAACGATCACATCACTTAGAAATCCTAGAATATCTACGCGAAAACACTTCTTTATCATGAGTAGCCAAGTTAGCTACCTATTTCTGAATAATTCTTACATAAGCAAAGCTTCGCAGTCTTGAATACTTCGAAGGAATGTTCCCTTCCCACCCCAAAGAAAATTTTAGCACGTGGGTAAATAATTCAGTGACACAAGGATTAATTAGTGGTGGATATTCTACGGGCGAAAGCTTTTAACGTAAACACCAATCGTGGCTTGATTGCTATATTAGCGAGCTCGGCCACCTAACACGATTGGAGTCAATTATTCACTCGAAGGAAACTCAATTACCAATCCGAGACTCGATTTTATGTCCTACCGGTTGTAAAGAGATCCCAAGCAACGCAAATAAAAGTCAAATTACTTGAAAACTTTAGAGCAACTGAAAATACATGTAGTAGACTGAGGATTGTCGCAAAGCTAAATTGACTATCGGATACCTCCTGAAGCGCACCAAACATAATAATTATCTGTCTGTAGACGCCAAGTTATTGCTTTCGTTGTTGCCACTAATGACTATTATTTAATGTGTAATTTGATACATTAGGGCTGCGAGTTCACCCCCTTTGTTGTGGAAACTTGTGCTGACATTTAAGACAAATTAAGGGTTAATGTCGCTAATGTCACCAACCCTAACTCTGATCGTCATTCGTTTAATTTAGTTAATCATAATGGCCCTGACAACGGATAATGTTATTACGTATTTTACTTCTTTTAAACCTTATGTATTTTTCATCATAATTATGTACCTATGTATATATTATATTATATATTATTTGTAAAACGATGTTGATAACTTCAGTAAGTAACCTGTCAAAAAGCATCTATTCACAATTTTCGTGTGAATAAACCTCACGGTTTGCAGTGGTCTGGAGCTTTTTTCCTATCACAGTTTCAAAATATTTTTTCAGTGATAGACCATGATCATTAGCATAGGTAAGCTCTAAATGCTTTAAACTGTCACGAATTCCATTAAAATTATGAGCTCCGGACTCTACGAAGAACAAACCATAAACAAAGCTAAACAACTCTACCGTTAAACAACTAAAAACAAAGTTTAGAGCTTTACCTATAAAATAAATGTTGACAGTGTTTCGTTGGTCTCTTTCAGACACATTTTTAGTCACTAAGTGACTAAAATGTAGTAAACACGAGAATAGCTTCAAAAGCTATTAGTGAGCTTTGTATATTCGAATATCTATTAGATATAGATAGGTATAAAACTTCACTTTCCATTTTATTTCTCTTTCGAAACATGTTTTGTATCGACCATTAGGGCTTTTAGTTACCGACGTACGTAGAGTTGTGTGATTTTGGTAGACATATACCTATATGATACTCGTAGATGTCTACCTAATATACTCGTACTTTAGTTTTATTGTATTTCAAATAAAGACATAGGTGTGATGTTTGAAGTTTTTATTTTAACTTTGATCGTGTCAAATAACTGTCTTTTGATTTCGAATTGTTCGATTCGCGTCGGTAATTTGGCTTAAGGACAGGGTTATACGGAAAGGGTGTGCTAAGCCAAAAAGGGATAATAGTACTCATCATTATTAACAACTTTTACTGTGGGAACAACCCAGAATTTGCGAAAAAAGATCAGCTGTTGTCACATTTTGTCGAGTGTCATTAACATTTTCCCATATTACTATGAGCTCTTTCCGACTTAGCATGCCTTTTCCGTATAACCGTGTATATCGGGTTAGGTAGTGCAATGAATAAAATAAATATTCCAGAGCATGTTTCTTTGTTCCAGTGACGCCGGAGTCCATAGTGGTGCCGATAGTTTCATGCATTTTCGGGTTCCCTCTACTGGCTCTCACAGTCATTTGCTGTTTGCGGCGAAGGGCTAAATTAGCGAGGTACGGAACCAAAGTAAACGTTACTATGTAATTAAGTTACTTAACTCACTGCATTGCTCGGTTAATAAAAATAAACTGAAGAGGAAACTACAAAAATTCCAATTAAGTAAAAAGTAAGTTACAAAGTTAGTTTATAAGTAGCAGGTAAGTTATAAGTAGTGGTGGCTAGTTGTAAGTTTCCAATTTGTTTTCTGAAGCTAAAAGTATACTATGTCCGTCTTCGTACACTACCGCCTTTACAAATTCCATCAAGTTTGATCCAGCTGTTTAGTTGTAAAAAAGTACGAGTAAGTACCTACCCATCTAAAAACAGATGGACTTACTTTTATATTTTTAGTTATTTCGTCTGTCAAACGTGATATGTATTAAATAAATAAATAAAGTAAAAATAAAAAAGCCTTTTATTCCTTGCAAAAAGAGAACATCATTTAGAAAAAAAAGAAAATTTTTTAGTTAGTCTTCTTTTGCAAGGACCCCTGCCGCAGGTGAAGGCCTCCTCCAAAGAAAACCACTCTTCCCTATTCTTCGCTCTTTGCAGCCAGTTGGGGCCAGCCGTTTTTATGAGGTCGTCTTCCCATCTTATAAGTGGTCTTCCTCCATGGCGTTTACCACTTGGGCCTTTCCAACGTGTTATCCTTATGGTCCATCGCTCGTCTGACAGTCTTGCCACTGCCCATTTCCACTTAAGTTTTTGAGCAAACATTAGGGCATCGGTAGCTTTGGTTTTGCTTCTAATCTTCGTATGTCGTACTCGTTCAATTTTTCTAATGTTTTATGTGATATGTATTACCGTATTAAAATGTGATACCTAAAGTTACCTAAATAGTTAAGTAATAAGGCTTATTTCAAGGAAAAAGTACGTGGAGAAAACTATATTCTGGAAACTCACAACAACTCGTCCCACCAGAGCTGAATTAACGATAGCAGTGTTAGTCTGATTAGGCTTTCAGGATAAATAGATAAGTGGTCCCCGACATTTCCAACGTGAACTTGTTGGTAATTCGAGAATTGCCGATTTTCCAGTGACAAAGGAAAGACTAGCCAAGGGGTAGGTTGGCAACAGAAAGTAATTATAGGACGGCGGTTCTCTCCGGGCCGAGATTAAAGATTTTGGCTAACAGGCGAACACATCCCAGGCTTTCTTTGAGTAATAGGACAAACCAATTCATCTGTTTTATCCCTAAATAGGTCTTTGTGGTTTTAGTTTTTGGAAGATACATTTCAGCACGTTAGTTGGTGGATAAGTGTTTTTATGTTCGTGGTTGGTAACAGAAAGTAATTATAGGACGGCGCGGCGGTTCTCTCCGGGCCGAGATTAAAGATGTTAGCCAACACAAGCGAACACATCCCCGGATTCTTTGAGTAATAGTGGAGTAATAGTGGAGTAATAGGACAAACCAATTCATCTGTTTTATCCGTAAATAGGTCTTTGTGGTTTTATTTTTCCGGATGAAACATTTTAGTTAGTTGGTGGGTTTGTAAAGGTCAAATATTGCATCAGATATTTGAGGTACTTCCCGATGTCCGATTAAAACTAAAATTTGGCATATCTGTGTGATTTATAAACACACAGAGTGTTTTTTTTTCCGTGTGTGTGATTTTTTTTTATATTTACTGTGTTTTTTTGTGTTTTAAATCTTGTTTTTTTTTAAACAGTATCTAGTGTAGAATTAGATATCTATGTAATAGCTACGAGTACATTCAAGCTCAAACTAAGAAAATGAAAAATAAAATGAGTTACAAAAACTGGTAACGAATCATTTTTCATAAAATTTTCCAATCGCAAAGTAGGCAGATAATAACATCAATTCAGAGCGAAATCCCGCCTCTCGTTCATGATCTAATTACCACATGCTGGGTGAGAAGTGCCGGAACAAAGGGAAATGTTACGAACTTTGCGAAAAACTCATTCACCTGCGCTCTGTACTCCTACATAATGCTCAAAGCAATTTCACGTGGAGCCGTACACAATCATAAACGTACGTTCATTTTTAATGTAGGCGACTTTTTATGGCAAGAGGCAGGAACTGTAAAAACGGTAGCAGGCAAATCTTTTCATATTAGGTAGCTATATTCAAGTCAATTTTGAAGGCTTTAGGTGACAGATCTGAGTTAACCAAGTCTTCATCTAATAGACCGCAGTGACAGCTTTATTTTTAGTCTTCAGCATTGGCTCAATAATTATGCTTATAAAAATGCTTCTTTAAAAACTGGGGTTTGAAAACGCACATAACAAAAAATCGTGAGCAGTTCTAGAAGGTACCCGAGGAAGTAATCTACCCGAAGTTAGTGCCCACGAAAAAGGCAATTTTAGCTGTCTCTTTAATTCAAAGCTTAAAAGTCTTTCCAGAGTAGGTATGTAACGACCAGTCTAAAACTCCATCTGCGTGCTCCGCGGCGCTGAAGTATCACTTCGGCCACCACTTGACACCGCTCGGGTCCAAGTGCCGCTCGAATACGTATACTTACTTGCATTAAGGCTGAGATCTCCCATAAAAGATCCGCAACTTATCTGGAATATAGAGGTATAAATATTACATCCAAACCCAAAATACTTTCAATCTTCTTATCTCGAAGACGTAGACGACGCGACGCTCGCTTCACTACACCGATGAAATAGCAAAAGATCTCGCATTTTATGCGATCCACAAAAGTTATACTGGCAATATTTGGTAATAATTTGATAGCTAAAAAAAGAAAATTTACTGGCAAACAATTTTATCTTGCAAAACTACGAATAAACTCGGTCACGAAATGCGCTTTTTAATTTGACGCTCATTAAGGAGTTGTGGGCAACAGGCGTAGTTTTCCTAATTGGCAGTCAGAGCGGCCGCCGTAAGAGTTGAAATATGAGAGTTCTTATTAAAGGCTGTTTGCATGACTTTAGGGCCTTTAAAAGTAATGTACCGGTTTGCATGCAGAGAGCGAGCGAGGCGACGCAACTGCGAGCTTGACCGCGGCGAGTTGTCCGTGGTGCGGCTGTCTCCGGCCAAGTCGAAGCCGCGGGCCGTGAGCCTGGTGCGGTCGCCGCGCCCGCCGCCCACGCTCGAGCTCGACACCGTACTTGAGGAGCGCTCCGACCCGGAACAGACTACGCTTTCACAGGTAACTAAAACAAGTGCAAAAGTAATAAACTTTCGACCCAAGTAACGTCAAGTATACTAGCTCAATTCAATCTTGACTCAATTTCGGTATCTCATATATTTATTTCTCATCATAATTTGTAAACCAGGTGGAAGTAACGCCAGATCGGGAAGTGGGTGCAATTCTATTCGGCGCGATGGGAGCGGCCGGAGCAGCGGCGGCGGCGGCCGGCTGTAAGGACAGCTAGCGGCGGGGCTCGGCGGCGCTGGGCGCGCGCTCGCCGCTCTGGGCCGCCCTCACGAGCCAGCCGCTCGATGTGGACGAGATAGACGAAGACGACATCACCAACGACGACAGCTAACATCTGGACGAGCGCTCCGTCGTCGACATCGGGGAGCGCATGAAACTGTTCTTGGACATCCCTCTTAGGTTCTAGAACAGTTTTAGTGATATTGATTCCCATCCTGCCAACAGCTTTTACACCCTTAGCTCGTCACGTAGCGATAATCGAAGGAAACTGTGTATTAAGTATTCCAGTGAGCACGCTAACCCTATCAAAAACACGAGACTGCTAATTGCATAGGTATGATCTTAGAAATAGTTCATACGAATTATCCCAGTGAATTTTTAAATAATAAAACTCCTCTTAGACTTTGAAGAAATCGGACTTCATTTTCGATAAAACAATAAAGTGAGATTCGTATCGACGGCGCATCGTCGAAAGCACAATCCTATTTCACGCTGATAAAAAACCTGACATGAGCTTCTCGAATCGCGACGTCGTTCCGGGACATGTCGTCAATTTATAGCTAATAGCATGAAGCTTGTAGCTTAGAAGTACCCTATGGCATTATCGATACGTAGCTACCTACCAATTTTTATCATTCGATTTATTCGATGTGCAAGTGATTTACGTTCTTTAACGCTATAATATTGCCAAAGAAATGTCATAAGATAAGAATGTCATATGAAATGATGGACCCACATATAGAACTAGTTGTAGTAGAGAAGATTACTTGATGGCCTACTCCCGACCAGTTTGGCATCTGTACTCGTAATTATTTGTTATGATATTTCAACTTAAAAACAGCAGAAGGTACAATCTGCTCCTTCTTATTGGTGACTCATACTAGATACATGTTAAGAAATTCTTTAATAAGTTGAGTCAAGAATTTAAATGTTAATATTCGTGTAAATGATAAAGAGAATAGAAATATAGGCACACCTAGGTATAAAGAAAGTAAATTTATAGAAGCACGTTTGAAATTACGCACAGAACTCGAAAGGACCTAGACATTGGTGCTTAGCACGTATTACCTAGGCATTTAGCTCTATCTAGATCGTTAGGTATACTTAGGTCAACAAAACATGTATAAATTGATAGAAATGAGTAGGAATGTAGCTGGTAAATGCAGTAAATATAATGATCATATCTATAATTATTCTTATCTACATTGTTGTTAAGATGAAACAAGAAATACCTGAGGGACATAAATGCCTGAATCTAGTTGGTTATGCTTTTATGTGTCATTTTTATAGTATAGCATTCATACATAATCATAATTCTTTAATGTAAAAAGCAATTCAGTTGATGATTTTAACAAATATAAATGTTGTTTAGGTAGGTAGTTACTACGAGTACTAAGATATTTTATAGCATAGCATAGCCTAGCATAATGCTTAAGTTAATACAAAAAGTTTGAGTTACTTACTTACTAGAACCTCGAAAATAAAGTAATAGTACGAAGAAAACTATTTATAGCGTACAGGGTTATAAGGAAAGAGTATGCTAAGCCGAAAAAGGATGATAGTATCAAAAAAATTAGCTGTTCCACAGAAAAATGTTAATGACTCTCGACAAAATGTTTGAAACAGCAGATTTTTTTATTTGCGTTCTAGGTTGGCCCCATGGTAAAAGTTGTTCATAATGATGAGTACTTACTGTGAGCTTTTTTCGGCTTAACAAACCCTTTCTTCGTAGCCCTGTGTTGTACATAGGTACTTTGCTATAAGTACTTAACAGAATATCGTTGTTATCGTATGCCCCAAAAAGGGTAGGTAAGTGTGAATTTTGACGATTTACAAAACTGTACTGTACATAATTGTCTTAAAAATATAAAATATCTTTATAGTTGTCATGTTAAATGGTAAATAGGATCTATAGTATGCATACTAAATTGTATATAAAACTCAACTACTACTCAACTAAAAATTTTGTACCTATGTATTTTTGAAAACCTACACCAACAAATTCCCATTACATTTTTTCCGCATTTTGTCATAGGTGTCTAATTTAAGCTATTTCAAATGATAAATTTGTCCTTTCTAATCGTGTGTAAGCTTTGCTGATTTTCTACTAGCAGCTATATTATTTGTATTCCTCTGAGTGTTTTTTAATAACAATTTGGTAAATGATAGTGTCATGCATGTACTATCATGACATACTGCTTCGTCCATATCAAAATAATTAAACAGACAAATACAATGTCTTTTTACTGTTTACCTCCGTGTATAAAAACCTAATTGCATATTTCGAAATTTTATAATAATTATATCACTTTAGTTAATAGTTTCAAATTGTCAGTTTCCTTTCCGAGGCCGCGATATTGGAAGTGTAAATAAAATGTAAATTTGTTCATTGGTGTGTTATTTAATATAGATGGTATAATTTTCTATCAATGGCATTCAGCAGATTACCCTGACCTACCGGTAAGTCAAGGTTCAGTTTTGAAACTACATCATATAACGAGTCCAAACTCGTTTATACACAATAACCGCTGAGTATTAATTTCCTCTGTCGAATGATTGCGCAACTGTTACATGAAATTGCGCAGTTGGATTTTTAGCATTCGATGTTATCTTTATTTTTTTTTATTTTTGCCTGAATTTGAAATTTGAGCCGAATATACCCTAATTGAACTTACGCTGCGATATTATAATTTAGTCATATCAAGTAAGTTCGGGTTACGAAAACACATGTTGTGCCTACACAACACACTAAATATATAATGTAGTTAGTGTAGGTACCTATATATAAACATAAAATGCGTAAATCAATTTGCTCTCCTTACTCTCTTTCTTTTATAGGTTCGTTCCCTAATCGTAAATCTGAAGGTAAGTACGGAATACGCTAAAATAGAAATCAGTTTCAGTACATACTTACTTCTCATTTGTTCTGACTGAAGTCACGTAGGCGCCTTGTTGACGCAATCTTTTCGTATAGATACTCGTACGCACGATACAAAAAGGGACTGGTTTTTATTTAAAAATAACCGCATTATCCACCAGAATTTCACAATGTTTCATTAACTTAACTTTAATTTAGGTCAGTATAAAGTACTGAGGTTTAAACTCAAACTCGTATAATGAATTATTTTGAACTTATCTACGAATTTTATATACGAAACCTATAATATCTATACGTCCGAAGAAGAAATTCAATGGCGAATGTCGATCCACCAAACCGCATTTGGCCAGCGTGGTGTAATACGGCCTAATCCCCCCTTAGGAGACCTGGTATCTCAGCAGTAGGATGAATAAAGGTTTTGTCGATTGAAAGAACTTAGGCAAGATTTTCTTAAGTTTATTTAGCTGATCATGCACGACAAAAGTAGTGTGTCGATTATAAGATATAAGGAATGTAGGTTTTTTTAGTTTTATAAACTGAGCACGCGGCTGGTGAAAAGCGATATACCTATGATAACTCATCCTTACTTTATATTCTTCGACTTTTCAGATATAAATACAAATATTTGCCGATAAGTTCAAATAATTCCTGATCCAAAATAATTATTTATTCGTTCAGTATTTACACATAGATCTTCTCGGTGGATTAATTTCTAGGCGATGCGGTTTTCAGCTAGTATTTTTTTTTATTACAGTAGGTTATTTTCTAGGTCTGCATGGTTCATCTTCGACCTAATCGTCACTTATCATCAGGGGAGTTAGTGGTCAAACGCGGACTTATTCGAGTCAAAAAAACTCTCTTATTTAATTACGAAAGTTTGCGTGCAGTTAGTGCACCTAGTTGTGCAAGGATGCGTGTGATGTAGGTACCTACTATATTTGTAGCCATTTCGCTTCGCTACAGCTTGACTGATTTGATTGAATTGATGGACCCAATATGAAATCTAATACCATTATTAAAGCTATACAAAGGTTTGTACGGGCAAAAGTCGATCTAGCGAAGCAACATATTTTCCGAGATAACACATTTTTTTAATTTTTTTTTGGATAACACATTTTCCGAGATTTCCTAGCAAAGCTCGGTCGCCTTAAAGCAAGTTAACAAACAGGGCGTAGTTATTCTAACGATAAATGTGTACACGTGTGTATACAGGGTTATATGGAAATAGTATGCTGAGCTGAAACGGACTCATAGTACTCATCATTATAAACCACTTTTATTATGGGACCTACTCGGAAATTGCGAAAAAAAACAGCTGTCCCATACATTTTATCCAGTGTCGTAGAGATATTTTTATGGAACAGCTAATTTTTTTCGCCATTTTCAGGTAATTCTCATGGTAAAATTTGTTCATTATGATGAGTAGGTATGAGCGTTTCGGCTTAGCATACCCTTTCATTATAACCATGTATGTATATATATCATATGCATTAATATGTATAATCGTGTGCGTATGACGTAACTTTGCGTTATCCGGGTTTATAAGTTAAACTGTAAACAAAAGGAAGGCGCGCCGACCTCGCCAGCGGCTGAAACTGGCCGCATTCTTGAACTATGCGTTATGGGGTCAGAGAAAATGATAAACCTATTTTATGAGGTTTTTTAAAAGTTCCAGCCAGTTACATTTATCTCAATACTAAAAAATAAGGATGGTATGCACACGAGATGTCTTCACGTAGCGGTCTTCACAAGGTTTTATTTGACTTCAAATCTATCCAAGAATTTGGAACCACTTCCCGATGTCGACGTACCGATGGCAATGTAATGAAACCTCCTATTTCAAACTATGTTATAAGTATCTTGAAATAAGTAAAATAAGTAGCCACCATTAAACAAGGTAGGTGTAATAATCATTACCTATCATATTGATGCGAACAACTTACAATATTATAACATACTAGCTGTTCCCTGCCACGCTTCACTGTGGATAAAAAAAAATAGCCTATGTTACTTTGGGATAATTTAGCATTCGAATGGTGAAAGAATTTTTGAAATCGGTCCAGTAGTTTTTGAGTTTATTCCACACAAACATACAAAAATACAAATCTTTCCTCTTTATAATATTAGTATAGAAGTATAGACTAGGTGCGCTCACTATTTTTAACAGAAACCGTTAATGTTACCGAGATATATATACTCGTAGGTATAAAGAAATTATTGATTGATTAAATATATTTTACTAATGTGTAATAGATGGGAAGGTATGGTAATAGGTAAGCGTAATAATATCTTTAGTAACTGATTCGTAACCACATATTTTAGTTACGTACCTGCATATTTTTTGAGAACTACTAACGTGTCATAATACATAATATAACACATAATATGAGTATTGTGTTGATATGTTATATCCAGGGTTTTAATCAATCTCTATTGCAAACACGTCACTCAAATCTGTTAAGCCGTTTCAGCACGAATAAGTAATAACATACACAGTACACAATCACTCGCAAACTTTCGTAGGTAAAAAATATAATAATCAAGTCACAAGTCAACACAAACAATATTCAAACACGTACATATAAAAATACGCTAGTCTAAAACAATCAGTCCCCATCCTGAACGCCTCTACCGAAAGTACCCATTAAACTGGCGGCATTTCCCCGCTGTACCGCCAGCGAGATGCGCTGGGTGAGAAACTGTCCCGCGCGAGGAACCCCACGAACCTGCTGTCTCGACGGCAAAAGGAACGAATTCATACGCTGACACCAAACATGCGTACTTAAGACGCTTGGCGTTGGCAGCCGCCTCCGCAGGTAGGTAGGTAGGTATATATAATTATGATATCAGTATAATAAACTTAGCAGTAGAGGGGGCTACATGAAAAAACAACAACTAACAACAACATACATTAATAACACAACATTAACAATATATTTTTGACAGCTGTCACTTTGTTCAGAGGAGACTCGATGGTGTTTCCACAACTCACGTCTGAAGAAAACTAATATCATTAGGCCCAAGTTTGAAGGCTTTTTAAGACAGATCTAAATTTTCTAAAACTATTGGCATCCTTGTCTAATGGCTTGCAATGATAAAGACAGATATATTTTTAGTTAGTTTAGATCTGTCTTAAAATGCCTTCAAACTTGGGCCCATTATTACTCAACCGAAATGGTTCGTCTAGTAACATCAGAGGAAGTAAAGTGCTTAAATAGAGAGTGCAAAGTATATTCGTGCTAATCTGACGATAGATAAATTTAATTCCAGGCTAAGGGATTTTATGGGTTCGTTGAAATAAAACCAGTAATCTTTATTTATAAAAATGAATCTCTACTTCCCTTGGTCATCGCATCACGCGTGAACGGATGAACATGTTGTGTTAATTATTATCAGGAGGAGGTTCTTATGAAAGAAAAATTAAGGAAGTTGAGTGGAATATTAGAAAATTTAAGATAATTCTAATTCAATATTTATAGTTAAGACAGGACAACGTCTGTTGGGTCAGCTAGTTACATAAATAATACGTGCTTTTCAAAAAAAACTATGTTACATTTTCCGTGATTATCATACAACGAACAAGTTGAAAATTTGTGCTGCATAGAACGACAAATCTTTAAGACTCAGACACGTTGGAATAATGTGACATCATTATCCAGTCAATCCAAGAACCACGCCCTAATGTCATTACAGAAGCGGTGTACCTCAGAATTCCTTGTAGACTTAATCCTCCAATCTGCTTTGTGAAGAGAACATGCTCCGTACAACAAGTGTTCGTCATTTGGTTCGTTTTGCATTATTTAATTTGTTTGCAGTAACGATTTTGTTTGCAATAATTAATTGTTGATTATTGATCTGATTCTTATTTAAAGCATATTCAAAACGATTTCGATCTATATTTAACGATCGTACAGATACGATACTTGCAGTCCGGCTACCATACGATGCAGATAGTACTGCTAACATACTTTCCCACAAAAGAGTATAATAAGCAAGAAGTTTGATGAAGAACTGGCCGCGCACTCCGGTCCTCCTACATACATATGTGGAGTTTGTGCAGCATGCCGTTGACATCACATGTCAATCTTTATACGCTAATATCTAAATCCCTTCTTAAAATACAAAACTTCCTTTTAAATTAAAAACACTTGCACTTCACTGTTTTTTATTAAGCACCATTGTTAAATATGCACTCCATACTAAATTTCATTAGCCTTTTTTGCGTGATTTTTTCTCAACGAACTCACATTTTTATTAGTAAAATATAAATTGAGCTGTCACGAAAATAAACTGCATTATGCTAACTAAGCCAAACAACAAAATGCATTGCGTCGTCCGAGACTTGACCACGACGGCAACCAACAAACGATGAGCTCTACCAACACTTGGCGCATAGTTGGTCAATATTAGTAATGACTTTTTGGCACGCCAGTAGTTGACTAGCCTTTATTTTACTTAGTCAGTAATATAGCCATAACATATAAAATAACGTTTCACACTCATAGCCCGACTAGGATTTCCTGCGTCGGGGATGCCATGGAACACACACAAAGACAAGGATAACTACCATCCAGACCCAGAACAATATTTAAATTCATCATTCAAACATCTGCCCGACCGGGACCGAACCCGGGACCTCTGACTTATATGGCGGATCTATCTACTACCGCCGTGCCAAACAGGTCGTCAAAATATGTATGAAGTTTTAATGATTGTGACAAAGCAGATATCATAAACACAGTGCACTAAATGTCATGATGTACCGACACTCGACACATACGCGTTGCTGTAAGAACGTTTGGAAGGTTTCACTCTCTCTGATCTTTGAGTAATAAAATAAAATCACGGTAGATATTCCAAGCATTCCTCGCCGGTAGTAAGTAGGAGAATCCAAAAATAAAAAATTGAGCAACACTCAAAGCAGCACTACAAAAATTTAGGTTTGGTTACTATCACTAACCGGATCTATTTTTAAAAGTGGAGCATGGTCAAATGATTACCAATATTTTGTACGCAGACTACGCAGTGAAAACTACAGTGGGTCCACAGTTATTTACTTTTTGTCCACTTGCTGTCTGGTACAGACAAAGTCGATTAGTTGCCCTGCCAACCAAAGACTGTGACCAAACAGCGCAATGTGGAGAAAAACGTGACAGTGCCGAGAAACCTGCAAAAAGCTATATAGAGCCTACTTAATGAACCTAAGCTACGACTTGAACTTGAAACATTTCATTTAGATTATTGCGAAGACTTCTTCTGACATACGACTTTGTTTACTCAGTTCCATTTCCACAACACAAAAAGGCACTTTTATTAATTCCTAAATTAGGTACCTTATCTGAAACAAACCGAGCGGAAAAAATCAAAACGTTACAATAAACTTTTCTACTGCCGGCTTTAATTAAAAAACAAAATAAGGAGACTCAACTGAGGTGTTTTGAATTGTTTTTTAGCCGTTCATTTCTGCGATTTTCCAGATTCTTCAAATTTATTTAGAGATAAAATTAATTGTTAGTATATTTTTACTCATGATTCACACTAATTCCTGGCCTAAATTAAATTACATCAGATTCAATTTATTTAATAATGAAGAGGTACTTTGCAAACAGACAGTAGAGCAAAAAGTAGAAGTAAAATACTTACTTACTTTAGTGTGAAGATTTGTCATTAAATTAAAATTGGAGTTGATGATACAATACCGGTTAGCGAATCTATAAATAATTTACTTGATTGTGTCAGTTATAATTAACATACTACAAATACAGGTTTTGTGAATGACTTGCAAAAACGCGTGCAAAACTTTTGATTAGCCAAACTTGACCTAACCGCGGGCGAGTCGTTTCAGGTTCCACAATAGGCGTTCAAGTATCAAGGTCGTAGGGTATACTGGACAGAGAGGTGACTACGTTCCAGTAGCAAGGTCGCAGGGTGTCCTAGGCGGAGAGGTGACGCGTGCCTGCTCCACGTCTGGTTCCAAGTAAACACAATAATGTGGTCCGCTGCCCGGTGCGTGCATCCACCGATTAAACGCAGCAGAGCACGCGTGCACAAACATCGCACATCCTTTTAGTTCGAATTCACAATCAGGCTGTGAGATAAAATAAAATAGGTGATTCGTGTCGGCAATTTTAAAATTAAATTCATAGTGGTTTGTGATGAGTGCATAAATAGGTGCATTATTAAATTTTTGTCAAGGTAAGTTTTTTGTTTGTGAAATTATTACTTAGCTGATTTTTCAATCACGTTTTCTATAGAAATACGTTGACGTTTTCTCAGTATTCAATGCGAAGGCTGGAAATCCGATCTACAATCAAATTTAAAGATAAGTCCGTTATTAATGAAATTTTAAATGCTTTCAAGTTAATTAGGTCGAATTATCTAATTTGCTTTTACAATATCTTTAATGATAATTTCCTATTAAAAGTTAGTAAATAAAAACTCTACTACTACTCTACTCTCTACAAAAAACTAAAATAAAAAATATAGTAACTTTAGCTATCAAATTATCAAATTACCTATAGGTCTAAATTAATCGTAGATACATTTACTGCCGAGGCCTCTTAATAATATTCGCAACCCATAACCGAGTACAATCGCATGTAAATTACAAATATAGTAATATCAAGTGTCGACTGTAAGTTAGTTTCAAATCACAAAGCAGATAGCGTCAATTCTCTCTTACCGCATAGCTAAACCAATTTGACAGAACTGAAATATCGACGTCACTTCATTTCAATATTTGAGAAAAAGATGGCAACCATTTAAAAGCTGTCCAATTTACTTAAGTATAGAAAATAGTACAACAGAGTCAATAAAGAAGTGAATACTATAGGTCTATAAAACTTACTAACTCAGTAAACAGTTCAGACCAGACAGCTCGCGACGTGCAAAGAATCGCGCAATGCAGATATTTGAACTTCGCTACGACAAAAATAGTAGCACCTATAGCTAGCTAGTAGGCCCAAGTTTGAAGGCATTTTAAGACAGATCTAGACTAACTAAAAATATATCTGTCTTTATCATTGCAAGCCAAGACAAGGAGGCCAATAGTTTTGGAAAATTCTAGTTACAGCATTATTGTGAAAATATTGTGAAGTAGCTGCCTTGCACTTTCACCGTTATTATTTTGTAAACCAAACTTGACGCGAACAAAATAAAATAATATTCAGATCCGTAGAGCACAGTAACAGACTATTATATATAAACGGCATTCTACGAGGTATAATATACTGCGGCCTGCGGTTTTGGCTGTGTTTTTTCCTAAACTAACCCTATTTTATGGCAAACAAAACAAAAATAAAAATTCAAGTCGGTCGATCCATTTTTGAGTTTTAGCGAGACTTTCGCACGATTGATTTTAATACAATACCTATGTAAAGGTAGATTGGAATGTATAGAACTTAAATAGATTATGGTGATAAATGAACATTATAATATTACTAGCTGACTCGGCAGACTTCGTACTGCCATACAGTACTTCTCTATGGTACTGCCTAATTAAATTAAGGTAATTAATTTAAGGTAAATAGTGTTCTTTCTTTTTTTTAATATTTAGTATGTTTGTGAATATGCATATTTTTGTTTTAAATAAACTATTGTCTATTGTCTATTGTCTAATTAAATTGCAAAATTGACTCTTGGAAGTTAGGAACATACCTACATTGCTTAAACAACAGTGAGTGCTTGCAATTCAATATGAACTTTATACAATAGCAATAAAGCTCGTTTTAGTTAGAAAACGTTTATATGGGAAAAAGAAAAGGGCTGTTTTTAGGGTTTTTCAATATTTCTGAGAGATTTTCTTAATATTTTTTTCCGTAAGAACCTTCTCCTAATAATAACAAATACAACAAAAAAAGAATTAGTGAAATCGGTCCAGCCATTCACGCGTGATGCCGTGACCAAGGAAAACGGGTTTCATTTTTATATATATAGATAGATATGACAAATATTTAACATCGTTATATCCGAATTACCCTAGTGGCTGCATTAGGTAGGTATATTACAAACCAGCAGCATAATATTATAGAAACTGCAATCCCAGAGGCATTCATACATAGGCCACTAAATGTCCGTTGATTACGAAACTCCGCAGGTATGCCAGCACGCTAGTAAGTCCCTAGACATGTCACGTATTCAATAATTTATCCACATAACATAGACACACGTGGATTAAGTGATGAAATACACTTAGATACTTTTCGACTAGATAGAGACTTTTCGGGTCAACGACATTAAAAATCGAGGGTTGAACTTGCGACTCGATTGGCATGTGACCAAGGCAAGATGGCATAAGAGGAAAGAGTTTTATACCCAGCAAGGGGAGAAAAAAGGCAACTTTTTCACTAAGTAGGTACTAAAAACCAGTACAATAATTATTTATTGACACCACAAAAATAGAAGGCGGTCTTATTGCTAAGAGCGATCTCTTCAAAAACAAATAATACGAAATAAAGTAACGTTGTTTGTCTTGTTTTACCATTGTACCAATTGTAAATTTATTGTCAAGCTACTCTTGCATTGAGCATCCTACAGCCGGTTCCCAATCCAGACTAGGCGACTAGGCGTGTTAATTCGCTTCGACCACATTATAAAATACCAAACTACTAACATACTATGAAAGTCAGTAAATGTTTATCAGTAACTAAAAGTCACAATGTAGGTACAACCTAGTTGTAGCTAGTTCATCATTGTAGGTAATAAACTAACAAAACAAAAGTACACTTAAATTGCTGCTCTTAAAACCGTAGAGCGCATTCGCAAAAAACATTAAGACAAAACATAAACTACACAAAACACACCAACTGCATAAAACGCCAAACTGTATTACTTATTAAAAACTTTGTATTATACCTAAATAGTTGTGCAAAACACAAACTATTTGTGTAGTTTGTGTTACACATAATAAATTACATAAAACACAAAATTGTATTGCTTATACAAAACGTGGTAAATAATAATACGAGTAGTTGTGCTTTCTGCATTTGACTTTTATAAAGCTCGCGATAAAATAACTTGCGGTTGCATGATTTCTTCCAATATCACGAAAAAGGTCAACGAAAGGAGAATGAATTCCTTCGTGATTTACCTTCCCAATATTTATTTACCTACCTACTTTAGAGTCTTTAAAGAGTTTGACACATATCATTTATCTATACTAATACTAGCGGCCCATCCCGGCGTCGCACGGGTGGACATTGTTCTGAAAAAAGATTTTCCCGCTTTTGTGTTGAATTTTTTTTTGAATTTTCTTTGCTATAAACCTCACGGAGCCCGAGACCTTTCCAACGAATGCAAAACCGTGGAAATCGGTTCGTGCGTTCTGGAGTTATAGCGTCACTATATATAGTGGAATAAACTCAAAAACTACTGGACCGATTTCAAAAATTCTTTCACCATTCGAATGCTACATTATCCCAAAGTAACATAGGCTATTTTTTTTTTATTTTTTTTTTATCCACAGCAAAGCGTGGCAGGGAACAGCTAGTCAAAGATAAAAGTACCATGCTTAATTTTTTTGTGTACCTAAGGGAATATATTAAGAATAAATATATAAATATATTTATTAATAGATATACATTCCTGTGAAACAAGAATCCGAAAATTATTAATTACAGACTTTATTTGCGGTTTGAAAAGGGCAAAATGAGAATTAAATCGATCAATCTTTACCCAAAAAACTTTTCTATCGGTTTCAGCACGGTAAATCAATTTAATTCGCTTAATATCGGTTGGTTTAACGTCATTAGTGTACTCGGGCATGTAGAGATTCCTACGTTTTTTTTCCTAGGCCCTATAGGTAGGTTCATATGACTACATCCCATCTGGCCTGGCAGGGGCGTAGCTACCGCCGTATCTGCCGTATCAATTATACGGGGCCCCCGGGCCACGAGGGCCCCCGACGTGAGTAAGCTAAAATTAATATAAACTTCCCAATTTTTTTTTATTTCAGAAATGACATATACGTCATAAAAAGTAATTTCTTTTTTTTCGAGTAAAGCGTAAGTCAAAAGTTGGTAAAGATGTAGGGTACATCTCGGTTATTGCGGCCGAAAAAAAGGCAAGGAGAGTGTACATTTAATTTGAATTGCTTGTAAAAATTTTGGAAAAAGTGACAGATAGTTATTTATGATGAATAAATATTTCTTTTAATTTTACGCAATCTTGTTTCTATTGTGAGAAATCTTTACCCTTCAAAAGCGCCCCCAAAAAAATTTTAATACGGGGCCCCACCAAGTCACGCTACGCCACTGGGCCTGGTGAAAAAATCGAATCAGATAAAAAATGAACTCTGCGGCAATAAACATATCATTTTATTGTAATGTACTTTTTCCGAAACTTTTGTGGTACGGAACCCTTTACGTAAAAGGCGATTCCCTTCAACCAGTTTTTGCTATCATCGCAATGTCCACCATATGTGGCATGGGTCCAGTTAAGCAATAACTGGCTGAGCAGAATTTTGTAACTATTTAAACACGTTTTCAAGACCACGTGAGGATATGTGTAATCGGATAAATGCACAAATATGCAGGGTAAAGTGCATAAATGTCAAACTTGACATCGCAGCCAAATTGGTGTCTTCGATTACTGCATCATCGTGGAAAGTTGAACAAGTGACACGATTGTTACAAAACAGTAAAAATAAATTTGCAGTAAGGGTCAGAATTGTTGGCCAACTATTTTTAGTAATGACACTTTTGGAAACAAATTCCTGCTTAGTTAATAAATTAATTAACAAATACATTCAATTATAACTTTGGTTATACCTAATTATTTTTTACTTACTCTAAACACGTGAACGATCGTAAAAATGACAATTTGATCATAAACTAGATACCACACCCACAAGTTTATAAACTCAGTCGCAATGACAAGCAAATTTTGGATAGCTTCAAATTCCTTGAGATTTGCGATAATTTGAATATTATGACAATGAACTGTTTCGTAAGTTTTCAACTCGATCACATGCTCTGCGGACTTTGTAGGTACTCAAAACTACTTTGATGTCAAGTTCAAATGAAATGATACAAAGTTCGTTATGCTAATATGCTAATTAAAGTTTAGTGCCCAAACCGGAGCATTAAACGCGCCCGTAAGTGAACTACGTATCTTGTAAAATCTCTATAAAAATACCATTTAAAGTGGAATAGTTTTTTAGAATAGATAATCGAGTTATTATTCAAATGTGTCATTTTATTATTCGTTTTTCCATCAGTCCTTCCCCTTAATACCTAACATTAATATTAAGATATGAGCACAATTAAAATAAATTTATGCGTCAAAATGTGTTCAAAATGAATTCTTAGTTTTTTTGAAATTCGCGGACTTGTAGATCAATTATAAAATCGATCCAAAATGGTCCTTCGCAACAATAACTAGTTTTGACTTTGTCATTTGCATTCTCATTCATACTTTAACGGCCCATAAGTAACTGTAGGAACGTGGGCAAGTCAATGCTTACTGGTCGCACGTTGCATCACAGAATTCCTTCGCTCTTCAAGGATTACAAGAACCATTGAAAACACCAATAAAATAGAGTTATTTGTCGAATAATTTAGTGATTTATCATACTCAGGAGCAATTTCGAAATATATTTTGTTGTTAAATTGTTTTTAAAGCCAAGGTGGTTGTCACAAACACGTGGCTACGTAGGTAGGTAACTAGGTACCTAAACAAGTAAACAGTTGACAAAATTGCTGAACAAAGATGACATTAGAAGTTCCTTTCCGTTGGTTAAGGATAGATAAACAAACGTAATGTGCAATATATATCATGGGAACAGAGGAACCGTAAATTGTAATGATGACGTCAATTCAGGCCTGGCTTAAAATCACGCTGCGCGATCCTAATCCTAACTATGTAATATCATAAGTGCAAATACGAGTTTGTTTGTTACACTTTAACGACTTAACTACTCGACCGATCATCATGTTATTTTGCATACACATTGTCAAGAGTACAGAAAATAACATAGGCTACTTTTAATCATTATCATCACCACGTGGGTAAAACTTTGAGACACATATTGGGCGAGTAGGGGGGGGGGGGGAAATAAAAATGAGATAAAAAAAAGAGACAATAAAAAAAAAATGCTTAAAAGTCTTTGTACTCGTATTATCTACTAAGTACATTCTGAAAGCATGTTTTAAATAATATTCGATCCAAAAATCTTCTGTTTCTTACAACAAATATTATTACGAATTACGAACAAATATTTATAAGTAAAGGCAAATATTTTAACAATTATTTTAGTCGTTACATTTTTTTGGATAGACTAATAGGTAATCGGTAGTCTGTTAACAGATCTCCCGAACCCTCCCTTTTCGTGTAAGAGAGCCCTCGATTCAGTTCCAACCTACATTTACAACTATAAGTACGTTAACGTATCTATCTATGAACGTCGAGTAACAAGGATCTCCGTGTTTGTTCAGTACGGGTGCATGTTTGCTGTGTCAGTGTGAAAAGCGTAACCTGCACAGTCATCAGGGTAAAGGTTCTAACTTTGTACATCCCTTTTTAGCCCCTTATCACATTAAAAAGATTTGAAACTCATCATCAAAGGCGTCAGTCATGGAATTTGCAAGTGTAGGTAATATGATTTATTGAGACATAGTTCTAGGTTTTTTACTGCTCATGTACGTCTCTTGGTAGTAGCCTCCTACTATTTAGCGCTAATGTGCTAATTGACTTAACATTTGCATAGTCTCGAGTTCAGCATAACTTGAAGAGCAGATTCACTTGTAAAACAAATTCAAGTGCATTAGGTATATAATAGCTCAGCGAACAAGTCCAAGGTTAGAAGTTATTTCAGTATCTCTTACATAACTTACATAACTTGCCCAGCTTTGAGTTACTTATTTTGGTTGGATATTATCAAGCAAACAGATTTCAAATTTTTGGAACAAATTCTGACCAAAAATTTTGATTTACCTAAATCCAAAAACATTTGGCAATAAAAACAAATTTCTCGAAAACATGCATAATCCCACAATAACATTTTTCACTCGTTATTAATGTATTTTCTCCAATAAAACATTTATTAGGTATTCGTCTTGTTCCGACAATAAATTGTTGGAATGAGAAAATGAGATTGAATATTCAAGAGGACCGACAGCCATGAAATTCTATGTTACGTTTTTATACGGAGGTACGGCCGAATGGCTTTGGGAGAAGCCTCGGGCAAATTGCATAATCTCGAGACGAATCATAAATCGCCAACATATCAAGTCTTTATTATGAATTCGCAGGCTTCCCATGATCATTATGTCACTGCAGCTGGCGGTCACATGACGTTTTGAGGGTCACTCGTCCGGAGTAGCGGCGCACATCTTGTTTGACATTAATTTGAGTCGTAGACGTAGCTACTGTATTTTCTTAAAGTGGTCTGCGAGCACTGCACTACAATGCATGGTCGCAGATTGTTCCCTTTATAAATATAAATAAACTGCTGTTATTTGAGGCCATGTGAATTGTCATAAACGTCCTCAGGGCAAAATCAAAGGTACTAAGTATCTCTGAACCATAACCAGTATACGTCACCCTGAACTTCACAAGCACATGCATGCGCCAGCAAGACATTGGCAAAATTGCGGCAACACCGCAGAAGTCGCGTAGAAAAGTTGTAACACCATGACCAATAAAATTGACCTTGAAAATTTGAATAGTAAAGTTACCCGTCCATAGTGCTAATTAACTTAAGCATTATCACTTTAGCATATGATACCTATCTGGTTAATAGCAGTTTGCAATTACAAGATCTATTATAGATCCACTTGTACCAACCAAGATGTTAATGACACATGTCATCAAACAGGTACCGCACAAAACTATGGGTCAAGTACACGGAATTACGTGTTAATTGTTATGTACGACAAGTAATGGTTTTGTGTAATGGTATGTTATGGTTTCCACTCAGATCATCTATCATGAAGGGTGTAAGGGAGGGACTAAGGGAGCATACAAAGGTTCTGATACGATAATCAATACCCTATGTAGATTTCTATCATCAATATAAGTGGTTGGAATCAAATAAGTACGTAGGTACATAATCCGAACCCTTCCTTGGTGCTATAGCAACCATCCTACATGAATACGGGTTCATTTGATCACAATCAGTCCACTAGGTAGCTAGGAACCGTGCGGACTACGAACGAGGATGTGACTCGATTCACTGATCAGTTTATCATGATCTCACCTGGACGCATGTTATACATTACAGGGTATTTGTATTCAGCACAAAATACCAGCTATCAGAATAACTTCGATGAGTTAAGTGACCTTCAAAAGTACCGGCCTCAGTACCGTTTACGTGACTATTGCAACATTTTACACTCGTTTTTTCGTTTCTCGACTACCTACGAAAATATTTTTTTGGACCGTAACTTAATTAATTAATTAATGGATTTTTGCGAAAACGAGTTTGTAAGGAAACAAACACCAGCTGGTAAGCGAGGGCTATTAAAATTTCACGGTTGCGGGCGGGTGTCCTTAACATATATTTTTTTAATTTTCAGTGATGAAGAACGAAAAATTACAACATGCGATGGTTAATCTGCTTAATCTTCATTACGACAGTCAACACTCTTGACGTCAGAAATTTTTTCGACTTTTGGACGGATCTCTTCCGCCCTCTCCCTAAAAACCCGCATGAAGGTTTCATACCGGACTACACTCCCAAAGAATTTGAGGAGTTTGACTTCATCGTCGTGGGCGCCGGTTCGGCCGGAAGTGTCATGGCAAACCGACTGACCGAAGTACCCCACTGGAGAGTCTTACTTCTAGAAGCAGGTGGAAACGAGAACTTCTTCTCTGATGTACCCATATTCGCAGCTTTCCTAGCCCTGACGCCTATGAACTGGGGATATGTATCTGAACCAGAGAAGCGAGCATGCAAAGACCTCAGAGGAAAAGTTTGCTTTCTGCCGCGAGGAAAAGTGCTCGGTGGCAGCAGTGTATTAAACTTTTTAATCTATCAACGGGGTCACCCCGACGACTACAATGACTGGGTCAAAATGGGAAACGAAGGCTGGAGCTACGAAGAAGTGTTGCCATATTTCAAAAAGTCTGAAAATATACAAATTAGCGAATTAAAAAATTCCTCGTATCACGGGGTTGGGGGATATTTGGATGTCGAACATTCCCCATTTTATAGCCCTTTGCAGACTGCTTTTAAAAAAGCTGGTCAGCAACTTGGCTACCAATGGCGTGACCCTAATGGCGAACACGTGATAGGGTTCTCAAAGCCCCAAGCTACAATGCGGAAAGGTCGAAGATGCAGTGCTTCGAAAGCTTTCTTGGAACCAATTCGATATAGACCCAACCTGAAAGTTTCGAAGTATTCAACCGCGGTCAAAGTCCTCATAGACCCTTACACCAAAACTGCCTACGGGGTTGAATTTCAGAAGAAAAACATAAGGTTTGTACTCAACAATTCAACATCCTCTTATTTTATGTACATAGCCGCACACATGTATCGTTTGACCGTATCATTAAAGTTAAATCAATCAAATAAATTTATCTACAAATACATAATTATAGCATTTACCTAAGCCGCGCATAATTACACACTACCCAACCCACATAGCTACGGCTTACAACTACATATTTGCCTACAGCAGTAATTGTAAAACATGACACTGGCTTTAGCAAATTAAACTTGTAATAAAAATGTTACATAGAGAGACACGCAAGTTCACATACCACGATGATACAGTATTACATTTCCTAATAGCTAGTGAATTTTACAATATACATAGCTATATGTATGTAGATGTACCTTCCTATATACTCATAGGTATAGAAATTAATTTGTAGCAATCTCATAGGTGTGATCAATGTGATTGAACATCAATTTGTCGCTATACTGTCCTTAATCTTAATACAGGGATATGGAGTTACTCGATTTATTATAGATACTATACATTTGTATCTATAGCTATCTAAGCAAGTATTGAGTAAGTAAATAAGGATGCATGGTGAACTGTAGATGTCGGAATTCCGTGGTTGTTGTACTAGGACAGATATTTCTTTAATTTCGTATCTATTATTGCAATGGTTTTTACAGTACCTAAAGTTTTGAACTAAAATGTTGCACTTAACATACATTAAAGTTCTTGGTGCTATTTTGAACCACTTTCCGACCTTCAGAAATAAAATAAATCTGCCGAAGCGAATCCTCGCGAAAACAACTGATTTTTTTCGGTATTTTATTATGGTTTGGCACCATAATAAAAGTTGTTCATAATTATGAGTACTATGCGCCCTTTTCGGCTTAGCAAAGCTTTATTACCCCGTACGTATTATGTAGAATTTAATGTACTCACCTATTTTTTGGTTTCCCAGGCGACAGGTAAGAGCCAGTCGTGAAGTGGTCCTCTCAGCGGGGTCCATAGGCTCGGCGCAGCTGCTCATGGTCTCAGGAGTAGGTCCGGAAGACCACCTCCGCGACCTGAACATAGAGCCTCTAGTCAGCCTGCCCGTCGGGTACAACCTGCAGGATCACGTCACCTTCTCAGGGAATGCCTTCATAGTCAACAACTCTGGACTTTGCGTCAATGATGTAAGGAAACTAATTAAGCTGCTTTTGATGCAATAAACGTAATCTATTTTTAAACCCCGGCGCAAACGCTGTTATAAATTTTACGTGTGTACCTCTGTGTCTGTCAGTGTTTTTTTTTTGTTTGAAAGGTGACGAGACGATCTTAGCTAAGATGGAAATCGGTTCAGATGTTTAAATATTGTTTATCAGTTAATTTCTAGTCGGAGAGTTTTTAATATTAAAGTAATGTAGTTTAAGTACATATAAATTATCTAACCACTTTCATCATAGTGACGATAGCGTGTTCATTATTATACAAAATTAATTAACGTAAAATAGCATAGACGTTAATTATTGCTATGGTTGTCCAAATCGATGTACTCGTAGGTAGGTATTCGAGTTAATTAGATCAGTGCTACTGATCTAATCTGCCTGAATATCGATTTAGTAATGTCCACAGTCTTGAATGATATCCATCAGACTTTGTGAAGATAGTTTGTAGTTAGTTACCTACTGTTTTCAGGATTATTTATTTATATTAATATAGATACATAAATATTGGTAGGTACTAGGTAGGTAATTAGGTATAGGTTCGAATTAACTACTCCTGCAAGTTTAGTGCGGTTATTTTGGAACAAAATTTTAATTGTAATTATTTGATACGAAGAAAAAAATAATTAAAATGACTTTTTTTGACAAACTCACCAAATCCTCATGAGCTTATCAGCTAATCGGCCCTTAGCCATACCACGACCTCCCAGCGCGAGCCTAAGCTGGATCATCCTGGCTTTCGTCTCGCTCACATAGAGAAAGAACAAAAGAAAAAAAATCGCAACGAGTAATTGTGTTGACCTGTCGGGCGTGATTGGAAACTGAATTTTCCATACATTTTTCTATCAAATGCTCGCTGCGTAATTTACGTCAAAAATAGGTACGCCAGTTAGGAACCCATCAAGCTTGATGATTCAGGTGACAGGTGATTCAGTTCAAGCTAGCGCTTAGGGATGGCGATTTGACCCTGTACAGACTATAACATTGTGTCGGTGTCAGGATACCCAAAATGTTCCCTTCCAGATGCTGGCCGGGTCGCCGGTGTCCGCGGCGGCGTACCTGGCGGGGCGCGGGCCGCTCACGCTGCCGGGCGGCGCCTCGGGGCTCGCCTTCGTGCGCACGCGGGTCTCCAACGACTACGCCAAGGGACGCCCCGACATGGAGCTGGTGATGGGCGCCGGCTCGCTGGCGGGCGACTTGATTGGCATTTTGAGGGGGTTGTTGGGTACGTTATGATTTATGAATTTATTAGCTGCGCCTTGCTGTTTTACTCGCTTTTTTCGAGATAAAAAGTAGCCTATAATTACGACTCAAACGAAGCTTACCTTGAAGTTTCATTCCAATTATGCGAGAGCCACCACCGAAGACGATTTAATTATTGTTATACCAAACCCTACCCTACTTTCATATTAAGTAGATAAATTTAATCCAAATCCGTTCAGTCGTTTTCACGTGTTTCAGCAACAAACATCCAAATTTAAGTTATAAGTAATATCTATTAGTGGATTAGGATTGAATAGATTTAATCTACTTATCGCATCAAGTTGATAATTCTGAACGGAAGTTCTGGGTTCGATCATATTCTTGAATGAGGACTTTAAATGTCTATTTTGGTTCTAAATTGTCTATGAGTGCATCATCAATGGTCTCTCCGACACGAAAACCTAAATCAGAAAACAAATTTAAGTCAGTGTCGTAAGTAATAGAAAGATCCATTTTTTTTTTAATTCTAGCTGACCCGACAGCCTTGTCCAGTCTTAACTAGGTATTTGAATATTAAATTCGAATTATCTTAAATTTTCTATTATTGTTTTAGCAGCACTAAGTAAACCTACATAATAAAAATTACTTTCTACGAGTACTTACCTACTTAGTACATACTTATATATATAATCGTAGCTTAGCTTTGCTACGAAATTCTCGGCAGTCTCAGCGATTTCAATTTCAATTCTTATTGAAAGGTTCATCAAATCTAATATCTTTATCTTTAGATATAAAACATTGCCGAACGTAGGTAAGAAAATATTTATCATAAAAATACGAAATACTCTACGAATCATGAATGATAAAATCGAAAACCCACCGAAATGTTCAGAAATTCAGGATCAATAACTTTTGTTTTACGGCTCAAACTTCGGTGAAAGTTTCTTTTGCCTTACAAATTGACTTGATTCAGAGCGCCGTCCCTTGAAAACATCTTTCAAGAATTTTCATAAATCCTGAACGTGCGTTGGTCGGCATCCTTCGAGGTAGAAAGAGAGAAACTTTAGGTAGGTAGGTTATATAGGTTATACTGGTTATAGTAGATGAAGGTAGGTAGATTTACAGGGTCAACTCTAAAACACTGAAGATCTATTGCAGGTGGCTTCTTTGCTTTGATCCATACAACTTCTGTTTTACGACTTTACAAAAAAAACAAAAATTTCCTTGACCTTGGACAAAACGTATGGAACAACAATTTTTTTTTTGTGTAATTTCAAAAGTCGTACTTACAACGAAAATCGCTTGATTTCATCAAAGCATAGAAGTCGCCTGCGAAAGGTCTTAAATAAATGTTTTAGAATTGACCCTGTATACTCAAGTAAATGAAGGTAGGTAGAGACATCTACTCTACCCTTTTGTACCGACGTCAGCGGTGATTAATCGATTGACGCTTCGAAGAATGTTCAAAGATACTCTAGTATCCCAGCGGATTTCTCCTAATGTCAGAGCGTCACTTACTTTTATAACCAAACTAGCTGTTCCCTGCCACGCTTCGCTGTGGATAAAAAAAATATATAGCCTATGTTACTTTGGGATAATGTAGCATTCGAATGGTGAAAGAATTTTTGAAATCGGTCCAGTAGTTTTTGAGTTTATTCCACACAAACATACAAAAATACAAATCTTTCCTCTTTATAATATTAAGTAGTATAGATTAATAAAATTAATATTTCCCATGTAGCTGTCACTTATATTCACGAAACACGGTGATGGCTCTCCAATTAGTTCATTTGGTCAATAAATATTTATACTTACCCTGAAATTGCGAAAAAAACAACTGTTTCACACGTTTTGTCGAGAGTCATTGGCATTAAACTATGGAACGCCTGTTTTTTTTTTCGCGCTTTCCATATTGGCCTCGTAATAAAAATTGTTCATAACGATGAGTACCTACCATGACCCATTTTCGGCTTAGCGTACCCTTTCCTTGTAACCCTGTATACAAAAATTAAAAATTTACAATCTTTCAGGGGTGACCGACGACTGGTACTGGAGAATGTACGGCAGTCTATCAAAGGACGTGAGACAGCGCACGTTTTCAATAAACCCGGTGCTAATCCGTCCGCGCAGCACCGGCCGCCTCATGCTGAGCAGCGCCAGCTTCGAAGACCACCCCAAGATCCAGCCCAACTACTTCGACGACCCCAACGATATGAAGGCGATGGTGGAAGGTGTTCGGATGGTATGACAACTTTTACTATAGAAACTAACGCAGTTTTGACACATTTTGTTATAATTAAAATGAGAAAAACTAACGGTAAGTATGACAACTAGTTTACTCCGTAGAGTCTTAAAGTCTAGGACCTTCGAGCGTCGAATAGGTTATTCATCAGACAGTAATCGCTACGCCTTTTTGACCAAGCAAACACCGATGTTCGAAGTCTAATGGGACAAATCGGCATTCGTTTGTTTGATTTATTCATCTGACGATAATTTAAGTATGTACCGTTGATTCGATCTGAATTTTTGCGAGCGAGTAGTTTTTTTTTTCAATACAATTTCCGAGTTTGAATATGAACAATACCTACTCGTATCACCCAAGAATTATTGGAATGGAGTCGCGAAGTTTCAGTTCGCCATGAAATACTAATCTATTAACTGTAGCACTTCGAAAACATGCATGGCATATATTTTTTTTACGTTTTTTCTAGCTATGCGAGTAATGCCATTCCAACACTACACTTGTCGACTTGATAAGTTATACTTGCCCAATTGGAAGTCCACAGCATGGCGAGCCTCGGTCATGAGTAAAATTTTCTCTTCCAGATAGAAAAAGTGATTGGAACCAGCGCTTTCCAACGTCACGGCACGCGTCTTCACGACACTCCGTTCCCGGGCTGTGAGGGCCCGGCCTTCGACTCGGACGAGTATTGGGAGTGCGCCATCTCGCAGACTTCCATCACTTTGGATCATCAGGTAGGTTATTGTGCTAGGAACATCCCTAGATTTTTAACTGACTTCAAAAAGGAGACGGTTCTCAATTGAGAACCGTCTCCCGTCGTCGTCCGACTGTTTGTATTTTTTAGGAATAAACTGTACCCGGTGGTATGCCTAGCATACATTTTGACATAAAATACGTAGCGAGTGTTGCGATAGACAAATGTATAAACATGGGACAGCGTTCCATTTTTCGAACTGCACATTCCATTTAGGTAGGTACCTAAATGGAATGTGCAGTGCATGTAAACTGCAGTGCAGTGGAACTGCATTTTTCTATCGAATCTTACTCGCTACGTATTATACGCCAGAATTTAATGCTAGGCCTACTAGTGTTACTTTGTCTTACAGTTTTGCCGAGATAACAAGTAGGTTAATTATTGAAAGAAACACAAAACCTTAACCGTCACGAGTACAAAAATAAAACTAACGAAACCTTGCAATCCAAAATCTGTTCAGGTGGTAGGTCACATATAGGTACATATAATACTTGAGCAGTCGGGTAAAAAGCATCCCATTTCCGTTGTCACGATTCAAATCAAGTAAAGTACCTTCACCTTTTAATCCTTTTAACGACATCGATTTATCTATTTGGTCGTAAAAAGGTAACAGACAGATAAATTTGCTTTCGCATTTAAAACAGAACTCGTTAAAATTTTGTTGTTCTAACTAACGCATATTTTATTCGGACACCTACGAAAATTCCTTCCTTTAGGATAGCTGGTGAAAACGGAACTACTCGTAGTAACAAAACTAAAGAACAGACATTTTCTTTTTCCTGCTGTCTGGATGAGATCGCTATTACCGATAAGACCGCCCTTTGTGCCTTGCTTTTATGTATTTTACCATGCGATTTCATTTTTAAAGCTTTTATTTAACTTCCAATGTATGTATGTATGTATGTAAGTAGGTACGTACTTATGTTTGTTCGGGTGGAATCTTGCAACTCAATTTTGAACCACATCTCGATGTCCGATGGATCTGAAATCTGGTATACCTACGAAGACAAGGCAATAAAAGCTTGTTTTAAAAAATATTTTTAAAATTAACTTATTTTTGGTTAGTTATTGTATTCCTGGTGGACCACGGAAGAATATGTTTACCCGTGGTCCACCAGGTGGACAAAATAGGTGTACCACGGGTTAGCACTGGTAGTTTCTCCAATGCGAAATTGATTGGAATTTCACCATTATTATATTATTAGGTTATTAATCAAAACCTATTGGTCGGTAGTGCCACGGGTAACTAAGTAGATCACGGGAAACGATCAATAGGTTAGGTTATGTTAGAACATGAAAAACAACGCACGAGCCGAGCGAGCGTAGCGAGCGTGCCGCGGCAGCGGCCGGCGAAGTGCTAGAAAGCCAAGAAGCGAAAAAAGTTAGGTTATTAATCAAAACCTATTGGTCGGTAGTGCCACGGGTAACTAAGTAGATCACGGGAAACGATCAATAGGTTAGGTTATGTTAGAACATGAAAAACAACGCACGAGCCGAGCGAGCGTAGCGAGCGTGCCGCGGCAGCGGCCGGCGAAGTGCTAGAAAGCCAAGAAGCGAAAAAAGTTAGGTTATTAATCAAAACCTATGGTCGGTAGTGCCACGGGTAACTAAGTAGATCACGGGAAACGATCAATAGGTTAGGTTATGTTAGAACATGAAAAACAACGCACGAGCCGAGCGAGCGTAGCGAGCGTGCCGCGGCAGCGGCCGGCGAAGTGCTAGAATGCCAAGAAGCGAAAAAAGTTAGGTTATTAATCAAAACTCAAGGGTGGACCACGGTTAAATAATAATTTCCTATGGTTCACCTTAGTTCACCTGGTGGACCACGGAAGAATATGTTTACCCGTGGTCCACCAGGTGGACAAAATAGGTGTACCACGGGTTAGCACTGGTATTTTATTAGAGTAATTTCCCCCAGGTCGGCACATGCAAGATGGCCCCAGCCGGCGACCCCACAGGGGTAGTCTCCCCGCGGCTGCTGGTGCACGGGCTGCGCGGCCTGCGAGTGGCAGACGCGTCAGTCATGCCGCGCATACCTGCGTCACACACACACGCGCCCACCGTCATGATCGCGGAGAAAGCAGCTGATATGATCAAAGAAGACTGGGGGGTGCTTAGCAGAGGATGAGCTCTAACAGCTATTAGATAATTAAACCTAGAAAATACCTAAGATCGTTGAGCTGATGTTTAGAATTTGTATCTGAAGTCTTCTAAGATATATGTAAATTTAATTCTCAATTAACACCGAGATGACAGCGTTAGGTTGCGCTATAATCTACCCTTGAGATAATTAGGTAAGCAGATAGAAATTAATTTTATATCACCGGGGACGTGAAATACATTTGAAAGAAGGCGCCATCGACCCCGGTGAACGCCGACGACGGTGCTTTGAAACACTTTGATCCAAAGGCCCCGTTACCGGGGCTGTTCCACCAGGGTCGTTGAGACCAACTCAGTTCTGATATGGGGCAGTTAAACCAGGCGCAGAGAGTGCGAGCCCACAGGAGTCGCTCCGTATAGCCTTCTCGTCCACAAGTCACGCCGACGGAAGCTTGCCTGACTCAAGTCGAAAAACCTGACAAGCTAGCTCGTGCAAAATTTGCAGAGCCACGTCGTGTCTGTTTCAATGGTACGCGGCTGCAGGTCGCAAAATCCTTAAGTCTTAAAGGCTGAAGAATACGTACTATACTTAAAACACTAAGAACTGGCTAAGTCATTAATAAGTAATAGTAGAATAATCCAGTGATAGGCTGCAGGCTAGATTGACGTGCCTCCAACTTATTTGTGAAATTTCGACAAAGTGGACCTAAAAAATCCACTTCTGAAAAATTACTATGAAAGGTCAGTTTTGTCCACAACATACAATAGTAACTCAGTTCCATGGAAATACCGAGCGTATCAGTTCCGTGGTAGGACATTCCTGCTCTATTCACAGATAAGTTGGAAACACATAATAATAAAGGACACGGCTTTTTGTATGTAATAAAGGACACATGTATATCCTCGCATCTAATTAATAAAAATTTAATGTAGCTTGTTTGTAAGATTTCTGGCAAAAGTCTATACACTGTGATGTCTAGTCTATCAAAATAGCAATTTAGTTACCATACCTAATAAAATGTTTTTTGTCTATTATCTTATGTTTCATTTGAGTGAAAATTACCTTGTAAGTAATAAACCCAAACTGCTGTTTTCATGGCTTTCTTACCCTTCAAAATAGCAAAATACCCACTGTTTTTAGCATAATTATTCATTACCTTTAGCAAATCGGATATGCAAAAAAGGTGTTTTACCTTTGGGAACTAACATAGAAGCACCACTAAAGCAAGCTTATGAAACTCCACCAGACCACTACGGCCAAACCTGCTTGTCACCGACACAGAGTTGGGAAGTGTCTGCTACAAAAAGTGAGTGGAAGTAATCATCACATATTGTTGCATAGTGATGCAAAGCGCCTAACAAAGTAAAGGCAGTGTTGGCGACTGGCCAAATATAAGCAGTTTTAGTTTTAAAAAGTGTTTTTAAATCCTTTTTATGTTCTACTTTTTTCTCGTGTTTTGTTTTTGTTCAGAAGTCTTCATTGTACATTTGTGCTATTTTGATGTAAATATTGGTTATAAATTATAATGTTATTATCCACCAGTGCTCTTCATTTCCTCATAGTCAGATTTTAATACAGTCCACAGCATGTACCATGTGTCTTTGTTCTCGCTTAACATGCTGCTAATGCGCAGATTTTTGCATACCTTTCAAAAACGATTGGAGTAATAACTAAAATGAAGTCTACCATACTATAACAATTTATTACCTACTTAGCATTGAACCAAGTTTAATTTAGTTTGGAGACATTCCCGTTTTAGTTTTTCTGTTTAGTTTTCTGTATAAGAAGTTGATTCTTTTCTGCATATCTTTCCACTTGGTTGGTCGAACTACTGGTGAAGCTGTTTTGGACCACATTTTCTTTTTCCTTAATAGTATCTGTAAAATAAGTTTATTCATATTATTGATTGGAAGTTTGGTAACACAAGGTAACTTTGTTAATATAGAACAAAAGTTATTTGTCATGATGTACAACTGGTGCCTTTGAGAGATTGGTAACTCTGTAAATATATATAGACTGGTAATTAAATGGTTATTGATTTTGTTGTACCATTGTTAAGACTTTCTTTTGTTGTCATCCTTTTCTAACTTTCAATAATGACATACAGATAATTTTAGTGCAACGTCAGATTAGTCTCGAGAATAGTATTTATTACAGGACCATGTGAGTTACAATAAACCTCACGTTTGTTTTGGAATCAGTGGCAAAAATGGCAGTTAAAACTGACAAAATCATTTGCATGTGTGCACTTTTGTGTGTCACACATGCAAACGATTGTGAGAAAAGTGTTGTTTTTAACTGTTTTAGATCCCAACACAACGACTTTAGACAAATGCTAGGAAAGTAAGTTGATTCTGTAGTACTCCCTTAATTGTTACTCACTAAGACTTACAATAAAATTAGGTTGGTACTACAGAATCGACACCACTAATTTATACTGTTAATTGTGATATGTCATAGTGTGTTACGTACATGATATTCTTGCCCACTGATACCCCTTATCCAACTAGGAATGTTGTAAAGGGTCTTGACTGGGTGAATATTGCCTGGTCCTAGAATGTCAATGTAGTCATTTTGACCAAATAGAGCTTTACGCTCCGCCCAAGCATTGGAAGGCCTGAAAATTAAAATAATATTTGTAAATAAATATGTAATAAAAAACGCACCCCAGCTTTTAATACTTATTGTTACAAGATATTTTTTTAGGATATCTAACCATCAACAACTGCGCTCCATCCCCAGGACAGTCATAGAGGTAAATTACCATTTAATAAAGCGACTTATTTAAGTATGTATATGTATATGTACCTACACGCAAATATTGTGCATTTACTTACCGATACTCTGGAATCGGTAATGGTTTTCCAAGGGTTCTAGGCAACACTCCACCATTCCATAGTTTCTCTTCGTAACCGTATCTTCTCACCAGGCGGGTTTTATCAGCATGATATCGTGTTCTAAAATATGTTTAAATCGTAATTTATTGGTTATTCGTTCATTAATTCATTTTTACTGTTAGAAGTTGGGTAATATTTTCTAACCTCACTATGTTAAGCGCAGGCCTCCAAAATGCGTTTAGTAAAGAAGAGCCTAAAGAAACCATTTTAACAAGCTAAAATTAAAAAAGAGACGCATTTAAATCTACTACTTCCACAAGTACTTAGTACTATTTGTTCAAAAAAATCAAACCATTCAAACTAATTTGATATTTACGGAAATTGGGTGTTGACATTGACAATAATTGACATTAGAATATTTAAAGAAAAAAATCAGAATATTTACAGATAAAAAATATTACATGCTTCTGACGATTTCAACCGAGAAGTCGTGTCCCTACCGATCGTTGTATTGTGGAATTTAAACATGACAATCGTCGTGACAAAGTGTTAAAAATTAAAAAAAAAGTAATTCAAGCAACAAAATGGCCGATCATCTTTAAATATTTTTTTAGAAATTTTAAGGAATAACCATCGAAAGTACGTTTATTTACATTATTTTTTATATAACAAGTAAGAACAAATATAGTGTTAATGTGTTTCATTAGTGTTACGAGCTTTACTTAAGTGTAAGCGTCCAAAAAGCTGATCTCTTGATTCACTTGCAAGCAATGTTTCTTGTTTGTTTATCCTCGTAAAAGGAAAATTATAATTCTATTTAGAATCTTTTAGGAACCTCTTTACAAATAAAAAAGTTGTTTAGTTAATACGCTTTTATTAGTTAACTCCTGATAAATGTATACAACATTAGATATTTATAACTATTGTGTCCGTGAGTAATTGGGCGCGCAATTGCGTTGTTTGTTTACCTTTCGTGGTATTATTTCACAATTGCAAGATTTGCATAAAATTGTAATAATGCTTTATTGTGGAGTGTTGTTGGGAAACTATAATAGTGTGAATATTTGTTTGCAGATCGCCATCTAAAAATATGTCGAAAAGAGACCAAAGTGATCGGAACGATAGGAAGCTGGACCCGAGCGATTACGAAAACATAATATCTCAACACAGCATATTCGAATCTTCGAGGTCAAAGCATCAGGAACTGCCCAGTTTTCCTGGGTTTTCAAACGCAGAAACTCAAACAAAGACTAGTGATATTAAAAATCAAACAGTGCAGCCTAGCCTAGGAGCTTGGCATTATAACCCTTGGTGGATGCTTGCGAGTACTTCGAGAAATATTCCAATGCAAGATGACTATGTGGAAAACAGTGATCATGCAAAAGTGAAACAAGAGCCATCCGGTGCAGGTACACCAGACCGAGACCCGCTACAGACTGATCTGGACCACTACCAGCAAGGCACAGCCACCCCTCCAGCAGGTTTGGAGTCTTTCTGTGACGATTGCTCAGATCCATTTTGCGACTCTAGCTCAGCAATATGCCGTAAGCTGTTTCATTGCCCCCATTGTAGAAAAAGCTATCCCACCATTCTGGAGTTCAACACTCATTTAACAGGAGTCCATCCAGCTCAGAGGCCCTTCAGATGCCAGATTTGCTTAGAGCCATTTAACAAAAAATCCCAGCTACGCCGACATCTTGATGCTAATCACACACGAAAAGATGTCAACAAGTGTTCCGTTTGTTCAAAATATATAAAAGACAAAAGCAATCTGCGTAAACACATGCAAGTACATACAGGAAGAGTGCCTCAGAAACAGTTCAAATGTGATCTGTGCAACAACAAGCGCTACATGTCATTGGACAGACTGAATAATCACAAAGTGGTCTGCACCGGTGAGAAAGTGCTGAAGTATTGTGACATGTGTACTAAGGTTTTTGATAATTCAAGATCACTAAACAGTCATAAAAAAGTCCATGCCAGAGAATTAAAGTGTGAAAATTGTGGAGAGCAACTGCGTTCTTTAGAACAATTTACAAATCATAAAATGGTTTGTCGTACGTCAGCGACGGACGCAGGCGGCAGCCACGGCGGTCCACCGAACTCCGCGTCTCTCAACAGATGCTGCACGCAGCCAGGCCTGTGCGAGCACGACAAACCAGCCTACCTAAACATACCCGGCTACGCAACAGGTCGAGTGTTAGACGCCACACTGACCTCATTAAAATCTGAAATGAACTAATGTCGAGCACCATTATCCAAACAGTTTAGAATATAGATTTTCAACCATTTCTTTTTTGAAACAAGATTACCAAATAGATAAATAATGACAGTAATGATTTTCATGATTGAAAATTTCACAAGACTGATGCAAATATCCCGCCTCACGACTTGCTTTATTATTACCATATAAAATTTAAGCTTTAGTTTAGTAGGATGATTACGCAGTTAGGTTAAAGAAGCGACAGAACATTTTGAGCATGTAACGGTGTGACTTTATATGAACGTGCTCAACTTGTGGCCAATATACAGTTGATTGTAAAGTTATGTTGAAAGGATATGTTCATTGATTAATCGGGCTCTGTTTCTGATCTGCTTGTTGGTTTTAAAAATACATTGTTTTGAAGATTTAAACTTTACAATGCTTTGACTGATTTAGAGTAAACATGATGTGCAGTATTACATTCATAAAACAATTTTTATTTTTCTATATTGAAGTTGTAAGAGGTATATTATTTTTATATTATTAGATGGTAACATTTTAGTTATTAATTATGTACCTTATTTTTAGTGGTAAGCGATATTTTGTAGGAGATTGTATGATGGGCACATAGTTTTTCCAGTGCTCTGGTGTACTTTTTCTCCAAAGACAAATTAAAACGTGTACTAAATGGATTGATACCTACATATTTTAATATGTACTTTAAAGTATGTCTTAATACAAGACATCTTTTATACAGATACTAATTAAAATTGAGGTCACGAGGACCGTTTTAGAGTAGATAAGTAAATTATCATGCTTATAAGTGCAATGTACCATTGGCAAAGCCTAGAACATAATGTGGTTATCAAATATAATTGTTGTGTTCTTATCCAAGTAAGAATATTCTTGAAATGTTAGTTTACATGTTGTACACAAAATTACTGTAATTTTATTTATTGGTATAATACATATTGTATGTTAGCATATTATATTACATAGGTATATAAAATAATGTGTAATTATTAAATGTTTGTAATTTAATGTTGCAGAAACAATTCCAAGTACTGGATAAATTTTATGCAATATTATCGTGATGATATAGCTGCACCAAAATCTAGGGCAAAGCATAAAATATATTTAAAAATAAATATATCTATTGATACAATTTTTTTTCTGGGATTTGGGATTGTTTTTGAACAAGTAACGGTAAGTTTAGAGGCTATATTCAAAGTTAAAATGCCTTCATTTACTATAATATATCAAAATATGTAGTTATATCATACTCTCAAATTTTATTCTGAATAAAGTACTAATTGTATTTTTATATTCTTATTTTTATAATTTTATTCTTGTTGTTTAAAAGTATACTTGTATTTGGAGGCTTTTTTAATATTATTAGTTGTTGCTATTTACATTTGTTTAACTCTAATATCTTAGTTTATTTTATGGTTAAGTTTAAGATACCTAAATTAAGATAGTGTATATGTTTTTATTATAGAGTATATTTTCCATTAATTACAAAATATTAATCAATATGTAATTTGGCTATACTTATATTTAAAAGCTATGCGTGTTTGAAAATCAGTTTTTAGTATAAGAGCTAACGAAGTTAAGATAACTTGGTAGAATCTTATAGATAATCATGGAATCTTATATTTTTACACAAGATACTCTGTTGTACAACCACAGACTTAGATGAAATAGACACGGCAAGAACATAATTTGAAGCGCGACAAAGTTTTTTTTGTAGAGACAATTAGCTTATCATAGGCATTATTCGAAAATTGAGAACTGAGTTGCGCAGTCGGTGGGTCGACCTTATAGCCTGCGCACACGTGACGTGACACTGCGCGTTTACTCGCGTCGCGGTCGATGGTGACCACGTCACAATGTATTGTGCACATTATCTTTGATAGACAACTTGCATTACCCATTCCTTCTAAATCTGTGAATACAACTGAAAATAAATAATTTAATGTTTTATAATAATACATAATGTTAATGTATATTAATATAATTTTATACACATTTTGACAGTATATTTTGTAGTACATACAAGTGTACTCAGACTACTGAAAAAAATTGTAAAAGGCACACAACATATTTGGGAAATGCCCCTAAAGTAAGAAACACGCTGAATAAATAATTAAGAAATATCCGAGTTGTTCAATATTCACTCATCAGTTTTATTACATATTGTTTTGTAAAAATATTGAGGTGCATAGAATTTATTGTATGAGTAATATCATAGGTTCTTAAATGTCTAAAACTGTGTGCTACTTGCCTTACGATGGCTGTTTTGTAGTAAGGCTAGGGTCACACTGCTGGTGGCAAGCTTAGCAGGAAAGGTCAAATGATTGCCTGGTTAACTAACACATTCCATATAATAAACGCGGCCACGCCGATCGCTTGATGGTACGTTTAGTTCTGTGTATGAATACTATTGAGGCTAAAACAAGGCTATAGTGACCAATCCGTCTCTTTCACAGTCAATGTCTAATCGTGCCGCCTTTGGTTGGGCCCTAGCCTAACCCTCCACACAGTGAGACGCGTTCAAAACTGATTTTCTACTCGTGTTTTATGGTTTAGTCTCATGTGCCTTTACCGCCTGCCTTTTCGTGTTTCTTTCTAAAATTTGTGTTCCGCCGTTATTCGAAAGGCCGTAATCATGGGGGCAAATGGGAGGAAACTGAAGTCGATAGTCAGTTTCGAACGCGTCGCGCCACAAATGGAGGGCCTCAATTCTGACACGTATCTGGCGTGGGTGTAAACTGACACCGCCTGCTGGCACAGCATAAATCGTGAACAATTTATCTTTCCATCGGTTTTGTCCGCGCGTTTGATGTGACAAAGTTAGAGTTTGGATGTTTGTCTCTTTCTCGATGGATAAAAACGGTGGAAAGACAATTTGTCCAAGGCCGATGCTAAGCTTGCTGGTAGGTATAGTATGTGACACGCTTTAAAACGCACTAGCGCCAGTCTACACCTCCGCCTGTTTATCTGTAATGTGAAGTATTCGTCACCTAAATAGGTAAATAACACAAATCTCTATTTGGTATTAGTTATGCAATAGAAGAAAGGTTTAGACAAAGAAGTGTAATGTGTTGCAGCGAATACCCGAATTATGTCGTAACTAGGTACATCTGAAAAATCCAGATACGGTAGAATAATCCTTGTGTTCCCATCATTACCTTTCAAGCCCTTATTGATTCACCGCTAAAGAGAGAATAAGAATGGGTAGGTATTAGTTATCATTAACATGGGAATGTTTCAAACTCACGTTAGTTTCTATAGTAAAAGAGAAAACATGATTTTTATTATTTCTGATCCTGCTCCGATATCGTCCTTTCATCTGACTGGTGGTCTTCCACCAGTCATTTATTCTCTAAGCCCCCATTCTGGAACTGCTTCAGTTCTCCTGCCGTCTATTCGTCTACCAGATTTGACCAATGGTTCTCAGAATGAGAGCTTGGTTTTCAAAGGAAGCTAAACCAGCTAAGCAGCCTATTTTCATATCATTATTTTTACCAATCAAGGTTTGGAATTGTTCATGAAACCAGGTATATCATCATCATCCACAGCCCTCTCTATCCCACTGCTGGGTATAGGTATAGGCCTCTCTCCCGTTCAAAATAAGTACTAAATGGGTACGTATTTTGGGTATTTGCTGTGGTGCAGTTGTACAATTGTATTGTTTTTAGTAAAATATTCGTAAATTAGATTAACATACACCCAATCGATGACTTCATGGCCATTAGTTAGGACAATAACGCGTTATATTATTGTTAATGGCCGGTTTACATTATTCCAGTCCAGTGATCTAGCGAGATTCCAGTCCAGTGCTGGACTGGATCTGTAACGTCTACATTATTCCAGTTATTTAGAAGCCGTTGAAGTGTGAACACTACAGTGACAATGATTTCAAGAAGAGATCAGTTTCGAAAATGTTCTCGCAAAAAAAAGTCCACAAAAACAACCAACACGTGTGTACTTCGTCAGCACTGGAATGGCACTGGATTGGCCGTCTACATTATTCCAGTTGCACTGGATTGATCGCACTGGATTCAAAAGTAGACCGCGAATCCAGTTACTGGACTGGAATGCTTACTGGATTCAGTTCATTCCAGTGCCGGTTTACATTTTTCCAGTAAGCAATCCAGTACTGGACTGGATCGCTGGACTGGAATAATGTAAACCGGCCATAAAGCCCTAAAAAACTGCCCACAGCCACGAGAATTTTACGGATAGTATGTAAAACTTATCTAGATTCGCGAACTTTTTTATAGATTAGTTAAAATAAAAATATGCGACTACAGCGCCCCGTCTCGGACACTAGATAAGTTTAACAGACTACTCCGTAAATGCACAATATCTATTTGGTAGGTAGGTACCCGTAATAACTGGTGTATCTGTCCAAACTATACTACAATAGCCATGCCTGAGTGAGTTGTAATTATGTCAACTTGTTTGTACAAAACCTACATGGTTTGGCTAGTATCTTTTGATTATTCCCGACGGCCGCGTACTATACAGATCTACCTACTCACTTTAACTGCGCGACTGTACCTACCTACGTATCATTGAACTAGGACGGACTCTGAATTGTTATCTTCCGATGTTATTGATGTCAATCTACAAAGATTATTTCCCGTATAGAATCCATAACAATGGTGTGTAATTTTTAAATGCACTTAGAGTAAGAAAAAATGTGTTCATATGAATTTAGTTAGGTTCATAGAATAATTAATACTTATTACTTAATTTGTCTATTAGTAAAGTAGACTGTCTAACAGTATGTTCTGCTATGTTGAATCCTGCTTTAAAATCAGTTGACAATCCTTCCAGCTAATTAAAACAGCCAAAGTTATTTTGCAGGAGAAAGCAATTTTGAAGGGTCGTTTCATTGTTTACCTTCAATTTATTGACGCCGATTTGCTATTATACATCTTGTTTAAATTAATGCATATTGTAATTGTAACACATACATACCATTTTATTAATAACAATAAAATGACATTTCCTTTCTGTTGAATTATTTTGTTTCATTTCTACATTCAGTCCCTTAGTTTAAAAAAATAATAAACCAACTGCCCAGGATGAAGGAAACATCATAGCACATAAGTAAGTTAGTATCTAATATATGACAGCGCATAATTAGTCAATGTAGCTTGAATGGACGGACTTCAGTGAAATATTGCCAGCCCCAATCAAGGAAGAAACTATCAGTCTCACCACATCCTATGTAATAGTGGGCCTAATCAGACTGACGCGCTGCTATCTCGTTCGCACATTGCAACATTTTTTAAGATATAATTACTGAATAATGTTATGAAAAATAAAATCAGTCAATTTAATGACTAATATTACTAAGGCTCAATAAAAACATCATTTTGATTTATAAATTAATCGTCATCAAGCGTGAGCGAGATAGCGGCGCGGTAAAGTCGGGGTGATTGACAAACTGGCAAAGAAGCATAATATAGGCAGACAGATAATCCAGTTGCAAACATGTCGCTTTGTAGGTGCATGACGCTGTGCTATATTGCCCTAAAACCAGCAATAAAATAACAGTTGTGTTCCAAACATATATTTTTCTAACAATAAGATTTATTTTATAAAACAACTCTTCCTCTTTTGACTGAAGCCTTAACAATTTTTGATTTCTTTTCCTTCTTTTTCTTACTTATATTTTCTTTCCTCTTCTTTTGTCTCTCATCCTTCTTCTGTTCAACACTTTGGATTCTGTTGTCCCACTTTTTCTGACTGTGCTTTTTCTTTTGTTCCTGTAATAAAATAATAATATCTGAGTTTTTTGCTATAAAACAAAAAAAAATACCTTTCGGTGTATGGTTGTTTTAAATTCAAAAAGAAGGAATTCGCTTAACACTTAAAAAAATATTTACCATTTTCTTTATTGATTTCTTTAACAATGTTGGGTCATCTTTGATTTTTTGGCCCTCGGCTTTCTGCAGAACAGTTTTCCATGCAACTTTCTCTTTTAACTCTTTAACTTTACTGCCTCCATCATTTTCTTCTAACTGCCGGAATTTTTCTTCCTGTTGTTTGATATTTTCTAAAATTTTTTTTGGATCTTTTTCAGATTTGTTCACTTTTTCTGAAAATTAAATTTGAATAAATAATTTACTTTGATAAAGCATCATGTAAAAACTATATTATTTTGTAACAAAGAATTGATATTAAATTTTTTAAGTCATAAATGTAGATACATACCCTTTTGGCCAGTATTAGTGAAATCAAATTTTGAGAACACGAGTTTGCCATCATGATTGAAAACTGGTTTTGGGTTGACATTTGGCTTTTTCTCTGTTTTTTCTGGTTTTTCTTTAAGAGTTGGTGTGTTATCTGTGGTCAAGGAAGTCGTGTCTCCTGCTGGTTTCATGTTTTTCTTATTTTGTCTCTCTTTCTTCTTTATTTTTTTATTTAGCTTACTGGTTAAACTTTTCTTGACCAGTTTGTTTTTAAGATTAAATTTATTTTGGGACTTGATTTTGTTGAGCTTTTCTTCAAGCTCTGTGATACTACGAGCTCGCTTTGGAGCTTCTTGTTCTTCTGTACTGTTGTTTTGCTTTTCATTTACAATTTCGTAATCCATGTTGTCATCATTTTCACCTGTAAGTGAACCCAAAAAGAGGAGTTTGAATTTCTATATTATCCTATATTATTCTTCCTTAAAACATAACGGTTTATGAATGTTGGTTTAAAGCATACCTTTCATTTGAATTGGGATAGACATCACGGAGAACACACTTTTCAAGAAGTTTAATTCTTGACTAAGTTGAGCTTTTAACTGTTTATTTTTTGCTGGTTTCTTCGCCATTGTCATCTGTAAATAAAATTTAGTTTGAGATATAAAGCTAAAAATAGTTACTGGGTGTTTGTTCATGGTTACTGGTTTTTAAGAATTTATGGAGTTGATCTTATAGTCTTTTGAAGGGCTAATAGCGTCAGAATCGGACTTATATGTCGTAGTGGTATCAAATATACCGGCCCTATAGGTTCAGTTTTGTAAAATTCGTGAAATTATGAAATTCACTTACGATTTTAAGTCAAACGCAGTAAACACGACTATAAACAATACGTTGTTAATAAATTTATTGGCACTGTGTTTTATTCTTTTGAAACTTATTTCCTAAGCACTTTACTGTTCCTTTTTACTTAATTCAATGTAATTTATAACCACGTTCGTTCGATTCCCGCAATAACAATACATAACCTCAAAATCTTCAAACTTTGGAAAGGCTGACAACTGACAGTTCTGGCTGAGATGACATTTACCTGACAAGTATGAAAATAAAACTATACGGTCCCCGAGACAGTCAATAAAAACGTGGCGATCCTGCTAAATGTAGAAAAGCCTGTATCTGACGCGTCTGGTTCCTTGTACCGAACGCTACCCGCAAATCTGACAATCAGCTGATTTTTGTTTCTACTCAGAAAAACATTTGTTTACATCCTGAATTTACAATTTTCGAAATATTTCCATAACGAAAATGCGCCACTTGTTGTTATTACGAAAAATGTCTACTAGTGCCCCAAAAAGTACTAGCTTCATAGAAGAAATGCAGACCAATTTTATTCCGCTGAATGCGTTTCAGAAAACTTTGCTAACATGTGGTTCAGCAGCTATCTCTCTACTAAACCCACATCGTGGAGACATGATCGCTTGCTTGGGAGAGGTCACAGGCGAAGGTGCATTACAATACATGCAGAAGAAAATGCAAGAGACTGACGAGGGTACCGAAATATTGAAAGAAATGCCAAGAATAAACTCTAAAACTGTTTCATTCGATAAACTTTCTGCGATGCCCGAGAACACATTAGGCCGTGTGTACGCAGACTTCATGAGAGATAACAACATAACAGCCGATTCTCGGCTACCAGTGCAGTTTATAGCAGACCCGCAGCTTGCTTATGTTATGCAACGATATAGAGAGGTGCATGATTTAGTTCATGCTGTCTTATTTATGAAGACTACTATGCTGGGAGAGGTACTCTTATTTTTCTAAGTACTTTATATGTAACTCTGCCCCTCTTTATCTATATGAAACCTCAAACCAATCTTGAATTAATAAAGTTTATGCTTTTACTAGGCTACTTTGGAGTGGTTATATTGTGTTTTGACATAGATGTCTTTCTTTGCGCAACCTGTGGATTAATAAGGGACAAACTGTAATGCAGCTAAATCCCAATATAACATAATGTAATAAATGTTTCACATTCATAGCTAGAATACCCTGTCAGGGATGCCATGGAACACATAGACAAGGACAACTAACACCCAGACCCAGAGCAGAAACAACAAAAAAACAAATAATGTAACTGTTACAATGATATTGCTCAACATACTTTTTTAATACCCAATGCAGGTAGCAGTAAAATGGGTGGAAGGCATCCAAACGAAGCTCCAAAGTGCATCAATGGTGGCATCTGGGGTGCCGGGAGGCTGAAGCCCAAGCACCGCCACCTATACTTAAATCACTACCTGCCGTGGGCCATCCGAACTGGACACAACGCAAAATTTCTACAAGGTATTTAAATAACTGAAATGCATGACATTAAAATTCTAATTGAAAAGATGAAATCTAAGAAATGAAACATTTATATATAGCATTGCTACAAAGTCAGTTTAAATTGAGAAAGTAGCTAACCAAAAATGTATACTTGTATACAGATTTTTGTTGTATGAAATTACTTCTATCTTTTCATGGAAAAAATATTCAGTAAAAATTCATTCACATTTTATCAAGGTTATAATTAATGTGATGTCTTTTCTTATAACAAATCCACGTTTGACAATCAACTCACCTGTTGGTAAGCGATACTATGGTCAAAGTTGAAGCATGCAGATTTAGAAGTTTTCAATTGATTAAAAAGACCTAGATTAAATTTCTCGTAATGATTTTTTTACAGGTGTTTACTTTGAAAAAAGGTGGGAACAAGACATTGATGACTTCCACAAAGAGATAAATGTAGTAAGATTAGTCCAAGCATAATTAAATTTGATTCAAGAAATTGATACTAAATAGATTGTAGATTATGTGATAGCAATTTTAGAACTAATTTATTTATTTCAACGTTACCTAGTAATAAAGGAAATGAGGTTGCAATTTTGTGATAGTCATAGTGATGTTGATTTTAATGGTGTTTAAATAGTTGCTAAAACTAAACTAGTTAAACATATCTCAATCTTTTTTATTGTTTCTTCTTTTTCTTGTCATTCAGACTAGGACAGCAATATTTTTAGCAACTAGTAGCAGTTGTGAACAGTCAACACAAGTTGTTATTGTATTGTATGAAATTAAGTGCCTAGGTAGATATATAGGTATATATAGGTAGGTAGATATAGATATAAAGAAGTATGAGTGAATTTTGCATAAAAATAAAACTTAGATACCTATCCATAGTTTTTTTTTAATCATTAGACTCTTTATATCCTTAACCCTAATAGTAGAACTATAATCACAAGAGCATTTCTGAGCTGTGTCCATTGGTGTTGTGCATGGCGGTGGTTCGGTCGCCGACTTGCACTATCCACTCGTACCACACTCGGCGGGAGTCGACGCAGCGCCAGAACGTGGCTTCTATTACTTCACCCTTGTGTACTCGCAGTGGCGTCTAAAACAAAGGTTGATAAATGTTTAAAAAAATGAGATTTAGCTGAGAAACTTTTTCATAATGCTAAGGTCATCCACACACAGTGTATCCTAATAGGAGCTTGTTTTAAAGATAGTTTTATTCTCATGATTTAGTTTAATGGCCCTTGGATAATGTTCCTCGGGTATTCTCCTTCATAAAACTCTGTTACTTATGTTACTGCCAGTTTTATTGGCAGTAGTAACGTGAGTATTCTGCCACCAATTTAGATAGCATGCACAACACAACTAAACTCTCAACTACTTCAAAATTTTGTGATATCATAGAAAAAATTATAATGCAGCTTAGTTTAAATAATTCTCAAACAGCAATATATTATATAGTCAGTTTTAAAGGTAGGTTAAAAAAATGAAACTCGTACTAATGAGTTCTTTCGAACTTATGTACGAATTTACATACCACTGGCTTTTCAGTGAAAGATAACAGTGAGGAAACTTGCATACATCCAGAGAAGAAACTCAATGGCGTATGTGAATCCACCGATCCGCATTTGGCCAGCGTGGTGGAATACGGCCTAATCGCCCTTCGAGGGTAGATCTGTATCCCAGCAGTGGGAGGATTAACGGTTGAAAATGATGATGATAAATGAAAAACATCCATACCTTGATCGGTATAAAAACGGGGAACCACGAAATCATCCCAGGACTGTGAGTAGAAGGCACTATGCTCAGCATCTCATCTCCGAACAAGGTACAGTCGAAGTACCCCCCGAAGCCGTGCATCACGTTATCCTGCACGGCCACCCAGGACAGCGTGGCGGAGCGCCGGTTGTCGGTGAGCGGCAGGCCGCGCCAGTCCGCCTTCTCTTGCCCTTGGTGGTCTCTGGCGCCTTTGGCGGGGTGCTCGAATGTGAATAAGCGCTGAAATATACCAATTTTACTATACACACTCCATATTAACTTCATTTTTTTACCGAGGTATTTTAAAGTGACAAACTCCCACAGCATTTGTTTGTTCTAGTTCTTAGGGTTCCGTACCCAAAGAGTAAAACGGGACCCTATTACGAAGACTCCGCTGTCCGTCCGTCCGTCTGTCTGACTCGCACTTGGCCGGTTTTTCTACTGTGTTTGTACTTTCCTATTGTGTGTCAATAAAGGGTAATTGTATTTAAATCATCAAGTTCAAGTCAAGTTATGTAATGATCCGTAACAAAAACAATTAAATACCTTAGCGTCAGCAATATCATGCTTATTGTGCATGTAGACCACCCACAGCGTCTCCAGGTTCTTCTCCTTGTTGTTTGTCGGTCCCACGGCGGCTACTTTCGCGGCGGCCCACAGGCGCGGCGAGCAGACGGGCGCGACGTACGAGCTGTATGCGCGAGGGATGGAGACGCCGCCCGCGCGGAGCAGCCCCGCCGCGCCGTCCAGGCACTCGGGGGACAGCTCGTTGTCGCCCCACGAACCTGGCAATAGTTATATTTTTAGACACCTCTACTTACCTCGACTTAGGAAAACTTAGGAAAAGGTATCTAGCCTTATCCTTATAACCTTGTAGAATATAAGCACATTTTATCCTACAGAACCCGTTAACTTTTCCGGGACAAAAGTAGCCACCAAATACCATTTTAAACTAAATCTGTTCAATAATTATTTCGAAATTACCAACTAACATACACCCCTTGACATTTGAAATTAGTAGTATAAACATTCAGAAATAAGAAATATTTATTTATTGAATGTTACAATCATGTTTATAAAGAACTAGCTGACCCGGCAGACAGACTTCGTACTGCCATACAGTAAGTATACTTCTCTATGGTACTGCCTAATTAAATTGCAATAACTTTATAAACTTATTGTTGGCGCGGTTATGGGTGTGATGTCACAGATTAGTGATGGTTAACTCGAGTACCTAACCCGAGTGTACTCGGTTTTTTGTTTGATTATCTGGCGCATAGATTGACACATCGTACCTTTTTTTTTTTTTTTTTTATTCAGTAATAGGCTACTCCCACCTGTTCTGTTGAGTAGTTTTGTTGACAGAACTACTGGGATTTTTTTTCCCATTAAATATCCGAATTCTTTAACGTTCATTTCGTTTCATTTCATCTTTTACGTTTTGAATTTGAACTTTGTACAGAGGTAATAAAGTGCAAATTGACTCTTGGACGTTAGGAACATACCTACACTGCTTAAAAAACAGTGAGTGCTTGCAATTCAATATGAACTTTATACAATAGCAATAAAGCTCGTTTTAGTTAGAAAACGTTTGTATGGGAAAAAGAAAAGGGCTGTTTTTAGGGTTTTTCAATATTTCTGAGAGATTTTCTTAATATTTTTTTCCGTAAGAACCTTCTCCTAATAATAACAAATACAACAAAAAAAGAATTAGTGAAATCGGTCCAGCCATTCACGCGTGATGCCGGGACCAAGGAAAACGGGTTTCATTTTTATATATTTAGATTTAAATTAAACGAAGTTTAGTAAAGCTTATTTATACAAAACTTAAAAAACAAATGAATTTAACAATTCAACATCATTGCTACCGTTATGCATTTATTGAGCTTACTCCGTTTGTTCTTCGGATAAAAATGAGGATTCTGAGAGTTCCGAGAATAATATATTATTAAGGTAAGTCATACCTGTATAATCTAAGTATGATAGGATATTAAATGAAGCCAATACCTAGCAGCTCAGACACGATAATGTCCGCTTTAGGCGACAGGTTGAGGTGGCGCATGTCCCCCGCCGCCACCGTCACGTCCTGATCGCGCCACATTTCCCGAACCTGTGCGGTCAGCACTACCACAGCGCAGGGGTTCTTTTCTACCGCTATTACCTGCAAAGAAGACAAATACGTTATACTCTATTGAACTGAAAATAATTTAAATCATAATAAAAATACATAGGTACAGTCGAACTTAGAACCTCCGCTTTTATTGAATCGGTAAAAATTTGAACTCCCTCATTAATGAATTCTGTTTTGAGGAAAGGATTATGCTAAGCCGAAAAAGGCTCGTTTTGATATTTCTTGATGTTTTCTGAACCCCTTCTCTCTCTCGAGCCTCACTCACGTGATTAATGGACGGTCCCTAAGGTCATAAGAATCTTCAGCCGCATCATTCTCACCTTAACTTTAGTGTTAGTTAATTCTGCAGCATTTAGCGTAGCCCTGATCAGCGGTCCCCTGCCGGCGCCGAGCACCATCACGGTGATAGGCTGCTTGTTGTTGTTGTCCACATCGCCTTGACCTAATTCCGATTTCAAAACCAAGCTCTCTGCTCCATGTTCCTCGTTTTTTTTATTCTGGAATAAGAGAATTGGTAGGGATCAGCCAAAGCCTCGCAGTAGTGCTATTGAAAAAGTAAATAATTAATGGTATGAAAGTCATTTCATGTTTAAGCGATAAGGTCACAAGTTGTTTGACTACTTTTAAGTGTCGTTATTCTTTTGCTTTTAATTTTCTGAGGTAGTACTGTAAACCCTAAGCGCGAGCCTGAATTGAATCGCGTTGGCTTTTGTCTTCCTTCTTCTTTAGCTGACAGAGCAATACGAAAGACAGGGCGATCTAGTTTGGTCTCGCGCTAAGAGTTCACAGTACGGCCCCTGGTGTGAACAATGGATCGATTATCTATGTCTAATCAGAAATATTTATTGACCTCAAATAACATTGAATATAACCACTCAACATTTCTAATCAGAAATATTTATTGACCTCAAATAACATTGAATATAACCACTCAACATTTAATGCACACCAGACTAAACAGGCTGCGACACAAGGAACAGCTTTCGTGACGCGTATTCAAATTAGGCGAAGCCATACCATATATCGTGTCTCAAATCAACCCTTACGGGTTGATCATACATAATGGCATACTCGCCCAATCAAACAAATCATGGTTCTTCTTTTTATAACCTCGCCATGTATCACCAGAGGGGAGATGAAAAAGTTACTAAATAAATTAATAGTTAAAAAAACTAAAAAACACGCTTTGTTTAGTGTATTGTCATCGGTCCTCGATATCTACAAAGTTTGAAAGAAATCTGACCGTTTCAAGTTAAACTACAGGTGAAGCTAATAAAAGCGTGTTAAAAACATAACATTCACATGATTTTATGGACGACACCTTAGGTACAAGTTCCAACATAATTTTGGAACTTGTACTTGTATGTAACATTTTATACCTCTCTTTTCGTCTTGATGTGGATCAACGCTTGGGAAATCGCTTTCTGATACCTGTCATACTTAACAGGGTCTTTTTCAAATACATTGTATGTGTGTGTGTCTAAGTTATCGGCCAGAGGTTGCAGCGGCGTTTGTAGGTAGTCTTCCCATCTGAAAAACATCATAAAGTTCTTAACTGTTCGAATTTTCATTTTAATAACATTATAAAAGGAAAATGAAAAGGTATTCTAAGCCGAAAAGAATCATTGTACTCATCAGTATGAACAACTTTTACTATGGGACCAACCCAGATTTCAGGTAAAAAGCAGCTGTTCCATACAATTTGTTGAGTGTTATTGACGTTTTTGTGTGGAACATCTGTTTTTTTTTTTTGTGAATTCCCTGTTGGACCCGTGTTAAAAGTTGTTTGTAATGATGAGTGCTGTGATAATTTTTCGTTCCATACCCCTTCGTTACAACCCTGTATTTTGTTACTTTAGTTATGCAACTGTACCAATGTCATGTCCAACAGAAATATTACATTTGTTTGGGTTGCAATAGGACACAGAACTGCGACATTAACTTTCCTACTTACTGCAGATTCACAAATCTGGCCGGAATAATTATTTTGTGTCCATTGAACTGGCAATACTTATATTAATAACTAGTAACCTGCCCGGCTTTGCATGGGTGTGAAATGTAGTCTATGTAACTTGCTATTAATGTAGCTTTATATTGGTGAAAGAATATTTAAAATCGGTCCAGTATTTTTGAGTTTATTCATGACAAACATACAAATCTTTCATCTTTATAATTTTACTAGCTGCGGCTCGCGGTTTCACCCGCGGTCAAAAGGTTAACATAAGTTTTCCGGAATAATAATTATATCATTAGCGTTAATAAAAAGTATCCTATGTTACTTCTAATACCTCCAAGAAAATGTGTACAAAGTTTCATGATGATTGGTTAAGTAGTTTTCGCGTGAAAGCGTAACAAACAAACTTACATTCACATTTATAATATTAGATAGATAGATAAACTCTTTATTGTTCACACCATAAATTACAAACAAAAGGGATTAGTAGGGATTAGTGTAGATATTTACCCTTTAGCGTAGGTCAGCATGGGATCGTCAACAATATGTGGTCTCCTCATCCACAACCTACGCAGATAATGCAGGTAAAACCTGGTCTCATGTCTCCGGGCGCCGCTGACAATCACCTGCGCCTCACGTTCAACCAGGCTTAGAACTAATTGTTGGTGGGGCCGGGACAACACTGGATATCTAAAAATCAAAGAATGAGTACGGGTTGTAAACAAGAACTTTGTTTTTTTGGAGGATATAGGTCCTATGAGATGACAGGCCAGACAACAAATAAATTTAATTTAATTATGTATTTGAATTACATGATTTCTGCGTCATGACATTTCAACAACTTGTTTACTTTTGTTGTGTCAATAAAGAGTTTTTGCATTGTAATTAACTCAACAGTACCTAAAGTTATTACCTAATTTCATTGATTTAGTAGTAGCTGTTTTTAAGTGATATTAAAAAAATAATTATACAATATATTTGAGGTTCTTTTACCGAAAAAATAGCCTAACTTGTAATCTACATACATACCAATTTGCAAACCTATCATTTTAAAATTGGGCTAGAAACAAACTGAACTCTTACACAAAATGTATTAGTGTGATTTTCAGAAAATGGTAATTCTGCAACAGAGCTATACTAACCCTTTTCGATTATTGTGAAATAATATTGTAGGGACCACAATGGCCTTAACTGGCTCTCCGAGCCATCTTTGGATTACATCCTCAGGTGGAAAGTCAGCTGACAACTCAAGTACAACTCCTACTCTTTTGTCCCACTCCAGACGCTCATGAAAGTTGGACCACCATTGCCAGGTCTCACTCCAAATTTGGTCTTCATCACCCTCTGTGTCAGAGTCACTGTTGCGTAAGGAACGCCGGTTCACCATTGGCACCTGAACCCAAATTATTGATGGATGGTAACTAAAAACAAAATTATTTATTATCTTATACATTTTTGTGCTACGTTGAAGCATCTTGTTTAAGTTTGTAATTAATAGTGAATCACAAAATGCATGGATTACCTGGCATCATAATAAGATAGCAATATTCGGGCCAGATTGTTAGAATTTTTACCATGCAAATGCAACATGATAGCTGGAAGACCCAGGCCCTTACAGTACAATAGCTCTTCATGTAGGCAATCCTCGTGTCTCTGACGAACGACAGGCGAAGCAGAGTCTACGTTCAAATGTGCTGATAGTTTACCCACAATTCTGCTAGTCCAGTCCTGTGGGGACAGAACCATATCGGACCGGGTGAAGCCCCCAACTCTATCGGAATCAGAGCAATTGTGCCTAAACCGTGGATGTATTATTGGCGAAACTATAAACGCAAAACCGTAATCTAAAGCTTCTGTTAAACATGCTTGTAAATCAGGCGTGACACTATATTCTAAACCACAAGATATTTCCTGGTTAGACATAGTGGTGGCATATGTTTATCAGAAGAAACAAAAGTAATTTTAAAACAGAATTAATCAAAACCGTGAATTTTATTTCACACCGCGCGGCGATCCGAAAACACGCACCATGTTTTCCGGCACGGTTGCCAGCTAAAATTTCTAATTTTGTTCCATATTGAATAATTTATTCCTCAAAATTACTATTTAGAAGAAAAAATCCCCTATTTCGTTTTAAACGAAGATAGTTAATGTCTATACCTAATTACATCGTAAAGGCGGAATCAAAAAGCTGTGATTCTTTGTGCAAGGGCTGAATCAGTGCCGGTCCTATTAACATTTTTAACTGGTGCGAGGACTAAAAATGGCGCCCCTCTAAATAAAAAATATGTTGAGCAGTTGCTTTATTTTCCACCAGAAAAAGCAGTGGCTTCAGATTATTCTGCTGTCAAAAGTTCATTTAACCAGTTTGTGCGAATACTTATTAGGTGAAGTGGTGGACAGCTGAAAAACAATTTCAATGATTGTCAACTTTTTAACCGACTTCAAAAAAGGAGGAGGTTTTCAATTCGACTGTATGTTTTTTTTATGTTTCTTACCTCATAACTTTTGACTGCTCCCACTTAAAAAATAAATTATTTTACAAAATAAAAAAAAAACAAAAACCGTCTTCAAGACAACAAACTAAAAAGTAGAAAATTATTAATTTTATTATTATAGTCAGGCCATTTTAATAGGTCACATTTGACATTTGTCAGTTTTATTTTCATAGTGAGGTGACCTGCTTAAAAACATCGATTAAAGTGAATGAATCAATACGGACTTGAAACATATGTGAATTTTAAAAATCATTAGGCGAATCCCTGTCCCATTATTATTTTATTAGTCAGTAAGATCAGTCCAAAAAAAGCCGGGTCAGTAAATTGTACCTAACATCAATGATTTTTCTATTTAGTTATGTTTTGTATTTTTATAGTTTGTTGAAAGAATAATAAATATTTATGTTTTATTATAATCACAACGTGGATATTAATTTATGGTGAAATTTCTTCACAAGCAATCATTGCATTCGATTCAACTTATCAGCTTTCGATTTTTACAGTATCATCCTTAGTGTTTAAAAAGAAAAAGGGTTAACTGACGCAACATTGTAACAACGTTCAGTTCTTTACGAGATCGTAGATTATCTCGTAGATCAGTAATTGTATATTATGATTAAAATGGTTTATAAAAAAAAAATCATAAAAAACTCGTATCGGTCATTATTACAATAAATATGTAATCGTAATTGAAAAAAGTTAAGCAATTGTGCAGTTCTAACAAAACGAAAAAATATATTATTTTATGCCCGCCGTTACAAGGTTACGTTGTTGAATTTTGATGAATTGTCAAATGTGACCTATTAAAATGGCCTGACTATAGTTTAAAGCAAAGAAGAGCATTTAAGGACAACTAAAGATAATATTTAATAGAATCAGTTACTTTTGAAGTCGGTGCCAGCCAGGGACAGTTTTGCTGATTTTACTTTGACTGGCTTATGGCACCGACTCCAAAATTAAAACTGATTATTTTATATCTTTAGTTATCCTTCAATGCTCTTTGCTTTAAACTAATAAAAAAAATATTTTCTACTTTTAAGTTTAAGTTTGTAGCCTTGAAGTCGGTTTTTGTTCTTTTTTTTGGAAAAAATAATTTATCTGTACTAAATTTTGACTGTTTTGACTGTTTTTTTAACCTCGATATACGCGAATTTCAGTTAACGCGATTTTTTCCGGAACGTATCCCTCGCGTAAGGCAGTGGTCCGACCGCCGACAATGAACAAGAAACGAGTAGAACTAGAAACTATAAACAAGTTGGCGATCAGCGGGAAGCGAGTGTGTAGTTTCGATAGTTTTGTCGCTGGGCTATAAGCGACTGTGCAAGTGCGACGAGCGATTACTCGCGCCACTCGCCCGCGGTCGCTCAGTCTGTACCTACTGTAAACAAAAGATCACTGTAAAGAAATGATCAAGCGAGCGAGCATCGCTGAACGAGTATCGCTGAGCGAGTTTATTTTTGAAAGCTCGTCGCTCAGCGACAAAACTAGTAAAGCTAGTCGTCGCCGGCGGTGTGAACAGTCAGAAAGCACCTTTTAATATAATAATATTATGCATCTCTTTCGTTTACACTGAATGTACATTTATTGTACTTGAGAGAGAAAATCGCCGATAGTTAGTCCATTTCTCGCCGGCGGTCGGACCACTGCGCTGGGTATTACTGTAATCTAAGTACGTACTATTAGCCGTTAACCACACTGTATACAAATAAATACACTCGCGCGCGTTTGAATTGACAATTCAATAGACAATGCCTGCCTAGTGAGGAAGTGAGGGACGAAAGTTCACCCTGCGGCCCGTTCCCCCGCAATTTTGTTCCTGCGTACGCGACTCGCGCGCTCGGTCGAGCATTTTTTGTTTCACGTTTTGGTTCATTTTGGCGCCCCCCCTTGAAGGCGCCCGGTGCGGTCGCACCGCTCGCACCGCCCTAGGACCGGCCCTGGGCTGAATCATAATATTTTCAAAAGAAGCTTCACTTAATGATATTGAGGTTCATTCAAATATACGTAATAAAAAAGATGTAGCCATAATCGTAGCTCAAATAAAAGCCTGATTGGCTTGTGACCGAGGCAGAGGGCATAACAATAGAGAGATTAAAAAAATTCGACGATGGAAAAATAAGCCTCTAAAGCTGGGTTCCTCAACCTTTTTTGCGTTAGCCTCTCTGATTAGATACGTTCTACAGGGTTATTCATAAAGGGTATGCTAAGCCGAAAAGGGCTCATAGTACTCATCATTATGAACAACTTTTACAGTGGGAATGGGATCAACCCGAAATTCGCGAAAAAAACACTCGACAAAATATGTATGGAACAGCTAATTTTTTTTCGCGAATTCAGGTTGGTCACATAGTAAAAGTTGTTCATAATGATGAGTACTATAAGCCCTTTTCGGCTTAGCATACCCTTTATGCAGTGGCGGCCTTAGGGGGGTGCGAACTGTGCAATCGCACAGGGCCTCGCGCAACAACCCAAGCTAATATTTAAATATATTTGTTAAAAATGTATCTAGTCTGAATTAAAACTTTTAACTTTAATTCTTATTTATTAAGAAAATAAAGTTAGTTTCATTCATTCATACAAAACATAATTGAAAATTTCATTATGTATGTAGTAGGTACTTGAATATCGCGCCTTGAAACACTTCTCGCATCGCTGAGAAATCGCTAGTGTGAATGGAATGAAATGAAATGGGGTGAAAATCTTTCATTGTAAAATATTTGAAAACTCAAATTTTATTTTATAAAAAAAATTGTATAACTAGCATTTCTCGTCTAACACGACAAATACCTAAACCAAACCACCAGACCTACTTTCGCATCACATACTTTCCACGAAAGACAAAGGGCCTCGCAAAGACCTGCTGCTGCCAGGGGCCTCGCAATGGGTAAGGCCGCCGTTGCCTTTATGAATAACCCTGTTTAAATGATTACGTTCATGCCGCTTAATGTTTCCATGTCTTTTTATCTCAAATTGACGTCCAGTTTGATATTTTTGGTTAAAAAAATATACTTATTCCATTTTAAGAACACCTTTTGATTCCAGAGGTTTACATGTATAAACGCAATTTTGTATTACTGAATGTTTTGAAATAACTTTAGACTTGCCCACAACATTGCAGTCTGCTGCTGGCTCAAATAAATTTTGGTTTTCTTTCTATTCGGAGACTGATGGATGGAAGTGATGAATACAGAGCCTCTCACAAGGCACGCCACTCAGCCAACCCTATCCTGGGCTATTTTCTTCCAGACTCACCAGTCTTTTGTGTACTAATACCAAGTTTGGCATTAGCAAAAACTATACATAGATGACTGTATAGAAAGTACAGTAAGTTTAGAAAACTTTACGTGTCACTTATCTATACTAATATTATAAAGAGGAAAGATTTGTATTTTTGGATGTTTGTGTGGAATAAACTCAAAAACTACTGGACCGATTTCAAAAATTCTTTCACCATTCGAATGCTACATTATCCCAAAGTGACATAGGCTATATTTATTACCTGAAAAAATTAGGGATCCTTACTAAAACTTCAATAGTGTCCACCCGTGCGAAGCCGGGACGAGCCGCTAGTTTATAATAAAACACAATTTTATTAAGGTAATAATATTAATTTAATTTACATTGTTACTTTACAACACCATTTCCATTGAACAGTGGACCTTTACATTACTGATGCTCATGTCAATTAAATATTTATTTATATTGTTTGTCTTTATGTATTAAAGTTTGTTAGTGGATAGTTGTATACGAAAAGTTAATAGTACAATATAGCAAGGTTACAAAACAAAATACTCATATCATTAGTCACATCTTCAGCTCGCATTTTACCGTAAACATAGCATAAAAACAGAAAACACCTGAGCTAATAGATCCTAAGCTGAAAAATATGTAGCATTACAAAACAAAAATCATTCAACATCAGATCCGCTGCATTCATCCAAAACAATGCCTTTGGAAATGAGAGCTAGGATATCATGGTCACTTAGTTCGTCAAAATCACTTTGTTTCTTTTTGGGAGATACTTTAGCTTTTGTAGCTACTTTTGGTTTTGCTGCAGGTTGTGCAGGTTTTGTCTTTGAAGTGGCAACTTTCGTTGCAATATTTGGCTTATTTGGTGTTGCTGGCTTAGATGGCGTTACAGCTACTTGTTTTGTTGGCGGTACTTTAGATGCCGGCTGCGCTGTGACGTTGGTAGGAGTAGCTACTTTAGTTACTATTTTAGCGGAATTTTGAATGTTCTGTGGTGCCTTGGCGGGCGTTACTTTGGCGGCATTTTGTGGCGTAGTAACTTTGGCAGGTGTAGTTACTTTAGGAGCAGAGTTTTGCGGCGTTATGACTTTGACAGGTGTTACTTTTTGAGCCGGAAACTGATCAACTTTAGAAGCTACTTTTGGAGCAGCATTTTGATTTGTTGTGTTAGTTGACGTGTTTTTAGTAGAAGGCCTAGGTTTTAGTTGAACCTGAGTTTGTTTAGGTGTTGAATTTTGAGTCGGTTTTGCAATAGCAGGTTTAACCGGAGTTACTTTTGTAGCAGCATTTTGGGTTTCGTTACTGGCTGTTTTAGCAACTGCTGCTTTTACTGCAGGTTTATTTTCTACCTCAGCTGTAGTAACCTTTGAGGTGGTTTTAGCTGATTCCATTTGATTTTCTTGAATTTTAGATGTAGTTGCTTTTGGCGCAAGATTAGCTGCTTGATTTGGCTTCGTATTGGTCGTTTGATTTGATTTTGTAGGTGTTACTTTAGAAGGAACATTTTGCTGACTTGAAGTATTCTGTTGTTCAGTAGTCTTTTCAGTGAGTTCAATGTCCTGAGAAACAGCTGCCTCTAGATCCATTTTACTGGCAACATCGTTGTTTTTACCGGCTTCCTTGCTGTTGTAGCATGTTCTAAGGTTTGATGGACACGTGGTAAATTGGTAGCACGGCGTTACAGTTACGCGGATCTTACCTGAAATAAGTAAAGCTAAAATTAATTTCGTATTTCCACACAAATAATATTAACGGACAGGCATATATTCTGGGGCTTTTGAATTGTTAAGGACCAATAAAACTAACATAAACAGATTTTGCCTGACGCAACACTCCACAATTGGGATCATTTGCCGTCCGCACTTGAGTGTCCCGTAATATACCGCACCATTGTCTTCTCTAGGCTAGCTTGCATTGGAGGTCCCCAAAAATTTACCACGCAGGAGCCAAAAGTCCCTTTTAATCGACTTGTGCGGCTCTAGGAAAGGTGACTGTTTCTTTTTTACTGTCATACTGATGTTTTAGAAGTAAGAAGTTAATGTGTATAGGGTTTGTTTGTTGGACAGTCATCGTTTTTCGTGCAGCGTCATTTCATATCCCGACATGATTTGTGCATAGACATATTATTATATTATGTAGTTGGCATAGTATATTTTCACAAGCTTTAATTTATATTGCCCTGTTTGTTTTTTGTTTTTTGAGTCAAATCTTGCAACTGAATTTTGAACCACTTCCCGATGTCCGATTGAGCTGAAATTTGGTATACCTGTGAAACTAAGATGACAATGCAATAAAAGCTTGTCTAAAACAACTCCTTTATTTCGTAAAATAGTAATTATGGTTTGTCCACGCGGGACGCCTAATCATCATCATCATATGCAACCTTTAATCCTCCCACCGCTGGGATACAGGTCTACCCTCGAAGGGTGATTAGGCCGTATTCCACCACGCTGGCCAAGTGCGGGTTGGTGGAATTCACATACACCATTGAATTTCTTCACTGGACGTATGCATGTTCCTCACGATGTTTTAACTACCGAAAAGCCAGTGGTATGTAAATTCGGGATGCTAGTCTGGAATTATAACTTACCGCACTTCAAGTTTTTATCGGTGCACAAGTCGTCAAAGTCGCGGAAGGTACGCATTTTAGCCGCGAAGGTTCCGCCGCGCTCGCCGACACGCTTGAAAGCTGATATGTTGTATTTCTTCAGGAAGGCTATGAGCTCAGCGCGCATCGGCTTACCGGAGAATACCATCTGGAACAGCAGTATAACGTCAAACATTTGTTCAAAACGAGAATACAAAACACAAGCCAATCTACACTAATATTATAAAGAGAAAAGATTTGTATTTTTGGATCTTTCTATGTTTGTAACGAATAAATTCAAAAACTACAGAACCAATTTTAAAAATTCTTTCACCATTAGAATGCTACATTATCCCTGAGTAACATAGGTTACATTTCGTACCCATGCAAAGCCGGGGCAGGTCGCTTGTAACTCATAAAGTGTGCCTTCTGTTTTATTTTGTTAGTCTACTACTCTCATATTTACAAGGGTATTGTTAAGTGTCGCCTTGATAGGTTTACAGTTTTTATGAAGTTAGTGACTTAATTATTTACCTTCACATAGAGTGGGTTGTGAACGTTTAGCAAACGCTTGGTGATATTCAGCCCGAGAGTCTGCAAATACAAAACAAAATTGTCTATTACTTTTTAAGAATCACGGGGTTATAAATAAATATAGAATAACTTGATATAAATAAGCGTGAGCATTCATTATAATGAATATTCCTATCCCTTTTTTTCTTTTTGGTCACCTGATGTGGTTAAAACTGTAGTCGAAGTATCAGACTCAATAAAACGGGAGTAAACCAGTATATTAATAAAGTTATTACAAAATGTGTCAAAAACGTCAGTTTCCATAGTAAATTGTATACAAAATAATTCTGTAAAACCTTTTTATTTTATTATAACTAACACGGGAATACTCACGTAAAATTAAGCCGTTTAAATAAATAAATAAATAATAAATAACGTTTCACACTCATAGCTCCCCACTAGGATAAATTCCTGTGTCGAGGATGCCATGGAACATACACAAAGACAAGGACAACTAACACCCAGACCCAGAACAGATATTTAAATTCATCGGTTTCTTCTAGGCAAGCATGCTCCATCGTAGACCGTATCGTTGCTTCCCATCAGGCGAGATGACGGTCAAATGCAAGCACTCAATAAAAAAAAATAAAAAAAAAACATTCAAACATCTGCCCGACCGGGAATCGAACCCGGGACCTCTGGCTTATAAGGCGGATATTATTACCGCTGAGCCAAACAGGCCGTCAAGACGTTTAGTAACACTAGTTCCCGCTTCTTGTTAATATTCCTGTGTTAATTATAACAAAGTGACATAACCACGTTAGTTTAAATGGTAATTCTGTAAAATTGCTTACGTTTCGCAATGCTTCTCCGGCCTTATTCTTGAACCGGTTTGCTACTACTTTTTCCGCAGCATCTTGCGGGTTAGTAGGCTGTAGCTCATAAACCTGTAACGTTCATATTGTACAAGTTATTCAATATATCAAAGCACATGGAAGTGACCAGTATAGTTCTGACTACGATGTTTTGACTTAGTGCATAGTATGTTTGGTGGATACAAAATGAACTACATGTCAAAGTTGCGTAAGAAGCTCTCATGAGGCAGGCTGTCCGAAAGCTACAGCTGAATTGATAATCCCGAAGACTATTCTCCAGACTATACTGATCATCAGCACAAAAGCCACTGCTCACCAAAAACTGATCGTCATACCAGCCACCCACCAATACACAGGACATTGGCATAATTGTGACTACACCGCAGAAGCCAGAAAGAAAAAGTTGAAAGTTGAATTTCCTGTGCCGGGGATGCCATGGAACACACACAAAGACAAGGACAACTCGTTAGTTGTTATGGGCCTGGGTGTTCTCAGGCCCATAACGGATATTTAAATTCATCATCTGCCCCGCCGGGAATCGAACCCGAGAACTCTTGCTCATAAAGCGGATGTACTACCGCTGAACTTAGCAGGTCGTCAAAAAAGGAGATAGTGAATGGAAAGACTCGATACATTTACCTTCATCATAACGTCCTGTAGCTCCGCTTCGACCATTTTGCTGAGCATCGGATTGAGCTCGTAGTGCCCTTCTAAAGTCGACTCTACCAATGGCGCTTCTGGCTTTTTTTCTTCCGCTTTTCTCGCAGATACTTCTGGAAAATAAACCTGCTATAACCGACCTATTGTGAATTTTGCATAGGTTAAGTAAAACATAAAGCACTATATTATGTACTAGCGGCTCGTCCCGGCTTCGCACGGGTGGACACTATTGAAGTTTTAGTAAGGATCCCTAATTTTTTCAGGTAAGAAATATAGCCTATGTCACTTTGAGATAATGTAGCATTCGAATGGTGAAAGAATTATTGAAATCGGTCCAGTAGTTTTTGAGTTTATTCCACACAAACATCCAAAAATACAAAAATACAAATCTTTCCTCTTTATAATATTAGTATAGTATAGACATGTACATGTAAATTATGACCTTTAAGTCTGTTGCGGCCGTGTACGAGTTTTTAGACAAATGAAGCAACATACGAGTACATTATTACTTTTGCAGCTTATTGTAAAAGTAATACATAGTTCGAAGAAAACAGATTAGGTATGTCACAAGGTGACCCGCTAGGTCCTATGTTCGTCAACCATACTACATCAACTAATAAATACAGGGTTATTCATAAAGGGTATGCTAAGCCGAAAAGGGCTCATAGTACTCATCATTGTGAACAACTTTTATTATGGGACCAACCCGAAATTCGAGAAAAAAAATCAGCTGTTCCATAGAAAAATGTCAATGACACTCGACAAAATGTATGAATAACCCTATATAATAAATACATGTAGGTAGGTATGTTCAGTACCTTTAGTGCTTTTTGCAGCTGCTCCCTCAGGTTTTCTAGGTGTCCTCTTGACTGGTCTTTCAGCTTGAGTTGTTTTTCTTATGTACGCGACGGGTTTTTTGGTTATATCTCGAAAACCGGTCCGCGAATTCGTGGGCCTCTTCACGACACTAACACCACGCTTAAACGAAGCAGTAGCGTGCTTGGGTTTACGTTCTGGGTGAATGTATTGTCTTGTTCTAGGAACGTATTTGGTTCCTGTAACAGAAGGAATATTAGGATATTAAATGACTTTGAAATTCAACAATTTGTGAGTTGAAACACTGAAAAAACAAATCAAGAGCTCACTCTTATTATGTGTTGTCTTGCTCGCACGTTCTCAACATTTCTAATAGATTGAAATATTAGATACGAAAGTTCTGAGCGACTATAATATTATAAACTAAACAATAAAATATCTTTAGAATAACATTACAAATATAAAAAAAAATGTTTTAGGTATTTATTGGAATCCTACTCAGTGATTTTTTTGCAATAAAAAATGTGTAAAAGAGAGTTCAGAGTGCCTAGTGCTAGTTATTTTCACTAATGATGCGTTAACGTAAACTACAATTTATATGGAACTAGTTGTATAGTTGTCATATTATGAACACTAGGTGGCGCGGTTTTTATTCCATACAAATTATATTACGTTAACGCGATCGTTAGTGAAAAAAACTCGGACTAGGCACTCTGGTTGGGAAGGCGGCGTTTATTGTATCTTTATATTCAACTCAATTTTTATAATTAGCACAGCCGAATTGTTATTTTACCCAAGAAAAATTATAAGTAGAATTTTTCCTTCGGAATTCGTTAGAGGGGGTCGGTCACTGGGAGTCTACATTTCGTTTTTCGAATTCCCAGTGGTCTTGCATTTTCCGCCATCTTGATTTTAAGGGTGGTTTTTTGTTTTTTAAATAACTCGTCTATTTTCAATTTTACACGAAAAATGGTTGTAACCAAAGTTGTTTGAAATTGAATTTCCTACAATTTCTGTCCTAATCATTTTTTTCGTAGGATCGATATTTTTTCATTTAACACTCGGAAAAGAGGTGAGGCATGCATCGAAATATTTTATTATTATATTAATATTTTAATATTATTTTTTTTTTACAACTTACATTCCAATTTTGAATGCTCTAATGTCCCTACCACACGACCACTCTGTCGAAACAACAATTTATTTTAAAAAATTGCAAATTTCAATGATAATGCAAGTGATAATGCGCTAATACAATTCCACCCCCTCGACGAAAAAATTGATTAGGACAGAAATTGTAGGAAATTCAATTTCAAACAACTTTGGTTATCACCATTTTTCGTGTAAAATTGAAAATAAACGAGTTATTTAAAAAACCACCCTTAAAATCAAGATGGCGGAAAATGCAAGACCACTGGGAATTCGAAAAACGAAATGTAGACCCCCAGTGACCCCCTCTAACGAATTCCGAAGGAAAAATTCTACTTATAATTTTTCCTGGGTTTGGTTCGTTTTTCGTCCAATTCCACTGTGCTAAATGAGTCAATTCCCAGGGACAGTTTTTGTCACTCAATTTTTTCACGTCACATAAGCTTTGACAGCTGGAAGAGACTCATTGTTGAAATTGAGTTTTCGTCTTCTTTTCTCTCGATACGTACAAAGATAAAAAACACACGCCAATTGAGGTTTCACAAATAAAGTATTTCAAGTTTACCAACAAATATATCTAGCATTTGAGAAATGCTGACAATTTTTTTTTAATAAAAATAAGTGGCAAACAAGCAACGGGCCTCCTGATGGTAAGTGGTCACGGCCGCCTATGGACACTTCCAATACCCGAGGCATCTTCAGTGCGTTGCCTACCTCTGAGGACTCTATTAACTCTTCGTTTGAAGCGGCCAAGGTTGTCGGACAAATTAATTAAAACCTATTTTAGTCACAATACCTAATTTAGCTCTCAACACTTGCATTCCAAAATAGGCTCCTAAATAGTTGCCATGATTGTACTCTTTATTTGGTGATGATATTGTACAGCGTTGACCCGATATCTTTCGACGTGCACTTGTTCAAGGTACAAGTACATTTATACATGTATCTGATTAATAACTCCTGAAAACTAAATATGTACTAGGTATGCCTTACACTTTACAACTACTAACTCAATGAAATATTTGAGTGATCCACGGGAACCGACGACCAAAATTTGCTAAAAAAACTACCAAAACATTACCAGAGCACCCAACGCAGAAGCAAACGCAGATTTTACAGCCACATACACTACCTTAGGTTTGCGAAGAAGTGTAGCCTGAAATCATTTTAAAATATTGATTGAAATATGAATTAAATTGTTACTTTATGAATCAGGAATGGCGACTTCACCTGGAAGTCTGATGCGATAAGGCTAAACCGAAAATATAAATCAATAGAACTCACGTATTCCTTTACCTTTGAATTAAGCCGGAAACTTTATCGTCAACGTGAGCTCGCCTTACAAACATGGTAATGAATAATTCTGAAAGACTGATTTGCTTTACTTTACGTACCTACCTTATTCTCCTCTTCCTTGAACAATCCGCAGAATCTCAGCATAAGTAACTTCATAAGAAAATACCTTTCTGCAGAAACTTCCCGAGTTGTCTTCGAAGCAATATCAATGTACAAAACTGAAAAATATGAAAATCGTTCGTTAGCTTTACGAACCTGCGTCGGGCCGTTGGAAATCTCTTCGGCATTTCTCGAATCTTCACCAGCAAAACGAGTAGAATGGGCAACGATGAGACCAATCTCCAAACGTCACTCCTCCCGCGACTTCTGCAATTACAACTGAAACTCTCCAAAACATAAATGCAGAAGAAAATAATAAATTGTCGGAATTAATCTGTTGTCAAAGCGCTCAGTTAATCTGAAATGAGACAATGATTCAATTCTCGTTCAAAATACTTAACTGCATACAATATTTTTAACAGATTTACAAATGTCGCATTTAAATAATCGGCACTTACCTTTTGTCTTTAGTTTAGTAATCAAAAAAAACTAATCATATTATATTACACGAAATATTTATTGACATCCTCAATCAATGAACCGTAGTACAGAAGAATAGAACAGAAAAACTTAGATGTACGAATAACACCGAATAACCTATGGTGAATTAGACTACAAGTATAATTTTAATTACAAGCAAGATGATCATAATTATAATGTTGAATTCTCGTAAATCTACTTGTATAATATAAGTCATAAACCTTAATCAATGTAAACGACATCGTCTTTATCTGACTCATCAGACTCCAAATCCATGTTGGCCACATCGTAACTGTCCACTTGTTCCATCTTTAATTTTTTAATTAATTCTTCGAATTTCGAGAAAGAATATTCAGAATGGAAATCGACAACCTGAATGCCGTACTCTCCGACATAATCTAGTTTATATTTCATTTTTGAGATCGTCTCAATGGATTCTAGATCCATTTCGATCTCGAGTTGAGCTTTCTTGCGCTCGGACTTGAGTTCCACTGGTTTCCACAGGTTGAAGTGTATGCCTCTGACGCCTTGGTTACTCTGCTTGAGTCGCTCGAATGCGAGCGTCATTGAGGTGTGATACTCGTGTGGTATTACGGCAAACATCTTTAAATATTTTATGTTATCGTTGTCGTCGCCGAGCACTATGATGGGGGTGCGAGCCATTTTACCGAGAGATCGACTCAAGAGCCAATTTTTAGATTCCGTGTTTTCTGGCACAACGCCAATAAAATTCGGAGGGAGAAAACCGAATTTAGTGAAATCGGTCTTGCTAGCGCCGTTCAGTTGAAGGTATTTGACTAGGTGGTAGACGATAATCTCCTTAATCTTGCGCGCCTGTTCAACGGTCAGCTTTTTCCGACCGCTAAGGCCTATTTTGATTATACCCGGCTCAGAGTTGGCGTTCAAAGTGGGCATCAGGGAGTTGTGCACAGCCGACATCAGTTGTGTAGGGTCAGTTATGGAAGGTTCTTTAAGTCCAGCGTCGAAAGTGTCTTTATCGACAGCCACTGCTTTTAGGAAAACGTTGACCTTTTGAAGTTCGTAGCTGAGCATCATTTTGTTTTTTTCGAGAGCGCGCGCGGACGATGGCGGCATGTCTACGTAAAGTCTGGTCCCTTTATCAGTGACGATTTTCTTGACGAACTTCCACTTACCTACGTTTACGCCTTCAAGCGCTTTATTCTGCAACTTCAACTTTTCTAGTGGCTCGACAGCTCGGCTGCGCGAGTGCCCCGGGAGCCAAATAGCAGCTCTTTCATACCAGAGCTGCTCTTTGGTATAAACGAGGACGTTGAAATACTTAAACTCAGAAAAATCCAAACCCAAAACCCAATCTTTCGAATTTTCATCCTTGGTGAAAAGCTCGTAACGATACGTGCTCTGTAGTAGCCCTTTAATAGTAATATCGGGCGCCCAGCCGTTAGAGGTCTCCGTCACTTTCACTATTTCGTTGAAAAGGAAGTTCTTGAGGTATTCTGCTTGTATCGAAGTGAAAGGTTCGAAATCGTCCTGACAGAGGTAGAGGTTATAGCCCTCGTTGGATAATACGGCGGGATTGTATCCCTGATCAGTAAACAGTTGTTGGTTGTTGAACTGCTGCTGCATCACTGCTGCTGAGTCGATGAACTGTTGCTGGATCGAATTGTTCCCGTACTGTAGCTGCTGTTGTTGATTGAAAACGTGTGATGTTGGTTGAAAATTTTCACCCGGCGTCGGGAGATATACTCCGGGTGGTGGTACCATGCCCGGAGGCGCTATATTCATAGCGGGATTCACGTTCAGACCGCTCAATGACATGGTCATCACTTTTGGCGGAGCCAGACCAATGTTCCAATCTGGAACTAAATTGAAACGATTAATACGCGCTACAAAGACAAAAGTCGTACAAAACATTTTGACGGTACTTACTGACTGAATCGGACAGTTTTGGGCGGGTTTGTTGGTCTTCTGGAAAACATTAGAAGAAGACGCTTATTGGTTGCTACGTTCTAAATTGAAATGATGTGAAATATTGGATCTGTTTTAGTGACAAGGAAGTTCTAACCTTCTCTAGGGTTGCGCGGCGGAGTCCGGCGTGGAGCCTTCGCAGCCGTTTCCGACGAATCTGCAAGAATACCGCAATATTAAATATAAATAACACTTGTTTAGCTATGCTTGAGCCTAAATAGTTTGATGGATTATGACCATCATTCGAAGTTCTTTAGTTGTTTGTCACTGAAGCGTTTTAGTTAGACACTACATTATTGGAATTAAAATAAAAGTTTGGCAAGGCAAATCTTTATCATGTTTTCTAGATTGTGTCATGATATCAAATGGAAAACATCAAAACTCATTAGCAGAAATTAGTATTAGAAAACACTGCAATGTGTCATTCGCAAAGGAAATTGAAAGACTGATGAGTCTAACTGATGAAATTAGCGACAAAATGCTTACCTCCCGTAGCCTTTCGCTTCAAATTCCTGTAATGGGAAGGCAGCGTCGCCACGACTTCCTGCACGAGTTTTTCTTCTTCTTTGGGCGGATACTTCGCTTGGTACTTGATCACCAGCTCGATGAACGATACGTCCTTGTGGGCAAACATGTTCAGGAATATATTCGACAACGCTACTCTTAACTCTTCCGTTACTCGGTACTTCTGGTCGCCTCCCAACTCGTACTTGTTAATGATTCTGTTGGTCATCTCGTCGACGGCTTTGTCCCGCTTCGCCTTAACGCTGGGTGAGAGGACTATTCGCTTGCGGTCTTTGGTAGTCCACTCGCGTTCGAGCGATTCGCTGATTTCCGGCGACTCTGGTCGATAGTGCTCGTCGTCTTTAGGTCGATCGTGTTCTTCGCGTCGCCGTTCGCCGGATTTCTGTCGCTCTTCAGTCTTCTTTCTAAATTCAACCGCTCGCTTATATATGTCCTGGAAGTCTTTCTCGATCTCGCCGAAGGCTGCCTTTTCCTCGCGCCGCGGGGGCGGAGATTGTCTTCTGAAGTCGGAGTGGTCGTCGGCTCTGTGATAGTCGCGATCAGTAGGTCTGTCGATCGGCTTTCGATCGCTCTCGCGGTAGTCGCGTCTGTCGAAGTCACGGCGCTGCGGCGCGTGAGTGTCTTGTCTTGTAAACTTGTCTTCTAAATCTGTTCGCACGCGAATTTTCTCCTGGAACGAACGTTGTTCGTCGAGCCGTTCCCACAAGTTGTGTTTGGCATCGGCAGGGTCGAAACGAGGCGGTTTCCGTGACTTCGGTTCAGGGTCTTGTCCGGGCCAGGCGGGCGGCGGCGGCGGGTCTCTAATCTCGGGGCTGCGTTTTTCTAGCGCCCACGAACGACGTGGCGAGCGGGACGATGGTGAGCGCCGGTACCGATCTTTGAGCGGCGACCGATCGCGCCTCGGAGACCGTCCCGGGGATTTCTCTACTGGCTTCTCGATGCGTCTCACCATTTCGCGTCTGTCGTCTTCCTTCGCGCTTGTAGCAAAAGGTATTTTCTCGCTCAGCCAAGACGGCTGGCGCGGTTCTTGGCGCCCTCCCATCAGATACTGTGCGGTATCGCGGTAACCACCTGTGTACGTTTGGTTCGGTGCCTGTAAATTGAAATTATGATTGCAAATACGACAGATGAAATATAGTGAAAAAACATGCGATACGGGCTAACCAGTCAGGATCATAATTATAAAGATATCCGTGTGGTTTGCTATATTTTTGTTCGTTTCTTGATGATGTTGAATAGTGGTTGTCGAAAAATAATTCGTCTCGTTTGGAAATGCGTTTCCGTTATCTGTTGAATGTTTTCAGGAGACATCCTGGATTACTGTTTCAATCTCAACGACTACTTTATGCAGTGCTCGTACTACTGCTATTTCATAAATGTCCAGATACAATTTGATACACCGTGTTGCATGGATCAAAGAGCTTCTGTTTGTTGAAGCAATCCTATTTTGAAGATGAATAAAATGATCACCTCGGTAAATACTATTTTAGAAAAATGGTCCCAAATTTGGATGCAGAGAATCGGCCTCTTGTCATTTAGAACACGGTATGATACTGTAGTTTCAGAATAGAATAGAATAGAATAGTTTTCTTGGCTATCGATTTCAGTGTCATGTCGACGTTTTATTTAAGGCATTTTTCAGCAATTCTTTTGGAATAAGCAGTTTCATTTTAACATTTGGGGTCTAGTAGACACATATTGGGTAGTTCAAAGTTAAACTGCTTTCATTTCTTCGTTCTTTATCGGTATGATAATTTGATTGCAACCCAGTGCATTCTCACAGCTATTCGAATACAGCCAAAGGCCTATGACTTTTTCTGAGTTGGTGGTCTTCGGATTCTTTCCAGTTCCTCACAAAAGAGTGTAATCGCCACCACATCTGAGATTTCCGATAGTTATCTGCGTTTTGTACAGCAATTTGAGATTTCAGATATCCATTAAAAGAAAAAAAGACAAGAATTTATCGGCAAGTTTTGTCCAAGGATTGGCCAGTAAAGCGATAAGTCACATCAGACTGGCGTAACATATTATTAACGGATTCAAATTAAGAATCACGATAATCAATATTTATAACATTTGATAAAAGATGTTAATTTATGCCTTCGTGGAAAAAATATTTGGTCTTCATCCGTATGTTCAATCTGTTCCTTGAGCAGTTTTTTCCAATGCTGAGGGCCTTGATTGAACTTTTCCTCACTTCGCCATTAATTTTCGGGTTTTTAACGACATTCCAATGAGTTATTTACCAATGCAAATACTTCGGCTGATTAGCTGAGGTGCACAGAAGTTCCTAGATAAATCTGGTTGGACCGTTCACAACCGCGGTTCGTGCGATCATGCGGTCTAAATTCCGTTCATACAAAATTCTTTGCTTTTAGATCAGTTTCTTTTACGAGGGAATTCTTCCTTGAAAATATCTTGTCATGTCTGCAAAAAGTGTAATTCAGCTCTGTTGGCCTAAGGGCGATATGCCCTACGTTTTTGTCCCGCTTGAGGCGTATAGTCCACTCTCTCCGTCGGTGTTTACGCGACCCAATCTAGCTCCTTGAAATAGAGCGAGTGGCACGATAGCGTAGATAATATATAAACAATTTGTGGAGTGTAGTCTCCATCTTCTCCCAGTAGAAGACTTTTAGTAAACCGTGAACATATTTTTCTTCTTCAGTCGTTCGAGGATCGTGGTTACCGGAGCCCCTTAGCCAAGTAATCTGTCTCCATCTATTCCGATCCGATGTTGCCCTCACCGCCTGGTAGAATTTAAAATAGGAGGCAGCTTCTTTCACTTGGTTAGACCATCACGTTGGCGACCGGCCTCGTGCTGTCTTGCCTTAACATATTACGGAATTGCAATCTCAACTTTATCAGCTATTTCTAGGCTATCTTCTCCATGATTATAACATCATCTTTCAGGTAGTATTTTCTAGGACATATTTTCTTTAAGTTGTTCTCGGATACTTATTTGTTTCCCCAAAACTGCGACCGGACGTGCACAGCTAGCTTATTTTCTTTGTACAAATCAACAGCAAAGAACAGAATCAAAGTTATGATTTGGTCAAATTATCTTGCCTTTTAAGCAGCGTTGCATTGCAGACTCATGTTTAAAAAGTCTCTTTATATGAAACAAATTTAATCGATTTAATCGAGTTCAAGTTATTGCATGTGTCTATTTAAAATAAACTTTTAACATTGACCTTTACCTGTCAATCACTTTCGTATTTCAGGTGAAACTTTGTAATCTGGTTTACTAATTGCCAATGACATTCTTTAGCCAACAATATTCTAAATGTTTCTTCTAACCATTATTCCTGCAGTGATCTCTCGGTTCGGGTGTATCATGGTTTCCCCCGCGCCGCGAGTGTCACCTGAGTCTTCTCAATTCCTAGTCGCAATCGGAATATTCGAAGTAACTCTAGGCTGCTGGTAGTTCCACTAGTGGCATAGTTGGAGATGACGACAGGTACTCGAAAGTCGCATGTTGCAAGTCAATTCTTAAATCTTTCTAAGAACATCAGTCGAGTGGGTGTTTAAAGACTCGATCTTCTTTTATCTAACAAGTAAATGACTTTTAGGTCGCTTACTACTTCGCTCGCTACTTCGGGTCACTTTGAAATCCAAGCTGCAGTTTATTACATTTTCTAAAAGAAACTCGCGGTCAGGAAGAACCGGCGGCTGCGTCTGCTTGTTAGAAGTCCCGGGTTCGATTCCCGGCCGGGCAGATGTTTGAACGATGAATTTAAATATCTGCTCTGGGTCCGGGTGTTGTCCTTGTCTTTGTGTGTGTTTCATGGCATCCCCGACACAGGTTATCCTAGTGGGGAGCTACGAGTGTGAAATGAGTGTGAGTGGTATTTTTCACTATATTTAATATACTTTGATACATATACAATTAAACTATTCACTTTTCTAACAATAGGTCTTTCGTATTGATTCCTCCGCTCAAAATTAATGTCACCTCACACTAGCTTTGTCTTCGGTAAAATTGTCATGTTTACAGAGTTATTTTTACTACAATCACTTACCACCTGGGTAGGTTCGTAAGCGGGACGAACCGCCTTCAGTCCTTTACCGGCGTCCATGAACTTATCGGACGGCTTATCGCCATGCCGACTAGGTGAATACCTGCTGAGAAACCAATAAAATAAATATCTCTTTACACTTAGGGGACAAATGTCACGTAATGTATTGTACATTACGTAACATTTGACATACAATGGGGGGGGGGGATGTCGGCTAAGTGTGAAATTGTGTGACAAGGGGGTGGGAGGAGTTCTAAGTTTTGTGACGTTAAAAATCTAAAATATCTAAGCAGAATTTAAAAATTGTGACGTCACACTAGCGGGCGGAAGTCTCACAAATGTGACCAGCTGAGCCGGGAAGTGAACCCAGGACCTCATGCTCATAACGCAGGGCCGCTTACTAATATTTAATTCCAGTAAAACATTATAGAAAGGGGAATAGATAGGACTCGTCAACGGGCTCTAATCTCTATGGGTGTGTATACGCGCTGATTAGTTAGCTCAAGTCAGGACAGTGGTACACGTCAGACACAATCAGTCAGTCCTAATCATTTTTGACAAATGCCACACTAAAATCAGTAAAAACGTTTTTAAATTTTTGCTATGATAATTGAATTGCTTTAGCATGTCATTAACGGGCTGAGTATTTTTTGCTAAAGCGTCAATTGAGTAATACCCTACCCGAAATTATTATATATTGTTGCATTCTTGACTGGTTTGCTTCTATTCTTTGATATCATTATTTACCTAGATCGAGGCGGCGACACGAGTCGTCTAGTCGGCGAAAACCGACGCGGGGAGTCGCGCCGACTCAGCCTTTTGTCACCTGGGGAACATTATACAATGGTATTTCAACTCCAATTCTGGTAAATAAATTATCACACTAGAGACTTCGAAGAATAACAGGTACTATATTTTCTCTGACCAAATGTTTTACAAAACCAGCAAATGTTTCGGAACAAAACTCGTATGAGTCATAGACAATGCGCGTGCAAAACAGATGTTGGAGCGGTTAAACATGGCGACATATTATAGCGCTTTTGTCGAGATATAGTTTTATCCCAAATACGATGAAGTGGTGATGTAATTAAAATTATGTTTCAGAGACCACCGTTTGTCGATAGGCGCAGCATACACTCGTTATTAGGAAAAAATGATTACCTTCTAGGCTATAACTATAATGCATCATACTTGGAGAGATCCGGCGGGCGTCATCTCTTCTTCCCGGAGATATTTTTCTCCCGGGCGAAACTCCCCTTCCAGGGGAAATCCTTCTCCCAGGCGATGTTCTTCTTCCGGGCGAAAATCTTCTACCGGGTGACATTCTTCTCCCTGGCGACATCCGTCTGTTTGTTGGTGACATTCTTCTGTCGGATGAAATCCTTCTCCCAAGCGAAACTCTCCTCCCAGATGGTGAAATTCTCCTTCCAGATGGTGAAAATTTCCTCCCAGATGGTGAAATTCTTCTTCCAGATGGTGAAAATCTCCTCCCAGATGGTGAAATTCTCCTCCCAGGAGGTGAAATTCTTCTGCCAGATGGTGAAAAGTCCCTTGCAGGAGGTCCGAGTCGACTGGTGGAAATGCGTTGTTCAGCGAAACCCCGACCTTGTATGGTGGGCGACAAACGTCTTCCAGGCTCCTGGTAGCTCCTGAATAGAAAAAATTGCCAAATTATTCGCGAGTGGAGCAATTAGTTTATTTATTTGAATTAATTTAAATTGCTTCATAAAAATCTGGCCGCAAATAAAGCCCATCTACGAAATCAAGTATCCCATATATGTAGTATAAATCTGGTTGTGGCCCATTCTAATTCAAAGCTGGGGTGATACGACCTGCACCAACGTCCCACTTGGGGTGTACTGTGCTTTGCCCTCCAACTCCCAAATTACCCAAACCAGCCAAGCTCCCTAAAATAACGGAGCACGGCCTAGGGTTGCTGGCATACTTCTTCCACTAGTATTGCGTACTTGAGACTTGTTGTGTAGTTTCTTCAATGGTAATTTAACTCACAGTGTACGGAGATCTGGCCTGGTTAGTGACTCATGTTTGGAAGACTCAATTACAAACCTGTAAGTAGGTACCCCATGTCTAGAGAAAAATACAAACTAGGTGGCCTGGATCTAGCAGGCTACCGTAAAAACCTGCTAGTACGGCGCATGTCTAGAAGGCTCCAGTACAAACCTGCTAGTAGGTGGCGCATGTCTAAAAGGCTACAATACAAACCGGCTAATAGGTGGCCCGACTCTAGTAGAGTACCATACAAACTTGCTTGGAGGCGCATGTCTAGAAGGCTACAGTACAAACCTGCTACTAAGGGGCACATGTCTTGAAGGCAATAGTACAAACCTGCTAGTAGGAACCGCAGTCCTCGGTGGCGAAGGTCTTGTACCGGGTGAAATGGCTCTGCCGGTGCCGATCGGAACGAAGTGTCCTCGCTTCTCGTAGTCTTGTTTGGAAGCTTCGGGACGCTTGACCATTGTAATGAGGTGACGGCCGTCGTAGGCGTGCGACTTTTCTTGCAAATCCTAAGAGGATATTGATTAAATGTATACATGTGATCACACACATACACAAACTTTCTAATTTATAATATTTGTAGGATCTTAGGAAGTGCATATTTTTAGGTATATATCACAGTAATATAGATTTTATATAGAGTTTTTTGAGTGTCAAATGACATCAATTTTTGTTTATTTAATTTAATTTTGTAAAGTTGTTCTATGTATGCATATTTCGATTCAGGATAACCCAAATCTCAGTAAAATGGCTATAAAATTATCTGTATGATTACAGTAAAAAACGACAATTAAACAGCTCTGCTAGTTAGTAGATATTTTGAAAAAAAGACAAAAGGTCGTAATATTTAGCAAAGTGAACATACCGCTTGCCACACAGGGACTGGAGCCTCCGCCTGGCCTATGTAACTCCCCTGGTGCGAGGGCTGCCCAGGATACTGGTTGGCACCTTGGAAATTGGTCTTCATTATTGTTATCTGAAAAAGCAGCAATATTTTTTACACATTTTCATGTGGAATGTGATAGTCTGTATCAGAAAACAACCTCATATGTGCACAGTATTTTGCTACGCCTCAAGAAAGTTAAGTAGCCATCGTAGGCCGCATCATTGCTTCCCATCAGGCAAGATGGCGCTCAAACGCAAGCCTATTTATGAATTAAAAAAAAAAAAGTAAATAAAGTAGGCAAATAAAGATAATGGCATATTGGATACACATTCTTTGTGATTCTATAATGAGAAAATGTATATTTATTTCTTTGTAAAAACAATATGTAAGAATAACACTAACAAACTTGGCGGAGGTCATGGAGAGGGGCCTAAAGTTGTGTTTTCAGAGTTCTACTTTCATTGTATGTACATAGATGCAACAATGGTGAAAGTCTCCAAAGAGACCCGTGAGAACTATAGGTATATGAACACAGGGCCTCTAGCTCTTTGGCCTAACATACCGGCTTTTCCTGCTGGTATGGCCTTGCAACTGGCTGGACCGTGTCCACTATATCAATTTCCCGTAACACATGCTGCCGAGTCTCGCGCTGCGGCACCTGCTGACAAGGTATTCTCATTTTATCTACTTTAATTTTTTTGTTGTGTCCTAAATTGACAGGATTAAAATTATCTTGAGAAACAGAAGTACAGTAAAAATTGGTTGTAATGATTTCCCTAATAATGGCCAGACATGAGAAAGCAAAGTACTTATGGTTATAATTATAATAATATCTGGGAGGTAATGTTAATAAGTCATCACTATAACCAAATACTACGGTTAATTATTTAGTTTAACATATTGATTGCAGCTAATAATTACATGCGCTTGCCTTAAGTGCGGCTAATAGTCAAATGCGTTGTGTTTTACGCCCTGGCGTGTGCAGCCGCATTCGCGTCGCACGAAGGAGGTTGGTTGGTCAGTCAAAGTGTTAAAGAAAGCCCTTAGGATGTAACAAAATTTTGCAATAAATGTAACGCATACCACTCTCTCTGGTACATTGGGTTTAGGTTGGAAACTATATCCTTGGCTGGGGTGACTGGGCGGGCCCCTGTCCTGGACATAGGAATCCGCACTTTGTGGTTGCTACAAACAAAACAAGGTGCAGTTATTAACATTTACAATTACATTATAAATAAAATTGTAGGTAGAACTAGATGGCTAGTATTATTATCAGATAAGTATGTCATGACAAATTAAACCTGTTGTGGCTTCATTAACACTTTGACTGCGGAAAACACATACCTTGTGTTTTCCTTTGTGCAACGCCAATGCTAAACACGCCAGGCGCGTAAAACACAACACATTTGACTACTAGCCGCACTAAAAGCAAGTGCATGTGATTATTAGCCGCAGTCCAAGTGTTAACTAGCTGTGCCTCACTGTTTCGTTTATTATTCTTCAGGACCCTACCTTCAAAGATCAAAAGTAAATCAAATAAAAAGTATATGCTACCTTTCTAATCCATACTAAAAATGAAAAAGCACAATCTTTATATAATTTAGTTTAGTAAAATAATATTAGCTCACCTCTTGGATAAAGCCACTTTGATTTGGCCTCTGGTTGAAAGTGCTCTGGCCTTGCATGCTCCCTTGGGGTCCCCATTGGTTACTAGTAGAGTTCACAGTGGATGCCCAATGTGAGGATTGTATTGAATCAGTTGAACCCTGAGATATAGGGTGCCTAGACTCTGAACTATGAGATGCAGGACCATGGGGTCCAGGAAGGTCACGACTATGGTGCATCTGGTCTAATCCATGAGGTCGGAGATCTGGCTGCCGCAGTGGGCCAGCATTCCTAGAATCTGGGGTCCCACTTTTGAATTTTTTGGGTCTCATATGTGGGGGTAGATAATTCCCCTTCCTTGTATCATTAGCATCACGAGGTCCGCTGTTGCCATGAGGTCCACTGTCTCCATGAGGTCCACTGTTTCCATAAGGTCCACTGTTTCCATGGGATCCACTGTTCCCATGAAGTCCAATGTTCCCATGAGGTCCACTGCTGCCATGGGTTACTCTATAGTCACCTATAGGCCGTTGATAGTCTGACTTGGATTGATTTGAGTACTCATCTCTAGGATGATCCTGGAAACTTCTCTGATCATAGTTTTGCTGAGGTGGGGCATTTAGAGACTGTAAAGAAATTTCATAATTTAAGATTTTAATGTATTGTTCAATTTACTTCTGAGGTGTATGTATAAATTAATTATGCTTTCATGCTTTATTTAAACCATACAGAAACCATTACTGTTTCGGTATTATCAATTACACCATACCAAAAGTCACCATTATCCATACAGCTGCACCAGAGTTGAGTCAGCATTAATAAATTTAGTGTAAAACCAACAACAGTAATTGTTGGTGCTGTTACTGTCTCCGTTTAACACTAAATATAAAATAAGACTACTTATTCATCTACTTTTGATCATATTCATTACTAACTGTGCCACACATTTTTTGAGTACTGAATTTAACATTTATCCATAATTTAATCCATTATGAGTCAAGTTTTAACACTGTTTGTTACCTTTCCAACTGGTACAATCTTCAATAAATGACTCGGGGACATGCGGAACCCGTTCAAGCATTTTATTATACGATATCCTTCTGCATCATCTGATACACCGATTCGCACTTTCTTAGAGTTTGGACCGTCGTCTACTAGGTTATCCAGAATGAAGTCAATTATACCGCATTCCTGCTTCACTAAAGTTTTTACTGCTTGAAAAGTGGTCTGAAATATATACAAAATACAATGGGACATGGGTTGTTAGGGAAAAAAACAACTAAAGAATACTACGAAATTCATAAAGCTAGTTTACCTTGGGCGGCAGCCCGTGAATTGTTAACATCATCTTGAAAGTTTTATTATGTTATTCTTCATTTATGTGAGTAAACAATATCTATCACTGTCGTAAAAATTGGAAATTATTACAGTGGTACAGCAAAGTAGTAACTTTATATTTCAGATCGACTGAAAGTCTGAATTAAATAGAATCTCTTGCGTCGCTCGCGTCTCCATTTATATTCTTTGAATTCTTTCAGTCTGATCTAGGGTTGCCATGGCAAATTTTTCATTATTTCCATATCGATTTCCCGCAAAAAGATACTTTTTATTAAAAAAACCCTGTTATTTCTTTAAGCGATTTATTAAACAATGAATAGAAACGGAACTTCACGCGTGGTAAATAGGGTAACAAAAATTCCCAAGCTATTTTTTTCCCTAACATTTCTTCAACGATGTCTTTCCCCAGGAGATAAATATTTCTCAAAATCTTGTCTCTAGCTGGCAGCCTTGCCTGATCTAACGTGAATTAATTTCTAATTGTTTGACAGTGACAACAACAAGCAAACTCTGTTGACAGTCGACCATAGACCATAGCCATACAGATGTGTCCGGCAAGTATAACTTGGCGCGGCTGTGCGCCACTGTGTACTTTTATAACTGCTTCTCTTGTACCACTTTTTATCACTTTAGGCATGATGATAGCACAGTAGCAAATATAATAGTAGCAAAAATATTCGCAACGATGTTTACTATGAACTCGGAAGTGTCAAAGTAAATTTTCAAGATTGCCGATTTAGTTCCTCAAATCGCCACCGCCAACTTATACTTGTGGCACTGTACACCTTGGATGAAAAACTATGATCCTACTTCCATGATGTACACCGTAAACTTGTTGTCGAACAAACTAGTTAAACACGAACACGATCAAGCGATTCAAACGGCTTGTGTCAAGCACGTAGTTGATGACTCGGCCTCGGCATCAGTTTGTTTCGTTTAAAGGGCCCCCATACACGATAAGATTTATCTGTACGATCCGTCGCATCAAAACGATCGAAACGACGAATCGATGGTGTATGTCAAGATTGTTAACGATTTCCTTAATCGAAGACGATGTCGGAAATCGCAACAAAAACCCATGCAATCATGAATATCATAACGATTTTTATATTTTCGCTTTTAGCCATTTCTTAACCCACATTTTTCTAGGCTTTCTTGTTTTCTTTTGAATCCGAATCAACGCCAACGCCACATAGGTAAGGAAAAGAAGTTAATTTTCCATTTTATGGGGCACGTATTTAATTATTCACGTCCTTATCCTTCAGCTTCAAACAAGTAAATGATCGATCGTTACGACCAGTCGTTTCGTGTATGAGCGGCATTTTTGATGCGATCAATCGTCACGATTTTCATCAGATCGATCGTATAGACGAATCGTACCGTGTATGGGGCCCTTTACACATAAACATCACAAATAGACGCGGAAGAAAAAAGAATGGATTGGTCGATCGCCCGGAGTCCAGAGAATTAAAAAGTTAATTTTAAATAATTTATGAACCCAACAGTGTTACCAGATGGGGGGGATTCCCTGCAAATTCGGGGGTTTTTTTCGACGTTGGGGGGAGATTTGGGGGGAAAGGTTTGTAGGGGGGATTTTCGGGGGTAAAAAAACTTTGGCTAAATTCGCATCACATCAAAAAAAATCGCATCACTACTTTAGTGTACCTATAAACGTGTGTATTCTCGTCATAACAATACTATACTAAGTACCTACTTAAATTCAATTGTTCATTCATTGTAAGAGTCGGTGCAAGCAAGATAACTTTGTTTGCACGTGAGGTTGTAATCGGAACTCGTCGAATCGTTTTGTAACCAAAAGCTTTATTTTGTTTACACTAGCTCCAAACAGCCACGCACGCGCCAGTGATGTCAATTTAGCACTTTTGGTGCTAAATTTGGCATATTTTATACCAGCTTAGCACATTTATTTCTCGTTTAGCTTAAAGCACATTTTTTAGCACAATTTTTAAATCAATAATCGAATACCCATTAGTAATCACTAATCTGTTGTATGGTTGTATCAATTTCGTTCCGACATTGAAATTAATGTTAACAATGTTTAATTCAGAAAACGTATATATGTTATATAAAAATGATAAAAATGATAGTGATTGCGAAAATGATTGCATGATAGTATTTGAAGCTGTAAATGAGGTTGAATAAAATTTTTAATATATTTGCTGTTTTTTTTCTCCTATAAAAAGTGTTTTGGGGGTTTTTTTCACAAAAAGCTAATTTTCGGGGGCATTTGGAATAAAGTTGGGGGGGAAACTCATATAGTGATCTGGTAACACTGGAACCCAAAAGTTTACCTAGAACCTAGAACTAAATAAACTTTAAATACCTACTTTGTTGTTATAATTTCATCATTACGTTTATCGCAAATCTATTTTATTTAATTAATATTAGTATCAGACATGCCTTGGTAGTATTAAAAACTAAAAATTAAAGTAAATATGTGTGAAAAGAATCCATTCCAACCTGTACCTGTAGCTACAGCTCCAAATGGAAATAGAAATCCTAAAGGAAGACCTCGCAAACGTCAGTCTACCACATTTAGCACTCGACCAAACTCAATTGTATCACAACTGATACAAAAGATGATATCACAAAACAATGTTAGACTTCCTATTGAAAGGGATCCTGAAGTGAATACACCTAACAATTATTCTACCCCAATTGAAGAATTTCATCAAAATCCATACCATCTAAGCCCAAAGCCAAAGTAAGTACCTACTCACCTAAAACTATACCTGTTAAATTTAGCTTATTTGCTAAGTAATAAAGCTTTGTTGTTCCAGAAAAAAGAAGCCAAAACTATATTCCTGTGAATTTTCAAATTGCAAGTATAGTACAAAAGTATCCTCTAATCTTCATAAGCATAGAAGAAGGCATACTGGCGAAAAACCCTACCTCTGTGATATATGCTCTTTCAGAACTAACTTTAGTAACTCACTGAATGTTCATAAAAGGCTACACACTACAGAAAGACCATACAAGTGTGACAGTTGTGACTATAAATGTAATAGCATCTCAAATTTAAAGAAGCACTCTCGCACCAAGCATAATGATAAGGATCTCAATGTAATGAAAACTGCACTCAACATACAATAACATACTAGATGTTAGATAATATTCAATATTGAATATTGGTACTTAGTATTTTAAACTTGCCAAAAACAGTATTAAACCTTACATAATTATGTACCTAAGTATTTTCACCAAATAAAAAACCAAAATCATGACCAAAGCTTTTATTTTTTAATTACCTAAATACATGTATAATCCTAAAAATATATAACTGGTATATAAACATCAACCACAGCACTTAAATAACAGCTTTCCTCTTATAACATCATAATAACACACCATGATATCTGTATAATGTTTGAGCTTTTCAGCGAGGATAATAATTAATACTTTTTCCACATCTCACTACCAGATTCGTCAGTGACAGTGTTCAGTGAAGTCCACGACTACGGACTCACGCCAGCCAAAGAGGAAGTAGCCAGTAGCCGAGCCGAGCACCACGGCTGCACAGAGCCACGTATTGTACGTCATGAACACCAACATGAGCATATAACTCACTAACACTTGCACCCCGTGTAGAAATGTCTGCCATGCATGTGCCGAGCTCAGCATTGTGGGACTGAAAAGAACAACAATACAGTTAATGATTTTTCAAAGACTGATAAATGATCATAATTATTGTCATTGATCGATAACAATTAATTAAAAAATAAATCTAGATTAGATGGCAAAAAAAATTGTGTTTAATATTGGCAACAGAATTATTCCTAATGGAATACAAAATTGGGAATTAATGAAAACTAGGCTCTTTACTACAGTCAAAACTTTGAAATGGAATCTAGATCAATTCAATTATGTAAACTTTTCGACCCAGATGAATGACAAGTCCAAACAACTTTCAAAAAATTATGTAAATTAATTTCGTATTCACAAAACTCAAAATGGCATGTTATTTCAAATGACCTAATGTTACCAAATTTGAAATAATATAATATAAGATCCAGTTATTTTGTAAACACATTAATGATTATGCTGCTACTCCTACATGTTTTCAAGCAATGCAAATGCATGTACAATTGTACATATTATATTAATTTTATTGCAAACATTTATATCTTATTTAGATATAGTGCCCTTTGCACTGTCTTATTTCACCCACTTACTCGCCCCATAGTGGTAAGGATTGACAGGTACAAAGGTCAATAAAACAAACGCAATTTCTCATACAATTTAAAGAAAAAAAAGGAGAAAATTATTATTAAGGTAGCATGCCTGATAACGTAATAACATTAATTTATTGAATCAAGCGTTACTTCGCGGAAGTTCATCTTCAAACAACTGTTTTCAAATGTATTTCCGCCTTCATATCGCGTCAAAAATTCCAAAAAAAATCTTTAAATTAATTAGTTATTTATTAATATATATTTTTTTTCTTTTATTCAAATTCCAATTATACCCGACGCGATTTGAAGGCTAGATTCTAGTGTATTTCTAGTGACTAGAAATACATTTGAAAACAGGTAATAACATTAGTTAGTTTAAAGTTTAAAATACTCACACATTTGGTTCAAGGGTATGCTGTACCGGCCTTAAAGAGAAAAGAAATATCTTATTAGTACACTCAAAAGGTGTTCAACAATATGCAGTTGACAACAAGGCTCATTAGCATCTAGGTTTAGTCTAACTAAGCATGCAGTGACGGCCAGTCGAATGATAATTACATGCTAGTTACGTTCACTCATGTTAGCTATTTTTAGCTCTAAAACTAAGCTATATGTATAGATACCATAAGCTGTAGATCAGAGGTTCTCAAAGTTGGCGATAATGCCCCCTGTAGGGGGGGTTTTAAAGTGGTTAAGAGGAGAAACAGTTTTTTTATACACTGGTAACACTGGACACACATTATACAAGTCAATGAAATGTTGGTAAACAAAAGAAGTATGACTTCTTCTATAAATCAATGCGATGTCGCCTCATCCGAATTGACTATGTATGTATGTATCTACTGTTATGTTGTTGTTCGTATTATATTGTATAGAATGATTATGTTGTACAGACTGTAGGATTATACTTACTGGATGACTTGAGGTTCGTCCGGGGCGCAGATATTGGAAACGCGTTTATCTGGAGGCGCCACGGCGCAGTACTGGAGCCCGGTGTAGGTCTTCCATAGTAGATGCTTTCTGTAGTATTTGAGCCTGAAATAGAAATATTCGTGGTGAGTGGTGAGCAAAGCAATCACATTAATATTCTAAATGTGAGATTTATAATTTCTTAATCTAAGATTTATGTTACTGTTCTCACTGAATTCTAAAACGGATAGTTACAAAATTAACATGAGTCACTTTTTGCCTCAGAAAAAGTCGGGCTAAATCGCAAGACGTTACCAGTTAATTATAAATGCGTATTTACACAACATTGTTCGTTTGTAAAACTAATAGGTATTATAGTATAGTAGAATACAGTTCATTCATAACTTTACAGAGCATGACAAATTTTAAAGCATTATGCACGAACTAGGTACCTACAAACACCAGTTCGATAATGTATGTGTGCTAATAACCTTAGCGAATTGTATTGAAATGAAATACACCAATTAGGTAGATACATATTTTAATATACCGAGCTGATAGCTAACCTTGTATTGGTGATAAGCGAGTACAATGAAGCTCGAGCAACACCGCAACTGCCATCCACAAACGACTTTTAGTTTGTAAAATGTCTTTCTCATTAAATTTAGAGCATTTTTTGATTCTGTCTGATTCTTTTTAGAGAAGAGGCGGCATTCAGATTCGCGCGCGCGCGACATTTCGCCTCACACGCCCGGTCGCAAATATCCACCCTAGGTTCCTAACATTACGGTAGCATTTAAATCTAGGCCGCGAAATACTATGATGCGACTCGGGTCGTGCAGTCGGAATGAGAGCATCAATCAGTTCTAATAATGTTCTACATAGGATGGGATGAAAACTCGGTTTTCATAGACTTACCCTTCATATAGCAGAGCCATTAAAAATATCGCAAAGAAAGAACCGATGAATTCTCCTGCCTCTGACACCTTCCACCACGAAAATAGAATGGTCTCGTCGACCCCACCGTGGAACTGAAAACGATAAAAAAAATTAGAGCCCCAGTAGAGCACGGACTTTTAAGGTGAGCTGACCGTACGCTTTCGTATAACATAGATTAAAGTCGTTGCAATTTTTACGGTTAACAGGCTGGGCTTGTGACCACAACTCGCTCGAAGTGACGGTGTGATAGAAGATGGTAAATACACAGCCTGGAACCTGGAACGAAAACTGGCTTTCACACACATAATATGTTCCGTAAATAATCTATTAAATGCTTTTGGATTCATGATGGGAAAATATCGTTACCTAACTACTTATATGAAGTGTGACAAACCAGAGGACGAATTCCAAGTACTGAATTAATGGAATGTGTCCGGAACTATCTTGAGAGAAAAAAGTGAAATTCTGAAGTGAACTGGTTCAATGTGGAAGTAATTCACTCAAACCCAACTCATTTGACCCAAATTTCAAGAAGGTTAGAATGTTTTACGGACTGGTGAATTCTATTCTCCAGGCCCTAAGTCAGTCTGGCTCGAAATGTTCTACTTACAGTCATGGACATGTCCATGTGCTCGTGACTTGAGACTGCACTAGCTCCGTGACCACTCTGCCCTTCATGACCAATGTGACCACTGTGGCCACCGTGACCTTCATGACCGCTGTGACCACCTTGACTGAAAGCTTGCAAATCCGCACCTTGATATGCATAGTCTGTTTCGGTCGCTTCAATACTAGGGCTCTGAAAATAAAGGTAATAACATCTTATAGGCGCAGTTGCTAACACTGATGCCAGTTTTCAGGCCGCCTGAAGAACTATGATATGGCTTAACAATTGTTGTTTTAGAACAAATAACTACTATTGAACTTATCTTTCGAACCACGGTACTGGTCAGTTGTGTATGCCACTCGCGGTCACCTATCTGGTAGTCGAGCAATGCTGCGACCGCTGATAAAATAAATTTACATGTCGATTCTAATATACTTAGGTACCATTTTAGTAGGTACCTAAAAAGACAAAAGTAAAACTACTAAAAAGTTACTTTATTTCGATGAGTGTGAGACTTTGCTTTAGTTTCGAAAATGGAAGACAGTATAGATACCTACTTACTATTATTTATATTGTAAATTTCTTCTACATATTACCTACCAATTAGCCATCATTATCATTTTGTTCAAAATTTCTAGAGTAAACAAAGTATTGCTTTATTTATATCTATCTTTTATTATCTTTTTTATTCTTTAAACCTATCTTTTTAGCGCACAAACATTATTAATAAATAAAATAAGTTGCAGGCAAGACCTGCGCGCCAATAACACTGAGTCAATGACATTTCACTTGTTTAAATTGGTTGAGCAACAGGCCATTAAACAAGGCGGCAAGATTGTAACCACGATACGGTCGATACGTGCGATTGTTATATGACGTATAAATAATATAGGTAAGTACCTTTATTTTACTCTATGATTAAGGCATAGGCCTTGACTCTAATTAAATCGCCGTTACGAAATCTGAAAGCTTTGGAATGTTGCCGTTCCCACAACCATAGTTAACGTTTGCGTAATGAGAACTTGGACTTCTGCGAAACTGATCAACCAAAACAAAAGAGTCAACATCGAAACGGGAATAATACGTGCTCATAAAGCCGGGAAGCATGCAATTACTCAGTCGCGCATATGAGATATGAGACGTGGTGAATTGTTGATAAGTATAATAGCATAGCAAAATTTCAACAAATCAAATTGCCACTTACTTAAAACAATGGTGTTTTCACAGGTGAATGAGAAAGATAGCTGAATGGGTAAAGGTAATCCATAGATAAAATAGTTCTCGATGTAAACATTGCGATAAGATATAACGCTAATAAATAAGAAGTAGTAAACAGTTGTGCTTTACTTATACTTACAGTTGCAATCATATCAAAGTCTGACATGTTCAGATGCATCTGATGGTCAGAGTGCCCAATGTTATGATGATGCTCGTGACCCATCGCGTGGGAATCATCTGCATGATTCATGCCTGCCATTGTCTGCAAAACATAACAGTTATTTGAAACGAGTACTCAGACTTTCGTGCATACGAAGACCACGAAAGCTGAAGAAAACGAACTGAAATCTGTTTCGGCATTATTGTAATCAACCAGCAAGAGATGTTCAAACTTTCCGAGTAAGCTATCTGGAGCATCATGATGAAAAAACAGTTTGATTTCTTCTCTTACTTATACCTTTTGGTAAATTTTTGAGGAATGCAATAAATCACAAAATAAACATTTTGTTTTACTTGGGCAGTGACAACAACACAACTTGAATGCGACGCAGACGCCGTTGGAATGACAGATTCGAGTTACAGTTTAGTAGTTAGTAGAATACTATTTAGGTTTTAGGTCTGTTACAAATTAACCGCTGTACTGATAAGAGAGCCATTACACTATGACTATCTCTTACTGAATACCATTTTAATCGAGCGAAAACTGGTCTTTTCCCGCCTATTACGCTACACATTAAAACCAATTAGTACCTTCATTAATTGTTATTATACTTATTTATCTATCTATCATTCCTTCATCGATTCCTTACGTTGTTACCAATGTCAAAATTTAAGAGCGGTGTTTTTTAAGGTATTCTGCTCATGCTTTTACCACTTTGTGTGACATAAACATTTCAGCCTTCACTTTTTATTTATATAATCGAAGATATGAATGTTCTATTTCATCTTCTTGTTCCTCTCGTTCCTTCTAGAGGTATATTTCCCTCTCGATGGTTTTGATTAGTTCGTCATGTCGTACAAGGTCAAAGTGGCCAATCATCTCGCCCCTTCTGTTTATATGCCCGCTAAAAAAATCTATTATACGTACTAAATTGTCGCATATTATTCTTCAGTCACAAAAGGATTGTCAACGTGTTAAAGTATGTATGAGCTTTAAAATTCTCTAGATATTTTAAAGCATGTTACAGTTATGTATCTATTTTGAGAGTTCTTTAGTTTACTACGAAACCCAAAAAATTGCCGTCAATCCCTAGATATTATCAGATAGCAAGTCATGAGTAAAAGCGTCTCGTAATACATCAGTTTATAAAACATTGCTATTCAATTCAGAAAATATTTTGAGCTCGCACAGTATTTTACATGAAATATTACCAAAACATTCACGAATCAAATTATATTATGAGTGTCGCCCGGTATTGCAGATATTTTTGAAAGAAACATTATTACACGTATTAATTTTTAATATACATATTTCTATATAACAATTACGGAGCTTGAGCAGGGACTTACACAATACAGGTGGGCTAAAAAGTTGCAGGTGGCTCGTGTACTAAATCAGAATGTTGGCTAAAGGATAGTTAAGACCACTGGACCAGACCCAGCTCACCAACTAGACAGAAGGACGATATTATCAACTTATCAAGGCATAGGGCAAGATGCAGATGAAGTTTGCAGAGATCTATGTATGTCCAGCCGTGATTCGATAGGGGCTAAATGATATTTCTATGCAAAATACTTAAATGCATAAAGAGAGAAGACTAGCTTAATGGCTACCTTAATATTATTTTACTTTATGATTTATGATCGATAAACGTAACGAAAATTTATCCGTGTAGTGTGTTTAAGTCACTCAGCTTAGAATGTCTTTTACTGATAATAAGTTAAATAATAATAAGAACATTTCGTCGTGATCGTAAAACAACGACGGATGTGCATTTTTTAGATTTTCACATGCACATTCGTCGTTGTTCTACGATCACGACGATTTATTTGAACAAAAACACTAAAAAATATTTTTTCAATGATCTCTAGACCCCACACTAGGGCTACCGAGTACCGAGTATAGCCTTGGTGTTGTCATAGGACAAACAGCCCGACAGCCGGGACCTACAGTTTAACTCATCATAGTGTCATCGGACTCACCGAGCGCTCAGATGTAAATGCTCACAGTCATCTATCTAAGCTACGAGTAACAGCTAACACTGAGCAATCTGAGCGTAGCTATTTATAACAAAATACCTTTAACAATACCGAGTAGGTAATAGGTATGGACCTACATTTATTTATAATATTAATATGATGTAAAATCTTTATAAGGCCATAAATTACGACTTGTATTGTGATTTAATTGGAAAACACAAACGCCCGTTGTGGTTTCTAGGTGACGTAATAAAGGTTCAGTTTTTTCCTGAAGGAAGATACAGGATCAGAGGTACAGGATAAAAACAAGTTTAAATACTTTTCTGTGGAAGCGTAGAGTGAGGAACCCATTTGCGTAGGTATCTTTAGATACTAATTTGGGCAATAAAACCACAACTAATTGTGGTTTACTGATAGTGTGAAATAGTTGTCCTCTAAATATAGGTAGGTACAAGATAAAACAAGTTTTTTTTTATACATACACGTAGGTAACGTTTACGTTTAACGGTCGATGAAATTTATTTAGTCTAGATCAGATGTAGGTACTCAAATCATTTCGTTTCGTCTACTGTCCACTTTGAGAATCAATTATTATTTTAAATTTTTTGCCTCTTTTTTTTTCTTTATCACATAATTTTGTTTTCGAGATCAAACTTACAATATGTCCCATGTAGACCTCTAGAGCCCACAAAGGGGCGTCATCACCAACTTTGAGAACCTCTGGTCTGGACTTTATGAAGACCTAATTTTAGGTATGAAACCATAGAGTAAAGTGAGTTTAGTTTTTCTCAACTATAATCATCAACAAGCTGTCCGACGAGACAAAAAACCAGTTCGAACATTTATTTAATTACCGACTTCAAAAATTGAGCAGAAATTAGAAGATAGGTTACGTTGAGATAGTAGAAGATACCAGATTATTTTAGTCGTATCTTAATAACATGCAATTGTTATAGGCCATTATTGTAGTTACTATTTTATTCTGTGACAGCATTAGTTTACCTCTAATACCTACATGCAAAGGATGTTTATCTAAATATAAACCGCAGTTATATCGTACGCGGCGCAGACACTTCAGATAACATAAATGGTATAAAATCAATTTGAAACCGATTCATTTCAAACTATTTTAAACATTTATCTTCGTTATTAGTGAGGTCTTTGTCAGGTATAGAATGACTGCACATTGACGGAGTTAAAACTAAGTTTGATAAAGTTTTATTGGTAACTATTATACATACTGCAGCGTCTTTTTACTATTGGTAGTAAATGTAGGAATGTAATAAAATAACGATAGCAGATAGGTACGGCTTCTTTGACGTGTGGATACCTAGATTGTTTAATATGTACATACTTAGTTATAAAATTATATGTCATGTTCCATATATGTTTATGGAATATTTAGATAAACTTCTATGAATAGGTGTCGTGTATATGGTATTAATACATTGTAGGAAAGATACATTTTTAAATTATTATGAACCGCTGCGCGTTGGACGTAAGGATTTATTACACGCTTTTTATTAGCTTCACTTGTATGTTTGTTTGTTTTTAGGGGGTGTTTTAGATATGTGCAAACGCACACATATGCGAAGAAAGGAGTTTGGAGAAATCATACCACAGAAGTTGTTATTTATTTCTGCTGTACAACGTGTTAAGCCAGGGATACACTAGACTAGGGGGGGACAAATGTCGCACGACATGTGTCGCAAGCGACGTCGGGTCGCAATACATTACCTATCTGTTTTGTGGCCGGGTGAAGTGGCGCGACGTTGCCGGACTTCCCTAGACATGTCCGGCAACATCGCTTGGTGGTGTCCTGATTATCGACTGCCTTGTTAAACACAATGTCGCCAGATATGTCAGGCGAACTTTCGAGAAGTCGCACGACGTCGCTACCGACATAAGTCGCGCGATGTCGGCTGAGATGTTGAGTGATTTTGCTTGACATTTCTGCCGACGTGCCTCGCGGGGCGGTACTTTTGTCCCCAAGTGTATTCCTGGCTTTATACATCAGTGTAAAAAGGTATGCATGCATTTAAAACGAAAGTCTGATATTCCGGATACAAAGACAAATCTAACATCTCTCAACCCAAAATTGGGCAAGCCGATTAGCGAATTTGATGTCACAAAGGATTAAACAAACATACATAAAACCGATAAATATGATCCTCTAAAAAAAATTAATACAACAAAAACACTTTACAGTGCATTTACAGCACAGTAAATACCATAATTGGCATCAAATTACGATATTGGGTAAAAAAGAAATATTATACGCATAGTATCGCATTTCATAATGACGTAATGTATCATACAAAAGTGGTGATCAGTTCAAAATAAAGCAGGGCACATCATGTGACTATGGTGATATGGCCTTGGGGCTATAAAGCAATTTTGTGTTGAACTTGGGATGATATCACTTCGGGGATAGGGCAGGATTTTTTTTTGGGGGGTGGGAAATCATCAAATGACCCCCTCCCACTCTTGGACAGAGCGAAAGGGAGTGTCAGGCTTCTACTGACCAAAAACCACCCATGTTCCTTCTACGCCCTTGTGACGCCGAGGCCGCGGTAACTACCCGCAGCCCCGACGGGCATGGGCCCTTTCGGGCCCCTTCCATGTTGCTGACATCTCTTTGAGGCGCGCGTGAAACACGAACGCGCCGTCGACACGGCCTGTGTCGTCATAAGACGGACGGACAGCGAGCTAGCCCAATAGCCCACCGTCCACAGGCCCGCGTCTACGGTGGCCGGAGGTCGTCACGTGACCCCCGACGCCCGGAGCGCCTCCCACGGCGGCTGGGACGAGAGGTTCTTTCCCTCTCACGTTCCGCCACCTCCTTCGCTAGCATCACTGCTTCGCAGAAGGAGGCGACGGCGTCCCATTCCTCCTCGCCCCGGACCATGGCTTGCGCCAGGGCCGGACGCGAGAGATCGCCGCCGCCGATCGCCGCTACGAGAACACGGCGGGGCTCCACCCAAGCGGGACAGACCTCCACGGTTCCCTGATTACCCTGAGTTTGAGTCTGAGTTTCTCTGACTGCTTGGCATGGTAACACTACAAGTGTGTTAGGGATGTTTGCTCAAGGTTTGGTATGTGAAGGAATTTTAGAGCATAGTCAAATGCGTTGTGTTTTACGCGCCTGGCGTGTGTAGTCGCACTCGCGTCGCACAAAGAATAGGTAACACAAGGTATATGTTTTCCGCAGTCAAAGTGTTAACCGTTTGACCGCCAAAGGACCAAAAACAAAACCGCTATACTTGACTGTGGTTTGTTTTTGTAATAATTCTTTACATTACAATAAATTGTCATTATTAAAAAAAAAAAAAATTAGACTGATCTCAAAGATATGTCATATATAATTTAAATATGGCAGCACATAAATTTCAAGTCAAATCTATACTAATACTAGCTGCGCCCCGCGGTTTCACCCGCTGTCCTGCAAGAATAGCGGAAAGCCGTTCAATTTTCTGGGGTAAAAAGTAATCTACATATTACCTAGGGCTTAAGCTACCTTCATACCAAATTTCGTCAAAATCTGTTTAGCTGTTAAATTGTTAAATCAAATTGTCATCCATACGTCCATTACATAGCTGTCATTTGCGCAAAGAGTATAATACGTCGTTTTGTTATTCCAAGTCTGATTCTTTTTTGTTATACCTCGTTTTATAGTGACTGATGTTTTATGTCAATTCACACTTGAATGCTATCGAATTTATTTAATAGAAATAAATAGTATAATAGGAATAAATAGTATAATAGGAATAAATAGTATCCTATGTGCGTTTCCTGGCTCTAAGCTACCTCCTCACCAATTTTCAGCCATATCGGTAAAGCCGTTCTTGAGTTATAAGTAGTGTAACACGAACACGACTTTCTTTTATATATATAGATTATAAAGAGGAAAGATTTGTATTTTTGTATGTTTGTGTTGAATAAACACAAAAACTACTAGACCGATTTCAAAAATTCTTTCACCATTAGATTGCTACATTATCCCTGAGTAACATAGGCTATATTTTATACCCGTGCAAAGCCGGGGCAGGTCGCTAATTTAAGTATAAACTGACTGTTTTCTGAGCCTAAAGAGGTTTGCTTATTAAAAATACTTTGTGTTAATAATATGTATTATATTATTCTTAATCTGTTTTGTTTGTATTATTATCTGTTATCTTCAACATAACACTTACTCAATAACTTAGACACTCTACGTAAAATAGACCTGTATAACCATGTTGGCATAACAAAGAGTAGAACATAACCAGTTCAAAGTAATCAATTACCAGTTCCGTATATTTCCCAGTTATTGATCATAACATGCTCATGTAAAATGATAAATGAGCATAGCGTAAAATGGATTACCTTCAAAAATCTACAATCTCAGCTACAGTATTCCAGGTACATTTTAGAAAGTATCACACCAGTGTAACAATCCGCTTCTCATACTCTGAGCTCAATGTCAAGCGAGTGAAAGTGTGAAATAGAGCTTATATAATAACACTCACAAAATAATGAGGGTAACAATAATACCTTCAACATTGATACATAAGCTAAGTTTACAAGAATCAGTACTTTTTTTTAGAATTAGTTCTTTGATTGGCATAATTCAGAGACACAAAGATTATAAACAATGACAAGATTAGGTTCATAGGAGAAAAGTTGCCTTGAGAAACAAAGTTCTAACATTCAATAATTCTAAATGTATTTCCGTTTGTTCAAATGAATTAGTAGTAATAATATTGTGCGTGAAAACATTTACATAATTGCATGAACTTACCTTCTTTTAACAACTTCGTGGCAAAGCACAGGCGGTAGAAACAAAAAAATTACAAAACCATGAAGCTGACGACTAAATTCATTAGAACTGCTAATTGTAGCCAATACTTTTTTTTACCATTATTAAACAATAGAGAGATTACCAAAGAGAAAACAACTAAAAACAATGTAATAGGAGAGCTCAATTTTTAATTCATATTTTTTTATCAAATTTACTCCACTACCACTTTTGCAATCAAAATTGAAATTGACTTGCTGCTTGCCAGTGCTTGCCGACTGCAGTGCAGGGCTGCCAGTTGTCATTAGTTATTTTTCCATAATACACCATAAAAAAGGCTACCACAGAAAGATAGGTAACGAAAAGTTAACACGTTGAATTTGGCACGTTTTGTCCTTAATTAGATCGAAACATGGGTGAGGTATTAATTGGGTACACGTAGTGTTTAGATTTATTTATAATCGCTTTTCAGTGGTGTCTAACATCGCGAATTTTATAAATACCACACTAATATTAAAAAAAAGTTTGTAAACCGTTACTTCCAAAAATCTGAAAGTATTTATTTTATTGTCAGGGATTTCCTTAATGATATCTTCTTCCCGACTGATTGAATTTTTACTCAAAATCGTGAGAAAACTCCTCAGTCTAGCAACCTTGAAGCGCGTAACTGTCATCCATCACTTCTGTGACAATGACATTCGACTCATTTGAGAGTAATCACATTTTTTTTGGCTACACATATTTTACACTATAAAGCCAGTCGAAGTAAACTATTGAGTTTTCTTTGTAAGTCTCAGTCACTTACTTTCTCACGCTGACACCAAAGCCGGTTTTAATAATTCAAACAAATAACGATTGCCCAATTACCGAAGCGTCAGTAGTGGCATCCGCGGTGGTTGTCTGTGAATTTTATATCAATCCTTCATCCGAGTAGCTACTGCTATCATAGCTGCCTCAACGGACGAGACCGGGAAACCGCGAATACAAGGGACAGGAATAGTGTTTTGATTTTTTTCTAAAAACTTTTATTTATAAATTGGTAACATTAGAAATCAGTTATACCATCATTATAAAGTTGACACACGAGAAAGAATGAACAATGAAGAACGAACTAATTTTATAGTGATGGGTCTCCTGATTTGGAGAAACATTTATTTTAAATTTATTTTCCAATTATCAAAAAACTCACAACGTAAATATAAATTGAAGCCATACATGTTGTTAAATTTAACAAGCATGTACTGAAGAGAGCATCACTCTCCTTTACGTCACCATCAAATATTAAACGAAATTTTCGTGTTTAAACTGCCGTTGCTGCTATCTCTTTTGAAATAAAAACAATCAACGAGAGATTCAAAAAATCAACAGATAAAATATTATACAATAATAAAAAACACTTCAAAATAGATTTATTTGAAGGCATTATAAAATTTCAAGAAAACCAATTTCTTGACAAACATTTAAAATTGTTTAAACATACTACTGTACTAGTCCCGCGGTTTTACTCCAAGGATGATGAAAACTGGTGATCATGAAAAGTAGCATATAGTTAATGATCCAGAGGTTCCATAGTCTATGCATTATGTATAAAAACGGCAAAAAAAACTACATTTGTTAAATAATATATTTATTTCATAAATACATTTATTACTCATTTATTGCAGCGGCCTTTACATAATTGTATAGATTGTAATATTCATTTGCAATTTCATAATGATTTATAAGTAGATGTTATAATTTATAAGTATAATCAGGGTTATTAGGTAAGGGTATGCTGAAAACGCATTTATTATTACTTAAATAATAATATATCTCTTAGATATAAAAATGAATCGCTGTTCGTTAGTCTCGCTAAAACTCGAGAACGGCTGGACCAATTTCGCTAATTTTGATCTTGAAATATTTGTTAAAGTTCAGGGAAGGTTTAAACGGTGAGAAACATGAATAATAAGTAAAGAAAAATACTAAAATCGACAATTTAATTTTCCAATACAAACTGTTCCTACCTTTATGTTTGGTACGGTTAACTCGTGATGTCCGATCTCTTTTGTCTTTTTAGAAATAAAAATTTGTGTCACTTGGTTGTCAAATATTTATAGCTGATGTCATAGATTTATTACTTAGAGATAGAGCCAAAGTGTAACCGCACATGCGACAGCTATATTCTTGAAATAATGCCAGGATAGGAATGCTTCCCCCATCTTAGAGGAAAAAATTTCATAAAATATTTCTAATCTTTATACTTCACAAAATAAAACATTGTTATACAGGGTTATAAGGAAAGAATATACAAGCCTCAAATTGCTCATAGTAGGAAAAAGTCTAATAGTAGGAAAATAACTACTAGTATACTAATCTACTCATAATTATGAACATCTTTTATTAAATAGGCAATCTTGCGATTGCGAAAATAATGTACCTTATCTTAGTTTTGGGTCAGCAGGAAATATGAAATAGTCCAATAAATTAATTATTTATTAATTTATTGGTACAATCCTGGGGAAGCATAATTCACAACCTGGCAGCTACAAATCGTAGACGGCTCACGCAGTAACTATTATTCCTAATCTGTGGTTTGCCCACCTTGGCACGGTTACAGCGACGGGGACAAAAAATGAAAGGTCTGTCTCTTTTTTTCAACCGTGTTTTGGCACTTGACATCTTCCTCTTTTTTACAAAGTAGCTGTTATGGTTCTGTCTGTTAGTCTGAGAGCTGATGTGTTCAGAAATTGCTCGGATCTTTTTGGTCTGTTTTGTTGGTTTTTTTTTTGTTGTCTCTTATACAGGGAAGAATTAAAAGTAGATAAAAAAAAACACAGCGGGTGAAACCGCCGGGGATCAGCTAGTATGTATATATTTTTTAACTGTGAACCCTTAAATATTTATTTTATTCTATTTTTTAGTATTTATTGTAACAGCGGCCACAGAAATACATCATCTACAAAAAATTTAACTGTCTAACTATCATGGTTTATGAGATACATATGCCTGGTGACAGACGGATAGATGGACGGAAAGCGGAGTCTTAGTAGTAGGTTCCCGTTTTAACCTTTTGGCACGGAACCCTAATATTAAGGTATTATTATTATAAGAAAGACAAGAACCTAGAATATTATAACTATACTGTAAATAATTTTAAGCTGAATTCTGGATATTAAAAACAAATTGAACACCTCATAATCTGAATATTTGAAGGCGTTACTTGATTATGTGACATTTCGCGTATACATTCTATGCAAAATATAAACACCCTTTAAGAAAGGAATTTGCGATATTCAATCCTTAAATGGGTGAATTGGGGTGATAATATTTGTATGATAATATAATTTCAGAACTGGAAAAATTGGGGGAGACCTTTGCCCAGCTGAGGGACAGCATAGGTTAGACCGTTAGATTAAAAAAATATAATTGCTGCGAGTAATAATAATAATTATTACGATTAACTCTTGTGAAGATTATTAAAAAAGTGGAGTTATTTTGGCGGTAGGATATCACTTAGCACCCGAAAAACATTGTTTCCCTCACAGTTGAAAATGATCCTACTTCCATGGTTTCCCTGGTGGGCAGTCGGATAAAAAAAATACCTTGTCAGTTAGAAGTGAGACCATCGAGCATCACTATGTACCATTGTATTTCCTCAGCAGCCGGGCTGCCAACTTAACAACACCTCCCATAAATTAAATCGAGTAATGCTGGCCATACACCATACTTCCTATCGTCCAATCGGCATGACGCTGCAGCTTGATCCAATCTGCAGTTTGTCCATAGAGACCACACACACAACGTTTGAATTGTCCAATCGGCAGCAACGTTCAGTTGAAGCCATGGCGTCACCGGTGACAGACGACGATGTTTTAGCCGTATTGGACGTTTTACTCGTAAAAATTAAACAAAAAAAAAGAAAAGATCGAGCAGAGTGGTGCAAAAAGTGGTTAATGAAAAGAAAACCGTTTACTCATACAAATTTATTACAAGAATTGAGGATTACGCCTAAAGATTATTGTAATTATTTACGAATGAATGAAGAAACATACACGAAACTTCTAACGCTAGTTACTCCTCTAATTGAGAAGCAAGACACTGTTATGAGAAACGCTATCTCTACCTATACCGCCATACACGGTCCAACCGGCATGATCCAATCGGCATGATCAAGCCAAAAGAATCGAAATTCGATTGTTCCGTCAAGTATAACTGTCATGCCAAATAATGCCAATCCACTCCCACACACGGTCAGTTCTAACTGATCCAATCGGTAGCGTCATGCCGATTGGACGATAGGAAGTATGGTGTATGGCCAGCATAAGCTTATTATTCATTTTGAAACTAACTTTTTAAAATTGAAATTATAAGTAAAATTTAGTATAACTTTCTAGTAAAAGTTAATGTCAATGTTATAGATAGTAAATGCAACAGAAAATGATTTTCAAACTAAAATTATTTGTACCTATTACTATCATATTCAGAAGTTTTATATTCCGCTATTTAGGCAAATTAAGTGTAGCAAACAATAGCAAAAGTCCAAAAAAAACATACAACTCACAAAATATTCCTTCTCATTCATATTCTCACATTCCTTAGTTTCCTAAATTTATGGGAAAACCTCATTATGCAGGCAGGCCTGACAGTAAACTGGTATAGCATAAAAATATTGAATGAACTACGAGAATGAACATGTTTAAAATGAATGAACCGGAAAAAATTAGAAATGAAATCAATTTTATATTCTCGTATTTCAATCCAATGATTTGCATGAATTGTTCCGTCATCTGATGATGATCATGCAAAATATATTTATTTCACACCTTTTTCTATGATGGTTTTTCAGTATTTTCTTTTCCAGTGTAAAAATTACGATAAAAATGAAAATAGGAATTGGCTGCCCTTGCTCGCTTGTTTAGCCGCCATGTCTGAAGTTCGCTGAGTCTTTGGAGTTTGTGTCGTGCTATTCTTTATTGTTTACAGAGTATTGTGGAATTAGTTCATTAAAAACAATGAATTATTAGATGACTCAAATGACTATATACATGTTTATTGTGTTGTGTGAAACTAAAGTGAAACAAATCAATATTTTTTTGCATTTGGAGAAGTGACTCCTTACATCGTATTTTTAGTCCATCCGCCATATTGGCGTTAATATTTCTTCGTAAGTCTTTTTTGATAATATTTGGGCTTTGCTCGCATTATTTTCTTGTAGATTCCTATGTTATAGGTTCAGTTTTTGTAGGGCTTCATTTTATTGTATAAGCTGAATTTGCATGTTCTGAAATTCGCCTATATTTCAACATTTTGTTCGTGGCCTCCTTCTAGGCAATTTTCACCATTTCTAGTCGGTATAGAAAATGTAATTTTGATGTTACACAATGCCTGGAAGTCGATTTAAAATGTTAAAAACTGATCAACATGCGTAAGGTTTAGTTATTTATGTAGACTATTTGTAGTTGGTTGTTCTGTTCAAAGCATCCCAGTGTACTTTCCCAAAATCTTGTTCAGTGCTTACTAAAATGTAATATGAGTCTTCAATATCCTGTATAGATTACCAGAACAGTTATTGAATATATAGTATTCCAAATACGTTACTTTTTATTCATATTTATACATACCTGCACCTAAGATGTCCTGAAAAAATCTCCATTGCTGCTACCCACAGAATGTTCTAGACCTACTGTGATGCTTCCTTCATTTTCTGTTGCAATCGCTAGGCAATACTAGTGTTTTTCGGAGAAACTCCATCTGTTAAGTTATTTATTTCATTGAAACACCCTAGGCAGGGTACCAACATACACTATTAAGGCCTAAATTCGGTGCTACTTATAGGCGTACAAAGAATATCGCCTAAAAATTGGAAAAACTGACACAACTTAGAGCATTGATACATAACATAGGTACATAATTAAATAGGGTAAAAACTGTTAGTAAACAAACAAAATAATTTAGCTTCAATTAACAGCAGTGCACATAATAAATGTATGAATATGATAGGTATAGAAAAATACAAAGATGTAGTACCATTTTATCAAATCTTTGAATAAGCGGCTAAACAAGTAATCTTTTTAGGTTATGTTAAGTCAAATGTTTCTAAACCTGATGCTTAAACACCTTTATTGACCTGTGTTTAGTTGGTTTTTATAGGGTTAAATAATGATTTGAAAATTTATTATTTCCACTGATATACATAATGGATAAATAAATTCATATAGCACTCTGAATCTGCATTTCTGCTTAAATTTTTATAACACAATGTCATGCATTTTATACCCAGAGAGGTACCAAGGACCAATATCATACTGAGACAATATAAATCAATCATTTTTCATCCAAGAATTTGTTATAATTAGTTCATAATTATTATACAGTGTTTCAGTTTTTCTGCTTAATTATAAAAATGAATACAATCATGAACCACAGTTAACTTAGGATTACAGGCTGATAATAATTGTTTATCGAAGGTTTTATCCCAAATAACTGGGCGACAATGCTTTGCTCAAAAAACTGGGAAAACATATTTCCCCGAGATGTGACCTATTTAGATCCAATTTGTCTGGTCTAGGCTTTGTATTTTCTGACCTAGTCTCGTATTGGAGAATAATGGTAACAAACTCCAAATTCATGTACCTTCTTCATTCTGTCATGGGTCATATATAGTGTACCCACATAAGATTTTATAATGCTTCTGAGCAATGAATCCAAACTGCTCTGTGAACCAGTGTCCGTTGACTACCTCCATGCTCATTGGAGAATGTTAAAGTTAAAGAACTTTGGTTTAATAAATTAAGAACCTGTGATAGTGAAATGTACTGAAGTGCATGTAGCAAATGATAGCGTCCAAGCCACGTTAAAGACATGTTTCCTAACTAGGAGTATCTGTCCACACTGGGCTAAAACATTCATAATTATAGTCATACAATTCTGTAGCCCTAGTCTGTGTAGTGTTGAGCACAGTATGAATGTGTGTCTCAACCCATAGAAACTCGCTATATGCTTATCAGCAGTTTTATAATATATTAAATTTTCACTTAGCCCAGCGCCACATGGCTTCGGTGGTTTCCCGCCTTTTTTATTCTGAGTAAAATGATCATGGTTATACAAACAGTTAAAGTAAAACCAAGGTTTTGTTTGCTATGGGACACTGAAAACTTAGACAGTACAGCATGCATTGGTAAAATAAGCAGTTTATATGGATGTGTTACTAAGAGCTTATTGATAGAACAATAAATTTATGTGCATGATGTATTGAGGTGCATGGCAAAGTTATTTGACATATTTGTATGAGAGTTTGGTAAGTGGAATGAATTTATGTGAATGTTTGTGTGAGCATTATTGGGTATGTTTGTATGGTCAAGGGATTTGATAATACGTATCAATTTTAAATAACATTTTTTGAGGAATTGAGAGGGGGTGGATAGTAGTATTAAGGATTAGATGAAATGATGTGTAAAAGTATGTAGATGTATCAAATGCTTCCAGACTCCGGCCTCAGGGTACCAGTTTAATTGTGTTTTTCATTTTGTGAATTTTCTGTGTGTATTAGTGACTGAGTATTTGGCATACATGTTTTTATTGATGTTAAAACAATCAAAGAAAGAGTAATCAATTTTTCACAAAAAAAGACAAGTATTAAAAATTATCCCCGTCTAATATCTTTTCTGTCTTGAATATTTTCAAAATTATTATTGAAGGGCCTCTCGAAACTCTAATAGGCAGTTCTAGATGTTGTTTCTATTTTATCATTCTCTAAAATTTAACTGGGCAATCTGACAGACCTCAAGTTATTTTCATTGCTTTTCAATTCAATATGCACCATTTTTAGTTGTCAAATTTGGTTCAGTTAAGAAAATGGTCACCAGAATTAACATCAATACTATAAGTATAAGCCTTAAATTCTGACAACATTAAGGTTTCTCTTAATGTTGTCAGATTAAAATTAATTAAATGTGTTGAAAAGGGACCTTGAACTTTATAAAACCAAATCGCAAACAATCACCTTTACAACATCATAACTGTGATTTGAATTTATTGATTCAAAGTTAAATTCACTGATATATTAAATTTTTGATCATCTAAAATTTATGATTGGGAAATATTTAGTTGATCACTTGCACACCAGAAATTACGAAAATTTCACCTATCACCGGGTGGTGATGGGTGAAACTTTGTGTTTTCGTCGGTCAACCCCCTTTGCACATGTTTATTCACATACCCTACCACAAATGTGAAAAAGCATGTGATGTAGGTGTAGGCAGTTGAACTTGATTGCTGCGTTTAAAAAGGCTAATTATTGTAGTTGATTTCGTATAAACCAGGCTAACAAGCAATTGAATTTGAATTCTATGTTTTTAGTGTTATTTTTTTTTTAAAAGCTTGCAAAGCCCATATTTTAAGTTTTTTAATTTAGTACTTGACCTAAATAAAGCTGCATTTTCGTTTTTTAGGTTCTTCTTTCCTCAAAGCATCATTCTATTTGGTGCTTTTTGGCGGTCTACCCTGCATTTAAGCAAGGTATGCAACCTACGGCTTATGAGCTTCTATTAATTTTTCAACTATTTTTAATGTACTGAAACTTATGCAGCTTTAAAAGACGTAATTTTGTTATATTTTTCAGGTATGATTTGTGTGACTATGAATGAGACGCCTCTCTCCTAGGTGCAGAGGCACCATAATTACTTATTATGATAGAATGGTTCAGTGTCTTAAGAGGGTATAGCTGATGCCTCTTAGCCAGAAATTGGATGAGCCTCTTGTTACGATTGAGGTGAGAGTCTCGAATAGTACCGTAAGATATTTATAACAATGTCGAAAATTTACTACAGTGGTTGCGTCACTCCGGCAGGTAGATTGCTGACTCCAGCACAATGCAGCAGGCAGTCGATCCTCTCGCCACCACCAGCACGGTAAATGCCAGTCCTATAAATCATTCCACGGTTGCTTTTCAATGGAATAACGAATGTCTTAACGTGTAAATAATTCAACAGCCGGCCGCGGAAGCCGTGAACGGTGCGCCGCCCGACGACACCCCGCGCCGTCAAGGCCGCATGACCAATCAATTGCAGTTCCTTCAAAAGACTGTAATGAAGGCCGTGTGGAAACACCAGTTCGCGTGGCCCTTCCACCAACCCGTCGACGCGAAAAAGTTGAACCTTCCTGTAAGTATATTTCGCGTAACGTAAGTAGTGTTCGTTTTATCTGAGCAAAAACTGCAATTTGGTCCAATTTAATTTCAGGATTACCATAAGATCATCAAGAAGCCCATGGATTTGGGTACGATCAAAAAGCGGCTCGAGTCAAATTATTACTTCTCGGCGCAAGAATGTATTCAGGATTTCAACACCATGTTCACGAACTGCTACGTCTACAACAAACCTGGCGAGGATGTCGTGGTCATGGCGCAGACTCTGGAAAAGCTGTTCCTTAATAGGGTAAATATATTTAAAACTAGTCTATAAAATAAAGAAATAGAAATATTATAATTCAATGGTAGTTTGCTGGCAACCGGGGTACTTATATGATAAAGATTAAAAAAATAACTTGAATAACTATGGTTCATCCACTTTTCTTACCAGCGATTTTTGTTATTTAAACAAACTTACTCGAAATTAACATAACAAGCGTCATATCTATCTCGGGTTTTCCCCAGATGGACGTGATTTACACTGTCCTTAGTATTATTTATATTGACCGATATACAGTGAAACTTGGGTGGGACCTGGATAAGTGAGAAACCTCCATAACTGGAACTCATGCTGAGGTCCCAACACTTTGGCACTGAATTACCTCTGTTAGTGGGATAAAGCAAACCTCTATATCTGGGATTCGTTCTTTCGTTTTTATCGTCATAGTTACCTCTATAACTGAGACAGGGAGTGAATTTTATATGCATTAACCTCTGGAACTGAGATTACATCGTTTTGTTTGTTTACTTACTCATTCTTATTCTACCCATAAATTCCGCACTTAACTAATTTTGAGCCTCAATGGCCTTCAGTTTTAGTTTTGCTCTACTATCATACGGATGTTTATTTGAAAAATAAATGAAACATTGCACCTTAATAATCGCACCTGTATAACTGAAATAACCTGTATTCTGACCTCCATTAATGGGTAAATGAGACATATTTATTTATACCTGGATATCTGAGACACAGGGTAAGTGGAATACCTCTATACGTGAGACAAATTTGCAGGTCCCTTGATGTCTCACTTAACCAGGTTTCACTGTAATACATAATCATCAACCGCATATCTTTCTAGATAACTCAGCCGTTTGTTATGGGAACACGTCTAAACGTTTACCTCTTACAGATAGCTCAGATGGACAAGGAGGAGCGCGAGATGGAGACGCCTTCGAAGGGCGGCAAGAGTGCAGGTGGCGGCGGCGGCGGGGGCGGCGGGGGAGGCGGCGGGGGCGGCGGCGGCGCCGTCCCCGGGCCGAAGAAGCGCGGCTCGACGGCGCCGGCGGCGGCGGGCCCCACGCCGAGCCCGGCCGCGCGCGCGCCGCCCGCCGCCAAGCCGGCCGCGCCGCCGCCCGCGCTCGTCGGCTCCACCAACACCACCACCACGGCCGCCGTCACGCCGCCCGCCACGCACACCGGCCTCCCGCAGCAGGTGGGACCTCCGCTACATTAACATCGACGTCTCCGATTCGTCTATTTGCCGGCAAAATCCACTACAAGGGGACTAGGCTGCACAAGTGCACATCAATCTTCTTATTCAGAATGGGGGAATCAATCTTCCAAATCAATCTTCTTATTCAGAATAGGTCCCGCAAAAGGTGCATTGAGCGTTTCCCCCCAGCTACCGATCATCCGAACTAACTCAGCTCCTTAGCTTAGCTCGACAGCAGTCTTGTTGTGATGTGATTCATATCGTGTTTCTTGTGTACTGTGAGACAATGGGAATAACAAGTGCCTCGTGCGTGGTCTGCTGCTTGATAATATGCTTAAAAACTGTACATAATTGCATGTAGCAATCATGGAGGTATTTACTTACCCGGGGAGTGCAGATGTTGTGTCAAGTGACACTACTAGAATGTTACTTCCGTATCTCCGACCCTTGGGCCTTTGCCGCGCGGTTTTAAAACGTACCTTTCGTTCGATACTGAACGCCTTGTTTTTGTTGTTAAATAAAGAATGTTTCCAGGTTGCGACCCAACCGTCGAGTTTTCACGTGGCGCAACCAGCTACGACTCCCGTTCCCACCATCCCGCCAGTCGCCTTGTCTCAAACGCAACCTGCTAAGGTACGCCATTAATAACACCAACCGATCTGTTAACTTAACATAGTATATTGCATTCTCCATTCATTATTTTATTCTAGATAGGTACCCTAAATATACAATAATCCTTCTTTTATTTAGGTAAAAAAAGGTGTGAAAAGAAAAGCTGATACAACAACGCCTATGGGCAGCTCCTTCGAAGGTGGTTACACAACTCCTACAATAGATCAGCAAGGAGGTCCGAAACCTGCCAAAATATCCACTAGAAGAGAAAGCGGGCGCCAGAAAAAGGTAAGCTACAGATTAACAAGATTTATGGCTAGCATTTTATTATGGAAATGTACAGTTTGGTACTATTTAGTAGTATGAACAGATAAGCCAAAAACTTCAATAATATTTATATAATTTTTTAAACAAGCTTTTATCGCATTGTCACAGGTATATAAAATTTGAGCTCAATGGGACATCAGGTGGTTCGAAAAGTTGCAAGATTTGACCCATTTTAACAAGTCAAGTTCAATAAAAGCCAGCTCTGGAGACTACCTCCATACAAACTCAACCTCTTTATAATATTAGTAGGTACAGGTTTGTAAACTCGTTTGTTTCTGCACAGACTAGCAGAGCAGCGGAAGACGGGTTCAAAATGGGTGGCATGTCGCCCGGCGCGGCGGCTGGCGCGGCGCACCATTCCGCGTTAGCGCCGCAGTTAGCTAAAGGGAAGGAGAAACTATCCGATGCGCTCAAAAGCTGTAACGAAATCCTCAAGGAACTTTTCTCTAAAAAGCATTCGGTAAGATACTGTTCTTTTAACTAAATGTCTACAAGTAAGGTGACAGTTTTGTGACTTAGTTTTTTCCAAATGTATTTATGTTCTTATTCTCTGGCGTATTCCTCTCTAAATTGTTTTATCTATTTTGAATAGCTAAGCCTGTGAGAGTTAATGGTTACTAGATGTTGGATACTTCCGCATTCGTTAGGTTAAATGCATGTTTCAATGCCGGTTGCGCTTATGCCACAGTGAGACAACTGCTATTATAATGCAGACCTAGGCATTCGACTTATACGAACTCACTTACTTTTTTATGACAGAGCACAAGCAAAGTCGTCTACTCATCACTTTCGAAAGTAGAGCGTTCACATTTAGTATCTTCCTCCGACAGGGTTATGCCTGGCCGTTTTACAAACCCGTGGACGCTGAATTGCTCGGGTTGCACGATTACTTCGACATAATAAAGAAGCCGATGGACCTCGGCACCGTGAAGCAGAAGATGGACAACCGCGCCTACAAGACGGCGGTCGAGTTCGCGACCGACGTGCGCCTAATATTCACCAACTGCTACAAGTACAACCCGCCCGACCACGACGTCGTCGCCATGGCGAGGAAACTGCAGGACGTCTTTGAAATGAGGTGAGAGGGGCTTTTGTAACAAACTAGCAATCAAGGTGCTCACCAATCATACCATTTTTGGTATGATTGCACGCTGGCACTACTGGAGCAGTAGTGCCAGCTGCCCAGAGTCTCGCTCCGTTTTTTTAAGGAGCTGGGTTGGCTCAGGTAATCTTTGGCAATGGGGAATCGCACAATGCACCCTTTGTGGGACTCCAATGTGGGACTGTGAGAATAGCTGGTGCTCAGGACTTTGTGCCCGGTGCTGCTCAGCCTTCGGACGCAGGTTGGACCTATAAAATAGCCTATAGCACTCGGGGATAGTACGGCTTTCCATTATTGAATATTGTTTTTAAATTGGAGGTTAAGTTTCAGAGGTTACCCGCTACAAACATACCATCCCACTGCATCCATACTTTACCTATTTATAATATTACAAGGATAGATAGCCACTTTTTTTGTAAGCGAGCATACAGCATTTTTAGTCATGGCAACTTAGCAATAAGCATTACTTTTATTTTCCCCAGGTATGCCAAGATCCCAGATGAGCCCGTCCACACGGTCTCGGGGGTCCCGCATACGATGGACAAGGGAAGTTCGGCTTCTAGTTCAGAATCAGGCTCCGAATCGGACTCTGAATCGGATGATTCTGAAGAAGAGAGAAATAATAAAGTGAAACTTCTCGAGAAAGAACTGCACGCTCTACAAGAAAAAATGAGAAAGCTGGTCGAAGAGTCAAACAATAAGAAAAAAGCCAAGAAGAAGATGAAGGAGAAGAAAAAGCAACTGACAAACAGTACGGTGCCGGCGAAACCCAACGCTACCGTCCCGTATGCAGCTAAAGTTAACAATATTGCCGAAACCATAGGTGAGTACTTACAACCTTTAGCATCTCTTCTACAGTATTACAGACCTATACTCCTAAAAAAATTCCTATGATAAATTTTTGTACAATAGGACAAGTTAAATGTCATTTTTCAATCGTTGTTTATAAGTAAGACCCATAATTTCCACAGTTTTAATATGTCTGCATAAGAATATTCTCAATTCGGTTGTATGTATTTTATGTTTGTAAAACCTCATTTACAAATCGATTTGGAGAACTCCTTATGCTTATTTTTAAATGAAATTTCAGACTGGTTTCATAGAAATTTTATCAAAATCGGTTCAGTAGTTTGGAGTTTCTGGATAAAATATGTCATTCAAGTAACTTTGAAGTCGGTTTCGTTAAGTTTTCAATTATTGACTTGTGTGTAATGAATCTAATGTGTGTAGCGAGTGCGGGTCCGCGAGGCAAAGCGGGGCGCGCGCGCGGGGGCGGGAACGTGGCCGCGGTGGGCGGCGGCGCGGCGGGCGGCGGCAAGGGAGGCGCGCGCGCGGCGGCGGGCGGCAAGAAGAAGAGTGCCGCCCCGGCCGCCGCCGCCGCGCCGCACCCGCCGCCGCCCGACACCGACGACGAAGATGTCGCGAAGCCAATGTCTTATGATGAGAAGCGGCAACTCTCGCTAGACATCAACAAGCTGCCCGGTGAGTACATATGTGTGGTCTAAAAGTCTATTGTAGGTCCCGTTCATTTGTCCTGTAACTAGCGCCAAGCCATGTCGAAGGTCTTCAGGCAGCTTGAAACCCTGAGTACAGATCACTAGGAGGATGACTGACCACTAGGTCTAAATAGTTACTTACTTATCGGCTCTGAACAAACTATTTTAATAGTATATGTCGATTTATGACAAGACACTTCGTCGCTATACAAACTCGTTCGAGACTTGTCCACACGCACGTTACATTCGATGCGGCCATGGGGACTGCTTATTGAAATTACAAAGATTTTGATGAATCGTGGAATGTGATACCGAGAGACACTATTTCTGCTTGTCCTGTGCAGTCTTCAAATAGCAAAACAGGCAAGCAGTAACGCTATGAATTGCACATAGCAGTAAAAAGTATCAAACCATGTAATTGCGTGTCTTGTTTAGTTGAAATTGCGAAATACCTTTGTCACATAACATTAGTATAAACAAATTTATTGTGTCTTACTAGGTGACAAACTCGGCAAAGTGGTGCATATAATTCAAAGTAGAGAGCCTTCGCTGCGAGACTCGAATCCAGATGAAATCGAGATAGATTTCGAAACACTGAAGCCATCCACCCTCCGAGAGCTGGAGAACTACGTCGCCTCCTGCCTTCGAAAAAAGACACGTAAGCCATATTGTGAGTGGCGCCGACATTACTCCTTTTTTCCTTCTTCCTTATTTAACCTAGACCTAGATTTTTGTGTTTCCTAATAATACATTTCCTTTCCCACACGTGAATAACCTGTCAAAAACCCTTACTTATGGAGTTGAATTTCTGATTGCAATCCTAGCCAACAGAAACACAACTTTCCTGGTGTTCTACACACTTGTCATGTATTTTTTTCCTCACCGTTCCCCATCCATCCTACAATGTTGGTAGCTTTTAGTGTGTATTTACTATAATAAAAAACTATATGTTAACTAGTCTGATGTGTTTATGCAGATCGGAAAGTTTCCGGTAAATCTAAAGATGAACAAATGGCTGAGAAAAAACAAGAGTTGGAAAAAAGACTCCAAGATGTATCTGGCCAACTGGGAACGAACAAGAAACAGCAACAGAAAAAAGGTAAGCATTGTCCTGATCATGCGATCTCATCAGTTAGGCAGGGTGCACACCAGACGTATATTGCATGTAACGTCAGATGTAAATGTTTGGGACGTGTAGCAGTGTGACTCTGGTGTGCGGGCAGCCTAACTGTACATTTGTTATGCAAAAATTTACTTAGTGGGTGTTCCCCAATAGATAATATGATATAATATGGGTGTCTTTAAGCCGAGAGTGAGTTGATTTCTTTTAGACAAGCGTGCCCCATTCTAGACTGCATCATTGCTCACCATCAACAAGATGGCGGTCAAACGCAAACCTATCATGAAATAAAAAAAGTAGCTACATACTGACAATTCATGAAATTTGTTCAGCTGCTAAGTCTAGAAAATGTATCCATATGAAACCATGGATTATTCTGATCTGTCCTCCAGTTTTGTCCCCACATGGGGATGGAACAAACAAAAAAGTTCGATCTGTCTTCCAGTAACAAACATTTTTGTACAATCTGTCCTCACGAGGGGACAAAACTAGGAGACATTGATCGATGTAAGTGTAGAGTGCTATGTTGATACAACTGATCAGTAAGCCCTTTTTTTATTATTTATTTATTACAGTATATTTTTAAGGCAAAAATCCAGTCGGGTTTGTCTAGGCAATACGTCTCATAATATTAATCGGTTGCTTCCGTCCGCAGAAGGCTGCAAGGAGGCGCTGGGCGGCGGCATGTCCTCGTCTTCCTCGTCCTCGGACTCGTCGAACTCGTCGTCCAGCACCGACACCAGCTCGTCGGACAGCAGCGACAGCGAAGCAGGTTAGACCCCCGCTATACTCCCGGTACGCTATCCTCCACCGCGATCCGAGATACACCAATCACGATTTTAGTATTAGATTTTTATGATACTTGCATTTAAATTAAGACGAATATTTCACTCTGTAGGGATATGTCCGGAAGCTTGAGTGTACCCGCGAGGTAGACGTAGGTTGTTAGCGATTGTTTTCCATTTTGTGAACGGAAATCTTTTTTACCTTTGCCAGTATTTTTTAAAAGAATTTGACTTGTATTTTCACGTTTCAATCTGAATTTTAACAACTAGTAAAGAATCTAGTCTGAACTTGATGTCGGTGAAAGAGTGAGTGATGGAACGGCGAATGGCATAATAAGGCGAGTGCATCGGTGAATGTAGTTAAAATTTAATAATTGTGGTACGGATAGTATCACATTTGAGAGTGAATATTCCATGCCTACTTTCGTAGGTTCATCTTTATTATTTATTAACTCAAATAGACACACCAACAATCAACATATTTTTTTCTTGGTGATCTCATTTTGTCCATGAGTATTACCCGCATGATGTTCTGTATTTGGAAGTTCTATTTGTGTCAAATAACTGCTATTTAGGTAAACCTTACGTTTTAGATTTCAATGTGTGTGTGTATCGAGGTGTGAAGTGGCGAGTGATTGCGCTATTCATCTGATGATTGAAGTGTGTTTGAGTCCATTAAGAAAACATTACATATATAACATAATTATATAAAATATTACCTGAGACATTTTATAACTCACACGATATCTCTGGTGTAAATCAACCAAATGTTCCTCCTAAATATGTTCAGTATGTGTCAGCTTGGTCCCAAAAAGACAAAGTTGAGACAAGTAATAATGACTGCTGTTGAGTTTTAAGTATGCATGAGAGTTGTGAGAATAGCTTTGAATTTATTTAATTCTGTGATATTGGAGATGGATACCACCTAATGTTTTGATTCAGTTTGATACATTGAAGTATTAAATAAAGATTCGCGCATCATAAGAAATGTTGGTAAAGGCACGAAGGGTAGTGAGGAGGAGAAGCCAGCTTTGGTGTCCGCCGTTTATTTGTCACTGGTGCCGGTAAGAAGAATAACGTTTGGTTTGCTTTCATAAACCAATAGGATATACCTTTTCACCTAATATCTTAACATGTCAAGTGCAGTATTTCATTTGCATCCTTAAAATTTTAGTATTGATAAATTCTTATTGGAAAGTTGAGATCTCAAGGTACTAATCGCTTACGAGTGTGTAATTGAAACTTGTCTCGATAGTGAGGAAGCTGACTATAAAGTGATACGAATAAGCTTGAAGCTAGTGAGTAGTGTCGGTCAGTCGGTACGTCCGGTTACAAGTAGAGAAGAGGAGCATCGCGCAGCCCTAGCCGCGGCGCCGCCGCAGCCCGTAGACTCTGTTGCAAACAATTGTGTAAGGACGGATACCACATTAGCAAGCAAAATTTACCCCCTTGTTGTACTCTCTCTTATCTCACAACGAGGACGTATTTTGTGACATGTTTTTATTAATTTTCTTTGAAAAGGTATGTTTTATTGGTTTGATGCTTAAATTGATACCATATCGATGCTTGCTCTAAACTTTGATGTGACATGTTATCAAAATTTCTTGCCTAATATTATTATTATCGAATATAATTATCCTAAAGCTGGCCTCCTTCCTTCACAAATTGTTTGCAAACTTATATTAATTTATTGCAGATTCATAAATCTTGTTATTCCATAGAATGATAAATGTTTATTGTAAAGAGTAATCAGTAATTAAATTTGGACTGTAACTACAGGGACTGATTCCTTTATGAAGAATAAAGTCTTTGATATACCTTTGACAATGTCATCATTCAAATTTTTAGTTAATTAACAAGGTATATGTATGAAATGGAACTGAAATGCAATTTAACTGTTGAAGTATTGTTTGTTTTATCGTCAGAAGTTGCTAGAGTCCATATTTTGAAACATACAATTTACCGAAGTGAGACTCAATTTGTAGTGTTGTGAAACTTGTGTCTGACTCGCGAGGGTATTATTCGATATAAATAACTGATTATATTTACTTTTATTTAATATACTTGGCCTAGATAAACTAACAAACTTATATAAATATGGTGACTCAAATTCAATACAAAAAGAAATAGACATCAATGCGAGCGTAACGCCACAAATGAAATGATAGTAAAGTTGTGTCGCGCTTTTGTCTGTTAAGTTTGTAAAAGTTGCCGAAATTTTATGAAAATTTCTATTATATATTTTTTATTTATCAAAATTTAAAAAGACAATTGCTTTAAAATTTTCTAAGCAAGTATATACTCTTTGGTCTTTACTCTTTACATATTTTTTTTTTGCTGTGACATCTTCCCGTCCCTCACATGTTGGACACGAGTTCTATAATATCTGTATGTATAAAAAGTAGGTATCTACCTACATTAGACATAATTTTCACAGAAGAATACTGTAGCAAAAAAATAGATTTGATCATTCAAATCTGTTGTAAACAGTTACGGTTTATTTACATGACTCGTATCTCAATATGATATTACATACTTTAGTAGTCGATACAGATTTGGTAAAACGTTATCATAGTATTTATGTCATTATATCTAATAACTTTTGTTATTAGGCCACATATTTTAAATATTGAAACACGTTTTACCTTTTTATTATTTTAGTTAGCTGAATTTTTATATTGTGATTATTTTAACTTGTATTTATAAAGAGAGAAGTAAGACATAGTTTATCTTTTTTTATTTATTGTACAAAAATACTAATTATACAATACTGGTACCTATCCATGTAAGTTACATTTTACTCTCAGAAGTCATTACTAAATATTGATTTGAACTCTAGGTAGCACACAGTATTTTAAGAACATAGAAGCTGCTATGTTGGAGGCCTAAACTAAGATAAAGTGAAAGAGTATGTTAAAATTTCGAAATGTGTCCAAACCTTTGTTATTGTAAAGTAGCCACACGCCCACACGTTACATTTTATAAATTATTTAAAAAACACGTTGATGATGAATCAAGCGAGAAAGTTGGTTCAGTTATTTATAAGATTTTTTGCACAGACAGATACGAAATCGGGCAACTTCGTAATGTAATGTTACAATTATTATAATAATATGTCCTAAAAACTAAATTATAGTATAGCATACTGTACGTAAGTTGTAATATACTTCTGCTACCATATAGTGAAATGTTGACCATTTTACTGTTAAGGAATAGATATGTTTTACTATATACTATGTTATGTATCTTTTAGACCATTTTTTGAGACACACACCTATGTACATTAAATTGTGTGAATACAACAAACAAATGTTTTTATTAGAATTTAACTCAGCTTTATATTATAAATTATGTTTGCCAAGTACAATGTGCAGATTGCTATAGAGATCTTATACTGACTTGTATTTACTTTAGATTTTAATAGATATATTTTACCAATAGTTCCTCTGCAGATAGGAAAGAACAAAGTTTGAATGTGTAATTTTAACTCGGCTGAATTTCCAGTAAAATATGAGATTGTAAATGTTTTGAAGTAGTATGATCAGTCAGCAGTGCAGCTTTAGTTATACCTTAGGTTTCAAATGTGTGCCGCTCAATTGTGTATTTACACCTCTGTTTTCACTCCCATAGTCAGTGTTTATAAAGTATTTAGTTGAACAAGTCAATACCTAGGTCGAGAGCAGTTTGCTTGCACCTGATCACTGACTACTTTGAAATGTATGTGGTGCAATTAGTAAATAAATTACATGATATCAACACGAGATAATTTATAGTTGTAACATTGATGTAGAAAGTTGATTGTGTTTATGGAAACACTGTGTGTTACATTTTTAAGGTGATTTAATCAACTCATGACTTAAATTGACTAGACGTAAGAACGAATGGAGATAAACAATGTATATATTTCAATATATAACGATTTAAGTAAATCTTTTAAGTAATTTATATCGCATTTCATTTAGTCACCCTGAGATCTGAACAAAAGAGCAAAATGATAGATTCAGCAAACGTCGTATTGCACTTGAGGTAAGAGATAACCGGCACCAGACGATAGCGATCACCGTCTCCGACCGTATAGGGGAGGCCGCACGGAACCCGTGCGAGTAGGCGTGTTCGGTTTTTCGGGGCGCTCTAATATCCCGTGCAATATTAATTTTTTTTCAGGAACCGGCCGAACTCCCAAAAAGAAATCCAAGAAGTCTCATCAAACGCCCCAACCGAACGTGAGTACAACGATGCCTATAATCGTAATTTTCTTAGTTCGGTGCGCACCTCGGATTACCGCCGGTCGTCTCGTTTCAGCAGAAACTCGTGCCCCCGATGATCGTCCCGGTGATGCCCCCGCCCGCGGCCGTCGCGGCGCCCGCGGAGCCCCCGCCCGGCCCGGAAGCTAAGCCGGCGGCGACGCCCGAGGCGAAGCCCGAGCCGCAGCCCGAGGTGAAGAAGGAGCCGCCGCCGGTGGTCGCGGTGGCGCCCGTGCCCCCGGCCGCGCCCGCGCCGCCGCCGCCCGCCGCCGCTCCCGACACGTCCGCGGCGAGCGCGCGCGACGCGGACGAGCCCAAGCCGGTCGTGAAGCCCGAGCCGCGGAACGGGCTCGAGAAAATGGAGACGTCCCAGTACATCGACCCGATCGAGCGGTCGCTGGCGAGCCTCGAGCGCAGCCTGAAGGCGGACGTGCCCGCGGAGGCGGCGGCGGCGGCGGCCGAGCCCGCGCTGCGCCTCGACGACGAGCTGGCGCCGGGCAAGCCGCCGCTGACGCCGGACGCGGCGCACCACACGCTGATGGCGCAGCTGGGCGGGCTGCCCGACCACATCAAGACCGAGCTGTTCCTGCCGCCGCACAACGGGTTCGCGGACGCCGGCCTGCCGCACGAGCCCTCGCCGCCGCCCGGCCCGGGCCCGGCCGCCATGCCCGCCTCCATCTTCGACCCGGTGCCGGGCGCGCCCCCGCTCCTCGCCGCGCCGCCCGGCGCCCTCCTCATCCCTCCGCCCATTAAAAAGGACGACGTCAAACCTTTGCTCACGCCGAAACCTATCGAGGATCTGATGGGGGTGTCGACGATGCCGCCCGCCGTCATGTCCGACCGGGCCAAGTACGAGATGGAAAAGAAGCTGGAGGACGCGAAGAATTCCAGCTTTGCTCAGGCGTTTCGCCTGAAGCAGGAGCAGAATTTGAAAAATGCGAGCTCCTGGTCGTCGTTGGCGCAGGCGGGGAGCCCGCAGAGTAACCCCACCATGGTCACGAGTAAACAGGTGAAACAGAAACCTGTCGTGACCAATAGTTTCCAAGTGAGTGCATTTTTTATTTATATTTTTGCCCTGACGATATTTGTTAGTCCCAAAAATATTTCTAACTGAAATTTATTTCGTCTCCAGCAATTCAAAAAACAGGCTCAGGAAAAGATCGATCGGCAACGGGCGATCTTAGAACAACAGGAGCTCCGGAAAAAAGAACAAGCGGAGAGAGAAAGACAGAGACAGGAAGCTACGGAGAGGCGACATCCAGACGAGGAGAAGGCTAGGTATGTAGTATTTGAGTGCATGTAGCAAAAAATTCTATACGCTCTTGTAACTTTTATTATTAATAGAGTGTGAACTCTATATAACGACACTAATAGGACTGTGCATTATGGCTGCTGACTGACTTTATGGCGTTATAAAGTTGTCGTTAAATGGAGAGAAGAAAAATCAGAATTAGAACCAAGAATACGATAACGTATAGATAATTGTTGCGAGACGCGCTCATTAATAGCCTCGTTCATTTTGCGGTCGAGCTCCGGCTTCACACTAAGCAGCGTCGCAATCGCAGCTCGGTTAATGCTGCTTGTGTTGCAGCTGAGTGGGTGTCAGTACGGGCACTAAACCGTCATACAGTAAGTAGCATCGCCATCGCAGCTCTGTTAACGCTGGTTGTGTACAGCAGGGTGGGCGCGAGCGCGGGCTCGGGGTCGCGCAAGTCCGAGGCGGGCGAGGTGCAGTCCCCCAGCGTGTCTCCGGTGGCGCGCGCCTCGCCGCCCGCCGCCGCGGCCGCCGCCGCCGCCGCGCCCGACAAGCCGGCCGCCTCCGAGCGCGAGCGACTGCGCCAGCGCGAACAGGAGCGCCGCCGGCGGGAGGCGGTCAGTACATCATATACTGACAACTATAGTATACTGACTAGTTTGGATTCAAATTCAAAATTATTTTTTTTGTACAATAACATAGATAGAGATTTACAAATTTTAATGAACACAGATTGGATCTTTGTTGCTCAATTAAGCAAAAAACGAAACGTTTTGAATCTTATGTTTTTACGTTACATTGTCTCTGTGGCGGAATAGCTCCCAAACGGCTGGGCCGCTTTTTAATTTACTTTTTTATGTGAATTTCTGTAGCTTAACCCGATGGTTTTGTTTCTTTCAGATGGCTGGTCAAATAGACATGAATATGCAAAGCGACTTGATGGCTGCGTTTGAAGAATCGCTCTAATACGCGTCTAGGACTAATTTTGTTATCTGTACATAGGTATATGTATAAATATTATTTTTTATGTCAATGCAATCAATGTGTGGTGATAATGTGACACTATAGTGATTTTGTGCGTGACAGTTGACTAACATATGGATAAGTGCTGTGAATAGATATAATTATGTACTTCTTATAAATAAAACTGTTGTACCATATAATATTGTTTCGTGGTCGCGTATAGTGGACGTGTCGAGGGTTGCATTTTAATTAATATTGTATGATAAGTTTGTATGTAAGTTTTTAAAATACACAACTCTCTTTACATCGTAAGGCTATATTTATACATATTATTACGTTTCAGGTGTCTTCCGCCTTCCGTAATTGTTTTATAGTATGTACTAATTACTTTACGTATGGTAGAAATTGAACTGGACAAAAAAATCAAAAAATGTTTATGTATGAATAAATTTAGATATAAATCATCTTAATGAAATCTGTTCTGTGTTCTACGTGTTTCCTCATTGCATGGCTTGACAAATTGATAGAGCCTTGTTATGTTTGCGTTGAGATTATACCGACAGGATACTTGGTTATTGCCATAGGAGCCGCTTCCGACTGTCGTGCAATGGGCAAAGGCGTGGCTTGTATTTATTAGTAGATGGATATCGTTTTTGGACAAATGTTACTGAATGTTAGTAGATTTTTTATCAGTCTGTCATTTGAAAACAGATCAAATGTCATACATTTGATTTGAAATATATTTATTTTACATGAAAATATCGTCTTTTTATGTTTGTAGATAGCTCCAGTAAAGAACTGTAGTAATAATTAATCTAACCAGATTCTACATACTCGTAAGGCTTAGGGTATAAAAGAATAACGATATAAATTACACAAAAATTTTGTATATTGTTAAGATTTTTAATTTCAGTCATTACTCGAAAACTCGAAATCAACAAATGTAGATATGAAGTAAAATATATTGACATTCCACATTGTACCGTGTTGTTTATTAAATTGGTAATTTTATTTTTATAACAATCACTATCAGTTGTTTTTTCTAGGCCAATAATACCCTCATGGGCACAGGCCTCACTTACCCCACGCTCGCATTTATAGAAAACATTTATTTTTTGTAATTTTATCTATAGAATAAATATAGAAAAAGAATTCCAGCTGGCTATAATGACGGCATCAGGTGATGCCCAGTAAGTGAACATTCCTGAATATAGAGCCATACAGATCTTAAAAATTGTTAGGGCGTTTAGGGTATACATTTTATTAGGTAGGAAGGCCTTTTCCCTGCAGTGGGTTCCAATAAATGAGTGGATATGTCTCGGCCAACTAGCTTATCAGCCGTTCAATTAACAGCCTAGCCCGTTGATTAAACGGCGCAGTTCTGCTATTTTTTTCCTAAATAATTTACAGCCGGAGCGTTTAAAGGGGTCGAAAGCAGGTCGTCCCATTCGCAACTCGTCACCCATTCGCAGCTTGTCCCATTCTCAGCTCGTCCCATTCGCTGCTCGTCCCGTTCGCAACTCGTCCAATTCGCAGCTCGTCCCATTTATATTTTTTTTACAACTCGTGGTATCGATAAAGATTACCAGGATCTTAATTTGAATGCATGCCATAGGTTAGGGGGTGATTTCAGTATATTATTTTTCTAGTCGAGCTAGTGCTCCATCTTAGACCGCATCGTCGCTTAAAAGCAGGCGAGATACGTGACTCTTTATTATTTTGTTGTATTTTAATAATTTACCTATTCTAAGATAATTATTCATGGTAATTCATATAATATTTAAGATTGACTGATTATAAAAATCAAAGAATGTGAATATTATTTTTTTGTGAAGGATAGTGAAACCACTTACTTGATTTTTGATTAGACATGTTTGTTTATGACATTATTATAGTTTATTTATATTTATACACATTTTAAAAAGAATAGGACTAAGCCACATCTGCTTCTGACCCACATGAAGCGGCTTAATACTTTTTTATGAATAAAAGAATTTGAATATTCTTTTTTTATAAAATATTGTGTAAGCACGGGGGACCTATTGAGAATTTTGTTGTATTTTGATAAATGATGATTTGAGTTGAGTTAGTTATATACCCAATGGCGAGCCAAGAACGGTACAAGTAGCGAATGGGACGAGTTGCGAAAAAAAAATAGAGAACAGGACGAGTTGCGAACGGGACGAGTTGCGAACAGGATGAGCTGCGAGTGGGACGGACTGCGAGTGGGACGAGTTGAGATTTGGACGAGTTGCGAATGGGACGACCTGCTTCCGACCCGTCTAAAGGTCGATTCACACATATCAGTGAAGCCACAGTTCCGGCACAGTGCTCTCAATGCTCAACCTCTATACAACATTTAACGAACTGGGTGGCTGATGCTTAGGCCATTCATTTTACGCGTGAAGGTCACTGACAATAAGTAAAGGTGCGGCGGTAAGCTGCGAACGTGCATCTTATTTAAATAAATAAAACAAGTAAGCGACTGGTCCGCGCCGAAAATCAGACATTTTTTGATGTCCAGAGGCCTGCGATCGACTTTGCGTACATACTCAATTTAATAACTAGGCAAGTAGTCAGTCGTTGTCGATCCTAAGGTGCAGCGCAGACGGCACACTTTTTGTGCGATCGAGTCTGCGGCGCTCAAAAAGTCTGCATGGCGCGCAAAAAGTCGGTCGCGGATTTTTCACACTTAGAAGTATCATAAATCTCAAATTTCTTCAAATTTCACACACGACGCTTCGACGCACATCTTCGATCATTTCAATGATCGAAGATGTGCGTCGTGTGCGTTGAGTGTGAAAAATCCGCGACCGACTTTTTGCGCGCCATGCAGACTTTTTGAGCGCCGCAGACTCGATCGCACAAAAAGTGTGCCGTCTGCGCTGCACCTAAGTCATTTGCCTAGTTGTTTGAATGGCTGAATTATTCATAAATCACTCGGGAAGCTAATTGAACAGCGCCGTTTAGTAAAATGGCTAGGCATTTAACTTAACGGCTAGCTAGTTGGCTGCGACAGATACATACATACCCGTTAACTATAATATTCTAACGACCCTTTATGGGCGGGTAAAAATATGCACGCCTTTATGCGTTATACATAGCATTGAGGCGCGTTCTTCCACTTTGAATAAAAGAAGAATGAAACAATCAAATCCAAATGGAATAATAATAATATATTTATCACATTCCTTCATCTTACAACTATAGACAAGTACTTATAGTTTATATTATACACTAGCGGAGTCCGCTCCTATAGCTATAATCCTGACCATGTGCAATTACCCAAACTACTAACCAAACACACGACAAATACAATGCCACGATTCTGGCAGCACTATTAGCGAATAGCCAGGTCCAGAGCAACAACCCACGCAGCAGCAAGTCAACTGTTTTTCTTCATGCAAAAGCGAATCAAACAGGTAAAAATAGTACTAGTAATGGTACTACTGAGACAAATTAGTGTCAGTCACCTTATTAGCTGCGTCTACATTGACTGAACATGACTTGCCAGGCACACTTCTATCTCGCTTTGGCTATGGAGCCTACCACGGTTCAGGCTGAGATAGAAGCGTGCCTCGCGAGCCATGCTTGGTGAGTGGATAAAGCCACTAAAGGCTGAATCATTGTGGCAAGCATATATTCGATCTACCCTTAGTCTGAGTTTTGCTAGTTTTCGAAACGATCAAACGCTCCATATATTAGTAAAGCGCCCATGGCGGAAACGTGAAAGAACTATTATAATGTATGGAGCTTTACGAAACGTTTGATCGTTTTCGAAAACTATTAAAACTCATACTAAGCCCCCCCTGGACCCGACTACTGACTTTATTTTTCTACCTACACAATTAATTAACATCAAATTATTTTTAGGCATCAGTTGAGTCTAATTTATGGACCGAGTCTGTTTTGGGTTGCACTGTTATTTTTTGAAGTGTTGCAAGTAACTGTGGTTTGACGGTAACATCACTTTTTCTATATTGGTTGAGTTTTAAATTATTCTAGGCTCTTAAGGCGGAGATAAACGGTTGCCGGCTATCTCTTTCGCGCTTTAAAGATATACAATCACTGAGAGATAAAATAAAATAACAGATTAAATTCATCCTACTTATTTAAAATAACAATAAAAATATTACAAAAAAAATATTCATATCATTCAAAATAACAATAAAAATATGACAAAAAAAAATATCGTTCTGATATATTTTCGTTCGATGTATGGTTTATCTGCGCCTTATAAGAGATCTCTAGCGAATCTACTATCTGTTTTATTTTAGTAACTTTATGAAGTACAAAATGTATGTTTTAGTGTACATATTAAAAAATATTAACTCTTCTTTGCAGTAAAATGCATTTATGAACTACAAATTTAGACACACGTTTTCTAATTGGTGCACTAATAAACGCGCACTTTTAAAAATCAGCATGTTGCAAAATATGCACAAATTTTATTATTTTTTTGTGATTATTTTAATTTCTATCATCTGAATAAAATAAGTTTTCAGAACCTATGTACGTAATTATTGCTGGGAGTAGTTTCGTATTTGTGTCAATCAGTCAATCAGGATATTTTTGCACTATAATTAAATAGATAACATGTATACATATAAAATCATACGACGCTACACTACGTAGGATCGAACCGTGCTTCCCGAATCTTCTGGAGTTGAAACCCGTGCCGAAGCCAATCAAAGGTCACAATGGCCGACAAACTCGATCGGCGCTAGCTTCGACTTACAGTATAGGAAAGTCAATCGTATGGCCAGTGAGGGTTCAGGAAGTTCCCGAGTCCCACTCTATGAGGTATGCGGGCGACGCGCCGAGTGCTAACCGGCGAGCGAGCACGCTGTAAGTCTGTCCTGCTCGGAAATACGACTGCACGCTCGACTTTAGCGCCGAAAGCTGTTCCGCGTTCACTTCTACAGCACTGCTGCTTCCTTTGTGCGGACTGAGCTGTAAGCTTTTGACACTGTTGATGCTAGCGGTGTTGTTACTGGTGTTGTTTCGGCGCGCGTTTTCGTAGTAGTTCTTCTCCTGCCTTTGTCTGAGCCGTCTGCCGTGGAATTTGTTGGTATGTACGGGCGGTGGAAGTTCCCCGTTCTCAGGTGGCGTCGGTGGAGTCTTACTGCTGTCGTCGGGCAGGGGACACGATTTGTTCAGCTAAAAAGAAAGGCATAATTAGATGTAACTACAGATATATACAGTAGTGGGCCTTTCTACTTTTCAAGCGGGCTCTCTTGTTGTGGCAACTTGAACTTATTTTACAAAACTAGGCAGACAAGTACTGAAAATTGTACTACCACCATTCTATATTTTCCTAACGATGTTTAGCACGACTGGAAGTTGAAGATCATTGTTGAAATTTGAATACACACCCCACTTATACTATAGCTTACAATTGTGTGATGTCTATAGTTGAGCCAATTCATATCTAAGTCTGAATTAAATATCATATCGGCGACATACAAAATAATTTATATTTAAATCAGCATTTATATTACGCACCTGTAACTGTAAATACTTTCGCGGCCGCCTGTACTTCCGCCGTTTCACTTCCCCATTTGGTCCAATTATGATATCTTTCTCACAAAGCTTCCTTTTCATCGGCCTCACTAGTGGCCCCATGAGCGGATTCAACTGCATAGGCAGAGATAATCTCGATTTGAAAAGGTTTTGTTTACCATTCTGTTTATGATTATACTGTTTTTTCGATGGGTAAGTATTCTGCATTAAGAACGGGTTGTTTTTCCCTTGGAAGTCTTTTAACGGTGGTATGATGGCGTCCAGAGTGCCTCTACTGGAGGTTTCGTCTCCCGACGACTCGATGTCATGGTTGAAGTTGCTACTGAACGACGGTAGACTATCCATGTGTTGCAATGACATTATTTTGGAATGTTCGATAATGTTCTTAGTCGACAACTTAGATACTTCTAAGTTCATCGTTGCTATTCTCGAATTATGGGTACTTATGTTGATACTGCTGACGTCGCTCTTCCCGATGTTCGTATCAACTATATTCTCTTTGGATATTTTGTCTAATTTAACAGTACATGAAACTAAAGATGGCACAGGAGTGGTTTCGTAATTCGCTTTAGCTTCGTTGGTAGTGGGTTTGCTTATATCTTTAATTTTTTCTAAGTCATCTGCTTTGGTATCAGATTGTCTAGCGGTAGAGGTGATCGCGGGCTGCGGCCGGTCGTCCGCCTCCGTCTGTTTCGGGGACTCGTACGAACTAGTGGAATCGTTCTCCGAGTTTGAATTAGAGTTGAGATTTTCGTGAAACCGTTTTCCCATCATAAGATTGAGCCAGTGCCCGTCTACTGGAACGATCATGCGTTGATTGGGGTTTTTATAGGAACTTTTTTCGCCGTTACTGCTAGAGGGTTGTGAACTGTAACAATACAAGTAGGTTAATATCACAAAACATACTCAGATACACAGATTATCAGACAGAAAACTAAAGTAGTATGGACTGGCCATATCTGTAGAAGAATCGATAGCTGTTGGGTTTAGCGAGTTCTATACAGGGTTATTCATAAAGGGTATGCTAAGCCGAAAAGGGCTCATGGTACTCATCATTATGAACAACTTTTACTATGAGACCAACTCAGAATTCGCGAAAAAAGAATCAGCTGTTCCATACATTTTGTTAAGTGTCGTTGACATTTTTCTATGGAACAGCTGATTTTTTTTCGCGTGTTTCTGGTTGGTCCCATAGTAAAAGTTGTTCATAATGATGAGTACTATGAGCCCTTGTCGGCTTAGCATATCCTTTATGAAAAACCCTGTATAAAGACGGATGGATGAATAAAAGGATAAAAACGAGACAATATATGTCCACGGCCCGTGCTACGCGGGCAGGATGATGACGATAAAATCTATAAATTAAAACACAAAGGATCTCACTTTCGTGTTTTTTTGTTTTGTATTCTAGTCCGGGTAACCAACCCAATATGACTATACCCGCAATAATTTTAACAAAACGTTTCAAAGCCACGTTAGTTTTCATAGTAGAGTAGTAAGCTTGTATAGGTTAGGGCATTGTTTCCAGTGAAATTACAGGGCAAATGGGAGATTCAAACAACTTATAGGTATCTCAGGGTGACGAGCGCAGTGCTGTGCCACGCAGGGTCTTGAATTCTGCGAGTTCAAAATTCTGGGTGGCGCAGACCTGTTATGGGCAAACGTGACGTTTAACATCAGGCGAGCGATTTGCTCGTCTCGTCACTCAATTACATTTTAAAAAAAAGGTTAGGCCGGGTGGCTAGTTTTCATAGTAATCTCACCTATCGTCCACGGGTGAGGAGGGCGGCGGCGGCGGCGAGGGCGCGCGCGGCAGGAAGCGCAGCCGCGGCGCGTACTCGCGGACCAGCTCGTCGCTCAGCGGCTCGCTTTTATTCACCTACCCGCAAAATAATCAACACGTTAATAATTTGCAATACGCATGTTTAATAATTGTATATGACAAAAGTCATGGACCCCAAAGTTTGTGGAGATAAAATAAATGTAGGTATTAGTAATTTTTTTTATATCTTACTACATATAAATCTCGTGTCACAATGTTTGTCCTCAATGGACTCCTAAACCACTTAACCGATTATAATAAAATTCGCACACCATGTGCAGTTCGATCCAACTTGAGAGATAGGATAGTTTAAATCTCAAATTATAGTCGCAATTTTAATTTATTGCAAATTATATATATACTGATAATTTTTACTACAAATTGACAAGTTAGCATCAACATACTACGGTTGCTATAGTAACGCAATGGCTTTTGACAGGACAACGTCTGTCAAGTCAGCTAGTGTAATATAATTTTAAAAATATTTCTAAAAACATCCTTTTATTGCATTGTCATCGGAGTTACAATATAATTATATACACCAAATTTCAACTCAATCAGACATCGGGAAGTGGTTCAAAATTGAGTTGCAAGATTGCACCCGAACAAACATGGTAACATACATTGCAAGTTAAATTAAAGCTTTTAAAATAAACATCATTTCAAAGCTTTACTCTCAGTCTGAGCTAACCTTTTTGAACATTTTTTAAGACGAAAGAAATATGTTTGCTTCTCATTTACCTAAATATAAAATATCAAGATCCACAATCAGCATTTTTTTATTTAAAATAGCGGCAAACAGGCAAACGGCAACGTATAACACGGTCAAAATATCTCGAGACCTGGCGTCGTCGTAAAAGTCCAATTATAACATGAAATGTTTAAAAATATACCACAAAAACAAGTTTAATTAAGTTATACTAAAAATAATTTGACGTTTTTGTGGTATAATTTTAAACATTTCATTGTTATAATTGGACTTTTACGACGACGCCAGGTCTCGAGATATTTTGACCGTGTTATAGTTGCGACTACAGGAAAAAATTGTCCGAAAAGCTCGACAAATTGAGCGTAGGCTCTGAAAACACATCGAAGCAGACGACCGCAAACGAGATAGCCCATGAAGGGAGGGGTTAAATAAATTAGTTTACTCTCATTATCGAAAATACGTCCGCAAAGTCGATTGTATGTTTCGGACTCGAGTAAAAGTGCATAGCTTATCAATTATTTCCTGTGTTGACGAGTCAACAAATTATCAGTTGTGAGAACTCATGGGTTATCTATTGAGTCACAATCTATTTCATTTCCTTCTAAGAAGGAAACAAAACAGTAAACATGGAACATGTTGACCTTAGTGATTAGTGATAAATTATTACGAGTCGATCATTACTAATCATTATTACTTCTTAATTAATGTTTATACTCTTCTATACAGGGTTACAAGAAAAGGGTCTCAGCATATTACCCTGTATTACTGTGATTTTTTTTTTTAGTAGTTTCACTCTTTTACATTTCTTAAACATATTTTCCCTAAATTTCACTCTCTGCTAAAACAATACCTACTTTATCTACATATATCTTGATAAAAACATCACTGATTCATTGAAATCTATAATCTGTTGCTACGCTCACTTAGAATTTATAGTATCTCACTAATATTATAAAAAGTGAAAGATTTTGAGAGTTTGCGCTAAAACGGCTGACTCCTTTACGCTAAAACGGCTGAACGGATTTGAATTAATGTCTTTCATAGTCTGGATTAACAGATAGGCTACTTTTTATCCTGGAAAACGCGGGGCGTAACTTTTTTATTTTTTTAATTAGTTTTTATTAAAAAAAATTTATAATACGGCTTGCGTTTGACCGTCATCTTGCCTGATGGTAAGCAATGATGCGGTCTACGATGGAGCACGCTTGCCTAGAAGAAACCGATTCACTCGCGACTTGAAGACACCCAGACTAGTGTATTTTTAAAGATGAAGGAGAATGATTTGGTCACCTGTTCTAACGCAGCGAGCTGCAGCGGCGGCGGCGGCGGGCGGCGCAGGCGCAGCCCCCATATGGTGGCGCGCTTCTTCATCTCGCGGCCGCACTTGAACCGCTTGCGGGAAGACGTCAGAGCGGTTAGGATTTTCTCGCGACGCTCGTTCACCGGCGTCCGCCACATCTGGAGAAATTATACCTCCTTAGTTATAAAGTAATTGGGCACAAACTGGCGCTTATATGTTTAATGGTTCGTGTAATATTACACACGGTACTGCTAGCCAGTTCTGTTAACTTGAACTTGGCTTATGGCTTGACACGCTATCGCGTGTCTAGATGTATATTTGTTGATTCATTCGATACGTATGGTCAATCCGACCTTCATGAAATGTAGGCAAGTAGTTTATGTAAATACATTTAAGTTTGATAAGGGAGAATAAGTTAGAATATGAGCAAAAATCAACTACGTCACGCTGACCACTGGAGACAGCCTAAAAAAATTGCCACCTCCAACGATGGCACGAAGACTAAAGTTAAGGTAACTGAAACTAATAACCGCTTCAGTGGCCTTCCTGTTGAAGATGTAACTGCGGAGCCTTTTAAGAAAGCTACGAGGAAGATACAGATCAACCAGATCCCACCTATCCTAATTGAACTTCTGGGCGACTGGAGCCACCAGAACATCAAAGACGTCGTGGAGAAGTATGAAAAAGGCTTCCATATGCAGTACAGAGGCCGTAACAGAGTTAAGGTACAATGTTACTCAGCAAAAGGCCATCAATCTATCAAAGAAGGATTACTAAAAGAAAATGTAGTTTTTCACACATTTTCTCGCAAGGATGAAAAGCTGCCCAAAGCTGTCATCAAGGGGGTACCTAAGTTCCTTCATAACAAAATTCCGGAAGAGTTGGCAGCTGTTGGTTTCGCTGGAGTAACAGTCACCCAGCTCAAGACTCTGTACAGCACCGAATGTCCTCCACTACTTATTAATTTACCAAGCGGAAGCGACATGGGCAAGTTTAAGCAGATAAAATATCTTTCAAGCTGTGTGGTCGACATCCAAAGATACAAACCAAATAATAAAGCAGGCACCCAGTGTTTCCGCTGCCAGGGCTTTGGACATGCCTCAAAAAATTGCAACCGGCCTGCCAGGTGTGTGAAATGTGCCTTAGATCATCCAACGTGGGAATGCCAAAAAAAGGACAGAGATGAGCCAGCCGTATGTTGTAATTGTCAGCAAAGCCACCCTGCCAATTACAGTCAATGCACAGCAAGACTAAAGTATCTTGAGAGAATTCAATCCAAGCGAGTAAGCTCAAATAAAAGCATTGTCGCTGGGACCGAAGTTATTTCTGCATCCATCCCCAGCCATACCAAACCTACTTGGGCCCAGATCACCAGTACCAGTAAGCGCAGCACCCATGCCCCTCGTCAAAATAAAGATCTTGCAGTTCCTGTAAAGCCCGCTAAGCTTCATTACCCTGTAGAAAGTACTCCTGATACAGTCCATTCAGAACGGGAGGCGTCCAAAGGTTTACTCGGCGAGAAGACGTTTACACATGATCTAGCTACGGCTGAAATGTTGGAAATACTGAATACTATCAAGTCCCTTAAGCAAGAATTCTCCAGATGTAAAACTTTTATGGACAAAGTTATTCTCATCCTGTCACATCTTGGTCACTATGTCTAATAACCCTACAGGCCTTCGAGTACTCTATTGGAACGCTGATGGCGTTCGCAACAAACAGCAGGAGCTGAGTCTTTTGGTGAGTGAGCAAAGCATTGACGTAGTCGCAGTCTGTGAAACCAAATTAACCGATCGTTCAATATTCAATATCTCAGGTTATGCATGCTATCGTATGGACAAACGTCAAAACGGCACTGGTCAAGGTGTGGCCATCCTAGTCAGATCTGACCTAGCCCACTGTCTTGTTCGTTCCCCAGCTACTACTAACCTTGAAACTGTAGGAATATCACTCAAACACTTTAATAGTAATACTTTAATTTTTTCAGTGTATCAGTCCCCAAATTTACCTCTCTTACAAAGTGACTTCGAATTGCTTATGGCATTAGGAAGCTCAGTGCTAGCAATGGGCGACCTAAACGCTAAACACCCATATTGGTCCCCTGGGCCTATGAATGAACATGGGAGACGCCTGTACGACCACATGCTGTGCAGTGATTATTTTATCCACGGTCCACAAGACGTCACCCTTGTTCATTACTGTCCTTGTTCATTACTGTCCTAAATTCAAACCATCAACTCCTGATCTCTTACTAACAAAAAACTTACATAACCTAAACGAAATAGTTACGATTAAGACCTTATCATCTAATCACTATCCTGTACTCGCTAACTTTAACGTTGCAATAACTCGTAAAGTTAGTATCAGACATGATTACTCAAAAGCTGATTGGGTTAAATACCGCCAAAGCCTAAATTGTCATATCTGCCTTACTACTCTTACGTTCCAAACCACAGGTCAAATTGACTCGGCCATCGCTCAACTTCAGAATTCCATTATAGAAAGTAGGAACACATGCGTTCCCACTTCGACGTCAAATTCCTGGAGCTCAACTCTACCACGACGCATCAAGAGGTTAATTAAAGCAAAAAATCGTTTTCGCCGCTATGCCGCATCTCAATCAAATCCATTAATCCGTAAACAGTTGACCCAAAGAGTCCACAAGCTACAGTCTGAGATTAGCTATGCTGTAAAATCGTACAATGATAAGAAATGGGACTCTAAGCTAAAGAAAGTCGATAACCCGGGTGCCGACTTATGGCGTGTAGTTAAAGGGATTAGGTCGAATTCTTCTCCTCCCATTCCTGCGCTTAAAACTAGTGATGGTACATTAACATCTACTGAGCAAGAGCAGTGTGACGTCTTGGCGAAAGCTTTCCTTGGGAACATGCTTTTGACACACAACTGGAATAGTGCTGAACATGAAGCAGTTGCCCGTTCACTATCAGTTCTGGACGATGATACATCATACACCTGACGATAATGACAGCTCCCTCTTAGCTCGCCCCGCGGAAGTCAAAAAGATCGCATTGAAATTAAAAACCCGTAAAGCCCCCGGACTTGATAATGTGTCTAATATACTTGTTAAAAATTTACCCCAAAAAGGCTTTGTTCTTATGACGAAAATTTTCAACGCCTGCTTTAAATTTAATTACTTTCCATCGAGCTGGAAAACAGCTAAAGTTATAGCCATCCACAAACCCGGAAAAGATACCTCGGACCCAACATCTTATCGCCCAATCAGCTTACTCCCATGCTTGGGTAAATTGTTCGAAAAGATCATTTCCAGTCGATTGTCCCGCTTTACCAGTAATAAATTAATCAATGAGCAATTCGGTTTCCGTGCTGGCCATTCTACAGTACAGCAATTAGCTAGAGTTGCTGAAACTGTAGCACATAATCTGAACCTCAAAAGATCGACCGGAATGTTCCTGCTCGACATAGAAAAAGCATTTGATACAGTCTGGCACGATGGTTTGCTTCACAAAATGATTAAGTCAGCTATACCATTAAAACTGGTTAAAATGATGAGATCTTATCTTACTAACCGCTCGTTTCAAGTTCACATAAATGACTCTTTTTCGTCTCCTAAAATCATGCCAGCTGGAGTACCACAAGGTTCTATCTTGGGGCCCCAGCTATTCTTAGAATTTGTTAATGACATACCTACACAACCACGGACAAACATAGCCTGCTTCGCAGACGATACAGCTTCGTTCACGTCTTCTGATGATATCGACCTTATTATAAGTAGACTCCAGTTATCCATTGACCTTCTCTTATCGTACTTTCTCAAATGGAAACTCAAAATCAACTCTTCGAAAACAGAATCCATACTCTTTACCCGACAGCGTTCATTACCATCCCGCAGATTATCGATAGACAACTACCATATTCCCTGGAGTCGCTCAGTTAAATATTTAGGTCTCGTCCTCGACAACAAGCTCAATTGGTCCGAAAACTCGGAAAAATTACGATTAAAAGGAACAAAGGCTCTTAATGCACTTAGTCCAGTCCTTAACAGGAGATCTTGCCTCAGCAGCCAAACGAAACTAAATATTTATCGCACCTTAGTCCGACCCTGTATAACTTATGCGTGCCCTGTTTGGAGCAGTACCTGTCCCACTAACATTAAAAATCTCCAAGTTGTCCAAAACAAAGCAGTTAAATATTCTTTTAATACCCCACTGTGTACTAACCTTAAACAATTTCACATAAACATTGGTCTACCCAGTATCCTAGAATACATCTTAAAACTATCCAAAAGCTTTTACTTGTGCAAAAATCCCACTAATAATAACGAATTGATACGAAATATTTGCAAAACCCGCAAATCCGACTTGAGTTATATCGATAAATACAATCGGTTTAAATTACCACATCACTGGTTTCTCGACTGCGATGAATAGGAACAGGGTCCCGCGCAAGCGCGCGCCTGCACCGGTGGCGGCCGCGCGCGCCGATCTCGCCCGTATTATCCTGCGATATGAGGGCCGGAGTGGCGCGCGCGCCCCGCCCCGGGCGGCGTGCGCTTGCGCGTCGCTCGCTCACTGCATGACTCGCTCGCTGCTGCGTATTGTTTACCGTCTCAACCGTGCTATGTTAATTACAATTTTGCCTACCCTCTTTCGGCTATCTTTGTTCTAATTATTAAAATTTAGTTTTGAAATGTAATTCTATTCTAAAGATTGCATAAATATTCACTCCAATTAGTATTAAAAGTTGTCAATTCATGTATAAATAATATGTATTTAATAATCAATAAGTTAATCTACCCGCTTTAAGTTTATATAAGTTTATTTAAGCTTGCAAACAAAATAATTGTCTCCTTTTCCCGCTACCTCTAGGATCCAACGTACACTAAAGGTCAGCATTATTGTTTTAATTATTATGTTTAAATAAAGATATTTTAAAAACAAAACTACGTCACGGGGTTGTAATGATAGGGGTCGCGAGGTCATTAGTTGTCTGTTTTTTTTTTAAATAGCCATTGACAAAATAAATGTTGTAGTTAGGTAGAGAGTAGAGGTTCTCCGTGGCGTTGAGAAGAGGAGCAGCGGAAATAGTGTATATCCCGGGAGCGCTGCCTATGAGGGTACCGGTATGAGTTCCTCGAGAGATCTCGGTGCCCTCCGTACGGCACAGAGGCGGGCCACCGAGACGATTTTAGTGGGTCAACCCCCACATAACCCGGATGTACCCCAATACAACCGGGTATTTTACTGAAGATTTTCCCCCGTTACAAAAAAAAAGATAGAGAGTAGGTTTACCTTCTCGGGCAGCTGCAGCGCGCGCCAGTTGTCCATGATGTAGGGCATGATGACGGTGTCGAGGTCGAAGTAGTTGGGCGCGTTGTACGCCGTGAGGTTGTACAGCGCCAGGTGCGCCAGCTCCAGCCAGCACAGCTCCAGCCGCCGCAGGTACTCGCGGGACCCGTTGCACGAGCCGCACGCGAAGATGTACAGCCTGCGGAGGTAGAATAGAATGAGTCGTCGTATGCGAAGATGTACAGCCTGCGGGAAACAGGAGAATAAGTCGTCGTATGCGAAGATGTACAGCCTGCGGGAAACAGGAGAATAAGTCGTCGTATGCGAAGATGTACAGCCTGCGGGAAACAGGAGAATAAGTCGTCGTATGCGAAGATGTACAGCCTGCGGGAAACAGGAGAATAAGTCGTCGTATGCGAAGATGTACAGCCTGCGGGAAACAGGAGAATAAGTCGTCGTATGCGAAGATGTACAGCCTGTGGGAAACAGGAGAATTAGTCGTCGTATGCGAAGATGTACAGTATTGTACAGCCTGCGGGGAACAAGAGCATGACTCGTCGTTTGCGAAGATTTACAACTTGCGGGGATCATTTTGTTATAATTAACACGGAAATAATAATAATAAAGCCAAAAAGGAAAGAAAAAAGAAAAAAAAAGGAAATAATTTTCCTGGTAATCATTTTCAAATTTAAATAGTTAAAAATTAATGTAGGTTATATACGTAATTTTTTTACTGAAATGGTTCAGTTTACACTTTGCCTGTTATAAAATGTCTCTTACTTCAGTGTGGCTTACGGCAAAGGCCTCCTCCAAATCTTTGAGTGAGTATTCCCGTGATACTTTGGAAAGAGTAACACGGGAGTACTCACGTAAAAATTAGGTCGTTTACTACGACTAGTTTCGAAAGGAAATTACAAGCGTGACGCGCTCGCGGTTGCGTCTCGCCTGGGACTACGAGAATAAAACAAAATAACCGCTAATCTGTTGTCGGCAGACGTGTTCTCTGGAGTCATCGGCCGGACTCAATTAATCGAATCAAACGAATAAAAGCGTGCGCGCGAGCGAAAGAGAGCGCGTACACTGCTACAACAGCCATCGGCCGATTGATAAGTTTAAATTCGATCAGCCAAAGACGTCAGAGCATAACGATCGATAATGCATTAGGTGTACGTGAGCCGTAAAAAGATTGTTTGTCACAATAGCTGCGCCTCTTTTTATCTTGTGTTTTGCCTTTGACCGCCATTTCGCCTGATGGTAAACAATTAAGGTCGATTCACACATATCAGTGAAGCCACAGTTCCGACACAGTACCGGCACAGTGCGAAATATTCTTTCATACATTCTCTATGAACGCATTGAGAGCACTGTGTCGTCACTGACACTGACATGGGGATGCGTTCCTATGTCATATACATGGCGCACCCTTGCCTAGATAAAATCGAGCCGGTCTCTGTTATCATCACCAGTCTGATGTTGTTCTATTTTCATACGCGACCCGTTGCAAGCGCCACAAGCGAAGATGCGAGGTGCTTGCAAGGTATCACACGGACCTTTACGAAGTACTCTCTCCACGCACCCTACGCAACGAGCTGCAGTACAATTCACGTAATCGTTACCGTTCCTAAACTGGAAGGGTGATGCGTAACCGCTTTTCCGCTGTCATTTCAATTTTGAGACGGACCAAAATCGCTATTTCGCCAAACGACGAACGGCTCAGCTATACCAGCGTCACGTCACCGTCGCTTTGTTCGTTCGTAGACAGCTGATCTTTCACCTGTTATTCTAGTCTCTATGCGCAACCCCTTAAAGCGCTGCAAGCGAAGTTGTACAGCCAGCGAGGTGTGACACGGACCGCCCTACCTTTACGACTTGACCAGATAATATATATTTAATGTAACTTACTTATCACCAGCATACAGCGGGTACTGCAAACTCGACACGCATCTTTGATGGAACCACCGATCGCAGCGACAACACAGCAGCATCTGAGAGCAAGAGATATTATTCAAAACTGGTATTTTCATAGCTACAATTAGAAATCGCAATATGCATAGTATTACATAGTTATACATATATTGAGAGTAGTCAAGTTAAGTACTTTTATGTGAGCGGGCGATTTTATACTAGAATTAGAGTGACGGAAGAAGGGAGAGGTTTTAGTTTATTTATCTAAACAAGAAACCATTAGATGAAACTTACTCAAATATAAGTATGTTTTCGTTTGCAATTATTTTGTTAATAATGTCAACTCTATTGTACCACTTTTCCAGCATTAACATCTGCTCAGAAAAGACACCACTGTAAAGCTGTCGAATTTAATTCAGTAAATGATATGAAAGAATCGACGCTAATACTTATTTTACGATCTATTCCAAAAGAATGGTATTCATTTCGTATACAAAATAAGTATGAACTTACTTTGTATACCAAATTACTTAAAAAAGACATACAATTGATATAATAATGTGGTATTCTTTTGGAATATATCTATTATACTATCTTTTTTCTAAATAAGCAAAGCCTCAAATAAATAAGTGAAAAATTGTGCGCCTACCTGTTGGGGAATCCGTGTCCAGGCAAGCTGATGATAGAAATATCAGTTTTAAACAATAGACATTTTCAGAATTACAGACAATCTCGAGTAAGTGAGGTAGGTAGTTTTTGACATTTAAATCCAATAGTATACAAAGTGTAACGGAAAGGTGTAGTAATACTTAAGGGTGTTCTTTTACATGTCAAAGTGCACAACTTTTGTGACAGAAGTTTGTTAAATTCGAAAAAGAAAATATTGAAACTCCATAGAAAATTGATCATGTGACTAAATATTTTGTATAAAGACTCGATATTATTTTTCTCGAATTTAACAAACTTGTGTCACAAAAGTAGTCACTTTAACGTGTAGAAGAACACCCTTAAATATTACTACACCTTTCCGTTAGCCCTTGTATTTTTTAATTATAATTTAAAAGCTGTAAAATGAAACTTGGAAAATATGATAAAATGGGGGACAATAAAACGGATCACCAACAAGTATGACCATTTCAGGCGAATAGTCTATGGTTTAAGTTACAGATACTTTTCACGAAGATGTGCTTCACTCGTTCTCCTTATAGCTTACACGGAAGCGTCTGCTGTGATTGGCTCATTTATTTTGTGTGCAAGTGCATTGACCACAAATCACGTGTTTAAAAACTTGGTAGGTGATCATTGTATGCATTACTGTATTCACACCCCATGCGCGTCTTCGTGAACTAAACTATCTACAGTGTACCTTTTTAGATGTCCAACTATGTAAACAAACATGGCGTTTTCGACCAATGACAGCTCTGAATTTTTTAGCTAGAGTCCGGCTAACGAAAGTAGATACTGAATTTTTTTAATTTTGTTGAGATATTTCCATGTTTATGTTGTAAAAATGGATAAAACTATAAAGAGAGAATGAGAACTATTATTTCGTATGATTTCGAAATATGAAGTGAGTTGTTCCAACTTTCCTTTTCAGTTTAGGGCTGCCATGCTGATATTTTTTAAATTTGCCGCGCTTTGTCAGTATCAACTTTCGTTAGCCAGACTCTAGTGATTTATTATTGGTTGTTTACATGGTGGGACATCTAAGAAGAAAGCCATACAGGAGTTTCTTACCTGCGCCAGATAATCACTCTTCTGCCCGCAGTAACAGTTGGACTCATTTTGGTCTTTTCCTATGTCTGATGCTGTTGACGATGTTGTAGACGCAGTCTGAAAGAATATGATTATGGACAATCTTTTCAATCAGTTTTTTTTCTTATAAAGGTCTGAATTTTGTTTATTTTCGTGAATATCTGTACTGTTTCAGGAAATACTATGCAAGTCTTGGCGGCTATTAGAGTAGATAATCACTAGTGATGCTGTTGTTCACAGGCGGCGTCAATACCATCACCGCTTTTAAAAATAAATATATAACACTGGCTGCACCGTGTTTTCCAAAATAAAAAGTAGCCTTTTTCCTGTTTGCTTTTTCCCGGGTATAAGCTACCTTCTCAACAACTTTCACTTGAATACCTTCAGCCGTTTTTGCGCGATTGAGCAACAAGCATCCAAACTAGCAAACATTCAAACCTCCAATCATTTTTAACCCTCGACGCAAAGAGAGGGGTGTTATAAGTTTGACGTGTCTGTCCGTCTGTTTGTGGCACCGTAGATCGCAAACAGATGAAGATTTCAATTTAGTTTTTTATTATTGAGCGACGAGACCAGCAAATCGCTCGCCTGATGTTAAACATCACGTTTGCCCATAACAGGCTTAGTAAGCTTTTTTGTACAAAAGAACATTATTTTTACAAAACAAAAAACAAAAAACCGACTTCAAAAGACCGACTATTGAGTTATTCATCTATTTGTCGCGCACGTACTTAATGCAAATTTAAGACTTATATAGTTTTCTCATGGATACCATTATCAGAACTGGACTAAATTGAAATGGGACCTTGAAATAGGAAGCGTAGGCTTTCTAATAAAAAAAGAATCATCAAAATCGATTCACCCAGTCAAACGTTATGAGGTAACAAACATAAAAAAAAACATACTCGAATTGATAACCTCTTCCTTTTTTGAAGTCGGTTAAAAAATAAAAGTGTAAGTGTAAGTATAGGGTTTTTCGTACATCGCAGGGCGGCGTGAGCTCCTGCTGCTGGCGGCGCTGCTGGCCCCCCTTGTAGCGGAACAGGTCGGAGCGCTTCAGCGCGCGGTTCTCGGCCGCCGCCACCTTGTAGCGCTGCTCCACGCAGCGCTTGCAGTGCCACGACGCTCCTGGGGGGAAAACATTATTTATATCAAAGCATTTGTTGTTTGTGTTTCTTCATTTTGTACTTTCTGTAATTGCTGTATAAACAATTAAGAGATTACCGATCTATCTATCATTGATTAAATTCGGTTGACCGTCTTTCCACTCTGTGGAGTGGTGGCACTTGGTGGTTTTATCCGTAAAAGAACCGACAACTGCGGTGGTGGACGGGTTCTAGAATAATTAATTAAATCAACTGCGGATCGGCATACATAGAGTAGGGTGCCATGCGGACAGGTGAAGCGACGATTTGCGTAAGGCGGCTAGTGGTAAATGAATGCGGACTGCAGAAGTTCCTTAGTAGAGGTTTATTTTCAGCAGTGGACAAATATTAAATAGGCCGATGATTATGAGATATGTGGAACGCAGAGTAAACATTATCAGACAACACATTAACAGATTGGCACTTATTAAAAACTCTCACCAATGTCACGCCACCGTGTCGTGACAAACGGATTAACTGGGCCCACACCTCTGCTAATTGCCATTGTCTGAACAATTCATGTTGGAATTCAATTGTTTTTGTCAATAAGAGGTCTGATAAAGTGTCTAGCGTCTGATAAACAAATTCTCTTACCATTGATCCAGGCGTCGACAGGCGGCGAGTGACACTTCGCATGGTACCCCCTCCCGCACATATCGCAAGCAATGATGGCGTTTGTCGCCAGCGTCGCCGCCGGGCCCTCCCTTCTCTTGCAGACCACGCACATAATGCGGCCATCGTCGGCCGGCGGAGCGCTGAGAAGCTTGAGCGTCGCCACCGGCGCCCAGGCGTGAGTGCCATCCCCGAATTTCACTAAGCATCGCGCCTCACCCGTGCCCACTTCGCAAGAATCGTTGTCGCTGCTTGTGCTTAGCTCTACTATTGTCCCTGTTGGAGAGGAGGTTAATGAGAATCTAATTGGAATTTAGCAGTGAAACTAACGGTAGGAGTCACTAATAGGACGAAGCGGGTGATAACGAATGGTACCACACGGATTATTTTCTGAAAGCTCTTGGGTGTTCTTAATGCACTAGTTCGAGCCTCTACATCTATTTAATATCTGTACATTGAGAGAAAACATAGCATTGGGGAATTTATTTGTTCTTAATAATGTACAAAAGATACACACCTAAGTAATACCGCCCATCCTTGTTAGGTACAAGCACGTCATCCCCGCAGTGGAATGGATTTACAATGTTTTTCTCCGCATTGGTAGTTGAGTCTGGCATCGCATCCTGTGTTTCTTCCTCTTTCTTCTCATTCTTTTTGCTAGTGCATGGTGCAATTGCTTTGCTGTCAAGGTCGCTCAGCAGCGCATCGATCAGGGACAATTGCGCTGAGACCTCTTTGAAACAATTTAAATGTGATTAGGTAGTCGCAGGTATAGGTAGGTAGGTATGGTGTCATGGTCAGTTGGGAAACATCGTTTTTTTCGACGCATCAATGTTCGAGGGAGATAGAATCATGTTTTTGAACTAGGAAATGTGAGTTATGCTTCTCAAGTCACAATAAAATGGTGAAAATGGAAGAGTAAAAAAAATATTAAATTAGTGTAATAATGTTCTATCCTTAATTTTAATCTCTGATTAAAGACAATGACCCAGAGCATCTTGCAATAATATAAGTCTCAAAATATTATGAAAATTGACACATTTTACATTACTTGGCTTCATCAATGACTTTTAACATTTCAGATGTATTGTTTTAAGTGTAGTGCACGGGCAAACCCAATATACCAGAAAGACAATTAACATCTATAAGCTAGCATATAGTCCTAACATTGCACAGAAAGGGCATTATGAAACAGATGTTTCACTGTGACCAAAACGTGAAATTGTATATTGGTACAATATTATATTAAAAAAATAAATCAAAACAATAGTTATCAATTAGATTTTTATATTATTGCAGCTATCTGAAAGCCTCTTAGTAAGACTAGGCTTGCTAGGCGAATGGAAAAGCATTAAATTGTATAGCAAAAAATATTCAGGAACAGACAGTCAATTTGAGAACTGGCTCTTATTCAAAGTTGGTTAAAAATATATAATGATGGATACTTGATTCAGCTATAAAATAAAATGTCTATATATACTATATAGACTATTAGGGAGTCCTTTGCCCAGCAGTGGGACATTACAGGTTAACTAAAAAAAAATAGTAGTAGTAGTGTAGATTATATGTAGTGTTATGTGTAATACTCACTTCAATTTGTCTATTTCCATAGGTTTGCAATAAAAAAAATCAATATGAAAATTTTCTTAGTGAAATGAATAGAATATTTAAGTAAATAAGTTAGCTAAGTCTTATAGTAAAGTAAACACGTACTAGTGTTATCTTAATTACTTATTTTAGAAGTGGTTAGGCGTAAGCTATGAATGGCTGTTATATGTCTTGAAATTAATTTCTAATAGATGTCAACATAGTCATAAATAAATATTTAAGTCTTAGGGCCTTTCATATAAAGTTTTCTTATAGTTAAGTGACATTGCTTAGTCCTGAGCCCTACATTATTGTATTGCGCACAAGTTGAATGGCATTTGTTAATCTTAGCAACTGCTAAGCACTGTTCATAAGTAAGCTCCTTGAAGAAACTACATAAGTGTCAAGTACCACAACACTTTGTGCAATACAAGTGGATGAGATGAGCTAGCAACCCCAGGCCGTGCTTTGTTATAGCCAAACCGTTTATCTTAGTCCTCGCCTGCGCTGTAGAGGCGCGGGGGTATGATTACGCGGGGGACTGAGAGGGCGGCGTGGGCGGCGGGAGGACTGAGATAAACGGTTTGGCTATATCTTAGAGAGCTTGGCTGGTTTGGGTAGGCTGGCAGTTGGGGGGCAATGCACTGCACCCCAAGCGGTATGTTTGTGCAGGTTGTATCACTTCCTCTTAGTATTAGAATTAAGTAAGGCCCTAAATATGCTCCATCTAAAGCCACATCAGACTTAGGATATGGTCAAATACTTATTTAGTATTTATAGTATTTATTAGTACTGAATTTGAAGTAATACTAATAACTATTGTGGTAGTGTTCCATGGTTTACAAATTTAATAAATCAAATAATGCATAAACTAGTGAACATGAAATGCCAACTATAGCTGAATAATTATTTACTTTGAGCCAAGTTTATGATTTACTTTGAACTGTAAAACCTAACTAACACAGATCATACCTCAGTTTAATTTTGGAATCGGTGGCAGAAAATAACATTTAAAAATGACAAAATCGTTTGCATGTATACATATTTGTATGTCACACATGTGAACGATGAGCAAAAGTGAATTTTATGTTTTCCATTCCAAAACAAACTGGACCTTAATTGTAACTATCAGCTGTTCCATTCATGTTGTTGAATGTGAATGACATTCACCCTTTACACCCAATCCTGTATAACAGCTTTTGTGATTTGTAAAGCAGGACCAAGGACAATGCCAATATGGCAAATGAAAACAAAACACAAGCCATGCTAATAACAACCAGTAAAAGTGTATTCAAATAAGACACTGAACCATTATTTTATATGGCATATATTAAACTATATTTGAAACAAGGAAAATGAACTCTGAAATCCAAGTTAAATAACACAGTATTGTCAACAAAAATCTTTAGGTCTGTTCAAATCATTGAACTATTATTTTCTTAACATCATTTGTATTATATGATGTTCTGGAAATTAGATTGAAGCATTAATTTTGTTTTGAATAAAATACTGCACTGAAAACTTTCCCCCTGATTGAAGTAGACAACTTGCTTACATGGCTAAACCTCCATTCATTGTGATCACAAGAAGCCAGATGATTAGGAACCTGGCCTTTTTGAAATGGTTTGTCAAAGATAATATGCCATTGGTAGTATATTAGGGGAAGTTGCTTTACGAAACATCGGTAAGTTTACTATATTTCTTGATTAATTACTCAGTATGATTCGTGAGGGTTTACCTCCCGTAACGTAGGTAGGTACACACCTATCACCTGCCATTGCCTTTCTTCTGGATTCCCAAGTCGTTTAGTAAATATGATCAAAAAATATGTGACCGCATCAAGCTAAATCTTTTCGAATTAATCCAGTTGATTTATTGAAAGAAGCACACGAGAGTATGAAAATAACGAGGCAAGTAAGCTAACGAAACGAGACGTAACATCGATGCTATAAAGTGAAAAGTGATGGACAGTGTTAATCATGCAGTTAATTTAAACTTACCAGCGTTGATATCCATGTCAATACTGTGCATTTAATTCATAGAAATCATGTGTTAAGCATAATTTCAATAAATTTCATGCTACGAGAACAACACGTAAAGCATTGGCGCTATTGCGGCCATTAAAAGTTCAGTTCACTCAAACGTCCTCAGTTTTCCCGCGGTAATGACAAAATAGTAAAAATAACAAATTGTATATTTTATTAATGTAGTCGACATTCAGAACAATATTTTCCTGATACTCATTATTTTATTATTGTAAGAATTCACTAGATTTATTATAAAATACAAAATAACCTCCAGATTTGCAACAAAAACGACTTATTAAAAGAATGAATGAATGAGTGAAGATTAATCTCAATCTCTGGTACAGATTACATCAAATGACACGAATGAATATAATTGCCATAATGGCCATAGATAACAACAGTTTTTAAAACTTTTTAGTGATGCGTAAACATGCATAAACCACGTTGAATAAATATCTATCTACCTACCTAAAAGCTCAGAAAGTGAAGGAAAATCAGGAAAAGCTTCGATTTTCTGATGATTGCTACCGTGGCGTAGGCGTGGGTAGGGTAGCCAACGCAAGCTTTTTCTGTGAGATGACTCCTCGGACCATGGTCATGCTTACGTATACTCTATGCCATTGATATCGTCTGAGACTATCCCAACCACTGGCTGAAAACAGCTGGCTGGCAAATATCAGTACTTGCAACTTGCAACTGTCATTGTCATTTTGCTAGGAATATGTCAGTAGGGCTAAGGATGGGTGGGTTGGTTTTAGTAATCCATCCAGCGTCCAACGTGTTAGTTTGATCCAGCCTTCTGTACTTTTATAATTTTGAACAAAAAATTTAACTGGACTTTTCTGAATCTTACTAAATAACTGATATTTAGTAAACGAATAAGTAAATTTATTATTAAAAATCTGGGGAGGAAATAAAATTGTTAATATAAATATATTTTTATTTGCAACTAAAATAATGATAGGTAGGTCGAATAGTGACTTTTCACAGCATTTTTAAGTTTTTAGGCTTATTATTTTGGTAGTAAATAATTTAGATACATATAATATTATATTAAGTACTAGCTGCCACCTGGCGGTTTGTACCGCAGTTTTGTTTTACTTTCAAACCTTTCCTAAACTTCTACAATTATTTCAAGATCAAAATTAGCGAAATCGGTCCATCCATTCTCGAGTTATAGCGAGCCAAACGAACAGCGATTTGTTTTTAAATAGGTATGAGATTTTACTGCAAATATCTTATATATTTTTTTTTAAAACTTTTTTGTATGTATAGTTTTCACGGAAACTGTAGTTTCTTTGTCCAATCCATGTTCTTGTCCGATGTACCGGCCAGTGTTCTTTACGTCTGGATTTATTATTATTATTATACCACATATTTATTTATTTTCTTATTTTTTAAATTTTTTACATTAAAGAATGTAAAAAAAACAGTATATTATAAAAAACTTAAAAACTAGAGTTCCACCGGCAGCGGGGCAGGGCCCAAGCATACCGGTGATTAAGGTTGCAGAGTGAGGAAACTCACTCTGCATCCTCACAATAGGTGTGCATGCAGTTATCATTTATTGCATGAATTTATCGCATGCGACGCACTACACCACCGGTAGCGGGGGCCGGGCGCGGAGCAGGTTGCCCCGCAGGCCCCAAGCGTGCCGGCAGCGGTGGACGTCCCCGTCACGCTGGTGTTGGCGGCGGCGGCGGCGTCGGCGGCCCGTCCTCGTCGCTCGACGCGCTCGTGTCGGGGGGAGTGACGAACTTATCCTCCGACGAGGAGCTCGGAGACGACGGGGCGGGCGGAGGTGGTGGGTGTGCGTTAGTTAGTGTCCGCTTTCAGTCGCTTTTGCAAATGGATTTGAATTTTTCATTACTTTTTCCATTATTTCTTTTTTGACGTATGTTTCAAGTATTGTCAAATCTTGAAATTTTTTGTAAAACTTGTGAAAAAAGATTGATGTGGTAAAATAAATATAAAATCCGGGTTATTTAAACTTTTGTGCAGTAAATTTTGTAGGAAAAATGGATATATAATGGTTAAAACAACTATAATAAAATAAACCCTACAAAAATCGACTGAGAGGTGTCAGCGGTTTTTTTTTATTATTATTATTAATATTAATATTAGGATAACTATGTTCCATTAAAATCATGTCTATAATAAACAGTTAAGTGTATAGTGGTCGTATGGAATAACTATAAAAATGTGAATTTTATTCTGCATCGAAATCCGACATAGTTTTATTCACATCGCTATCGATAAGATGTGTTAATAAAATAAAAGTATTTCTATTTTGAAAATACGCATTTTGAATTGATACACTAGCAAGCAAAGATAGTTTATTTCAATAAGGAATATTGAAAAAAACTATTTTTGCTTGCTAACTTTGCTCTCTGCTAGACAAATTATAAAATACAAGGCTTTTGTTATGTTTTTTTCACGTGACCTTTTTTTTCTGTTCTATTCGATTAAATCGATCCATTTTAGTATCGGATTCGGATCAGATCGGTGCCCCGCTCGCCTCGCACATCATTATTTATAAAATAATAAAAAAAAACAAAGTGCAAACAAAGTCAGCGATTAGAAAATAGATTACGATTTATACCAAAATAGGCTCAATATTTATTGTTTTACACCTAAAGGTTTTGAACTAATCTACTGTATTAATCTTAAAATTATGTATACATGAGATTACAACGTAATTATGGGTAATTCAAACGTAAAACTACACTACGAAACTGCGTCAAAGACTGGTGTTCTGCAATTAGCTGACCAGAAACTGAAAGAAGTGCCTGCTGAAGTGTTTCAATTGTGTGATGTTCTAAGAAATTTGGATCTCTCCAAAAACAAAATCCCGAGCCTGCCTCAAAACATTGCAAATTTTAAACTTTTGAAACAGTTCAATATAGACAGCAACAGGTTGGAAAGTTTGCCTGATGTCATAGTAAACTTAAAGAAGTTGGAGATGTTGAATGCTTCAAATAATCACATATCATCGTTGCCACGAATGTTTTCAAACTTGAGTAATTTGAAGCAACTTTATTTAAACAACAACAAGTTCCAACATTTCCCACTGCAGCTGATTGGTCTCCCCAACTTAGATGTGGTAGAGCTGTCCAATAACAAGATAACAGAAATTCCGCGCGGTATGTCTGATTTCCACGCGGTAGAACTCAATCTAAGCCAAAATGAGATATCAAAGATTAGTGAAGACATGCATCTAGCACCAAGGTTAAAGATTTTAAGACTAGAAGAAAACTGTTTGCTCATAGATGCAATATCACCGACTTTACTTGCGGATTCCAAACTTCACACTTTAAATCTGGAAGGCAATCTGTTTGAACCCAAACAAATACTTTCTTTAGAAGGATACAACGAATATACAGAGAGATATACGGCAATGAAGAAAAAAATGTTTTAAGTTACTAATTTTTTATAGCTTCATGATATTGTGCAATAGCACAATATCATGAAATATAACGACCGTCTGAAATAGCAATTTGTGATCAAATATTAATAATATTTTTTTAGATTAGGTATTATACTTGTTATATTAATTTATTTCCTTAATGTAACTTTTGTACAGTTTCTGTCATGTCATTGAGAGTGCTAAGTTATAGTAATAGTTGTTAGTTCGACTGCCCCAACCAACACTATCGAAAGTGAAAATGGCATTTTTTACAGGAGAGCAATTTAAAGTCAAAATTTGACCTAAATTAATAAATTAAAATGGGTAATATCAAATTTATTTGATCTAAAAGGTCAATTTTTTCAAATTAGTTACGCGAGTATGTTAGGCGAGTAACCACATGCGCTAGCCCCAGGCGCGGCTGATAGTCAAACACCTTGATTTTTACATCCCTGGCGTATGCAGCCGCACTCGCGTCGCGCAAAGGAAAACAGGGTGTGTGTTTCCCGCAGCCAAAGTGTTAAGTGAAAAAAAATGGTGATTTAGCAGTTTCGACACTGTTCGTTGGGGCAATCGAATTATAAATCATATACATTTCTGAGTTCTTAAATGTAAATACCAAAGCTGGCAGTGGCACTGTCATATTTCCGGAATCAAACTTAATCTAAGGTAAAAGCTACGTCCATACAAAATTAGTTTTAAAATCCATATAATCATCCTTGAATTAAATGGAAAGAAATATACTAAAAATAAGAATAGGCTAGACTTTCACAAATGAAATTAGTGTGATATGATATAAATAACTTAATGAAATTAGCAATTCCATCACAAATTATTACCACCTAAGGCTATTTTCACTTGTATTATTTATTAAACCATGTTGACAACTTGCTTGATATTTGTTAAAAAAATAACTTTGCATATTTTTGGTGAACTTTGATTTTAGTTGTATTTACAACTCTTTTATCTACATCAGTCACAATTTACAATAAATTATTCCTTTAATTTTAGTTAGCTTGACCTGCCTGTTGTTCACTTTTGTTTCTTAGCATATTAAACACATTAGATTGGTCCTAACCAAGCGTCAAAGTCATTTGTATTTTTAATGTTTTAAATACATAGTAATATGCGAGCCACTAAGAGACATTCTGAATGTTGCAATAACATTGTAAATTTTTTTTAACAATTTTACTGTAAAATTTGATGTGATAGTTGCTGTATCAGACTCAAACATTGGAATTCTTTGAAATTTTAACAAAATATTTTTTTAATATTTTCTTTTATTACTTTGGTATAGTTAAGAAAACAAAAATGCAAAAGTGATAAATGTTTACTGCTTATTATTTTCTACAGTTTTATTGTAGCACATGCATGGCATGGCATAGCATGGCTCAAGAATATGTTCTAAGATTATGATAAAATACAAATAACATAAGTACATTAAGTAGACAAAGTGTTTAAACATTTGTAATTTTTATTGACTTTTCCATTTCTGTGCATGTTGATTAAAGGTGATTAAATCAGTAAAATTTCAACAAAGCTTTGTAATGTATGTTTATAATCTTTATCGAATCGAATAAATATACACACAACCTGCTACAAAAACATTGTTTTACATTTCCAAAAAATATCCCAATATCTTTACGCTCGCTATGCTCGTGCCCTATTAATTAGTTCCTTTACACATACTGCCGTCCACTATCTATAATGCCGTTAAGCCTCAAAACCAAGTTTGGAGATATCAGCAAAAAACGCGGGAGATGTTTAAAATGAATGCTACTTTATAACCATAAACTTTATACGAGACTTCCTGATATAGAAATATATGTTTTTTATAGTACTTTCTAATACATGTACTTTAAAATGAATACACCTGTTTATTTAAATGTAAAATACATTTTTTGCTTTATAGCCGTGCTTTAAATTTTGATAAAAGTGAAAACCAAACGCTAAAATGCAGTTAAGTTCACCGTAACGGCATTTTAGCTTAGTGTTTTTAGGTAACTGACTATTGAAATTTATGTTTCATAAAATTAACTTAAATTACTTAACTAAAATGCCGTTAATGTATTTTAGCCACATTCTTAACAAGCATTATGGATAACTTATATAAAAAAAAATATTTAAGCCGTTAATTACATTCAAATACTTATCTTTAAAGCAGTTAAACATAAAACATCTGGGACATAGCCACTTTTTAGTTAAGCATTTACTACTAATAATTGAGAATACCATTTCAAAATAAGCTAACTTGGAAAATAAAACTACAATTATCTAACTTAAAAGATATGTTTATTATTGAATTTTGCAATTCTAGTTAAAAAGAATGTATGTGAATGTAAGAATACATACCCATAATATTCGGTTTCTGCTATATATTAAAGAATAAATAAATATAATAATAAATAAATAAATTAATAAACCTTACAAATAATTTGGGGATTGGTTTAGTAATACTACAATTAGAAACAGTTCAAGTGCTTCTTGTTTTCCTCGAGGTCTACCGCCTGCGCCCACACGCTTGAGGCATACATGATGATGGGTTCCACCACTGCGACGTAGATGGTCAAAATTAAAAAAAAATCAAGAGTGATTCTGTTTGGAGATATCCGCCACTTTTTTACACTGGGCTTTCACGTGTGCTTTGAAATTGAGCCTACAGTCGATCAACAGGCCAAGCAGCTTGACTTCTTCGACGAGATTAAGCTGGATGCCAGACATGACCAGGTTTGGGGGTTCGTACTTCAACTTTTTGGTGAAGAGCATCGCATTAGTCTTCTGCGCTGCAAAGTTGAGCTTGTTACGTTTTCCCCATTTCACGATCATGTCCAACGTGTTGTTGGCCTGCTGCTCGATGATGTTTGACTGTGAACCTGTGAACACGAGAACGACGTCATCCGCGAAGGCTTGAGAGTATACTCCCTCTGCTTCCAGCAGTTGCAGCAGCGAGTCTAGGATTACGTTCCAGAAGGTGGGTCCGCCGATAGATCCTTGGACACACCCTTTGGTAGTTTCGCTCTCGTGTGCTGCTCCTGCATAGTTGACTTTGACTTTTCGGTCATTGAGGTATGAGTTTACCATCTCGTAGAGGTTTTTTGGGCACCTCTTCTTCGCTAGATTGTCTTTTAGGGCGGGCCAACATGCATTGTCGAATGCGCCCTCTATATCCAGGGAGACTAGGAGTACGATGTTTTTGCTGTTTACTCCTTTTTTAATGTGCTCTACCAGGTCATAGAGGGCGTCTTCGGTTCCTCGTTGGGGCATGAAACCGTACTGTTTCTGACTGATGGTTGGGAGGAGATGCCATTGGAGTCGGTTTACCAAAAGCTTTTCGACGTTTGACGTTTTGACGGTATGACTTCGCATGTGTGTAATCTGTTTTACCGGGTTTGCGTAGGATAATCACGTGCGCCGCTTTCCACTGCTTGGGAAAGTACCTCAGCAACAAGCATTTGTTTGCTATCGCTAAGAAGATTTCCCGTTCGCATCGGATGGCTGCAGCGCAGATGTCAACGGTGAGCCCGTTGGTTCCGGGGGCTTTTTTCGGGTTTGATGAAGTAATGAGTAAAATCATGAAGTAAAACGACAATATCAAATATCAATAACACACTGGCGAAGATCTTAAATAAACTATTGCGTTGAAACCACTGTTTATCTTGCAGAATAAAACGATAGACTCGCCATTACAAAGTAACACTAAAACCAGACATCTTTTTTGACGATTAACGCGGGAGTCACAAGCCTACCACTAACTAGATAATGATTATCAGATTTAGTTCTTTTTTCTACGGTGATAATATTAGTGTAACAAAAAAAAATAAAGCGCGGGGTGATGGCAGATAACGGCGTTTTAATTAAGGAATGCTGCTTAACGTTTTTTAAGTTGAGGAAATATATAAAAAAATATACACTTTAATTTTCGAATTTCTTTTGACGACTTGCAAGTGTAGTAAATTGTATAATGGAATAAGGTGAATCCTTATCTAAAAAACGGTTAAGCGACCTTAACGTCTTTTATTCGAAGGTTTTTCTTGTAACTGTGTTTTAGTTAAGGAATTTTTCAATAAATTAAAACACACACCTCAACTTAAAAGTAATTAAAGTACTATAGCTGTGTTTTAGCGTACAAAACACAATAAACGGCTTTATAGATAAGCAATTATTTGATATTTTAATACATATTTATGTCGTTATGGGATTATAGCGGCTAGTTAGTTAGATAATGTTATATGACGACTTTATAGACGTGTAATGTTGAAAAGAAATGTCATGTAGCGGCGTTTGTGCTATTTTTATCTTAGGACCTATGACAGATAGGAACACGTTTGTTAGACAGGTAGATAGAGAATTTTAAACTCTATCCTATCATATTTAAAAGTAAAAATCGACCCCCTGTGGCTTAACGGCATTATAGTTAGTGGACGGCAGCATACAAATATAGTTTCAAAATATTCGGCTACAGGCCTTACATAATTTCTTATGCAGATGTTTGAATGATGAATTTAAAATATCTGTTCTGGGTCTGGGTATTAGTTGTCCTTGTCTTTGTGTGTGTTCCATGGCATCCCCGACACAGGATTTATTCCTAGTGGGGAGCTATGAGTGTGAAATGTTTATTTATTTATTTATTTATACCCTATTCCCGAATGAGACAGGCTACGCGGGTGTAACCGCGAGCTGGTTAGAAGTACGTCACTTGGAGTCACTACGTCACTTCGCCCCTGCATAGATAAGTCGCAGCTTCCCAGCTAATATTATAGACGCGAAAGTGTGTTTGTTACTCTTTCACGCTTGATCTACTTCACCGATCATCATGAAATGTTGTTACACGTTGTCAGGGGCCGCTACAGAAAAGGCACAGGCTACATTTGATCATCATCATCACCGCGGGGCGCAGTCAGTGACCCATAAAACACCGCACTCGGCTCGATATAAAAACAAGTAGGTACAGGTACACACATAACTTGCTGTGATATAGCGCCACAGCCAGAGGCGGATTTACACATTTGCCGCCCGTAGGCTATTCAACATTTTGCCGCCCCTACCGACCTAAACAATTCGATACACTAGCCCTGTCCCCCATCCCTGCTCACAATAATAGATACTTTCTTTCAGAAATCATGTCCGAAATTTAAAAAAAAAGACGTGTGGCACTCGGTGACTGCCGCGGTAAAGCTATTGCATAGCATATTTTTTGCAAAAAGATAGAAGCTATGCAATAGTTTAAAAATACTGATTGTACTGCAAACAGAGCCGGATTTATCAGCAGGCTGAGTAGGCTGGAGCCTAGGGCGGCAGATTTCAGGGGCGGCAAATTCTGGGGCAAGTTTTTTAAGCTATTGCATAGATTTTATCGCGGGCCTTGAGCGTGGAATGCAGAAATTCCGTTCCAAAAAAACCTAACACCCCCCACCGATATATAATTGGTACGTACAACAAAGTAGTTAGTTAGTAATAAATTATGCTCTTTCTTTTGCTATTGCATAATAGAGAGGCTCCTATTACATACATCGTATGTTATATCTCAGGGTGACGAGCGCAGTGCTGTGCCGTAGGGTCTTAAATTTTAGGAGTTCAAAATTCTGAGTGGCGCAGACCTAATCAAATTCTGGATGGCACAAATCTGTTATGGGCAAACATCACGCGAGCGATTTGGTCGTCTCGTCACACTATTGCATAAAAAAGTATGTGCGGGTATTTTTGGCTTGTTCCATCTAGCTAGTCATACACTTAGTTCTACATTTGTATGAGTACTAAGAAAAAAAAATCCGCCTAGTTCTACATCTGTGTATGACTACTTGGAATGCGTGAAATGTTATTTTTTTGTTCCATCTAGTCATACATCTGCACGTTAGGTTAAAATTAATGTTTATTTTATTAACAAAACAAAATATTAATCCTTAAAAATAACTACCGTGTAATCTTTTTCACATCTCGGAGTGCCTAATTACCACCTAACGCAACATTTGTAAGAATGTGCCTGTAGATATTTCTTCATAAAATATTATTAAGCTTATAGGATTTCCACTGGGTAAACAAAAAAAAAAAGAGGTGGACACTCCGAGATGTCAAAATAATTAGACGGTACAATTAATTAATTAGTTATTGTATTTTTAAGGATAAATATTATGTTTTGTTTTGTTAATAAAATAAACATTAATTTTAACCTAACGTGCAGATGTATGACTAGATGGAACAAAAAAATAACATTTCACGCATTCCAAGTAGTCAATTCATACACAGATGTAGAACTAGGCGGAATTTTTTTTCTTAGTAGTCATACATGTAGAACTAAGTGGTAAGTAACTAGATGGAACAAGCCGTATTTTTCTGTTTAGCGTATTTAGTTTTTGTTACAGTGCTTTACCTCAACATTGAATAATATAATTCGTATGCCCGCCGCGACGGCCGAGGCTTTCAAGGCCGGCTGAGATCATTCAAACATGCCCTTGTAGTACCTACTATACCCACCGGTAAGTACTAACCATAAATATTGTCTATTCTGTAAAAACAACATGAAAAACATGTAACTCGTAACGGAATAGATCCACCCACACCCTCGCCCAACCCAAACAAAAGATACCTACTGACCTACCTGGACTATGCGACCAGCCTTTGCTTAAAGGTGGCAAAATGAGAGAACTAAAAGACTCCATTGAAGTCTTATTTTTTTGTCTAGAAATTACGATGGTGGCTCCCATTTGACAGGATAGATTAATTGGCCGCATTTTACGAAGCTACCTGCCCTGCCACTCATACACTCATGATACTTCATAGCACGTGGCGTGTTTGGTTTGGTCACATTGTTTTAGTAAAAAAAAATAGTTCTTATATTTTGGAAGTAGAGAATCGTGAACGTACAATCATAACTACATATTAGGTACATATATTATACAAATTCATATAATAATATGAATGTTATGAAGGTAGGTACACCTAAATAATAAATTAATATAGGTACATCTAGCTCGTACTTATTGATGTAATATATATTATGATTCCAGATATTATTATGTAAGTAAGTAAGTAAATTAAGCCACTGTTGGCATAAGTAAATATAATTACAGACAAATTGACAATGGTCAATGAACTCACAGAGAAAATAAATAGACGACTGCCCGTATTGTTAAATGTAAATACCTACATACTTACGTACCTATGTGTTGAATTTTTTGTTTCGTATTCCGCGCAATACATGCGCATGCGCAGCTTTGAAATTAGTCATAAAAGCTAGCTTGATAACAGTGCACTATCGTTATTATTGTTTATCCCACTTAACAGTCTAAACTACTCCTGGGCCGGATCCAGGGAATGCCCTGGACGTTAGACCTTGGGCGCTCGAGATTAACTCCGTTAGTTTCACTCTAATGACATTTCGAATGAGAGCGACAGTGACCAAGATAATGTCTCACTCGCCGGAATAGGGCCCCTGGGCGTCAATACCGCTCTGAAGAGGAGTTAGAAGGGCGCCAATGTCAAGTTTTTGCCCCATCTTCTGGACTGCAAAAGAACTGTAGAGTTGAAATTAGATGTAGGCTCTACCTATCAACGGCACAGCCCGTGTTGTTGCTCTACATATAGCAATTTACAGCATAGAATGAACACTGAACAAGTTTAACAAAACCACATTTAAATTACAATAAATTAAAAAACCATCGTTGGAGATACTATGTACCTACCTATTTAAATGTCTCTCAATACTTCATCAACATCAGTGTTGCTTTTGTCGGTGGAGTAATTTTAGGCTTAGTAGTATTTTTCTAGTGTCTTTCCCTTGTAGGTACGACACGACATCTTTTTTAGATTTTATCTGATCTTTCTTCCTTTATATCTTTCCTTTTTAAAAGTTACTGAACCCTTTTTTCGGGTAGAGTGCGTACTTTTAAAAACTTAATTAAGCTAATTTATACGGTGGTAGATATATGTAATATATAATTGTACCTATATTGTGCGAAGAAGGAGCACGTTGTCGCATCGTACCTACTTACCCACACGATGTGATCGTGTTGCTGTTATCGCGTATCAGTGGTGACGTGAGCCGTGCATTTATTTAGGCTGATCCGAGTTCGAAGTCATGGGAACGCTATAAACAGTAGGTATGGGTCTTGTGTATGAAAAAAAAACAAGATTAAAATAAAGAAATATTTTTTTATTATTTGAAATTATTATTTGTATCGGCCTGTTTGATCACCCGAGGATAAGAAATTAGGTTGGTGGAATATTTATATCTACTTTGTATCGTAGGTTTTACTGTCGTAACGGTCACGGTTTGATGAACAATGCATGTGTCGTTAAACATTCGAAGTTGATACCTACCTGTTAAATATTAAAAAAAAAACTGTAAAGGTTCGTTATCAGTATCGAGTTATCGCTAGTTAGATTGAACAGAGAATCGTCTAGTTTGTCCTTACTGCTTGATAATATGTTAGTGCCACAGAGCACAGTGGGCTGTTATTGTCACAGAGACGGCACCAGTCAGCAGTCAGTTAGTGCGTTCGGAGCCCACAAGAAAGAAGGCCGTGCCCGTTGCGTCTTTATCGCGCGTGCGTTTTTATAACATAGCTCGGAAAACTTTCAAAAAAAGTTAATGTTCGATTTTTGAAAAATAAAATTAGTTCATAATTTTACTTGTATTACCTACATAGTTTGTCCCAGTGTAATTCAAGATTGTCTAGCCGGGAAGCATTGCTGCGCTTGCGAGCTATACCCACGCTTCGGGTGGTCTAGTGGCATCGGTATTCACGAACAGGTAAGAACTGTTCATTATGTTTGTGACTTAACTGGCGTGTTTTATAGCCACATTAAAAAAATGTTTAAAAAAAACTTTCCAAATAAAGTGAAAAATTAAATATTTACTTATCAATTAATCTGGGAATATCTACGTTTAACTAGATATGAGATTTTACCTACCCATATTTATTCTTACCTATGTTAATTACTTAGTTTACTAAGTATATACTTAGATACCCAATTAAGAAATATTTTTAATTATAACACAAAACAACGTTAGTTTCCATAGTAGGTAATTAAAAAATCTCTGGAATTGGCCGTTTGGGTACAAGGCAAAAATTATATGTAGATACATAATTTTTTAGGCCTTGTAAAGAACTTTCTTGTCACTAGATAAGTCTACGGAAATACATCATCTTGTAAACCATATTTACCTACTGGGAACTTTTCAACTTTAGTTCTATTCCCCGATAAGTGGTTTTTCCCAGTACGCAGGGCTGTCAACAGAACTAGGTATGCTCTGGTTCAGGTAGGTACCTACCTAATAGAACTGTTGAGAATTTTTGTAATACTCATGACAAATTTATGTAGGTACCTATTTAATGTTATACCTAGTTATAGGTACGTACCTACTTCGTACCTACTACTAGCATAAGAATGCAAATTACCCCCTCCCCTGGCACGTACAGCGCCGTTGAGTATTAAAGTATATTGCTGGTATTTTTTACTCGCTTTTAGTTCAAGATGACGATCGGGCCCCCTCTTATTTTTTTCTAAATTCATCGCTGGCCAAACCCGAAATTCAGGATGGAAAATCAATAATACAACAGGTAGGTAGGTAAGTTATCAGAACTTATGATAGGTAACAATAATTGAGTTCTGTGCTGTTTCCTAGTTTTTAGATAAAAAAAAGACGTGTGGCACTCGGGGACTGCCGCGGTAATTATAATTATTTCATTAACCAATGCCACCTAGAGGCGAGTTGCTGAACTAAAGAGACAAGCGTCATATTTCAAAAAGTCATTAAAAGTTCTGCTATTCATCAATAGATGGCAAAACTAAAAAGTATCACCGCTGTGCCGGTTGGAGTGATGGTCTTAGGCTTAGGTTATTTTCGTTACGGAATTTCTGGATTCGGCCTCCACGCTCAAGGCCCGCAGCTATGCAATAGCTTAATAGGTACTAATACTAAGGTTACGAAGATTATGGGCACAAACCTAGGTGGTTTAGGTAGGTTCCCATTTTATCTTAAGCCCCCTTATTTGTCACTTAGCCATTTTATCAATGCGATCAATAACACATTCACTTCCTTACTACTCGTACATAACAATACACAAGTTATCTAATTTCATGTTTGTTTCGTCAGCCTATCTTAGAGACATGTAAATTATGTTTATTACTCGCATTTTTCAACATAAAACTTTGAAAATCTTCGACAAAATTCTGTTCCGAATAAAATCCAACCGATTCGATTCCATTGCTCAGTTAGGTTTTTTTCGATGCTAATCCACATTTTGGAAAAAACTTATGAGGATTTAACTTAAATCATGAACTTTAATGATTATTTATTCTCATACTGCAACAATTACAACTTTTCAAAGAAACAAACACTTGGAAAAGTTGGAAAATGCGCTGCACTCTTTTGAGATTAGTGTGCACTTTTCTTCGACTTGCATGAGGCAGCTATAAATATTATTGACGACTATCAGTGGGGTTATCAGTGTTATCATTTACGTTTTGCATCTATTTATACCAACCTACTTTCCGCAACACGCTGACATACTCGTATTTACGCAGGCTACTTATTTATGCCTGTCGATATTAAAAGTAGGATAGCAAAAGATAATATAAAATAATAAATAATAGTACTCTATAACAAAGTAATTTACCAATCGGCGCGGATCCAGAATTTCGTTCATAATTTCATGTGTGTTTTTAACCTATGAAATTCGTTCTAATCAAAGATTTAATCTTAAAGTTAGAAAGCCTCCAACGTTTAATTTAAACGGCTCAGCCGATAAAATATGTCTAAGTAAGAACCACCGATAGAAAACCTGCTTTTAAATAAACAAAAATATGAAATTTTGTTTTTTGTAAGTAAATTTTAATCTTTTTAGGTATGTAAGTTAAAAACATATTGTCATCCCTACTTGAGGGATGACAATATGTTTTATCAAGAAGGAAATCGTACTCGTATTTCCTCTCCCCTCCCGGTGTCCGCGCCTGTTTATTGTGATACCAAGTGCCCTCAGAGCACGTGCCTAGTTACCAATGTCATTACCGTAAACTAAACGTTTCCTCTAGTTAAAAAATTAGTCAAAGTTATTGCCATTTAGAGGCCATTTAATATTTTGATGAATTTAAATGACCCTGAACATTTTGAATTTAATAAACCAATAAACTATATTTAATTATTTAACCTTAGATCAGTGTAACACGTAACTATTTCCCTACTGAGACTCGGTCTAAGTACCTCGTACCATTTATGTTTTTAAAGTAGTACCAAAGTATTAGGTAAGTCGATATTAGTACTGCTTTCGCCAAGCTCTACTATACAGGGTTATTCATAAAGGGTATGCTAAGCCGAAAAGTGCTCATTTTAATCATCATTATGAACAACTTTTACTATGGAAACAACTCGAAATTCGCGAAAAAAAAATCTGCTGTTCCATAGAAAAATGTCAATGACACTCGACAAAATGTATGGAACAGCAAATATTTTTTTTTCGCGATTTCTGGGTCGGACCCATAGTAAAAGTTGTTCATAATGATGACTACTATGAGCTCTTTTCGGCTTAGCATACCCTTTATAATTAACCCTGTGTAGTAGAGACCCTTGTTGTAGGTATGTTCTGAAAAGAAACATTGGACAGCCACGACCGGATTGTTTCCATTCGACCAAATCAAATAAGTTTATTATCAGTAGCAACATTTCAAACTCCAAGGATTTTATTATCCAATAATGTAAACGTAGGCACAAATAGAACGTAATATTTATAGGTCTCTGTATTATCTAGAGAGACCCCAGCAGGCTGACTCAGCTATCCGAACATCGAAAGTTTTCGACGATTATCTTCGAAAAGTCTTCCGCCTTCGGAAAGAATCGATTCGATTCTTCGATTTTTTTCTTTTTTACTTTTTGAAGACAATCGTCGGATACATTCGATTTTCGGATAGCTGAATCAGCATGCTATAAGGAATATTTAGGTACCAATTTTAATTAATCTGAACGAATATTATGAAGAGGTACATTTTGTGTGTAGGCATGTTTGTAGAGAGTAATTTCCGGAACAACAACAACAAGTCTCAACAACAACAAAACAAGTCTCTAATACCAAAACACCTGACGCAATAAAAGTGGAAGAGGTATGCCTGCGATCCCAGGCTGTGGCCTGTGCTGCGTTAAATTAGGGAGCTCGGCTGATTTGGGGCTGGCAGTTGAGGGCAATGCACAGTACGCCTCAAGCGAGACGTCGGTGTAGGTCGTATTCCCCCATTTAGGAATTAAATTAGAACTATCGATTCGAATTTAAATATTCTTTCACCAATAGAAAGCGGCCCTATCTCTGAGTGCTATATAGGCTATGTTTAAGATGCAGGGAGCGAAGCCCTGAGTATCATCTAATCAAATATTTATATTTAAATAGTAGTTTGGTAGAGCTTTCGGGGTTTAAATTAGGTATTCATCTCACAGTTTTAACTAAGATAATATAAAAATAATTTAGGCAGGTATTTTCCATTTATTTTATAACTTGTTACGCAAAGCATGTACCTACAATTTAGAGAGCCTTGGTCTATTTCCGCGCTTTATCCATTTCGGTAACCAAATTTGGAAACCCGTTTAGGTGTAGGTAACTAAGAAATACATGTTTCTATAATTTTATAATTTAACTAGCTGACCCGGCAAACGTTGTTTTGCCATATAAATTAATAGGGGTTGGTGATAGAAGGGTGAAAATTTAGGGTTGTATGTATTTTTTAATGCCACATTATAAAAAATAAAAAAATAAAAATTTTGTCTAAAAAATAAAAAATAAAATTTAGGGGTGGACTACCCCTAACATTTAGGGGGATGAAAAATAGACGTTGGCCGATTCTCATAGATACCGGATAAGCACAAAAAATTTCATCAAAATCGGTCAAGCCGTTTCGGAGGAGTATGGCAACGAAAACTGTGACACGAGAATTTTATATTTATATTAGATAGATATTCCTACCTACCTCACTAATAAAGGTTTCACTTTTCTTAGGTTTTTTAGGTACCTAAGAGTTCACTGTTTTGAACATTTATGAGCGGTCAAAGTAAAGGGACCTGACGGGAATAAAGCGTTTTTTTAAGTATGATGTATTTCTGTTTTTGTTATAATTAAACACGGGAATACTCACGTAAAAATTAAGTCGTCTACTACGACTAGTTTCGGTCACATTCGGTGACCTTCATCAGGCGAGTTTACAAACGTGACGCGCTGCGAGCGCGTCACGTTTGTAAACTCGCCGTAGACTACTTAATTTTTACGTGAGTATTCCCGTGTTTAATTATAACAAAAATGTGTGAAAACCACGTTAGTTTCCGTGTATTTCTGTTGCCACTATAACAACAAATACTAAATAATAGTTCAAAAAACTGAAAATCACGCTTTGTTTAGTATATTGTCATCGATCTTCGATGTATCTACAAAGTTTGAACGAAATCCGGCCGTTTAAAGTGGGTCAAAAACGCGTCCAAAGGAGTCGGTTACAAACATACAAACATACAAGTGAAGCTAATAAAAAGCGTGTAAAAACAGAATAAAGTTTTAAGGGTTAAAATCACGTTTGTTGTATGGGAGCTCCAAGCTCCATACAACAAACGTGATTTTTTTGCCGTTTTTTATAGATAATGGCACGGAACCCCTCGTGCGCGAGTCCGAATCGCACTTGTTTATAAAAATATGTAAGAATACTTTAAAAAAAAGCTATACATATAATTAACTTAGTTTTTATCAAATAGTAAGTTATCTATTCCATTATTTTTGTTGCAGGGTAGACGGCCGGTCGCAGGCAAGATGTCGGCGTTCAACGTGGTGCTCGGCTGCGTGATGGCTCTCCTCGTGATCCTCTTCACAATAAGTTCCATTGCCAGATACTATATAAAGGTATGTTCTCTATTAATTTTAATTATATTTAAATCCTTTCCAACACTAAGTTCAACTCAAAGTCAAACTAGTTGAACTAATTGATTATTTAATTTATTTCAACTTTCATAAACTAATCTGCTAAAAGGACAATATGCTAAGCCGAAAAGAGTTTATCTTGTAGACATTATTATGACCAATGTTTATTATGGTAGCAACCATAAATCGAGAAAAACTGCTCTTCCATAGATAGGTAAATATAAAAGACGATCGACGAAATTTTTTGGAACAGCTGATTTCATTTTGTGCTGGTCCCAAAGTAATGGTTCCTAATGATGAGTACGAGCCCTTTTCGGCTTAGGATATCCTTTCCCTAAAACCATGTGTAGACATAGTTTATAAACACGCTGGTGTTCGTATGCCACGCGCACAAACAACTGATATCCAACGGAATTAAGCACCTGGTACCTACCAATAATAATAATGTTACTTTTATCAGTAAAGTGCTTATCTATACTAATATTATGAAGAGGTAAAGTTTGTATGGATGTATATTTGTTTGTAGAGAGTAATTTCCGACACTACTGGTCCGATTTAAAAAATCTTTCACCAATATAAACTAGCTATTATTGTTTTTAAGATTTGGCTGTGACATACATACACCGAATCATGTATCGCCTTAAGGGTTCTTCCCAGAAGGAGGTTCATAACCCTAAAAATAATGCAATTCAAAAATTTAAAAAACCCACTAAGATATTAAACCATTTTCAAAAGGACTAAACTTAAAATTATGAAATGGTATATATTTTTATACATTTCTAATTTTTTTTGAGGTTGGTAAGTAGGTATATAATATTCTTTTGTTACGTGCTGGCACCGACTAAAAAAAATAATTTTGAAGGCCCAAAGGTCAAACAATTCCGGGTACGAAGTTCCAAACATCAGCTGGTACATAGGTACTTAGAGTATCTACTTATCTATATTAAGTACCTATCTACAGAATTTCGATAGAAAGAGATTAGCGACTCGAGATACGTAGCGATACGATTAGCTTGTGCCAATCAATAACGTAATTTTTAAAGATGAATTTTACTAGATCCGGGACCAGATGAAAGTTCTTATTGTGTAAAAACCTGTTCAGGAATTAGCAATACTTAGTACAAACTTGTATCGACAAAATGATCGAATCATCTTTTCAAACTCTTTTCGAGTTGTACGAGTAAATACAAACGTTTATTTGCATTGTACAAGTAATTACAAAACCATACATTTATATAATATTTACTTGGTGTCTACAAGTTTGTAATAAATTAACCATTATTATTTTTTATGTTTTAAAGGGAAATAGATTTGACACTTTGTAGACCTATGTAGGTTTATATGCTCGTTAGTTCTAAAAAGTGTAGATACCATTAGACTTAAAAAATAAAAATAAAAACTCCTTTATCCAAAGGTTGTCTGAAAGATCGCTCTTAGTGATAAAACCACCTTATGTGCCTTTTTTAAAGATGTGTTCAACTGTGTCTGTTGTTTCGTTTTTGTAGTATCAGGTATTGTTTTGTAAAAACTGTCTCGAAGTCACCGTCAGTAAAATCAGAAAGATTTTCATGAAACTTGTGAACCAGTTACGTCAGAGTCGTAAATGAAATTCTCGATCGAAATCGATGGAGTTTGTATGAGCGGCGATAGAAATACTGTCTCGATGATGGTGCGTGCTAAGACTGCTATCCGATGAAGTTAAAATTATTTTTGGACATATTCTGTCTGCTAACAATAGAATACTTTCTTAATCTTTATTGTACAGTCACGAGCAATAATAGGTATACATATATTTATACATAGTCATTAGGCCCAAGTTTGAAGGCATTTTAAGACAGATCTAAACTAACTAAAAATATTATATCTGTCTTTATCACTGCAAGCCAATTAGACAAGGATGTCAATAGTTTTAGAAAATTTAGATCTGTCTTAAAAAGCCTTCAAACTTGGGCCTATTGTCACATTTTCAAAAATATCTAACTTCTCCCATTCAAGAAATAAGTGTAGGTACCTACGGCAATGTGTTTTAAATTACCTAACCATCGCATTGTGTCAACTGTCCAATTATTTCTTGAATGGTAGAATTAGATATTTTGAAAACGTGTCAATGTTTGGATGTTACTGCTCGTGACTGTACAGTACATGGTGGCCTATCGCCTAAAGCGATTTCATTGAGATAATTATGATGGTGTCAAAAACGGACCTCACTTCGCTCGATCAATTATGAAGTGAAATTAATGAGCCTTTTAATCGATTATCCTAGTCATATTAGGTAGGTATACCTACGTACATACATAATAATTTTGTTACGTAATTTTCGCCTCACAGATGTACTAAATACTAATACATATTCTGTGATCATTGTCAGGTTGTCGTATTCAAGCCTCTTGAATAAGTAACGTGATTATGAAATCTCAACAAGAACATTATTTTTACAAAACAAAAAACAAAAACCGACTTCAAAAGACCGACTATAGAGTTATTCATCTATTTGTCGCGCACGTACTTAATGCAAATTTAAGACTTATATGGTTTTCTCATGGATACCATTATCAGAACTGGACTAAATTGAAATGGGACCAAATGGGAAGCGTCAGCTTTCTAATAAAAAAAGAATCATCAAAATCGATTCACCCAGTCAAAAGTTATGAGGTAACAAAAATAAAAAAAAAATTAAAAAAAAAAAAAAAACACATACAGACGAATTGATAACCTCCTCCTTTTTTGAAGTCGGTTAAAAACAGTAGCGTAGCAAAAATAATAAATTAGCATTGATGACGAGTTTTTTGTTTCAGTTCACACTATTTATTGTGCTGTCACTAATATTTGCGACTGCGCCGATGCCGCTTATGCTGCTCCGACCATTTGACCCCAAAAACGCTTTGTAAGTCTAAAACATTTTAAATTCAAGTACCTATTGCGTTAATTGAAAAAAAAAAAAAAAAAATTGTAAGCGTGGTATTTATTACACTATAGACTAGTTTTATAAATGGAAAAGTTTGTCTGTATGTTTGTTATTTCTTCACACTGAAATGAATGAGCTGAATTATACAAAATTTGGTATAGTGGTAGCTTTTACCCTGAATGAACACAGGATACTTCTTGTCAGAATCAAAAATCAACGATAAATCTGTAGGAATTGTTAATTCAGCAGATGAAAGCAACGGCCTAAATCGGGATTAATTTTGGGTTCCTGTATAACAGCGGGTAACGCCCCGGAGCGTAACTAGTATGAAACATATTACTTTAAAAAAAAATATAAATACGAGTACATATATTATAGGACTCATAATACAGCCCGTATCATCAATCATGGGGCTCATGGGGCGCCCTATTGTCATTGAACTATTTAAACTAATTTGTACATTACGAAGGTTGAAATTATGGTTATTTTACCTTATTATTTTCAAATTTCCGCTCGTTTCGCGTTTCAAGTAATTTTGATGTTAATGACAACAAATCTCAGCGCTTAGATATGTTTGCCCGACGGTAATGATGCTGTGATTGCTTAGGTCCTTGGTAAATAGCTGTAGATAGGCTATATTATGTGTAAGATAGCAGGTACCTACATCTTGCATAGGTCCGATGGTCGATTTTAATTTTCTGTTAGCGTTGTAATATTTAATACTTAATATTATTAATCGCGGCTGTATTTTTTTCAAACAAACATTATCACCCCATTTCATTCCTTACTTAACTCATTTCTCTCAAAAGAAGCTATTGAAAATGCCTACTATTTTTTATTTGAAATGAACTGACCGTTACTAATTTTCCCAGCTAAATAATAAAAACAATGGGCTTTTATTCAAACGTTTTCACTTATTTCTTGGTATCTAGGTACATCTCTGTGTATCAAGACAAAAAAAACATCCTCCAAGTCTCCATAAGACCTGTGGTTTTAGTAGTAGGTACGTACTGTTAGTCAAGACTTTGATTCAAAGATTTAAAATTTAAGTATTATTAATTTAATTTAAGTATATTTATTTTATTTAGCAATAATTTCGCACTTTTCAAGGTTAGATTATACAAGAATTAGGCAATTAAGAATGTAAACTAACTGATTTAGATACAAGAATTAGGCAATTATGAATTTAACTAAACTGATTTAGCTCACAGTTGCTTAAACAGGTAATGGACCAATTACCATGAACTCGCGTTGTCCGCAGAATACCGGCCGCGCTGTTGAGGTTGTCGGCGCGCATGCTAGGGATCCGGTGGACGGTGAGAGGGTTGGAGAATGTGGACAACAGCCGCGGTGCCGTGGTGCTGCTCAACCATCAGACCGGCCTCGACTTGTACGGTACGTTATAGTTACACTCGGCCCAGGGAAAAAAAAGTAACCTAATTTCATTTTCTAAAATTATTGACGTTCTTGTCTAATAGATAAAAATAAAGCCTCCAAATTTGGGCCCACTATCCTACTCATATTATAAACAGGTGGCGCAGACTTAAAACGTGACGATTAACATCAGGCAAGGGATTTGCGCGTCTCGTCGCTCAATTGTGTAAAAGTAAAGGTAAAGTTTGTATGTATTTATTTTTGTAGAGCGACCAATAACTAAAACTATTGGTCTTTTTTTTTTTTAGAAAGCTACAGTATCCCTGAGTGCTATATGCTATATTTATAGCCCTAAATCTACGAGACCGACGGCTGAGCAGCACCGGGCACAAAGTTCCGAGCACGCTACATTGCCCAGAGATAGAGAAATATTACGCACTTTAATTGGTCAAATAGCGGTATTTTAGTACTTAAAAACACTTTTTGTCTTTGTTCCCAAGGACACGGAAATGGAAATTTGAATAGCGCATGGCGCATGACTAAAGGTCATGATTAGCATAGGTTAATTTTATTTGACTATGAAGTAAAATAAAATAACTTTTGCTATTTCATAACTAGTTATTATTAATATATTTCTTATCGTGTAAGTTTACTTTAAACCTGGATTTCACTTCCTGCAACAATAAAGGCATGAGAAATTAAAAACATGAACTACTCGTATGTAGATAGCTTGCGTTAGGCGCATAAGGTCTGACATTGAATTCGATCGACATAAAATTATGTAAAATAATTCTACCTAAAAATACCTAACTATCGTCATCAAATATATTAGAACAAAATAGTCACGGTTTTTATAAGTAGGTAAGTACCTACTTAAGTAGTTTGTAGATATAAATATATTATAACTTTGCACATTGAACCATTAGTCATTCCGGATTTGCAAGTGCTTTATGATTTACACATTTCCTGTATTATTTATAGATAAAAAAATCGCATATGTTTTTGCATTTACTTTACACTAGATTCGCCCCGCGGGTTTACTCGCTATCCTACAGAAATTTTAATTAATTTTTCAGGATAAAAACTACCTCCAAGTATAAGCTACTTCCATGCCAAATTTTATCTAAAGCTGTCAGCCGCTTTTGCGTGATTGAGCAACATACATCGAAACATTTTTGACTAAAATGTATCCAAACATAGGTATCTACAAATTAATATTTATAATATTAATAGGATTAGCCTTTATCCACGTGAATAAATGTTGGAATTTGCACGCTTTACGTCACGTTAACCTTTCATCGCTTATTTATCTGTGTCATAAGTATTTCACAATAATAATTAGTTGGAACATGGACTGTTCAAAGTGTAAACTTCGGAAAATTCCTTAGAAAAACTTACACCTTTATCTACTCGTATGTATTTATGACGATATCCGTTAAGCGTATTTGAACTTTGTGTTTGCTTTCGAAGCAAGTTCACAGGTCAAATATGACGGTAATTCAAAACTTTTTTTTTTTTTTTTTTTTTTTTTTCTATTATTTAAGAAGTGTCAAAAGAACATTTCTTAATAAAATTACAATCTAGCCTCAGGCTAATAAGTAATTTAAATCTAACTTAAATTTCTAGGTAACTAATTACTAAGAATGTGTCCATTAACACTTTTCTTATTGTTTCTATTAAGGCGAAGACACAATGTTCACGTGTTCTCTACACTTTACACTTTGACTATAACCGCTTGCTTGCCCGTGTCAACTAGTAATTAACAAATCGAGAATTTAGAATTGACCATGTCAAGTAGTAGTTAACATAACCTTGAAGTCAGCTTTGCCCGTGTTAACTGGTAGTTGACATTGCATGTCACTCAGCTTTGCCCATGTCAACCTGTGGTTAACATCGCTCCCGCCGTCAAAAAAGCTGATTCTACCCGTCTTTATCGCTCCTGGGCCTAATTTGTATTATTTGTCCCGTTTCTTCGTGAAATTTCCCCTCCATTCAAGCATCCAAGCCACAGACAAAAGTAAACAAAAAAAAACAAAAAAATTCCGCTTCGCTCCAGTTCGGTTCATGCTCGTGTCGGTGAGTGATGTGATGGTGATGTGGTGCGATTTAGAGTGATTTTCTACTTAAATTCAGTGATAGATCTTGGAGATTTTTTCAGAACATCAAGGTAAGTCAATAACTAACACGTAGATATAAAAATTCCAGCATGAAACATAAGATTTAACCTTTTTTCGAGACCTAACAACATACGGTAGGTACCTACATGTAAACGCCCTACTTCTAAGTTCAGCGCAGCATAACTCCGCACCAAAGTCGTAATTTGATAAACAAAAGATAACATTGTTTAGTTAGTTTCATAACAAACATAACACTTATAACACTTGACACTTTTTTAAACAAATTGAGTCACAAGAAACGATTGTGTGAAACCCGACCCGCGCGCTGACGGCGCAAAAAATGGTGGGGCAAAGTAGGGTCGTCACGTTTTTTTCGTGGGACACTTGAGATAGGCACGCGCTGAGGGCCCGGGCAAAGGCGCGTTGCGCGCGGACCCCCCTTGGGCAAGCAAGCGGATAATCACTACTTATGACTAACACTACACTAGCTCGAACGGTTTTGTTCTCTTAAGTCTTCTAACTATATCTGTGTGATCGAGGAGCTGGATGGCCTCGACATTCACATGGTGGTGAAGTCTGTTTTCGTGAGCTTCTGCATACCTTTGTATAACTTTGTCTACAGACTCTACTTGAAGGTCCCGGTGGAGATCTATGTTTCTTACGTACCATGGTGCATTCGTTATGTCCCTCAGTACTTTATTTTGAAACCTTTGTATGATCAGTACATTGCTCTGTGCGGTACAACCCCATAGCTGGATACCATAAGTCCAGACTGGCATTAGGACTTGTTTATATATTAATAGTTTATTCTGTAGTGACAGCGAGGAGTTTCTTCCAAGTAGCCAGTACATTTGCTTATACCTAAGGTTCAGCTCATCTCTTTTCTTCTTGACGTGGGCTTTCCATCGAAGTTTGGCGTCAAGAGTCATGCCTAGATATTTGGCTGTATTCTCATAAGGTATTACTTGATTATTAATAAAAATCTGAGAATACCTGTGCTGCTTATTACTGAAGTCTATGTGGATGGATTTTGTTTCATTTAACTTAATCTTCCATTTTTTTGTCCATTCATAGACTTGGTTTACAGCCATTTGAACCTTTTCAACTGCTTCTTCATGGCTATTTCCTATGGCCATTATGGCAGTGTCGTCAGCAAAGGTAGCAATGGTGTTGTTTTCTAGCTCTGGAATGTCGCAGGTGTATAATAGGTACAGGACCGGCCCTAAAACACTTCCTTGTGGTACTCCAGCTTTTATTTCTTTCAATTCTGAGTAGGAGTCTTCTTGCCTAACTCTGAATAGTCTGTTGGTAATATAAGACTCTAGTATATCCACATAATGTCTGGGGAGCATATTTCTTAGTTTAATTAACAAGCCTTTATGCCATACCTTATCAAAAGCTTGTGCTACGTCTAGAAAAACAGTAGAGCACACTTTTTTATCTTCGAGACTTTTTTCTATCATATTTGTTATTCTATGCACTTGATCGATAGTCGAATGCTTTTCTCGGAAACCGAACTGGTGTTCCGGTATAATATTTAGTCTCTCTATAACTGGCTTTAACCTTTTGAGAAATAACTTTTCAAAAAGCTTTGACATTATTGGCAGCAGGGATATAGGTCTGTATGATGAAGTTTCATGAGGCGGTTTCCCTGGTTTTGCTATCATGATTACCTCTGCAATCTTCCATGAATCTGGTACATGCTTTAACCTTAACGCGGCGTTAATTAAGGTTGTTAATTTAACTAAAGCCTTCTTAGGGAGATTTTTGAGAATTTCTCCTGAGATTAGATCATATCCAGGTGATTTTCGTGAGTTGATATTTCGTCTGATTTCATTAATCACTTCCCGTGGGGTTACTAGTTTGATTTTTTCTTCCTCTGTTATGTTGTTGTCATCATTCAAAGTTGGAGTTTCATTTGACTCGCACTCATTTGGTTGGAATATAGCTTCTAAGTGCTCTGCAAATCTTTTAGCTTTTTGCTCGTTGGTTTTTGCCCATGCCCCTGGACCAATTTTTATTGGCGGAGTGTAGGTTATGGGTCTTTTTAGATTTTTTGTAGCTTTCCATAGAGAATAGCCGGTACTGCTATCACTAGTTAGTGTCTGAAGGTATCTATTCATTGAAGCATTGTTGAAATTTTTGATCATGTTACTCAATTCTTTTGTCATATTATTGAGTTTTCTTTTGTCTTCTGGACTTCTTGATTGTTGCCAAACTCTTCTCTGCCGTCGTTTTTCAGATAGAAGCCGTTTTATGTTTAAGGGGTAGACTTTTCCCTTAGTAGTTTTATTTACGTCTGGTGTATTGTTCCATGCTGCTCGTTGTATGTGCTTTATAAATTGCTCTAGTTCAACGTCTAAGTGTTCTTTTGTTTTCAGTGGAACTTTGAGGTCTATGTAGCTATCTGCCTCTATTTTAAAGCTCTCCCAGTCTGTAAGTTTATTTACTAGAGTTGGAGATTTCTCTTTATATAAAACACTCTCGCTTATTTCTAAACAAACTGGAGAGTGATCCGAGCTCATATCAAAGCTTTGTTCAGCTTGGAGATGGCTAGGACATAAGTTTTTATAAATGAAAAAATCTATTAGATCTGGAATCTTTGCAGTGTCTGATGGCCAGTAAGTTGGGGTTCCTGCTGATATTGCATCAGATTTTGTCTCTTTTATTGCAGTGAGTAGTTCTTTACCTTTAGTGTTTGTAAGTCTTGAGCCCCAATATGTATTTTTAGCATTGAAGTCTCCGCCGATTACAAATCTATCACCAAGACTTTCCAAAAGACTTTTATATTGTTCTTTTTTCAGATTATGTCGAGGTGGACAGTACACGGATGATATTTTTAAGGGAAACCTTTTTGTTTTTATTTCTATGGCAACAGCTTGTATTTCCTTTTCTTCGTATTTAATTTCCTCATGGTGTTGTAAGGTTTCTTTTACGATAACTGCACTTCCAGCTTTAGCTTTGTTGTCTGGGTGAAGAGCATGGTAAGTTTTATACCCTCTGAATTGTATAAATGATTGTTTAGTGAAGTGTGTTTCAGACACTAAACACACATCTATATTTTTTGTTTCTAGGATTAGCTGTAATTCATTTTCATGATTTGCTAATCCATTGGCGTTCCAAATCATGATTTTAAGTGTTCTATTCATAATTTTGGTTTATACTTTGTAGTATTGTTGGTACTACTTTCAATCTTTTTAAGTCGCTCGTCGAAGGATAACATAAGTTTTAATATGTCATCCAACTTTTTGTTATGGTTTTCAGATGTAGGTAGCTGAGCTGACTTTTTAAGGTTTTTTGCAGCTGCCTGGGCGTATGATACATTTTTTGTTGCAATGCTCTCTGTCACGTTCATATTTGGCTTTTCGGCTGGACCATTTGGTTTCGCTGTACCTGTACTGTGATGACGCACTACAGCAGGTTTTGTCCTATTTTTATTTCGAATTAATTGTATTTCTTTTGCTATAGCACACCCCCTGTAGTTAGCAGGGTGAGAGCCTCCACAATGAATACATTTCGGCTTATCTTCTGCTCGTTTTGAGCAGTCTTTAGTATAATGTTTTCCGGTGCACTTCACGCACCTGGGCTCTTTGGCGCAATACTTTTGTGTATGGCCATAGGCTTGGCACCTTTTGCACTGAGGTACTAGCTTGTTGGTTTTAAGAGCCTGTACATCAACTTTGAAACCCAACACTGTTTGAATTTTGAAGATTTTGTTGATGTCTTCAGAATTTTCAAACGTAAGCATGAACATATTCAGCGGTTCTTTAGTTTTCCAGCTTAATTTGCTCACGGCTTCTACAATTTTGAACCCTTTGTGTTTTAAGTCGTTCACAATTCTATCTGGCCTGCAGGTGTAATGCAATTTTTTTACAACAACTCTTATTGGCCTCTCTTGTTTGTTTTCGTAAGAGTGCCAAAGGCAGTTGTTTTGTGTTAAAGCTTCGGTTAACGCTCTGTACGTTTCATCGTTTGAAGCGTTGACTTTAACAGATTCACCACTCATCATTTTCATGGTAAAATCACTATCCTGACGATCTTTGGCTAAAAAATCGTAGAATGTTTGGTAGTTTTTTATTCCATCTACTATTATTGGAGGCGGTTGTATGGCTTTTTTAGGCTTTTCTGGAGTAGGCCCGTCCTGGGTGGGAGTCGTATTCAATTTCCTTTTTTTTCTGGATTTCGTCCGAATCCACTCAGTTTCATAAGCCAGTTCTTCCTCGTCCGTGTTATATTGCGGTTGAGATTCTGTGCGGGGGTGGGAGGTGTCCATGGCACCCGCCTCAGCTTGTTTTGGGTTAGCAAGACATTGAACTTGCTCTTGTAAAAGTTTGATCTGGCTTTTAAGATCCTCTACGAGATATAACAATTTTGCGCTGTTTGCTTGTTCGCGGAGAAGAGCATCGTGCAACAGGCGCTCGGTTTCTGTTTTAACCACGTATGTTATTGTCTTCTCAGTTTTTTCTTTTGAATCCATTATTAAAGCAGGCTTCGCCTTAACAATAACATTCGCCGTCACTGGTCAGCCTTACGCAATGATAAACTGGGTCATCGCGGTTCGGCCGCGACGACCGTTGTTGTGGTGAGTTTGCACTTTCTGCAGTTTACGCGATCGCGGAAGTCGCGGAACGCGACTATACTCAGCGGAAATTGAGCTAGAACTTCAAAACTGACAGCAAAAAGTACCTATTATGTACCTAGGTAGGTAGATATGTTATGTAGTAATTTTTTACGAGTTTTATTTTAGGAAACAGATAAAAATAACTTTACAAAATGATTGACAGGAAAGTTAATACAGTTCAAAGTTGCCATTATTATTTTGAAATATAAACAACTTGCAAAATGTAGCCTTTGATACTTCAGACATAAAAACAAATTATACGAGACCACGCAAAGTACAAAATCGATCGGCCGTTTAGGCGGTAAGAAGTCGAATTACACAAAATATGTTGAATCTACTTACAAAACTTACATACCTACACTCAAAAAACATTACGCTTCAGAAGGGTAATGTTTCACCCATGTATTTTTTGTGCTATCCAGAAGACTAGGAGTAAAACTTACAAGTAGAGTTACTTACTCTTCGGCCTCCGACACCAGGGAACAGCATTCATCTCGGTCTTGCGCTGTCTCTTGCCAGTTGTCGGCTTGGAGTTCGGGTAGGTCAGATTACACGCCGTCAATCAGCGGTACATGGGCCGGCCGACGTTCGCCGGCTCGACTGCCAAGGCTACATAAACTCCAAGATACGCTTTCTTAACACTACTAATCTTCTCCATCATAAGAAGGCGGCTAACCCAGCCAAGTGTTAGGTTTCTTACAAAAATACGTGTCTGTTGACGTCTTTTTTTATGCTATGTGAGACGAGACGAGCGAATCGCTCGCCTGATGTTAAACGTCACGTTTGCCCTGCTAACTGGACTGCGCCACCCAGAATTTCACTGATCACCTTCCTTTCTTTCCTTTTTACGTTTTTTTTCTGATTTTTCCGTGTCTTGATGCATGTTGATGTCGGAGCGGTCTCTAAATCCTTAAAGCCGCTGTTTAACACGGCTGCAGCTATTGTACCCTCGTCTTACGATTGTCCGTGTTGTTCCACAGTGCTGGCGGTGCTATGGCCGCTGATGTCTCGATGCACGGTGGTCTCGAAGCGGTCTCTACAGTACTTGGCACCGTTCGGCACGGCGACCTGGCTCTGGGGCACCGTGTTCATAGATCGCGGAGCACAGTCCGCTCGTGATGCGCTCAACAAGCAGTCCCAGGCGGTCAGAGATCAGAAGGTGAGCTTTAATACATAGACCTGACCTTATGTACCTAGCAGGGAGAATCCTGGGCTAAATAGTGACATTTCCTAAAATTGTTTCTAAGGTTGTTTCCTAAAGCTTAAAAATATAACTTATGTAGCATGTCTGCTGCGAATCATCAACATAACATGTAGCAGATGTGCTAGTGGTCCAAGAATCGCTCCGGTATTTCAAGGAGTTTGATGGGAAGATCACAAATCACAATGCATTCCTTGTGGGAACACTAGTGAGCCTTTCGCCGCCATGTCGAACAATAATGTGAACTATAAAAACATTTATTATTTAAGCTATAAGTAGTACGACCTTAGTTCTTAAATAGCTTAACAAGACACTGCCTAAAACCAGTCTAAATGGAAAATTCGGACAAGGAAGGACTTTAAGTAAATGCAACCAGTAGGTATCACGGAAGAAAACTAACTTTTTCCGTGGTAGGTACACTTCAGTGCGACCAAATAAATTAACTATTGAACGACTAATTAATGAAAATGCCATCGTATTTTACAATCATAGCCAAAGTCATCCGTACAGAGACCGTATTCTCAGGCTTTCGAGATTATCTCGGTCGCTCTCACTCTCATGACATTTCTAATGAGAGCGATAATGACCGAGATAATATCTCTAATATAATATCTCACTCGCAAGAATACGGTCCCAGATAGTCGAACATTTTTACGTTCACAGTTTCTCGAACTATTATATATATCAGTGGTCGAATTTTACAAAAGTATTCATAGATCGCAATGTATGTACATTGCACGTATCTATAGGTAATACGAGTATGTATATGAGTATGTATGAGTATGAGTATGAGGACGGCCTGTTTGGCTCAGCGGTAATAATATCCGCCTTATAAGCCAGAGGTCCCGGGTTCGATTCCCGGTCGGGCAGATGTTTGAATGATGAATTTAAATATTTGTTCTGGGTCTGGGTGTTAGTTGTCCTTGTCTTTGTGTATGTTCCATGGCATCCCCGACACAGGAATTTATCCTAGTGGGGAGCTATGAGTGTGAAACGTTTTTCATTCATTTATTCATGTAATGCAATAAAGTTCCCGATAGCAACATAAAACATTAAAAATATCAGTTATTCATTTTGGTTGAATATCGTTTAGTAATTGATTTTGTATTGGTAAAATAAACCGTTATCTCGACTCTAAATACTTAGTTACAATATTATCTAATTATTTGACAAACGAATTTAAAGAAAACATTTTTTTATATTTAAATAATTTTGCCGTCAATGTAAAAGATTAAGAAATGAATATTTTATTTAAAAAATACTTACTTTATTTTTTTAATCTACTCTGTTTTATATCATAAAAAAATGCGAAAAATTCTGCTAAGCAACAGCCGTTTAACGCCTTTTTATTTTAAGTTATAATAGCTTGACCTGACACAGTCAAACAAGATCAACAAACTAGAAAATTCATGGAAAAGGAAATATACGTTTCCACTAGGGTAGTTACAGACTAAAGGACCCTATTCTGTCGAGTGAGATTTTATTTCGGTCACTGTCGCTCTTATTACAAATGTCATGACAGCGAGAGTGACCGAGATAATCTCGAGCACCCCAGAAGAGGCTCCCCCCAGGTTGTTACACTTCCGAACGTGCAGACTAAATTAACTAGAATGTAATTACCCAATTTAGGAATTCAAATTATGTACTTATTACGTTAATGTAATTGGGTTGTTGCGCAAACTTTTAATGACGAATGTGTGAACTAGGTACTCGGTGGTTTGCTCATTGCTTATTCATAACATGTATTACCAGACCAAAATAATGCTAAACGAAGGTAAAGATACGTTACATTTACGTTTAAACGTGTCAAAGTCGAGGTCGTCTTTATACCGGCCACTATCTAAAGCTGGGTACTGATTGGTGACATTTCATACATGTGTGCAATGGGTACGTAGCACAGGGGCCCTATTCTGGTAAAAAATATATTACCTCGGTCACTGTCGCTCTCAGAATACCCAGGACCCAGCCTCAGCGGTTGTCTTAAATCACACTCTATCAGCAAAAATATGTGTCGAAATAAAAAACAATAAGAACTGACGTGGACGTTTCGGACTTACCTACTGTAAATTGTAATGTAGGTTAGGTACCTATATTATTTTGATCATGATCACGAAACACTCGTATGGCATGTTAGCATTTTTCTCTGTACACTCAATCCAGTGTACACTGAAGAATTTGTTTGCAAAGTTGTTAATCTGGACCCAGCTTTACGTTTGTGCAGGAAAACTCATTTACTGAATACACAAAGGATGGCGCAAGCGGGCCGCACCTTCAGCCTTCAGCACATTAGGCTAGAGCTAACTGCTAAGGAATGATTCACTATCAATTCCTAACTATACACCTATGATATCATAGAATAGAAGCTAAACATCTGCGATGGTGTGTTTAGCTTCTATTCTGTTTCTAGATTTACCTATATCTCGTACCGAGCAGTGAGCACAACTTTCATTTCTTTCACGTAAAGCCATACACAAACAAACATTACACAAACACACACATACACACATTCACACACAATACCACCCTATACAACACAAGCGAGTTTATTGTTATAACCTCATGTTGAAGCAAAATGTAACTGTAGTTATGATTAAAATCTAATTTTTATAATTTATTACTTTACTAGCTGCGCCCCGCGGCTTCACCCGCGTTTTCCGGGATAAAAAGTAGCCTATGTGTTAATCCAGACCATGAACAACCTTCATTCCAAATTTCATGTAAATCCGTTCAGCCGTTTTTGCGTGAAAGAGTAACAAACATCCATACATACATCCATACTTACAAACTTTCGCCTTTATAATAGTAGTAGGATGTATCAAACTGAAATTATTGATCTAGGACACCCCCAGACTTTCATTTTTCAAAAAGTTATGTATCGTAATCTTGGTCTCCACAATACGGGCCTTGTGCCTAGTGTGGGGCCGCAGCATAGTTATGGAAATTTATTGTTTAACCTGATATATCAGTTTATTGTTATTATTTTAAGTTTTTAAGTTTCCATTGTTTGTACTTTTTTTTTTGTTTTGGTTAATAAATTATCTTATCTTATCTTATCTTATATGGTCCGATGGTCTTGATGTGTTTGTGTGTCCTTCTTATACAGAGCAACAGAGGGTCTTTACATAGGAACGCCGTAGAATACCTAACAAAAGATCAGGAAGATAGAGATACGTCTAATAACGGAAAAAAATACGGTTTCCAAAATGTTGTAGTTTTACCCCCGTGGCTAATGACAGCGAGTAAAACCTTAGGTCCCAGATAGTAACACTGTAGTGGTACCTATAATCTTCGGCTTTTCAAGGTCAGAGTGGATGCTTCATCTTCAAACACATCGTCGCTTACACATATGCGAGTTGGTGGTCAAACGCTACCAACTCGCCCGAGCCCTTAAGGCCTAAAATAGGCTTTTTGCGCTTGATGGTGGTGGCTGGTAGACCTATAAAATTTGCGATTAAAAAAAAGTTATTAGAAATTAAGCAAAAATATTTTCTGTGTCATCCAAGACTTCAAGACTAGTAGGTCGATATCTATCGCAGTAGAGTTGTGTGGCTACTTGTACGTACAACAGGTCAGACCATGGTCCAATTTTATGAATGTCGTATTGAAATTGAGTTCATTGCTCCTAACGTACAAGGCGTTTATAGGTGCCACACATTCATTGGGGCATTAGAACGATTACGTAGTTTATCAATCGAGATTTGAAGAAATGTGAGGGGCTTATCTATTCTGTGGTGTTGCGACGGAACAGAATAGATGGTGGTAAGATTACGCGGGGATTTTTTCTCGGGTTTGATTAATGCAGTCTCCACTAATGTACTGTACCCTTACTATGATTTTTGATAGGTGCTGAACACACTTATGATATTTGATAACTTTCGAAACGATCAAACGTTTCGTAAGGCTCCATACATTACAGTAAAGAGCTCTTGACGGAAACATGAACGAGCTATTATAAAATTATGGAGCCATACGAAACTTTTGATCGTTTTCGAAAACTATTGAAACTCATAATAAGGGTACGGAATTTGATTTAAAAAATCTCCAAATCTCGTACTTACTCTGCTCGCATATTTAAAAAAATAAAAATTGTTCTGAACCTGAACACTCCTCACTGAATGTAATCCTGGATCCTGCAAAAAGTATTACTTACCTAAGTATCTACGTTTTGTGAAACAGCTATACCGAAATTAATGAGTCGGTAAATTGGTTTCAGCAATGGAAATTACCTATTACGGTTATCTTTGCTTGATTTGACCTTATCATTATTTATTTGTTACTGCCACTGTCATGGTCATGGCCATCCACGCCGCTCCGCAGTGTCTTGCATAATATGTAAATATTCTTCTATCAAAATAGTAGTCCTTAGTAGCTTGTAAACAAACCGTTACCAGGTACCTAGATGTTTTTTTCCGGTAATACGGTAGTCTGTGGTAGTGGTAGGTATCTACTAAAATAAATATATAACACGTGAGTAACACTGTGGGACGTTTTGGTGTCACTGGCGGAACACATCAGAATCAGAAGTCTGCTTACCTTCGCAAATCTTTGGCACGTAACTCCCCTACAGCAAATCTCCCGGGCCATTTAGTGCACTGCACCTCGTCAGGGTGAATGGAGTCCACCAAATTATTATATTTGGACGTACATTACTCACCTCTATACAAATTTAATTTATGTAAAAACAGTTTTATTTCTAAATGCTGGTTTTGCATGCATGGTTGAGATTAGAAGAACCGGCTAACTCATCGATACAGTAAAAAAGCTACACTCTGAGCGCTGTAGGCTATATTTTATAGCCCAAACCTGTGAGGGCGAAAGCCGAACAGCACCGGGCACGAAGTTCCAAGAACCAGCTAGTCGATCTATACTTAAGCAGCGAGATGTTATAAAAATCTTAGTCTACATACATATGCACAAAAGTCGAGTTACTAGCGAAACTGTCAACTTTGCTATCAATTTTGGGTGCAAAATTATGTATTTTAACTCTGTTGAGTTTGGTATTAAGTTTAGCCTATATATCTATGGATCTATGATGGATAGGTCAAATACGTCACTTTGCACGTTGCTGGTGTCAAAGTTGATTTGCGTTCGTAAAGTTTATCAGCGTTACGCCCTGTCCCGTCCCGACCTAGTTATAGAGAACAATAGCGTGATCTAGTTCGATTTTATATTTCTACACCAATGAAATAAATAATCTAGTTGAAAAGGCTGAAAATATGAAAGAAAACAAATCTGCTGTCCCATAGAAAAATGTCATTGCCATTCCATAACGTATGGTGCAGCTGGTTTTTCGCGATTTTAGGGTTCGTCCCATACCACATCCGTTGTACAAATTAATGAAATGCAATAATTGACATAAGTCAATGGAATTCTCGGAACCTTAATTTTTGTCAAAAGAATAAACGGAGCAAGCACAATAAATGAGTAACGGTTGTAATAAAGTTCAATTGTATAAATTCATAATTTTTTTAAGTTATGTATAATTAAGCTTAACTTCGTTTATACAAATTTAATTCTATAACAATAAAATTCCTCGTAAACGTGACTTACCTGTCACATTAAATTGTTATGTAAGGTCAATAAAGAATTCTGATTTCTGATAAGTAGTTTATATACCTAACTGTTTTTGTTTGGTGTTTTTCGCTAAGTGCATCCCAAGTTTATAGCCCCGTATAATCATGCCTACCAAAACAACTTATCTACTTTTAATTACTTATCTACCTAATCATACCTATCTGTTAGCTGCAGGTTTTTAGAAAATGTTCGATTGTTATTGTTTATGGTTGAAGCTACAATTCACGCTTATCAACTATAAATTATAGTCAATAAGATAAATAACTGATAGATACATGTAAATAAAATTAAAAACTGTTTGTTGCTAAGCGCATATCATACCTTAGGTAAAAAGGCTGGAGCGATTAGATATTTCTTTTTAAGTTTAGGAGGTGTTATAAGTTTGACCGATATGTGTCTGTCGCACATAAAACAGGTCTTAAACGGGCGGACCATTTTTTTTATTTAAAAGCAAGATTTCTAGCAGTGGTTCTTTCTTAGACATGTTTTATCAAAATCGGTTCAACCGTTTCAACGTTAGAGGTTTTTAAAATTAAACTCTACTGTTATTATAAAACTTCTTACCATTTTTAACCGACTTCAAAAAAGGAGGAGGTTATCAATTCGTCTGTATGTTTTTTATTTTTTATGTTTGTTACTTACCTCATAACTTTTGACTGGGTGAATCGATTTTGATGATTCTTTTTTTATTAGAAAGCTGACGCTTCCCATTTGGTCCCATTTCAATTTAGTCCAGTTCTGATAATGGTATCCATGAGAAAACCATATAAGTCTTAAATTTGCATTAAGTACGTGCGCGACAAATAGATGAATAAAATAACTCAATAGTCGGTCTTTTGAAGTCGGTTTTTGTTTTTTGTTTTGTAAAAATAATGTTCTTGTGTTAATTAACTCGAGAATACTCACCTAAAATTAAGTAGTTTATTACGACAAGTTTCGATCACATTGCGAGATCTTCGTCAGGAGATTACAAGCGTGACGCGCTTGCGGTCTTGTCATGCTTGACAATGTGTCAAAAACCACGTTAGTTTCCATAGTAAAGCCTTCTTACTTGCAGAGTGATACATTACTTAAGAGTTCCTCATGAATTTTCAGCGGAAGCTGCTCCTATTCCCCGAGGGTACCCGCAACGGCGGCGACCGGCTGCTTCCGTTCCGCAAGGGCGCGTTCCATGTGGCGGTGGACGCGGCCGCGCCCATCCAGCCCATCGTCATCTCGAAGTACCACTTCGTTGACGGCGACAGGCATCGATTCGGATCAGGTAACATCATCATCATCATTATGAACCTTTTTTTCACCCACTGCTGAGTATAGGTCTCCTCGTCACTCCACCTTTTCGATCCTATGCTAGTCTTATCCACTGCCTTTCGGTGTCGGTGGTCTGCCCGGTGATCGCTTTCCGTTTCGCGGCCACCATTCTGTTGTCTGCTTTGGTCAACTTTCCGTCTAAACAATATCTTATCTTTAGTTTCATTCAGTACTTAGGTACCTACGCTCCTCGAAAGTAGGACTCCAGTTAGTTATTTATCTGTCTTTCACTGATGCTTTGCCGAAGATAGTCCTAGAAATGGGGCATCGTATAAAAAATCACATTCAGATGTCCTATTCGTGTTAGAAAACTCGATAGTACCTAGCTCCCTCTCCACTATAGATAAGTTTTGCATTCTAAGTGCATCCGTCCGTTAGTCTGATAATGGCGTTGTGTTGTGTAAATATTATGTTATTTTCCTAGGTATCTTTTCCTTACGACCAAAAGTCCAAGTTTATCTTATCATGAGACTTTGTAAACTTCAATACTTATTTACCAGTACATATTGGTATAGAAGTGCTCTAGCGGTTGGCTCGAAAAATAAACAGACGTAAGATCATTTAGGTACCAAGGTACGAGTAGGTACCGTAATGATGTAGTTAAGTAAGCAATGCACCTTTGCACATACTAGTGCTTAATTACACTCATTTACTATTGTATACGCACAGAATAAATAATAGTTAGTATATAATGGTCTAGTCCACCACTAATAAAATCATTTTATGATCCGTTTAATAGTTTTCAAACTAAGTTGCGGACGTACCAAACGACGACGTTGACATTTTCCTCACAAATGTTATTCCTGTCTATTCAATACGCTATGGTCATTGGTCATGCATTCTCAAAATTAGGTACGTCAACGGAATTTTCTTTACGGAAATTTTATAAAGAACATTTTCGAAGTGCGGTTTGGACAATACCGCATTATGTGCAAACTGTCTAAATAGGTAGATACAGGAAAACTCGCTGCTTTATTTTTTGTTATTGTGTTACATATTTGGAACTGGTTAAGTACATCGGGCGAGTGTCGTATGATGCGCACGCACGTTGCATAACTCCTTGGCGTGTCAAGTGGACGACACGTGGTGAACAACTTGTAACAAGTTACGATATCTGTTGAAGGTTCACAAAGTTTACTGGTCAGGTGAAGGTGACACGTTAATCCTACTAATAATGTATGCGATACTTTGTGTGTGATTGTTTGTCCACGTGTCTCCGTAACTATAAAATCTATTTTTATGAGTTAGTTACAATAAACACGTGAATACTCACGTAAAAATTATATTGTTAACTATGACTAGTTTTGATCACATTCGGTGATCTTTATCAGGAGATTTTAAGCGTGCGCGCGTTTCCGTCTCGTGTGGCACACACACACAAAATAATAAAAAATACCTACAAAATGTGCCAAAATCACGTTAGTTTTCATAATAAAAACGATATTGATAATTTAACAATGTAGATAGGATTTTGTTTTTGCTTTTGAATGTGAGAGTTTGTTTTGTATGTGTGTTTGTATGATTAGGATAAAATTTGGAATAGGGATAGCAAATTCTTTCATTATCATTATCATCAGAGACATCAGTCTTATCACTGCGCAGATGTAACTGCGGAACATAGCAGGTAGTAATTTATAAAATACCTAGGCGTGATGAATTTGTCATGTGCTATTCTAAACAAAGACTGGTCTAAAAATAGTAGGTATACTTACCAACCAAAAAGTTATGGTCAAACCCATCTGACTAACCACGATTCTGCCTAGATTTATGGTCATGCTAACTAGGTACTTGAGATTTCAGATAAGCTTATAAAAAAATTAAGTGTTAATTGTTGGTTACATCCTTATGTACGAATTTACACACCACTGGCTTTTTGGTGAAGGAAAACATCGTAAGGAAACCTGCATAAGTAAGTCCGGAGAAGAAATTCAATGGCGTAATATGTGAATCCACCAATCTGCATGGCCAGCGTGGTGGAATATGGCCTAATCACCCTTCGAGGGTAGACAAGCAGTGGGAAGTTTAAAGGTTGAAAATGATGATGACAATATCCATAATCACAGACGTAAATTTTAAGCCAACCGGATGAAGTATGATATTTTGTATTTCGTAGACTGATCGGCAACGTGACCAAACTGCTTACAAGTTATCAAGAATGTTATCTCAGAGATTGTACGGTACTTAGTCCATTTAGTAATTGTGACAAAACATGTGATAATCCGTAATTAGGTATGTGCAATCCCGTTTTCTAATCCCGAGTTGATTACGTTGCGACGGAGCATAGCCTTGTAGATGTAGATTGTAGATACATATTGAGATCCGTTAGCGCTCTATAAAACATAAAAATACATAAAACCCCATTTTGGTAAAAGTCAGCTAAAATAAAGTCAAGGAATATTGACTAAAAAATAAATAGAAGGCAAGGGCTCCTTGCTCTGCATGCACATCTTTCAAAGCCCAATAATTAAAGTCTACGTCTTCGTCATAACAAAATTAGTGTTATTTATGTACTCTGTACGTACGAACTTATTTTGTAGAGGTTCTTAATTATTGTACATATATACCTTAAATTAGCAACGCTACGTTTATCATTTTGAGGTTTTCAATTTAGAACAAGTCTAGCCTAACAGTTAGCTGATAAACATCAAGGACCTCTAGCCCAGAAATAATAATCTAATGCATGCATGCTTTATCATTTTATACATTTGTACTTAGTTTGTTATTTCTCTTTTCCAGGCGAGCTGATAATCACCATCCTGCCCCTGATCGAGACGGAAAACATGAAAAAGGAAGACATCCCTGCGCTGGTGGAAAAGACTCAGATCAATATGCAGGAGGTGTTTTCGAGAGCGTCCGCCGAAGTGCTCGAGCGACGCGCCGCGAGAGCCAAGGCGGAGTAGATCACGTTTTATGGGTAAGTGTTGAACCCTCATTTTATCACATTGTGGTATTAACTAAATCGAAATAAAAACGGCTCAACGTCGAAGACAATCAGCTTATTTTTTAAGTAGAAGTTGATTTAAAAGCGGTTATAGGTGTAGACTTAATTATGACAAATTCTTCATGCTGCTCGAAGGACCAACATATATGATTGTTGCGCGTCGTTTGAAATTAAATCTAACTGCAGTGTGACTTGCACTCGTTACGTTGAATTTATTGTATAATATATGCATTGCATACATTTTTATCAAAATAGCTTGTAGATGTTGTGCTCGGAAATATGTTCTAGCGCTCCGCGCGGAAGTGCTCTTTTATTTTGAAGTTTCGTAATCATAAAACCGGGGATCAAGCCTAAATATTAGAATAATTCCTAAATATTATTACCTTTTATTCAGTGGCTTATAGATAAAATAATAACAATTAGGTATATTAAAATAAATCTTTCACAGATTTCCCATAAATGATACACTGGTTCAACTAAAGACGTCATCGTCGGTTTGAGACGGGATGACAAGATTATTTCGCTCACTGTCATATTATTTCTAATGAGAACGACAGTGACCGAGATAATATCTCACTCGATAGAATAGGGCCCAGAGAAAACTATTAATTTTGGTTATTTATTTTAAAATTATTTGGTAGACTCTCTAGTCGGCCAATTCTGGCAGCAGAACGGTGACTAAGTTAAAATACCGTACTCATGTTTTTTGTTTGCATATTAGTTCATTTCGGAATGAAAACTAATCAAGTACGTTTTGTTCACAGGCGTTTCCTGAACAAAACCCTTCGTGAATAGAGCTGTGATAATCTAAACATAAAAGTGTTATTAAAGTACAATTTAACATCTCTCTTATTCATAAACATTCGATATACTAATCCATATAAATAAATATATGCAATATGATCTGTCAACTTCTCGCTGACGAAAAGCGTCACGCGTGAAAGCAAGACAAAACATTTATAGATCGGATTAAGTTTTCAAGTGTTTATGAATAAGAAGACGAATGTTTAAACTGTACATAATGGTGGGTCCACGTTGTTAAAGATATGTGTATTTATTTTTCAATAAACAATAAGAAATAATAAAGAAGGTCTTTAAGTAAAATCCACGAACGTCCTGTATATCTTCTTATTCATAAGAGTTCACATCTGAAAATAATGGTTATACCATTTTTATTCTACTGCTCTTATTTTAAGATAACTAACGACATTATTAATTAGAAATATAGTGAGGAATGCATTGAGTTTATTAACTCATTGGAGGAATGTCGTAAAGTTCGAATCGTTACAAGGTCGAATTTTTACAAGCTTTATTTAACTTGGTCTGTTAGTAATTTAGTATGGGTCAAATCTTCTAACTGAATTTTGAACCTTTCCCATGTCCGATTGAGTTTAAATTTGGTATAACTTTGTAACTCCGGCGACAATGCAATAAAAGCTTGTTGTAAAAAGTATTCAAAGGTATTCTATATATCGTGTTTTTCACTTCTACTTTTTAGAAATGTAAAGATGATGTTTGGGTAAGAAATTTTAAGTCAATGACTTAGGTATTGCGGAATGTAAATTGATAAAGTAATGTAAATGTATATGAATATGTATGTAAATAACATAAATTATTCAGGATACAGGTTTTATTGTAATTTTCGAGTTAAACATTCAGACAATCGTTCATTATTTTTATTTACAAATATCGAATTCAGAACAGCTCGTTTAGACTTTACTAAATTTTATCTTTGGTTTTACATCACAATATAAATACTAAGAAACTTTTTATAAACCTCATCGAAAAGATTCGAGCTAATTTGAAAATACCATACAAAAATAGTACCTTCTGTCTGATATATTCATACATTACATACACTACTCAATATAAACATTTCAAAGGTTGTCTTGAGAGCAGAGTAATTTGTTTATACTAAAAGATATTAGAGTAAGAATTTAGTACAGTACAATTAATAGATAGTTACTCAATTTAACATAATTATAAACATTTAGTACATTTATTACACCACTGAAAATAGTACGATATTATAAGTTGTCTAAAGCTGCAAATAAATCGTCGGTGTTGTGAATACGCCAATCACAAAAAAATCAGGAGAGCAATTTTAGTATTATTTTGTAGATTATTTTCTATAGTATTCTTAGAAATTTCTTTCTTTTAATAGAATATGAAAATATACGATCTATGAAATAGTTTTACGCCATAGTATTGTTTGTATGCACTATGCGGAGTAAAACTATTTCATAGAAAAAATTTCAACCATTAACATATTTTCAGAAAATGATTGGCGTATTTGCCCATTCTACAAAACACAAACAAAATTATGGGACGCGCCAATAGCGGCTAATGAAATACATTCACACTAACTTCTGAATATTATCGGTCATATTCGAGTTGACCTTGATCCGATCTTCGCGTTCGGACGTCCGAGTGCAATCTGTCGCGTTGATTGTTTAGTTGAAGACGTGTCCGAACTACAGAGTGCTAGTGCGAGTTTTTTCACTAACGATCACGTTAACGTAAACTACAATTTGTATAGAACTAGTGCTCGGCATCAAGCTCCAAGATCGAGTCCGGAATACGGAAATCCGACGAAGAACTAAAGTTCGGGACGTCGGAACCGTTATAATGAAGTTAAAGTGGAGTTGGGCGAGACACGTTGCTAGGCGGGGAGACGCTAGGTGGAGTAAGGCAGTGACGGAATGGTGGCCGAGGCAAGGCAAGCGGAGCGTTGGTCGTCCGGCGACGAGATGGGTCGACGACATAGTCAGAGTCGCGGGTCGAACCTGGACCCGATTAGCAGTTGACCGAGGCAGATGGCATAACGGGAGAGAGGCCTATACCCAGCAGTGGGATAGAGAGGGCTGTGGATGATGATGATAGTCGTAGTTCATATTATGAAACGGTGGCGCGGTTTTTAACACGCTTATATTAGCTTCACCTGTATGTTTATGTAACCGACTCCTTTGGGCGCGATTTTGACCCACTTTAAACGGCCGGATTTCGTTCAAACTTTGTAGATATATCGAGGATCGATGACAATAAATTATTATGCAAAAAAAAAATAAATATATACTTATAAATAAATTAAAATAATTTTAAGAAGCTAATAAATTGTGTTTTTGCTCCGAACGCGATTTCTACGATTACTGTTAGCTAAGCTGTGACTCGGTAAGCGAATTCTGTGACTACTGCTGGCTAAGCTGTGGTTCCCCACGGCTACTGGTACATATTCTGCTACGTGCCGCGTTTGTCAAAGAGCGATGACAATGCGTGTTTTTTAGTTTTTTAAACTATTCTATATTATTATTCCATACAAATCGCATTAACGTAAGTTACGTTAACGCTATCGTTAGTAAAAATAACTCGCACTAGGCACAATGAGCATAGCAATGAGTTGCGTCCATCGGCTGAGGCTTACAGACGCGTCCAACAGTTTGCAGCTTTACTGAATGATCATAAGGTCGAAAACGAAATGGCATGCGACTTAGCGCCTGACGTTTAACGAGTAGCCTAGCTACGAAGTTACTCTAAAACTTGCGTTTTATTCTTTAGCACTGCGCAGATTGCTATGAGACTACCGAAGTACCAAGTACACAGTGCGTTTTAGACTTCGTTTCTTTGAGCAAGTAGCTAAGTAACTCGCTATAGTCTAGGCTAACCAAAAACCATTATGTTATCGGCCTAAATGATTTCTGTCAATATTTTATAGAGCATTTACCATTGATAACTTCTGATTGGTTTCAGTTTATTTAAAAATATGATAGACACGTAAGTTATGGATATAATATTAACAACTGAGTGCGTCACGCGGTTTCGCTTTCTCACGGGAACTGTACATTTGTCCAGGATTAGTTAGTAATTTTTGTTATTGAAATCCGTTCTGTTACGGATTTTATAAACAGATTCAAACTTTGACATTGAAAAATACGATATACATTTTAGTGCGATGTTAGCAATGCTGGTTTACCATTAATAAACTAAAGACAACACAAAAGCGTTCTTCTCCCCGTAATAGACTAAAATAAAAAATACAGAGATCATTTTAGTGTTGTCCGATTTAGTTCAGTTTATTAGATGGTATTTCAGAATTGACGCCAAGGTTAACCTACAACAAGAAACAAGAAGATACATAGGTACCTATACAGCGGCTATACATTTCAAGTTCTTAGATGCTTTTAAACATGTACGAGCAAAAATACATGAAGTGATGTAAGAAGTACATAGACTTATTTATTGAACTATAATGGTCATACAAAAATATCGTGATTCTTTTGTATCGGCATACATTCTTCACAAACTAAATCGGGTGTTTTTTTACCGAAACGAATCATTTTTGGACAATACGGACTAAAAGTTTATGACACAGTGAGTTTAGTTTTAATCAAACCTCTCTTTTGTATGAAGAACTGTATGAAGAACTGTAATATTTTTTCATATAACAGAAATTTGAAAACTGTTTTTAAACTATACTATAAGCTTCTATTTCATGTGCAGTCTGTTTTACATACAACATTTTCCGTTTCGGTAAAAAAGTCATGTTGAATAGAATGATTTTATATAAAAGTATGTATTTTAATTATAATATTTATCGGAATGTTACATTAGTTGTATGGCACATTACATTTAAATTCATTACATACATTATTTACATGATTATTTCATTAAATTATATTATTCGGTTTTGAAAGCAAGTGTCGTGTTGTGATGTACATTACCAATTTAGATTAGATACCGATTTGTTCTTTTTTATAAAGTATTTGATTAATAAATATTTTTTCAGAAATAGGTTTTTGTAAGCATAAGCAGGTTATTCCTAGGTATATTGCAGATTATATAATAAGTCAAATAAACGTGCAATTTGGCTTGAAATAATATACTTCGCCACACTTGTGGTATTGGTGCTAATTTTCTAAACAAAAAAGTATATAAAAATAAATTTCATGTATTAAATGAAGACGTTTCAGTATTTTTTAATGTTGTATTAAAAAGTATAGCTGATGTTGAGGTTAAGATATTATTAATATTAGAAAAATGCCTGGTGTAATTTATTGCTTTAATAATCGTATATTGCTTCAATGTAAATGTGTAATTAATAAATATATGATAAATATAATTAACAAAAATAAATCCAAAAGTAAAATATGCTCAATTTATCTTAAAAATTCATGAAAATATCATGCACTTCAAACATGAATAAAGACAGTAATTTTATTTTATCTCTATGAATAATTATTATTGCATGAAATAGTAAATTTTGAAAATAGAACAATATGTCGAACAACTTTAAAAAATCATTTATCACAACACTTACCTACACACTTCTACAATGTTAAAATAGTATACATGTTTATATAAAAGCTACAATTTCACTACTTATAAAATGTTGGCGTTTTGCGTCTATACGGGTAACGAACCATTTTACGAAAACGCTATAAAGGCGGGTCCAGACCTGCGCACGCGCACGAACCGTGCCGTTTGCGTGCATCTTAGAAACAAGTCGAGTGCTGCTACGTACAATATCAACAACACAACTGCACAATCACGATTTTTTTCAATGTAATTTTGACTTAATATTTCTCTCCTGTAAAACATGCCCTTTGTAGTTTCTATACTGTACGTAGCGGCAGTCGAAGTATGGGGAATGGACATCTTTGGACATATTCGGGAGAGGCAAGCCATTCGAGGCCTGTAGCGTGCACGGTTTGAGCGCGTGGATGGTGTAGACCCGCCTTTACGTTTAGCGTCACAGTTAATATTTTTTTATCTTTTAAGACATCTGAGAGAAAACTGGCTTTAAGTACAATATTTCAATAAAATGATTGTATAGTCCGTGTAGACGCATCCGTAGAAACCAAATTGTAGAAAGTTTGAAAATACTGATATTTATTATTGCTAGAATGTTTTAAATTAATTAGAAGACAGAAAAGTATTTGCTTATTGTGTAGGAACTTTCAATTTTTATCAGAAATGTATTTAAAAAAAATATTTTGTCGATTTATATTTTTGTGTTTATACAAATAGAAGTGTTGCGCAATATAAAGATATTTAGAACTATGCATTTCAGGACAAATTCCCAACCCAAAGGACGACTAAATATCGTAGTAATTATTTAGTAATCTGTGGATTCAGACCACAATACCTGCGATCTAAATTGGGCAGTATGCTAACGACATACGTATTAAATTACTGTCGATATTTCTAAAATGTATATCTAAAATATAGGTCAACTCGAGACACTTTTCTTTAACTTTGTACTAGACTTACCAACCATAGTTTTAAATATCTTTATTATGCAATTTTAGGAAAAACTAAAACATACGTTATGTTCAAATGTTTGTAAAGACTCAAAGTGAGCGTTAGTCTAACTAGTAATTCGCGGCGAACTGATACCTTTGAACCTTTATATTTTTAAAACCCCTTAACCGAATTCACTGTATAATATTCGAAACCAAAAATTGAATTGAAATGAACAAGTTAGCTTGCGCATTTTCCAAAAATCGGATGTACTGTTTTTGACAAATTGGCACTTGTTTGTTTTTATCTTGATACAAACGCTGCACCCCGTGGCTTCACCCGCATTTTCCGGGATAAAAAGTAGCATATTTATGTTAATTCAATGTATAATTTACTTTCAAACCATATTTCATTCAAAACGTTCAGCCGTGCGTGATTGAGCAACAAAAATCTAAAGTCACGAACATCGAACCATTGACTATACTATACTTGTATTAGTAGGATACAAGAGCCAATTTGTCTCCTAGACTCTAAAACCTCGCCCAATAAATCACAAGAACCAACACAATTAGGTATGCCAATTCTGTAGCACATATAAATATCTATTCAAGCCATGCCAAGTTAGCAAAGAAAATGCGTACGGAACGCGTGACTTGGAAATCGGACCAGGCGGTTGCATGAAGAGTATTTAATTACGTAAATAATGCGCGCGGTGCATTCGAAAACAGATTACATGAGGCTGAGATTGATGACTGTTGTTTGAACGCGTTTTTAGATTGAGAAGGAAAACCGTGAAGATAACTGTTTGGTCAACTGTGAGGTATGACGTAAACCTATCGTGTATGCTGGGTTATTTTTGTTTAGTCCAATACCTCAGGTAACTTTCCTATATCAAACTTAATAACTTTTGTTCAACAGTTAAAAAAATGTATTAAAAAGTACTTGTGTAATATATTTTAGTTGTGCACGGGCCAATTCTTAAGTTTCGTCCTGGTTCCCGTATTCCATATCGTCTGAAGTTTTTGTCATTTAGAACCCCTAATTTATGAATGTTTTTTTGGAGATAACATTTTTTTTAAATTACGAGTAAGAAACTAAAGTTGTTAGGTATGATGTAAAGAAAGCTACCTGTGTGATTTATTAGAATAATTAAAAACAGCCCTGCATCGATTAGGGTCTTCATAAAAAAGTGTAATTTATAATTTTATTTGTTTGAAAGTCAATAAGCTGCCACTACTAATAATAGCAACATAACTGATAAAGAGCAGCTTTTTATTTCTATATTTTTATATTAAAACACAAAACGATAAAAGCGCGGCAGAAACATAATATATAAAAATAAGCAAAAGTTCATGTCGACTAACGACCTCATGAAGGTCTAATAATACATTACAAAAAATAATAATCTTATTATGCTACCTATACCTAATTAAGCAATAACTATGTTAATTAAAACTAAGGCTTAAAGCGTTATCACTAAAGCTAAAAATACGGCACAAGTAAAGACATTTTCACATAAAGTTTTAGGAAACATTCGACTATAGGCTATTTGTCGAACTAATATAACAATAAAAAAATAATGAATCACCGAATTAAATACATAATATTTGGAATGCTAATTAAAAGACTCGAATTAGCTTAGAATCACATATATGGCTTTATGTTATGATTGGCATAATACTGATAGCTATAAACTGAAAAGAAAATATTCATCGTGATATTTTAGAGCAGTGGTTCTTAACCTTGTTAGTACAGCGGCCATTCGCCGTTACTTTGCTCTCCACGGACCACCTAACTCAATGATTTGCCGTGTGTATCATTTCTAGTAAGTATTACATTGCTTTATAGGCCGGAGCCAGCCAGACCTGCTTTCACGAACGAGATAGCCTTTGAGGCGGGTTCGTAATCTGTGACTATAAATCTTTTCTAGACTCGCCACGGACCTTCAGGGGCCCCGGGACTCAGGTTAAGAACCTCTGCCTTAGATAAATCATATGAGAGCAATTAATAGTACCTACTAATAGTTACATTATTCTTATCTAGAAACTTCCGCTAATGACTGATATTTCGAATCATGTTGGCGTTCAAACCTATAAACAATAAACAATTTGTTCGGTCCATAAACTTTCAAGTAAGTATGTTTTAGAGCGATTGTACGAATTCAGTATACATTTTATCTTGAATCGATTCTCTTAGTTTTTTTATGGGATACGAAAACTAGTTTGTATTCAAACGTAAAGTTCTTAAATTTAGTAATACAAAACGAATACGATGTCTTAGATGACTTAGTAGGTTATTTTAGCAAAACGTCTATACTGTTAATATAACATTTAACGCGTGATTAGCCAACGTACTAACGTCATAGACTAGGATAAATAAGATGATTATTTCTAGCGTATCAATAATTTTATATCATTGGTTTAGAACAGTCACGGGGTCAATACTAACAATGAAGTCTAAACTAATTAAGAGCGCCACTGCGCATTTTATTGTTAACAAACTGGGCGTGGACTCTTATACTAACTCTTATTAATAAACGCGTAACCTCGGGTTACTTTAGCTCTCCGTCTTTTGTTTATTCCGATCGAGTTTAAGAACAAGAAACAAAACACGGAGCTATTCCCGTTTTGAGTTTAATTCTCAAATTCGTAAAACATAAAATCCCAAGTCTAAATACTAAGATTGGATTGGGGCGGGTTCCTACCGCCCTGACTTGTGACTTAACTTTTTACACAAAAATAGGTACTAATGTATTTACACAGAGCATATACCTGGCGTGTGCTTCAGTCCACGGTGGCTAGCGGGTAATTTGTTGGCAGAGAGGCTAGCACCTCTTTGGAGAGCTCTTTGTATGCGGACTCCATGGTGTCTCGAACTTTGACTATAAGTTCTGGAACGTCGTCCATCGTGAGGCCGGCCGTGGGCACCGGCTCCAGGCATTGGATGATCACGTGACCTGGAATTGGATGAGCAATGTGTTTATGACATTACAAAAGCAAGTGAGAATAAGATTTAAACTTTATAGGGTAATATTTGTCGAGTGTCATTAACATTTTTCTATGAAACAGCTGATTTTTTATCGCGAATTCCGAGTAAGTTCAGTAAAAGTTGTTCATAATGATGATTACTATGAGCTCTTTTGGCTTGGCATACTATAGGCCCAAGTTTGAAGGCATTTTAAGACAGATCTAAATTTTCTAAAACTATTGGCATCCTTGTCTAATGGCTTGCAATGATAAAGACAGATATATTTTTAGTTATTTTAGATCTGTCTTAAAATGCCTTCAAACTTGGGCCTTATATCTTCATAACCTTGTATGAAACAATAGTTTTTCGTTCAGTTATCAGTTTCACTAAGTATTGTGAGGTGCAAAGACTGTATTAAAAGAAAAGCAAAAACTCGATTGCACTATGTAGGTACAATTGTATAAAAGATACAAAGACAAATAGGTATAACGATTTCTCGCAGTCCCAAAAAGAATAAGCAGTTTAGGTGTAAGAGTTCACATGTTCCCAAAACTTTATCCTCATTTTGGGCGTCTGTAAAAAGGGTTTCAATTACCATTTACGTCAATAAAACAATTATTTATCGGACGTCACTTCCTGGGAAAAACCTCGCAGACTTATATACCTACGACATAAATAAAATAAATGAAGTACTTATTACTTCCCCAAGTTCCCCAAGTTTGAAGGCATTTTAAGACAGATCTAAACTAACTAAAAATATATCTGTCTTTATCATTGCAAGCCATTAGACAAGGATGCCAATAGTTTTAGAAAATTTAAATCTGTTTTAAAAAGCCTTCAAACTTGGGCCTAATGAATTCATAATGCTGCCTTTTATGTAACTTTTAGTTTTTATTTATGCATATCATATTATTTGTTATAATCAAGGATCATGATAAGACGATCACACCACGTCAGAGTTTTGGCACCATCGTGCGAAAAGGCCGCTTTGGGCTGCCCATAACATGTCAGTTGTTTACCAGAACAGTGAGACATCGTTTTATGGTTGATATTCCAAAAACCTTAACGAAACGCTCTTACGGTATTTCAATTGACCGAACCACTGGACTGTAAAATGGGCTGTCTAAATGTTACACGATAGTTACAAACTGGTTGGAGTATCTGTAATGTGCGAGTCAATCAATTTCTTCTAGGTAAGTGCGCTTGAACGAAGCCAGCATAAAGCTGTGAAACGTAAATTTATCTCCGAATAAAAAGCACTGCGGCAAATAACCATTCAGTAGAATTCCAATGACGATGGGCTCTGCAATGTACTCGACTACTTGATGCATTTACAGAGTTGCAAGAAAATAAAAAAGTCAGAATTAGAAAAACTAAAGGTAGTCTTCGTCTTGCAGAGGCCCAGGTTTATAATAACAACAAAACAACACGCGTCATAGCTAACCGTAGGATGAAAATAAAAGAATCACGATCAATTTAAATAACTCGAGCCAAGAAAACTGGTAATAAACTTAGATTTTTCCGACTTCAGATCCATAAATAAATCATCCCAAAATTCATAAACGGATACCTAATTGTGCATCAATGATGGAGATTATCGTATCGTTGACCCGTGAATTTAAACAAATTAAATGATAAATGGCGATTATGATAATATATGATGCATTGAGCGATTGACTGACGCACAAAGTAGTCAATGGGTAATTTTGATCACGCTATTAATAAAATTGATAAATGTAGGATAAACCAAATGTAAGGTAAGCTATCTAACAATATCAGAAATTAATTATTTATTGTTAAAAGAAATCCAAAGAACCCTACTACAAAATGTAGCCAATGACACTCCGGAAAAAAAACCAAATTGAGCAACATCTCCCACTCCAAAATCTTTGCAGCCCATTTAGGCATAAGTCACAAAGCAGCACATAAATACATACATACAACCAGTATATTCTATGTGACTTACTACCTACATACGAAAAACATTACCCTACTTCTGAAGCCGTATTAATGAGACTCAGCGTCGACGGTCAATCCCAAGTCTTGAAATAGGTATGCAAGCGTAGCCATACGAGCGCATCGCACAGATATTGCACATGAGCTCTTTGTCGAGTTACTCGACATTGGGTATTAGCTGATTTGAATCGGTGATTCTTAATTTTCCTTTTAGAGCTGTCACATAAAATAAGCTAATCCTAAGAAATATATAATACATACATATATGCATAAGTATAAGATGTATATGTGAAAGTAAAACTTATTTTTAATTGACTAGACCCAAATTGTTGATGTTTGACTGACGCTAACTTTTTTAGGTACGTACAACATTTTTATTTTCGATTTACATTTTTTTGGTTTAATAATTTCCTTGCTGTGCAACACGTGAGGATGGACATAGGATATGCTTTATAACCCGCCAGCTGTAGCTAGTTCCAAACTATAAATTTTTAGGGTTCTGTACCAATATCGAAAGAACCCTTTTGGTGAGTCCTGAGTTCGTCTGTCTCTATCTGTCAGTCTGTATGTTGCAGCCAATTATTTTAGTTGGAAATAAAAACCACGTCGATCAAGAAAAAATATATCTTGCAAATCTAGCTTATTCTTACAAAACAAGGAAAACGGCGACGAATTCAATTCTTGGAATTCTGATCTTAAAATCAGACATATTCAATAACATTGAATGTTAATTAATCGTTACATACCTGGATTAAATATATGTCTCTTGGAATTGATGAAGTAGTACGGCGAGAAGACGACCGGTATGATAGGCACCTGCGCCGCCACCGCGATGTTGAAGGCACCCTTCTTGAACGGGAGTAACTTCGTGAAGTCCTTGTTCCGGGTGCCTTCGGGGAACAGCCATATTTTCGTCTGAAATAAACATGCACGACCATGTTATAACTCTTTTTAGGGTTCCGAACCTCCTTCGGGGAAGAACTCTTACTTATAGCGAGACTTCGATGTCTGTCTATCTCTATGTTATAGCGAATTATTCTATTTAATCTCGATTTTTTTTTTAATTTCCTGGACCAAACAAGTCTTCCCTATAAACACAAAATAATAAATGTTACCGTTGCAATACGACGCCGAGTTTCGTAGTGCGATATCTTACATTATTTCTAAGAAAAATACATACTCTTTATTGTTCACACCAGAAATTACAAGCAAAAACATAAGAACACTTAAAACTAGAGCAACAACTGGCCTTCTCGCTAGAGCGAACTCTTCCGGACATTTCTATGGTGTGGTTGATTTCATGACAACGCCGCTTTTGACCGCCGCCGATAAACTTTTATTTGTATAGGATTTAAACCTCCTTAACCGTCTGGGTATAATTAAAAAAAAACGGTAAATTCCAGAAACTTGCGAGTGCAAACCCTGAGCGTGTTTACAATGCGATTTACTTTCCTAATTCGAGACATCCGCAGACTTAGCACATACAACCCAGTTATAAACGCACGTGTGCAAAAAATAGAACGCGTCAGTAATCACCTTAGTTTCTTAACAGTCAATCGCCGATATTTAATTAGTATTGCTGTCCGAACGGGTTGAATTACCTAACGATGACTTCCACACAGTGGCGGACCCAGGGTTTAGGTTTAGGGGGGTCTTAAGCCAGGTGGCTGAAGGTAAAAGACAAGAGTAGGGTTTACAGGTATTTGGGTTGCTTTTGGGGGATTCTTGAGCCCTCTTGCCCCCCCCCCCCCCCTCCACACCTCCTAGATTCGTCACTGCGTCTACATATCGGTTCAAAGAGTAAACTAGGCCTCTATTGTGGTAACATAACATAGCTGTGTATAAACCTGTATGTCGGTACTCGGTACCTAAACGGAATGTGTATCGAACTGAAAAACATTGCTCGATTTCCGGTTTCTTTGGTAAAGGTAAAATAAGAGGAAGACTTTAGATAATTTTTTGACTCAGTCAAGGTCGCCAAATTTTGAAAATGATTATTTATCATACAATGGACAATTAAAATCAGCCTAAACGACATGTTTTAGGTTTTTTTGCCTCAAGGGGCAACGTCTCAAGGCGCGCATGTCGACTTAACTTTCCTTATTATATCATTTTGGAAATTCACTTAGTAGGTACAACATGAGTACCTACAGTGACTAACTAGCATATAATATATTATATACATATTAGATTTCTACAAAATACAGACCGTGTATTTTTTAAATAGATGGGAAGATCATTATTATGCACACCAGAAATAGGCCAAGTGGTCAAACTAGTCTAATATATTATAAACGATACATTCAAAAGTATTATAAAACAAGACTGCTAATAACACAAAAGAGTTAGGTTACCTACAAGATTTGAGCCGGTATTTTTGGCTAGATCGATCGCACTTTACCTGTTACAGTTTTATTTTTAGATACTGGTATTACTGCTTGTAGACCAGTACCCAAAATAGGATATTACGGCTAAAATGCCATTATCAACAGAATTATCAGCCCGTAGTCGCCCACAGCTCGCCTAGCATGGGCCGTGAACAAATTATCTTTGCACAGATTTCGTCTACACGTAGATGTGAAAAAGCTAGAATATGGATAATTGGATATGTTAGTCATTTTATCGCGGGATAAAAACGGTGTAAAGACAAATGTCTACGGCCTCGGCTGCTGAGTATAGATCCCTCATTTTGTATGCCGCTAATCACTATCCTTTTTTTTTTTTTTTTTTTTTGTTTACCCAGTGGAAATCCTTTATGGATACCACGCCCGCCCCGGGGGAGGCAGGGTGGTTATGTGGGAGTCTCCGCCCTGCGGCGGCATACCCACTAAAACCACTGGGGTGTTCGGCATCCGCCTGAGATGGGGCAAGGTGGGGTCGCGTTAGCAATCGCCACCTCGCCCCGGCGATGGGCCCGATTAGGGCTCCCCGCGTATATGGAGGGGTGACCCTGTTCCCCAGGATCACCCCCCAGATAGTCAGTGTGGGGTCGTGCAGGTCGGGAGAGTCCCCCGACTCTCGCGGCAACCCCACTGCAGAGGAGCGAGGATACGGGCGAACCGCATCCTCGCTCCCTCGTCTGCGCCGGAGCGGGTCAGATCGGGCGTCGTCCTCTCTGACCCGCTCCGCGGCCTCCTTCTGCGTCATCACCTCTTTGCAGAAGCTAATCACTATCCTGTGCCAATCTTATCCAAGTTCGGCCGCGATTTTTACTATACAGAGTTATAAGCAAAGGGTGTGCTAAGCCGAAAGGCTAATAGTACTCAGCATTATAAATTACTTTTACTATGGGACCAACCCGGAATTCGAGAAAAAAAAACCTGTTCCATAGAAAAATGTCAAATGACACTCGACGAAATGTGTGGAATAGATTTTTTTTTTCGCGTATTTTAGGTTGGTCTCATAGTAAAAGTTTAGTTCACTAAAAGCTACAGAATAAAAATTGAAGCGTCTTGCCTTGTTCTTAACCATGATCTCGGAAGTGACCTTCAGTTGCCTGTAAGCATCCTTAGAGTTGTTCCTGTCGATGAAGACAACCCCTGCCAGGTAAGCGGCCAGGCCAAACGGCCACACGTAAAATATCTCCTTCCGGGCGATCGCGGCAATTTTGTCCGCCACGTGCCAAACATTGAACATGCCTGTAAGGAATATCTAGTGTTAAACAGTTCTAGTATACAGGGTTAATTTTGAAAAAGTGGATAAGGAGGAGCTTAGGCTCCCCCACTAGGTGACCCACCACTGATAGGTGACCTCAATACTTATCGATTTAACTATGCCAGCAACTCTGAAATCGGGAAATAAATCTACTGTTAAAAAGGTTCCTGATGTACGTCAAAATGTGTGTACGCAGCAGGTGCACACATTTTGACGGATTCCTTTTCTCAAGTTCAGTTAGTTAAATCGGTAAATATTGCGGTCGTTTATCAGCTATCGCTGATCCGACTCTTTAAATTAGCCCTGTATATTAAATAGGTGCTAACGATGCCACGTCTGGTTTAATTACTCATAGCTGAGTTAAGTGACTTGACTCATCATTATTTAATTCATTGCGGTTAAAAAGATTTATGTCCAGAATTAAATCATCTTTGGTGGATGTAATGGGTCAATGGTAATCTTATTAGGTATCTTATGAAGGTTAAAATGCAAATTGGACCAATTAATTATAATTTAGTTAACTATGAAACAAAGTAACAAAACGCATTGTATTATGATCTTAGTTTTGTCCATTTAGAATTAAAACACAATATTAGAAACAATGGGATTCTGTGAAATGGGCATGGTGTATCTTTATTTCTATTTTTATCAGGGTTACAGAACAGTAGGTAATTAGTATTGAATGTCAAGGACTATTTCAGCTCGACTATAATTTACCAGTGTACATATTTTTAATTTAACAGAAATAAGTAGTTCTGAAATTGTTTATGAAGTCTACTTATTACGATCAATAGTATTTCAAAGGAAAAATAACTATTACAATAGTCTCACTTTAGGAGGAGATTTTAGAGATACATAAAAATATGAGTATAGACCATCTCCGTGTATGAAGTAGGTTTAAAAGTACCCGTTTATTGACTTAACCATAGATTATCAAAAATAACCCAATTTCCAATGTGTCCCTTGATAAAGTAAATATAAGATCCACAAGACTATCTGAGTTTAGAGCTATTCTGTAGATAAGATAATAGGAGGTATGCGGATGGTTCTTAAAAGTTATAAATAAACCGAGACAAGTGTCATACAGCTCCGAATAGTGTTAGGTGTTCACAATTGCCAATTAACCTTAATATAAATTGATGTGACATTACTTTACTGCCTTAAAAAATTTAAACATTGATTCTGAAGATTGCAGTTTTTCTCTGATTATTTTAGACATTCGGTCAATTCCTACCGATGCGTCTTGATGATGTCAAGTGATGCAACCCTCTTCTTACGTAGGTTCTATGTTTTGTCAATGATGCAACACTGACCAAGCACAGGGCACAGCACGAGCCAAAACATTGCCATTAGTGGGAATCAGCCCTTAGCAATAGTTGTAAAAAAATTGTTTCTATTGTTATGGTCCAAAGGAACTACAGTAAGTTTGTAAGGCCAATCGGCTAGATCTGATCACTTGAAAGCGTCTCTAATTATCTAACTTGTTGCATCAATGTTTATCTATGTGCACAAATCACAAAGTTTAAAAGATAAATTACTTATGAATTTTGTGTGTTGTGAACAAGTAACCTAAGACTTACCCAGTACGTCAATGGAGGATTGATGGTTAGACACAACCACTGCTCCTCTGTCTTCGGCCAAGACTCGTCCATTCTTTAGATGCCATTTCACTTCAATCACTTTTGTCACATGCTTTACTATTTGGGTAGCAAATCTAGAAATAAACAAGAGGTTTAACTTCAAAGAGAAGACTTTTAAGAGGTTCATCAAGCGCAGTGGCGGTCAAACTCAAATGAATAAAAATAAATATTGACCATTTATTCATTTCAAATTACTTTAACATGATTCAGGGTGGTTACAAATTTATTTAATTTATATTTTATATTGAAAACTCCCAAGCGATAAATACTACGTTATAAAAAAAAACAAATCAACAGAAAAGAATAAGTTGGTTCATTTAAAAAAATTAAACAACGACGATATTTCGATAGATGGGGATAAACAAAGATATGGAGTAGATAAAAAACACTCGTTTAGAGAGGTGAACGAAAACACTCCTTGCCAATAAAATTATTGAATTGTGTAGTGATATAAAATTAGGTAGGTATCTAATTGTAGCACACAAAGTAATATGACACAATAATATTAGTAGGATAGATTCGTTATAGGACCAGCGGTAAGTTAAATGCACTATAAAACACGAAGGAATTGAATTTGTAAATATAATTTATTTCATAGTTACTTACAGAGCATTCTTCACGTTTTTTGGGTTGAACACAAAGAAGGGCAATAATATCACAGATGTTAGAGAAGTAAAAATATAGAAAATAAGAAATTTTGATTTAAATTTAATAAAATTCGGCGTTTCGGAAATCAGTTCTTTCAGAATATATGTCACGACAGTGAAAATTATTAGGTAGATTATTTTATCCAACATTCTGTTATTAGAAATAAACCAACAGTAAACGTAAATTTAAGCAGCGACGTTAAAAATGATTCAATCCGGTCGTATTGTTTCGATAAACTAAAACAATAAACAATAATCAATTCAATTCGCTGGTCAGTGTTGCCAATGCCAACGCAATTACATGTGCATGTGTATTTTTTTCATGATGGCAACTTTTTTTTAAGGCACATGCTAAAAAGATTTTGTTCTGGCCCAGATTTCTTGGGAAAACCTACTAAAAGGAAAGGAATAGAAAATAAATGGATGGTTGAAATCCCATTGTTCATCTGCGGGCGTAAGGTCATAATTTATTATTTATTTCATTGTGTTTTTAATTGCATTTTTCGCGTGCTTTTAAAAGGCATAGCACACCAGATTGTTTTTTGTCCACCTTTTTAACGTTTTTTGATAGATTTCACACTGAGAAACAAGACAAACCTCCTAATCTTAAGCCAACGCTTTAGTCGCTTCTCTCTTCACTCTGGTACAACATTTCTCGACATCGATTTAAAACATATTTGTAGTTATTTGAAAGTATGGTTTTTAAAGAACTAAAATAAAATCCTTCAATATCCAATGTCAAGCGCAATAAAAACTGTTAACTGGTGCATACGGCCTCCTTTGACTGATTTAATAAAACCTACCCCACACAAATGCAAATTACCATGCCATCTATTTTAAAAAGAAACTGAATAAAAAAAAAACAGAAAAATGCCGTTTATTGGCAACAACATTTTGAGTTTGACATTTTTGACAGCCGAGAAGCCGGTTTCAAAGGGCTTCAATGTCAAAATGTCAGCTTTTTTACCCCAGTTGAGGGCCGCCTAGGGATGCGACTTTTTTAAGCTCGATCCGATCCTCTGGATCGTATCGGATCGTAACTTCTCGATCCAATCCGCGGATCGGATCGCATGCATTCGATCCGATCTTCAAAAGATCGATCCAAAGTATCGTATGAAAATACAACTTTTAAATATTAATAGATATTTATTTCAAATAAAACGGAGGAAATAACACACTTTGTGTAATAATAATATAATAGGTATAGATGGATAGACAGATTTTATAGATGCCAATCTTCAATTCCAATGCTTTCTAAAAACAATTATTTTGATAGGCGTTGTGGATCCAGCCTGTTTCGAATCTCAGATAATTAATTATATTTGCTGACGAAAAGAGTTTAATGCACAAGGAACAAAACAGTGAATGAGATAATAAAATATTCTTAGTCATAGATTTTCGTAACTTAGCATTCTACCGACTTTATATCGAAAGAATAATAAACAAGCGTTTATTTCGTGTCATATTTCTACCCGCCGTGGTAGTCAATAGCAAAATAAATTGTAAAGTACCGACATTTTGTTTACATTTTGAAACATAAACAAACTAAAGTTTAAGATCGTACTTTGATTTACCGCTTTATAATACATACCTACAACTACAATAAACAATTATTGCTAACCACAGTGTTTGAATCGATCCGATCCGACTTGATACGATATCTGAAGATTTGTATCGATCCGCACTCCGGATCGTATGGTGTCGATCCGATCCGAATATCGACTGGATCGTATGCCCTCGATCCGATCCACGAAAAGATCGGATCGGATCGGCGCATCGCTAGGGCCGCCTAAAGATCGATTCACACATATCAGTGAAGCCACAGTTCCGACACAGTTCCGGCACAGTACCGGCACAGTGCGAAATATTCTTTCATACATTCTCTATGAACGCATTGAAAGCACTGTGTCGTCACTGACACTGACAAGTGGGGATGCGTTCCTATAGAATGTATGAAACTGAGGTACATACGAAAGAATATTTCGCACTGTGCCGGTACTGTGTCGGAACTGTGGCTTCACTGATATGTGTGAATCGACCTTAATACCACGAAGGGCTTTTAACTTCAATCACGCCAAACGATAACTCAGATTATATCTCATATATGGCTCCATATTTGTAATGTATTCATTTTATTGAATATTTTCAGATAAATTAAAATGAAGCAAAAGTCTCGGCTCACGTCAACGGTGTTCACTTTGTATTTCGCTCAACGGATTTGGGTGAAGATTGGTACGAAGGTAGAGCCTATGGTTTATTACCACGGTAGAGCCTAGCTGTATCTACTCTACATAAATATATAATATAAATATATGTATATTTTTAACGTTTCCTATAGGATAGTAGATGAAGCGGTGGAGCGCAGCTACATCATACCTAAAAATTATCATCATCATTATGTGGTTCATTAAACTTAGCCAAAAGGGGGCCATCCAGAGGTCCCGGGTTCAATTCCCGGCCAAGCAGATGTTTGAATGATGAATTTAAATATCTGTTCTGGGTCTGGGTGTTAGTTGTCCTTGTCTCTTTGTGTGTGTTCCGTGGCATCCCCGACACAGGATTTATTCCTAGTGGGGAGCTATGAGTGTGAAACGTTTATTTATTTTATTTATTTATTTATAAATTATGTCACATTTGGGGGGTCGACTAAGTTTGACAAGGGGGTAGGAGGGGTCGTAAGTTTTGAAATATCTAAGTATTAAGCGAAATTTTTAATAAAATCGGCAGATGTAAAATTGCAATAAGATATGTGAGGTCACACATAGGTATGTGACCAGCTATAACAAGGACGAGGGGAAGGGTTAAAAATTATGAAATTTGTGTGACGTAATTTTATTTATGACCTCAAATTCCCCACTACAAACCATAAGGACTAATATCACTTTTAGTTATGTTACGTTAAGCTCTGCAGAAATCCAGGCATCATTCAATATTTTAAATAAAACAGCACCATACTTAACTGCATTGGTTTATTAGAAAAGATACAGGTAGGTTGTTCTTTTACTTCCTTATGTCTAATTTATAAAAATTCACACACTACCTCTGCCTTCCTGACACTTGAAATGCGCTGATAAAATTAGGTACCTAGTAGCTAAGAAAATACCAAGACGCAAAGGTACCTAAATTATGTTATTTGTGCGTTCAAGTTATTGATTTATTTTAGACCAGTAGTGTTTAAAATAGTCAGTAACATTACTTTAGAAAATTACATAGAAATTGTATTTGGAATTAACAGAGATTGATCCTACCTACTCACCCGAATGTTGTCTGGAAGAGATCACTCTTTGCGATAAGACGTCTTAGCACCTATCTCTATTGATTTACAGTGTTTATGTTCTTCTTTTTGTTGTGCTAAGAAAATGTTAAACAGGACTTTAAGGAAAGGGTATGCTAAGCCGAAAAGGGCTCATCATCATCATCATCATCATCCACAGCCCTCTCTATCCCACTGCTGGGTATAGGCCTCTCTCCCGTTATGCCATCTGCCTCGGTCAACTGCTAATCGGGTCCAGGTTCGACCCGCGACTCTGACTATGTCGTCGACCCATCTCGTCGCCGGACGACCAACCTTAGTAGGACTAATTATTATCAACAACTTTTACCATTGAACCAACCCAGCCCTGAACTCGCGAAAAACAAAATCAGATGTTCCATAGAAAAATCTCAATGACTTTCGACAAAACGTATGGATCAGCTGATCGTTTTTACCTACCAAAAGTAGTTGATCTAGAATTCTAGATAAACTCTATTCCTAACTAATATTATAAACGCGAAAATGAGTTAGTTTGTTACACTTTTATGTCTTTACTATTCAACTGATCATCATGAAATTCACAATACGTGATGTCAGGTACCTACAAAAAAGGACATGGGCATCATCAGCGTTTTTCATCATCGCTAGGATAAAACCGCGAGACGTAGATAGTTTTTAATGAAATAATAATACTATGGTAATATCTAATTAATGTTATTTAAGACTACTTAAGTAGGTTAAACAGGGTTATAAGGAAAGGGTATGCTAAGTCGAAAAAGGCCCATAGTACTCATCGAACAACCTTTACTATAAGACTAACCCGGAATTTGCGATAAAAAAAATCAGCTGTTCCATAAAAATGTCAATGACACTCGACAAAATGTATGGAACCATTGGTTAATTTAAAATGTACGCAACCATTTTAAAAGTTGTTCATAATGATGAGTACTATCAGCCCTTTTCGGCTGAGCAAACCCTTTCCTTATAGCCTTGAATAAGGAAACTCGTAATAAAAAATAATTACATATCAGTATCAACTAATTCGAATCAGTATAAAAAGGGAACGTCATTCTCCAGCAGTAATTGAGTTGCTGGCTTCTGGAAACCTATACAGCACCTCCTTGGTGAGTTCTTCATACGCGTGCAGTACAATGCTGTGCAGGCGCTCTGCCAGTGCCGGTACGTCGGCCATGGTGAGCCCCGTGGTTGGAATGGGCTCTAGGCAACGCATGATCACGTGGCCTGAAAGTTTAACGCACCTGTTGTGATTCCACCACGTACTTTTTGCAGTTATCCCAAAAAGAGTCAAAGACAGTTTTCACTCTGCTTAGGCAAAACCTACCTCCATTTTCAAAAATTGGTTTGTCCTCACTCGCGAAGTAATATGGCGAGTAGACGACAGGGATGATAGGCGATTGTGTGGCCACTGCTACCGTGAAAGCGCCTTTCTTGAAAGGAAGGAGTTTCACTTTTTTCTGAACGTTTCTGGTGCCCTCAGGGAACACCCACATCTTCATCTGAAACAAGAAGGTAAAAAGTGTTATTTTTATTGCGAAAAAGTCTGCATTTGACTCGCTTGTTGGTAAGCGACGGCCCAGCCAGCCAGCCAGTATAGCCTATTGTAATATTTTTTTTAGCTACTTCGTCGATGGGTTTGGAGACAACTTTAATTATTACGATAAGGTAAATCTTTAACGCCAACTGCTGGGTAGTGGAATCACAAACGTGATTGAACGTAATCTCCGGATGTATGCAGGTTTCTTCACGATGTTTGCCCAGGGCCTTTATTCGCTAAAAACGCCAAAAACGCGTGACGTCATCACACGAGCACGTAACGCGCCGCGTTACGTCAAATCCATGGAATCGACATGGAATGGTATTCCGTATGCCAATGTCAAAATTTAAAACGCGATGCCACGCTAAGACTCTGAGCCGCGTTCACGTTACGTGCGTGTGATGACGTCACGCGTTTTTGGCGTGGAATATGATGGTAGATAGCGAATAAGGGCCCTGGCGTGATGGAATACAGACTAATCACCGATGGAGGGTAGACCTGATATTCCAGCAGTGGGATGATAAAAGGCAGAGTTTAACTAGATATTTAAAGAAGTTAAGTCATCTTAGGTTCTTTGCAGGTTTAACTACAACAGTAAACAACACACCTGAGATGCTTTCGTTGAAAAAATCGTCATAGGCAGGTACCTACCTACAAAAATAAACGAAAAATGGAAAAGCGGATTTCGAGTGGGTAAATGAAAACTGCGTTTTTCGAAGTTATGTGAAGGGCTATAGCTAGCTATATACCGGTGCTACAGGCAGTAGAGTCCCGGGCGACGGCCCACGCCGAGGCTCGTACGTACCTCCGAGGTGCCCTTGTGCGTGTCGCCCCCAAAAACTTTAGGCCCAGCGCCATTTGCGCTCGCCAAACACCCGGTACGTTGTAGAGGCCTCAGTGGCCAACAGCATTTAGTCATTCAAAAAAAAAACAGGCAGTACCTAGAGTAGGTAGGTACTCGTAGTTAGTCGGCATGTGTAGTAAACTAGTCTAGATTTAGGTTTTAACATTTATTTTTTGGGTTTTAGTTTTTTCCGTTCCGTGGTTTATCCCAAATAATCCCAATATCCTGTAGGAACCGTTAATTTTTACGACATAAAAAGTATCATATTATGTAGGTAGGTACTAGTAAATCCAAGGTATAAGCTATCTCCATACCAAGTTTTATCCAAATCAATTTTACCGTTTTTGCGTGATTGAGTAACAAACATCCATAAATCTACCTAAACATCCAAAATCACATTTTTAATATTAGTGATTTTTTTTAAATCCTCGCAAAAAAAAAAAAATATGGCTTCAGGAGGTAGGTAAGTTAAGTAACTTGTACGTATGCCAAACAAATGATGTACGTACGTAATCAAGCCCAGTTATGCTACCATACCATAAAAGTGCATATTTATCTACCAGACATCTGTTTTTCGAAAGCAGGCAGTAATTACAATTTCTTACCTACTTTATTAAAACTTAACATGACTACTTACTCACTTCATTTTTGGCCATCATTTCCTCAGCATTGCTCAATTTCGTGTAGGCATCCCTTGGATTTTTTCTGTTCACGAAAACCGTTCCAACAAGATAGCTTACGATTCCTACAGTTCCCATGTAGAGCAGCTCCTTTTTGGCTGTAGGGATCCAAATCTTTACGGCTGGTGAAGCGTGGAACAAACCTAAAAATTTTAAAAACAAAGTACCTAGATAAATATACGAGTAAGGATCTTGCTCATAAACGCAGCTTGGCGATTGCCTAAATTGACAAATGTCATTTAACTTGTGTCAACACAAAAATGGAGTGCACATTGCGCAGTAGGTACTAACTAATGTCACTTAACTTAAAGCAAACTTTATAAGTAAGGCCCTATGTAAGTTTGGTAGGTTTAAGTCGATTCAAACTTTATGACAGCTGTGAAGTTAGGTGCAGGACATTGCACAGTAGCAATTAATATGTGACAAATTGAAAAGGTCACAACGCACGTCAAAACGCCCTTGCGGCGCACTTCACAGCCGTCATTAAGTTTGAATCATATTTTAAGTTTGTTTTCCATTTGATGTACACTTAACAAATTAATTCTATTCTAAACATAAAAGGTACCTGCATAAAGAAGAATGTGCCTACATAAAAGGGTGGCAAATTAAGGATTTTATAAAGTTTTTAGTTACAGCGTGTATGACAAGGTCCGAGCCGCAAATACTCAAACCAACTATTGTTTATTCTGTGCTTATACCTATGTTAAGTTCTCATACTTAATTCTGAACAACTTTTACTAAGCGTCGAATACTAAAGTCGCATCATTTTTTCTTTGGCCCAGCAAGCGCAAAGGGTCAATACAAAACAGATATACTTCCCTACCTATCATAAAAAAACCCATAATACTTTTATTTTTGAAGGAAGGATCGTACCGAGCAAATCCAAAGAAGACTGGTGGTTCGATATGATGACTGCTTTGCCACATGTGTCCATCACCTCCGCATTTTCCAAGTGCCATGTCATGCCGTGAAATTTTGTCATAGGTCGCAGCCATTTCATTATTATCCTGAAAAATATAGATTAACTCTGAAATCTATCATCATCATTGAAAGCCATTGTTGGCGCCTTATACGCCAAGCTTAATATGTTTCTTCTATTTTAAATGCGTATTACTTCCTGACTACCTAACTGCAGAGGGGATGTTGCACGGAGTTACCGGCACGGGGTCGTGTCAATTAATAATAAAACTGTTGATTTTAAACTCTATTTATTTTAACCTTAATTTAAGAGAAACACGTCCTAACGCTACGACCCAGTACGCAGTAACTGGTCGAGCTCCGATCATACATCTCGCTTGCACACAAAACTGCTTACATCGTCATTCATTCTACATGGTCCCTACACAACCTCCCTCAAAATTTTACCAAAAAAAAAATAAAATTTTCTTAACTAACATGCACATTACAACATTTTATTTAAACACACATAGAGGTAGAAATAACTTGGAACCATGTCCTTTAGATCACTACATAAAAATACACATAACATATTTGAAGTTAAACAATCATTCAACATTATAAGTTCACTAAACGTATCGCACGTAACTCAATGACGTAGGTACCGAATCAGCATATATGCGCGACGGCCGCATGGCCGGTCACTACGCGAAATTCGATACCTCGGCCTTGCATTCTTTAGCTGTTACACTGGTTGGGTTTGTTTAAAATTATCCAATGATGCTCCCATTTGTCTTTGCATCCAACCCGAAAAATGACTTTGAAAACCTTTACAACACTGGCACAAAATCACAGCGACGAGTAAAATTCCAATAATTACGATGCCTAGTCCTTGCATCTTCAAATGACTCTCAAGATTCGTAAAATCTGCCTGATTGGCCCCGTTTTGAGCAATAATCACTTCTTCTTCTTTACTGTAGTATTTTCCCATTTTGAAAATAATTTTGAATAGACAATGTACTCTGCTGGTGAGTAACTTTGGAATGAAACTCGATCGTTTCTGTGCCACGTTCATTTTTCGCTTACTTACATTATTTTAGGTTATTAGTCTGTTACAATTATTGCAACATAATTTCTACAATATTTTGCAATTCAGAATACACGTACACAATAATTGTTACAATTTAACATTAATACAATTTACAAGTTGAATCTTACTGGCGGTTTGATAACTCGCCCACTACGGGTAGCTTTTTCGCGCGTTGGTATTAACGTTTCTTTAGAAAAACCATATTTGCTGACACAAACTGAATCTTTTGGGCTATCATCATCATCATCATTATTCTTAATTAAAAACGCTGGTTTTAATCTGTCAATAGATATGTTTACTGTCCTGTTCGGTAACTGAACCGTGTAGACTTTATTTCTCCTATTTATGACTTTGAAAGGTCCATCAAAAGGAGGAATTAACGGTCTTTTAACTGCATCATTTCTAATGAAAACATACTCACATTTATGTAGCTCGTCGTGAACGAATACTGAGCGTGAATTTTGCGACATCCTTGTTACTGGTTTCAGGTTACTGATGTTCTCCTTGAGCTGCTCTAGATAAGCATGCCCTTCGCTCGTTTCCCTATATGATGAGTCGTAAAAATCACCTGGCAACCTTATCGTCTGTCCATAGAGATATTCCGCGGCACTCACTCCATTGTCGCTCCTGCCGACTGTACGCAATCCTAATAAGACCGTTGGCAATTCTTCGCACCATGACCTGTTATCTGATAGTCGTGCCATTAACGCTTGTTTCAATGATCTGTGCCAACGTTCCAAAATACCGTTGCATTGCGGTCTGTACGGGCTAGATCTTGTTTTTTTAATCCCCATTAACTTACATAACTGCACAAAAAGGTTACTCTCAAATTGTCGCCCTTGGTCTGAGGTGATCACGGAACTATTTCCAAATCTACATATCCATGATTCATAGAATACTTTAGCGACTACTTCTGCTGTAATATCTGTTACTGGTATAGCCTCTGGCCAACGTGTGAATCGATCTATCATAGTAATTAAATACCTATGACCCTCTTTACACGGTAATAACGGCCCAACGATGTTCAGATGCACGTGATTTAACCGCGTTGCATCCGGAAATTGCTGCAATTCGGATACTGTGTGTCGCCCTATTTTTGACTTTTGACATTTTACACAAGTTTTTGCCCATTGACCGACGTCTCGATTTATGCTTGGCCAAAAGAATCGTTGTGTCACTAATTTACGCGTTGCCCTAATACCTGGGTGGCTTATGTCATGAATCGAATTGAAACCTAATCGTCTAAACTGCTGTGGTAGGTACGGTCTGCAAACATTGTTCTTATTCTCACAATAGATTGGTTTATCGCAACCTGGCATGAACACTTTCTGTAGAGAAATATGATCATGGCAGTTGTTTAACCACTGTTTCAACTCATTATCGGCTTCCTGTGCTACTGCTAATTCCGCGTAATCGACTACTGTGGGGCATTGTATGGACTCTATTCTCGAAAGCGCGTCAGCAATTGTATTGTCGCCCGCCTTAACGTATCGTATATCCGTTGAGAATTCGCTTATGAATAATAATTGCCTTGTTCGCCGTGGCGTTTCGCAATTATTTTGCACTTTGTTGAACGCAAACGTTAATGGTTTGTGATCAGTAAAAATTGCCAATTGCCTTCCTTCATACATGAATCTGAAATGTTTCATAGCCATGTAAATCGCCGTGAGCTCTCTATCGTAAGTAGAGTACTTTTGTTGAGCTGTCGTAAACCTCTTCGAAAAATACCCTAACGGTAGCCACTTACCTTCTACCCATTGTTGACAAACGGCTCCGGCACACGTATTTGAAGCATCAGTCATAATTGACATCGGCGCATTACTTACCGGATGTGTTAGCATGACCGCATCCTTGAGGTCATCTTTACATCGCTCGAAATCCTGTATTGACTGCGCCGTCCATTCAATCTTTGTTTTATCTCGCTTTTTTGAACCTTTGAGGAAACTGTTTAACGTCGCTTGATGTTCAGCTGCATGGGGTACACTTGCCCTATAAAAATTTATCATCCCTAAAAATCGTCGTAATTGCTCAACTGTCTCTGGCCTTGGATAATCTACAATCGCTTTTACCTTGTGGTCAGTAGGTCGGATCCCTTCGGCCGAAACTTGGTATCCTAAAAATTCAATGTTTTCCTTACCAAATTCACATTTAGATAGATTTATGGTTATGCCAAATTTTGCAAATCGGTCAAATACCTTCCGTAGATGCATTTTGTGGCTCTCCATAGAATCACTCGCAATGATGACGTCATCGATGAATGAGAACAGGAAATCTAATCCCTCTAGTACTGTGTTGTTCATATATCGTTGAAATGACTGACTCGCTGTTCGTAGACCGAAGTTTAACCTTGGAAATTCATACAAACCGAATGGTGTTATTACTGCCGTCTTCTTTATATCTTCAGGCGCTATTCTTATGAAATGGTATGCTTTATTGATGTCTAGTTTTGAAAAAATATTTTTACCTGCCAATATATACGTGAAATCGAGTAGTCTGGGCACAGGATAACAATCCTGCTTAGTCATACTGTTCAGCTTCCTATAATCGCCCACTGGTCTAATATCTCCATTTTTCTTCGCTACTACGTGTAGCGGACTGGCCCACTCGCTTTTTGATGGTCTGCATATCCCGAGTTCCTGCATTAATTGAAATTCTTGTTTTACCTTATGATATCGGTCCGGTGGTAGCGGTCTTGCCTTGGCCCGAACCGGCGGTCCTGATGTCTCTATGTGGTGGTAGACGTCACACCCTTTGTCCTTGTCTATGTCCTTGAAAGAAACTGGCTTCGTAATATCTGGGAATTCTGTCAACAAATTCGCGAAAGGATGATTATAGTCCACTGTGGATAAGGATAACTCATTCATAGTAGCGATACAGCCTATTGTCAGCAAATTTGTTTGTTTGTCAATTAATTTGCGCGCACTTAGATCTACCACTAGTTTATGATGCTCTAGGAAATCAGCTCCTAATATTGGCTGGTTAACGTCCGCCAATATGAAACACCATCTATACGGACGACGTAACCCTAAATTTACATGCATGTTCCTAGAACCGTATGTTTTAATCTCTGTGCCGTTTGCCGCATATAATTTATAGTCCGAATGTCCACCTAATAACTTTTGTTTTCGCGTCGCCGGCACTACACTGATATTTGCCCCTGTGTCCACTAAAAATTTTAAACCGTTCTCCCTGTCATATAAACTGAGGCGATGATTGCTGCTTGGCGCAAAACCTCCCGCCACGGAAGACTGCGCCTCCACTAGTTTTCCGGCACTGCTGGTTTCTTCCAGGCACACGGCTGCTTGCACCCCCTTGCCCCTTGACGATATCTGTAGTGTTGAGTGCATAGCCAACCCGGGTCCGCTGGCGTCCTGGATCTCGATCTCGAGCGCTGACGATCCCTGTAGCCACCACGACCACGAGTCGCAGTGCGCCGATGATGTGACACCTCCTCGCGTAGCGCTGCTACCTCCAAATTGAGTCTTTGCATCTGGGTAGTCAGCTGCGCGACCGAGAATAAGTCGCTTACTGATGATTCGTTTTTAATTTCTGCGATTTCTGATCCTCGCACGTTTTCACAAATTTTGTCTGCAATGTTTGCCAGATTTTCCAACGACTGGTCCTGGCTCACAATGAGTACCGACCTTATTGATGACGGTAACCTATTGGTCCAAAGGTTATGCAATGTTTTCTCTGATATTTGGGCATTTCGCCCTAATTCTCTCATTTTTCGCAACAGCTGCGATGGCTTCTGCGCTCCCAATTCCATCTCCCCAACCAGTTTTTGGAACTGCCGCTCGGCACTTTCTTCGTAGACATGTAGTAATCTTTCTTTTATAGCCTTAAATTTGTCTGCGGCTGGAGGTGACAGCAAAATATCACTCACCTGCTGCAACGCATCTCTTCCCAATTTTGCTACTACCATGTTATATTTTGCTTCATCGCTTTGTTTTTGGGGGCTAAGGACACTTTCCACCTGCGCGAACCAAAGCCGCGGCATCTCCGCCCAGAAGTCTGGTAATCTGGACTGGACGCTTATCGCCGCTAAGTCCGTGCTGGCCTCACCGGTTGACATTTTTGTTGTTAGTTCAGGCACTTTTTCACTGTTTTTATCACTTTTTTCCGGGGTGAGAAACATAGTCCTTACTGTCTATATACGGCACAGAAACCTTATCACTATACACTTAACACTTTCTTATTTAAAATTATACGTGCAACCTCGTTGATGTTACCACACTGCAGCGAAGCAACCAGGAAAACGCGGGGTCACCAATTGTTGGCGCCTTATACGCCAAGCTTAATATGTTTCTTCTATTTTAAATGCGTATTACTTCCTGACTACCTAACTGCAGAGGGGATGTTGCACGGAGTTACCGGCACGGGGTCGTGTCAATTAATAATAAAACTGTTGATTTTAAACTCTATTTATTTTAACCTTAATTTAAGAGAAACACGTCCTAACGCTACGACCCAGTACGCAGTAACTGGTCGAGCTCCGATCATACATCTCGCTTGCACACAAAACTGCTTACATCGTCATTCATTCTACATGGTCCCTACACCATCTTTGTTCCACTGCTAATATAGGTCTCTCTTTTGTTATGTCATCATTCACATGCCAATTGGGTCCAGCCCCGAACAAAGTCGCAATTCCATAATCGAACCTATAGAAAACTAAGAATACAGAATCTATCATCAATATATATAAAAGTGAAGGTCGTGACTGACTGACAGATCAACGCACAGCCTAAACCGCTTAAGCTACAAACTTCAAATTTGGACAAAAGTTTAATATCAAAAAGCGGACGCACACTAAGAAAGGAATTTGCCCAATTCAACCCCTAAGAGGGTGAAAAGGGGTGTTTAAGTTTGTATGAAATTTTTTTTTTTCTTTATGCTACGATTATCAAACTTTGCGAATATACTAAAGTTAAAAAAATAATTGACACCTATTTCAACATTTTTTAAAAATCAACCCCTAAAGGGGTGAAACGGAGCAATAAAGTTTGTATGAAGATTTTTTTTTTAATGCTGTGGTTATGAAACTTTGCAAATATACTAAGCTTAAGAAAATAATTGACACTTATTTTTTTGTTTTTTGAAAATCAACCCCTAAAGGGGTGAAACGGAGTATTGAAGTTTGTATGGAGATTTTTTTTTTGATACTGTGGCTACGAAACTTTGCAGATATACTAAGCTAAAAAAAATAATTGACACTTATTTTTTTGTTTTCTGAAAATCAACCCCTAAAGGGGTTAAACGGAGTGTTGAAGTTTATATAAAAATATTTTTTTTTTAAAACTACGGTTATTTGACTATGCAATTGTACTAAGCTATAGAAAATAATAGATACCGGTTTCATTATTTTTTGAAAATCAACCCCTAAAAGGTTTAAACAGAGTATTGAATCAACGCATCAACATCAACAGATCAACGCACAGCCTAAACCGCTAAAGCTACAAACGTCAAATTTGGACAAAAGTTTTATACCAAAAAGCGGACGCACATTAAGAAAGGAATTTGCCCAATTCAACCCCTGTAGGGGTGAAAAGGGGTGTTTAAGTTTGTATGAAAAACATATTTTTCTTAATGTTACGATTATCAAACTTTGCAAATATACTAACGTTAAAAAAATAATTGACACCTATTTCACCATTTTTGAAAAATCAACCCTTAAAGGGGTGAAACGGAGTAATGAAGTTTGTATGAAGATTTTTTTTTTGATGCTGTGGTTACGAAACTTTGCCAATATACTAAGCTGAAAGAAATAATAGACTTCTATTTTTTTGGTTTTTGAAAATCAACCCCCGAAGAGGTTAAATGTGGTGTTGAAGTTTGTATGAAAATATTTTTTCCCAATGCTACGACTATTTAATTTTGCAGATGTACTAAGCTAAAAAAATAATAGATACCTGATTCATTATTTTTTGGCAATCAACCCTTAAAGGGGTGAAACAGGGTATTAATGTTTCTATGGAAGTATTTTTTTCTTAATACTACGATAATTTAACTTTGCATTTTTACTAAGCTAAAGAAAATAATAGACACCTATATTTTTGTTTTTGAAAATCAACCCCTAAAGGGCTGAAATGGCGTGGTAAATATAGTGCGGAGAGAGAATTGTAATGACTCACTGACAGACAACGCACAGCCTAAACAGCTGGTCGTAGAAATTTGAAATATGGAGGGTGTGTTTGTCTTGAGGTCTTGACGAGTAAACGTGTACCAAGAAAGGATTTTTTGAAATTCAACCTCTTAAGGGGTAAAATAGGGTGCTAAAGTTAGTATGGTGAAGCATTGTTTTTTGACGCCACGGTATTGAACCGTTACAAATATAAGAAGCTTAAGAAATAACGAACACGTATTTCACCATTTTTGGAAAATCAACCCCTGTGGGGGTGAAATGGCGTGGTAAAGATAGTACGGAGAAAGAATTTGTTTTGATGATAACTCAATGAAACTTTACAGATGTAGGTACTAAACTTAAGGCGGGTAAACAACATCCGGAAAAAATCTAAAACCTTCGAAAGTTCACATCCTCGAGGTGGAACTGCTAATTATCTCGAAAACTAAAAACATTTTTACCAAAGCGCGGAGACTAAAAAGTCACCAAAACCTCGGACCCTTTTGGAGCCATTAAAAATAACATAGCCGCCTTAAAACATGGCCGCCATACAAACTTTGAGGGTCTATATCTCCGAAACGGTTGAAGATGAGTGGGTCTTTGACTAAATTTAATGTCATAGGAGTTAGCAAGGGCTACTTGATGGTGGTGGCGAAAATCCAAATGATTCAAAATGGCCGCCATTTTTCTAAATGATTCGAGGGGGCTGATTTATTTCACCCGGGATTGATTTATTTTTTGGGGTCCCTGCTTCAATTTTATGACGCTTTTTACATGCTCTCAAAAAAGGAGGGTTAAATTAATTTCATCCCGGAAAAATTTTCGTTTCCCGAGGTATAGTCCACGCGGGCGAAGCCGTGGGCGGAAGCTAGTTAAGTAATAGATTTTAGAAATGTCATTCCCATGCGTTTTCCTAGTTTCCCTAGTTTTCTATAGCTTAGATTTATAGAATTGCAACTTGGCCAGGGGGGCAGGTTCTGCCCACAATTTGGTGGAGGTGGTCGGTGGTTGGTTTGGGTAGACCGTTAGGAATAGATGGCAATTTTGACTGTCGTCGACTCATCTCGCCACCGGACAACCAACGCTCCTTGTCTCGGCCACCAAAAAGAAAGAGTTCAATCACAAAACAGATAGCTAGTTCAATGCTGCTTAGAGCCTTGCATGGTGTTGATCATCATTGTCATTGGAAGTTAAATAGAGAACATTCTTTTATATCAATGACATTTATTAAATTGGTTGATTATTGACAAGCCATATGTGAAAGATACGCTGCTGAGCGCGGTCTCGTATATAATGGCGCTATAACTGAAATGATGGTTTTCAGAGCTGGGAAAGGGCCGGAGAGAATACCGAATGTATTTTTGAGGGGTTCACCAGTGAAGATTGTTCGGCAGTTTAAATATTTAGGCCACATTCTGACGGAGGATCTGAGAGACGACGTTGACATGGAACGAGAGAGAAGGAACCTGTCCATTAGGTGCAACATGCTCGCGCGCCGTTTCTCAAGATGCAGCACAGAAGTCAAAACAACTTTGTTCAAGGCTTAGGTACTGTCTGTGCTTATACGGGCTGACTGGTTAGACACTTGACATATTCTAGGTTATCATAGTACTCATTATTATGAACAACTTTTACTATGGGACCAACCCGAAATTCGCGAAAAAAAAATCAGCTGTTCCATAGAAAAATGTCAATGACACTTGACAAAATATATGGAACAGCTGATTTTTTTTTCGCGAATTTCGAGTTGGTCCCATAGTAAAAGTTGTTCATAATGATGAGTACCTACTATGATAACCTAGAATATTTCAAGTGTCTAACCAGTCAGCCGGTATACCTGCCAGCTGTGGACAAATTATACACGCAAAACGCATCACACCATAAGGGTGCAATACAATGATGCCTATCGCATACTTATGAAGAAACCTCGATATTGCAGCGCGTCGAGCATGTTCGCTGATGCGCGGGTTCCGGACTGCTTCGCCGTCATCAGATCAAGACTAGCTTCTTTCTGGGCTGGGTTGAGAATTTCGAAGAATGGCATATTACAATGTTTAGGAGACTGCCTCGGTAGCCCTATTTTTAAATCGTGGCTGACAGTGCACCAGAGTGCAAACAAGAAATGACTGACTGACTGTGATATTTTTTATTTTACACATTTTTATTTTATTTTGTTTGTAATTTTGAACTTTGTATTTTGTTCTCTACGCAATATGGGTTACTCGCCTGAAATTAAGATATTTTATTTATTTATTTATTTATTGAGATCGTGTAATCCACTTTGTACCAACGCGTCCTTTTTACGTTGGCAACATGGTTGGCATCAGAAGTCTTCTTGTTTGAATACTCTACCCAATTACCTAACATAACCATAACACTTGTGCACGGTATGTCATTGTGTCCTAATACTAAAACTTGGTATACCTAAGATAAAATTACTCACCGTAGAATTAAAAATTAAACGGACAAAGCAAAGTGACCTTTAAGAGGCGTTTCTGTTGTTGTTAGATTAATAAATGGTAGGTAATGACTCTTCATAAATTATTTTGATTAATTTCAGAGTTCGTTAACATTTGCAATAAAAAATATCGTCACGTACAATGTCTTATATATATCTAATTATAATAACACAATCACAAGTGTGTGAAAAGCATTTTGTAAACGTTTCTACAGAACTATTATCTAATACCTACTAGTAGCAGTAGGATGGCGCTTACACGTTCTTCAAAACTTTTAAGTTTAATTTAAAAACATCTCAATTAGGAAGCAATTAAAAAAGCGGTTAGGTAAGTTATTTTCAAAAACAAAAGGATTCTTACACCGCATAACTCAATGACGAAGGGGTCACAAATATGACGTATAAAATATTAAGTACCACCGTAAGATAATGAATGTATTTTGTTGCGAGTCTCATTTTATTATTTGCGGTAACATCATGACGATCTTTTTGGGTTTCGTACCAAACTGGTAAAACGAAACCTTGAACTTGCTGGTTGAACGTCTGGTCATATTTGTTTAGCAGTCAATTGTCTCATGAATTACAAATTCAATGATGATCATTTTAGTAATTTTGCATGTATCTACATAACGTTTGCCCACACATTATTCTGCATTTTTTAAGAATTAAGTAAGACCAATTTCTACCATACTGTCTAAACATCTGTACCGATTTCGAAGCGAATAGCATCGTTATAATCTTTGTCAGAGAGCTATTGACATTATGCAGTTAGGTTTTTGGGATTAAATTGTTTTTTTTTTTTAATAATTTGTAGGTACATAATTTATTCACCGAGATTTAAATTATGCAAATACATACATATGAATATTCAAATATACTTAAATTAAAAACTAAACCAATAAAACTAAACTAAAGTAATCTAAAAGGCCGCTGCCTGCGGAAATTGTTCCCAAAATGCTGGCCCCGTTACCACGTTGTATGGCGATGCTCACCCTTTGAGCGAGATAGAGGCCAGCATTTTGGTCACGTGTTGATTGTATTTGTGTGCTGTTTATTTACTGTTTTTTCTAGTATTGCTCTAGTATTTGTTGTAGATAATTTCAGTGTTCTATGATAGGATAGCACGGAACTCTCGACAAACGAATTTTCGCTTTAAAAGCTGTACCGAGTAAAATTTTAAATAATTTTTTTTGTCGAACAGTTTTAATTAAAAAATAGAAATACACACAAAATTAAATATAGAAATATAAGAAGAGTATAAAAATTAAGCTATGAACAGTTTCATCCATACTTTAATGATGGTCCCGTACCTATATTTCCTAATCTTAATATATATAAATCTCGTGTCACAATGTTTGTCCTCAATGGACTCCTAAACCACTTAACCGATTATAATAAAATTCGCACACCATGTGCAGTTCGATCCAACTTGAGAGATAGGATAGTTTAAATCTCAAATTATAGTCGCAATTTTAATTTATTGCAAATTATATATATACTGATAATTTTTACTATAAATTGACAAGTTAGCATCAACATACTACGGTTGCTATAGTTACGCAATAGCATGAGAATTAGAGGTTATAACAAAGAGTTCCTAAGTCTACCCGTGCGAAGCCGGGACGGGCCACTAGTCTATCTATATATATAAAAATGAAACCCGTTTTAATTGGTCACGGCCTCACGCGTGAATGGCTGGACCGATTTCACTAATTCTTTTTTTGTTGTATTTGTTATTATTAGGAGAAGGTTCTTACGGAAAAAAATATTAAGAAAATCTCTCAGAAATATTGAAAAAACCCTAAAAACAGCCCTTTTCTTTTTCCCATACGTTTTCTAACTAAAACGAGCTTTATTGCTATTGTATAAAGTTCATATTGAATTGCAAGCACTCACTGTTGTTTAAGCAATGTAGGTATGTTCCTAACGTCCAAGAGTCAATTTGCACTTTATTACCTCTGTACAAAGTTCAAATTCAATCATATCTATCAAAACAGTGTGCGTTTTATACTGATAGTTTTTACTATAAATTGACAAGTTAGCATCAACAAACTACGGTTGCTATAGTTACGCAATAGCATGAGAATAGAGGTTATAACAAAGAGTTCCTATAATTATTCTCAACACCTTTGGTCACGCCATCACGCGTGAACGACTGGACCGATTTCAAGTTACTCTACGTTTATCCCAAAGTCTACCCGTGCGAAGCCGGGACGGGCCGCTAGTGAACTATAAATATTATAGATTAGAAATTATAGAATTTATTTACTTATATTCGAGTTGCTGATGCTTTGCACTTCGTGTTTAGTGTTGCTCGGCCTTAGCCCGTGCAGGTTTGGGGCTTTAAAATCTAGCTTATAATTTAGCACTCAGGAATAAACTAGTTTTCCTTTGTTGAAAGAACTTTTGAATTCGGGCAAGTACTAGTTTTGGGAATTACCATCTTCTTCTCTAAGCGCCTATCTACTCGTGTTATAATAGTAAAGGTTGATAGTCAGCTTCTCAAAGTTTTTCGTTTTATTACATTTGAGACGTTTTACTGCCTAAGACTCGACTCAAAATAGAATTCATGCTAACTCTGAGAATCAAATTTGAAAAAATAAAAAAAGGTTAATTTAAAACCAGTACTTACGGCAAATTGCGTATGTCCCTCCCCCTCCACACTAGAGCAATACTCATTATTATTGAAATAAACAAAGCGTAAAAATAATACGTATACCATTTGAAATAGTATTGAACTCTATTTGGATTGCTATCGGTTAATTTGATCGTAAAATAGAAAAATGCGCAAATAGCAGCCAAAAATATCTCGTCCATGATGTGTTCGATTTGAAAGACTAGTTTAGAATGTCTGGCGAGTCGGCAAACTTATTTGCAAAGAAGAAAAACCTGCCCGGGTTTTTCTGTACATGTATTATAATTAACAATAACTGTGTACAGGGTGTTTCGACTGCAGGAAAGAAACTGTCCCAATTTTTATATTAACATTGAAAAATGTGTAACGCAACCAATGAGTTGGAAAAACATTAAATTGCGTGCAAAATTATTTAGTTAGGTGGTTCGTTATTTACCGACTCTTTTTACATAATTATGCTTACCGATCGAAATATATTTTCACTGCCTTCAAAACATGATAAGTACCTATAATTGATGTTCTCCTTATTAATAAATATATGAATGATGAATGTATGTACCTATATTTATCTATTCACATTAAATGTGCAATAAATTCTCCGAGAGCATCAACAACTCGTTTCTGACAACATTTTTAAAAATGATCAATAACAAAAAGACGTGTGGAACTCGGGGACTGCCGCGGTAATGCTATTGCATACGGTGATACTTTTTAGTTTTGCCATCTATCGATGAATAGCAGAACTTTTAATGACTTTTTGAAATATCACGCTTGTCTCTTTAGTTCAGCAACTCGCCTCTAGGTGTCGAGTGTAAGGTTTCGTTGACTTTTCAAACGTCATGACTCTCTCTTCCGAGTGTCCCCCGTAGTTCTATTTTTAAAACCAGGCTAGGGGAAAATCGATACATAGTTGAATAAATTAATAATACACCTTTGAAAACCTTTTTTCCTGTCCAGGAAGTCTAATTGGAGCATTTTGATAACATCCCATAATTACGTCACAACGATGAAATTAAAACATTTCATCAAAATCAAAGTATTTAGGTTAGTCAGTAATTTCTCTACTTATGGAAATCGTCCCTATTTTTATGATGATGTCATCGACAAAATCTTCTGTCAAAACTTAACGTCAATTTATTATAAGTACGGTAAAAAATAAAGAAAAAAAAAACACCAAAACCAAGACCAAGACCAATACCAAGAACCAAGACCAAGACCACCAAGTACCACCACCACCCCGAATACGGCCCGCACCCCCCCGTTCCGCGGTTTTGATACAAATGTGATGTTGGGGCGGTTCGATATAATCCGACTTCGGTGGGGGTGTCAGGTTTTTTCGTTACGGAATTTCTGCAATATTTTAGAATGTGTCGAGTGAGTCATTGATACAAATAATATATGTAAGGATTGTCACGGAAATTGTAAATGTGAGTTTATATGACAAAACAATGAAATATGTAAAGAACTCACTTATTTTATTGCTGGTTTCTTGTGATTATGTCTCCACTTGACTTTTTAGGTCTCCCAGACCTAAAAAGTCAAGATAATATCAAAGTCAAAGTCAAGATAATATCTATAGGATCCCCAGATCCTATAGATATTATCTTGGTCGCTATGGCTCTCATTAGAAATGTCATGAGAGTAAGGCTGACGAAGATAATGTCAAGCGCTCAACAATAGGGTTCCTTACCGGCAGTCTCTAGGTTGTCATTATATCGTTTATATAGCCCTCCTTATCATTTTTTTTAACCGACTTCAAAAAAGGAGGAGGTTATCAATTCGTCTGTATGTTTTTTTTTTTATGTTTGTTGCCTCATAACTTTTGACTGGGTGAATCGATTTTGATGATTCTTTTTTTATTGGAAAGCTGACGCTTCCCATTTGGTCCCATTTCAATTTAGTCCAGTTCTGATAATGGTATCCATGAGAAAACCATATAAGTCTTAAATTTGCATTAAGTACGTGCGCGACAAATAGATGAATAACTCAATAGTCGGTCTTTTGAAGTCGGTTTTTGTTTTTTGTTTTGTAAAAATAATGTTCTTGTTTTATGTGATTGACGAGACTGGCAAATCGCTCGCCTGTTGTTGTTGTTGATGTTGTTGCGGCCAGGTGAAGCGACGACCTGCGTAAGGCGGCAGGTAGTAAGTGCAGAAGAACGTGCCTTGTGGCGTTCTTTAGGAAAAGCCTATGTCCAGCTGTGGACAAAAATACGATAGGCTGATGATGATCTTGCTGTTGTATATGGGCATCTTACGAGTAAAAAAGTATCATCATCAATACTTTCTTTAATATAATTATGATAAGTTGCCTTGCCTGAAGGTGAGCAGTAGTGAGGTCTACGATGGAGCACACATGCCTAGAAATAATGGATACTCTCTCGACCTAAAGACCTCTCCATCCAGCCAAAACCTTAAGCCCTAAAGATCCGCTCCGGCTGAACGTTCCATTCCACGGCGAAGTCTGGTTCATGATCATCACAGCTTCATTTATCCTACTGCTGGTAATGGGCCTCTTGCTATTACTCGTATTTTGGTATACCATCTGCTTTAGTCACGTACTATTGTTTAAATAGAGATTTTGAAATGTATATATGATATAATTTATTAAAATTACTTATAACAGCAAAAAATTAAATTAACTAGCTACCTAAGTGCGGGAATCTAGTTTGTTTTTTCAAATATGTATAAAGTTTTAAAACTGTTTAATTAATCTAATAAATGTATGTATGTATTAGGAATGCTGGGTTAACCCATAGGCTTTTTGAAAGATAACGGGTGCAACCATAGGATGCAACTAGTGTTGATATACAGGTTATGAGAAAAGGGTATGCTATAAGCTGAAAAGAACTATCTAATCAATTTTTATTACGGAACCAAACCTGAAATCACGAAAATAAAAATCAGCTGTTCCATAGAAATATTATCAATGACAAAAGACAAAATGAATAGGAACAACAGTTTTTTTTCGCGATTTCATGATTGATATCTACATTAGCTAAAATTGTTCAAAATTATTTTTTTATAATACTAACTTGCAATACCTACTATGACTCCTTTTCAGATTAGCATACCCTTTCTTTATAGCCCTGTATTTGCGACAACCATGACAACATGATTAATTTTAGGAAGTGTCTTTTTCTTTATCTCAAGGTAGATCCTAATAGGTAGAGCATAATTGTGAAGTAACTGTTTGATTCTTCTTACATTTTTTACTTGAGTTTTTAATTATGTGTTCCGGACTCAATTATGTGAATAACTCAAATAAATCCAGAAAGGAAGATGGTGCACTCCGTTAGATTTGGGTGAAGCCAAGAACTCGTCTATTATCTACAGTGTCGCGAGTAGAGAAGTATGAATATGTCAATGTGTGCGTCTTGTGTACATACGCGAAAGTAGAGGAGTTCTTGACTTCACTTAAATCTGACGCAGTGCTCCATCTTGCTTTCTATGTTTATCTGAGGTGAATAATAGTTTCTCGCTCATTAGGTTTTGCACACGTATTGTCTTCACCTGACATTTAGCCCTTATTCGTATGTGTGAGCTTTTTGACAATGTATTGTTAAGCTACAGTATGTAGCTTTTTATTATAGCTAGTCTAGCCACGTTCCTATACATTTTTCTAGTTTTCTATAGCGCTGCGTTTATAGAAATGCAACTTGGCTACGGGGGCTGAAGTGGCCTCAGAATATTTACTTAATTTTGTCTCTTTCGATCAAGTTTATCCTTTTAATGGGAAAAAAAGACATAACACGTACCCGTTACTACTCCAAAGCTACTAGGCGATTATTAGTAAGAGATAGATATAAATTAAAAATAAACTTCTCAGTAGAAAATCTAATGGATTAGGTATTTGTCATATTAATAGATATAAATGTTTGGCTTGAAATTTGACATTTAATAATGTTACATTGTTCAGTTTTTCGACTTTGTTTTGCTTTGAAAGTAGCAGTTTTACAAATAAATTATATCTACGAAATTATAAATTCAATTAAATTAAGAGTTTTTGCAGTAGCAATATAATTAATGTAGGTAATTCTACAGCTTGAATTGAACGTTAAAAATAGCATTTATGTAACTTCTCCATATAAGTTTAGTACCTATAGATATACATAGGATGTAATCTAAACATTCTGGCTTTTTTACAACTAAGTGATGATACGAGCAAGTCGCTTGTCTAATGATAAAGTATCACCTACTGTGGTTAGAGTGCTAGGTGGTTTACTACGACATTTGTCTGTGGTAGCTTATCTAAATCAAACGGAGTATCCGATTCGAAGAAAAGAAAGAATTTCTGTGGTATAAAAATGTGTCAAAATCACGTCAGTTTCCACAGTAAAATAACAAGCTTCTCGTTGTTTTATAATCAGGATAATAATGTCCTTCCAGTATTCATTTTAACTATGCAAATAAGTCCTCATTCTCAGACAAGCATCTGTTCCAGATTATTAACAGCAAACATTGGGTTCACCAGTCATGTGAGGACGCATCAGTTATCAGCTTCAAGAAATGTTCGCCTTAGCCGAAACACATCATCACCTGTTTGACGACCTTTTTGGCTCAGCGGTAGTATAAGCCTTATAAGCTAGGGGTCCCGGGTTCGATTCCCCGCCGCCGGGCAGATGTTTAAATGATAAAATTAAATATCTGCTCTGGGTCTAGTCTTTTTTGTGTTTTTTGGCATCCCCGATGCAGGGTATCCTAGTGGGGAGCTATGAGCGTGAAGCATTTATTTATTTATTATTATTATCATCATCTTGGGTGAAACTATAGACAACACACAAAGTTGTGTACTGTGTGATAGACTGTTCCTACACAACGCGACAAAAGTCGTTGACTCGTGACTCACTAAAAAACTAATTCATAACGGCTCAGAAAACTCCGAAAATAAGACATGTCCTCAAAAACCAAGACTATTAACAATCCTGAGTTTTCGAAAAGGTTTCTTTTAAGAAATTTCCAAAACGCCTGAACATAAAGTTTTAGCAGCACTTGAAAATCACAGACGTGAAAACGCGAGAAGAAAACTGTTTCTTTGGTAGACCTTTGTTACATCTGCCTATAGATAAATATATTCTATGGAGAGCCAACCCCTTTTTCAATCTTTCTTTATTTTAGTAACAAAGTATATAAATATCGCTAAATACAACTAGTACACAGTACATAACTTAAGTAAATTATTTTTAACGAAGCAGTTCACTTGGTTTTAAGAAATGTAATAAAAATGTATGTATAGAATGAGTGTGCGAGTGCCTTAGACATTAGACTGGATAATTATGGTATTATTCAACATTGTTCCGTCACTCGTACTCGGCCGAGGGCACTGACTCGCCACTGTACTCGTTACTTGTATTCAACACATTATATGAAATAGCTATTGTTTCAGATGGCTCCCGCTTTATTTGCAGATAGAAGGGGCTATTCCATCTACACACCACATTTAAGTACCCCTAGGTACGTATCTATACGTAAGATTTTTTAATCTACTTACAATTAAATCTATAACAATCAGTACATATTCAACAGTAGCTGTTATTCTAGCAGTTAGCCTTTATTAGTGTAAGGGTAGTTGGCGGGGAGATCGGTGAGGACTTCTTTCGACAGTTCCTTGTAGGTGGCTAACATCCTGTCGTGCACCTTCGTGATCAGGTCTGGGATGTCGTCCATAGTGAGCCCAGCTGTGGGGATGGGCTCAAGAGGCTGGATGATGATGTGTCCTGGAATTCGAAATGTTTCAATGAGATTTATCAAAATAGATTATACCTCTAGATATAGAGTAATGAGTTATGTTATTGATATGTTATAGATTATATCTATATATATATATATATAAATGAATCCCTATTTCCCTTGGTCACGCCATCACGCGTGAACGGCTGGACCGATTTCACTTTTTTTGTTGTTGTGTTTGTTATTGTGAGGAAAAAAAAAAACCGGGAAAAATTAGAAAATTAAAGAATACTTAAACCATATACTCAAACCAACTTTAGCGCTTTAGACAATGTAAACTTTTTTAATGTAACATTTGACATTTGAATATAAATAGAAATAAAAAAAAATCTAACTATTTCCCGCATCAAGACACATTTACTCTACGTTTATCCCAAAATGTTTAAAAAATGAATGCCGTGCGAAGCCGGGACGGGCCGCTAGTAGAGTTATAAAAATGTTCCATAGAGAACTGTCAATGACACTCGACAAAGTATCGAACAGCTGATTTTTTTTTCGTGATTTCAAGTTGGTCCCATAGTACCTAAAAGTTGCTCATGATGATAACAACTATGAGCCCATATCGGCTTACTATTTCCTTATAGCCCTGTAGATATTTAAATTTATCTGGTTTGTTTGTATCAACAGTAAAAATATGTCCAGTTTGTCTAGGCCCCAAGGTAAACGAAACCATCGTTTTTTATGGTTTGGTTTTAACGCTAAACTTATGTGAAGTACTAAGGTAACTATTTAGTGTCTAGTTAACTAATCTACGCAATTAAACTACAAGTGTTGCAAACTCAATTAGGCATTATTAGTACGCCAAATTTTAGTGGATTAGGAGAGGTTCAGCGTACGTGATGGAGTTACTCGTATCTCGACGAATAATTTCTTAATTAATTTAATTTCTTTATGTTTTGTTTTTCTTAGGGATTCTAGGAGAAAATATAACTAAACTATCCACCAAGAGTGAGTATAGTATGACTATGTGAAAGATTTTAAATATGAATTTAAAGAGTAGATAGACAAGGCCTAAACACTGCTTAATGAATAATGATATAAAACATTAGTTTGATACAGAGCATTCTTGAATTGCGCAAAAGTTAAAGGACATTTGTGAATGTAAGCAATATTTATGCGTATCCAAACACCAGAAACTATAAATCAAACGAATACCAACGATCAGGAAAATAGTGCTCAAAAAACTAGTTGGGACAAAGAACGTCCTTAAACTTATCTTTAAGCGTTAAATTTAAAGATCATCATACCCTTCGAGAATAGATATTTCTGCGCATTGATGAAGTAGTAAGGCGAAAAGACGACGGGGATGATGGGCACCTGGGCAGCCACTGCGATCTTGAAGGCTCCTTTCTTGAAGGGAAGAAACTTGGTGTAATCCTTGTTCCTAGTGCCTTCAGGGAAGAGCCAGATCTTTGTCTGAAATAGATGATATTTACCTATATTATAGTTACGTCTGAAATTAGAAGCAAAAAGATTAGATTATAGTAAAAATTAATTAGATAAAATATAATTAAAAGTAGTGCACCAACTGGCGGCCTCATCTCTAAAAGAGATATCTTCTAGGCTTTCAAATAAAATAGAATCACTTATATCCAGCAACACGCACTTGCTCAGCGTGGTGGAGTACAGCCTAACCACACTTAAAAGGTATTATGTTTCACGGCTTCATTCGACGCGATTTTATTTTGGTTTACATATTGTTTAAATGTATCGCGTCGAATGAAGCCATTCACATAATTGTGATCGAACTTCACTTGGTAAGTTCGTTTGATCGTTAATTATTCTTATTCGATATGGGGGAGATAAGCCCCGCACTGGCCAAGGGTAGACCTGGTAACCCAGTAGTAAGATGATTAAAGGTTGAGTCGAGTACCCGATGTTAAAGAACCTCTTGAAATTCGTTATTGCGATCTAACATTATATTAAAGTAAACATTATATGGTAATTTAAGTTTTGTTGTGTGTTGTTGATGACAATCAAAATTGATATCATGATACCAAACGGCCCCTAAATTTTATTGTCAAGGACTCTATAGCAGGAAATCTTATTAAACGATATCAGTCAGGCTAAGTAACTACTCATTTAAATTAACGTGGGTATTCTTTGACGTAGAATAAACAAAATGCAATGAACAAATTTACATTGTGCTAGAGGTGCTACACGGTTCCTTTGTTTTTAGCCAAGACGGAAAGGAAAAGGCATGCATTTGGGCTAGAAGGTGCCTGCCAATCGCAACCCTAAAATGATATAAACGTTGCAATTTTAGAGTATGTGACTCATTGAAATCACTTATTATAGTCTTTAATTGCTTTTCTTTGGAATTTCTTTGGTTACTATCCGCACTTTCTTTTGGGGGGGGCTTTAAATGTTATTTATATTTAAGGCTTTTTCTACCTCTACATAGCGTTTACGTACGTCGCGTCGTGTGTTTTAATTACTAATTGCAATAGCAAGATTAATTAATGACAACACCATTGGTGACCTTCCTTGTGGCGATAACTAGTTTGATAAAGAATTATCATAACCCACGTCTCAACCATGACCCTGCACTTGTATTTATGTTAATTTTATTTGTAGGTTTGGAATTGTTATCTATTCTGTGGTATGGATTAAAATCAGCGATTGTTTATGGAAAGCGCTGTTAAGCCAATCACAGAAATCTTCAGTAGAGCAGTTTTTTTACGATTATTTTCTATTGTAGTTTTTTAAATGTTTAATAGGAAAGCATTCGAGCATACAATACAGTGATGTGAAACTATCTGATAAAAACCTTTCATAAAAAAAAACTACTCTCCAGATACTTTTTATCGTATTCGTCTATTCTACAAAGCACCTTCGAAATCTGAATCATTATTTATTATTTACAGCCTTCTTTATCCCGCTTTTTGTAGGCTTTTTACAGACTTTTTAAATTTTAAATTGAGTTATTTGAAGGCTCTTTTCCTTTTCCTTTTTTATACGCCTTAGCTCTTCTTAACCCACCTTATTCTTAATCATGAGTTCCGAAGTCTCTTCGAGCTGCTTGTAAGCCGTGTGAGGGTTGCTCCGGTCGATGAACACGACTCCAGCCAGGTAAGCGGTCAGTCCGAAGGGGAATACGTAGAAAAGCTGCTTTTTAGCTATGGCCGCTATTTTGCCGACTGTGTTCCATATAGTGAACATTCCTGAAAATGACATGGTGCTGTGTAGTTTTACTCGAAGTACTTATATGAACTAGGTTAGTGTAAAATAATGACAAAGAAACTGTATCGACTGCGAGTTTATGTATGTATGCATTTCTTTTTTTGCCTGAAAAGTTTTTTTGTAGCATTTAATTATTTAACACCAGATGAACTACGGTCAAACGTCTAGCTTATTTAAACAGCATATTTGGGCCATTAAGGATACCTTAGTAGGTGGCTAAAAATCCAACACGGGAGTGGCTTGTCCACAACGTAAAGTAAGTTCCCCACTTTTAGCGTGCCCCGATATCGGACAAACTTATAAATGTTTGCCCCTACGTCACGTGCTATTTATCTATTCAATAGGGTCTCCGAAAACACGGACGGACATATTTAATTGTAACTTGCTAGAATTCACAAGGGCAGCTCCTAGACTCCGTGAGAGGTGTACGTGAACTTGCCATTAAATTTAGGTTTTATTTATATTTTTTATTTATTTAAACTTATTATATGTTAGTGTATAGATAAAAGGGTAGCACCGCCTTGGTCTAGTACTGTAAAGGTGTTATCACAGTAGTTTAATAAACAAAAAAAATATAATAAGGTTTTAGAACTTAAATAGGTATTTAGTATTTACCTAAGATGTCCAGAGTAAGTTGATGGTTGGACACGATGACTGCCCCTCGCTCTTCCGCTAATATCTCCTGACTTCTGAGGACCCATTTGATATCGTATATCTTGTTTGTTATGTATGAAATTATGCCGACAGCAATGCTAAAATAAAAAATATATTTACAATAATTTCCAAACCAAAGAATAGCAGTAGATACGTAAAATATCTCGTATGTAAAAGATCACCTACATACATCTCTTGTGTCAACAATCTACTAAACTCTAGACAGAGAAAATAAAAAACTTATTTATCCGCTGGAGTAAAAACATACGAGTGTGGCTGTGTCGAATTTTTATTTTCTGTCGATCGTCGTGCACTGGGTCATTTGTTTTACACGAAGGTGTCACACGTCACACGCAAATTCTTTGATAAGTCAGATATTGACTAAACTTAGGATGTAGGTAGAGTAATGTAATTATGAATATTCTAAATTGCCTCACAAAAGACGTTATTCATCTCGAAAAAAAAAAGGTACATGACACACCTTCTATTAGCAAGCGCCATGCACCAGTTGGCCTCTACACTAGATCCCAACACATTTTATCGAAAGTTATAATTCTCAACAATATTTTTATAATAAATAATAAAATTAACCTCAACCACTCGTTACCTTAATTTAGGATCATCTGTGAATACTAACAGTCCGAGATCGAAAAATATGGTTCTTTAACAGAGTTTTTGGCTTGGTCAGGATAAAACCAGTTAGCATAATTTTATTTGATCCCATGATATAACGAATCGGTTGACCTTTGGTTTTGCAATAGTAGATACGATACCTACTAAGGTCACTTTCAAAGTCAAGTTGTGAGGTTTATTCGGAGTATAATTTCTGCGTTTTACATAAAAATTATGGGGAAACATTTATTGTGCAAACCATCAAAAATTAAAGATATTGAAACAGTATCTAATACGACAGGAATACGAATTGTCGACCTGTTTGGCTCAGCGGTAGTGTATCCGCCTTCTAAACCGGAGGTCCCGGGGTGATTCCCGGCCGGGCAGGTGGTTGAATGATGAATTTAAATATTTGCTCTGGGTCTGGGTGTTAGTTGTCCTTATTTTTGTGTGTGTTCCATGGCATCCCCGACACAAGGTATCCTAGTGGGGAGCTATGAGTGTGTGACGTTTATTTATTTAATGCCTACAAACTAGTGCCAGTGGCGGTGTCATCACTAAAAGCTATGAGAATTGGATGGATCTCTTCCAAGCAACCATTGTGTGGAGCAGATTTATCTACAGTATACTAAGTATACTGACAACTTCTCGCTGACTTGAAATGTCACTTGTTAAAACCAGTTAGAAAATTGAATATTACAATTTTTTTTTTGTTTTTATACATTAGTCAAATGATTTATTAATTACTGAATTTATAATTATTTCACCGAAGTCGGTATTTATAGAAACATTACGTCAGTATGACGTTAGTCAACTAGATCAATCAAAAATAGAATATTCAATACATGTTTTGGCGTGTCACAATTTGCGAACGCTACACCCTGGTAGAAAAAGTTTTTTTTTGTTCTCAGTTTACTTGTGTGGAAGATCAACACATTTTAAATTATTGGAGTAATTTTAGTCCTATTCGGCGTTCTATCGACTAACTTCTCCGAAGTTTGATTCTGGTCGATTTCGAATTTCACGAAAGAGGCGTTTTTAAAAATAAAAAAAAGATAGATAGATAAACTCTTTATTGTTCACACCATAAATTACAAACAAAATAATTAAAACACATAAAACTAGTGCGACAACTGGCGGCCTTATCGCTAAGGTTTTAGTTCTAAAAACTACAATAGACGGCATGTGGTTAATCTGGTATTTTATGTCATATCGACTTTTTAACGAAATTTGATATCGACTTGTTTTTCTCAAACCTGATGTGACGTCAATCTGATCTAAAATGAACTTTATTTGGAGCCGGATGAGTGACCTAATTTGCGTATTTTGACATAATGTATCGGCTAATTTTGACGACTGCCGATAATTAGATTTAATAAGCAGTTCTTGTTCCTGTTTGTTTTTGTGTGGCACAGTTAGGTAATTCTAGTTCTGTGACATAAGTTTAATTTACAAAGACAACATAAATATAATATTAAAAAAAAAACTTTAACACTCATAGCTACTAGGCCCTCCCCCCACTAGGATGCCCTGTGTCGAGGATGCCATAGAAAACACACAAAGACAAGGACAACTAACACCAATAACTATGTATTTTATTATTATTTTTTCACCTAAGTTAAAATATTTTATGTTGTCGAGAAAACCTTTGACTTTCTTGCACATTTTTTAGAGTAGTAATACTACGTATAATGATTATTTTTATTAACAGTTTGTTTTCGGACAAACGCACGCCTTCAACGACATGATTTGATCAGAAGCCTAATCAGGCAATCCTTATCATAATATACACACAGCCATATCAAATCAATATCGTATTAACTTGATTACGTACTAGAGCAAATAACAAAATTGCAGTAATTTTGTATCAGAATTTAAAATATTTTAGGGTCAAATATTTTTTGGATCTTAAACTGTATGACTTTGCCAAAACAATTTTTTTCAGGTGCAAAATTTATTTATTGAGACACTAGCATATTTGATTTTGTTTTTGTGAGGCAACCTATGGCATAGTTACTCGTACTTTGCTGTAGATTCAAACTACCATTCATTTAAACTAAAATGATTCATTTTGTGGAGTTAGACTAATTTTATAAAAGCAGAAAAAGCGACATCAATCAGTTTCTTTCTTCATCAGACATTGCCTCCACTTCAGTTAAATTATTGCTCTCCAATAAATAAGTGTGATGTACCTAAAACGTCATTCTCGAGACATGATAAGTAAATAATTAGTACTGATTACAGTATTATCGGCAAATAATTTAGATAAGAGCGTTCGCACGCACGTCCAATGGGTAATTAGCGGGTATTTCCTTAATCTATTTTTAATTATTTGTTATAGAAATAATCGTTAAGCTGCAGGTAATTTAATGCCGAAATGTATTATACTCTATACCAAACTTAATCTAATTTATTTTCAAAGGTAATTTTGCAATTGAGCTATAGCAATAAAAGTAAAAAAAAGCACCTTCGGCGTCTGATAAATAGATATAAACTCTTCATTTGGCGATAATTATATTATTATATCGGATATAAATATCCTGGATTTTAGTAGAATATGGTAGAGATGGATTTTAGTATAAATAAATTTGCAAAAACTTACTTCGCATTAAGCACGTTTCTAGGCCGCAGCAAGAAGTATGGCCAAATAAGCCCAGACACTATAGACGTTGTTATGTAATATTTTGAAAACATAAATTGATATTTCACCACATTAGGTTCACTGCTAGATATTTTTTTCAAAAATAACAAAAACACTGATAAAAACGTAAACATTAACGCCGTTTGGAACATTTTAACCGGTGCGTTCGACACAATCGATCGGCGGGCGCGTCGTGTGTGGATTACGCTTAATTATCTTTATTGATATGTTTTATCTACGCGATACGTATAATTTAAGGTTAGTCAGCTGTATTCATAAAATCGTCTTGAAGTCTCGAGGTAAAGCCTCGGGACTTGGCTTCCGCGACTCGGGTCTAACTTTGGGCTACTATAAATAAATGTATGCGATTCATTCGCCAGGTACCTAAATTTACCTACTGACCGTTAATCTCATGTTGCAGGCGTTTTATAACAATAGTGTAACCTCTTTTGTGTTTTTGTTTTAAGGTATTTTTTATGCTTCACTGCGCACTGGTTTTTTGACGTAAGTAAACTTAAAAAGAGTTATTTTTACAAAATTTGCATAAATTAACCCAAGGACCAGTTTGCGGTGAGGCAAGATATTTTTACCGTATCCACGTTCTTGATGAAATTATCAGATACGTGAGGGTAGAAGACCACAAATTCATTTCTAGCCGGACTCCCCGCAGTTCAGTTTAGGTCGTGACCTCGGCGTTGCAACATGGTCGAAACGTCGATAGAGGCATTTTTATTATTGGTTAATATATTGAGCGATAAGTTCCGTTAGATAATTAAAAACATCCTTAGCCTTAGTACAACATAGCAAAACCTATTACTTTGATATCTTCGACTTTTTGTCACTATACTTTTCTCATTTATAGCCATGAAAACCACAACACACATTAAATATAGTACATAAAAATTTATCCAAAAATGGATTAAGCCTAAAACATAAAAATAATTAATTTAATTAATTAATAATTAATTTTCATTTTCATTTATCTAGATCTAGAGATTGGTTTGAATAAAATGATCTTCACAATAATGTCCAATTCTCTACCTACTTTAAATAAGTAAGAGACACTATCACAGACTTTTGAATCCATAAACTTGGATACCTAGTAGCAGTGTAGTAGGTATATAGAGGTAGGTACCTACATATAGATATTCGTAATACCTGCTGAGAGCTGATACCCACGGCCATAGAACCACGGCGTGACTAATGTTCAAAGTGGGGATGTAAAAGTTTTATGCCTTGCGTCGCCCAGTCGTAAACCGTAAGTAACCCACTTTGGGGCGTGAAAACCTACGTTTTGCGACACGACGCAGGTACCTGTTACCTTTACCTTTATTACGTTTGTACTGATGAAGTTGTTAATTAAGCGTCTAAAAGTAAATGTCAAAGTTTCAAGACAAGTCAGTTGTCAAGTTGAATCAAGAAAAAAAAATGTTCCATATATTTTGCCGAGTTTTATTGATATTCAAACTTATCTTATGTAGAGTTGATTAGAAAATAAACTAACATTTTCCTCGAAAGACTATTACATTTTCTTATTACTTTTATATTAATCATCATCATTATCATAATCAGCCCGTTATCGCTCACTGATGAGCATAGAACTCTCTTTTTGTACGTTACTCATGCCGTACCTATATTATCCCCCTATCCACTAATTTATTTTTCTACATAAATTTTCTTTAAGAAGGTAGCACCACCGTTAACTCCGCAGACAAAATTGTCGTGCTATAACAACAACGCATGTTAATGTAATGGCTCACACCGCATCCTCCCTTATATTCGTACGAATTTCACTTTTGCTCTGAACCACGTACCTATTATATAGGCAACGTTCAGCCCGCGGGCCGGATGCAGCCCTATGCGGGTTTTTCATCCGGACCGCGAAATATTTTCAAATCGCGCTTAAAAAAGGATATGGTAATAATAGTATGACTAACAGTTTATATGAGTATAATACGAGTACCGGCAAATGGCACAGTGAGAGAGAGGTCTATACCCAGCAGTGGGATAATAATGATGATGATTGAAATACCTACAATGTTTATCAGGTTAGTATATAGGTATAACAAGTTTGATTAACTGATTTTATAGTGTTTGTGGGTAGTTTTGGAAACAATTATTTGAGTTAGGTGTGATATGAATTTACAGTTTACGCCAAGAAAGCAAGACTAGAGTATTCTATTCCCGACTCGTCTATTATATCTCTTGGTAGGTGCCTATGGCCCATTACTTTACTAAGGTTTGACTTGCAAACTTGTCAAAGGTCATCCCTGGTCTACACTACAAATATAGTAAATAAATAAAAATAAAAAAGTTTAGTAATTTCTATCTAATATCAAATTACAGGCTATTTTAATTTGGTTTCAGCTTAGTTTAAGTACTCTAGACACGAAATTTCAGAGAAAAATACTTAGCGATTCAAATTTAACACAAAATTGCTCTACAATCTATTCATCAACATAGAAATACTTTCATATCGATGACAGTTCCATGACATTCTTGATGTGATCGATAAGACTGTGCTTGAAACTAAAGTAGTCCAAACCGACGAGCTTATTTCCAGGTTAATATTAAAATTGATGGCACCTGTCATTCTTATTAAGGGCTGAAATCTATTTATATAAAAATGAAACCCGTTTTCCTTGGTCACGGCCTCACGCGTGAATGGCTGGACCGATTTCACTAATTCTTTTTTTGTTGTATTTGTTATTATTAGGAGAAGGTTCTTACGGAAAAAAATATTAAGAAAATCTCTCAGAAATATTGAAAAACCCTAAAAACAGCCCTTTTATTTTTCCCATACAAACGTTTTCTAACTAAAACGAGCTTTATTGCTATTGTATAAAGTTCATATTGAATTGCAAGCACTCACTGTTGTTAAGCAATGTAGGTAAGTTCCTAACGTCCAAGAACCGCGCCAACAATAAGTTTATAAAGTTATTGCAATTTAATTAGGCAGTCCCATAGAGAAGTACTGTATGGCAGTATGAAGTCTGCCGGGTCAGCTAGTACTGAAATATAATGAAATCGAATGTGAAGGGTAATAATTATGATAATTTTATATCATCGGTTGCTTTAAGCCGCCGACTGACCTGCAACATTTCGTCGTAACGTAACGTTACGTGCTCCACCCGGTTGTCGGTATTTTCGCGAATCCCTTTGAGTGTTACGTTACGCCTTAATTATAGGTCAGTACAACCTAACCTTTCGATGATAAACTAGCTGAACATTGCGGTTTCACGCACGTGGTGATGATAGATAATGATAACGAGTCGGCCATGTCCTTTCCTATACTCCTGTCAACGTATGTGCAAAGTTTTATGATAATCCGTTGAGTAGTTAACGTGTGAAAACAAAATACAAACCAACGCATTTCTGCATTTATAATACTTTTATTTAAAATTATAGTCAGGATTACAATGCAATTACATTACAATATTACAAAAATCACAAGCTAAGTACTCAGGTACTATTCTAAAATACTCATTAACTTAACGACGACTGTTTGAAAATTGTTTACTACCACCGTAATGAGAATCAAGCTAATTGCTCGTAAAATTTTATGGTAACATAATTTTTCAAAATTTTTCACCACCCTCCACCATTTTTTAATTGTAAAGGTCGTTTTGTGCAATGTTGAAAAAAGTGTTGCTTGTTTTTGCAATTTTTCTGTGCTTCGGTAGTGGCCAGACGACAAAAAAGAAAAAAAAAGTTACTATGGCACCAATTATACCTACTTACCTAGAGCTGTTCCGGGACCATGTTTACTATACACTCTCAGATAAAGGGAAGGAAACCTTTCATGCGACAGGCATACGTTAGTATTGCTTTTTGGCCAATGTGGTAAAAGAAATTAATATCATGCGGAAAAAACCTTTAAGAAGTTGCTGTTGCTTCATGTATAGTAATGACATACATATAGCCGTCATTTTCGTCGTCGTCGTTCTACAAACATATGTCAGAGCATTACCGCCGACTTACGTTACCTATGGGTATACCTACTACTATGGAGTTTCGGGGAATTATACACTAGAATCACATACTCAATCGGTTTTATGGAAGCTAAGCTACTCACAATTTTAATAATATCACAGCACTTCACTTATTCACAATCACAATCAGAGGATAGGCGGCTTAGCCTTTCCAATCTTCCATCTTTTATATCGCCTCCGTATTATCACCGGCACCGTCATCTTGTCGGTGCTTTCACGACTGGCGAGTCGTGAGAGCACCATCCGCCAGCCAGCCGACAGTGGTGCCACCATCAAGACGTGGGGGTTGCCATGCTAACACACTAACATGCTAACTTCGCTTCCTAAAATAGCCATATCTATTTTTGCTCTTAAGCGAAATACCATAAGACCATCCCACCATACCATACCACTTACTGACTAATCACCTTATCTCAAAAATACTACCAATTCCTGAGACCAAGTCCGATTTACGAAGCTGAAATTTGACAGGTAGATTCTTTATAGAGTGCAGACTTCCGCTGCGAAAGGATTTTACGTCAGGGGCGAATTTAGGAAGTCTAGTCTAAATGGGGTTGGAAGTTAATCTGAAACCCTTTTGTTTTTTTATGTTCTAGGCTTGAAATTCTATAATGTAAAGTTGACAGTCTTTTCTATTCTTTACCTACCTTACCTTACCTTTCAACTTGACGATGCGCGTGTCTACGTCTTCTTTGCAGCGTCTTCGAATTCTTATACTTGAGACAATATGCTTCATTCTTAAGCTTTTATTTTTCTTCTATGATGGTTTTCATTAGCTTGTCTCGTCTTACAAGGCCGTCTTTCCATTATCTTTCCCCAATGCGTGAAAAAATAATTTCATAGCTCAGGCCTCTCTTCTTGTACGCTACCCAACCCGGTCCTGTGCCACCTTGTCCAGGTTCTTTCGGCGCTTTTTACAATCTAATTTACTCTTCCAAAAATTTCAGATCCGGACTGCACTGCAAAGCGAGGGGAATGTATACCCCGAGCTCGGTGTATCGGCAGAGAAATGCTGTACATATCCCGCGTGTGCTACAAAAGGGACCTGGTCTGCTGCTACGACAACACTATTAAGTTTCCCGAGGTGGCCTCGGATCTTTACGTCCCTCCAAAGCCTCTGAACACCCTTGAGGTATACGTGGCCCCTCCTGTGGTTCCTTAATTAAGGTGCACTTGAATAAAGTTCATTGGGAATGTAGTATTGGTAGTGTTTCATTGAAGCCTGTATTCACATTATGAGCGTAAAGCTGCGTCTGTGTGTGAAAGTATATGTATTGGTGTGCGTGCATGTTATTTTAAAGTATTCATGCTTAAAAGGTTCAACAGATTTGGACGTGGTATGGATCCTGGATAACACACATAGTTACGTTTTATCAACAAAAAAAATTAGTAAAAAAAAAATTTTAAGTTAAACGGTTTTATAAAACAATAAAAAAAAAAATGTACTAAAAACCAAAAAATAATAAAATAGATACAGTCGTGGGAATTATAAACATATGCATAGACTAGACTAAAATAAAACCGTGGGGCAAGAAAACCGTGGGACGTGCCCCACGGTTTTATTTTATATTATTTTTTGGTTTTTAGTACATTTTTTTTTTATTGTTTTATAAAACCGTTTAACTTAAAATTTTTTTTTTACTTATTTTTATTTTCTAGTTTTTAGTTTTTATTTTATATAGTACATTGTATTATACTAGTTGAGCACTTTCATTTGATACCCATATTGATGGGATCGATAAAACCTACGTTATCCGCCATTTTGTAGCGGCCGCCATCTTGTATTTCAATTTTTTATAGTATATTGTATTCTGCTTGTTGAGCCCTTTCATTTGATACCCATATTGATGAGATCGATAAAACCTACGTTATCCGCCATTTTGTAGCGGCCGCCATCTTGAATTTCAATTTTTTATAGTATATTGTATTCTGCTTGTTGAGCCCTTTCATTTGATACCCATATTGATGGGATTGATAAAACCTACGTTATCCGCCATTTTGTAGCGGCGGCCATCTTGAATTTATAATGATAATGAATAAACATAATTGTATTGTCACCAAAATCCAAAGTGTATACAAAATTTCAGATTAATCGGTTGACAGGAAGAGGGAGAAATTTGAATTACTAAATTTGACCCAAGAAAGAAAAAAGAAAACGTGAGCTAAATAAAACCGTTTAAAAATTAATAGACAATGTAGGAAAACTAGTAAAACTGCGAGCAAAGCTAATCTTTCTATTAAAATGTAATTGAATTAGTAATTGAAAATTTTGCTGTATGAGCTGTAAATTGTCTGAAATTAATTAGTTTTCAATAATTTCTTTTATAAATATAAAACTAGCTACGCCCCGCAGTTTCACCCACTCGCTGTAGCTTTATACCAAATATATTTACTGTAACACGTGAATAAACACAGTGCAGAATAATTTTCCCAAGTTATTTACACTTGTGTCAAATATTAAACCTTTGAGCATCGAGATATTATGATTTTTCGTTCAATACTTGAGTAACTATGTACTACGTACTGGAGATGGCGGCACACTATATCGGGGTGCGTATCTAAGAGTCAGTTCGATTTTAATGATTTTATAAACAGGTTTTATGTTTCTACCAAGTAGAGAGTGAAGTTTGGCACTATCCCACTATTTTATTAGACATTACAATGTACGTGAACTCATCTCTAATACTTATCACATAATAGCTCAATGCTTTTTACAACACGTTATTATTAGTTAAGTATGACGCATATTATTATGTTAACATCTAATTAAACAAGAAACCGACTAGGCGTGTATAATTGTGGGAAAATGGCGCATTTTAAAAATATAAAAGTATTCAATAGTTAATCGTGGCATCGTGCTTTTAATAAACCAAAAATATCCAAATGTAATTGTAGAATTATATTTAACTAACGACCTGCACCGGCTTCGCACGGGTATGAAATATAGTCTATGGTAATTGTTGACGATGTAGCATTCATTATATTGGTGAAAGATTTGTTTTAAATCGGTGCTGTAGTTTTTAAGTTTATACGTTACTAACATCCAAAAATACAAATCTTTCCTCTTTATGATTTGAGTGTAGAAGTGTAGATAAAAGTAGTATTTATTGTAGAATTACCAAGACAGAACGCCACCCCTGTATCACCCCTAAAGCCCCACAGTCCACCCCTTGGATGATATTTATGGATTTGTTTTGACGGCTACGATAACACCGGGGAGTGTTTCGCACCAGCTGTTTTTCAGTCACGAACACGAGATTTTTCTCCAACCCCGAGCAAATTAGTCCAAAAATATCCAAATATAATAGTAGAATTATTATCTACTACTTAATATTATAAAGAAGTAAAGTTTGTGTGTTTGTATATTTGTTAAATTGTAAGGGGTAATCTCGGGATCTACTGAACCGAAAAATTCTTTCACCAATAGAAAGCCACATTATTGCTGAGTGTCATAGGTTATATAAAAAACCGAAAAATAAAAAGGCTTTTACGTGGTAGTCCGTTTTGCAATGTGAATCGGAGAAAAAACGGTCCGGACGGCGCGCGATGGCTTCGGGTTTAATTAACATTATGCCCAACGAAGTGGGCACGGGTCAGCTAGTTATCTATAATAGTAGAAGTATTAGTTGTAAATTTTTAAGACAGAACTCCACCCTTTTATCCCCCTTGAAGCCCCACAGTCCACGATACCCCTTGGATGATATTTATGGATTTGTTTTGACGGCTACGATAACACCGAAGAGTTTTTCGCGCCAGCTAAATTTCAGTCACGAACACGACATTTTTTTCCAATCCCGAGAAAATGAAACAATACGGAAACCTCTGTAGATTCGTAAATTGAATTTAATAATCTAATTCTATAGTAACTTCTTCATTCAGGAAATAACTGGACTTTAAGTGTAAAAACGATTATCTGATTCGTATTTATAAATCTAATTAACTGATAAGGTAATAATGATAACGATTCATCCGTATAGGCCTTTACGCAGGTAAAGACTTTACAATAATCGCACTAACACAGATAACCAAAGACAATGTCTCTAATAATAGATCGAGAGGAAAAGAGGGATATTAATTTCGTGGTAGTTAAGTAAACAAACTGATATTTTCACAGTCATTTTGTTCAGATTCAGATATATTATTGAACAACTGATATATTGTATTTTATTATATAGGTATATGTATAAGCTTGAAGTAATAGTTAATATTAATGTTAATAGATTATATTATATAACAATTATTATTTATATTAATTGAAGTTACCCACATCGGGCATTCAAAATTAGTTTCTCAATTTTTTTTTATGATATTTTGTCTTCATACTCCAATAAAATTTCTGTCTAGCAATCTCAGTTGAAAAATATCAGATCCAGAGTCTGTTCGTGTCGTGTGTAGAGGCTTTTATACGTGAAAAGGTAACAAACACATATATCATAGAGGGACAAAAAGATAGAGAGTCAAAGGCCGATTTACTTTCGTATATAAATGAGTTATTAGTACGGTGTGATAGTAATATTAAAACTACAGGACTATAAGGAAAGGGTACGTTAAGCCGAAACAGGCTCATAGTAATCGTCGTTATGAACCACTTTTACTATGAACATACACTAAAATTGCGGCTGTTACCATACAAAAATATTAATGACACTCGACAAAATGCATGGAAGAGCCGACTTTTTTTCGCGATTCCGGGTTGGCTCCATTGTAAAAGTTCTTCATAATCATAATGATGATTTTCATGAGCCAGTTTCGGCTTAGCATATCCTTTCCTTATAGCCCTGTATAGACGTAACCACAGCTGTAATTTATCTGTGTCTTTACTTAGCTGAAACTGCGAAGATTATTTACTTTGTAACTACAATTTGGAACCGGTATTTGTTCTTATGAAACAAATAAGATAGTCATCTAACAATGGGATGTAGAATAATAAATTTTCTGATAATTATATCTGAAATAACAAGTTCTAAAAATAGCCTATTAAATAAAATTCATAATATTTTTATACAAATTTCAATATCATATACGTCACAGTAATGTAATGGAAGGCATGGGTATACAGGGTTATAAGGAAAGGGTATGCTAAGCCGAAAAGGGCTCATAGTATTCACCATTATGAACAAATTTTACTATGCGACCAACCGGAATTTGCGAAAAAAAAGATCAGCTGTTTCATAGAACCTACTCATCGTTATGAACAACTTTTACAATAGGATCAAGCGTGAAATCGCGAAATAAATATCAGCTGTTTCATAGAAAAATGTCAATAATACTCGAAAAAATGTATGGAACAGCTGATATTTATTTCGCGATTTCACGCTTGGTCCTATAGTAAAAGTTGTTTATAACGATGAGTAGGGACTTTGGACCCTTTTCGGCTTAGCATACCCTTTTCTTATAACCCTGTATACTACCAGGAACAGCTATAAGAACGAGTCACTTGGCTTCCTCTGTATGAAGACGTCATTGGCTATAATAATAAAAAAAAAAAAATAATAATGGTCGGTACGAACCTCGCAGACTCTAAAAAGTAGAGACGTATATTTAGGATGATAGATCGTTCTTAGCGATAAGGCCGTTAGGTTTAAGTGTTATTTTCCTTTTGTTTGTATATTCTGGTGTGAACAATAAAGAGTTTAAATATCTATGACTAGCGACCTGCCCCGGCTTTGCACGGATATGAAATAAAATATATGTTACTCGCTAATGGTGTAGCTTTATATTGGTGAAATAATTTTTTAAATCGGTCCAGTAGTTTTTAAATTTATTCGTTATAAACATCCAAAAAATACAGATCTTTCCTCTTTTTAATATTAGTGTAGATATATACATACATAGGTGAGACGAGTAGTGAGTAGTCGATTTGATAAACAAATAAATAAATAAATTTGAACGGGCTCTATATTTGTAGTAGATTTTTTTCCCTATCCACATGATATCAACAGGCAAAGGCCACGTATGCAATATTTTCTTTTTGAGGTTTTTTATTCAACCTTTTTAATTTACTGCTGCGCTATGGTCTCTCTCATTTTTTTCTTTTTATTTTCCCCAACATTATTCGGCCAGTATTCTTTATTCTTTTTTTCAAATATCCCGAGCTCGCCGCTCTATTAGTTTGGAAAAAGCTGATACCTCCTGTTTATTTTGACGACAGACTAGTTCCCGCCGGAACTCGTATTTTTTGAAAAAACAAACCTTGCGTTTTTTGCGTTCCTGCTTTATTGGTGGATGAAAACAATTTTTTTCATAACTTTAAAAGTGGATATCTTATTGACTTTGCTAAATATTTTATAATAAGTTGAATAAATTGGTAGATACTTTATTCTAAATTCGCCTTTTCTAAACTTAAGTGTTGTTATAATATTTCATTTATTCAACTTAAGCTTTTATTTTTCAAGGGACGGGCCACTTGATGGTAAGTTGTCACCGCCGCCTATGGACACTTCCAATACCCATGGCATCTTCAGTGCGTTGTCTACCTTCTTTTTGAGTTTCTTTCATCGCGTAGGAGAGTAACTATGACATTTTGATATAAAGTACCCACTAATTATCATCTAACAACCAAATATTAATATGATTGCTCTTCAACGATCTGTTAAAGTGGTCGATAGAAAGTTCAAGCGAAGAGAAGGCTCATTTCCTCGGCGAAAGAATTTGCATACCCATTCAACAATATAACGCGCCCAGACTTTAAAGTACCTTACAAACGGATAATAACTTGAGCATTGTTTTCATCTGTAATTGACCGAGCGAGCGAAGCGTCTCTGCAACAACTGGCAAGATTTTATTTCATCTGTCTGGATGTTTGTTTGTATGTACGAGTATGTTAGTATTCGCGTACTTTATAATGAATCTTGATGCAACTTGGTATATGTAGAGGTTTTACGATTTTATAGTTTTTTTAGTGTCGTAGAGATTTTTTGATTGGGGGGGGGGTATTTCCCTCAAAAAGGGGGGAGAAATTTGCTGTAGCGCCACTTACCGGCTGATTTTGATAAAATTTTGCACAATTATTCAGAATTCAATTTTATTCTAAACAACAATTTCGAGTATGAGTAAATTCGGTCAAGAGGTTGTCAAGACAATTGACTGTGATTGTCACAAAAAGGTCTCGCGAGGTCAACTGTTCGCAGAACTACTACTATTACTTATGTTTGTGAAGCTTTATTTTGAATACAAAAAAAAATATTTTTTCGTATTTTTTTGCTAAGACAACACGGAAGCTCTCACAAGGTACTTAATGTTACACCTAATTATTCATAAATATTAATGAAGTAGCTAACCTTGTTTTAAGGTTCAAAAATATAACGGCATAGAGAACTTGATCTTCGGCAAGGTTACAGTTACTTACGAAGTTTACCTTCACATTAACCATGGTTAAAATTACGTATACAAAACATATACATAAAAAGTTTTCCAGATTTACTTCTTGATTTTATTTCTTGATTAATCGCGATTTCTCAATGTCAATTAAATTTGAATATTTTGATGATCGAATAGGTTCGTTCGAAAAATTAATTGTAGGGTGGGTTCGCATAAATTCTGAACTCAATAAATTGTTTTAAACTTAACTTTTGACAGTTTTACAATTGCTGAAACTAAATTAAAATGCATAAAGAATATGCTATTAGTGTGAACTTTTTTAAGCTAGTAATAAAATAGAAAAAAAGATAAGTAATTCGTATGCTGTCACATTAATTTAGAGTGGGTAGCGCCGGCCCTAGTCCTTTATTAAGATGGAGCGATCACTCGGCCTACTGATTATGAGTTTATTACATATAACGAGTACAGTGACGAGACAGTAAATAGACATACTCGTCCGAGCAAACAAGTCGTGGCTCCAGTGATTGTCTCGCCTCGTCAATATGTTTACACAAATCAAGTACTCGGCCGAAGGCACTGTCTCGGTACTGTACTCGTTACGTGTTTTCAACCCATTAAGTATTTCACCTACCATACCACAGCAGCACAAATAAAATTGCTTATTTTTTGCATTTCAAATTTTGCCGCCCTTTACTACCTCGTGCCTAAAGCAATGGCTTGTCTCGCTCTACCATAGGGCCAGCTCTGACTGGGGCACGGAAACGACTCCAACTGATCCTCTGTAAGATAATAAGTTTATTTTAGCTAGAGCCCTGTTCGACACGTTAATTTTTTCACCTTAATCTATAAGTAATGAAAGGAAAAAAGAGGTAGAGACTGGTTAGTACAGCCTATTCTATGCGACAGAATACAATACACAGACAGAATATGTCTACAGAAGAGTCCTTCGCTCAGTAATATGACAAAATAAGTTAAAAACTTTATCGTCAAACTACTAAAGAAGCTGTGCCGGCGGCGTAAAGGCTACGATGCCTCGGGTGGATGCTGGCTAAAGAAAACTAACAATACACCGCATTCCTAGTGGAACGCCAATGCAGGGACATTATCGGCCCCGTGTCGTATAAGAAGACGTTTATTTTCTGCTCTATACAAAAGACTTTTAACTTTTTTACATTTTAATTTTCTTTTACTTTTTCATAATTTTGTTAAACTGGTTTTATACTGGTTTTATTTCAGTACCTACCAACTTGAGGCAGAAGCTGCTTGTTCGCATCGGTGCTTTGGGACAAGGTACGTAGAACGTACCGCTACCTTTTTCTAGTAGCTACCTAAACCAACTACGTTGCAGTGTTGCAATAGATCAGTTCGTTAGCACCTGCAAGTAATCTATAAATCTATAATATAAAAATGAATATCTATTTCCCTTGGTCATCGCATCACGCGTGAACGGATGGAACAATTTCGCTAATTTTTGTTTGTTGTGTAAATTTTATTATTGTCAGGAGAAGGATCCAATGATATAAAAAATTAAGGAAGTTGAGCGAAACAATAGAAAATTATTCAATATTCATAGTTAACACGTCAACGTTTGTCGGGTCAGCTAGTCTTTGATAATTTCGCTCCTTTACTTGACATACTTTGCTACTAGGGCAATTTGATAACAACAATAAAATAGACTTTAGACAACAAAATAGACCTTGACATAGATAAGCGAGCATATCTACTACCAACGTCATTCTTGATAAAAACGTTCAACAGTTAACAGTTTGTTTCAGCTAGATTTTTTCTAATAATTTTGTTTAAATTGATTAAACATTATGTTGTAACTTCCACAAAATTACCCAACAGCAATTATTATTTCCCTCGGCATCAGTCTATCGCCACATGCGCTGAAAACTGTAAACTCGCGGATAAAACCTACTTCGACTATAAAATAGGTTGTATATGTGTCATGTTAGCCATAAATACGTTCTATGATTCAGCTTTCCACTATAACTTAAAGCGTCTTACTTCTACACAATACAATTTAAGCCACAAAATAAACTGACTGTCTAAGCGTGAGTGGAATAGCTTTCCCCGCTATCGAAGTTAACCAGGCGCCCTAAACAAATTTGAGCACAATTGGATTAGGTTGGGTTATTAAAGTATAAATTGTTGGCACATCCGCGAGACAGGTCGGCTGCAGCGCAAACTTTGGAGTTGGAAAGCTGTAGGTCTTGTAAATTAGTTTGCAGCCAATTGGTAGCTTATGAATTTGAATATTTAAGTGAGACTAATAACAAGAAATAGGCGTGGACAGAATAGAAAATCACAAATAAAAAACAGAGCTTAGGTCACTATCCGCGGTATCCAAAAGACTGGTGACGTTACCTCGTTAAATAGCAATACTAATTCTCTGGCCGAGGTAAGCACTAGCCCTTTGGTCGTTTGATCTCTCTATCAGTCGCTTGGTCAGGTCATTGAAGAGCGACCATGCGCTTGGACCCCAAGGACCTAACCTTTCTACCCCAATGAAACTAACAAGATAATAACTTCTAATAACATGATGATTTAATTTAACTAGCGTACGTCCGGAGAAGAAATTTAATGGCGTGTGTGAATCCAGTAATACGTACAAATAATACGGCCAATTGGCCATGTTGTTGGAATACGGTGTAATCATCTTTCGAAGGTAGATCTGGTATCCCAGCAGTGGAATGGTAAAAAGGTTGGGATGATTAAACTATTTGATGTAACATAGAAAATAGTAGGCTATACTATCCCATGTAGCTATACCTATATACCTAATTGATTTGATCTAAATATTTTTACGCTATTTAGGTCAAACCTTCAAGATTAACGTATTAGGAATTCCTACGAACTTTCATCTATCTATCTATCTTATATCTTATCTTATATCTTATCTTCTTCTTATATATAAAAATGAAACCCGTTTTCCTTGGTCACGGCCTCACGCGTGAATGGCTGGACCGATTTCACTAATTCTTTTTTTGTTGTATTTGTTATTATTAGGAGAAGGTTCTTACGGAAAAAAATATTAAGAAAATCTCTCAGAAATATTGAAAAACCCTAAAAACAGCCCTTTTATTTTTCCCATACAAACGTTTTCTAACTAAAACGAGCTTTATTGCTATTGTATAAAGTTCATATTGAATTGCAAGCACTCACTGTTGTTTAAGCAATGTAGGTATGTTCCTAACGTCCAAGAGTCAATTTGCACTTTATTACCTCTGTACAAAGTTCAAATTCAATCATACCTATCAAAACAGTGTGCGTTTTATACTGATAATTTTTACCATAAATTGACACGTTAGCATCAACAAACTACGGTTGCTATAGTTACGCAATAGCATGAGAATAGAGGTTATAACAAAGAGTTCCTATAATTATTCTCAACACCTTTGGTCACGCCATCACGCGTGAACGACTGGACCGATTTCAATTTACTCTACGTTTATCCCAAAGTCTACCCGTGCGAAGTCGGGACGGGCCGCTAGTAAATAATAAAAACTTTTCGAACTAATCTACAAACCCTTTTATTATTCAAAAAAAAAAATACTTTCCGATTCTGCTATTTAGGCAACGCATTATTACAAAAAAAAATTGAAGAATCACGAAGTAGGTACCTACAATACAGAGTCCTTCATTGAAAAACCGATAATTTCGTGAAAGCTCTTTTTAACCCTATGAATCGAGATTCATGTTTTTATTACACCACAAAAATGAAAAAGGTTATTGAGGTTTGGAAATCGTCCTGAAATCGTTTCTTATTCAAATATTCCTACTGACTGAGGTCTCATAAAGCTTATATATATTCTTATACTTATCTATAAGACATTTTGTTCGTTGATAACGTTTTGGGAGTTGAAATTTATTGAAATCGAATGAACTAAGATACTTTCAGGTTAGCGAGAAATGGTGGAGAGCTTTTTCTTTGCAATTTTATTTGAAGTAAGCCATCTTTTACGCCATCTTCATTATTTACCTTAGGCTAAGGACTCACGAAGCGGTTTTCACCCGTGCCCGCCGCGGTGGCGGAATGGAGTTTTATTTTCAAAACTCACGAGACCGGAGTTTTGTGCGGTTACGCAGCCGTCGCGGTTGCGATTATCGCTCGCAAACTTGGCGGTTGATAATCGCAAGACGGGCGGCTGCAAGACGGGCGGTTAAACGATCAGTTGAGTTCCAGACCGTCATGGACACACACCAGAAAGGAGCTGTTGCGTTATACTTCCTTCACGGAAGAATTAAAAAAAGAAGGCCTAAAAGGTTCTGGATACATCCACTGATTGCGGAATGAGATCGTAACCTTTTTTTTTTTTTTTTTGTTTACCCAGTGGAAATCCTTTATGTATACCACGCCCGCCCCGGGGGAGGCAGGGTGGTTATGTGGGAGTCTCCGCCCTAGTGGCGGCATACCCACTAAAACCACTGGGGAATTCATGGTCCGCCTGGTAGGGCAAGGTGGTGTCGCGTTAGCATTGACCGCCTTGCCCCGGCGACGGGCCCGATTAGGGCCCCCTGCACCCATGGCGGGGTGACCCTGTTGACAAACTTGGAATAAACTACAATCGAAGAACAATTTTTTTTGTGTTTTCAAAAGATATTAAAAATAAATACTGTTTTAAATAGTCTGATAGGCAAGGAAGGTATGTGATCATTCTGGATTCATTTTTGTAACGACGACGGTTGACAAAATTGAAAAAGATTATTTAATGATATTCAGATTTGATTTGAAATCTGTCAAATCGACAATATTTTTGGCATAAAAAATCAAACTCTACGAGTATTGTCGATATAAAGTACGTATTCGTAATTATATCCCTAGAGTCGAGAAAGCCGAGCGAGAAAGAAAAACATTCGTTCGCGTTATTTTTTCTTGAATAGAATGTTTGAATGGATCCTGTATATTGGATTCTTAATTTCCGGAATATTATAGCTGTAGTTACTCAAGCAAGCCTTGGAAGGTTACATCCGACCCTTCGGTCTACCCATAATGTGCGATAGGAAACCATGTGATTTCTCAATGGAAAAGTATCGTCGAACCTTAGTTTAGTTCTTCTTGGAACTACTTGGTAGTATCGTCCTGAACGGACCATAATATAGTCATAAGATGGAACTAATAAGAGCATAGCTTGCGAAAAAAAACATAACAAACAGTTGGTTTAAAAAATAATGCCGGGTAACTTTTTTTGGCAAACATTGATGGTTGCGTCCCACGAAACAATTCAGTTTACCGGTATACAAAGTAGCCTGTGTTAATCAAAGGTTTAAGCTACATACCGAATTCATCCAATTTTCTTTTTCGTGATTGATCAACAAACATCGAACCTAACATTTTCTTGCTGGGAGTTCTGATTTTTCTGAGAGCCACAAATATTTATGTTCGGTAAGTAGTTAAATAAATACGCAATTTGATATTACATATTTACCTGGTTAGGTAGGTATGTTTAGCATACAGGGTGCTAGGTAAGACGACGGACATACCTTTGTAAGAGGTATTCAATTCGGTGTACGATTCTGAACCCTGATGTAACAAAATGCCCTTCATATTTGACCGATCCATTTGGCTGACCGACAGATCCGTTGACCCATCTGACAGAAGCAGACAGTTGTAAGCGGTCAGAGAACTAACTCGCGTCGCGTCGCATCACTTTGATAATTTTTTGGACTTTCTTATCTGTGTTATACTATGTCATACAGAATTTTGACAACGATAAAAATAGTATTTCGGTAAAAACAAATCTATTCCATTTTACATGGACTTTTAAACTAGATTTTACTTCCGAAAAATGTAAATTACAAGTGTAAGGGACATTCAATTTCATAGACCTTCGTTTCAATTTCGTACCCATGCGTATAAAAAACTAAATAATTAATTTAGAAGGGTAACATTCTAATTGTAAAATAATTTATCTAGGGTATTCGGTAAATGTTAGGCTTCTCTTTCGAGACTGAATTGTTCTTTTATATGCTCAGTGTTTATTATCGCTTTGTATTTATAAATGAGAAATTTTAATTATAAAAATACATAATTTACTTATTTTTTTAGAAATACCTACTTAAAATTGAAGCGGATACTCAGATTATCGTTTTGTTTACATTCGGTGATCTTTATCAGGTTGTGATTACAAGCGTAGGACGCGGTGGAGTTATAACGACCTTGACGGTCTCACGGCGTCCGTTGCTATCCGACTCAATCTTACGTCAGTAGTCCCGAGTATTTACAACAAAATGTATAAAACACCGTCACTTTTCTGATAAAATAATTTACTTAAATACGTATAAATAACAAATCCAAATTAACTTAACTTCAAATAGTTTTAAAAGATTCTGATAATTCTCCAGAAGTTAAGAGGTTAATTGAGTGGCAGTCGCCTCAAAACCTATACAGCAACTCCTTGGTGAGTTCTTTATACGCGTGCAGTACAATGCTGTGCAGGCGCTCCACCAGTGCCGGTACGTCGGCCATGGTGAGCCCCGTGGTTGAGATGGGCTCCAGGCATCGCATGATCACGTGGCCTGAAATTATGTTTAAAAGCGTATGTTTACATATTTAAGAAGGAACTACTAGACTCAAAGACCAATATATTATAAGTGCATTTTTAAAGTCAACACGACCCTATCATTGAACCTTAGGTAGGGCAGTATTGACAGCTACCTTAACTGCTTTAGCTACAGAAACAAATCAGACAGTTTATAGATTTAAAAAATATTAATTGACGTTTGCAGATTTTGTAGAAATTGTTCGGTCAACCAGAAAAATGCAATTTTTGACAAAGAAAACTACGACTCTAGATTTCCTTCTGCGCTGATGTTGGTCGCCGCTGTCGTCGGATGCACGTACAAATAATATTTATTGCGATCTTCAAGTTCTGCACTGCGACGCTGACGTCAGCAGTACATTTTTGTTAACGGTTTCATATACGGATTAATGGTACGTGACCAACATAAATAGAAGGGGCAAGATGTTTGACCGCCTTGTATGACAACACTAAGGGTAAAAAAGGTAGAAGGAAGGGTCGAAGGAAGGAGAGGACCAGGACAGAAAGACCAAGGAGAACATTTTTTAATCAAATTAAAGAGAAGGCAGATGTCATGTTATACAGGGAAGTAACACTACAGAGGCCCACTAAGCCTGAAAATTACTCTACCGGCAAGAGAAATGCTCTAATGAATGAGTGAATGACCAAAGGATCTCAGGGCTCGGGAAATCTCACTTCCATTTTTAAAGATTGGTCTGTCTTTATATGCGGAATAATAAGACGAGTAGACGACAGGTATGATGAGCGCTTGAGCGACCACTGCTGTCGTAAATGCGCCTCTCTTGAAAGGAAACAGATTCACTTTTTCCTTGTTATACTTTTTCCTAAAAAAATATCTAGATCTTAGTAAATTAGGGATTATTGCTGTTCTACACTTTGCACAGCGTCATTGACATTTTCCTATGTGCCATCTTTCTCGATCACATGCCAATCGGGTCAATCGGGTCGACCCGCGATTGTTTGGCACAATACACTAATACAGACTTATCAATTCGACTGTATGTTTTTTTTTTTTTTTTTTTTTTTTTATGTTTGTTACCTCATAACTTTTGACTGGGTCAATCGATTTTGATGATTCTTTTTTTATTAGAAAGCTGACGCTTCCCATTTGGTCCCATTTCAATTTAGTCCAGTTCTGATAATGGTATCCATGAGAAAACTATATAAGTCTTAAATTTGCATTAAGTACGTGCGCGACAAATAGATGAATAACTCAATAGTCAGTTTGAAGTCGGTTTTTGTTTTTTTGTTTTTTGTAAAAATAATTATTGAACAACTTTTACTATGACACAAACCCAGAAATTTTGAAAAGAAAGTCAGCTGTAGTTTATAAGCTCAGAGAACTAACTCTCCCTCTTAGAGCCCTTTTCGACTTAGCACAACTCTATCCTCTAACCCTGTTTATTACTTCAAATAGTATTAACCTTTGCTATCGGTTAATTTGATTGATAAATAAAATAATACACAAATCCAGCCAAAAAGAGGCCAGTGCATGGCGGGTGCGAAAACACTGATATGAAACTCATTTATAACTTCTGAATACAGAAATACTGAAAACAGGCAACTTATTTTGTAAATAGAATAAATCTACATCATTAGGTACTTTACTTACTAGGTGTTTAATACTTATGAAATAATAATTACTTAGGTGTGCTGAAAATACCTACCTTATTTGTCAGCTGCTAGTCTCGTATTTACCAACATTAACAGTCTAGCAAATTTATAACATACTAGCGGCCCGTCCCGGCTTCGCACGGGTAGACTTTGGGATAAACGTAGAGTAAATTGAAATCGGTACAGTCGTTCACGCGTGATGGCGTGACCAAAGGTGTTGAGAATAATTATAGGAACTCTTTGTTATAACCTCTATTCTCATGCTATTGCGTAACTATAGCAACCGTAGTTTGTTGATGCTAACTTGTCAATTTATAGTAAAAATTATCAGTATAAAACGCACACTGTTTTGATAGATATGATTGAATTTGAACTTTGTACAGAGGTAATAAAGTGCAAATTGACTCTTGGACGTTAGGAACATACCTACATTGCTTAAACAACAGTGAGTGCTTGCAATTCAATATGAACTTTATACAATAGCAATAAAGCTCGTTTTAGTTAGAAAACGTTTGTATGGGAAAAATAAAAGGGCTGTTTTTAGGGTTTTTCAATATTTCTGAGAGATTTTCTTAATATTTTTTTCCGTAAGAACCTTCTCCTAATAATAACAAATACAACAAAAAAAGAATTAGTGAAATCGGTCCAGCCATTCACGCGTGAGGCCGTGACCAAGGAAAACGGGTTTCATTTTTATATATATAGATATTGTACCTACTCGTATCTTTACTACATGTTTACTTATTTTGTTCTATCTTTCTTCTTCTTGCTTTCTTGTTATCTTCAGTTGTATTGAGTAAATATCGTAAATTATATATATGCCCGTTTTGACAATATTTGCTGGTTCTTATAGGGCTGTTGCACGCAGTGGAAGTAACCTATGCAACAAGTTGAACTTGAATGAAAATATATATTTATTTAATGGTTACAATAATAATTAGGTATAAGGTTTCCTTGCAGAAAGATTTCCAGTCAAAATAAAAATAATGAAACAACTAAAATGTATGACACAAACTACGAAAAATACGGGAAAATATTTATGTCAAAAGTGTTAATAGCACCTTGTGCAGGATACCTTTGAGACCTGCTTATGATCAAAATACGTACCAATCTTCTACAAAGCTACATCCACTAGAAATGATTAGATTCAGCCAGCTCAGAGGTTGGAAGGTCAGTGCTGTTTCAGACCAATACTTATTTTCTCAGTAAACATTGCTTTCGTTTTCCAATCTTGGTCGAAACGTCGAAACTTAGAGCAAATAGGATCCTTTACGCAAAGGGCGCGGAATAAGAAATTACGATTCCGAAGGTAGTTGACAAACACGACTCTTTATTGGGTTCACCTGTTTGTATTTGCTGTTGGGAACTCTGTACTGTACATACTTGATGTTGATTGGTTGAAATACTACTCTAGTTTTGTTATTTGCTGAGGTAACTTTGTCATACTTTAAAATTACACCGTTTTTAAATCACTAAGTTACGAGTAGTTCGTATTATGTCAAGTGTTTTGCACTGCTGTCAAGGCCACATGAAGGCTTCTGAGATGGCTTGATGGTTGTTTTTATGGAAAACCATTGGAACCAACAATATAACTTAGTAGTGGTAGGGCTCTTTATAATTAATAATTTAGTAGTGGTAGGGCTCTTTTGCAGAGCCCGTCTGGGGAAGTACCACACCTTTGCCAGTTATTCCACCGCCAAGCAGTAATGTGCAAACATTACTGTGTTCCGGTTGGAAGGGCATTGTTTCCAGTGAAATTACAGGGCAAATAAGAGATTAAACATCATAGATCTCAGGGTGACGAGCGCAGTGCTGTGCCGCGCAAGGTCTTGAATCCTAAGAATTCAAAATTCTTGGTGGCACAGACCTGTTTATGGGCAAACGTGACGTTTAACATCAAGCGAGCGATTTGTTCGTGTCGTCTCTCAATATAATAAAAAAAAAAAAAAAAAAAAAACGTTGCGTCCAAATTACAATAGCGCTTAGTTGCAAATGCCACTCGCGGTCATCCAAATACTTACCGTGCCGAAATTCTTCATACATGAAATAATGCGAATGAATATCATTCCATGTTTATTATTATTAAGTAAATTTAGTTCCAAAAAGTCTCATTGTTCTCTTTGCACTTTTTACCCATACTCGTAAGTAGTAGGTAGGCTAGGTACGCTTCAGTTGTTCTTTAGCATAGTACACCCATTCCGCATAGCGTGTATAAATCAATCGTGTACAATTTGTTGCTCCATTATTGGTCAAGCCGTGCTAACTGTTTACGGGTCATGCTCATTTTGGCTCCGGTCCCACAGCACTTGTGTCGCGAAAAAGCTTGTTACAACAACCTTGTCAGTATAAAACATTTTAGCAAAGGAAACCGGGTTAAAGTTCTAACTTACGCTGACAGCACTTTATTCGCATAGAAATTTGAATTTTCGACACGTTTCATCTTCAAGTTTATGTTTTCAGACGCGTTTTCACTTAGAGATACGTTTTAAGTTAATTGAGTTTTAGAAAATTGTGAAATTTGTTCTGGAAAATATTAGTCGTCAACTCTAATAAATCTCTAAAAGAGGGTGTTATAGTTCCTCAAAGGAGGCTGTAAAGACATGTAATGCCATTATTTGTTATTAAAGCCACGTATTCACTGAGCAACAATCTATACATATACGAGTATATAAAAATGTTATGTTGGTTTGTGTACGCTTCAAAAACTCAAAAAGTTCTGCTCCGATCGAGCTGAAATTTTAGCATGATATACGCATCAAGGATTGTTTTTATCTATTTTTTTTATCCACAGCGAAGCGTGGCAGGGAATAGCTAGTTGTTTGTAAACTCCGTTTCAGAAACATATAATTTTGTTTCTGTAAACACTACGTGTTTCTTGATATGTTAACGTTGTGTTTACAGAAACAAAGTGATATGTTTCTGAAATATTATTATATGTTTCTGAAACATTATGATTTGTTTCAGAAACACGTAGATTTCGTTTCTGAAACAGAGTTTATAAACAATTGTTGCTCAGTGAATTGTGTCCCGCAGTACCACCCGCTGTCTTACAGTAACCGTTACCTTTACCGGGATAAAAGACTTATTATAAGTGTTTATCTAGAATTCTAGAGTATAAGGCTATCTGCATTTTAAGCAGTTTTAGCGTGTTGAAGTCACAAGTTACACTATCTTACTATAAATAAGGATTATTAGATCGATGGCTCCCCACTACGATAAATCCTGTGTCAGGGATGCCACGGAACACACACAAAGACAAGGACAACTAACACCCAGACTTAGAACAGATATTTAAATTCATCATTCAAACATCTGCCCGGCCGGGAATCGAACCCGGGACCTCAGGCTTATAAGGCGGTTACACTACCGCTGAACCAAACAGGCTGTCTCTTACTATCTATCACTTCGCATTTATATCTAATATTTTAAGTAAAATGAGAATCAGAAATTGCACTAGACCTAAGAGGTACCTTGCTAACGAGTTATTTCTTATCTTAGCCATATTAATAGAACAAAAAGTTTTAAAACTGCTAATGGTGAGCTGCACGTCTGTAGGAAACACTAACAAAAGACCCCTGGTTTGCTTCAGGGTGTTTGCTAAGGTAATGATGTTTGAAATATGATGAACCTTTTTGGATTAACTTTTACGGCATTTACTTCTTTTACTTCGGTAATTCATTTTAACCTCTAAACTTTATACTTTTATATTTTAGTTTGTATTTTTTTTATTGCGCACAGGGGTGATGCCCCTAAGACCCAAGGGGCCATGATTTCCTAACTCTGGCTACGTAGCTACTCCAGCGCTGCTGCTGAGCTGTCAAGCAGAGTGCGGGTTGTTTAGAGTTTACTATGTTTCAAAAAAATTTGGTCCAGGCTCTAGTGCCGTTTTTATTCTCTTGCTTTCGACGTAGCAACCAGTTTTACAGGACCCTTCACGCTAGACTGTGAATACTGTAAACATTACACTTTACGAGCTTCGAGCGTCTTCCTATAGGTGACCTCGAGCAGACTGAATTCATGAGTACATAATTCGAGTATTATTTATGGCTTGGCAACGGATAACAATACTCGATACGGTTGAATTGATAACTCAAGAATTGTCATGCATGATTCATAAAACCAAAGTCTATTTTTGTATGTTTGCGAAAAATGTCATTCGTTGTTTTTTTTTTGTCGATATTGCTTAGTCTACGGTTTATTCATCACATATTATGAATCTGAAAGCTGAATTTCAAAATAGTCATTAGTAACATTTTGTTATAATTCACACAAGAATAGGTACTCATGTAAATACCTATGAAGTCCTTTGCCAGGCGAGACGCGATCGCGAACGCGTCACGCTTGTAACTCACCTGATGAAGGTCACCGAATGTGATCGAAACTAGTCGTAGTAAACGACTTAATATTTACGTGAGTATTCCAGTGTTAATTATAACAAAATGCTTCAAACCCAACGTGCGTGTTTAAAGTAAAATAGCCATTTAGTAAATCACTCTGAGTTCGGACTATACTCTGACTAATTTTTAATTATGTTTGTCTTACTTTGATTTTGTCAGCTTCAAAATATATAGCCGTATTGGCTTTTTTTGGATTCTGCTGGAATTCACTTTATGGCGAAACTTTCGTGGACGTTTTTACCTAATTTTATTACTACGTAACAAATTACACGGGTTATGGAACCCCGTTAAAATTCCGTTCTATCCAAATTCCATTGACTTATTGTAAGCGTAAGGACGGGGCAGTTGATAATTTTCAATGGTGTTAATACAAAGCACCAAAGAAATACACACATTACAAGCATGGCACGCATGCAGTTAGTAGATTTTTTTTGACGGTAAATCAACAATATTATTTTTTTTTGAAGTCTATTATCTTGTTGGCCACTCTACTCTACTACTCTACTCTTGCAGGCCTCTACAGCGTGTCAGGTTGGCGAGCACATATATGGCGCTGGGCCTCCAACAATCTGCTAATCAGGCGAGCGATTTGCTCGTTTCGTCACTTAATCACATAAAAAAAGTACAAAACATATTACAACAATGTACGGGTCCGTTTCTACATATCTAGCTCTCTGGTCATAATGAAGGAAAACACCTCGTAAAACTAAACTTGATTAGAACTCGAAGCGTAATCCGCAGTCAGTTTAACTAAGTTAGGAACTTGCGTTACTCCATTCAATCATCTCATAATCTTGCTTTTACAACAAATTGCTTTCGCCTCGTTGCCTAAAAGAGGTCCCCCACGAAACCTTGTTATTAATCTGTTGATGTTTTCGTTACAGACTCGTTCTTATAAGACGGGAAATTGTTTTCTCCGGGGATAGTCGCAGGCTAAGCTTTTAGATGCTAGGTCATGTTTGCGCTGGTATTTTGTGAAGATTAGATTACAAGACGTTCGTGCCAAATATTGACCTCAAAATGCCTGTATTTTTACCCCTTGACCGATTATGCTCGTGTTCGAATTACATGTTGTATTAGATAGTATTGGAATAAATTACTTACCTGCACAATACCAAGATAATCGGATCAACCGTAAACAAGTTATTCTCGGACAAGTATAATAAGTACGAGTAAATATATGAACATCCAACAACACACAACATACATAAGTAACATACATATATAAGCGCCAATTATCTCTCCTCCACTCTGAGACCTATGCTTGGCTCGGTCATCAATGTCGAATGTAGGGATCGTGGGATAAGCGTCTGAATTTAGAAGTTTCTAGATTTTTTTAGTGCTCGACAGGTTTTTTTCTGTTTGACTACAACTTAGCTGTATATATTAACTGACAGTGTTCCCAATTCTACTCGATTTTGATTCTAATATATCCTGCGGTGGACTAATTTGAGCTTATGATAGCGTCGAGGCTATTGTCGCTGTCTAATACAAGAATATCAGCCCTAACAATATAATATAATAAATCTTCACACAAAATTATCACCCTCGTAACTTTCTGAGAATAAAAAATATGAAGAGGAGCTTATATAACAGAGCTAATCCTTCTAAGGAGGGTTCCTTGAGCGTCAACAGCATTTTGTAGTCGGCTGAGAGTATTATGTTTGTGAGAAACCTTTTGTTTGCAGTCAGGGTGCTTTGTTCGGCGACGCTGGCCTCTGATGCCGACACGTACGCCGACCATTATCGTAACCCCTGCTGAACTCTCGCTGGAACACCCTGAGATAGCCGAGACTCGATAACACCCAATACTGGAAATAAAAGGGTATGGCTAACCCGAATAGGCGTTATAATATTCTTCATTATGAACAACGTTTACTATGGGGCCGAACCGGAAATCGTGAAAAACAGGTGTTCCATACATTTTGTTAAGTCTCATTGAATTTTCTATGGAAGAACTATTTTTTTTTCTTGATTTCAATCGAGAGAAAATTTGCTGTTCCATAGAAAATGGTTGTTCTCATAGTAAAAATGCTCATAATGATGAGTACTGTGACCTCTTTTTGGCTTAGCATGTCATTTCCTTATAAACCTGTATAGACTGGAAATCAGTAGGATGAGGAAAAGGCTTCGGATGATGATGTATAGTTAGGGTTACCAGATGAAAAAACCAAAAGACCGGAGAAAAGGCCTGATTTCCATGGAAAAGTCCTGAGATTTTATACAGTTTGAGAATTTTCTCTCAAAAACGTATTATTATCGTTTTATACACTGCGGATCTAGCTCACGCGTTGCAACTTGCACATCGCACTCAAAGCGGCGGGGCGGGGGGTGGCAGCGGCACCGCCCGTCGCCCCGCACAGAATATTTTTAGTTGGTTTAACTTTTAATTAAAGAGATCTTTAAAATCTAACCTGTGTTTTATGGAAAATCCTGAGATTTGCAAGATCCGGCCGCAATCCTGAGAAAAGTCAAAAAAATTCAAAAAATCCTGATATCTCAGGACAAATCCTGAGATATGGTAACCCTATGTATAGTAGCCAAATAAAACATGAGGGTACATTCAGATCATTCGATGACTTTTTATTTACACAGTGATGATGGGTGAGCGGTCGATATCTACAACCAAAGGTACAGATCACAGGAAAGTAATTCTCTAATTAGTTCGAAGCTTATATACTTTACTATTCAGCTAAAAATCTAAATGAACCATATCATTTTATCAATGAAGTTGTGCACTATTTTTCAGTGAAAACTATTATTGAACATGATTACAAAATGATCTCAAATTGTAATAAAATTTAGAATGTCAACGATTTACTATACTCATTTAAAATTTAAGAAACAATCTTATTTACAATATTAGGTAACAATTACGAAAATCAATGATTAATTCTATGCAGTCAAATCTTCCACTAAGGCCGAATGATTTTTGGCAATAAATACCTACAAAACAACGTAATAAACCTGAAAGATACTTAAAACAAGATAAATACAAATGCATAAAACATTAACGAACAACTCTATTGTAACAATAATAAACAGTGTTTTAAATACGCTTTTGTAAATTGACTTATCGGACAAAACTATAGCTTATTTCTATAATGCAATAAAATTGTAATTCGACAACAATATTGGATGGATTGTCCCTATTTAAAGTTGAGGACGGGGCTGCATCAGAAATTTGAACACCAGCCAAAATCCATCTGACATAGATAACTCGCATAAATGGATTCCCATTGTGTTTAAAATACTATAATGGCACAGAATTCTCTGCATTTTTGTATCACTCCCTTGTTTCCGCTAAGTACGTTTCACATTTGTAACTAAAATCTACGATTCTATAATTACTTATTTCTAGAACTAGAACTGTTTTTAATCCAATTTTGTCTACTTACAATCATAAACTTGGCAGTGCTGTAACATCTGTAGTCATATAGGTACTATTATGTAAATGATGGATCTAATCGTTTAGTTACGAAATTAACTAAGTGAAATGAAAACAAAAGGATAGATTTAAAACTACTTAAACTAGAACAACCTTCTTTTTTCAATAAACTAGATAGGTTTCACAAGTTTTTTATATCGATTAACATTAAACTATGGAGTTAGACAATATCATCAATGAATTGAAAACAAAAAAATAATTTGCAGTTTCGAAGGCTGTTTTACCGGAAAAAGTGCAAGTGACGAGTTCTCGCAAATTAAACTCCGTCATCCAAAATTTATGGTATATCCAATGATTTCTCAAAATTAAATTTAATCAGGTAAATAACAATTAATCTCATCGAACTATTTTGGCAATTGATATCACTATCACTTTTGATGAGCCAAGATAAGTTACAAGCTCTTATACAATTAGGTAAATAGTAACACTCATTAGCGTCACAAAATTGATGCAACATAGAGCCCTATTCTGGCAAGTGAGATATTCTCTGTCTTCGTCGCTCTCAAAATAAATGTCATAAGAGTGAGAGAGCCTGAGATAACCTAGAGCGCCCAAAAATAGAGTCTATGCTCGGTAATAAAACGGGATATTTACGAAAATCAATCAATAGTTTCAATGTTCTTAAATCTTGTGATTCTTAAATACAGATTATTCATTATTTAAATGCAACAACATCAAAAGTTAAGTTTATTTTGATATGTTACATTATACTAAGTTTAGGTTGAGACTTATAATACACGTTGCTGCTCGCAATTTATGCTACCGGTAAGGTATCAAATGCAAGAATAAGTTATTGTGGCTATTTTAAATGAATATATCATAAGTAAAACTATTGAAAAACAATGACGGCTTTTTAACATCCCCACGGAAGCCAGGTTTAAACGTAATAATTTGTGCAATTATAAGTCATAAATATATCTTCTTCCGATGCCTTAGTTTCCTTTTAAATCAACCCTCGAGAAAGTAATAGATAGAGCCATAAAAAAATCTTGCTTTGCTGTCTCGTTCTAGCAGAAATGGCATTAGGAAACGTTTTTGTCAATGCTGAGTTTTTTCAGACGTTCTGGGGCTTTAAAACGTGGATATTGATAATAATGATGGATAATTAACCAACAATGTTTAACTCATTGACTAAATCGCAAAAATGTTCCATCCATACAGCTCTTCATTTCGTTTAAGTGACGCATAATTTACAATTTATGGAGCTATTAAGTTATGAGGCGGTCTACTTGGCACTTGGTAGAGAAGCTTGAACGTTCATGACCCTAAAACAAACTCATTAACTCATACAAACTCCATGGTTTTGGTACTTTTTGAGTGATATTGATATAATCATTAAAAAAAACATATCTGTCAATATTCGAAAAACGTACGGCAATTAAAACACTTGTCATTGACAAATATCTACTTAGGTATTATTTCAATTAACTATTAATTAATAAATAGGTAATAAGAACACTTTTATCTCTTACAATAATTATAAATAAACATGTTCTAGGGTGTCTTAAACTTATAATTAAATTAGTATTAAGGATGCAGTTTGCTTTGCGGCGATCAGATGTGTTCGTCCTTTACATCTGTCAAGAGAGAAAAAGATCATTTAATATACATTTGTGTTTACACTTTTTACATGAAACTTACGTTACCTTCTTTACTACGACATTCTAAAGCGTTAATAAGCCAAGGCAGTATTTACGATTAAAGCGAATAAAACATTAAGCTCAAAGCGATCGTATAATAGTATTTATCAAACTATGTATATTTTTGTATCACATTAAGTAAATTTGTTGAAGTATTTTACATATACCTAAGTTATTTAGTCATTGAGTCTTGCAATACTCCGTTAGATATAAATAGGTAAATAAATGTTCGTATTTTCTTTTACGTCATTTAAAACGAAAAAAATCCCCAAGAAATAAAACTCACACAATCCTATTATACAATCTCGTAGCCCCGACAATTACTTTTTTTATGATGAACATCACTTGTAAACGTTTTTTTTTGTCGAACTATGCTGAACTTCTGAGCTCTCTGGCTCTTCCCTTCTCTCTCTGAACAGTGCAATCAATAAATGTTAGTTATTTTTTAACAAAGAACAAAGATTAAGCAAAAAGTTTCCGTGGTAAATATGAAATCACTTGGCAGCCAATGGCGGCCATTCCCCAGACATCCCACATCGACGGCAAAAATTAAACAAGCTGTACAAATAGAACAATACTCATTCATGCAAGGAAATCTCGTTACTCAGCAGATAACATAACATTATATTTATATACAACAGAATATACACGAGTGCTGAGATGCTCACGACGTACATCTGATCGTGAACGTAATGAAGTAAGATTTTAGAGTTGTAAGCCAATTAGACCAAATTGCTGTTTGAAATATGTCATTTAATAACCTGTTTGCTGATTACCGAAGTACCTAATTCGTGCAGGATATACAGAGTGCTGTAACTTGTGTCCGACCCGCGAGGATATTATTTGGGGTTTGTATTGATTCCATTTATATTATCGTTATTTGTTCTTTAAAAAAACTTAATTTGAAAAAAAAAAATACACGATAATTCGAATATACTATATCCAACAACTAAAAAACAATTGATATCGGTAACTGAGACATCTAAGATGAAAGCGGTAACAATGTTGCTACAGTTGCTACTGCTTGCATAACGGTACAAGTATTTTGGTTAGAAATTTTGATTTTATCTTTAAAATTTTAAATATGATCACTCTAAAATGTTCTGTTTAGATAACTTTATATTTTTTTAAACTTTGTTTAAATCTCTGGGGCATTTTTATCCTCGCGGGTCAGACAAGTTTTACAGCACCCTTATTGCTATCAAGAAGTTAAGAAGTTGAAGGTGTTGTAGCTAGCGAGTGCTAAGAACAAGATAGACGACAGAGACATACTGTATAACACTGATATAAGATGTTGCTTAAAGTTAGTCACTGCTTAAAATACTCTGTCAACTTCTCGCCGACGTGAAATGTCAAGAGCGAAAACAAGACAAAGAACTTAAAGCAATGATTAACTTAAAGCAGGCTTTATAAGAAAGGCCCTAAGTGTACCTTAGTTTGAAAGCGATTCCCTGTACTTTTATCTGAATTGAAAAGGAAAATGCAATTTTTATTATAGAGACATTAAAGTTCTAAGTGGTTCTCTTTGTCAGTGGACGTTTCAATTGCCAGAGGTATTATTGTAGTATTACCTAGTTTTAACGACTTTTTCAATGCCTTCGGGGTATGTTATGTGTTGTGGCGACACAGTTATAAAATTATATTGTACTTCCCTTTTATTGTTCTTTCTAGGTAAAGGAGTTTAGTACAAATAACGGGGTTGTTGTAGATTTTTTTTTGATGTGACTTGGTGAAATTCAAGAGAAGCTTTCTAGTCTAGTTTCTGGTAAAAATAAATATTATGAATATGTTTGAATCGGAGATTTATGGCAAAGTTGTAGCACTGACTGGGCCTTAACTGTTTTAGTGTCACGGGCTTAGCTAAAATTCTAAGCTTGTGTGTTGATTGCTGAATTAAAGTAAAGTATTAGGTGTTTATAATCTTTTGCAGTGAATCGCTTTACGATCAAACAGCAAGTGAAACTTCAGTACATTTTCAACTACGCAGGTGGAGGTACATTGTGGGTGTGGTGTGGGGTAACATGCATCAGTGTGGGTAATCGGGTGCTACAGGGGACAACGTCTCAAACTACGAACAGCACTAACACAACACGTCACTTACACATACCTATGAGCTTTACGTATCCTGGAAAGCGATGAGAAACGCACAAGTTCGCAATGGTCTTTTTCTCTTTTGAATTTCGAATTCAAACTTAAATTTAACGACACAAACTCGGCACCCAAAGCGTCATAACGAGATTTGACTGCATGAATCTTAGCTACCAGCGTCTAATAGCAATTAAAATTTACAAAACAAAACCATTAACAAACATTTTATTTAGGCCTACGTCAAAATTTTAACATTTAAATGAAAAATTTAATGGCAACATTAACTTGAGCCTAAAACTATATTATATTTAAAAATTCAACTCGTGCCAGTAAAATAGAAATGTGAAAATTTGAAGACAACGTGTGACATTATTTTATGATGTTACGAGTATGTTAATAATTATATATTTAAAATGCATAAAAGATAAATCGTTGTAGCGATACTTAAGTCTAAAGTTACTCGTCTGTAGAGCACGAGAAGTCTAGAGCTATAACCTAATAAGAGGTCACAGATTACTCCTATAGATTCCGCATTTGAACGATCGAAGTGCACCATGTATCAGTTACATTAAATCTATGAAAATTCACTTGCATTGATTGATTATTGCTAGACGCGGCTGACCATAACGTAACCCCGAGCTTCATTTTGCCTTACTTCCCTTATAGTTATTTGTCTTTGTTTCATTTCTTGCAAGCTACGTTATTGTCCAATAGGTGTGTTTTGGTCGAAACAAAGATGTTGTAATGCAGTATCTACAGAGGAAGTCTGTGGTAAAGGTATACGCTATGGTTGACAATTGAATGTAGCGACAAGTCGAGCGGCCAAAAATGCGAGCCATTTGCTATCAAACGCCTAGCAAAATTTCTATCGAAAAATACGTGTACGTATTCGATAGAAAAATTCAATTACAGTTACCCGACCGGTAAAGCAATACGCTCTCCTATTTTCCATACATTTTTTATTGCATACGTACTACGCATTTTTTTACAGAAGTCAGTCAGAAGTTTTTTTGCAGTCCAATTTACGTGATCGAAACTATTGGATCACAAAGGGCTCAAATTTTGGAAAACTCAGCAGTATGGACACTTCAAATATAATTAGAAATTCATAGTCGAGTCATCTAGAGACACGTTAAAAATACGGTAAAGGCTTTCTGGCATTAGCGGAGCCGAAACACAGCAGCCGCAATTTAGCGCCGAACAATGTCTCTAAAACGTACCTTGTGAACATTTGTTCACAAGGCGTCGTGTTCTCTTAACGAACGTAATAATGAAGCTGTATCATATTTTATTTTCTTTTTGTTTTCTATTCGATATTTTGTCCCGCTCTGTTCCGGTCGCTATGAAACGGTTTGCTGTTTTAGAAAACCTAAGCCTTATTGAGAATGTTTTATTAAAAAATATGTATAACAAGAATTTAAGACATTTAGTATCCAAGTGTCCATACTGTGTCTTTTAGATGAGATGTAATATTGCTAAAGTACCACTAAATCAGTCTAGTAGGAGTTAGTAGGTAGGTATACCTATAATTGTAAACACGTGCAAATGTCGAAAAACATGTGAGGTAGACAAGGCCTTGGTCTTTATGGCAGCAGAGCGCACAAAACTAAGTTATTCTATAAATTATCATATTTTTTCACTCTTTACTATGATAGAATGACGAGCTGATTATCTAAAATTAAACAAAGTAATTAGAATACAGAAAATGTTTATTTAGCATTATAAAAACCATATTTAATGTTGAGTATCTATTTTCGGTACTCTGATAATAAATCCTTAATAAACTTTACGAACCCACGCTCAAACATCTCAAATGTTTTGATCTCGCGGAATGGTTTTTTAACTTTTAATATTCAAGTCATTTTTATCAGCTGTTGCCATCCAGACCAACCTATTTAAACAGATGCACATGTCTCAAAAAAGTTCAAATAAAAACACATTAACGTCACGTATATACCTATTATTCATAAAAAAACTTAAAGCAAGACATTAGTTAATGTCAGGGAGTTTTATGGAAATAGGTTGTTATTGATTAGTTCATGCAACGTTTAAACGGGGTTAGAGAATATTTTATCATGTAATTCAATATTTTAATTCTATTTTATTTTTAAAGTTCACAACATCAACATGTTTAAACCTACCAATATATTTAAAAATTTAAAATATTTAACTAATCAGATAAAAGTTTAACAATTTCTTTGAATGCCTAATCCAAAAATAATGTGCCTAAATTAAAGGACAGGAATATTGTGAAGGAAGATAAATGTATCGTAGAATCTTGCTTGAAGTAGATACGAGTATTTCATGAGTCCAGGGAAGTCCAAAGTATAGTGACGTAGATATATCTAACTAACAAACATGTAGTTAGGTGAATCTATCAAAAAAAATTACTAGGTCTTAGTTGCTTTTGGTTACTCCTTATTTATAAAAGCTACATAGAATCGAGGGAAATTTTGTTCTTTTTTGGTGGTACATTAAATGCGATTTTCTATAAAATTGGCATCACATTTAGCCGTATTTGTTTACAAACTTCAATCAATGTGAAATATGGGCCACTATTCCCTAACGTTATTCCCCTCATAATATCTTGTACACAAGATCGGACAGGACAGCATATAATCTACTTACACAAAAACCCGTAATAATAGCGGCTTAACAGGAAAAATATAGTAAATATATTTGACTTTGTCCCATCAATCATGATTGATAATAAATATTATGAATTAATCTTATCGCGACACTCACAATCACTCGAAAGTAGTACGTTTCAGGAATTAAATAGACGATGTAGAAAGGTCCGCTTAAATAAAATAAGAGGCAAAAGGAATTTGAAAGGACGTTACGCTGCCATTCCCATACCGCAATTGCTTTGAATAATGCAGGCTGAGTTAACTCAAGAACGGACGAGTGAAGTGTACAAACGAAAGGAAAGGCCCGTTTCATGCCGCCCATTGCCAAAATGAAATAAAAAGGGGTGAAGCACAAAACGTCTCAGTTAAGAGGTGTCAAGTGCTGACGGATTTATGGTCCTTCGATTTGCAAGCCACGATGAATTTATACACCCCTTTGAAAAACTCCGCTTTTAACTCGGCATAATACTCGACCACAACAGGAAAATCTAGCTTCGTTCGAAAGGATTTCAAGAAACCTATACAATGTCAAAACAAAAAACAAACGAATTTAGTAGCACAATACTTGTGTACGATACAACAGAAACCTACATAGATAAGAACAAAACCCAAAGTTATCTGAATAACCAGATAGGGGTGTGTTCCATTTTCGCTAAACAATCAGGCCCAAGAGAAATTGTCAGTATCTGCAATTGAATACAAATGTCATCTTCGACACAATAATAGTTAAGGGAAGAGGTTAGCGATTGGGGCAGGCCACTGGCAAGTAATTAGGGTTAAGTGTGGTTCCATCGGAGATCGACTAATCACGCCGCAATTTCACCGCGTTTCAATCGAGAGGATCGATGCTCAGTGACTGTATTCATCTAATTTTCCGACTGATTCAACCTTTATAAATAAATAGGCCGAATTTGAGGCCATTAAAGTATCGCATTATAGAAAGTGAACAGGAAGAGACTGTGACAAATTTCCCTTCAAAACTTTTCGATAAACCAACATACAAGGGTACTCGACTCTATTCCTATAATCGTTTAATCTGATGGCATACAGGCAAGACACATACTAATTTGGTTTAAAAACATGTTGGTGTAAAAGCAACACGAGGAAACATTGACGTGTCGTACAGATGCGAATCACGTTTGGCAATTTGGGTTAATCGAGGGGTTGGGAAGAAGCACCTAATCTTGACGCTAATTTGAACTATTTGTGGCTCAGGCGGTGATATTTAGCTCTGAGGTTCACGTGGAAACTGGAGCAGTCGGTCAAACACGATGCTGCGTAAGACGTCGAAGATATTTTTCTCAATCGCGTGCAAAACTTTGTGACATCATTAGAAGCCAAAGTTAGTGGACAACATCCAAAGTAGGTACAGTGAGTTACACATTCAAAAAGTAGTAAAACAGGTATTGAACTGTCTAAAGTACTCTAAAGGCAACCACACGTGAACGATATATTTCAAAGACAAGGTTTCAGAAGTCAACATAAACATAACATAGAAGCACGAGACAAATATTAGATACATGGAAAGAAATATATTAGGTAGATTTATTATTACAGAAAGGATTTCGAAAATCACGAAGTCAACATTTTTCATTTAAAGGATTAGAATAACAAAGTTTATACAAACAGTTGACGAGACGACACAATTGAGAAGTAAGCATAGACATAAGAATCTATGGTATGGTACAGTAGATCTAAATACCTTCAGTCACTCAGTACTAAACACGGGTAGGTATAAAAGGAGTCTAAGGAAGGGTACACAGCCAATTTTATTAAAGGTAGCTCTCAGAGAAGTCGAGATCTGAGACAGAGGCGCGAGAGGAGCGGGTGTAGTTGGTGGAGGTGCCATAGTCGGAGGTGGCGGTGGCCAGGTCAGCCAGCACCACGCCGCCGCCTGTACCTTGCGTCACGCCGTCCGCCGCGGCCGCTTCTCGCTCCGCTAGCTTCTGCTTCAGCACCCGAATGCGCTCCTCTTTCTGTGAACAAAACATAAAGTTACGGCTAAGCGTATGCCGAGACGCAGGTGATACAGCCCCCCTAGCCAAGTTTTATTCAATAATAGAAACGCTGTAGAAAACTAGAATAATGTAAGCGAATGACATTTCTATTATATAAAATATAATACAAAATCTAAAAGTAGATCATTAAAATGTTTTTCCCATCCATTTTCAATTACGTTTCGATTATGGATTTGCAACTTGGCTAGGGGAACAGGTTCAAGTAGCGCAGGGCAACACAGATTTTATAATGCATTGCGGTGTAGGCACGTACGATGCATACATGTGTCTGTCCTGCTCTGCACCCTATGTCTGTCTCGCCTGTTCTGCATTGCAAAATATAGGTACACGTACTGTGCTGTGTCACCTGCGTCTCAGCATACGCTTAGCCTAATAGTAGTTCCGGTGGGTAGATTACGTTAACGTTAGCTTTAACATTAGTCTTATTATTAGTGTTATTTCGTTAATATCGCATTCTTATCATCCTGCTCGTACCAATTTAATAGAAGCATGCGGGCGAGCGGGACAACACTATAACGAATCCAAATAATAACTTTCGTACTACCTCCAGGGGACCCCTTTGACAACTCGATATAGATACAACTCTTTACACAATTATGAAGTACCTAACATATATACCTAATAACCCAGTTTTGGTTTATTAGAGATATCACCCCTGCATAGATATAGTCATATGAATAGGTCACCAGTTTACCGCCAAGGTATAAACTGGGTCATTCTTTATATTTCTCGCCACATTAATTATTTTGTTTATGCCTGTCCAGTGTCCATCTATACCTATTTGTTGTGGGTTGTTTCACGCGTTACCTTACGTATCGGTACACGTTCGTGTATCTATCCGAACGCATACGTGATACGTACGCACGTAAAGCTATAATTCACTGCGATGTCCCTATGGGGGTTGGCATGCCCTTGAATCATGGCCGGTGGGTCTCGACATGCCCCCGTATACAACCAAAACGAAAATCAGTGAAGGAAATATATCAACTGATTTATTTAGGACTAACTGAGTCCTGAGGTTTCAACTATCCTACAGGAACCGTTACATTTTCCAATATAAAAAGTGTTCAAATGGAAAATAAGCTATCTCCTTACCTATCATCCAAATCCATTCAGCTGTTTTTGGCAACAAACATACAAATTTCTAAAACTTTAACAATCATTTATAATATTAAGGAACTTTTCGAGAATTAACTGTCTTTAGAAATTAGAAAGCCATTTCATTTCATCGGCCTTCATAATCCTGTTAAAGACTATTGATTTTATATTGCACTGAGGGCAATGTACACAGCTAATCTAAGTAACTGTTGTGTAATCTGTGAATCTAACAAATGCGCTACATTATTGAATTTATATCGGTTGCGGATTTGCAGTCAATTCAGGTTTTACAGTACATCTATACTAATATTATAAAGAGGAAAGTTTTGTATGTTTGTGTTGAAAAAACTCACAAACTACTGGACCGATTTCAAAAATTCTTTCACCATTAGAATGTTACATTATCCCTGAGTAACATAGGCTATATTTTATACCCGTGCAAAGCCGGGGCAGGTCGCTAGTAGGTAATAAAGTAGAAAGCATACATAGTAGAATGTGAGTCTAACAAATCGACGTTTCCTCCGAACAGAATCGATACTACATATGGCACTTTTTACAAGAGAGCAATTGAAAGTCAAAATTTGACCTAAATTTTGAATTATTTGTTTTCATAAACGTGTATGTATATTTTGAGTTAATTTAGATTTCACACTAGTAAAGTAGCATTATAGAGTAGAAATTACGGTTTCTTTTTTTTTATTAATTGATAGGTTTGTTTTCACGCGTGACATTTTACGTTAGTAAGAAGTTGTCAGAGAATTTTAAGCAGTGAGTAAACCAGACTAAAGGAAAAACTCTGCAACTCATATTTACTGGTCCCCAAACAACATTAAACTGTACGAATTCTCTGCGTTTGATGGTATATTTAACGTTACATTGGGGGAGTTGTGAATAATCTTCACAAGAGCTACAACAAGAGTTGAAGTTGAACTTTAAGCAGTCTTTATAAGTTAGTTAGTTAGTTAGCATCTACTTTAAACTTTCTGAAGTTAATTGCTACTCCGCCACTAGGTACTATTAATACAGAAAAGTGCAGAGAAGTGAAGAAAATATTCATGCATCTTTAAGGCTGTTTCCCGAAGTAAGAGTAATAATCGGCTGAAGCATTTCCTTCGTTGTTGCGACTTGAAGTGCTTCTTCAAACTTATGCAACTTTCAGTGCAATAAACGACAAAATTGCTTTCAGGAATTTCGTTCTGCACTATGCAGTATTTGTGCCTTTATAATACGGCCGTTCAGAGAATGCGTTCCTGACACGTCGCGATTGAACTGACGACGTAACTTTGTAATGGCGTTGCAGTTACGATAAAAATATTTTTGCTGGTTGTTTACCGTTTTAACAATTGATGAGCATTAAAACAACATTATTATATCAATAATCAATTAATGTTATAATTTTGTGCCAAACTGAGTGTCAAACGTCAAACGCATTCTCTGAACGGCCGAACTATAGTGACTTCGCTCTTGTAATACGGTAGGTCTTTTACCTTTATTTATTTACTAGCCGCGCCCCTCGATATCACCCGCATTTTCCGGAATAAAAAGGCTATGTGTCAATCCAGACCATGAACGACCTTCATTCCAAGTTTCATTTAAATCCGTTCCGCCGTTTCAGAGTTCATTAGTAACAAACACGCATACTTTCACCTTTATAATATTAGTAAGATTGTAGTTATATCGTGTAGAATACATAGCTATCTTTGTTTTTTTTCTATTGAAATAAGAAACAATGGATTCGAGTAGAATTAGAGGTAAGTTTTCGATTTTCTCTCACAATAGTGAGATAGAGTTTAATTTCTTAGAACCAGATTACCAGACTCATCCAGAGTAAATTAAAGTAAATGGAGGTTTTGAATCAACAGCCTTCTTTAACGAAATAACTGACTTAACCGGCTTAGATAAAGTAGTTTACCGAGATTACGACGGTGTGAGCGGTCACAATGTAATTTACTTGTTTGCGACCGAGTCTGATTAAAAGTGTTAGTCCTAGGTCTTGGTAATAATATATATTATTTTTCATCCCACCATCTCGGAAAGAGTATTTTTAATCTTCAATATCTGAGTGGAAAAGCCGTTTTTATTCTCTAGAGGATAAAGTAAATTGAATTTAGCACATCGTGTGCACTAAGTTTGTGAATTAAAAAAAACATTAAACCTATTTACTGCTACCTCTATGGTGCCGAATATATCATACAACTTTTTTTTAATTTGTTAAAAACTCAGACTCGGAACCTTCTTGGTGTTCTTTTTTCAATTTGCTTTGTACGCGGTTCTTTACGCGGCATTTTTTCACGTCATTGTTAAACCTTATAATAAAAACAAGAAACTTGAAAACAAGTGAAAAAACTAAAATGAGTGATTCTAGCGACGAGGAAGTTTGTTTGACGCCAACAGAATTGACTGAAACTGTTAATAATGCGCAAATGAGCTTTTCCACTCAGATATTGAAGATTAAAAATACTCTTTCCTCGCTGAGGTGGAATGAAAAGTTACGTGTTGCACTCGAGTGCAAAGATTTTTCACCTCGTGCTCTTTTCATTCCCTCGCTAACGCTCAGGATTCTAATTTTGAATCACTCGCTGCGCTCGTGATTCAATCTTAGAATCCTTCGCTTGCTCGGTCATCAAAATTGAACACGCGGTTAAAAAGCAACTTTGCACTCTTGTATAACAAATAACTATTATCATTCGATTTACCTTAAAGCAAACCAAACTATGGCAAAAGAGTTAACCGAACCATTCAACGATTGTTTCCAAGTGTTCTTTATTTAAATAAATATTTTGAAAGGCCCTTCTCTCCTGGGAAATAATATTGTAGAAAAGTTTTTGTGTTAACCGTTGTGTGCGCTAAAGGCGTTGCCCCACGGGGAAACGTGGACATAGGGAAATAGTAAAAAATATACTAGATTATCTAACTTAAAAAATGTAATGTACATATTTGAAATAATAGTCTAAAAAAATATTTTTAAACAGGGCAAAACTAATCTTTCTCTTTCATCAATAGAAAAAAATAGGATTATCACAACCTCATACCTAAATGTGTATTACCTTAGACTCAATTTGATCATTACGATTCCTTTTATCACGAAAAAGCATTTTGTAGCTATTTCGTAAATACAGCCTTTGAGAGTCAGCAGGTTTGTTTCTACAAAGGCACTTTCTTTTGATAAAGTATTGCGATAAAAGAACGATAGATTGGAAACAGAATTGGGCCCAGACAACAATAAGAAGGTTGAAAATATAAATTTCATTTGTTTTGACACACGCTATGATGTGATATGAGGGAAAACACGCTGGTACTGCATCGAGTAGAGATCTGATATTTTATATTTAAAAATACATCTTAGTCAGCAGTTTACTAATGTATTGTTTGTCTGCTGCATATTGTTGACGTCTCCAAAAGAGCACTACATAACACGACAGGAATTTTGCTTTTTGCATCCGTTTGCAACCAGGCATCATATACGAGACGCCACTCCACTTGGGCGACGGGCATTTTAGTACACGTCTCTTGATAATAGTACATGGCATTTACTCTATGAACCTATTTATTCCTTACCTATGTTATTTGTTATTCAGTAGACATTCCAGAAAAGTCAAAATAAAGATCAGAACAAAGAAATCCGCTGCAAATATATTCCAGAAACTAATAGTGCAATGTCCGAGTGTAAAATTGTTATGTGAGCCCGTCTAGTCCTTTTTGGGATAAAGTCTCCCCTCTCTTCTTTTATTATAGCATAAATTTACAAAATAACTTTCCAAAACAATCTACTTTCTAAAAGTGTTATTTGAAGTCCAACAAACTCTGAAATCTATTGAAAGAGCTGGCCCATGCTAAATTGCTTTTCGATCGGTTGTGATCACTCAGTGTAGACCGATAAATTTGATAAGATAGAAAAAGACGAGTGGATAACGGATAGTCGACACGCGCTCAGACTACTGGTTCGGCGATTGAAGAACAAGCTGATTCGTGTTATGTGTTCAGATGGGCTATCAAAGTTACTTATGTAACTCCAGTAGAGTTGTTAATACCACTTTAAAAGAATGCAGCATAAGACTGGGATAATCATAATTGGTGTATGTACATTGCACAACACTTCATGCTGGATTCGAGTTCTTTTTAATTGTTTTTCCTATTTTGATTAGGCGTCTGATCACAGTTATTTTTATGTTAGTGACGCTCTCTAATTGTAGCACGTAATATTGCTAGGCTAGATTTGTACGTAGCGGTCAAACGAAGCCATCGAACAACTTCATTAGGCACTTAACGGCAGGATGGCAGTTAGCCAGTTGAGCAATTAGCATAACCATAACTTTACTATGCTCTAGGCGATAGGTCTCGCACTGGTTTGCTGCAAGGGGTGCATTGGTTCTCCATTACTCCACTAACCTAGCTCCTTGAAATACAGTAGCGCGGCGCTGGTACAAATGTTCGAGTGACGTAGATGATAGTACTGATGAGCTGTAGACAAGCTGTTGTGGTGATAACAAGAAGTTTTGTCACGAACCTGTGCAATAAGTTTCTGCAGCTCCTCATTTTCCTTGACGAGCTCCCGGTACTTCTCCTCTTCTCCGGGCGCGCTGCCCGATCCCGATCCGCGGCTACTTTCCGCGCGATCCGTGGGGTGTCGGATCACTTCGATCACCTGCCGAGGGAATTAGAGCTCTGTCACTATGCCACAGAGATGAAGTTACTAAATAAAATGCTCTTATTTTGTTCCATGGGTAAACATTTTTGTCGTTCAATTCACTTGCCAAGAGAATTGCAGTTCTGTTGCTAGGGCACATAGTAAAAATTACTTTCACAAATAATATTAGGTACCATTAATTTTGACAAAGTAATGTTTGGAAAGTGACAGTGATAATCCGCAGCGAGAAAATTGACAATTTCTTAGATAATATTACTTAAGTTTGGTTTTGGCGGTGAAATATCTTTGGAAGCAGGAAAACTTCGAACCTATTTTTTTCTTGTGTTACTTACAGCCTCTATGAATAATGCCACATGCTAGAGATTCGTAGCAAGTATACCTGTGTAGCATGATACTGTAGCAAGCTTGCTACGGAAGCTCATTTTCATCAAGCTTCATTTTAATTAAACCGTTTAGTAATTGCCAAAACAGGTGGTTTAATATTTAATCGTTGTATTAAGTTTATTAAACTTAGGTCTTAGTACATCAGTGACGAGCAACTTTAGAGTGATGGAGGTCGCGTCAGTCTTGTGTGACTAGCTAGAACTAGATAATTATATTTAGAAAGGTTTATTCTATGTTATTATCAAAATTATGAGCAAGAAAATTTTGTCCAATAACAGTTAAGTATAAGACATTAAAAAATAAACGTTTCAAGTTATGTTCGTCAAAAAAAAAGTAGCAACAAGGAGGTGTTTATATTTTGTTGTGGTTGTGTTTAATAAACATTTTTTCATTTTTTTTTCATTAACCACTATAAAGCTATCAAATTAGGTTTGTTTAAAAAAGGGATAAAAGAATCGACTTCAATATCACGCAGCACTTTTTGACCACACTATTCATCATACTACGGCCTGGAGGTAAATTATAATGCTCCACAATTTTCCGTCATATTTTCGGTGGCGTCGCTGTTTTTTCATTACCAAATCAGAAATATTAATCAATCTCTCTCAATATCCGATAGATAGCCATCATTGATTGACACTTCGTTTCCATAATCCACGAAACTCCATCAATTTTGTTATTTTTTACTAATTGTAGAAGAAAAGAGTGACAAAGTCCTTTTTGGATCTTTGGTCTTTGTACACAGAGATATATTTGTTCTCCTGAAGTAAGTAGAATAAGTAAGTAAAAAATATTCTTAAAAACAAGCTTTTACACACCAATTACCATCAAAAGTTAAATAAAAGCTTGTAAAACAGGCTGATATTTATTATTCTAAACTGTCGTCGATTCCGGTTGTACCATTAAAAACTAAGCTTCTAAATTGTTGTCATCTCTTTCACACATATTCATGATCTACTAAAAGTGAAAAAGAGATATATGATAGATGTATCTATTAGATAGACCTACTATCAGATTAGTATAATTTTTAAGCGGAGGGTGCTGAAATAAAATCGATATCAATATGTATTTTGATTAACTATTTTAAGTACCTAACTGTGATTATTCGAAGTTTCTCGTTTATTACCTAATACGACTAAAGCATTCATAACACTGCACCGGCAATGAAGCTTTTCCCAGCTTAGAAGCCAAGCTGAGCTTTTGAGCAGTAATATCGAACTAAGTCCCTTTAGAGATTTCAAAGCGAAGTCCAGCAATACATTTTGCTATTAAATGTTATTAAATAAATACCTTCACGTTAGTATTTAGTTAAGGAGAACTAATTGCTAGAAAATCGACTGTGCTGGTATCAAACTAACTTTTTTAACTTTTTACTCTTTTTTTCTTCACGTAAAACTTGTAGGTAGGTATTTTGCAGAAAGTAGGTATTGTTCTTGATATTTTGCGTCGCGGCATTCTGATAGTAGATTATGGGTAATTATTTAGGTTCAATTTGAAAAAATAAAGCCATAAATTTAATTTGCTTCGAGTTCGAACTAAACATATGGTAATTTCTCAACAACCAACCGGCTATTTTGTACTGAATTATTTATTGAACTTTGTCTTCCTTAGTTATTAAGCAATTACTTGTCAAGAATAGGACCCCTCAAATATAACCTATAATTTTGTAAATGGCGCCCTGATTTGCAGTCACTGCTTGAGTCTGCAATCTTTGGCTTTTACTGCAAAGATAGGTATGTAACTTAAGTCACATTAGAGCAAACCGAGCAATCTGGCCCGTTCTATTTTCGGATTACCAAGGGAACAAAAAGCGACACATTTTATGGTTACCAAAAACTCGTACAAAACGTTTTGATTCCACCTTTATTGTGCGAACCGCTAGGGTGCGGAACGCTTTACCAGAGTGGGTGTTTTCCGATAGATATAATCTAGGTGTCGTGTGAATCGGTTTCTTCTAGGCAAGCGTGCTTCATCGCATCGTTGCTTACCATCAGGCAAGATGGTGGTCAAATGCAATCCTATTATTAAATAACAAAAACCGATTAAGCTCATCCTAACAGAAGCAAAAGTCGCTGTGGCTGAAATTGGCTAGGATGGCATCATCATAATGTGGTTGTCGGTCCGACACTCCGACCAGTCTTTAGACGGGTGACCATGAGTGGAGTTTATACCTGAGTGTTACCCTATTTTAGTTGGCACAATAATAGGTTTCAATTATATTTCGTCTTTGAACAACAATCGTAAGGCCTTGCCTTGTTTTCGAGCGACTTATAAATTCTGACATTCTGACATTCTGCTGTGCCTAAACATAATTACTCACTTACTTTAAAACGGGTAGGTACCTCCTTCAAGTCACGTTATCTCGTATTTAATGTACGGTAAAGTGTAGCCTCCAAAATAAATAATTCACGGTACGATTTAAGCGTTGCGAAGAGCACAGGTGGCAAGCTTTTGGCAGCCTCCGAACCTTGCTAACTGACGACCTAACTTCATATTTGAATTAAACACCTGCCGATCGGTACACAGATCACACTTTGTATTTTATGTAACCGACACTGGTTTGTATTTTATAATATAACATTTCTACAAGTAGGTCATCTCGAATTCTAGGGATCTACGCTAGATTATGGTTTGAGTTGGGTTGTGTTTTGTTTGTCTATGGTATAGTTCTCACGGAGTCTTAGAATTTATGAGTAGATATTTCTTTTCACTTTTCACGTTTGACCGCGATCTAACATGATGGGCAGCGACAAATGAAGGAAGTTGTTTTTAAGAAGTTTCTGGATCGATTCTCATAAAATAAACTGATCCTTATTCATTTTGTCCGTAAGATTGATTTAGTGTGACGCCTCCCGCCGCCTGCGTCCGCCCCTGTCGTTTAAGGGTAATAAATCTAAGTGTTCAAATTAAGAAGCGTTTTCTTTTGTATGACAGATTTTGGTTTAATTAGGTCCGTTTCTGGAAAATAAACGAAGAATGGATATAAACATGTAGCCTAGGTATTAGAACTCGCTCATATCTTATTCACGTTAGTTGGAATTCTCAATTTGTATTGATCGAAGGCTTCCCTGGAAGTGACGCTCGTGTCCGCCATGAGTCGGTCAGCAAGCTATAAATTGATTTGTTTCATTATAAGTAAGCCTAATAACACCTAAGGTATTAGAACTTAACTTTTCAGATGTCTTAATATTGTAGATAAATATTTCAGTGTTTTTGATCAATGAAGAAGCTGAAAAAAGATTTAGTAGATTGATTTGTGAATATTCAAAGACCAAGACTGAATTCATTCTTGCAGTTTGTCACAGAAACTACAAATCTTTCTGGTAGTGTTCTTCTTGATCGATATTATTACCGCTCATTGCATAATTTTGATTTTAAGATGATGACATTTTTTGAGGTCTTTACATTATTAAACTTTTTTTATGGCGAATAAGTCTAGGTATGAATCCCAACTTGCCCATTGGTTAGCGACGATGACCGACTGCTACCGATAACGTACTCATACGAGTCACTTACGCCATTGCTTAATCTTAGTTTTAAATGTGTTTCTATTCAGGCCATTGCTCTGGGTATATAATTTTTTCAGTCTAGAGGTAAGATACACCCGCCATCTTACTACCTTTGCAGATATTTCGAAGCAAGGGTTGGGTCAGAGCTCTACAAAACGTGGGTAATGGAAAAAGTATAAGGTTTCAGACTGGCTTAATCAACATTTTATTATGATTAAGCGTAGGTAACGTTACGATCCGCAATCATAAGCTCGAGGTTTTATCGCGCACCCGCCTCATATTTTAAAATATTTTTGTTTGAGTGAGACAGGAGCTGGATATATGGATAAGTTGTTATGAGACACTCTGGGCCTTACATACAGGGCTATAAGAAATGGGTATGCTAAGCCAAAAAGAGCGTATTACTCATCATTTTGAACAACTTTGACTATGACCAAACCTGTAAGGGGGCGTCCATAAATTACGTGAGGTGTTTTTTAAATTTTCTGTCCCTCCCTCCCCCCCTGGTGAGATGTCGTGAGATTTTACTCAACCCCCTCCCCCATCCCCCAATCTCACGTGAGATTTTTAAAAATGTGGGTTTCTTACGTAAACGCGTTGGATTGTTATTGTAAAAAGAAAAAAAAAATTGCAAAATAGTATAATTTTTTTGTTTCAATCAGAAAAAAAATTGCGTGATATTTGCCGAGACCCCCCTCTCTCCAACGTAAGATAAGATGAGATTAGACTCGACCCCCTCCCCCCCTTAAACATCTCACGTATTTTATGGACGCCCCCTAATCGTAAAAAAAAACAGCTGTTACATAGAAAAATGTTAATGACTCTCGCCAAATGTATGGAATAGCTGATTTTTTTTCCGCGATTTCCGGGTTTGTGTCATAGTAAAAGTTGTTCATAATGATGATTACTATGCGTCCTTCTCGGCTTAGCATACTCTCTCCTTATAACGCTGTATAGCCTGCTTAAACATAACCACTGCTTAATTTGTTTGTCTTATTTTCGCACGTAGCATTTCTACGTCAGCGAGAAGTTCTCACACCAGTTTAAACAGTGACTAACTTTAAGCAGGCTTTATAAGTAAGACCCTGTAAATCTAGCCCATGTCGCGGGGAGTATCCATTATGTCTGCGTAACTTTAATGATTTGAACTTTGAGTTATCGTCCGGGTTCGTCTAAGTTAGCTGTTACAGCTAACTTTGATAGCACGGTCACGTTGTGAGCGCGTATGGCTTACAAAACCTAATTTGGTATACAGGTCGGGTCGTAATAGATTTTCCAACGACATTACTACGAGTATAAGGCGGCTTCAAACGAAACTACTAATTTTGTGAAGACGACGGTTATTCATAAGCGAAGGTAATAGCTTCCCATTAGGCGGCCCATTAAAATTTGATAGGTCGCCATCTATATAGAATTAAAAACTTGAAAACACAAGTTGTTTTAATTATATGATAAGCTTTCGTTTGACCATCATCTTGCCTGATGAATAGTAATGATGCGGTCTACGAAGCACGCTTGCTTAGAAGGAACCAAAGTAGTGCTTAAGTCTCTTAGGAATCTTAACGTTAAGAACTCACCTTAGGAATGAATATAAGAGCCATGCTCAAAAAGCAGCAGAAGACGATCGCCAGCGAAACGAACGCGAAAGCAGCGTCCTGCTGGCTGGCGATGACGAGCGTGACCGGCGCTGTGATGAGGCACAGCACCACCACGTTGTAGATACTCATGCCTACGTAGCGCGAGTCGTTGATCTGCCGCACCTTCACCGAGCGGGTCTCGTACGCGAGGAACAGCCCGAAGACCAGCACTAGGCCTTTGTAGCCGTACATTACACCTTGAACAAAAAAAGACACATTATTTTTTGTAATTGTAATTATTTTTTTATGTAGTAATCTTACAATATGAGGTACAGTTTGAATAACATAGGCTTACCAAAGTTTGTAAGAATATTTTTATTACTACTGTTACGACTAAGATAACTATTTAGGTACTATAGGTATAGTAGTCAGTTATCTGAAAATAAATTATTTTTATAAAAAGTGAGGTTTGAGTAAAGTGGCTTACTTTTCTTGATTTTTAGGTGGTATTATTTAAGTAAATTTTAAGTAACAAATAGTGCGAGTTCCGTCATCCGAAAAATTCCTTTACCCATGTTTTGATAGGTTCAAAAACCTAGATCCTTTCAAACAAAAATTGTTTATCGTACACAATTACTTAACTGTCATGGTAGGTTTCTAATAAATACCATTTTTCTACGTTTATAAACCATTATTATGCCTAAGTGTAAAATTTAGCTATCCAGGAAGATCTATTTCAATTTATTCATGATAATAGTTTCAGTAACAAACTGTTATATTATCTCATTACTGTTAGAGGTTTGTAATATAGCCAATATCTAAGCTTAAGGTAATCTGATCAATGTAAGTAGCTCCCGACACGCGATGTGCAAATCTCGTTCGGGAATATTATGAGCGCTCATTTCTATAGCTGATAAAACATTAGGGAGCATTAGCGGTTGGAGACAAAGTTTATCACTTGGTTTCAGATTGTCAGTGTCGGAAAGTACCTTTGCAAAGAATATAACCGTTTGAAACATCAATAGAAGAAATGAAAATGTTACTAAAAAGATTTCATTTTCATTGCAAGGTTTACTCGTATTATTATATACAGACTGTAATTTTACCAGTAGCTCTGCGAACAGAAAACAAACCTACCGAGCATAAACTTTGCAAAAATCACAATCCTATATCTCGATATTCTCTCGACGTATCTACCAAAAATGCTCCTGCCAAATATTATCAAAATCATCTGTTTGATAGAGGCAGCACCAGTTTCTCTCTTTTTTGGGCATAATCCCCAATCAAAAATCGCCAACGCCAAAAAAATTATGAAATAGTAGAGCCTCTATACCAAGTTTCGTCGAGATTAGTTGCAATATACGACAAGTTTGTGAGTGCCAACATCCATACAAACAAAGATCTCGACAGATGAAAGCAAATGCCAGTTGTTGCAGAGACGCTTGGCTTGCTTCGTTTGCTTCGCTCGCTCGGTCAATTAAGAGACGCTCTTTAGCTTTTCATAAAGAAATGAAAAATTAACTCTAGTTACTTACTCAGCTTTAGATTTTAATAGGCATAAATTAAGCATCACACAACACACAACAAAGGCTCGTAACTTTACAGCTAAACTGAATTTACAACCGCCATTAAATTTAGAAGATTCACTGTCTTGCGATTTGATTATATAAATAAAGCGTACGCATTTTGAACTTAAATTAGCCCCTGTCTGCACGTTCCCAGAATATTATAATAATTATAAAAGATGAGCTTATATACAGTGCGATTTAAACTACTCACAGCAAATTGTAAATTCCATTTTATAAAACCTGGCAACTCCGCCGTGACTCATTTGCGAGTTTCACTTCCAACAAAATAGCAACTTTTTTAAAGTCGTCATTAACATCTGTTTCCTTTGTTATGTAATTTAAAAGTTTATTTTGTTTTCATGAGATTCCGGACATCAAAGAGGTAAAATGAAGCTACAAAATAAAAGCTTTGTCTTCCTCTCGCTGCTCAAAATGTATTAAATATGAACTACTGAAACGATAAAGTATGTTTTTCCTTGTTTACGCGTAAGGCTAAAGTTCGCCATAAAATGACAAGGCGATAAAATGTTTAACCAACTGTTTTAGACAGTTCTTGCGTTACATATCAACAAAAGACGGGTTCTAAATAAATGGTGAACATAATACCTATTTTATTTAGGCATTGAGCTCAAGTTTGAAGGCTTTAGTTGACAGCTAATTTTTCTAAAAGTTTAATGATTTATTTATCTAATAAGTTGCAATGACAAAGACAGATAATAGTTTTCGTTTAAGTTTGGTTGTTTAGGTTTGTAAACTTGGCCCAGTATCTTAAACTGTGTTCTTCTTAAAAATCAGCCTTTGCTAGCCCGTCTGTATTGTCCGACATCGAAAACAAGGTGTCTTACGAATAAGATGTCTGTGTCCGTGTTTTTACATAAACATTTGTAGCTCTCATGTCTTTTTAAAATGGAAACCTATTTATTTGGCATGGTTTTAGATGTAAATATTTAAAAAAACGGGCGTTGAAATGTTTACATAAGCTTTTTACTGATAAGGGATTTTTACGTAAGCTCTTTTACGGGGAATTGGTCAGTGATTTTAAAAGTTATATTTTGTTACGCTTCAGGTATCAAAATGTTTCCGTGCAAAAAACAGAAATATGTGTATTATTTTTCAGTTTTCGCAATATTTCACAATAAACCTATTCTCGCAATATTTAGTTTTTTTCTCTCATTTGTTTTGTTACACATATTTTCTAGCGGGAAATATAAAACCTTAGTTTTCACGAATTTTTAATACGATTTCTGGTTTGAACAGTAAAGAGTTTATGTATGTATATATCTATCTATGGTTGCTCATAATTATTATTCACAATAATAACCACACGTAGATATTCCAACAAACAACTAGGTGCTTTAACTTTGTAAGTGTGTGGAGAATGGGAGGCGTCTTCCCTGTTACCTGCACTGCCAAAACTTGTCTCTACGGGGCATACAGTGATTGCTGGTCGTGAAACTAATTCCAGGAGCTCAGCACCTGCAGTCCCTTGGTACTAGATTGTTATTGCAGTACACGAAACTTCGGCAAAGTTGTGCTATTGTTAACTGACAACGGTAGAGTAAGGTACGACCATCCTATCTGTAGTGGTCGACTAAACTTTCTTCTTGGAAATGCGATGGTGTCGCCACCACTTTGCAGATACTCGTAAGCTGGTCACATTGTTTGACGTTGCGTACAAAAGTTTTGTATATTACTACGTTCTTCCGTGATGTGAAAACTTCTGAGCTATGTGCCTCCGAAGCTCGTATTCATGTAAAACTTTTATTATTCTACATTATTCTTCTTATATTCTATTAAAACAAGACTGGTTGTGCTTCGAGAAAAGTAATGCAACCATGTAGTGGTTAATAGTGCCCGGAGTTTTCAAAGTATGGGCTTGAGTTAGTTAGTAAGGACCGGGCCACGCGAACTGTCTCAAAAGTACTAACTCAGTGCGGGTGCAAGGGTAATTAGCACCAGTGTGAACCCAGTTGCACACCGACTTTATAGTGTCATAGTACAGAGAGAAGTAATTACTTTACTTACTAAATAAAATACTGACTTAGTTTTTCATACTTTGCTTAAGGTTAAGTAACTTTGTGACTTAGAATAGTTATGGAAATCCGACATAATTAGTAGATATTTAGACAGATGGCACAATATTTTCTCTATACTGGGGGGAAAATGTTCAGTTGCGCAATTGGGCATATCCGTTCTTTTGAGATCTTTCTTTTAAGAGGCAATCTTTCCTCATGCAACCTACGTAGCTGTTTGCGTCATTGTTTTTATATTGATGCTTACTCCTTGCGATATTTTCTTCGAAGAATAGAGCTAAAAATAGTTGACGATATTTCAAAGGTTTTGTGTTCATTGTTTTGTATAACCAGACGTGTTTCAAATTACCTCTGGCCAAGTGCCAGATACTCTTCCTTCCTCCTGATGATAGGTAATTTTCTATACAGGGTTATAAGGAAAGGATATGCTAAGCCGAAAAAGGCTCATAGTTCTCATTATTGTACGAGTAAACAACTTTTACTATGGGACCAATCCGGAAATCGCGAACAAAAATCAGCTGTTCCATAAATAAATTTCAACGACACTTGACAATATGTATGGAACATGTTTTTTTTTTCGATTTCAGTCATGAGTACTGTAACCTTTTTTCGGCTTAGCATACCCTTTCATTATAACCCTGCATATACGAGTATTTCGTAGACCCCATTGTTTTTTGATTCAGCTGGAGTGATATCAAGTTGATACTAAACTTATATTAGGGTCTTACTTGTAAGGCTAAATCACTGACAACTTCCGTCTTTTTTTTTGCACGTGACATTTTACGTCAGTGACAAATTGTCACAGCATATTTAGCAGTGTAGCTTAAGCAGGGTTTATAAACAAAACCGGGAGGACTTAAAAGTTCTTATTACACTCTGATTAAATTGTTGTTCTCGCACGTGACTTTTTTATAAATAAATGGCAGACAAGCGACGGGTCACCTGATAGTAAGTGGTCACCGACGATAAGAACGCCTCCAATACTCAAGGCATCTTCAGTGCGTTATCTACCCCTGAGGACTCTATTAACTCTTCCTTTAAACCGGCCGGTTTGATTTAGTTTCAGCAGAGTTATAATTCATAAGTTGGACCTTTATTAAACAGACAAACTTACCCAGCCATATAGCATTATGCTCGCTCTCACAGTGCTCGAGCTCAGGCCGTATGTGTACGTCGTCGTCGTGGTGTCTCGGCGCCTCCAGCGGGAAGGTCTCCACCCTCCGCTGCAGAGGATCCCTGATCTGCCAGGCGGTGAGCAGAGCTGTGTCGACGAGCAGCAGCCCGCCCACCATTGTGTATAGCTTCCAGCCGTGGATACCTCGCTACAAACATGACAAAAAGCATTTCTTTTCTTATCTTCTTCTTCTTGTATATAAAAATGAATCGCTGTTCATTTGTCTCGCTAAAATTCTTTAACGGCTGAACTAATTTGAATACAATTTTTTTTGGTTCGCTCTAATACGAGTACAAGGAAGGTTTGAAAGTAAATAAAAAACAGCCGGTGAAACCGCCGGGTGCAGCTAGTTATAAATAAGAAAATAAATAACACTTCACGCTCATAGCTCCCCATTAGGATAACCTGTGAGGTAATTGAGTGACAAGATGCGCAAATCGGTCGCCTGATGTACACAATAAATAATTCGGCAAAACTCGGTTGCCAAAACTTTAATTTGGTAGCTATTAGTCCGGCTCCTTAGCGCATATATCGGTTCTGCTCTATCTGGCAGACTTTGAATATCGGTATTCATGTAGCTTTCATATGAGTTCAATACCGAGGTAGAAACACGTGCATAAATGATTACTTCCATCTTCCTCGTTTGTGTCCCAAAAAATATTGTTTTATTCGATTTTTTATTATATATTTAGCAAAGGTACGCGACTGTTGCATGAAGGAGAGTAATATTTAAGAATGCATGTATGTGTCCTCATGTAGACATAGTGACTCGACCGATATTGGTCCAAGGACTCCAAGGTATCGTTAGATGCGTCTTTATGTCCTGATTATCCACTACATTTCTTTACATTTTGTTTGTAACTTATGGTGTGAACAATAAAGAGTTTATCTATCTACCTATCTATCTACATTTCACAGTCGAGTTTTTTATTTTTATTATTATTTTTTCATTTGAAATTTTAACATAATATTGTAACTGTTTAACTAATATAATTTAATTAATTTAATTTGATGTTTGTGTAATGTGACTGATGAATTTATTATTGTGATTATGAATCTGTGATATTTGAAATAAATGAATTTGAATATGAATAATATACCTACTTTTATTTACTTGTTAAGTTTATTTTCGTTGTATGTACAAGCTCACAACGCTACTCAATTTTGGTAAAGTAAAATAAAATCGTAACCATACAACGTAATACTGGCCTCAGTTCCATTATCATAAGTAGATGGATTTCAATCTATACATTTTAATTATCTTATTGAGTCAATAGAAGGAAAATCGTTTACACAAAATAGGGCAAAATTGGCAAATAAACAAACTGAAATTGTTTTCGCCTAATGAATATTGAATGTTCCGTCTGTTGTGTACCTAAATACAGAATTATACGAAGTTTGCGCAAAGATAACCTTTAGGCGCTACACACAACACGAGACGCGAATGCGAGCGCTCTCCTTCAAAGCAATTTCAACCACAGTATCCTTCTAATACGATCCACTAAGTGGCGCGTCTCGCGGCAGAACATGTGGGCTTATACTTTTGTATCGTATTAAAACACAACTAAGGTTCAAATTGCTTTGAGCGAGAGCGCTTGTGTCTGAGTCCTGCCTTATGAATGTGTCTGGCGCTTTAGGCTGGCTACAGAATTCCTTGACACTGTTCAATGTTTAGCCTTGTTTGAATAGTCTAGCTTAGACTGCGTAGAACCCAACTTGACAATGATAAAGTTGTCTATTGCAAATACTTAAGTCAATTTTGATACGACAAAAGAGGACCTAAATTCGATAGATAACCTATATTTAATTAGTAATCTTAGGCAGATTTCGACAAATACATCGACAAAGATTTTTACAAAAACACTTTAAAATAAATAAGTAAAACTGAATACCCATTTAACTATTTGAATGTTTATGGCCGCTAAAAGCCCTTCGTCAAGGCTTAACGATCGATTTGAATTTAAACTGTAGTTTTATACAACCCATTAAAAACTCATTTACTTTTATGAAAGTTATAAAATATTACATTAGGTTCAAGCACAGGGTTCATGTAAACAACAGATACGTAAAAGTGGAAATAAAATGTGTGTTACTGTCAAAATCCATTTCCAATGTATGTATTGAATATTGGTGCTTGAAACGAGGCCGTTAAATATTTTATGCCCGATGTTATTCCAAGTTACGTCAATAAGCGTCTACTCCGAATATGATTGTATCCCCAGGGCCAATCATAATCCGTAACGTGATACAAAAGTTATCGAACAAAAGTCTTAAAAAATCCTATAACGGATTGGTTACGTAATCGATCAACTATGGTGTCAACAAATCAAGTTGAACCTGCGCTGCGGCTTGATTACGTAAACCCTAGTTAACTGTCATCAAGGGCGTCGCCAGCTTATGACTAAGGGGGGGGCAATGGGGCAATATTATGGAGGATAAAAAAAATAAACGCCGAGAGCATAAAGCGTTACACTTTGGAAATCTTTGCCTCGATGACGATTGTAATAAGAACACGGTTCTAATATCAATGTATAAAACTTCACAAGCCCTCGACAGCACAATAGAGTCGGGACAATTTAGACATTGGAGGGTAGATACAGTAATTTCCACCCAGCTGAAAATTGGTAGGATTGTTTGAAACACCATCATAAATGAAATCTAAAAAGTCACCATCGATCCGATACGTGCAAAAAATCTTACTCCGGGTAGAAGGTCACCAAAATGGGTTTTTCGCGATTTTCTCAAAAACAATTCAAGCTACTAGGAAACTGTTCAAGACAAGTATGTTCTCTATAACATTCCCTACAGTATTGCTTTTAAATGCATGTTGGTAGGACTCATGGTTTTGAGATATGTTGATATTCATTTCAGACCAGGCCAAAAAGATGACAATTTCTCTTAACGAAGCCTCGGTTAGCAGTAGATCATATCACAAGTTTGTAAATGAGTTTTCCTCAAGTTTTCAACATCGCTAAATCCGACAATCTCAAGAAACACTTTGAAAAATGACTCTTTGTGGCTCAAATCGGATAAATGATGATGATGGCTGACGAAAAATTTTACCTCTCGTATCTCGGAAACGGTAGAAGGATATAGAGGGGTACACCCGACTTTTGAAATGTAGATCAAATTTTTGGGGAAATGATAAAAAAATATAGTCGCCATCGCCATACAAAAAAGTTTGACAGTCATACAAATAAAAAAAAAGGAAATGCTCACAGCTATGGAACCGCTGTAGATGGATGGAATGTACTTGAAGAAATATTATAGAGGTTCATAACGACAATCGAGATTCAGAAACAAAAATCCAAGATGGCGTATTTCATGTTTTCGTCAAATTCCAGTGGATCTTCCAGTGATCCTATGAGGGTTATATTTTGGATCTGGATCTACATATTATTACACTGTTTAATGGTCTTGCGTTTTGGCAAATCTGATGATCGTGATGAAAATGGCGGCGATTTTTAAAACGGATGTCTAAATCTTAATGTTATTCTGAATATTTCAATATTTTCTACAATTTAAACCTTGTGAATTTATTAACGTTTTGTCATGCGATGCGGAATTTATTAATAGGTAAGGAAGTGAATTGCTCGCACTTTGGTCGCTTTGCGGCTAGCTACATTTGATCTCTAGGGGGGGGCAACTGCCCCCCCCTGCCCCCCCTTGGCGACGCCCTTGACTGTCATGGCAGTAGCGCTATCGCGCTATCCACTCCACTCGAGCGATGCAAGAGATTCACTTACCATAATATGTAGGTTGCTGAACTTGAGTATAAGCAATTGGTTTATACCTATAGGTCTACATATACCAGTGAAATAAAGAAGGCCATGGATAATACGCGCGAACTCCAAGCCGATGACTGGCATGAGACAGCGCTAGATCGAGGTCAATGGCGTTCTCTGGTGTCGGAGGCCAAGACCCACTTTGGGTCGCTGCGCCAGAAGAGTAAGTAAGTAAGTATGGATAATACTAAAGAAAGTACAAATCTTACCTTGCCACCGGGCTTGGGCTCCGGTTTTGGTTTAGTCGTATGCCGGTGGACTCTCCACACCTTAGTGAACATCGCACCGTAGGCCATCGAGAAACCAGTAGCGAGGAGCCAGGCCCTCGCCGCGCACAGGCCGGAGAAGTGCGGCGGCTGCACCCAGTACCCGTCGACACCCAGCGCGATCGCCGCCGCCAGACACACGCAGCACCCGCATAGCATCACAGTGTTGCAAGCCGGGTGCGACCACAGTATCACCCTGTAGTAAACGGACCCCAACGTTATCCGACCATAAAACCCGAAACAAAAATATTACGAACACCAAATGTCGGAGTTTAACGACTGGCTCGGCGTTCGCTCGCAATAAAAACGAAAACAAAGTTAGCGGAATGAAGTTAGATACCTATCGACAGATTCGCGCTATGCAGCGGTACCCTAATAATATTGTTGGGTATACTATCTATGACTTGTGTCTTTGAAGAAATTAGGCTTATGTTTTACGTGATAATTAGATTTCTGCTTTTTTAAGATAGATGGCGTAAAAAGTGTCGATGGAAAATTCAAGAGATAAAAGAAAGGCTTTGGATAGTGATGAGATAGCAGTATAGAAACAGGCTGGTATGTAAAATAACACTTCGTAAAATGGCCTATAAAAAGCTATAATACGCTTGATTTCTTAAATAAGCTAAAATTACGCTATCCAAGTCACTGTTATGATAATAGCTGAATATCGAGCGCTGAATAGGTGCGCATACAAATGTGCTTTTTTAGGGCAAAGCGCCGAAAATCTTCGCTATAATATTATCTTAATCTTCTAACCACTACTATTAGGTAATTTATGCAGCGCGTTTGTGATCTCCGCCATCCAATATTTTAGCATTCGTGAAGACGAATGCTAAAATATTCTACGAACGCGACTCGCGATCTGAGCGCCGGAAACGGTTACAGTTTTATATCGGGCATCTGTTTTATTTGTGTGGGATTGAAATTTTTAGCGTTATCGATTGGTCGCAGCCAGGTCGGCATTCGAGCAAATGGCCGGATTGTGTTTCAGAGCCCTTGTCAATATCATGTAGCGCCCAAACTTACGCACTTATCTTCAAAGGGGTGGAATTCGACGTTGACAAGGGCCACGTAAAATAAAGGATTCACATGACTTTTTACTCGATTGCGCACTCAAACGGTTCGAATGTCGCTGCGGAGAGGTTGATATCGTTATTATCATCGTCATGTCTCTAGGGGTTGAAGATAGCGAATTCGTACGTGAGTGTTGTTTGAATAACTTGCGTTAAACAAACAGAATCGCTTTTGAGAATATGCTTATTAGGTTGAACGTTAGAGATGAACAACATTGCTTTTCATACCAATTTCAGTTCTGTTGAGTGTTGTGGTTTTATCATTAAAGTACAATCTCTTTGAAGACGACTACAATTTTACTGCTTTATAACTAAATTATATCAAAGTTTCTCCATTACGTACACTTACGAGTAGGCTTGTAGAAATATTATCTTTAGAAGAATTGAAGGAAAGATTAATTACCTAAGTAACAAACACGGGCGTAATTCCCGATAACTCAATAGGATTAGAATATCCTCGTGGGATATGGCTATGGATAGCGCGATTCTATCTCTCCGAGAAAATTATTTTTCCTCCAACCCAAATAAACAAAATGAAATTGAGGATATCTAGACTTAGGTACAGATAAGTTGACTGGTTAGATACTTGACATATCATTGATCCATGGTACTCATCATTATGAACAACTTTTACTATGGGACCAACACGGAATTCGCGAAAAAAATATCATCTTTTCCATACATTCTGTCTAGTGTCGTTGACATTTTTCTATGGAACAGCTGGTTTTTTCTAGCAAATTTTGAGTTGGTCCCGTAGTAAAAATTGGTCACAATGATGAGTACTATGATAACCTAGGATATGTCAAGTGTCTAACCAGTCGACCTGTATAGGAAGATAGATGAACTCTTTACTGTTCTCATCAAAATTTACAAACATAAGGAAAATAATATCTACTTCAAACTAGTGCAACAACTTTCGGCACTGCCAGCGATGTATTTCAGGCGACATTTATCAAAAAAATTACCTTCTTCTCCTGTGGATGGTATTGAAGATGATGAGGCCAACGGCCGCCAGCATCCCGGCTATGCACAGCGCAGTCATGCAGGCGAACAGCGGTAGAGACACCGTGCGAAGCTCGTTTACTACCACCGTCCTGTCCGGGGGGACTTTACCTCCTGTAACAAATAAACGGGTGAAGGCTTGTTCAGGTAACGCTACTATACTAATAAACGCTTCATAGCTCATGTAGTCAGCTTATTGATTCATCGCGACCTGTTTGGCTCAGTGGTTGTATATCCACCTTATAAGCCAGAGGTCCCAGGTTCGATTCCCAGCTGGGCAGATGTTTGCATAATGAATTTAAATGTGTTCTGGGTCTGGATGTTAGTTGTCCTTGGCTTTGTGTATGTTCCATGGTATCCCCGACACATACATACAGAACTATAAGTCTGAAACGTTAATATTAAAAATGGCTTTATACAGATAGTGTAATGGCAGTTTTAAGGCTTCCAATACACTTTTTCAATTCACTTTTCCATTTTTTGACTAATCTAAACTAACTAAAAGTATATCTGCCGGCCAAGGGTATCAATTCTTTTAAAAAAAAATTGTTCAGTCTACTAAAACAAACTTGGGCACATTTTGTCCTCATTTTAGTCCAAAGAACCATAAGGTTCAGTTCAAACAGAGTTCTAAGAAACGGAAAAATAAATTTCGTTTCCAACAACTCAGGTAAAAATATCAGACAAAGCGTCTAGGCGGAAACTTATAGCAAACTTCTTCTAACAAAATTGTGATAAATTTCCGAGAGGAGGTTACAAAATATACCTATCTATTAGTGATCGTATACTTCTAGGAGCTCTTAAGCAAAACATATGCGAAGATCGTAAAATTGTCATAAAACTAGACCGCCTCTAAAAGCAGAGGTAACGTTGAGATTAGGTATCGATAAATTTTACTGTAACACAGAACCGTAACATCGATGTTTTCGAGTAAAAAATTGCTTCAACAATGTTATTCGATTCGTCTAAGCAAAATAAACTCGTACCATGTTTAATTAGTTCTATCCCACATTTACTACTATAACAACTAGCTCAAAAGCCAGAAATAGATTTGAATATTTATGGCCATTTAGTTCTGTTACTGCCTTTAAACGTCATGCCTTCAAGCAAACCCTATAACAATAGACGACAAACTTGGTATCAACTTGTCAAACTGTTAGGAACTTTCATCTTTATTAGTCTATCGACTATCGATAAATCTTTATCGATATTCATTTGGCACTAGCGTAGATTTGCTATGATCACGTCAATATTTTCGTATCACCATGTTCCTTTTCTTTAGTATTTTATTACTTTTTTTACTTTTATAGCATTATGAATACAGACTTGCTCCGTGGATTCAATTAAGTAAGTTGCGTACTGAGCCAGAGGGCAACAAGACCGGAATAACAGAGTTTGCTAATCTTGTTGTGGCTGTGCTTACAATTTTTAAAAAGAAAATATTGGCACAAAATTTCGCTGTGGAGCAATTTTGTACTCATAAATAGATTATTCAATTAGTTAACTCGTTCGTAACTAAAAGCATCTCATAAAAGATTACTAAAAACATTATTAATTTTCACATTTAACAAACAACTATTAATGGAATTGCGAAATGAAAAGCTTTTCCGTTGAATCGTTACTTCCAGTACGGCAATTCGAAAACGTTTTATAATGCGAGTGAAATTAAGTTCAGTAAGTGCTGATAGTTTCAATTCCGCGTAGTGTGTGAATAAAACAGGAATTTCCGTTTGCATTCATCAATATAATAGACTAAATGTCGTAAATATTGTCGACATCGCAATAAATATTCGAATGTTGGTCACGTGCGATCTAAATTACCCTGTACTCTAGGGAAATGATCTCTCCATTTTGTAATTTTTTCGTGTCTCATAATTTGCATTAACAATGTTATTTGAGATGAGAAAATATTTTACTGGCAGCGGTATTCTTTTGAATTTTGCTGTAATAACAGACGTAAAAGTTTTTAGAGCTTCGGACAACGTTTTCCTCCAGGGAGACAGTTATATACTTTGCCCATAATTTATTCGTCAAAGAAAATCGACATTTTACTAGTCCTCACAGTTTATTGCGAGATTCAAGGATAAAGCGACGAGTAGTTAGAACAACTTGTTCTGAAATATTGGTTTAAGGGTAAGTTCGGAGTCACGCTGATCGGCACTTATCGTTAAATAATAGCTACCTTTGAGTATAGACTACATACCTACGAGTTACACTGATTACTCAGCGCCCAGTGCTGACCACAAGGCCAACCAACTACGCATGTATATCCCTAGTCAGCTTTACGTACGCCAACAGCCTGCGCGACTGTAAAATCAGCCCTAAACTCGGACCGACTCCGCTCCTAAAACATTGCGGAGAAGTCACACCAAGGAGCAAACTGCATTCTCAAGCTATTTACAAACAATTTGCATAGTAGAATTACCAACCGGGTTGGGTGAAAACACACTCTTAAGGTTTGCATTGCGGATCGCATCGCAACGCCAAAACTCCCCCTGCATCACTTTTGTAGGTACATTTTGTATGAACCATTCACATAGCGGGGCGCAAAGCAAAAGTTGGCATTGAAATGCCATTGCGCCTCACTGCGTCTTCAAGCACAGAACCCTTATTGCATTTAAAAACGACGACAGGCATTTCAGGCAAAGTACATTGTCTCAAATGCTTGCCATAGTATCCTTGACAAACCCAATAAATGATCGAGTGCTACTCACCGACCCACCGCTCTCGATCGAGCCACGTCAGGTTATCGGCTTGCGTGTCGTAGTACCCGAGCTTCACGTAGTGGTTGTCGTACAGCTGTTCTATCTGCGTCAGTGCTATCCTGTCTCCTTGTGACGAGAAAGCCACTAAACCCTGGGAACAAAAAAGTTTATACATTTTTATTGTTATTGGTCTGCGTTTTGCCAACTCGCCCGATCGTAAGAGTTACAGTTATTTAGTTAGTATAGACTGTGGTATAGAGAACTAGTATTTTGCGTGGGAGACGCGTGTCGCGTTTGAGCCGCAGGCGTTCGATGAAAAGACATGTTCAATTCATCATCATCTGCCCACCCTTATCCCACCTACGTGGGGTCGGTACAATTATTGAATTTAATTTTAAATTGTTAAGAAGACAAAAGATATATCTGGATTGCAATTTTCTACCAACTAGCTTATTATAGTAATTTAACATGTAGTCTTAGAAGATGTATTACCTACTCTGAAGTTGACAGTCGAAGCAAAGTGGTCGACAAAGTGTTAAATTCCTTGATATGATGTGGTATTTGTTTTAAAATCTTGTGATCGCATCCAAGGTGCTAGTCAAAATACAGATAGCGATAGCGAATAATCTCTAACCTAATAAGGATAATTTGAATCTAAATATCCTAAAGAGATTAGCGTCTCTCAATCGTCCACTCATAAATCTTTAAGTTTTTGTAGGCAAAATACTTAAAGGACTCAGTCTTCGTTTTGAGTTATTTAAGTTATATTACAATTCAGTTCTAGTTTAATGTACATATCTTCTCCGAGCGACATTAGTGTTTTGCTCTGAACTTTGTCTACAATATGAGCATCAAATATTCTGAACTAACTTATTCTGTATTTATGTTAGTACTCTTTTTGTGGTCCCTCCAAAACATTAGGGTACAATAATGTAATTTTAATGTTAAGTACCAAAGCAATTAGCCATTTACATCGTAATATCTTTTTTCTTTACAAATTATTACCGACCAGTAATTTATTAATGGAAGTTATGCTAAGAATTAAATCTAAATAATTTAATCCTTTCTTTTAAAATTTGTAAAAAAATTCCATTCTTAAAGATAGTCCTAAAGTAATAATGAGGTAATTATACTTTAAAATTTTACCTTATCTCCACATTTCGCGTTTAATTTGCGTAAAGTTATCTCTTTTAGTAGCTACGTTATGAGTAAGTCCTTATGAGGAGAAAATGTGGTTGAAGTTAACGTAGTATCTCACCCCAAACCCATACTTAAGTGCGTATACCTACTTACGTGCTTCCGTTCGTCGCGTCTCGCGTCGGGGACTAAAAATACCCCGAGGTGATAAATGTTGGTACATAAAAACGGCAAACACCTCCATCAAGGATATGTAGATATACGACAACAGCCGAGTACTTGTAGAAAAGCGAGTGATATGTTCCACTAAGAAATAGAAGCTTACTTTTTCGCAGAAAGTATGGAAACGTATTACCATTTCTCTTACGTCGCCAAAGCGCTAGAGAGTTGAAATAAAAATGCTTATTTCTTTCAGGTTAATTAGGTACATGTGGTTGCATGAATGAGATGGAAAATTTGCCCTAAATAAGTCGATAGTATTACGAAGTTTGATTGGATGATCAGAAAATTGGATAAAAATACGTAAATGTATGAGAAAATGGTATTTGATTAGGCTTACCGAGACGCCGAGAAACGAGGTAGAGTTTATCGCTTCGTAGATGTCATCAGCGATCTTCTTGTTGGTGTAAGTGAAGTTTTTGAGACTCAGGCCGCTTTTCTCCAACTTTTCCATGGTTTTGTTGAACGCTGCGAATGCATATTTTTGTTATAGATTTCTTTAAGAATGTTCCTACCTTGCGTAGAGCGAATATGTTTGATTGTTTATTTCTTCCCCAATTGCTCAAAAAAGCACTTATGTGTTTTGGATGTTACATAAAATATATATCAGGTAAAGAAAGCTAGGACATATGACTACGTATGCTCTTTGCAACAAAAAATTCTTGGTCTATGATTCGATATTCGTTTATTTGCGCATATAGCACTGATATCTCAACGCATCAGGCAGACAGTTGAATATTTTGACATTTATGAAAAATGTAGTTTTAAGTAGACCCCGACGTATCTTTGCATTGTGATTATTTCTTTAATGAAGTCCTATAAACATGAAAGTCTATCTAAAATTATATAGACTAAAATAATTGCCATTATTTCGTCACGCAACACAGCTTTAGTGTTATGCCTCATACTAATGAACTTGAGTGCGTCTCATATTACTAATGATGTGTCGTGCCTAATTACACCACATTTTCATCGTCGCTGTTTCATTATTATGAGTAGAGGCAGGCAGCTTAAAAGGTATCTTCTTTTATAATTATTGTGGGTCCAAGTTTGACGGTTTTGTTTGAGAGATCTTAATATAACTAACTAAAAGTATATCTGTCTTTGCCATTGCAACCTTTTAGACAAGAATATCAATACTTTTAGAAAAATTAGATATGTCATCTAAAGCTTTTTAACTTAGGCCCAATAACTGAGGCTCGCGTTTTCACACGGTATTCTAAAATTCGTTAAGTTCCTGGAATGAAAAGCAACCTATGTTTCGGGTGCCTTCAAGTCGAGTTTCTTCTAGGCAAACGTGCTCTATCTATCGTAGAACGCATCATTGCGGTCAATTGCAAGTCTATCAACGAATAAAAAAGTTTATCTCCTAAGATTTTATAATCTTAGGAGATAAACACAATTTAAATTACTGGTAGATCCTGTGACAAGGAATATTAATAACAACCCGTTGTTTTAATAGCAAGACACACGATATTTACTTTTGTGAAATCGAAATCTTCATCAAAGATTTTGCTTGTAATATAGACATATTTTATTCCCACATTACAGCGCAAATGATACAAAAACAACAAGCGAACAAAGTCATTCAGCATGAGTTTCCGTTTGTATTATCAAAACAAAGGAATATCTTGGCAAAATAACATGTAAGCACGAATAAGTCGTGTGTAACCAAAGTAATAAAACCAGTAGAACGCGCATGTAAGAAAGTAATATTCAAAATACAACTGATAACGTCGAGTGCGGAACAAGGCAATGTCGCTACGATTGGATAACTCGAAATGTGTTCTTGCTTTATTTGCGCCTGGTATTGACAAATCCTAGGCGATTCAATTGACGAGCTTATGTTATTTAGAGCGTAATATTTTCGTAAGACGGTAATAAATAAAAGCTGTCTACCAGTTACATAGTCCATGTGTTTAGCGTATTGAAGATACGAAAGTACGTACCGAGTGCGACGGCCCACACAGCGTCGTAAGCCAAAGGCGCCTCCTGGTATCCCTCTGGAAACCTCTCCCCTTCTATGTCGTAGCCCGCGTCTTTCAGAGCTCCATTCAATCGTATGCTGTTTACAAAAGACATTGTTTCTTTGTAACATTCTGAACAATATTTGTTTGTAGATTGAGTAAACATATTACGCAAACATTGGTAGAGCTAATGACTTCGCAAGGGCTGTTTATTGAAGTACCTAGATAGAAATGTTAATCGTAGAGGGTTAATAGTAAAAGGAAATAGTAGTTGTCTACGCTTTCCGGACAATTTGGGTTTGTCACGGTGGGTAGGTGTTTTATAGATTTGGGCCGGTAAAGTTGTAGGATTTTGTTATTTCTAGTTGAGGTAATAATAATATGTGTTAATACATAATTAAGTGAAGAGTGTTAATACGTAAAAATGTGTTAATTGTCAGTAAAACGTCGTGTATTTGCATAAAAGTACCTAAGTAAATTCGAATAGACTGCGTGGCTAGTCCTGGAGTCAGAGTTTTAAGGCGTACTCACAGAGTTTGAAAATATTTACGCGATATAACATCTATCTATATATATATATATATATATAAAAATGAAACCCGTTTTCCTTGGTCACGGCCTCACGCGTGAATGGCTGGACCGATTTCACTAATTCTTTTTTTGTTGTATTTGTTATTATTAGGAGAAGGTTCTTACGGAAAAAAATATTAAGAAAATCTCTCAGAAATATTGAAAAACCCTAAAAACAGCCCTTTTATTTTTCCCATACAAACGTTTTCTAACTAAAACGAGCTTTATTGCTATTGTATAAAGTTCATATTGAATTGCAAGCACTCACTATTGTTTAAGCAATGTAGGTATGTTCCTAACGTCCAAGAGTCAATTTGCACTTTATTACCTCTGTACAAAGTTCAAATTCAATCATGTCTATCAAAACAGTGTGCGTTTTATACTGATAATTTTTACTATAAATTGACAAGTTAGCATCAACAAACTACGGTTGCTATAGTTACGCAATAGCGTGAGAATAGAGGTTATAACAAAGAGTTCCTATAATTATTCTCAACACCTTTGGTCACGCCATCACGCGTGAACGACTGGACCGATTTCAATTTACTCTACGTTTATCCCAAAGTCTACCCGTGCGAAGCCGGGACGGGCCGCTAGTACATAATAAATTAAATAAGTATAGCCTAGTGTAAGATAGTGTCAGAGTATAATTGTTTGTCAGTTACTACTTTTGTGGTGCTTTAATAACCTAACTTTCTCATAGCAGCTGTCAATTTCGTACAAAAACGTAAAATATAATATTCAGTAATAATCAATAATTTCTGTTTTAATAGACTATTTCGAGACGAAATAAATTGTTAAAAATATAAAACAGAAAAATAAATCTTTCATGTTCTTGTAAAATAAATTTGAATGGAAATTAGACGCTGGGTTATCTGGTATCTCGTTAATTAAATTCCACGTATTTTATACTCCGTTCCTGGCTAAATGAAAAACCTGTGTTGCTGCTATGTTGTTTAAAAAAACAATAGGGAATCGGGCAAGGGATTCATTTAATTTCGAATTTCGCTCGTGAAAATCGGCCATTAGTCTTTTATTGCATCGCCTGGGGGCGCTTCTCGTTTACGCCCTTTGCAGGTAAGGCAGTTTATTAAATTCGAAGTCACGACCTATTTTGTGATGTTTGATAAAGATTTGAACTGAAGTGTATCGGGATCAAATTACGATTGTTAAGTACACAATTACGTTTGGATTAAAATCGATACACTTTTTACCGAAACATATTTCGAGGTTGGTCAGTGAACATAAAAAAAAGGCAGAATAGAATGAGTTATTTTAGGCTTAATGCAATTGTTCCATATTGCTATGACCGATTATGTGTTTTGGTCATAAATTCATAATCAATCATGGATGTTAAGCCACATGTTAGTGTTTGGATGGCTGATCGCGAGTTGCATTCACAATTGAGCGCTACAATGGTTTGCGTGACACAAGAAAATTTAAAGCCCCAGTTGTTTGTTTTATAAAAACAACCACCAAACCCAGAGGTTGTCAGGTTAAAAACTCAGATACTAGTGCTAGTCAGTCAGCTATATAAACTTACTTTTTATGTATCCCTATTCCTTACAAAAGTTAATACACAGCATTAATATTAGACGATATGCCATATGAATGTTTAAAATCTCCTAATGCAAACTCGCTCGTTTCCTTTTGCAGCGTGCACTTATTTCTTAGAAAGAGTACGCTTCAGAACAAAGCTAAGTACTGTCGGAGTTCCCCCGGGACTCTAAAGCAATGAGCTTTTCATCGTAGACGCTATGAGAGCGAAATAGACGTCGTATTTTCTTATATCGCTCATATATTGGTACCTATATTGCCTCTTGCATCGTTTTGTTTAAGCGTGCAGCAGGAACTTTATAATGAGATCTTAACTGAATTTCTTAACACTGTTACATTTTATAAAGCACTTAAAATTAGTCGTTTGAACTGTGACTTTGATTTTTTCACAACCCATTGACCGAGTTTGCTTTTCTTTGAACTCGAACATTTTAATTGCACGTACGACTCGCTTACAAAATTTCAGTAAAGATCGTAACACCATAATATGCAAGTTATCTTTGAACAAATATACAAACATACATGACAAGCACCAATTTGTTCCCGTAGACTGAATCCATCGCTTCACGGGGTTACCAACCGAGATGCTTCAACAATAAAAATATCATATACTAACGGCCCATCCCGGCTTCGCACGGGTAGACTTTGGGATAAACGTAGAGTAAATTGAAATCGGTCCAGTCGTTCACGCGTGATGGCGTGACCAAAGGTGTTGAGAATAATTATAGGAACTCTTTGTTATAACCTCTATTCTCATGCTACTGCGTAACTATAGCAACCGTAGTTTGTTGATGCTAACTTGTCAATTTATAGTAAAAATTATCAGTATAAAACGCACACTGTTTTGATAGATATGATTGAATTTGAACTTTGTACAGAGGTAATAAAGTGCAAATTGACTCTTGGACGTTAGGAACATACCTACATTGCTTAAACAACAGTGAGTGCTTGCAATTCAATATGAACTTTATACAATAGCAATAAAGCTCGTTTTAGTTAGAAAACGTTTGTATGGGAAAAATAAAAGGGCTGTTTTTAGGGTTTTTCAATATTTCTGAGAGATTTTCTTAATATTTTTCCGTAAGAACGTTCTCCTAATAATAACAAATACAACAAAAAAAGAATTAGTGAAATCGGTCCAGCCATTCACGCGTGAGGCCGTGACCAAGGAAAACGGGTTTCATTTTTATATATATAGATTTATTTTTCAAAAGGTTCTCGGTATAATCAACTGTGAAATTTAGTTTATTCAAAGCTCAACTCTATCCAGAAGATAAACGTTTCGTCAATTGGCTTACCAAGTGCTCTTTGAAACATTTATTGCTCTTGACAACAAGGTTTTCATTCGAGGCAGGCATAACAATAAAAACCCGGTAAGCGGCGCGATATCGCGTATCTTACGCGTTTCCGCTCCGGCTCGCAGGAGCCGCAGGTATTTTTGTAACTGTGATTCGGAAAAATCAAGTTCAAGAACAGGTGTACGAATATGGTATCACGAAGTTAAAAGGCTGTGTAACCTTATTGTGGTAAATTCTGCGGGAAAAAGGACTGGGTATAACGGGTACCAAAAAAGGAGGGAAAAGTATATATTTACTAGCTGACCCGGCAAACGTTGTTTTGCCATAAAATAAAAATTATTTCTAGTGACTATTAAAAAATAGGGGTTGGTGATAGAAGGGTGAAAATTTGGACTAATTCCAATTTCAATTTCAAAATTTGGGACCAATCCGGAATTGGCGAAAAAATTCATTTCTCATATATTTTGTCGAGTGACATTGATAATTTTCTAAGGAACAGCTGCTTTTTTTTGGCGAATCCAGCTTAGGTCCCGTAGTAAAAGTTGAGTACTAATGTCTCTGTTCATATCCTTTCCTTATTAAATCCCTGTAGGCAAAAAAAATATAGAAAGAGCAGCTAAATGAAATGCTAGGTCGCTTTAACAGCTCTGGCATGTAAAGAATTATTTACGGTAGCAGTTAGCACTAATTGTAAATGCCTTCTCTCGCAATCTCTCATCCGACGAATAGTCGTGTTTAAAGATCAATAGCGACCCTTGCGTAACTCAGTTAAAGCTTCACTTCCGGGGGTTGTGAGTCATAACGCCCTCTAGACCTAGTTTAACTAGATATAGGTATCTGTACTTATATATTTTTAACCGACTTCAAAAAAGGAGGAGGTTATCAATTCGACTGTATGTTTTTTTATGTTTGTTACCTCATAACTTTTGACTGGGTGAATCGATTTTGATGATTCTTTTTTTATTAGAAAGCTGACGCTTCCCGTGTGGTCCCATTTTCAATTTAGTCCAGTTCTGATAATGGTATCCATGAGAAAACCATATAAGTCTTAAAGGATGATGGGCACTTCGTCCCCGGTGCTGTATCAAGTCATGACATATGTCATTCGAAAGACCATAACAATAGATTTATTTAATTATATGACACCAACCCTGAGTGACGTGCAGGGAAAAAGATATGACGGTTTTTAGATTCCAAAAAGTGCTGTTTTTTTTTGTTTTATAAACTTATTTTAACGAATTTTATTATCGTGTATGCATTTTCTGTGACTATTTTATCACCCTCGTATAACAATTAGATAATATTAGTTTATTTATAAACGTTTAAATAGAGTTTATCATTTTAATTTTATACTGGCACATGCCAAAACCCTTACCTTGCTGATTATCGACAGTTTTTGTCTGAATAATGCCATAATATAATATCAATTTATTAATATTATCAATATTTGAAAAATTAAGCGAACTTACCTGTAAGTGAAGTCTGATTAAGATTATAAGTTGTCTTGTCGAAGGGCTAAAAGCCCGAACCTTTTGTCAAAACTAGTTTTGTTTTCTGAATTATCTCTCCCTTTACCGAGACTATATAGGGTTATTCATAAAGGGTAAGCTAAGCCGAAAAGGGCACACAGTACTCATTACTATGAACAACTTTTACTATGGGACCAACCCGAAATTCGCGAAAAAAAATCAGCTGTTCCATAGAAAAATGTCAATGACGCTCAACAAAATGTATGGAACAGCATTTTTTTTTTCGCTAATTTCAGGTTGGTCCCATAGTAAAAGTTGTTCATAATGATGAGTACTATGTGCTCTTTTCGGCTTAGCATACCCTTTATGAATAACCCTGTATAAAAGCGAGCGAGATAAACTTTAAATAATGGTCACAGATAATAGTAAAGGCTTAGAGCAGAGAGCAATCATAGACTAAATGTAGAGATTTTTACTTTTTAAATGCTTTTGACCTTGAAAATAGTGGGTCAATAAGGCCTTCTTTGCAGAGCCAGCCATGAATCTTTAATCCGAGACAAGATAACTTATAATATGGCTCAAAACGTCACAATACTGCTAACGGTGTGAGATACTATCGATAAAATCGGCTGTTTCGACATTATTGATGTTCTAGAAAATAATGAAGAGATCCTATTGAGAAGGGTAGTCGTGCTGAATCTGACTTCAGACCTATCCCGATCATATTCATACTCTGCAAGACTATGGAACAAGCTCCTGGCGTACCGAAAAGCTAATGACCTCGTAAGTGACTGGCAGTACGGATTCTGCTGAAACTGGTCTACTAGTGATCTTACCACTCACATCTGAGAGACTATCGAAAAACATGAGGAAGCACTCATATCACCACCAGCAGAGGATAGTAACAGAGGTAGTTTTAGTAGGTATAACCCCGCAAAAACCCCCTTGACCTGGTAGCTCCCCAACGCAGCCGGTTATTTTCTTAAGGTTTTCCCCAGTCTAAAAAAAACCTATACATAATAGACCATCTATCATTAACACTACTTTCAAACGTGTATATTATACTATACCGATTGCAAAAACTCAGCATGACTAACCTTCTCAAGAGGTTCAATTCTCAATAGGATATGCTAATTATTTTCTAGAACTTCAAATAAAAATCGATACTGCCGATTTTATCGATAGTATTGCACACCGATATGCCATGACATAAAATGCCTTTTATCAGACAGCACTCTCAATACTCTTTGTTTCTTAAGAAACCATTGCCAAAATGACTTCTAGATCTCTAGATCTAGGATAGATAGGGGTAGTTCTCGAAGTAACTTCCTTTAGATGGGCAGATACATTCTTTATTCACCACCACAGTATGTTTTTACTAGGTTAATTGAACTAATTAATATGTTTCGTAAGCTATACAGGGTTATTTATAAAGGGTATGCTAAGCCGAAAAGGGCTCATAGTACTTATCATTATGAACAACTTTTACTATGTTACCATCCCGAAATTCGCGAAAAAAAAATCAGCTGTTCCATAGAAAAATGTCAATGACACTCAACAAAATGTATAGAACAGCTGATTTTTTTCTCCCGAATTTAGGGATGGTCACATAGTAAAAGTTGTTCATAATGATGTGTACTATGAGCCATTTTCAGCTTAGCATACCCTTTATGAATAACCCTGTATTAAATACTAAAGGTAATTTTTGACATGCATGTTAATAAAATTCCTTATAATAGCTTTAGAAAGCAAAAAATCAGCACTTTTTTTGAAATCTAAAAACGATCATATCTTTTTCCCTGCACGTCATTCAAGGTTGAGTCATATAATTAAATAAAGCTAATATTATAATCTTTCAAATGACATACGTCACGACTTGATACAACACGGGGACGGCGCCCATACAAAAGTGCCCATTCTCCTTTGCATTAAGTACGTGCGCGACAAATAGATGAATAACTCAATAGTCGGTCTTTTGAAGTCGGTTTTTGTTTTTTGGTTTAAAAAAATAATTATTACATTAAATAAGTAGCAAACATGCGACGGGCCACCTGGTGAGAAATGGTCACTACCGCCTATGGACCTTCAGTTCCCGATGCATCTTCTATGCACTTTTGATATGACACTATTCACTATTTTATCTACTTTCTTATTTTACTTGAACTTGGCTACGAAAGCTACAGACTTTAATAGAAGAGTCCACTGTTTTAATAAGTTTAGTTTAGTTTAGTACAAAAAAATAACTGACCGAAAATCCTCGGAAGTCATTCCTGAGATGGTGGTCTGATTGGAGTTCTGGTTCCACATGAGGGCCTCCGTTGTGAGGTGTCCTTGCGCAGCCTCTCGCATTTGCTCCACGGTGCAGTCGATCCCTTCTCTCTCCAGGTTGGTTTCAAACCAGTTGTCTTCGTACCAGCCTACGGGAGAAACATTTACAGTTAGTAAGTAAGTATTTAGTGACTTATTGTAAGTTATATTATTAAGATAAAGTCGTATAGGATGACTAATTAACTAGCTAAGTTAAGTAGCCATTTAGCTCTAAGTTTTGAGAGCTGAACTACTACGAGTATGTGAGCTAAAAGATAAACAAAATAATGAAAGCTTTTGTTCACAAAGAGACTGGACCAACTGCTGTAATTGGTTATTTAGATAGATTTATTTAGATTCACATTTTTGTTTTTTTTACAACTACCTCTTCAGACTGCATCTAGTGTATCTAGCACAACTTTGACGTAAACTTACGTAGCGAGTATTCGACAAAAAAGTATACGCCATTTACGCCCGTCAGGGGCGCTCTTGACAGGCGTAAATGGCATACACTTTTCTGTCAAATACTCGCTACGTAAGTTTACGTCGTAGTTGTGCTAGGCCTACTGATTTATACTTCATTTTTATATGTTTTTTGAGTTAGATAGTATTTTTTATTTGCGCTCGTAATGTGTCAACTTTCTTGCACAATCGTATCAAAATCAGTGCAGGCAACTGATTCGATGTTAATAATATTGATAGATTGCGATAGAAGATGAAGCGCAAAAACGTATTGGCAACCGCTTCGGTCGAGGTTTTATTTTGATTCATTCAAAAGTTTACACTCTGCTAATAGATTATTGAAATCGAAATTTAATCACGCACGCCACGTTTGAACACGCTTTGTTAATTACGTGCTAGCAATCGCTAAATTTAACTCGATTATTATGTGCATTAATAAAACAACTCGGAGCGAGCATATTTGCCAGTGGTTGCGATAATCTGGACACATAGCTTGTATAAACGGTACAAGCAATAAAACAACACCGTTTGTTTTCCTGGAAAATGAATACAATAATATTACATTGGTTACTTATTGATCAAATATAACGAATGTATGAATATCCTCGCAATAAAGAATGTATCTAATAAAGAACGTAGTCTCATATTGCACGGCAATTATTTCCCAAGTATTGTGCGAGCTATGAACGCAGAATTGGTCCCCTATTTGTATGAACGCAGCACCCTTGGACCATTATTTATCCTCTTTCTATCCATTTCCTTTGTCCTGTTTGTTGGGAGAACCTGAGGCGAACAAATATGTGTTTGTTGTGTCGCGAAGATTAACTTGTACAGATTCCGCAATCAAGACCATCGAAATGCAACTGTCAAAATACATTTATCAGCTGTCACTCTCATTGGTTTATTGTAAGTAACCCTGGCGCATGCGACATACAACTTATCACGTTGATAGCCGGACGAGGTTAATGAAAGCCCTTACGATTGGTCGGCTTCAAAACTCACTGCCCTGGAATTAGCCGGCTTAAAATACGGACCAATTAAAGACAGTAGGTTAAGCTACCCCTAGGTTACTATTTTCTTGAGGGGGGAATATATGTAATCTGTCAACAGATTACGTCAATCTGTCAACGATTTGTGATTGCAAGGTAAGATTAAGCTACCCTTAAGATAGTCAATGTCAGAGTCCCACAACTCGCACCTTCCTCCAATTTAGGTGCGATTTTAACTAATGATTTCACACCGCGGTATCTATGAAGATTAACTGTCTTGTACCGTCTCCGGCTGTACCTCGCGCCCGCGGCAGCCTATTTTCATACAACTTGAGCGCTTCAGAGAGGCAATAATAACTTTTTCGTATTTTTTCTGGCAGTTCAAATTGCAAAAGTCCACCGCTCGTAGAATAAATCATATTTGAAACAATTTATATTAGCGAGGCGAGCTGTGTCTCATTGTCTGTTTTGTTGGAAACAATTTCGTTTTACCTACTTGTTTTATGTGCTGGGCGCCGGGACATACTTCAAAACACAAGTGGTATTGTCAAAGTGAGCGTTTATTCTACAGTGGGGCGGCTGTGAGGCATTGTTTACATTTTGTGCTCGACGAAATCTGGCCACCATAGGAATGTAGGTTAACAAAGCGGCGACCCTTGAAAATATTTCAGGTATGTTTGTAATTAATTTTAAGCTTATAAACTGCAATTTTGACTGGTATTTTTTGGTACTGAATGAAAAATTAAGGGGAAGTTATTAATTAATGGTTTTAAAGGTTTTGGTTTTAAAGTAAGATTTGAATAAAAAAAACTAGATTGTTAAACAAGTCTAGTTTTTTAGTCCAGTAAACAAAATTTGTTTATAGACAAACCTTTGATCACATCAAAATCATATATAAGTGGCAAAGTTTTAAACGAGTGAGTAACGAAAAATCGTTATCTAATTCATGCTGAAATGGCTCAATGGATTTGAGTAAAATTTGTAATGAAACTTGCTTATAATCTGGGAATTAACACAAGGTACTATCTTAGTAAATTAACAGTTGCTGTAGTATAGTAGGTGCAACCGGGAGGCTGAGCTAGTATATAATATGTATGTATTATTCATTACATTTTTAAAATAAACAAGTGTCGTTACTGAGTGACTTCAATAAAAATACCCATTGGATGTACGTGTTTTTGACAAGTCCAGATAGGAGCAGCCGCAATTTTTTTTTATGATAATTGACATGTGAACTGTAACTGTAACTTTTTCGGACAATCAAATATTTTATTCTTTGTAAATAATACTTTTACATAGATATACGATATCAAATAATAATTTGCTTATCCCCAATATCGCAACGACCACAGAAGTGAGCGTTTCGATTATTTTTATTACTGTTACGAACTGATCTCTTTAGTGGCTATTTTATGTCGTAATAAAGATTTATTACGGGAAAAGAAAGGATCTGCAGCGACCGGACGTTGATAACCTGCCGAACTCGGACGAACCTCTGGCAGAGCGCCAGTCACTATCAGGGAGCCAGTCGCTATCAGGCCGTAAATGTGCTCATATACTAACACTCTTATCCAGAGCATACACCTGCAAAATATGGAACGAGCTACCTTCACCGGTACCCTGAAAAAAATTTCACCTAAAGTACGGAGCATACTGACAATCACCAAAAAGTACGATGATTAGCACTAGTTTTTACGGTGACAACTAACACCACCATAGATAGTTGTCACCGTAAAAACTGGTGCTAAACATCGTAATTTTTGGTGATTGTCAGTATGCTCCGTACTTTAGCTGAATTCATCGGAATTTTGATTGCCATTTTTCTCAGTGTATTCCCGAGTAACTTTACTTGGTTCTTCAAAGGGGCTGTTAATAGAGTCTCTAAAAGATCGGCGGCGTATCCGTGGCGCCTCTGGTGTAACAGGTATCCATAGGAGACGGTAATCGCTTACCATCAGGCGGCTCGTTTATTGTTTGGAACCAATGGCATAAAAAACCGCACCTTGAACTAATTTGAAATGGTGTTTACAGCAAACGTATGGAACGCGTATTGAAATCAAGCCACATTATCATACACCACACCCTCGCAATCATCCTAAGTACTCAACCGCATTTGCGTTACACAAACTTATACTCGTATCTATGCCAGCTGCTAGTTCGAGAGCCCACGACCAAAACCATGTCGCGTCGTTTTACGGCCAAAACCGTTTGTCGTTTAGAATAGATTTCAGATTTGGTGATTCTGAAAGCGATCAGATACTGAAAATTGTGTTTCTAGTATCTACAATCTATTGTTCAACTACATTCTGAAAATCAGATGGATTGCTGTGAAACAGTTCTATTTTTTTTTTAAATTTACAAATGCGGTCATGTAAGACGTAACGAGGAAAATTATTGAAATTAATATTTTAAAGAAAATTATCTGTCTGTTCCTTCATTCTGTCCTCATGAGCAAACATGAAAAAACACAAAGAAAAAACAAAGAAGAAACAAAAGAATTCGGGACGAACAAGATAAAAAAAAAATCCTGTCACCTTTGTATCCGAGGACAAACAAAACAGGTGGTAAAACGGGAAGCCAAAAATTTTGTCCATGGGCTATTGTACTACGTACTAGTAGCAGGGGTGGATGTAAATGTTACCAAATTCAGTATACATTAATGAGAATTGATTCAAAAGACAATCACCATTCGTAACAACCGTCACGCCGAGCCCGCGCCTCTCGGCTTCATGAATACACAAATCGCGTTTTATTGCTATTCTGTTTTCATTATTACAACTCCAAAGTCAATGTATACAAACTGAACAAAATACATTAACAAAGTAACGTGAAATAGAACACATTACCGACCTGCTGTCGCGGTATGGGACGCGGCGGTCAGGATAGTAATTTTAACGCACACATTTTGCTAAAACTACCTGACTAACTTATAAGGCTAATGTTAGACAAAGTTTGAATTAAACTACTATCTGATAGTTGAATAGTTTGAGCTTTCTCTTCGTAGCATCCCAAAACCATTAACCTTTCATTTTAGTTCTTTTGCATTCGATACTCTCATCCAGTAAAAAAATGTGTAATTTGCTAATGGATGGTTTTCGGAGTTGAAGCAAATTGGTCCGGTTCCATTCGAAAACCTATTGAACGTGGTTTATTTTTGTAACTCTACAGGAGGGCTACGGATCGGCTACACAAATACTATGGAGCTACGTATTTCGTAGAACTAGAATGTAGCGCCAGTTATGGATCGATAAGGGTTCCAGGAATAAACCAGCGATATTTATTTTATGTTTTACTCCATCGAGTATGATGGAAACTGCTCCGCAAATTGTCTCTTATCCAGATAAAGGGAACGTCAAGTTTACAGCTTTTGAAAGGTTATATGTGTGTATGTGCAAAATGGTAGTTTAAAAATTCTGAGAGCATAACAGAGCACGTAAATCGGGCCAGAATACATCATGCAAATATCTATTTCGCTGGTTTATCGGGCGCTGGGGCATCGTTACGTCGCTCTCTCTCCTGCTCACTTTATCTAAGATTTTTTCCACTTCCATTACTGTCGCGAACCGTGGTTTCTCTCTCGGGAATCCGTCCGAGAAATTCATTAATAAATATCTCAGTGAGACCCTCGAGACTCATTTATAAAAAAGAAATGAAAGGAAACAATAATCAAGTCTTCAAAGAGAGTTTTAATATTGTAAGGTGAATGTTTTATGATATTTCATAATAAAGTGAAATTGCTCGCTTTCCTGTTTCATTGTCAGCGTACCTAATGTCGTACTAATACTCGTTATACCTCCAATCATTCTTCATAAACGTAAATGGTTTCTGGCGGAGTCGGCGCGAGGCGACCGCGGCCGCGACGTGTCGCCAGCCACACATTATTTCTCACATAATCCCGTCTTTTCCACCATTTATAAAGCTCTCTTATTTCCACACGTCTCTCATTTTAACGACACGTTGTTTTAAATTTCTCCTTGCAAACAGCGGCACGTAATGGCATCAAAGAGTTAATAAAAGGGCCCATAAGTCACGGAGACCGAATAATAGCTCACGGAAATAGGATTGAATTCTTGTGAGAGACATTTCTGAGAAATTATTATAATGCAAAGACGTGAGCGCTTCCCACGGAAAGGGATGATCTTTTGTTTAAATGTCGGCCGCCGGACCCGTGATGGCCAAGATTTTCTGGGCTTGTGGATAATCTTATTTATGAGGTTACCTCAAAGACCGATATTCCTCCGTGAGGTTCCGTCAACAAAGGCTTTATTTACCTTTCATAGGGTTTAGTTCTGAAACGCTCCAAGCTACTGCTTATACATTCCCTTTTGGAGCAAAATAGGTAATGATAACCCGAACTGCGGTCAGAGAAGGATCACGCGAGCCGCAAAGATAATCTGTTTGGCACAAAAAGAGAATACAAGATTAGGACTTACTGATAAAGGATCATACAGGTAATGTATGTGAATGTAGGTCTCATAGAGCATGCTCGCAGGGACTACCTAGATATGCCATGCCTACCTATGCCGACGAGGCTTGGTTTTTACCGTCTTGTTGTGACGTCCTCAGACACTAACTAATAAGGGGCTAGAACTTACCGATAAAGAACCAGACATATGATTTCCCGTAGAGGCGGTGTTTGTAGACCTCGCAGAGCACCCTCCTCGCGGCAACCACGTAGAAGAGCCCGACGATGACGCGCGCGTCCTGCCGGCGCAAGTTTCGGACCGCGTCCGCCGGGTCGGAGAGGAAGGACTGCCGGGTCACGATCTCGATGCCCGCCTTTTTACAGTGCGCCTCTAGATCTTCTACGGTCTGTAAAACGAAATATATATTAATATTGCATAGTAATGTTATTAGGATATTTAGAAATAAGGGAGGACAGATGGAGGACCAAATCAGTCACAAAATGGGGTCCGCGGAACGGAAAGCGACCACCGGGTAGACCATCGGCTCGCTTTGGTAAAATTACATTATAAAGGAGGTAGGAAGGCGCAGTGGTTGAGACTAGCACAGGACCAAAAAAGTCAGCGTGCTGTGCCAATGTGTGCTACACAACATAATATAAATCAACTTTATTTTTTAACTTGTTCATTTCAACTTTACAGTATATTTTTTAACAATAATTGCCTTAAAACCACAATTGGGTTTGTCTAGGCAATAGGTTTTCATGAATAATGTACAGTTACTAGTAAATTAACATTAATAACAAACAAATACAAATAAACATTTCCCGGATTGCAGTAGACGCTGTGCGCGAACCCACAAAACAGCTGTTGTAGGTACAAATGTACAGAACTCATTTCTAATAACAGGTCGTTATGATATATAGGTATAGATAAACTACTACAATATAGGTGTTTCAAAGGATGACGCCAAAAAAACTGGCTTTGTCCTGCTCAGCTTGTTCGCAAAATTATTTCGAAATTAAATTTGCCAAATACAGTAAAAAAATTCCAACGCATGTTCAGTATTTTTTCCCGGAACTGTGACGAGCCTCAAAAGGCCATAGCTTTTGATTTGACGCTATTATTTAAAAATGTCGAACGCATGTTCAATATTTTTTTCCCGGAATTGTGACGAGCCTTTTTGATGGCTTTGGCTTTTTTGAGCCTTTTTCTGCGGCTTTTTGATTTGAAGTCACTATTTTCACTACACTGTATTAGTATGCGAATAGACTGAAATGAAAGAAAAAATCAAATTAATTTTGCTCCATCAAAAATGATAAGAAACGAATTCGTCCAAATAAAATGCCCGACCCGGTCATAAACATCAATATTAAAGTTAAAGCGCTAAAAGCGGAGCTAACCAGTAAATTATCGCACACGTGCAAGTTTGTGTAAAGACCGTTAAACCAAGTGTGACTACCCTTATTTTGTCCTGAAAGCTTTTTAACCCACATTGTTACCTACGATATCGCTCAGTAAGTAACGCAGCCCACCGAGAAAGACTCTACCTCTATTTACATAAGTACACGGGCGTGCCAACTTGAAAGGTGCTCACTCAATTTGCCTAAATTCTCTCTATTTTATTCTTCCAACGTTTTAGCATTTAAATTCATGATGAGATTATACAACGTGTAACAAAAAGGTGCGAAAATGATAAAACAGCGCATTCCCAGACATATTTAGAATTCACCACATAAGGTCTCACTTTGCTCAGTATGATATATTACAAGTCAAACTTCAACAAAAACTTGAGCAGGTTACATTTTTACAGCGTATTAGCTGATGAATGGCATTGACTAACACGAATTGATAAGAGCAAGAGCGGTCAATTTTCGTTCGTTAGGGCTAAAAAAATCTAACATTTTTTCTATGTGAAAAAATGAGTGGTGATTTGGATTCTGATAAATAGGTAATTCATTTCAAATCTGATATGTATGACCTTGACCACCTGTCAGTACCATCACACTTTTCTGTAAAACTTTATATGTGACTTGCCCACTTTACCCAGCATTGTATATTTAGACGCCAGTTTCCGTGCGAGCTCCGTGCAGTCAATGAAAGCGAAACAGGAGGGCCAGAACGCTTCAAGTCCACTTATGCAGAAAAAACTGGAGCCGCTCTAATTACATTGAATCCCGCGTGAAAGGCTCGCCCTCATTCTATGCGGAGGCAGTATTCATACACCCTAGCCTAGACATGCCCCGTGCTTTAACTTTCAGTTTTATCTGTAATTTAAGTCCAGCTGCGTATACCCTAAACGTACGTGAAAAAAAAATTGTGTTCTCATATCGATGTAGATAACAGATATAAAACAGACTGTAAAGTCTTACTATGGAAACTAACGTGGTTTTCATACATTTTTGTTATAATTAAACACGGGAATACTCACGTGAAAATTAAGTCGTATACTACGACTAGTTTCGGTCACATTCGGTGACCTTCATCAGGCGAGTTCCCGTGCCTGCAGAGCAACCGCTCTCATTGCGCGCGCGGCGCACCGCGGTCCGCATTGCTAAACGAGACGCAACCGCGAGCGCGTCACGTTTGTAGACTATAAAGTCATAATCAACCTAGCTAAAATAAATGTAAAAGTGCACTTTTACGCCTTAACTACTCATTTGATCATCATTAAATTTTGCACACACATTGTCAGAGGTACAGGAAAGGACATAACGATACCTTAATTTGCAAATCTAATAACTCCACTTTTTCACGAAAATGTAATTTTGATACCGGCAGAAACTAGATTTTTTATAGTTTCTGCCGGTATCAAAATTACATTTTCGTGAAAAAGTGGAGTTATTAGGTTTGCAAATTAAGGTATCGATAAGTTACTTTTCATCATCATCGTCTTCATTGTTTTTTAGGTAGGTACGTAGGTGAATAAATCTTAGCTACAAAATGCTTGTATCGCATACAATGTTTCAATTTACGCATGTTTTCTTTATTGTATTATACTGTACGCACATCGTCATTAGTGAATCAACAGCAACACCCTTTAAATTATCCGTGAAACATCAAAATGAAGAAGAAAGGAAAAGATCAAAAGATTTATTTTAGAAACCAAACTGTTTCATTAAAGCGTCTACTCGTTTTCCTTGAGAGGCATTAATGTAAAATATCTCTTAGAGGACGTTATAAATTGTTAGAACGTTTATTTATTTTAATAATTCCATGGAGTGGATTTTGTGCTGTTGGTACTACAAGCGTCGTGGCTAAAATTATGATATTATGACGAGATAACGTCTATTTGTTCTTGAAATCAAAGAACCATATTGCATTTGTAATATTTCTGCGGATTCGAAACCTTTTCTGCACGTTTGAATGTATTATATTTATGTATAATTCAACTTCGTAACAGTTGTAAGGATTTGGACAACATTTTGTATGAAGATTTGATGTTAGTTTGATAAAGAACCGTTTCTGTAGGATAGCTGGTGAAATCAAAAGGCATTACTAGTATGCACAACAACAAGTATTCAAAAACAAAATAGGTACGTTAATTTTCCCTGGCGTCATAGCTTTACAAAGCTAAACCATTATAAAAGTACTTCAGTACTGTAAGCACTGAATTAACAACCACTTGAGACTAGGTCGTACGCAGACTGTTCATAAACTTGAATTACACTGCGTTGCACGAAAGAGACTTCACAGTGTCACAGAATAATTAATAGCACCCACAAGTACAACAGCAGTGTATAGAATTGGGTGCAGAAACATAGGAAGTTAATTAGAGAAGCGAAAACAACCTTATTTCAAGGACCATAGAAATGAATTTACTTAATTAGTTTCATAGTAGTTTTATATTAAAACTTTTTCAATGCTTATTTTTTTTTTAAATAATGAAAGGCCTCAGATAAAGGAAGAGAGCCATACAGATTGGGACGGTTCAATAAAAAATGTTCTTGACTCTTTCGAAAACTATTTAATTCGTCTGATTTAGATGAAACTACGGGCAATCAAAGAGTTACATCTCCCTCCGATTTGCATTAGTTTTTGAAAATACACCGAAGTCGGATTAAAGCTTACACCGAAGCTCCGAAAGCCCGATCTACTTACATACTAGATCGATGTGAAAATAAAACAAAACTTTGCCACAATTATTAGACTTAAATGAAATGAGCTTTAACTACAAAATAACTTTAACATTAAATTAGCACCAAAACGTTTATTATACAAAGAGCACTCAGCATCCCAACAACGCAGAAATAAAAAATACGTATACGTGAGAGAATTAAACTCGCAAAGTAAACATGCGGACGGTAGAGCCATTCATAACCGGCACAAATGCATGTCGGAAGATAAAATGTAAGCGTAATAAAAAATATCTGCCACCGAGCATAGCTATATTTATTCGTATCAGGAATTTATGCAATATGTGTTTCGATACTAGGACGAAATCTCATATTTTATGTGTACATATTTCATAGATATTTGATCTACTATCGGCTCTTGGAATTACGAAGTATCAACTAACTAGCGATGCAACGAGGTTTCACCAGTGATTTTGAAATTTGAAATATTTTCGATACCTATAAAAAGTAATCTATGTCTTCACATAGATTATGTACATAATTATAGGTTATTGAACATCAAAGAATTAGATTTTAAGATTTCATAATGATTTTTGCTTCAATACATCTTACAAAACCATTGTATATAAATTTAAGAATACAGGTTCGGTATTGTAAGATTGTATTTCCCATTGTAAAAGCTGATTAAAAATGGGTCTTTGGGCTTGCGAATGGTTAGATTTTAGGATTTGACTTTGAAATCAAGCGGGCACAGGGAAGACAATGGTGAGGCGTGTCGTGCCTTTGTAGAAAGAAGGAGGGTAAAATACTCTCAGCATTTCCTGAAACCATCTCAAACAACGTGCTAAAGGGTACCGTGCGTTCCAAGGGAGTATTTTATGCAATCGAGTGACGGAAGAGACGAGATAATTGCTCGCCTGATGTAAACGTCACGTTTGCACATATAACAGGACTTTGTCACCCAAAATTATGAACTAATAAAATTCAAGACCTTGCGCGTCACAGAACTGTGCTCGTCACCCTGAGATATAAGATCTCCGGATCCTTCTTTAGGCCACAGAGACGAGTGTCCTAATGTGCTCTAATAGGTCAAATCCTATATAATTCAACTGTAGCCTAATACTACCAGGTATCTTATATAACACTTATCTCTTCTGTTCCCAAAAAGGTAGTAGAGAATATTGTAAGCAGATGCTCTTATTCCTTTTCACAATTCCGTAATGTAGTTGCAGACTCACGCTGCACACTGCACACGCTGCGGAAACTTTAGAAGTTTTACTTGTAATTTTAGTAGTCTACCGCCAAGTTACAGTAAGACTCGTTTGGTGCTACTGGTTTGGAACCTGTCTTACTGTCAACGTTACACTTGTTACTATCATTTATTCTGCGGTAGCTCGCAGGAAGTTGGCGGACTCATGCTAGGTATCTATTCAAATGAGAACCACAACACTCCTATACAAAAGCATTTTAAGTAGAGGCTGTAATAAAGAGAAAATATTCACCCATTTGAGTAGTACCCATTTATCATACTGAAAAGCTTTAGCACTTCTCCCGAGAACGATTACATTACAGGGCTGCACAGAACGGCGGAACTAATCTGAAAGGGTCTCATCGGCATGAAGGACATTTGCTATTGGAACGATGGTACTGAGCCGGAAGGGAACCGTTTTATTACTCATTCACAAAGATTTTCACTGTAAGACAAACTCTTTAGGTATTCCATACATTTCATTGAGTGTGAATGACGTTTTTCTACAGAACAGCTGTTTGTTTCTCCTGTGTTTAAGATTGCTGCAAACAAGCAATATCTAAAAACGCATAATATATCTTGTGCGTTCCGTCGTGGGTAAAAATTGATTATCAAGAATGTACTGCTTTCGGTTTAGTTCCACGCTTCCGTACGACCTTGAATATTATGTGTACCACAACCTATAGCTACAGTTACGAAGTAAATGCGCAGTTAACGCCCGAGCTCCTAAACGCATGCTTAGTGCGATCAAACGGGCTTATATTACGTGTATAAGTATATAACAGTCCCTAATGTTGATTATAATCCTTACTGATTAACATGAAGCCGAGCGTAACCTACTGTAATTAATTATCAGTTAAGACCTGGTAAGGCTGCTTGTTGTTGATTAGTCTAATATATGGGTTATGTAAGTGATCAATGTTTGAACCTATTTTATTTGTGTTTAAACCTAAATTTATCTGCGTGTAGGCTGATTAAACAATAACATGCGCATAAATTACCTTTAGCACGTGTAGGCTTGTGTGTGTTTATTTGTTGTGCTACTTTCTTGCGTGTGTGTTGTGAAATGTCCATAGGCAGCGGTGACCACTTACCATCAGGTGGCCCGTCGCTTGTTTGCCAATTATTATTTAAAAAATACTCTGTAAGTATTGAATGCACAGTACTTGGTAGAAGTTGATGGAGGTAGCGTATAAAATGTCCCAAAAATTGTATACAGAGGTACATGAAACTGTGGTACTTTCCCGAAAGGAGCGTATTGTGCTCATCATTCTAAACAACTTTTACTACAGGTAACGTGGGTCTGACGCTGAGATTGCGGAAATAAATGAAGGAAAATGTCATTCACACTCAACGAAAAGTCTGATTTTTTTTTGCGACTCCGTGGTTCGTCTCATAGTGAAAGTTCATAATAATGAGGCCATGAGCTGGCTTAGTACCACTGTTCTGTGTAACCCAATGAGTTCCTCAGGATACTGCTATTAGTAGACTACGTCAGAGTCAGCTAGCAAAAGTTTATGTTCCACGTTACTCGCAAATCTATCTAGGTCAAAAGCTAAGTCTGAATTTTCCAAAGCGTGTTTCAGTTGCAGCTCTTCGTTTCTCGCAACATTTCTCCAACCTACTACTAATATCGTTGAAATATCACAACGTTATTTACCCATTCCTCCGCTCGGCTCGAAGCTTCAATACTCGTCTCGCATTCTGCAAGTGCTTCTTATCCTCTTGTAAAAATACAGACGCTCTAAGATCCCATGGTACGGTTGGCTGGTTTTCAATATGCAATGAAATCGAAATCGGCGATTCGTCGAAGGCCAATCACGAAGATCGTTTGTCAATCGACAGACAAAGCGCTTAGCGTGTCATACTCCACTCGATGTCGATTCAAACGAGCGCTGCTCGAATGATTTCAGTCACGCGACCGATATGGGACAGCCGCCGACACGGCGGTGCCTACACGATATAATCACTCGGATACGAGGCCCTATTATCGCCGCGCTTGCTCCACAGGTTGGGCTATCTAAACCTATTGTAATGTAAAGATAACACTCGAAGAAGACGAGCGCTGTTTACGCAGACAATGAATAACAGCCTCGAGACAAATGTATTTTCCCTTCCATCGCATTTCTGCGTACTGGAACTTATTGTGATAGTCAGTCGGAGGAGCACGGTCGAATACATTCAAGTTTAGCCATAAAACGGGAACGTTTTATCACAAGAGACAAGGCGGAATGGGGTGGGGCGGTCTGCCGCAGCCGCAATTACTCTTCTATTTCTTGTGTAAACTTTCTTAACTGTTTTTGTCTCTGGAACTGCGAGTACCTAAAAGTCAGGTTTGTAGGAAATTGTTTCGAAGTCTGTAGAGAGCAAGAAGAAACTTGATAAAATATGATTATTTTGTGCAGTTTCTCGTGGAACTGAATGTAGTTGTCTATCTTCTTATTTTTAAACTAAGACTGAAAAGTGATTTTATAACTTAATAAAATAAATCTATTTGTACACAAAGTTCTCGCTTGCTCGTTCAAAAATCCTTGATACTTAATACTTTTAAGAGATTTTTAAAATCTTACCGATATAAAGACTTCTTCAGCCTGTTGTAGTATAGCTATTCTGGACCAGCCAAACTTCTGCATAAGTTTGATCCTGGTGGGGTTGTGCACGGTCGCCGACGGATGGGTCCGGAACAGAGTGGGGAACCGGGCGCGGTCCGATAACGCTGGTGATGAGGCGCCGTAGCACAACTGAAAAAATACCAAAGGTTTAAGTTCCAAAATCAGGATTCAAGACTGTTGTTGACTGTCAGGGTTCAAGATTGTTCAGATCATGGTTGGATTGTTTTTCAAGGTTGTTCAAGATGGTTTGTTCAGGTTCAGGATTGAATGTACAGAATAGGTATACAAAACTATACATATACATAGGTATCTCTAAATATAAAAAATTATCGCCATGCGTTAGTCTCGCAAAATCTCTAAAATGGCTCCACTACTTTAAATATTATTTGTCTTGTTTGTCTCAATACAGAAGTGGTTTAGAGAAAAAACAAGTGGCACCGCGAGGCGCAGCTAGTCTTTGATAGAATGTTGGGAGCTACGGCAACGATGTGTTGCATATTGTGGTGCTACGGCTACGTGGTCTACGGTCTCGTAGCATGACCGCTACGTGACCGTAGCCACGTGGAAGCATCGCAGTGCTGGTGGATAGAATTTTAATTTCTGAAATACTTGACTTGGAATGTATACAGGGTTTTATGGAAAGGGTATTCCGAAAAAGCTAAACCGAAAAAAGCTTTTTGTACTGATTATTACTAACAACTTTTAGTATGGAGCCAACCCTGAAATCGTGAAAGGGAAATCAATTGTACCATAGAAAAATGTCAATGAACCTCTATAAAATATATGGAACTGCTGATATTTTTTATTTGATTTCAGGGTTCGTCTCATACATAGTAAAAGTTGTTCATAATGATGAGTACTATGAGTCCTTTAAGCCTTAGCATACCCTTTGATTATAACCCTGTACAAACCTGAATAATGAATAAATTATTTAAATAAAAATAAATTTGAAAACCACTAATAATTTGGTATTTTCTTAACAATTACTCAGCGTAAAACGATTTGCAAACAGTTCGAGGCTATAAAAGATAAAAAGATATTTTATTTTTATGAAATAATTGAGATACCACCTTAACAGGTCTAGCCCAAGACAGTAGGTACTTAATATAGATAATAGGTACCTAATAGGAAAGAAAGTTACATCTTCAAACCACATCATCATTCCATCAGTTGAAAATGTAGTCAAACGCATGTCTATTCCATTGAATAAACAATTCTTAAGCTTTGCATATGAATACGCAAACTTAGCAGCGAAGTTACACAAGGAACTACACACGAAGGCGAGAAACAAAAAACAGCTACAAGAGTAGAGGTAGGACGGCCGACCTAAATCGAAACGGGAACAAGGTCACGACAAAGATCTTAGTGCAATGAAACGGGTTGAATGCAAATGCATGCGAAGAGCCTACAGCGAGTTTGCTTAGCTGTAAGCTTGTATCTGGATGAATGGGGGGGGGGGGGGGGGGCAATCAGTCGACGAGTGTATCAGAGATATGTGCGCAACACTTATCGATCTTTTCAAGTCATTCAGCAACTTTTAGTTAAAATTGGATAAAAAAAGACCTGGTGAACTTTATACAACTTTCAAATTGACATTTCGATTTTCCGACTGTTTCTTTCGGATTTTCCTAATTTTGTTGTTCCTTCCTTTTGTTTCCAGACCATTCCTTACTGAGAGAAACTAAAACAACAGGGAATAAAACGGAAAAATAATTATTAAAATCGGTCCAGCCTTGTTCGAGTTTTTGGGAGGCTAACACAGCGATTGATTTTTTAGTACCTGTAAATACTGGGTTATGAAGAAAAGCTAGGAAAGGGAAACGGCTTAGCATACCCTTTCCTTATAACCCTGTATAAGTAGATAGATGTGTAGAATTTACAAACAAGATAAAGATACATAATACGTAATAATTAATGTACTACGTTTGTTTGTATGTATGTACCACGTACTACCTACGTATATATATAAGTATAATATATATATAAGTCAACACACGTCATGGGTCCAGCAGTATACAATAAACTACCAGAGCACATCGCCACTGCGCCCACTATGGGCAGTTTTAAATCACGGCTCAAGCGCTGGCTTGTCGAGCAGATGTTCTATAGCTACGATGAATTCATTGAATGTGATTATGTTTAATTTTAATTTTGATTATTAATTTTTACACTGTGACATTTATTATTATCTATGAATGATAATTTATTATTTTTATTTAATTTCAGCAACACGTGACCAAAATGCTGGCCTCTATCTCGCCCAAAGGGTGAGCATCGCCATCCAACGTGGTAATGGGGCCAGCATTTTGGGAACAATTCCCACAGGCAGCGGCCTTTTAGATTAGTTTAGTTTTATTGGTTAGTTTTTTTAATTTAATTATATTTTAATGTATTTTCTTAATTTATTTCTGTTCGACCTGTAATATGTATTACTAATAAACTGATTATGATTATGATTATAATTTAGGGGAAGTCATACTATTAAATACTACTCGTACTTACCTGTTAGCAAAGAGATATAAACTTTCTATATGCTAGTTAGGTAAGTACGGTAATTTGTTTCAAAAGGACCGAGCCCGAGGGCCCTCTTAATAAATCAATAGCTGATATTGAAATTGTAATTTGAAGAGCTCAAATGATATTCTACACCGCCTACGAGCATTTCCGTACTAATTGAATCGTGAGAATTAATTCAAAATCAATCAACGCGAGAGTATTACGAAAGCAGAATTTTATTTCAGTAATTACCACGCCCAAATTACGTTTACTTAATAGCCTTATTTATACACCATTAACGGTTTGGTAAAGGGAAGAGTGGCGCCGAAACTCATTACGCTGAAAAACCTGTTAGCTGTAAAAACCGGGGTATTACAAACAAGCTGTCGATCGCTTGCAGGTTTGGACGATAACCAATCAAAACATACTGTGTTTTTAAAGGTCTCTCATACGTTACCCCGTATAGATTTCACATCAGACAAATGCTTCACACATTGGTAAAAATACACCTACTATAAACCACTTTATCAGTACATTGCTACGCGCTGCTAGGCTAATCTAATCCTCTAGCTAAGCCAATCCAAGCTTAGGAACGTTTGCTCTCAAGTTCCCGCAAACCGCACGTTCCTATCTTTAGTGCATTTTGGTTGGTACAAAGATCTGGTAATGCGATATCTATTGGAGGTAATCTGGGGTATCTGGCAACGATTGCGGTTGATTAAGGTTGGCCCCAAACGGTCGAATGGTTTGATATCCAAACTCACGGTGGAATCATTACGTAAGTACATTTTTCATTCGAATCGAAATTGTGTTTTCGACCAAATATTTCGTTTTGTTCTCGAACTAAATTATTCCAGACCAGATTATAACAAGACTTTTTTTAAATTACGCTTTTTAAGAATATGAAATAATTTTCCTACTGAGGTTCCTGCCTGGTATTTGGGGTCTAGATTTTTTCAATTAGGTACCGACAGAGAAAATGAATATTTTTTGTAAAACCACCAAAGTACCAGGCACAGGCAATCTACAATTATATTATTATTTTTTAATTACGCAGTTACAGGAAAAATATAAAAATTCTTCTTTCGAAATTGGCCAGCGACCACTGGCAATCTGTAGAAGCGTTTCTAATTGCGTCGACCCATTGATTTAATACGTCCTTTGTGTCCACCAATTTCCTCAAGCCATATGTTTTTAATCACCGCACTTGTCACAGATTAAGTCAGAAAGGAAAAACAGAAGCGGAAGTAGGTAAGAATTCCGAAGTTGCAAGAACATTCGCGACGGAACTTTCTGGCAATGATCCAAACCTGTGTCGTCTACAAAGACAGGGAAACCGCGAGCCTGTTCTGAAGTATCAATTTGGTTTTAGTTTAATAGTGAAATCAAATTTTGATGGGTATTTTATAGGGTTTCCGCTACGTGGTTATATAGAGTCTGACCTCAACCAAGGACGGTCTAAGTAGTTGCTAAGAGGTCGAGGGTTTCAAATATCAACTACATAAGTGCTAGTAGGATTTCGTATGTTTTGATGGTACATATATAGTAGTACGAGCATTACATTTACTTCAATATATTTTTCAGATAGATGTATTCTACAGATTGCGATATTTATGGTCCCTTGAGTTCGAGATCGTAGATATTGGTTTTACGGAGCTTACACACGTACTTACAGAAGTCGGTTCGTTCCGAATATAGTTTAAGGAATATCTGGTGGTCTTCTTAAAGGATCTTGCGTAACCGAACGTAATTAAAAATTTCGTTTCGTTTTAATTTAAAATAGGCACCAGATGTAGTTCAAACTAATATGGAGTCGAATATTATAAGGATGGAAAAATCTAAGATAAGCTAGCATAGCATAGCTAGTGTATTTATGCTTAGTGCTAGCAGCAGCACTAAGCATAAATACGCTAATTTGTATAATAAAACAGCCAAAGTAAGAACACCTATACATAAAAATAAATAAATTATAAAATAGCTATCGCGCGATAGAGGCTGAATTCAAAGGCCGCCCGAAGACCTCCAACAAAAATTTTAGTAAAAAAACCTAAAGATCTAAAAAGTGTCATATGCGTACCACCTTAGGGCTCTTACACAAATCTCAATTATAATCCTAATGAGCTAAAAGCTTACTCACCATCAAAAAGCTTTTACAAAAATCTCTGTTAAAAATTAATAGTAGTTTATGCAACTGTCATATAATGAAGGGTATTAAAACACGAGTGTGTTTATGAAACGAGCGGAGCGAGTTTCATAATAGTAACGAGTGTTTTAATACCTGTGTTATATGCAGTTGCATACACTACTTTATCTACACTAATGCTGTTACATTCTACTTATGTTTCCAATACTTGATAAAATACGTTTATCTTCACTAATAAAAACGTATATTGTCACAGTGAACTTGGCGCGCAATCAGGAGCGAGCGCGCATGCGCGCGCAGGGCGGCCAATCAGGAGCGAGAGCGCGATGTTATAATGACTCATTACGACATCGATGTGGATATTATAACACCGTGTGAAATTGCTTAAATGTTGTCTGTGCTATAACAGTAGTCATTATAACACAAGTATTGGAAACATAAGTAGAATGTTATAACATTAGTGTGTAGATAAAAGAACTAAAAGTTAACTCACCACCAAAAGACTTACAAAAGTCTCTGTTACAAATAAAAAGCTATGGACCGATTTGCCTGTGTTAATCTTATATATAAAATTCTCGTGTCACAATGTTAGTTACCATACTCCTCCGAAACGGCTTGACCGATTTTTTATGAAATTTTATATGCATATTCAGTAGGTCTGAGAATCGGCTACTATCTATTTTTCATACCCCTAAATGATAAGGGTTGTCCACCCCAAAAATAAAAATCCAAAAATGAAAATTTAAAATAAAATGAAATTTTATATGCATATTCAGTAGGTCTGAGAATCGGCTACTATCTATTTTTCATACCCCTAAATGATAAGGGTTGTCCACCCCAAAAATAAAAATCCAAAAATGAAAATTTAAAATAAAATGAAATTTTATATGCATATTCAGTAGGTCTGAGAAATGAGAATTAAAACACGAGTGTGTTTATGAAACGAGCGGAGCGAGTTTCATAATAGTAACGAGTGTTTTAATACCTGTGTTATATGCAGTTGCATACACTACTTTATCTACACTAATGCTGTTACATTCTACTTATGTTTCCAATACTTGATAAAATACGTTTATCTTCACTAATAAAAACGTATATTGTCACAGTGAACTTGGCGCGCAATCAGGAGCGAGCGCGCATGCGCGCGCAGGGCGGCCAATCAGGAGCGAGAGCGCGATGTTATAATGACTCATTACGACATCGATGTGGATATTATAACACCGTGTGAAATTGCTTAAATGTTGTCTGTGCTATAACAGTAGTCATTATAACACAAGTATTGGAAACATAAGTAGAATGTTATAACATTAGTGTGTAGATAAAAGAACTAAAAGTTAACTCACCACCAAAAGACTTACAAAAGTCTCTGTTACAAATAAAAAGCTATGGACCGATTTGCCTGTGTTAATCTTATATATAAAATTCTCGTGTCACAATGTTAGTTACCATACTCCTCCGAAACGGCTTGACCGATTTTTTATGAAATTTTATATGCATATTCAGTAGGTCTGAGAATCGGCTACTATCTATTTTTCATACCCCTAAATGATAAGGGTTGTCCACCCCAAAAATAAAAATCCAAAAATGAAAATTTAAAATAAAATGAAATTTTATATGCATATTCAGTAGGTCTGAGAATCGGCTACTATCTATTTTTCATACCCCTAAATGATAAGGGTTGTCCACCCCAAAAATAAAAATCCAAAAATGAAAATTTAAAATAAAATGAAATTTTATATGCATATTCAGTAGGTCTGAGAATCGGCTACTATCTATTTTTCATACCCCTAAATGATAAGGGTTGTCCACCCCAAAAATAAAAATCCAAAAAATAAAAATAAATATTTTATTTTTAATTTTTGGACAAAATATATTTTTTAATGTGGCTTATGTGGCATTAAAAAATACATCCTCCTCCTAAAATCGTGTTCCTCATGTCTGAGGGTCGTGACCACCACCTCCAAGTAGCTTCTCTCTGACGATGTTTTGCCAGCTTTTCCTATCCTCAGCAATGTGAAGTGCTTCGTAGACTGAGGTGTCGAGAGTGGTGCGAATCTGATCAGACCAACGTATCGGGCTGCGTCCTCGTGACCTCTTGCCGTCGACTTTCCCTGTCACCATCAACTTCTCCAGGTTGTCGCCTTGCTTTCTAGCAATATGACCGAAATACTCAAGGACACGTTTGAGACAGATGGTTGATAGTCTAGTCGTGACCTTGAGTTGTCTTTGTATCGATGCATTAGTCCGACGTGCTGTCCAAGGTATCCTGAGCATTTTCCTCCAGCACCACATCTCAAAAGCATCGATGCGCCCACGATCCGCCGCTTTCAAAGTCCAGGTCTCAGCCCCATAAAGAAAGATGGAAAAGACTAGAGTACGAACCAGTCTGATTTTGGTCTTCATCTTAATTCCTCGGTTTTTCCACACTTTATCGAGCTGAGTCATGGCACCTTTAGCCATTCCGATCCGCCTTCGCACATCCGATTCACTAGAGCCATTGTTGCTGATATTGGAGCCCAGGTAGACAAACTCCTCGACAGTTTGGAGATTTAGTGCGCCGGTGAAAGCCAATGTCTTGGCACGGTCAACTACCATAATCTTGGTCTTAGATCTGTTGATGGAGAGTCCTAAGCTCATACTAATTTGCTCCATTTTATGCAATAGTGACGCCATTTCATCCTCGCTCCCGGCCAGCAGAGTCGTGTCATCAGCATATCGAAGGTTCGTGATCTTTACCCCGCCGATGCTAACGCCTCCATCCCAGCCATCGCAGGTTTGTCGCATTATGTACTCCCCGTATGCATTGAACAGGATGGGCGAGACGATACAGCCCTGGCGGACACCTTTTTCGAAGCCAAAAGGTTGGGAAGCCACGTCGTCCACTTTGACAACCCCGCGACTGCTATGGTATAAAGCTTGGATCAACGCGGTCAGATGATTTGGCACGCCTAAATTAGAGAGAACCTTCCATAAGCAGTCCCACCTGACACAGTCAAACGCTTTGCTGTAGTCAACGAAGCACATGATGACTGGCACGTTGTACTCATAGGCTTTCTCAATTAACTGCCTTACGTTCAGTATTTGTTCACGCGTGCCCTTGCCCTTGACAAAACCAGCCTGCTCCTGCGGAATCTGCTGGTCAAGATAGTGACGAATTCGGTTGTTTACAATGTGGAGCAGAATTTTGCTGGCGTGTGATATGAGCGCTAGGGTACGGTAATTGTCGCATTGCTTTGTGGATCCTTTTTTGTGCAATGGAAGGATTATGGACTCTGTCCAATCTTTAGGCCACTCGCCGGTATCCCACACCTTGTTACAGATAGCGTGCAAAGCGTCGATGCCACATTCTCCTAAGGCTTTTAGAACTTCCGCCGTTATAAGGTCAGGGCCCGGCGCTTTCTTGTTCTTAAGAGAATATAACGCCGCCACTATCTCGGATCGAAGTATGCCAGGTTCCTTATCTAAGCCATCACAGAATGAAAATCTGTCGCAGGTGCTCTGCAACGGGTCCTTATATAGTTCCTGGCAATAACAACGCCACCTTTCCGCAACCTCGCTCAATTGATGTAACAGTTGTCCGTTGGCATCTCCAATTACCCAAGACTTTGGTTTAAACTTGTTAGTAAGTTGACGGACTTTCTTGAACAGGTCAGCGGTTTGATATTTGAGCGAGTGATTCTCTATGTCAAGGCAAATACTATCAATGTAGTTGTTCTTGTCTTCTTTGCAACACGCGTCTATAGCCTTGCAAAACAGCCTATAGTCGTTCCTCACTTCAGGATTTTGCAGTCCCTTGATCTTTAATTCCTTCCTGCGCTGCGTGAGTACCCAAGTGCGATCCGAGATCCACGCTGTTTTCTTTGGATCAGGCTTTTGCACCCTGCGTAGCTCACTCAAGGTGTTGTTGACGAGGGATTTGAAATGGACCCAGTAGGCATCTGCTGAAGGATGCTGCTCGACAACTGCGTTGCCAAGCTTATCTTCCATGGCCTGTTGGAAAAAACTGCGTTCGGGGAGATTTAGTTGTCTTAGGCAGCTCTTGGATCGACTTCTCGGTGCTTTTAAACGAAGCGCAAAACCGGCAACAAGCAAATTGTGATCTGAGTTACACTCGGCCCCAGGGTAGGTCTTCACGTTGTTGACTGATGATCTCCAGCGGGTATTTATGATAATGTAATCAATTTGATTTCTGTACCTATCACCTGGAGATTTCCACGTATAAAGACGTCTGGGGTGGTGCTGGAAATAGGTATTTAAAATTGTCATTTTCCTGCTTGTGCAAAAATCAATGAGCCTTTCACCACGTTCATTTCTGATGCCTAACCCATATTTGCCAACTGTTTCCCGCAAGTGATCTTCGGCCTCGGTGTTACCAACTTTAGCGTTCATACATACAACAAATAAACATAAACATAAAAAACATAAAAACAATAAACATAAAAAAATACATACAACTCTAAATTTTCACCCTTCTATCACCAACCCCTATTTTTTAATAGTCACTAGAAATAATTTTTATGGCAAAAACAACGTTTGCCGCGTCAGCTAGTATATATATTAAGATCTGCTACATCGCTTGCATGTTTTAAAGATCAGTTAAAAAAATATCACTTGTCGCAGTTGCCATCTCTGCAGTGATTATTTATTTATTATTACTTAGTAATTGTTGTTTTGTTTTTATTTATTATGTATTTTATTCCGCCCTATTAGTATTATATTTATATATCGTTTGTATTAGTATATTTTCGCTAATGTAGGTAGTTTTACTAATATAATGTATTTTATTTGAATATATTTCTAAGTATTTATTACTTTTTTATGTAGGTTTATAATATGACACGGTTTTTTCCCGTTTTTCAATTTTTTATCTATCCTCTCCAACCTAAGGTTGCCTGGAAGAGATCGCTCTTAGCGATAAGGCCGCCATTTGTGGCACTAGTTTTAGGTGATATAATCCTATTGTTTGTAATTTATGGTGTGAACAATAAAGAGTTTATCTATCTATCTATCTAAAAAGCTAAAATAGTAGGTACTTACCACCATAAGATTCCACATCTTAGCAGCCTCCGCGACGGTGGTGCACACGGTGGAGCAGCCCGCCAGGAGCAGCAGCTTCTGCGGCGGGTTGTACAGCAGGTTGTACATCACGCTCGCGCCCAGCCCGGGCTCGCACTGTCAACAACGCAACGAATAAAAATAAATTCTGGGTGGTGCAGACCTGTTATGGGCAAACGTGACGTTTAACATCAGGCGAGCGATTTTCTCGTCTCGTCACTCAATAACATAAAAAAAGGATAACGTATTAACCCCGAACGAATTTCCGTGTTCATCATCATCATCATCAGCCTATCGTATTATTGTCCACAGCTGGACATATAAAGCCTCCCCTCAAGAACGCCACAAGGTACGATCTTCTGCCTTACGTATCCACATGCTCCCTGCCGCAGTACGCAGGTCATTCCCGAGTTAATTATAGCAAAATGTGTCAAAACCATGTTAGTTTCCATAGCAACAAAACGAAGTATAACCGAATAATTAATCGGTTCCTTCTAGGCAAGCATGCTCCATCGTAGACCGCATCATTGCTTACCATCAGGCGAGATTGCGGTCAAATCATCATAGAAAAAAAAAACTACTTAGACTAAATGAAAAGAATCGTTGAAACGGCTAAATCCATTAAATAAAACCTGCTTTCAAATAAAGATCCACATCCAAATCGTTTCACCCGTTTAAAGCCGGCGACTGACCTGAGCATTTTGCCGTAACGTAGCATTCGAAGCGAGCGTGTCACGTTACGGCGTTACGGCCTTACCTGACTGACCTGTAGCCTTGCTCGTGGCGAGCATAGTGCTCGACTGCGCTCCGCTCTGTACCCACTTGACATGTGGATTTCAAACATTTTGCCGTAACATAGCATTCGAAGCGAGCGTGGTGGAACACGCGGCGCTCCCAGCGAGCGGATCGGCTCGCTGTACCTACTGACCTGCAACATTTCGTCGTAACGTAACGTTACGTTACGACGAAATGTTACAGGTCAGTCGCCGGCTTTAGAGTTACGGTGCCATAGACACACACACATTGCGGTCAAACTTATAACACCGCACTTTTTGCGTCGGGGGTTAATAAAATAAGATTTACTGTCCAAAATGTTACAGTTACATGGCATTTCAATCATAAAGTAAAATATTACGACTGCTCCTATTCGGGTTCTTCAAACGTACATACAGCGCGAACTAACGACAATAGGTATTAAAAATAAAATATAATAAAAGCTAGTACGCTAGGGATCGTAACGCGAACTCACAGCGCGAGTCTAAACTGAATTGCGTTGGCTTTCGTCTAGCTCTTACGAGTTGAATACACGTAACAAGTACGAGTACAGTGGCAAAACAGTGCCACTGTACTGCCCTCGGCCAAGTACTTGGTTTGTAGAGGTATAAACAGTTTGACAGGGCGAGACAGACGCTAGAACAATGATTTGTTTGCTCAGTCGAGTGTGCTCACTTACTGTCTCTTTAGCTAACAGGGCGGGACCAAAGTCAGGGCTCAGTTTTGGCTCTTTGGCTAGTGCTAAAAGTTTGCAGTACGGCCCCTGGTTGTCCTACGAAACTCTAAAAAAACAACATACAGTCGAATTGAGAACCGTCTCCTGCAAGTTAGTTAAAATAGAGAAACAATTCAACTTTCCAATTTATACGTATGTACTATTTTCATCGTAGAGATAGTTTCTAGTTATTTCGCAAATTATAATATGCTTGTCTGTTGCTACGTGACTTTTGATCGCGACACGCTGTGATAAAACAATACAAACTCAATGGTAATCGTGTTTGTGTTCGGATTATTTCATCGGAGAGCTTTATGATGAAAAATTAATTATTTGAGCGATAAATAATGACAGCCATACATTATTCATCACACATATTCATAAATTGAAATAAATTTATTACTATTATGTTGACCAAGGGCTTGGTGAATTATTTTTAAATATAAGAGCACGAGTAAAAAGCTAGAGAAGTTTTAAAGAATCTCATTAGGGCTAGGAAAATGGTTTTTAAGTGTAAGACCGTGGGAAAAAAATAAGTTTCAAAGAATTTCATTAGAACTGGTCTATTTTCTGCGACATAATCCAAAATATCATACGAAACAGAATCGGTAAGAAGTCTTGGGAATTTTTCATACTTTAAACAAAAGGGAGCACTGCATTTAATTAAAATTAAAAAAAAAAATAACGTTTCACACTCATAGCTCCCCACTAGGATAAATTCCTGTGTCGGGGATGCCATGGAACATACACAAAGACAACGACAACTAACACCCAGACCCAGAACAGATATTTAATTTATATCATTTTTATTTTAATTATTTGACATATATGCAAAGAATTTAAAATGGAAATTGGAATTTGTTAATTATTATTATTCTTTGAAAACTACTAAAACTAATTTGACTGTGTACATATTGAATGCCCGATGTGGGTAAACTGACAATTTCAACTAATGCACTAACATCTAGCTTATAAATTACAATGTATCAGTTGTTCAATAAATATTTCTGAATCTGAATCTGTTAAATTTGATGAAGAACGCTTACTCTACTTTCGCGCGTACGTATAACCCGGTCACAATATCTGTGCACCTCGCTGGATTGCGTATAGCCTTATATAGTCGAATATATCGAATATAATATATATCGAATAGTCTTGACAGGGGAAGCTCCGAGCCTCTCCCGCTTCCCCTGTCACCTCTCCGCGCACTCCCCGGTGCGACAGTGCGACTATATAAGGCTATACGCATTCCAGCGAGGTGCACAGATATTGTGACCGGGTTGTAGGTACACAAGCTCTAAAGTACCGCCAGGCGAGGAGTATTGATATGTCCAATGTCCATGTGTGCGTTTTGGCACGTACGCGTGGAATTAAAGGAGATCTTGACTTGTCTTGACCCAAATCAAACATCCAGTTCACATCTTTCTCTCTAGATATATCTGAGACTAAAAACGTTGATTATTATTCTGAGCGCAGCGCAGTACAATACAGTGGCTTCAGAATTGTTTCTCCTTTGCTTTCTGCATTGTTTTAAACAATAAGAAATTTATTCTGCCCTCGAGAAGTATTGAAGTATTAAAGTTTGAGTCTGTGTATAGAATATTTTATTAGCTTTTAATACGAGTAAAGTACTATTTTTTTTTGAAAAGTTCATTTACTTAGTATCTATGTAAACTGACGTGAAAATATTTTTTTTTGTTGGTCAACAAATTTTAAACTTGTAGTCGTTAAAATTGCGTCGCAAATAGGTATGATAGTTGTCGACTAAGATTTTTTTACCTGGTTGTCGATCGGCGAATTTGACTGATTTTGTCGACAGCTAATGTTATATTTGCTACAAAAAATACGCATTTTGAACAGCAGTGCAAGTATCGATATAAAACTGACGATATAAAACTGTCTTTAAAATTTTACAATTTCGTACGGACCATTTTGTGTATCGATAAAGTTTCATACTTCTGCTGTTCAAGTTACTGTATTTTATCGATTACCAGACATCTGTCATTGACAAGACCAGTTTCATAGTTTGGTAAAATTATTAAGTGACAGAAAAGCCACGATTAAAAAAAAATACTAAGTAGTATGTTTGAGCCCTAATCTTATTACTATGTACCAATCTAAAACCAACTCGAAAGTGCCTCGGCATAATGTAAACCAACAGGAAAATTGAAATGGTATAATAGTGTGTTAGGTAATACAAAATAAACTGCCGCAGGTTTTCCATTAAAACATGTTTTCAATAGAATTTGCTCGGTTTTCATCACACAAGTACTGGTACCACTTACATTATTAATTTAATATAGGCGTTCCAAGCTTCCAAATTATCTAGAACCGTCGAGAATAATATGCCCTTTTGAAATTGTTTAAATATGAAAACGTTTCACGCTCGGCAACAAAGTAATGGAAAGCTTATCCTTTGTAAATAAAAACATCTAGGGTAAACGATTCCTATTTTTGTTTCATTAAAAAGTTGATCGCGGATAGAACGATTGTAATTATGCTCGTAATTGCTAAATGTTTCCAAATTAGAACTTTTCATATAAAAAATATGTAATCTGACTTCAACTTCAATTTTTCTTTGTGGCTTCTGCGGTGTTGCCGCAATTTTGGCAATAGGCCCACGTTTGAAGGCTTAGACAGATCTAAATTTTCTAAAACTATTGGCATCCTTGTTTAATGGCTTGCAATGATAAAGACAGATATATATTTTTTTAGTTAGTTTAGATCTGTCTTAAAATGCCTTCAAACTTGGGCCTAATGTCTTGTGTACCTATTGACTATTGAGGATTTACCGGTGTGGGTTTGTTCAAGTTTTGGTCTCGAAGACTCTCCTCATGATTCTTCTGATCATCAGCACGAAATCCATTTCTCAAATAAATCGATCATTCATTATTTCTGTCAGCGTCACCGTCAGTCAACATTTCTGGCAAGTCACTCATCAAACGATAGACAATTTTGTGTAAAATACCCTCAACAATTTAATTTAATAATTTGGGCTTAGCTCGATACTTAATAAATTACAAAAGGACATCTTGACATTTTGTTAATAAAATTAATTGTCGTTACCGTAACATTCGACCTCAATAATCGTGCTTCACCTAACACCGCTATTATAACGGCTTTGTAAGGCTATCCTCAATAAATTCTTCCTCCATTACGACATCAGCTCCCTTTCACAATTTCCTTCAGTAATCGCGGCGTTATCAATATAAAAAAGTGATTGGAATCGTCAATTTGTCCGTGAATAGGTGAGAATCGATAAAGTGAGATCACCTTGAACCGGCGGATGGATTCTATCGAATAAAATTCCTGCCGCGGGCCATTTATTGTCGATAATTGAATCCAACGTCAGGTTCACCCTCTCGGTTGCAATATCATGAGCCTATGATTTTAGTTCATTTGGATTTATGAGCGGCCCGGCCGCCGACATCGCCCGTGTTAAACGGCCGATGTTGCCAGCTGTCCTCTGATAAAATATTCGTGTTCGATTCTTGGAATTGAAAGGATGCGGTCTTCGATATTTTTTGTTATTTGGATGATGAAACTGTTTGAATAAAACTATGTCAAGACTCTTTTAGTGATAACAACAATGGCAGCCTAGTTTGTTATCTACTTATAGAAAATAATGCGCAGCATAGGTACTTGCTTTTATCTATTTAAGACCATTTTCTAATTTTATTAATTACGAATTTAAATACAAAACAGCCCGAATTACCTTATTGCTTATGTACAACAGTTGCACCCACTTCTGGCATTAAATATTTACCTCAGATAAAGCTATTGGGTAACGTTGACGGCGGCGAGCGAGTCCTTTTTGCTAATTACCAACCGAGGGCCGCAGTCAGCTGCGCTGGTTTTAACTTAATGGATTAGCCGGGTACTTGTCACTCACGCGGCCTTTGGACATGATTGCATATTTTAATTGCTTTAAGTTTATTACTTTGAAATTATTTGATTTAAATGGATAGGTAGGTAATTAAATTTAATGAATAATATGTGACAATCTTTGTTGTTCACGCAAAAACAATAAAACAACAACTAAAAATAACATCAACAATAATAATACAACTTGAAAGGACCTGATGATTTTCAAACGGGTAAATTACGATGCCTCAGACAGATACACACGTTATAAAACAGGTAATTTTGCATCAGAGATTAAAAAGAACAGCAAAAAAAATTAAAATTGTTGTTTGAATAATTTATTTGCTTATTCAATGTCAATCAGAAAAGTATATTAATATCGCCGCAAAAGTCGGCGTTCTAATGGGACAAAATGTCACAGTCGAAAGCCAGAGTAAATTATTAACGTTAAAGAAAATAGAAATGTATCTAATCCGAGAAGACGTTGGTGGTGACCTTTGCGAAAGTTCAAAAGCTTTAGCTAAAGCCCAAATGTGAACATTCTCGTAATGCAAACCATATAAATAAAGATTTGTTTTTGTATGTCAAAGAGTAATACATAGTGTAATTGACTGGGGAAGTGGGGACGTAAAGGCGAAGCTATGTTTAGGTATAATCAACGATCAAAGAAATTACCCAGATAAGCATGTAACGTTTGATTTTACCTTCGACATGTCTGAGAACAATGGATGGGGCTTGCACAGGTCCGGAAAGGATGGCGTAAACAAGAGTCCTATACACAACAGCGGGCGGATATTCACTGATTGAATCGATAGATACCTCCAGTTAGTCGAAACGCGATGTGTGTACAGCGCAGTCAGTATGTAAACTCAAATGTGATTGTCTTATGTTTAATTTAAGGGAAATATAGATTACAAGCGACCTGCCCCGGCTTTGCACGGGTATAAAATATAGCCTATGTTACTCAGGGATAATGTAGCAATCTAATGGTGAAAGAATTTTTGAAATCGGTCTAGTAGTTTTTGTGTTTATTCAACACAAACATACAAAAATACAAATCTTTCCTCTTTATAATATTAGTATAGATAGACTATAGTACTTATCTACCTACTTATGTGATTGTGCGATGATTGCGAAGCAAAGTTGCGTCTGATAGGTCTGAGACAACATAATTAACTCATCCTGATCGGGCAGTTGGAGCTAGTGCAGATTTTTCTTTAAGGCGCATCAAATTTAGATGTGCCTACTTTAAAAGACCTGTCGTGTTGTCGACGGCTGTCTTGAGTATTCTCGAGTTGAAAAAAAAAAAAGTAGTTGTAACTAATTTGACATACCTTGCTGTCATTACTGTGAAGCATCAACTTGAATCCGGACAGGAGGTCACTCCTGTTGTTGACGTCCGCCAGCGCCAGCTCCGCGGCCGGCATGCAGGCTTGCCCGCCCTGCCAGCCGCCCTCGCCTTCCATCGGGAATATCCCGCCGATGTGCAGGTCCGTGTCCCGCCGGCCCTCGCTGTACCCGCACCCACTCAGCCATAGCAACAACAGCGCCCGCGCACGCATCCCCCCCGTTCCCCAACACGCCCACTTCCCAACAACGAATAATTGCACTACAGTCTTCACTAACAACGATTTAACATCACAACACAATGTCCTAGTTCGAAAGCTAACAACACTGTACACGGCTTTTAATTTTACTAGAGGACGCTTTGAAAGAAAGTTCGCTCGCGCTCCCGGGACTGACGCGTGGTATATTCCTAGGTATTGTAGACATAGCCTAATAAGCGTGATTTTTTCTATAATATAGGGCATCGATGTGTCGGGGGGCGCGTGTGGGGCGGGTCCCGCCGCGGGTCCCGCGCGACCCCCGCCGCCCTGCAGGGTCATCGCTCGCGGCGGGGACATGCTGTCATTGTTCGGCTTCTCTCTCATTTTCCATCGTCTCTCCTGCAACAAACAATTTACGCTTTGAACCAATGCAAATATGTAGACAATTACGTCTGAAATTGCTCAGTAAAGTCTTCTACGTTTTAATTTAAACTCGGTAAATGCCATTCTTTGAAAACTGAGTGGTAACTGGGTGTTCAAGAAAAATGACCTTGAAATTGTCGTGAATATTCCTCGCATTTCACAGTCAAACGTTGCTATGCAGTCAAAGTCGAAGCATTGGTAGGTAATAACGTTAACAATAGTTTGCCCGGCCATTGTATCCGAGGAACAATGTTGCCATTCATCGATATCAATCTCCGTTAGCAGTGTGAGGCTCAGTTTAATATTGGCGTCTGGAAGTGTCTTCGGAAACGATCGGATAACTGCAGATCACACAAAGAAAACGACGTCTCAGCTGACTCTAAAAAGCGATTTCTGCGCAATATAGAGCAAGACGACTTAATAAGAATTTCCAGCAACTGTTGCAAAAAAATTACAAAATTCAGGCTTTGAAGCAGCGTTCATCAAAAAGAGAAGTTAATTCATCGTACTGATTTGATTGTAGCAGTGGCGGTGATTGATGAGGGGAAATTGAGTTAAATTAAACCATAAATTTGTTTAAATAAATGAAGCGCGCTTCTGCTTCCTATTATTAGTATACATTTGGGAAATCAAATTACAGAGCCTTTTCATTCATATGAAAATACGTCAACTCTAAGCGAGTGCTACTCAGTCACGATGGAAGCAATCGAAGAGAGATAGGGCATAAAATGTAAGCCATTTTTCATCTAGAAGACTTGATTGGTAAGTAAATCGGATTTATTTGTCGCTATAACACTTTCCTATACAAGGTGTTACAGAAAAATGTAATAGGATTGAAAGGTATTATATGTATGTATATAATATACTTATCACATTTCAAATCTAATACCGAGGTATCAAAATAAAAACTTATTTTTCACACAGAAAATTCATTATTTGTATTTTTGACAACCCTACAGAGTGCTCACTGCGCTTGTCAAACCGTATTCGTATTTGACATTTGACGCTACTATTAAAGTCGTACCAAGGTCGTAATCGTCCTTCGGATAAGTATTCAGGGTTGCACCCGGCTAAGTTTATGTAAAATTTTAGCTTGTGGTAACTTGTAATCTAAAATGCTGACGACAAGGAGACCTTTCGGTACGAATTCTAAATCAGTCTTGGCTTGGACTGAATTAAATCTTAAATCTTCTGTAATTCCCTTTCTGTTACACCTGGTACCTATAGGTACCATCATATCATATGCAACCTTTAATCCTCCCAGCGGGGATACAGGTCTACCCTCGAAGGGTGATTAGGCCGTATTCCACCACGCTGGCCAAGTGCGGGTTTGGTGGATTCACATACGCCATTGAATTTCTTCTCCGGACATATGCAGGTTTCCTCACGATATTTTCCTTCACCGAAAAGCCAGTTGTATGTAAATTCGTAGGTACATAAGTCCCAAAGTCCCAAAGAACTCATTGGTACGAGTCGGGGTTTGAACTCGCCACCTCAAGAATACGAAGCGGCTGTTCTCCCACTGAGCTACTACGGTATAGGTATACTAACGTATAAATCTCATTACTGTCATCGATCGCGTAACAACCAAAATATGATTTTGATGTTGACCTTCAACACCAACGAGTGTAATATTCGTATATTCCCAGAAATTCCGCGAAAGAGGATCCATCACGGCACTAACGAGATGTTTTTCCACCTAGTTCACTCAGCGATACTCATGAAAAAGAAATCGTACAAATTCCGTGAATGAGAAAGATTATTCCTAACTAGCTGACCCGGCAGACTTCGTACTGCCATGAAAAAAAAAAGACTGACATTGACAGTTTGTTGTTGTTTCAACTTTTTTTTATTCAGTTGACAAAAGCAAACTCATCCATGAAAAAAAAACACTGACATTGACATTTGATATAAAACAAACTTCACAGCACTCACTGTTTTGATAGATATGATTGAATTTGAACTTTGTACAGAGGTAATAAAGTGCAAATTGACTCTTGGACGTTAGGAACATACCTACATTGCTTAAACAACAGTGAGTGCTTGCAATTCAATATGAACTTTATACAATAGCAATAAAGCTCGTTTTAGTTAGAAAACGTTTGTATGGGAAAAAGAAAAGGGCTGTTTTTAGAGTTTTTCAATATTTCTGAGAGATTTTCTTAATATTTTTTTCTGTAAGAACCTTCTCCTAATAATAACAAATACAACAAAAAAAGAATTAGTGAAATCGGTCCAGCCATTCACGCGTGATGCCGTGACCAAGGAAAACGGGTTTCATTTTTATATATATAATAATAATAATAGATAATAGATAGATAATAGATAGATAGATATAGATAGATAGTGTTTAATTTTTTTTACATCGCATTTCTGAAAAGTTCCAGTTGGTAGTTTGTGCCTTTTTGTTGCAGATATTTTACTATGCTCGTGATTTCTTTTTTGTAGTGCCTATAAAAATATCAAACTAAAACGTGTAATTATTTTACTGTATCTAGCTCTATTTAGTAAACAAATCCTAATAGCTCTACCGGTACTACCCCGACTTTAAATTGATTAAACGCACGGCTCGTCACTAAACTTATTATGACGTCAAACCTATCACAGCGAAATAAGAGTACCTAAGCCTGTTACGCGAGGTGATCAATCAGTTAAGGTATCGAACGGTGGGTGATAAATATCAGGTTTGCAGCTTGTATCCTAGCCGTCGTAAACTGGCGTCTGCTACATTAACAGTGTTAAGTGATGCATCACTGTCGAGAACACTCATCCTGAGTTCTAACAGGCCATTGTAGCAAACATAGCTTTTGATAACTGCGTTGACACTTTAAATGTCCATTTTTAAGCCCCGACGCAAAAACAACGGGGTGTCCTGAACGGATGAAACGGATGAACAGATTTTGATTTTGTAACAAACATATTTTTGAAAACTGCGTTGACACTTTATATGTCAATTTTTAACCACCGACGTAAAATAAAAAAGAAAAACGAGATGTCCTGAGCGGATGAATTTTGACATTGTTTTTTTTTTGTTTGAAAGGTGAATTAGTCGGAAGTGTCCTTAGCTATGGATATGTCGGGGGTTTTTTAAATTTTATAATATCACTAGACTAGCTGCACACGACGGTTTCACCCGCTGTTTTACTTTTAAACCTTCCCTGTATTAGAGCAAACAAAACAAAAAATATAATTTAGGTATTTAAATCGGTCCAGCCGTTCTTGAGTTTTAGCCAGACAAACGAACAGCGATTTATTTTTATATAAAAGAAGAAAAAGATGTGCCGCGGTTTCACCACAAATTACGTTTGTCATACAGTCTTTACATCGCGCGTCCCCCGAAAACATTTTGTTTTACCGTTACATTGTAAAAGCTTCGTAAGAATCGGACAAGTGAAGATTTTAAAAAGGACTAACTCTAAGATATTCACAAGTATAGTGCGAATTCAGTCGTGAAAACCCCGCGCTAGAGCGTGAACGCTACGCGTCGAATAGATCCGAAAAGCCACGCATGCACAAACGTAGAGGCACGCTCCAATACGAGGTAAAGGTAGTATATGGTAGCACCAATCTACAAGTACCAAACATAATAAAACATAAACATAATAGTATGCAATGTTTCGATGAAACATTATATTGTATTGTACTTCAGTAAACTGTGTCTAAATAACAAATAGCATCTAGTAACAAACATTTCAATAGTGGTTACATTGATGGTACATAGTGTGCCTACGTTCTATGCCAGTTTGTCTTGTTCGTATCATTCCCAAACGCTATTTCACAAAATTTATAGTCCATTCTATTTGGATTAAAACGTTTCCAGTTCGCGTGATAGCGGGACAAAGACGTTAAAGAAAATAAATAGTTGTCTCGTCACTACATTTCCATCATCATTTGAATGGAACCAATTTATTTCTCAAACGTTTCAGTCGACTTTTTGATGCGTTTCGAGAAAGAAACATAAAGGAATAATACTTTTAGCGAGCTACTCGTTGTTACGGTCACGTTTAAAAAGAAAAATCTTTACTCAGAATTGTTTCCATTTCACGGTAAATAAAAGGGGATTATGCTAAAGCAAGAAGATTAAGGCTTTTAAAAATGATGACGCAAATGATGTTTTAGAACGTACAGAATAAATGTTATTTGTGTTTTTGCAACATTAAGGATTATTGGGTACCGCGTTGTTTTATTTTATACTAAGTATATTACTTACCTAGATCTATACAATAATTTGCATGTGTGCTGCGTAGATGTGTATAGGTCTGAAAGAGAGGCCTATTACTAGCTAAAGTATAAGAGCTAGTTTTAAAAAATCAAGTCCTTCTGAAATTCAAACCGATGCAGATCCAGACATTTTAAAAACCACATGTTTTCATTGTCCGTAGTTTTTCTTTATTTTTAACCGACTTCTAAAAAGGAGGAGGTTCTCAATTCGGATGTTTTATTTTTAATTTTTTTATGTATGTTCGTTCGGGCATAACTCCGTCAAATATAGACGGTTTTGCAATTTTTTTTTTTTATTATAGAGAGTATCTGCAAAGGTTTTTTTAACGGTTGTATGGCTCTGTTTTGGTGAGTAATGACACTACATATTTCCTTATAATAAAACTACTTTTAATACTATAGATACACCTCGCTCCCTACAAGCATACACTATGCACAGCCAGCTAATAAGTTCATTTACGTAAAAGAGCCTTACAATCATAAATCTTTAACGAACTCCACTTCAATCGCAGCAGAATCCATTAAGCCAATAATAGTATTAGGTATAGTACAAGCAATAAAAAGTCACATTGTGCTTAAAGAGCATTCACTTAGCTCCGACGAGTGGCTCGCAGGAGGCTAATGCAATCAAAGCGGGCTATAGAGGCAATTTCCACGGAAATCACATAAAAGAACCATCGAACCCTCCCATAGCCACTTTTCATAAAGGTTTTCTATTTATTTTTAGTGGCAACCAATCGCGTAACATGTTTCCTTATTGTTGTCTTCAAGGGAACGCGTTGTGGTGATATTGGCTATGAAATGGCTTTGTTTACGAACTCGATTTTAGTTTGACGCACGTCGCGCGGTCATAAGAAAATCAATAAAATTATTTTTACACAAAAATACTGCAAACGATTTCGATTGCCTTGTCGGCAATATATCGATAAGGGGAAACTTATTTTTGTAACATATTATTTATGTATGGCACCATTTCGGAAGCACTATACCCTTTTGAATTGGTAAAGATATCGCGAAGAGACATAAAAACGTACATTTAAAATTATATCCATACAGGGTTATAAAGAAAGGATATGCCACTCCAAAAAGTACTCAACATTATGAAATTTACTATGGGGCATACTCTAAAATCGCGAAAAAAACAGCTTATCCATACATTGACCTTTTTCTTATGGAACAGCTGACTTTTTTTTCGCTATTTCACAGTTGGTCCCATATTAAAGTTGTTCATAACGATGAGTACTATGAGCCTTTTTCGGTTTAGCATACCCTTTCTTTATAATCCAGTAGATGCATATCTGGCTGTACTAAATGTTTGTACCTATTCTATATTCCAAAATGTTTGAAATCTGATAAAACAAAACCCAAAAAAAAATTCTATAATTACCTATCCTACATGTAAATTTTTTAGAGTCAGCTAAAAATACGCAACCTAACATAGATTATAAATTGTATCAAACTTGATGGCCAGCGGTGTTTTTATTGTTAAAAAAGTCCGTGACTTATTTGGTTCAGTTCCGTTTTCATACACGTGTTTCCGGTGTTCCTAAAGCCAATGATTTGTGCATGTCGCCGCTGCCAATTTTCCGCGCAGGCTGGACTGGATGTTTGTATTGGAATCGGCCACGCAGTTACATCTGCAATAAACTCGGGATATATACAGAAAAATTGTCACGAGCCGGAGTGAAACCTCGATAAGCCATTCGTTTTTATGCTGTAGTGTCAGATCAAGTAGATAGGCAGATAGAGTCCCGATTTAGATCCAAGTGAAGCCAAAAAAATTACCCTACTGCCCGTGTACGTATACTTCAAGCACACATTGAAGCATAAAAACTACCCGAATCAATCGTCAATTCTTACGTCAGTTGCTCAGAGAACGTGGACAAGAAAAATAAGTAGTAATAAGGGTAGTTTTTATGCGTCAAGCATAAAACAATGTGTGCTTGAAGTATGCGTACACGGGCAGTAGGGTAGTTTTTTTGGCTTCACTTGGATCTAAGGCGGGGCTATATCTGCCTTTCTACTTGATCTAAGACTGTAGAAGGTACGTTTGTTTCGCTTCATTTATATTTTCAGGAGTCGTTTTGCTGGCAGCTGATCTTGGCAACTAAGGCTCCTTGTGTATTGTTGGTATACGGAGTAAGGGCTTTGTTTTGATTAAGCATGTAGGTCATTGTAGGTTGTAGGTATACCGTCGAAAGCCATACTCCGTTTTATTGCCAGCTCTTATCGTTAACGTATTCGGACTTGCTACATAGCTTTGATATAAACGTAAACCACTGCGCGTCTGTGATATAAACCAGCTATTTCATATTTATATTAATTTATTTTAGCATTCCACAATGTTGCTTAGGTGGTTTTTTATAGTAAGTTGGTAGATTTTTAACGTACAAAATTTTAAAATCATCTAGTTTTCAAAAGCACTTCTGTGTTTTTTTTATGTTATTGAGTGACGATACGAGCAAATCACTAGTCTGATGTTAAACGACACGTTTGCCCATAACGGGTCTGCGCCACCCAGAATTTGGAATTCTTAGAATTCAAGACCTTGCGCGGCTTAGTACTGCGCTCGTCACACTGAGATATAATATATCAAAACGTTGTCAGGGGTACAGAAAAGGACATAGGCTACATAATACATTGCATCATTGTCGACATCACCGTGCGGATGAAATCGCGAGGCCGTTTTATACATACAGTAAACTCGACTTTGTTAAATGAAATAGTCAAGTTGACAGCACCTACTATGTACTACAAGGTATCTTATTGCACACACTTACAGAGTCATTGCATACCTAACTTAAGCACGCTATAAAACTGGACTAAGAAAATATAAGACTGAATCTAAAGGCAGGTAAATGTAAATATTTGTATCTATACCTACCCAAGTATGATAACGTTCAAAATCATTATTTGACCGAATCAAATGATTGTTAGCGAATGTAAAAAGCAAATCTCAGAAACTTGTTTACTTAGACACAAAGTGAAACTCTTTTGTCCAACTTTTTAAATTAAAGTAGAATTCTTTTGCCCAAATTGCGCCGGCAAATAACCAGCAAACTTCAGCGATTTCTTGTAGTGCAACATTTCGTTGTGATATTGTCAGGAATTTTGGCTTCAGGAGCAAAATTTTATTTCAAAATCAATATAAATTTTAGTTGTTAGCTTCACCTTTAAGGCGTGAAGGGTAAACACCTAAAGAATTTCAATTTCGTGTTCTTATAATTTTAAGAGTTTCGCATTAAAGGCTGGAAAGGCGCATAAATTAGAACGTTAGTAAAATTGCTCGAATTTTTTATAGGTTATTCGTATTTTTACTGGTAAAGTCCCAGGTATTTTTATTTAACTTACGAAAACGGTTCGAGGTAAAGATCTCGATATTTGTTTTCGCAATTACCTATATACTGGCATAGATATATGAAGCCACGCAAAAATATACTAATTATACTTGTTGAAAACGTTTGTAGAAAATGATCCAAAAAATAATTAAGAGATACAAGATAACTGATCTCAAGATCAGAGGTTTTGCTGTGCGTAAAGCGAATCTACGAAAATCTGTCAAGTATCACATTCAAAAGGCTCTACAAAATGAATTTAAAAAGTTAATCTAAGCCAATAGAAATAGGATCGCATCTCAAATTAGTTGGATTACTCGGGAAACACGAACTTCTCCCACCTTTAAACTTGTATTTACACTTAGAGTTTCTCATGACGTAATTTAATCAACGCCCAGTACCAAAACAACTTTATTGAATTAATTTCATCAGATATTTATGTTTATTCACACTATCGCGCGGAAATAGGTTCGTTTAGGGTCAACAGTCATAAAATAAACCTTGCTGGACTGGAAACATAAACACAAGGTTTAATGTATCCCATCCTAACTAACAAAGGATTAATTAGAGTTAGTTTGTATAACTAGGCAAAGGCATGACACTAAAACCAAATCGGTTAACCTGTTTTGTTTTGACCCGGGCAGGCACCTTATTCTGGCGAAAGAGATATTATCTCGGTCACCGTCGCCCTCATTAGAAATGTCATGACAGTAAGAGTGACGGAGATATTCTCGAGCGTCGAAGAATGGAGCCCCAGAAGTTGTTCATTATGTGAGATTATGTGTTTAATCTGTGGTAGCGATCCTTTTAAAGAACACAATCACTATAGAAAGATAATCCATAATTGAACCTTATTTGGTACGCTAAACTCTCTAACTAAAGGATACCTACTTACCATTACACGACTTTAGGTTGTCGCTACGCAGTGATGATTATATCACTGTTCACTAGGCTCATGAATGCGATGACCTATTATAGCCTCCACCTACCTACCGACTCATGAATTATGATATTAGTTTAACTAATACTAAGCCCTTACATATTATGACATAGCAACATTGTATTGAGAGCCATAAAGTGCTGAATTTACGACCACGTCGTTGCTAAGTGCGGGCTTTAGAACATTAACTCTCAATATAGGATCTGCCTGAACCATCACCATAAACTAAACTAAACTAAACTATATATTTTATATACAGGTATATATATATATATATATATTACTACTACCATCACAATAAACTGTTTTTCATCCACTGTTGAATAGATCTCTTCTTCATCGTGCCATCTTTTTCGGTCCTGTGCCAGTCTCATCCACTGCCTTCCTACCGCCTATACAATATCACGCGACCAGCGAGACAGTGGTCGCCTCCGTAATCCGTATAAATAATGATATTATATAAATATGCCTAAAATAAATAATGGTAATAAGATCCGACCCTTTGCCATTGACCGTAATTGAATTGTAGCCCAGTTCAAAATCGAGCTTAAGAAATATGTAAGTGATCGTTTAACATTATTTATTTTATAAAGTGTCAGTAAAATTTGTGGTACCTATGCCTGAAAATTATTTTATACATTGCCAGAGGCTTGATGTTAGATTTCTAAATAGTTCCGGTATTGCGTAGTTTGTGGCTATAAAAGCGGGATAATGGCGGTTTAGGTCAACCAAATAAAAATACGGTATTTGTTGCGGCGCTTGGAGTATTTCATCAGAGTATGAATATAGTCATTTGTACTGCATAATTAAAGATTTAATTACAGATTTAAGTATGCATTTATAAAAGTTATCAACACCTCGCTCCAGCTCCTCTCGGAACAGTACAATACCTCTAGATACTTACCAAAGTTTCTCTCATTTCATTTATTTGTTAGGTAAACACGCCTAAGTACCTTAATTTATCAATAGCCTCGTTAACAAAGTTGAAGTTTTCCAAAGCGCAAAGAAATAAATGGTCGTTTGTTTGGCGTCGAAAGGAAAAGCAATTAGCTACAATGCAAATAGCGCAATGTATTGTAGTGTAGACATTTGCATGCGAAGCGGGCCCGGCGGAAGTCGGGGGTATTCCGGTGTGCTCGAGATTACTTCGGTCACGCTCACTCTTATGTCATTTGTAATAAGAGAGACAGTGATGGAAATAATGTCGAGACCGCCGGAATATACCTCCAGGACTCGCCTCGTTCAGTCCCTGTATAAGCTTCCGTTCCAAACTTCCATCGTAAAGCTGAAAATTGCGAAAAACCTATCCCTCCCTTTCTCTAATATCGCCGCTGAGGGTAAAACGCCTTCTGTAGCCAGGTATAATCCGCAATAATTGCCCGGTCAAATGAAAACATTTCAACGCTGGCAACTGAAAATTTAGCACACTTCTTGAGTTTCCGTACAATCTTGATCTTCAACTTCAGAAGTGGTATATACTTATAAATTGTACAACGAAAGCTAAACGAACCACAGAATTATTTTCGCAGATCGAATTAATTATAATTAAAATGTACTATTCCAATGAAAATGCGAAACGGGTCTTAATTCAGGAACTGTTAACTCAAATATTAGCATGCCGTTTTGAGCTACAAGAAACTGAAATTGGGGCTTTTTATCACTAATTCGGCGCTCCGCCTACCCCTAGGTCCACGTTTACGATCGCTATCGCCTTAACCCTGTTAAGAATTCATTTGTTTTCCGGCGAAGCGTTTTCCACGAGCCATTTACGTGAGGGACCATTCCGATTTACGCGGTACCATTTGGAGAAATGTCTAATTAACCTGCCTATTGAACAATTTATTACACGACCCCTGAATGTCTGGGAATAGGTAATTCCGTTCGATCCTATTGACTGTGGTGTTGGGAATAAATCACTAGGCTGCAAATTTGGCAGATGGAACATTTTGAGGGAGAAATTGCTTCGTTAATGGTTTTCTGGAATGGAATTGGCAGCAGGTAAATATTGAGTCGGCAGGACATTTATATCCTGTTATCGTTTCGATCGTGCTAACCTCGCATATTAGAAGTTAGAGCAAAACAAAAGAAACAAGTAAAGTTATGTGCAAAAGTGTCAACGGAATGGCAAAATGGCTGCCGTCGCATCGCACTTCCCACAACATAGTTTCACGCGATAGTTTGAATTTGCTTCGAGAAAAATTCATAATTAACCGTTTTGCTTTTTTAACAAGATGGGATTAAAAATACAATGAACTGGGTCATAGATTTTTCAGTGGAATACCAAAGGGGAAAAAAAGAAAAAAAATAGAGAACAAAGAAAAAAAGATAGAGAAAAGAAAAAAAAAGATAGAGAATGGTGAGACCACCAACCAGAAATAAAATTGTCAAGCGACATTTCAATTACTTTTGTCACACGCCGTATCTCATAGTGGGGATTTGCGCTCGGTCTGCGGAAAACATTATTTTCTTTCGTTTATTTTCTAAGCTTTGATACTCGAGCAAGGATGATGTACTCCTTTGTCCATGACTTTAGTCACATAAAGTTGGTAACTTCGTATAAGCCGAGTAGCCTAGTGTCAGAGTTTTAGATCGCCTGAAGGCCTCAGACATGGCCACATAATACAGAGTAATAAAATATAGTAATAATATATAGAGTATATAGTAAATATGCCATGTGTACAAATGTAGCATTGTACATTTGTAATAATAGGTTACTAAGTGCACTTTAAAAACTGCTTATCGCATGCAAAATAGCTCGATGTGCTCATCTTCGAAAATGAATTCAAATAGACACTTATATTTGTTACGAACCAGAAATATAAAATTCTGTTACTGAACAAAACCAATTCGGATCTAATTGCTCCCATTTCAGACAGTCCATTTCCAATATCTAATTTCAGGTAATTTCAGTGATTGGTTGAATTCATAAAGGATTCATTGGGGCATCTACTTTGGACCGACCGACCTTGTCTGATAAAGCTGAATTTAGACGGCTAGCTAGGTATGTAAATAGATTTACTCAGAATATTCTAGAATATCGATCCATCTATTTGAAACAGTATTGCAGAATTCCAAAGGTGAATTCTGCTGTCCTATTTTCAGGTTTGAACTTTAGACCGCTCTAAAATAGTTGCTGACCTCTTTACATATTTCATTCTATTCAATTAAGAAGTGGCGGGATATTTTAAAATTTTTCTAAAGTAGGTATTTTTTATTCTTGAAATTGCAATGAACTGAAATATTGTAAGACAGCTTAATAATGTGCGCTTAATCAACACCAATTAAATTGATTCTAGCGTCATACCGACAGTCCTAAACTATCGTGAACGTTTGAAATGCTATCTGGTATCTCGACCTTAATTCAATCGATAAACACTCCACTAACATAAATATCACCTCTCACCTAGCAATAATTTTAAGTGCAGCGAAATGTATCGATACATCGGAGAGCTTTAGAAAAGGAACTGTTCACGATCGTTCGGATTTTTTCGAGCTATAAATCGAGAACGTGCCGCGAGCTCGGGCGCCGTTATCGTACCTCCCTGAGAACTTGAGAACCCTCCGGAGCCTGAGAGGCTGAGTGCTCGCTAATTAACGTCCTCTCTTTATATCCGCGGACATTGGAATTGTATAATATATGCGTTATTGATTTTTAGCTTTGATGAATATCAGGGCTCTTGATTACAAACGTCAACATTTCGACTGTTTTTGACAACATTGCCGTACTTTTTCCGAGATTAAGAGATATTTGTAAATAGGTATCTAAATAATTAGCAGAATTAACACTCGAATGCTAGCGCAGGTGACATTATGTCAACCAGGGTATAGTGTGCCACAGTGTTGCTCTTTGAGGGATTTCTTTTGTTTGAAGTGCACTGTGCACTATCAGTCAGTGGCGAGCTGGCTAGTGACCTTTAGACGAATCAATATTTGTACAGTGCGACTGTAAAGTGCGTGGGTGAAGTACGTCATCCACACGAGCACTGAAGGTAGTCTTTGATAATTGGATTTAGCTTCCTTATGTTTGTACCGGTCAGTAATGGGTTAATAATACGTACCAAGTGCGGTGGCGAGGCAATAGATAGGCATACTCGACGAGTAAACAAATCACGGTTCTAGTGACTGTCTCGCCTCGTCAAACTGTTTATACAAACCGAGTACTCGGCTGAGGGCACTGTATCGCCACTGAACTCGTTACGTGTAATCAGCCCATAAGGTAAAGTTAAGTTTCTGAAGTTGACAATATTCTTCTAATGATGAGATTATTTTTCAGTTTACCGTTTTCGGCTTAGCATACATTTACCTTACAACCCCATTAATAAAAAAATTATCACATAAAAAGCGCATCCGCACCAGATAGCCGGATGAAGAATTAAATAGAGAGCAACTAATTGTGCAGTCCTCGTCCAGGCACTCCAGAAACTCCTCTGAGACTATTTGCCTAAGTACTGTCTAATTAGCATCCCTCAATTTATTTCCGACGATTCTGTGCCGCTTAATTTCGGACTCAAAAGCTCTCAAATTAACTAAAAGTTAAGCCGTAAAACGTGATGAGAAGATATCAAATCTCTTAATTCTATGTAACTTGATTACTTGAGGTGTGGACAAGTATTAATTTCGTCAAGTTTCGGTGAGGACCCAATTTTAATTTACATTTTTGTATTCGCACTGTTGGCTTTCATATTATGGTAATCGAATAAGTTGAGCAAATTGAATGTCTCCACCTTTTAGCTCCCATGCGGGTTTCCGATTTATTTACTGTTTCTTCCGCGCTTCTTATTTTACCAAACGCTCATCCCTCATGTTACATAGACAATCTTATGTATTTATTTATTTTTATTCTTCTATACTAATAATATAAAGAAGTAAAGTTTGTGTGTTTGTATATTTCTTAAATTGTAAGGGGTAATCTCGGGATCTACTGAACCGATTTTAAAAATTCTTTCACCAATAGAAAGCCACATTATTGCTGAGTGTCATAGGTTATATAAAAAACCGAAAAATAAAAAGGCTTTTACGTGGTAGTCCGTTTTGCAAAGTGAATCGGAGAAAAAACGGTCCGGACGGCGCGCGATGGCTTCGGGTTTAATTAACTATAGATAATGATATAGATAAAAGCAATTTGTACAATTAAGTAGATTAAACATTTACATAAACTTATTGGAAATCTCCCAAGGACCTATAGATTTCTTATTCGGTATCCAAATATCAATATAAAAATAATACCACCTACTCGTTTTTTTTTTTTTTAATTCAATTATAGGCTTGCGTTTGACCACCATCTCGCCTGATGTTAAGCAACGATGCGGTCTACGATGGAGCACGCTTGCCTAGAAGGAACCGATTCACTCGCGACTTGAAGACACCCAGATTATATCTATCGGGAAACACCCACTCGGGCAAAGTATTCCACACTCTGGCAGTGCGCACACGTGTGTGTCGTATTACTATTATAGTAACGTAGAGTATCTGTTTACTTGATGCGCCCCGCGGTTTCAGCCACTATCCTGCTGGAACCGAATTTCTGTGATAAAATGTAGCCATGTGTAGCCATGTGTTAATGCAGAAAATAACCTATTGCATTCCAAATTTCATCCAGCCGTTTCAGCGTAAAGGAGAAACAAACATACAGATAAATCCGCATTTATAATAAATATTAGCCTGAATATTTAACAGTAACTATGTGGGATAATTCACAAGCGAGATCTACTCTGTATTTCTAACTATTACAGCTATTACTCCTTTCTCTGTAGTCATTATAAATTTCGCAGAAAATCTTTATTACAATTTTATGTATATCCCAGTTAATTAGTGTTGCTATTATATTGCAGAAATGTAAACGTACCTAATTGAGATGCTGTGCTGCATTTGAGATGCAGTTTATTCAAAATGAAACTCTTATTTGCATAATCATTCATACCTAAATTGGTGTAGCAGCGGTACTCTTGTTATCGGTGTTATCTTCTAGGTATACACATCTATCTATCTTTTGTTTCTTTGTATAAAAATGTAAAGATTCATTTCACGCTCCGTGCGTTAATCTTGCTAAAACTCGATAATAGGCCCAAGTTTGAAGGCTTTTTAAGACAGATCTTCATTTCCTAAAACTATTGACATCCTTGTCTAACGGCTTGCAATGATAAAGACAGATATATTTTTAGTTAGTTTAGATCTGTCTTAAAATGCCTTCAAACTTGGGCCTAATGACTCGATTGATTTCTTTTGTTCTAGTTACCTCGAAATTTATTTGACACAAGAGTGAAAAAAGCAAGTAAACCACGGGGCGCAGCTATTCATGAAAATGACAAGAAATCACATGGCACACGCAGCATAGCTCGACTAGGTGTTCATAACCGATCACCGATCAACAACGAACGCAACTGTCAGTCTTCAGATGGGTGGCCACGGGCGGCATTAACAACTGAGAACTACCGTGGTTCAGATGACACGTTCGGTAAATGGTAAGCTCGGGTTTGTTTGTCCTATAAAAACAACAGCCAGTCCAAGTCAAAGGCTTCCAAGCGTCCTTAACACTAGAGTACACGCCTGGCCTACTATAGTAGACCAGGGTTATTCTTTTTGCGGTAACTTTTTATTTTTGCGCGCTAGAAACTAGCGATTCCAGGTAAGCCTCGTCTGGTATATTTGTCGCAACCTCAGGTACCCCGCGCGATCCTCGATTTGACACCAAAGACAGGACGAGTTGGTCGATGTGCACTCTGCTCGAGAGCCCGAATTCGGTCGACAAAAAAGTGGTGCAAGACTTGCTACAAATGGATTTGTCCCGATCACCAAGCAGTAGTGTGTCCTGAATGCTACGAAAATAAAGAAATTAGTAATTAAGTTTAGTGTTAATTTTAAAAAAATATGTTGATCTCAGAAGTGCCATTTTGTTACTTTTTCTTAGATATTTAGTAAATTGCTAATTGTTCACTATTTTAAATATAATATCAAAATTGTAATGTTGTAATACTAAGTAAAATAAATAAGTTTTCCATTCCATTTATTATTTTAGTCAAATAATCATAAATATACAATTTATTGATATTTTAAAATGGCCTAATATAGTAAGCCACGCGTGTACTCAAGTAAAAAAAAGGAGCGCGTGTACCGTAGTGTTAAATCTTTGACATCATGGCTTACTCGGCAAGATAGAATTTCCTTTATGGAACTTATGGGAAATTAAAGTTTAATCTCATTTCCTATTCTTCATATAAGCAAGCTAATTCTTCCTGACTTTTTACAACCGGAATGGCAGAGCAGCCTACTAATCTGCAGGCGCGTTTATGTTCTGCGCTGGAGGTCACTACGAATTTGAATTTAATTTCCGGCTGGGCAGATATTTAAATGATGAAATTACGTGGCATTCTGTTCCGCGGCTGGGTTGCGATGTTTGTCTGAATGAGTATTTCAATATATCCTAACAATCAGAAATCAGAAATATTTATTGACCTTATATAACATTTAATGTTACAAGTAAATCACATTTATAAAGAATTATATTATTTGAGAATCAAAACTTAAATAAACTAAAGAATTAAATAATTTAATATTATTACAACCGTTAGGCATTTATTGTGCTAGCTCCGTTCGGACAAAAATGAGAATTCTGAGAATTCCATTAATAGAACGGATTTCGATCCGATCCGAATCTCATATTCTTTGGTTTTCCTATAGAAAAGTAGAAACACTGGAAAACCAACTACACACATAATATATTTACGTTATTTCAATTAAATTTTGTTAAACCAAACTTCACGTTCACATTCATCATAACATAGCGTGAAGTTTGATTCAACAAAATAACCACATAAAGGCCTTTATGATTTTTCAGTTTAACCTAACGCCTATGTTTTCCCTATGGAAATCTACCAGGAAGACATTGTCATGGTTCTTGTGTACATTCAGTGCCAAATATCAATATTACTAACGGTACAGCGAAACCTCTAGGTTCCAAGTTCTATTGCAGCCGTTTTCATGCTTCGCTTTAACTGGATGAATAGCGGCATCCGTGAATAGGACGCATCGCACATTGCACGACTACGATGTCCCGGCTGCGAGGCGGCGACGGCATAATTAACTGACATCCCTTTGAGATTGCACGGATGAATAAACCAAATTGCCTACGAAATTTATTGCGAGCAATATTATAAACACGGATGTTAGGGTGTGTGTATGTGACGTCACGGCCCAACTTCATAACGGCGGCACGCATTTGGACTGTATTATTATATCAAATCCACTTTGGCACTTTGTTTGCATTCGCTTTTGAAATATGTCTGTATCTAATAGGCTTAGATATTTAATCCATCCGCTCTCTATTAATCTATGCTAGGATATGAACGGGTAAGTAAGTGTACAGTCTTAAATTTTATCTAAAGATTTTGTATGATTTTCATCTGAATTATATGGCTTAAGATTTCAATGCCTACTTTTTTTTCTAAATCATACCTACTTTTCTTTCTAAATGTGTATTTTTTGATGTTATCTTTGATTTCGTACCTGTTTCGTCTAATTTAAATATCCTCATAAAATTACAGGTCGGATTCAGTGAATCCTCTCCCTAAACCAAAATAAAGAGTGGCTAAAATGTTAATCCGTGCCATCCGGCCCGCTGCTGCGCCCGAATCCATTCAATCTATTTTTTGTTTGATTGGACTGGTTTATATGGGTATTTGCATACGTGGTTACGGTGATATTGAGGATTTGATATTGAATTTATTTTAAAACATAAATAAATGAATTTGAAAATTACGACTTAACCAATCTCATCAACTAATATAGGAGTGAATCGGATGGCCTTCAAGTCAAGTGTGAATTGGTTTCTTATAAACAAGCGTGCTTCATCTTAGTCCGCATCCTTGCTCACCATCAGACAAGATGCATTTCAAATGCAAGTCTAACAATGAATAAAAAATAACTGAACAAATTCAAAAAGAAAATAATGGGTCTGAATCCGAAGAGATTAAATAAATTCCAGATGCCTAAAAGTGAGATCATTCTGCGAAATTAGACTGCCTTCTAAGATATTAATATAACTTTAACTTGTGCATTTATGTTTAGTTTCTAGCTAACCGATACTACGTAAGTATGTATAACATTTAGAACTTGAAGGAAACTTGAAGCCTAAGATCAACTATTCGAATAATTTATAAACTTTGACATGGCTTAACTTCAGCCACACTACATGACGTAGCCACTTGGCGTTTGCTAAGCGTAACTTTACCGCATTTTAGGTATCATGGTAACAAGTTTGCTGCTACGTATACAGGGTTGTACGGAAAGATCTGCTAAACCCCATAGGGCTAATAATACATTTTTGAACAATCTTTTCTAATGGGAACGATCCTGGAATCGGAATAAATCCGCTGCTCCATAGAAAAACGTCAATGAAACGCAACGAAATAAATGTAGAACAGCTGGTTTTTCGTAATATCAGGTTTGGTTTAATGACTACTATGAGCCCTTTTGGGCTTAGCATACCCTTTCCTTATAACCCTGTATTTATTTTCAACTAACTGCCCATACATTTTGTTATAAATATGTACTTGTGACTACATAGTGCCAGGAAGGAAGGGGCCGCGAGCGCGTCACGCCTGTGATTGAAATGTCACTCAATCTTTACGTGAGTAGTCCCGAGTATTTATAAAAACCAAATAGACTCGTTGGTTTTCATACTAAAACTGCCGACTTGTTAATGAAACTAGGAATAATTCTAAAATCTGAAGTCGCTCTTCATACCTTTTATTCTAGATTTTAGACCATGAGTACATCCACAAAATTCAAAAGCAAATTCAGCATTGAAATTTGACTATATTAAATCACGTCGGCTGGCGAGGAGACCAAATGATACAAAGGGTTAGTTACGTACGACCCTGTTGTCGACAAAACTCTAAGATGAAACTCAATATAGGTACTTGAAAATTACGGCTAGGTCGCTTTGACAGGATTCCCGTATCAAATTGCTTGCTAAATTCTTTGGTACCAGTAGTCAATAAAGAGCTCTTACAAAATTACCGATTAGACCCTTAACTTTTGCATTATACTATAATATTAAACTCTTAGACTCGTATACTTTTACGGTAGGTTCTGAAACAGTCACACCAAGAGGGCTACTCGCTTACTATTTGGGATTTTTTCCCATCAAGTGGAATTATTATCGTAAACGTAAACGTAACGTAACGTAACGTAACGTAACGTAACGTAAACGTTTCACACTCATAGCTCCCCACTAGGAATAAATCCTGTGTCAGGGATGCCACGGAACACACACAAAGACAAGGACAACCAATCTAATGGTTGCAACTTATTTTGAACCCCCGACAGTGTGTTATAATTTTGACGTGTCTGTCTCTGTGCGTGTGTCTGTCTGTGGCATCGTAGCTCCCGAAAGGATGAAGCAATTTTGATTTTGATTATTTTTTGTTTGAAAGTCGGGAGTGTTCTTAGTTATGTTGGATGAAAATGTCGAGGGTTTTTAAATTTTTGATTTAATTGTTATTTCCAAAAAGATTCCCAACGAGTCACACAGGTCACACTCATTGTGTAGTGTGTACCTAACATTGTTGTTTGGGAAAAATCCTGACGAGTAACACTGTCACGTTTGGGAGTGACTGGTTGGGAAACTATTTTAATTACTTTGATTATTGATTATTGATGATCTGTTTGGCTCAGCGGTAGTACTCGTATATCCGCCTTATAAGCCAGCCTTCCCGGCCGGGCAGATGAATTTAAATATCTGCTCCGGGTCTGGGTGCTAGTTGTCCTTGTCTCTGTGTGTGTTTCATGGCATTCCCGACACAGGGTATCCTAGTAGGGAGCTAGGAGTGTCAAACGTTATTTATTTATTTTCTATAGCCTAATGCTCTTCGAGGATAGACTTGATATCCCAGTAGCGGGATGATTAAAGGCCGAGTTGTGATGACTCGTATGGACTCGTTGTCGTATACAAAACTGTTCAGATTTGGATACAAAAAAACATGCATGCATAGTTAATATAAATTTTTAGGCAATATTTAATAAAAAAAAAATTACTTACCTCCATTTTCTACTTAACCTTACGTTAAATGTGAAGTATACAGGGTTATTCATAAAGGGATATTATTCATAGAAAAATGTCAAGGACACTCGACAAGATGTATGGAACAGCTGATTTTTTTTTCGCGAATTTCCAGTTGTTCCCATAGTAAAAGTTGTTCATAATGATGAGTACTGTGAGCCCTTTTCGGCTTAGCATACCCTTTATGAATAACCCTGTATACTACCTAAAATATCATGATAAGAAATGAATTTCAGTTTTCGTGCGACGTCGAATAAAAACAGTTTTACGACTGAGTTTGAATTGACCGAATCGACTTAGAGATAGCCTGGTTGCTTTTTGTTTGCATATTATAATTGCCCTAAGAAAGGAACGACGTCAAAATGTTACGTTATACAGATTTTGGTCCTTACTTATAAAGCCTGCTTAAAATTAAGCATTGCATAAAGTTTTCCATCTTCTTTTTGCACGTAGCATTTCATGCCAGCGAGAAGTTGCCACAGAGCATTTTAAGCAGTGACTAACTTTAAACAGGCTTGATAAGGCCCTTTACTAAATCGTATTTAAACTGCTGGAAGTCATGGACTACTAATTAATTGATACAGTAGATCGAGTTTTTTGGTCTGTCCTGCAAGCGCAAGGTTATTAAATTTAGGAAGCTAAAAGAGTGTTCGTTTTGCTGCTGGTTGGCTATTTATTAAGTAAAGAGCTACCATTTGCCAAGAAAATCTGAGAAATAAGTTAATTGTAATTAACTTTCATTTATTGGTTTTTATTATAAGTGCTATGGTTTTCTTCTTGGGAAAGTTGTTGCCTAACCTATTTCTTCCCACATTATCTCGGTCAATATTTTCATGATATTCGTCTTCTAATGCTATGGAGCCTATTTCCACATTGTCCTTTTCGATTCGGCGAATTTCTATGTTATCTTTATTATCATTAATCAATTCGATATCGTCTGATTGTATATTGTCTACTTTAAATTTAACTTGGTCCATTTCTTCATTTTCTGTATTTTCATCAATTTCTTCGCTGTCATCTCCATTTATTTTGATTTGGCTCAATTTTAATATCTTATTCTTCTTATTCTTGTTTTTATTCTTCTGTTTATCTTTATCTTTGATGATAACACCACGACCTCCAAATTCTAATTGTTCTGACCAAGGCAAGGAAAGTGATCCCAAGCCCTTATGCCTCCAATCCTTTACTTTGTATTTGTTCCATGCAAAACAGCACACCATGAGTTTGTCCTTGCAGCCAGGGACTTCAGTCAAGTATCGGAAGCCGGTACAAAGCTTGTGATCGACGCAGATGCCGCCGAGACCCCAGCATGGTGTCGATATCATAGACCCTAGAGAACAAGACTTTGGTTTTAGAGTTATAAACTACTAAAGCTACCCGACACGCAGTATATAGGATTAATTATGACAAAGAATCCAAGGAAACAGCATGCAGCAATGTGACATACATACTGAGGCGTTAACAAATAAATAGTTCTATTGCAACAATCTCTGCCTACATAATAACGTGTATAAAAATACAAATTCTAATAAGTATTTCGACTCTATTTCAATAATAGTAATGATCTTATTTTCGTATAACATATTAAACTGGCGTATCTGCAATTTTGTCGAGGCATAATCGCATTAACTACCCACTGCAGCTTATGGCTGCACTTTACGGAATTTAAAAAGTGAGTTGGAAATAAAATTGGTGACTTGGCAAATATTGTCAACATTACTGAATATATATTCATGTGCGATATGACTGGATTTATATACCCAGCAGAGAAAAAAACAAGAAGAAAAATGGAAAGAAGAAAAATGAAAGGCAAAGAAAGGGTGGGTATAAAGAAATCTGTGGATGATGAGGTCGGACTTTGATAAAGTGTCGATCAACGCAATGTTTCCAGCGAAGTTTCAGGGCAAATAGGAGATTAAACTTGTTATATATATCTCAGGGCGACGAGCGTAGTACTGTGCTATGCAGGGTCTTGAATTGTTAAGAGTTCAAATTCTGGGTGGCGCAGACTTGTTATGGCCAAACGTGACGTTTAACATTAGGTTAGCGGTTTGTTTGTCTCGTTAGCTCGTCACTCAATTATTTAAAAAACTACTCAGAATTGTGGAACCTTACCCCCGTGGCACAGCCGCGGAGTTCTTAGCGATAAGATGAGAGGGTATCAGGTGGATAAAATTTTTGATGGTCATAATAAATTAAATCGTGCTAAAACGGCGAAAAACTGTCTAAAAATGACCTATTTTTTAAAATAGACGACCTCATTATGATTTTACATTTTTAGAATCACACTGAAGTTACAAATGCAAAAGTTTGGAAGTAAGTGCATTAATTGTTACTTGGTCACACTGAAACGGTTCAACGAATTTAACTGGAATTTTGATGTGGATATAACGTATACTTAAAACTAGCATTGGTTAATTTTAGTGGGATACTTTTTATCCCAGAAAATTAATAGTGAGTGTTTTTTTTTTTCAATTTTAAATATAGATTTTCCAAACAGTAACAAAATATAAGCCTAGTCTACTGAAAGTCTTCGCAAATATCGAGACGTCAGTAAAATCATGCGAGTTCACAAATTTGAGAAGTTTCCACATTCAGTGAAATCCTCTATCTTAATTTTCGAAATTCGTAATTTCACGAAACTCAATAAAACTGCTTTTACAACGATGTAGAGATTACAAACGAATGTTCGTGGAAATATGAATCATAAATTCAACTTTGCCGGAGGCTGGTAGAGTTTGCGAGATAAGAAAGAGTAGTAAGTGTGAGTAGGACTAATTTAAGGGTTCTGCACAATTGTAAAAAAGTGTAAACTACTTCCAGAATTAATTTTATTCTTCGTATTAAAATATCTATAATTTTTGTACTGAAAATTTTAGATGTAGTTAGAGCAAGGTTCTGTATAAAAGTGTTTCATTTAGTTATAGTATCTATCAGTATGTCCTTTTGGATAGCATGGCCACTATCTAGAGGTATAGTAGAAAAATAATATACACAGACTATGGCTCAACGAATGAAACACAAATAAGACCTCAATTTAAAACTGATGGTTTTTTCGTCCGCGTGGCCACAGAATACACGTAACTTACAATGGTTATTGATTTATTTTTACTATGTGAAAGGGAACTCTAAAAATGGTAAAAGGCGCGCCTGTAAGAAGTCTTATAATAATTTAGGAGCAGACTACTAATTAAAAACCTTCATTTTTTACAAAACATTTTCTGAGACTTGTTTCTATGAAATTTATGAATATTGAGAAGTTTCAAGAAATTATGTAGTCTGTGGTTAATAAAATTAGCTTTCAATTTGTAAAAGTTATTTTATTCTGGCTTTAGAGGTTGGGTTAGCAATTTGCTCGTCTCGCCACTCAATAAAAAATAAAAATATTTTTTTTTCTGTCCTTACTGTGTGTAATAGTTGAACTACCACTATAATCATAACGTCTGTAACCCTAAAACCAATTACTAGTTTAAATTGCAGTAAATAACTTATTATACCTACTTATGGTTTTCTAGCGGCTCAGCGTCCTGCGGTTTTTGATAACACGGAATACTAAATCTGGAAAACCTAGTTTACTAGAGCTCTCTCTATGTTAGTGTCCCTAGTGACCCGTGGTTTATGTTACAATGGCCATTTTATCGCTGTACAAACGATAGCACCTGGTAATTTATGGTAAATACCAGGAATTAAGGTCACATTACCGTTTTCAATAATTTAGTACTTCAAAAACTCACAAATACAGGATTATTCATAAAGAGTATGCCAAGCCGAAAAGGGCTTATAGTACTCATAATTATGAACAACTTTTACTATGGGACTAACTCGAAATTCGCGAAAAAAAAATCAACTGTTTCATACATTTTGTCGAGTGTCATTGACATTTTTCTACGGAACAGCTATTTTTTTTTTGCAAATTGCGAGTGTGAGATAATATCTCACACTCGCGAGAATAGCGACTTTCTTGCGAGTGTAAGAATAGGGTCCCTGTCGGTCCCTGTCGCTCTCATTATCATGTCATGACAGTGAAAGGGGCCGAGTTTATATCTAGCGCCCTAGAACAGAGTACCTATGCTCTGGAGTATAGATGGTACGTACAGAAGCAACATTAGCTGTTTTTTTAAATATTATTTTTAATTTAAAGGTAGGGGACCTGTAGATGAGACTTGCCCAGGATCTGATAAGGTAGCGAGCTTATGAAGAAACCTATACCTACCTATAGGAAAATGGTTGATGTTGATAGTGAAAATATAAAGTTCTAAAACTTATAAAGTTTTCTTAAAGTTAAGTAAAATTGCTTAGTACTGCGCACTTCATTTTTTTATTGCGCACATGTCAAATTATATTTTGTCAATCTTAGCAACTGCGAAGCATTGTTTGTAAAAGGCCCCAACTGTTTAATTTATGTTTAACTCACTGCGACCAGAGCTGGCAGAAAGTGACGCTAGCGTCGTGTGGTAAGCTAGCAGCTCGGCTCGAAGATCCTCATACTCCTCATCGGCAGAGAGGTCCAAGTTTGCGTCATTTCTCATAGAAGCCACCAGATTAGTTCCGAAATCCTCTTCAGATATATCGTCGGGGTTACGTTCTTGCGCATGACAGACCAACAGATTTAACAGCAGGAGCAATACGAACATGCTTCCACACTTCACTGAAACTGATAATAACATTTTATGAACGGTTTTATTATCCCTGACATTGATTGTGCGCTAGATATGTGAATAGTGTGGCCGAAATTGATGCCGAATCGAGAAAATATTGTTTTGTTTTCGGTTTTACAGGTTTTCCTATTTTAAAAATATTCTAATAGTAGTTCACGTTCATGTACGAGTATAATTATATAATAGATTATATATTTAAGGTTTCCATTAGTTTATGTTTTTATGTTACTATGCTAAGTTTTAGATTTAAGGTGTGTATTTTTGGCGTAGAGTGGTAATATATTGTTTTGTAATTTAGCGTCATGTACTTATACATAAAAGTAGATATTAAGCAGCCCTCTTACATACCTAATATATTCGATTAGGAAGCCTGTTCTAAGTTCAAAAAAAGTGACACAAAATACCTATTTAATCCTAGTATAGCACAGATCTTATCCAGCGGTTATGGTTAAGAGGACGTCTCCGGTCAAGTGTTCAAAATTGTTAACTGAAATCTAAATAATGAGCCTCAAAAGAGATAATTTGATTTTCAAGTGCTACTATTATTATTAATGTGGAAGTGTGTTGTAGGTTTGATATTAATCAATCACGTAAAACAGCTGAACTGATTTGGATCACTTAAAGTCAGGTTATAGGCCACATTTTTCATAGAGAAAGTAATGGGTGAAACTGCGAGGCGCAGAAAACCGTAATTATGTTCCTACCCATACGTACTCCAACTTCGATCAGTACTGTACCTGTATCAGCACTATCCAAAGTAAACAAAAAATTGTAAGTGCTCTACACTTTCTGCTAAAATTGCCGAATAGAAGCATATCTAACGAACACTTTTATCGAAGCGAAACATTTTCATAAACGACGAATTTCGCAATCGAAAATGTAAACGAAAATATAGCTAGAGCTACCGAATATTTCCATTCGTTAGTTACCGAATTACATACGCTCAATGGACACCTTTCCATTACGATCTGACATGTTGGCGCTGTCTATGTGTACGGATGCTGTGCAAACACGCTGGAGTCATTGCAGTCGTGATATTTATGCAAATAAGGCACAAATTTAGAATGGCTTTGAATCAGCTCTGGTACTCATTAGTACCTATAATAGATCGTTGGTAATGAAATTTTCGACCAGCTAGGTACCTAAAAGCTTAAAAACCATAGCTGGCATTGTAAAAGTGGAAGGAAGTGATTGTGACTGGGATAGGGCCCCCTAAAGAGGAGACCTGAACACAGCAGTGATTAAAAAACGGATGAAAATGATGATGATTACTTTTATTTCAACGCGAATGAAAAAACAAGGCATTTTTCATAGGACTCTTCAGTTCTTCCAACTTTTTAAAATCAAACCTACTAATTGGACCATAGACTTACCATAATTAAGTTTTCCTCTAATAAATGATACGTTTAAATTAAGTATTAATAAACAAAACAGCAACAGTTTCTGAGCTGTTTTCTTTTAAGTAACCGTAGAACCCCCAGCTCACCAATTAAAAGTTTCGGTGGCTAAATCCCACGCATTAGTGAAAATAAACTCCTTAATGAAGCCGGCGTATCACATAACGAATCACGCGACTGTAAAGGTCAATTCAGACTATGCTTTGCCATGACGTTTCATAATTGTGTCATAATAGAGGTAGTTTCACACTTCTCATTTGTCTCCCATTTATCCCGCGTTTCAATATTGCTCGCATACGTTTTCACACTTAGCGATAGGCTGTACTAAGCTATAGTGCAGGACTAGCGGAAAGCTTTGTCTATTAGACTGTAAACAGAATATCATAAACGTAGCGCTTAAGGCGTAGGTTTTGATTATGGGTATATTTAACCTGAAATAAATTATTATTATTTATAAAATTAATTTAAAATTTTATATATTTTATACATATTTTATATATATAAATTATTATTTTTATTTTGTAGGTTTACTATGGTGATTGTAATGGACCACCGAAATTGTAAGCAATGAGTGAGCCGATCAGTTTTCAGATGGGTGACCGCGTGTAGCAACTGAATGATATGATGAGTCAGATGACAAATATTAGATTATAGGCTCCGGTTGTTTGCACTATAACAACAACCATAGTGACGTCACAGGTTTCTGGGTGTTTGGTCTAGCTGAGTGCCTGCACAAACTTATTCAATTTGTAACTACTAGCACCAGTGGTGGATACAGGCGTGGGGGTAGGGGGAAGCTAGAGGCTCAAGCCCCCAACAAAGCACACCGAATACCTGTAAACTCTACCTTTGTTTTTCCCTTTGGCCACCTGGCTCAAGCCGGGCAGGGCTCGAACCAAAATCCTCAATCCGCCACTGACTACTATTATTACTACTTTTCAACACACATAACGCATTAGATGAGTTGCGATCAAATACTTAACTATGAAGCGCTATGAAGTGTAGTCAGAACCAGCCTTTGATGCTCAGGCAACTTTGACTTGGTCAAAGTTTGACTAATCTCATTAGACTTAATGAAACTCGCTGAGCTCTCCCTTTGTTTAATTATAAATGAAGAAGTGTTAGGCTTGTGCATACGAGTATGTGGAAATGACAAGCGCACAGAGATGGAAGAACTTTAGATTTTAGTTCTGATTTTAGAATCTGTTATAGTTAATCTGTTTGTATTATATTACAACAGCAAAGATATATTGTATTTCCCATGATAAGTATTACCGTATTTGTAAATGTAATTTATTTACCTTCAGATAAATGACGAATGATGATGATGATGCCTTCTCTTTACGCTCTTCGCTGTTAGACGCTGTTATATGATTGGAAAAGAAGCAATTAAGTCCTTTAAGAATCCAATATTTTTTGTAATTAAGTTTCGCAAGGTTTTTCTCTTCGATCTCGATTTCTTTGCTCTTCAATCTTTTCAATTCTCTTTTGTTTACCTCTAAGAATATGAAGCTTATTTCAATAACTTTTGTTTGTGAAGTTGAGTTGTTATGGTTGTTTTCTCTTCGATTGGAACTCTGTTCAAAAGCCAGACTTCGGAGAGTTTGAAAGCTTTACTTTGGAACGCAACTACGAGTATGCATTAATGAAATAAGTTTCGAATTTCGAATTTTGCTTTTAGTTGCTCATATTTTGCTTTTAGTTGCTCATAGTTTGATTTTAAGTGCCCGTGATAACAGCAAGAAACTAAACTAAATAGTAATTGTTATTAGGTAAGTTTACAAGCAACTTCTATCAACATTTTGGATTTAAATAAACGTTTGGTCTTTCAAGTGAAACATATAATTATGTGTGACAGTTTTTAATTACAATTGTACTTTTATGAATGAGTGAAACCATGGTAGTAGGTATCAACCACAGTTTCACTGACGAAGGATCATCGGGAAAAAAAAAAAATATTCCGCATTCAGAAGCAACTTGTCAGTTTTTAACATACCTGCACGCATATTTATCTTTTGGTGCAATAGGATTTGCAACTATAAAAACCAGAAAAGTGCTAGTAAGAAAAGTTTAGCTAAATGTAAACGCATGGAACGCGTTGATGATAAGACGAACTAATAAGACTTACTTCTTACTTAATAAGACCTTGATAATCTCGAAATGGTTTTTTTTAGAAAGTACGCAAAGTACCTACCGAAACTAATATCTAATAATCGTTTAGTGCCTAAGAAATAAAGGTAAATTGCTAGCGAGGGCAAAGAGGCAATGCCTGTTGAGCTGTTATCGTTCACAGTTTGCCGTGAACTTATTATAATGTTTTTTTGTACGCTAGAAAAGCACTTGAACAAACATTGCACCCTTGAAATCTTGGCTACGCCTATCGGGGTGTTACTACAAAAGTTTGACACGTCAAAGTCGTGTCCCGCAGTACGACACGCAAGAGCTTTCGACATTAAAATGACTTTATTTTGTTTGTTCTTTGTTGACAAGGTTGAAAGTTCTCGTGAATTCTGAGGTTTTAGATGAAAAATGTGTTTTATTGGTGTTGTTTGCACATAAATGGCAAAGTTTGGCTCGAATAGCCCTAAGCTTTGTGTGGAATAGGTTTTATGAGTTAAATATTAAAATAATTGAAAACTTGCGTGATTTTGTTTGTTTAGGATTGGAAATAACAAGAAAAGTTAATTTACTGCGCGGTACCGTCTAGATTGGACTGCTACAGTTGTATAATATGATAATTTCAATTATTTTAGGTTCATCGTTTCACGCTCCAGTTCATAGATACCTAAAATAATTTGTAGATGAAATAAAGTATATTTGTAGTAGAAAGTTACTAAATTGATAACGACTGATAACACTTAAACCTGTAACTAAGCAGTAACTTGGGTAACAAAGTTTGATAATACTTAAATAAATTCAATTCATACAAAAAATAAAACAGAATTAATAGGCACCGGCACTGACCAAAGCCACGTTCACTTGTAGAGCGAGACGGAAAGATCACAATTTCTAACCAACATTTTCTCTCGTAACCCAAATTCGAATCTGCAGCTGACCTTTCGGCAGTATCCGAGTTCGCGAGCACGTCGCGCCACCCGCTGAATTATTAAACCGTCCGTCGTGGTATCAATCGGCCCAGCTCCAACCGTACAGGCGACAAAATTACTCCTTGCGACGTTCGAGATAATAAATCGAAAAAACGACGCATCGAATGCTTGCTCGTCGTGTAAGCTGAGTGGTAGCCCTAGGATATATCATTCGAGCCGGCGAAAGCCTTTGACGATCTTACGATTTTTATTCTTGAACAAAAAGCGGTGTCAACCGAACCAAAGTCAGACCAAAGTGGCATTTAGTTAAACTAAACGCTCGCAGCTATCCACGAAGTTACTGGATCGAAGATTGCTTTTCTTTTATGATCTGTTAGGACCAACTTGTTGAGGTAATAGGAGCGCTAAAACATTTTATCTAAATCTGAGATTGAAGAACAACCAACAAGAGAAAAAGACCCAGAAGAAAAATTAAAAAAGAAGACAACTAGGCAGACCACATTGAGCATTATGCAAATTAAAATAAAAGAAAATAATCGTAAAAAGAAAGTAAAGTAATCAAAATGCTGGTGAAAAGATTGAGAACGCTGCTCTACTTCACCACTAACAAGAGCTAGCCTCTAATATAAATAAGAATTACCTGTGGTGTTAAATAATTTTGACAACTTCATACGAATGTTGATCACTGTCTTCCACACCATTTACACTGTCCACACCGGAACTCAGGGAGGCTTTTGCTAACGTTTGCCTTTCGTGACTCAGATTTTATCAGCGAAACCTTTCACCGGACAAGTGATGGACGGTACAAAAGATAGGGTGGAAGTTTTTTCGCAAGGCCATTGTGTACGGTAGATGGAGTCGGCCGAATGTCGCTGCTGTGTATAAAAGAGACCAGGTATTTCAGAGCCATGGAATTGAGTGAAACGATCAGCGAAATGAAGTTGAATGAGAATTATCTCGCGTAAGAAGGGTCTCTTTATGGTGATGAAAGTTTATGATTGTCGCATGTCTTGGGAATAGTATAGATTTAAAAGTTTTGATTGGATCATGCAGATCTTATAAAAAGACCGTGGATGCATCTTAATTCATTTTTTTAATTTCTATGCGCAGACCTTTGCGTCTTAAAAGAGTTCTTCGACTTTTAAAAGTTACAAAAAGTAGATTGCAAAGGCATGAAGCATTTGTATACCATTTTTTAATCAGCTTGCATACCCTTTCGAGAAACTTTTACGTGCTAAGTATTTTTAAATTAAGAAACTTTAGTATGTTGGAGTAAAGAAATCTTTCGAAGGACCGGCTTTTCACTCCGCATCTTTTCCCGCAGGGGCGGACCGGCCACAAACTGCCTTCCAAAGTTTGAAACAACCTGTGAATATTATCAATTTTGTGGACTGGTTCATTGACCAATAGCAAGTAACGTTTGTTGAAAAGTAATTGTGAGGTTGGCTATCGATTTCACGTCAATTAGTTACCTGTTGATGACAGTGCTTAAGTGGGCTCTACCGTTATAATGATATTTGGAAATAACAAATCTCTTCCGCGTAACTTTGTATCTTTGTATGTTAGTGTGTATGTTGCCTTATCACGACTAAAAATTAAAAAAAAACATTAGTCATGTTACATGACTAATGTTTTTTTTTTCTTGACTCATGTAATTTGGTAAACAAATAGTTTTCATCATGACATTAGAAGTGAGTAACTTTTGATTTGGAAAATTTCGGGAAAACTAGAACCACGAGTAAAACTGCGACGTTTAGTATCTAAGTACATATATCACTATCTTCATGTAGTCACTACAAAACAAATATAATACATTACACTATACTATTGCATCACACATTTCTAGGACAGTATCACAAGCATCACAAACAGTCGTGATATTTCAGTCAGTGAACTCCCTTCATAAATTAATGTGCGCAGGTAATTCACGATGCCACAGGTTCGCATGTGGGAGACCGGGCCTCCAAGGTAGTTCCACAAAAGGTTAAACTTATGTACGACGTGGGCAGTAATCCGTAGAGATTTTCCTCCAATTCGAACAAATTGAATTTCTTATCTTTAACATTGTATTTTTCTAAAAATTGTTTCAAACACTGTACCACCTGAAGTATTATGATTGTACTCGTATGTACCTATAGAGGTAGGTATGTCTGTGAGATCTGAAATTGCTTTAGAGTAGGTATAAGTCGCTTCTCGTACTAAAATACTATTTATGGGTTAAGTTGTAAGCATTGTGTAGCGATTAACTTTAACACGCTTTGTAAGTAAGGTCCATAATGAGCTTCAAAATGTTAGATATGTAATGAAGTGATTGACGAACCTACCCTAGTTGCAATTCCATAATCAACACGCTATAGAAAAGTAGGAAAATGCATGGGAATTACATTTCTGTCATAGAATATAGAATCTACCTCTATAAATAGATTTTAGAAAAGTCATTCCCATATGTTTTCCTAGTTTTCTATAGCGTTTTATATTATGAAAATGCAACTTGGCTAGGACATCATTAAAACATCACTCCGTTGAAAAGACCTAAGCTGCAGTATAATGACCGCGCTAACTTTTCATTTGTTTTCGCCAACAATCATCTGTCAAAATTGAGTCGCAGCAATTAAGGGGTGCTCCGTAGTTAGTGTAACAACGATTTAAGTAAAACTTTGTTGTTTACGTCGCTGCGGAGTCGGCGATGTCATTCCAGAGGCTATTAATCACGGTGCTTTGTGTCTTGAGATGCAAACAGCTTATAAATAGTTCGTTATAGGATGACGTTGCTAAATTTGGTTTGGGACCTCGTTATCTTTTGGAAATTATTGCAGAAGTTAGTGCTTGCAAAAAGATAGGCGTAATTTGTTGCAAAATTAAAGGACGGTTTAAGATAAGTTTTATCAGAACATTTTAAGGATATTAATAAGGGTTCTGAATGTTTGTTTTATTTGGTTATTTTCTTAGTTTCATCTAATGTAAAGATTTTTTTAATTTGTTAAAAAATTACATAAGTAGCTATGTCAAAGAGAAACGATAATAAATTAAAACAATGAGAGCAGCTAGATATTTAACTTTTTTAAATTAGGCGTCAGTCACATAAAAAAATCTTTATAACAGTCCAAAGGAAATCAGTCATATTTTTTATCCACCTACTTAAAATGTAAGCTCCAAATAGAAATGGGCTCTAATGTGTTCGAACATTTTACTATAATGCAGGTTATGTATGGAATTTATGCCGTATCTGCATCGGCCAAGTCATATATCTCTCGCTGGCGACAGGACAAAGAGCCGCCATCACGCCTTAAATTGCAACTAGGCGGTTTTCTAAGCCGTTCGAGATTATCTCGGTCACTCTTACTCTCATCACATTTCTAAAGACAGCGACAGTGACAGAGATAGTCTCCAACTAGCCAGAATGAGGCCCCTGGCCGGTCACCCGACAAAGGACCTGCTGTCTCATGCCTATTCAATTATGGGAAAGGTCAAGAGGTATGAATTTATCTTTACAACGTTCGACGACTTGTGCTTCCATTTACGCTGGCTTTTACGATGGCGCTGATGCGTTTTTAAAGCGATCGTGTCGAAGTTTCCAGAATACAAATTTCTACCAGTATTTATTGAAACTTACGTCAGAATTGCCCGTTCTATTCTGTTACGTGTGGTATTACTGGTAAATTAATTATCAATGATATGCCGTTAAACAGTCGGAATCGAGCAGAAATACATGTCTTTATGTTATGATTAGATTTTCCTAAACATTAGAAGAAAAAAAACAAATGAAAAATCAAATAAAAAAGTACTTGGCAGCAAAATGTTTTGCATTTTTACAACGATCGCTAAAGTTTGATGGATTTATGTTGTTAAACAGATTTATGTTAGACTTCCTAAAAATATATCTGTCTTTGTTATTGCGAACTATTAGACAAGAACATCAATACTTCTAGAAAAATTAGATCTGTCAACTTAAGTTTTCAAACTCGGGCTCACTGGCTTCATAAATGTTACTTTGTGTGCTTTATGTGTGTATGTACAAAAGCACATAAGATCTCTTATCAGTTTTCGTGAAAAGAGGTATTTAGTAGATTCAAACAGAATAACTAATCAATGGGAAAGGAAGCTCTCCATGAGATTAAAAACATTGTTTTGTTACATGCGAAATAACACTTTTCATAGGAAGGAGTGACGGGAAATTTCATTTATATTTCAGTAAAATTAAGTTGGTAACTCGGCGCTTACTTTTCATTTAACTTGAAAGGCACCAAAATTTGGAAATGTATAATTGAAGTAGGTATTTGGTTTATTTAATTTGAGCGTACAAAATAACGAATTTAAACTAGATAGGTATTAATTTTTAAGTCTGGTTGACTAAAACTTTGAGAAAGTTAGGTGCTTGGTGGGCCGTGGGTCCCAGTTTGAAAACTTTATTTGACAGATCTAAACTAACAAAACATAAATCTGTCTTTGTTATTGCAACGTATTTGACAAAGACATTAATACTTTTAGAAAAGTGAGATCTGTCAACTAAAGCCTTTAAACTCAGCTAACTAAGCTAACTAACCCCTTAACATGACATGCAACAGCATGACATGCTAAAAAATAAATTTATTTTAATTTATTTATTTATGTTTCCAGAATACTGAGACGTTACTCTGTTAGCTGTGTGTTACTAGGGACGAAATCTATCTTACTCTAACTCAACGGCTTTCAAATCTACTTTCCTATTCTATTTGTGATTCGAACAGCAACAATGTGTAGACAAGGGCCTACACATTGTAGCACTTGGCGTTGTCAGTTGAACTACAGTACTGCGACCAAGTTATCTGGAAACGTGGCCATACGAGGCAACTAAAACTTGTTACGCATGACAGTCAGTTTTGTTCAGGAAACACGATGGTGGCTCCTCAACTGAACTGCACATGTAAGATGGTTGACTGTTCTTATGCTACACTGAGACTGAAGACGTCTAATTAGCCTAACGTCGACTGTGCTACTTATCAAAGTCGGAGCCAGTTCCGTTCAGGTGCTCAGACGTTTTGGTTTTATTTCAACGTCTTTTGTTAACATTTGAATATCAGGCTAAGTTCATAATTAGTTCCTTCCATTACCATCTTTTACAAGGTTGTTTTATTATTCTTTTTGTTACAAGAAAAGTCTTAAGAAAACTTTATCGTGTGCTCTTTCTCTGAAAACTGTTTTGAAGAATTTGTTGAAACAATAATGAATGCACACACTACACACTCATTTTGTGAGCTCAGCTACGCTAATGCGATTTTGTTTCCAGCAGTAAGTATACTCTCAATACAGGTACCTACCTGAAATCCCATTACGGCAACTCAAAATAACAGAGAGTGTGTCAAACAGTAGTTAAAATATTTGTGTTTACACACATTGATCGGTGCTTCCAGTGAGGCAGGAACCGCGCCAATATTTACTCGCCCACATTCAAACGACCTTTTTCACGAATTTTGATGACCGTGTGCGTTTTTAAATCCGCATTGCGTCGTACATCGCCCCCTGCTGAGACAGCTCATGCAAAATGGATCCTGTGCCGCTTACCTTGTTTTGAGATGAGCACACAACAAAATACGCTACGCTCGTTTGCCTACTGTAGTACTTTCCGCAGTATATGGGCCGGTCGTGACTCGTGAGTGTCAACGCGTGTCATTGCGAGGTTTTGAGCGCTTGCTACAAAAAGCACATACTTAGTTCTGCTTGCTGAAATTATTGTTAACTAGCTGCCCCCGGCGGTTTCACCCGCTGTTTTTTTTTTTTACTTTTAAACCTTCCCTGTATTATAGCGAACAAAAAAAAAACCACAGACCAAAAAGATCGGACTAATTTCTGAACACACCTATAAATAAATTTAACAACCAAGTGACACTATTCTTTATTTCTAAAAAGACAAAAGAGATCGGACATCTCGAGTTTACCGTACACAGGTAGGAACAGTTTGTATTGGAAAATTAAATTGTCGATTTTAATATTTTTCTTTACTTATTCATGTTTCTCACCGTTTAAACCTTCCCTGAACTTATACAAATATTTCAAGACCAAAATTAGCGAAGTCGGTCCAGTCGTTCTCGAGTTTTAGCGGGACTAACGAACAGCGATTCATTTTTATATATAAGAAGAAAAGAAGAAAGACATAAAGCCTACTTCCAATTCTTCAAACATGTATACGTTTTTTTACGTTTTTATTTACAACTAGCTGCGCCCCGCGGTTTCACCCGCTGTCCTGCAAGAATAGCGGAAAGCCGTTCAATTTTCTGGGGTAAAAAGTAATCTACATATTACCTAGGGCTTAAGCTACCTTCATACCAAATTTCGTCAAAATCTGTTTAGCTGTTAAATTGTTAAATCAAATTGTCATCCATACGTCCATTACATAGCTGTCATTTGCGCAAAGAGTATAATAAGTCGTTTTGTTATTCCAAGTCTGATTCTTTTTTGTTATACCTCGTTTTATAGTGACTGATGTTTTATGTCAATTCACACTAAACTTGAATGCTATCGAATTTATTTAATAGAAATAAATAGTATAATAGGAATAAATAGTATCCTATGTGCGTTTCCTGGCTCTAAGCTACCTCCTCACCAATTTTCAGCCATATCGGTAAAGCCGTTCTTGAGTTATAAGTAGTGTAACTAACACGACTTTCTTATATATATATAGATATTTCCAATTTTATTTCCAATACTAAAAGGTTGAAAATGACAAAAATTAATTTTAAATAAACTAAATATTAAAGTGTAGGTACATAATTATGTGATTGAATATTACGAGTATATTACAGGTTATTGGAATTTGATTTATTTTACACGGATATTATTCGTTTAAGATTTTGAGTTTGTTATTATTACTTTGATTATTTTATTTGTAATATGTTTTATATTGTTTGTAATTAATTATTATTTGACATGAATCAGAAAAAAAAATCGGTTTATTTCAGACTTTATTATGGCTAACGATGTGTTAATAATGTGTCAATCATATTAAATTTTGTTTTATTAGGAGCATTTTTCATTTTAGCTCGTAATTTGTATACTTCTTTTAATTTTACAAAATAAAATGTATCACGATGCGCATTAGGTACCTACTTCTTGGTGCATTTTTGCTAGGACGGGTTCGCCGTTTGTTCTGAAAATGTAGTACAAACAGAAGAGCAGAGACAGAACACTTGGCTTTTATGAAAACGATGTGGTGATGATAGATAGATAAACTCTTTTTCTCTTTTTTTTTTTTTGTTCACACCATAAATTACAAACAAAAGGATTATAGCACCTAAAACTAGTGCGACAACTGGCGGTGGATGATGAACGTGAAGTTTAAAATTAAAATTTGTGTAATATTAGAGAAATCCGAAATTGCTAGATATAAAATTGATTGAAATGTAATACAGAGCTTATAATGATTGAATTGGATCAACATCAACACACTACTTTTTATCCCGAAAAAAGTAAATATTGGTTCTTTGCTACTAAATAATACATCCTCTCAATATACGACGCTGACCTACAGATAATAATAAATGTATCCACTGAGTCAGACTTTTGACATTTAGCCAGAGCGTGCGGCACTTTGCTCGCTCTCAAACAAGCTCACTAATGATCATCAAATTACCTTATGAAAGGGGTTTGTTTAAATTTAATTAACGCGTGATAGTAATAACTTTGCAGTCTGGCTGGTTTCGTGGCTTGGATATTAATGGGTAATAATAATTTTAGTTTGAATATTGATAGACTTAGCGGCTGCGGTGTGTTGATAGCGATTAAGGGTTATTTCGAACCTAGCTGCGAATTACAACTGCAGGCTGCAAGTGTAGCGGTCACGGCACATTACGCATCATGTCATACCGGTTCTGGTTGTTTACAGCCAGCATTTGCTGGGTTGGAATCGGTTTTCGGTTATGTATGTATGTAACCGACTCCTTTGAGCTCGATTTTTTCCTACTTTGAACGATCAGATTTAATTCAAACTTTGCAAACCTGTTATTGACCGATGACAATGCGTGTTTTTTAGTTTTTTAAAGTATTATATTTTGTTTTGTCTGAACGCCATCTTGCCTGATGGTGAGCAAAGATACGGTCTACGATAAAGCACGCGTGCTTAGAAGAAATCGATTCACTTTCGAGTTGAAAACACCCATATGAATCCAGCTTTTAAATAAATACCTTATTCAAATAGGTCCGTACGTTTGAGAGCTATAGTCAGACAGATACATTTCTCTCCTGCCCTCGATACAAACAGGCTTCAAATTAATAGCAAGCTCAATATTTTGCGTCTGAGGTTGAAATCTTCTAGCTTCTATCTTTGCGATGAACTGACTCGCACTTTAACGTTCGTTATCTGTCGGCACTTCTATAATTGTCAGTCGCTGCAATTTACAAAATAATTCGATTTTCCTTTACAAAAACTAAATACAAATTCTCACTTCAGGTAATGTAAGGTTTTAATTAACACTAAAAAAGCAATCAATTGAAATATTTCAAAATCCACGACTAGAAAAAGTCTGATTAATCTTCAAACGCTTTGTTCTTGAGTAATGTCAAAGACTTGATAGAGCCGCCTTTCCAAAAAAAAATCTTAATAAAAATCTCGAGCCACTAGAAAGGTTCGATGCCACAGACAAATAGACACACACACCCCTCGTGCATCGGGGTTAAAAGATAAGTATCCTTCTTGGGCGAAAACCATCAAGATAAATTGCCGCTACAGCGGCGCGGTTCTTGGCAAGATTTCTTCACGCATTTCGTTCTAATGCAAAGCACACACCGTTCCCCACAAACATTCCTGCGGATAAAAATTACTTGTGCCGGTTTTCTTTACAGGTGTTCTAACCGGCCGTTGTTTATAAAGGATTGTGTAATTTGTTACTTGGTTTATTTGGAGTTGGGAACGAGCTCAGGTTTTAGCAGAGCTAAAGAAATGGGACCGATGTTCAGGTACGAGTATGTTTTACGTTTTTGTGCCGATACTTCGGATATTCTCAATTCTGGTGATGTAGGTTTTTCAAAGTTGTCCGTTGAATAGTGCTGCTACTGTTTTGTTTATATAGCGAGAGTGGGGTAATGTGATCTCAAAATAATATTTTAACGTGTTGTACAAAAATTCATTTTAAACAAAAAAATTCTAAAGAATGGAAATAGAATAGCATTTTAGAACCAGTTTAAAGTAGATCTTCGCCGATCACTACTTTTATTATAAACTAGCTGCACCTCATAGTTTTACTCGCTTTTTTCTAAACAACCCCTGTATTGAGGCAAACAAACATTTTAAAAGATTATTAAAATAGTACGAGCCATTTTCGAGTTTTTCGACACTAGCGCACCACAATTGGGTTTTTTATAAATAGAAACTAAAATAAGATAGATAGATAAAAATAAATAAGTATATAAACAAACAAATACTACTCAGCCATCTACGTATTGATGAATAAATTATACATATAACAAGTGTAGGTAAGTATATGTTCGTTTGTAATTTACTTTTGAAATGAAATAATAACAAAAGCGAAAACACGACGTAATTTAAGACCACGACTAGAGTACGAGTCTACCCACTCACATCTACAATACCTACCTTCTTGGAAACCCAATTTCGTTTGTAATCACTTTTGTAATACCGGTATTACACAGTACACACGCCTTACATTATGTATTTTCGCTGAGATCAGAAAGTGAAAAGTACTCGGTAGTAACGTACTGGTTACTAGCTGCGGTGCGCCTGTTATTAGAAACTATGAAGATAAAAAGTAGCAAGCCTTTTCTAAAAAGCCGTGGTAGCTCAGTGGGAGAACAGCCGCTTCGCATTCTTGAGGTGGCGGATTCAAACCCCGACTCGTACCAATGAGTTCTTTGGGACTTATGTACGAATTTACATATCACTGGCTTTTCGGTGAAGGAAAACATATAAGCAAGAAATTCAATGGCGTATGTGACTTCCAGCAATCCGCACTTGGCCAGCGTGGTGGAAAACGGCCTAATCACCCTTCGAGTTTAGACCTGTATCCCAGCAGTGGGAGGATTAAAGGTTGCATATGATGATGATGATGTAGCCTTTTCTGTATCTTTGACAACGTAGGTATATCTGTATGCCGGTCATCATGATCGGTTGAGTAGTAAAGGCAAAAACCGTAATAAACAAAGACACAAACTTACATACGTTCGCTTTATTATATTATTAGTAAGGATAACATAAGATACGAAATAATATTATAATATGCTGAAGTTAATTGTTTGTATCTAAACTATGGGTTTAAATTACTTGCCTAGAACCAGAATCTATTTACTGGGGGCTCGATTACAGATTCAAGGAACTGGTTAGTACACGAGCATATCCTGGAATTATTATTGCTATACCTATTCACTCCCAACTGATTCTCGGACTCGGAACTTCGTAGTCGGTGCGGTTCCGATATATTTACCTAACTAGCATTCACTAAGTTACCTACATTTCCTATATTTTATAGTGTTGCTTAGCTTCCTGTTCCAGAAGTAATTTCTGAAATTGGATGAGTAGTTTACCTTAAAACATAATGGTAAACATTGTTTACAGTTACTTACTACTTAAAATGCTCTGGCAACTTCTCGCTGACGTGAAATGTCACGTGCAAAAAAAGAAGGAGAATATTAAAATGATATTAAGTTTAAACAGGGTTTAGTAATGCCAAGAGAGTGTACCTCTTTATAATGTTAAGTATAATGTATAGTGACATATATAGATCATGGAGAAGTTTTATTCTAGGAAAACAAAAAATAATTTAAAGAGGAAAATTCAAACCCGAAAATGAATCAGCTGCTCCATACATATCGCGAATTAAAAAATAATTTTAGAAATATTATTACTATTTTCTTGTTTTATTTTGTTTTAAATATTTTTATTTTTACATAGTCGCTTACCAAAAAAGGAGTTGGAGATCGAACGCGGATTTATTCGTTGTAAAAAAATGATTTTAAAATCACTAACCCTTAATAGTGTTTGTAAATCTATGTCCATATCCTAATTTAAATCAGTCCACATAAAGCCCACAAAGCATAGTAAAATAATTACTGTGATACTAATCAGCGTTTCGTTGAAATTTAATACCGAGCGTACAATTCCAACACGCATGCAAAATCTTTTCAAATATTAGCACAAAGGGAATATAATAATCCAGCGCAGTTCGGACAGCGTCCATTTCCAGATTAATACCCACCTAAAATATTTCGGAGGGAATAGTTACAAAGTAAAGGCTGTAGAATTTGTGTGCTCGCAGCTCGTAGGCATGCAATAAAAACTTGGAAAGCTCAAAGAATTTCAACGTCGAGTTGAAGTGAAGCTCGTTTAATATTTATGTAATTCCTTCGTGCATTTTATAACTCACTCTCGCTTTTACTAATATCTTGAGGACGTGCTGACGGAGCCTTACCTGAAATGGAAAAATAACTGAATTAAAATCATTGACATGTACAGTTTTGTAAGGACCGGGCGAATGTGTATCTAGATGGTACCGAGGCCACGGTGCTCACAATTGAATGCTCATTGCACATCGTTGTGAAACTTGTGGGTGGCTTACGTTAGTTCATGGACTCGAAAGCTGTCTTAAGGCGTGACGCGTAGCCGCACAAATAGAACGATTCACGTGCATTTTAGGAACAAGTGCAATGTGCATAGCTAATCGCGGCGCATAGCGTGCACGTTTTATGTAAAAGCGCAGATCATACACGTAATGGAACGCTGCATTCCGACAGTTTGAAGAGATTTTATAACATAACACTAATCTACGAGTACAAATACCATAATACAAGGAGGCATCTACTGACAACTAGGTACTTATCTCTTTATTAATAAATAATAAACCTCAATTAATAAAATGTTTTTCCAATATATGTATACGATAAATTTTATTTTCCTATCATTCGGATGACAGAATTTAATAAAAAGAGCACACCTTATAATTTATTGTTCAATTTTATTTTTCACTGACTTCCCAACAGACTTATTGTGTAACCGCCAGTAACAACGTCGTTTATAATGTATTACCTATAGCAAAGGTAATAAGGTTTACTGCCTCATAAACAGTCACTTTCGCCCTGAAATTGGTCGTGACACAACATAACGAAGCACGAAGTTTAACATTATATGGTGTCATACAGGATGTCCGGGTAAACGGCTGACACAACATATATTCGGGGATACTATGATAATAAAATCAAAACTGCAAAAAACATTTGAATAAAAATTATGATATAAGTATATGGATATTGTATGCAAAAGTACAGCTATGACAGTTGAAGTGATGCACTAAATCACTGATCTCTTAAAAAAGAATTGACCACCTCTATAAATTAAGCCCACTGGCTCGGTAGATTTTATTAGTGCAACGGTAAGGCTCTATCAAATAGTAGTCCTACTTTTACACGTTTAGATTCAGAAACGTGTAATGAGTACTTCCCAAAGTCTGTCGTCCGAACATCCCATATAAATGCTGAAATGATCTCTGTGAAGGCATTTGTTGATGACAGCTACTTTCAAAGGGTTGAAAACGGGTTGGAACAACAAACGCGAAACAATTTTACGATTTGGAGCGAGCTTAGCCTGGAGCAGGTGTTCGGCTCCCCGGACCGTAACCGTACCTCTTTCATTGTAAGTATTTGTAGCTGGGCTTATTATTTTTTATTGTAATCATTACATTGTTATACGGACAATAGATAATGATGAAACGGCGAGTGTATCCGGGGCACGGAAAATGTCTTCTCTTTTCTACGAATTCTGGAATTGAGTTGTCATCGCGATATTGATGTTGACGGTTTCTATTATTCCGCAAAATAGCTGCATGGATAAATCTTGGTAAGCATAAAATGACAGTTTTTTTTGAGATGACAGTTTCATTGTATGTAGTTATTTTCAATGCTCAGTATTTATTGAATTGGAAATCAGTCTTCATTTGGCCTGAAACTTGCCTGATGTTAAGGAAGAAGCACGTTGGTTTAGAAATCTGATTACTGCAAGAAATGTTTAGATTGTGTGAGTGTATTTCAAGAAATAAATACAAAATATGACGAAGATCCTAGCTTTCGAACAAGTGAACTTAGTATTCTTTATTTGCGCTAAGAGTAATGGATTAATTACACGTAACCAGTACAGCGGTGAGAAAATAAATGGGCACACTCGGCCGAGCAAATAAATTATAGTCTAGGTACTGTCTCGCCTCTTCAAACTGTCAATACAAATCAAGTACTCGGCCGAGGGTACTGTCTCGCCACTGTACTCGTAACATGTAATCAACCCACTAGCTAGCAACGAGTAAACTATAATTAAGCCTTGTACTATTATGTATGCCATGGTTAAGTTAAAATCAAAACCATTAAAAAAAGACTTCCGCAATATAAATTGAATAAACCACTTTTATCCTATCGAGAAGGCAAGACAAGCAGTAATTAAAACATTGGAGTGAAATCAAAACTAGTTTTGCCGTTAATTGGATTGTCGGTTTTGTGTGCGGCAGTTAGCCAGTAACAACGGTATTGGACGTGGCCGCCGTTTTCATCAGGGAAATACTGAAGTTAAATTAGCCCCTCATACAGTAGTCAGCTTACTGTACAGCTGGGAGCAAAAGGTTAAACGTACTTAAACTAACTCGGTATTAGGCAGTCGAGTTTAAGTCTATACGTATTATTAAGCATACTATTCACCCACACACACACACACATTCATTCATTCATTATTATTTAAGCCGTAGAGCTTAATACCATAAGTAAGTAAGTAACCTGGTCGTTGTACAAAATCGATTCCGAAGTTAAAATTTGAATTTCACTTTTATAGGTCGAAAAAAGGCAATTTAGAGCAACAGTTTCAGTAGCTGTACAGTAACAGTTAAAACATCAGCGCAGTAGATAGTAACAGGCGGCAGTGCTGATTGGCCTCAAGGCATCGCTCGTAATGACGTCACACTGGCGGCGGAGCTGCCACGGTAGACAGCTTTGATAAACGGCTCCCGGTGACACCCCGGGATATAGACTCCGAATCGACTACGGATATTGCGTAACACCTTCATCTTATCTGAATAACAAGACTTAATAGACAACTGTTACAAAATCAAAACGGTTATTAAATTTGAAATTTAATAACTAAATCTACCCGGTTTATAAATGCGGAAGTGAATCTGTTTATTTGTTTCTTTTTCACGTCTTAACTACTCAACTGATCTTCACAAAGTTTTGTATGCACATGTCAGGGGTACATAAAAGAACATAGATTACTTTTATAAACATCACTGTTTTTCATCACTATATACGTAGATGGAACCGCGGAACGCAGCTAGTAATGATACATATATAGAAACGTGATTCTTTTTCTGTCTGTCTCTCTATTCAACCATTACTCGGCTTTATAGCGCAAACAAACTTGACGGAATTCGGTTAGAAAATAAAGTGTATCATAAAACTGACGTAAATATTTTGTCTTGGAAAAATGGACCTAGTAATACGAGTAGGTATTTACCTATTTGAAATTCACGAGCACATATCCAACTTAGTTTTGTTTCTAACTAAAGTGAAAGGAACCATTTCATAACAGTAATAAACACTAGCACATTCACACGTTTGCAGGGTTAAATAACGGTGTTGCCATTTAAAACTGCTAATCCGTCAAACAACTTTTGTGTCTCAAAGTACTCGTCGTTAGTACGAGTGCCTCCTAAAAGCAAACTGAAATTCATGTACAACCTAACACCGTTTCTGACACCCGATCCGTATTGGGCGCGTTGCAGGCACTAATTACTGCATTGAAACGAGCCAGTTCCCGACTGTGGCTAGTATAGCTACTTAGGTGGTGTTAGTTGGGAACCGTAGACGAAATATTAACGTTGCAAGGACATCGTTTTTTGTGCTGTTTGGTAAGCAATAAAATTCCCTACTTTATCTGATCAGGCTTGGTGGCTGATGTTTAGATTTAGATCTTCTGCTATAATAAAGTTTGAAATCTTTATTTGACAGAAGTAAATTTTCTATAGGAATTGACAACCTTATCTCGCAATGACAGAGACCGATTTATTTTTAGTTCGTTTAGATCTGTCATTTAAAACCTAGGGTCGATACACATCTGACGGAAAATTTGACACTTGACGCACTAGCGCATCATCAGTTGAGTGTGAAAGGTTGGATGTTTTATTATACACATTTCTCTGTTCTGGCGTTACGCGACCGATAATACGCGACGCATTTTCCGTCAGATGTGTATCGACCCATAAACTTGGGCCCATAAACTAATGATGCTCGGATGCAAAGTATAAATGTAAAAATTAGTACCTACTCTTAAAGATATTCCTCTATGTAGTCGTAGAAGGTTATCTTCAGAGTGTCGCTTTACTTCAGAGTGGTTTACAATTTTTATTCCCTAACCTGACCTAAACAATTTCTCTAGAAACTTTTTGTTGATTTGGATTTACATTGTACCGACCCAGTTTTTGCTGCTTGTTCTGATTAACTGAATCAATAATGATCTACATAATACACAATACGAAATTAGTGTAACAGTCAAGTTAATTTTGTGGGTAACCGTACGCATTTGAATCAGTATGCATGACAGATTGCCGGGCGACAGCGTCCGTAAGCTGATGAGGTTTCAGTGCGCTAATTACGTTACCAATTGGTACCTTGGTTACGTGCATTATTTACTCGTAATAACACCCTTGACGAACCCAACTAATACAAGGTTATGAGGAAAGGGTATTCTAAGCCGAGAAAGGCTCATAGTAATCATCATTATAACATTTTTACAACGGGGCCTACCCTGAAAATGCAAAAAAATTATCAGCTTTCCATAGAAAAATGTCAAGGACACTCGATAAAATGTATGGAAACACTAATTTTAGTGAAATCCTAAATTTTTTTGTTGGTGGTTGGATAGAATTAACGGTACAGAAGTTAGATTAGAAAACCGACGCAGGAATACTTATTTGACGCAGGATTTGGTTGGCCAAAGTTCTACGGAACTTAGACGTTCTTTTATCCTTAAGTAATTTTCACTAAGGCCCGGAAAATGTATTATCGCTAAACCGCCTATTTCTTTTGTTCCGTAACATACATAGTTAATAGTAAATACACATTAAGTAAATGCCCCATTAGGCTCCGAACTAAGCCTAGTAAGTCCTCACAAAGATTGAGTTAGAAACAAGTTGACTCCACACAGTCCACGGAACCCACATTGCTGGCCCCAAATTCCTGCTTCCGAACGTTTCATAAGCCTCTTAGGTGTCGTTAATACGTAATATATTCAAAGGGACCGCGGTCCGAATTATCGGGAATTACTAACGTTTTATAATGCTCGATTTATATCCGAATCACCATTTTGTCGTTTAAGCGTATCCTACAACTGCCATTAAGGGTGCGAGTTTGCGGTGCTTAAGCTATGCCTTAATGGCGAGCCACTTGGATCGATCAGGCTCTTGTCCTTCGATGGATGTCAGCTCATCTCAGACGACCTTCGCACTTATATTTAGATCTCTACTTATCGGTGTTTTACTGTCTGGTTCATAACGAAAACAAAATGCATGATGTGTCAAAGCTGTAGGTAAAATTTAATTAAAAGTAATGTATTAATTTCGTGGTCAGTATGTTTTGAATTGCATTTAAAAATAACCACTTTTTAAACAATAAAATAATATAACGTTTTATACAAAAAGAAGATAAGTAACGCCACTAGCGGTCTTGTTGCTCGCTTACTATTCTCAGACAACAATAACGCTTACGGACATGAGAGTGACAGAGTACTAAACAACGCCGATTACTTTTGAATTTAGAATGAGCGCGCTTCTAACTTTACTATGAAACGCTTACTTCCCATGTTGTGACAGTTGAGAAGTCGGGACTATTCGATGCTCATCGATCTTGTTCCGCTTCGGTTGAGGCAGTAGTTAGTAACATTGAGTACGGTTCATTTAGTGCCAGGTAACATTGCACGGAAATAAATAACATTCAGTATGGTATCTTTGAATCCTAACATACATTGTTATACGGAAAGGGTATGCTAAGCCAAAAAGGGCTCATAGTACTCATCAATATGAACAACTTTCGCGAAATCGCGAAAAAAAATCAGCTGTTCCAAAGAAAAATGTCAATGACAAAATTAATGAAACAGCTGATAATTATTTTGCGAACTCCAGGTTAGTCCCATAGTAAAAGATGTTCATAATGCTCATTTTAACATTTGAAGCATTTTATATCTTCAACACGTAGTCACAAAAATGAAACGAACGTCCAAAATAAATTCACGCCAAAATCGCCCTTACTGAAACCACTGTCGTAACACCAACAGTAGGTGTAGCCATGTTATTGGGTAGGAGGTGGAATAACTAAGCAGATATCGGCAGGCATAAGTCTTTGAGCTAAACTAATTAGAACATAACACGTAGCTTGACGTTTGATGGATCTACCTGCCGCCGCCGTGTCTACTCCTGTACCTCATTTACAGAGTGAATGTTGAACAATGTATCAGGTACACGTACGTAATTAGTACCTAAATGTATGTATGTATGTAATTAGTAACTAAATTTAACAGCAATATGTTTGGTGTTTACAGGTGCTACAGCCTATTTACATGTTTTATAAAATACTGTAGCCGTTATATGCTTGCAAAACAATACCTGTAAATTACACGTGATCTTTATTTATCTTTATTTTTATATTTACACGCTTCTACGATTTACCAGCGATTCTTTAGTTTTTTGTGCCTAATTTTGTCGAGAAGTGGAGTCATAATAATTGTAGTTATTTGGTTATGGATAATTAAAAGAAAGAGAGAAAAGAAAAGAAAAAGAAAGAGAGAGAGAGTTTATCTATCTATCTAAAAACAGTCTAAAGCGATTTTTTTTTCTAACTTGTATAAACTATATATCAGCATCTCGTCTATTCGTTTGTTCGCAAACTTTCTCTGAACTATGCAAAGAATTTTGATACCATTTTCAATTATTAGGTTTTTTCCGAAAGATAATTACATTTTACAATTATAATTTCGCCGCAGCGGGTCGCTAGTTTGCTAATAAAGCGTTGCTACAGAAGGTAAATAAAGTTGCTCTACAAATATCCCGCCTCTTTGTCAACATTAAATTGAACCAAAACTCAAATTACATTTGAGGTTGCGTAATTGTGTATCCAAAATTTGTAGCACATTTGCCAAACAAATTAAGTAAGTACTTATTCCTAGCAACCAGCCACAACGACGGCGAATACGTTTTACTTTGAATTTCGAACAGTTTATTACGTGATACTTTTCAGCAGCTTCATAATCATAAAGTTCAAGTTTCACGTTTAAACTGTCCACTTACGGGATATTTATTAAGCTTTAAGTTGGTATAAGCGAGCCGAGCCGGCCCTCGCCTCCCTCGCCATTCGCTACAGGGCTCGCGCATTATTCTTTCTGAGATACTTCCCGTCTAATTAAGGAAAATTGTATTTGAATATAAAACAAAAGCCCAAATGAATCTCGTTTCAAGCTGTTCTTATGTTTACACAGAATTTGGTTGTAGGCACTGTAAGTAATGAACCGTGAATGAATAATAGGTTATCTTGTATCTCCACCGGCCATTAGGCTTAAGATAACTGCTAAACGATGGAGCGTTGTCTTTTTTTTCTTTGCGAAAACTGATGATGGAATTGGCGTTAGGCGCTCGGAGTGCCTTGCCGCAGATAAGACTGCCTTGCCTCAGATAAAAGGTTGTGCAAGTGTTTGCTTTTAAACAAATTTGGTAACTCGAGGTAAATTTTGTCTGCCTGGAAGAATTTCCGGATTTCTAGGTTCTTTTAGAAAATAGGAAACGAAAAATTTTCAAGCGAGGTTGGGTAACAAGATTACCCTCTTACGCGAGGTATATTTTTATGCTTTAAGTACACTTTTAAGTTTGTTTATAAGTAAAAAAGTTTAATAGTAAGAAAACCGTTAATTTTTTCCAAAATTTTACAAAAAAAAATTTCAGTTGATTTTCAGAATAAAAAATACAAACGTTTTTTTATACTCATTACGGCAATTATTCTCTTCTCTCAATGATTTTTTTTTATCGAGATTGCTTAGATGTTCAATTAAAATTTTATTGTTTTATCAATTAATTTACCTTCCTAATTCTTCACTAATAACACCGTATCTTAAGGCAAGACCAAAAACTATCGTTTTCAACTTTCCGTGATTATTGGCAAACATCCGCGAAGGAAATTACACATTCAGTGAGGAAATGAACAGCAAGTAACTTGTGAAGCCAAAACGTTACAAGGGGCACGGGTCGGGTCGACGTTGCTCCGCATCACTGACACAGATAAACCTAGAGAAGATGGACCACTGCGTTAGATTTGAGTGAAGCCAAGGAGGCCTCTAATTTGGTATACGTACCTACATAAAACGCACACATTACTCCCCTACTCGTGGCACTGTAGAGCTTTTGTACGTACGCGAAAGTAGAGAAGTTCTTGGTTTTGCCCAAATCTAACGCAATGCTCCATCTTTCTCACTAGGTTTATTTGAGTCCGAAGATAAGATTAACCCAACATCACTTCGCTAATCTATCCGCCTTGTTTCCTTTGTGCCGCGATGGTGACCGGATATGATTGTATGAGGGTACAGGCAAAGAACAGGGAATGTCACAATTTTCGTTTTTTTCAATTGAACGCATATCTTTGTCTATGGTGTACTATATGACCATATGGTAGGTATATGGTACTTTAATTCCCAATCATTAGCTTTCTATGAAACTAAACAGATAACGCAAAAAGACGTTTTTGTATACCTACTTTGATCTTAAGTAACCTAGAATAATGCTAATTTGTAACCGCGTTTTTCTCAAATTCAGTTCAGTTCTGGACATTCCCTGTTCTTTGCCTGTACGATTATCCCAACACCACTTCGCTAATCTATCCGCCTTGTTGCTTTTGTTCCGCAATGGTAACCGGATATGATTGTATGTATTGCCTGCAAAGCTCGGATTCCCTGATTCATAATCCGCCTTAAATTCCGAGGGTCAATCATCGTATTTTATTTATGACCGTCCGAATGCGACGATTCCCACGACTTATGATCATAAAGTTTCGCCTTCTTACTGAATCCTCGGCTGAGGTATTGTGTCAGATTTTATGGTCCTCCATCGCACCGCTCATTGAATTTCAGTGGTGATTTTTAGCATTCCGTCATACTTTAGACATCCCTTGTGGACTTGAGGACACGATGCCATCCACGGTCCCATTTTCTTAATGGCGGTCGGAAAGAGAATGGCTTTTGGGTATCATACTCAAAATTTACTGAAATCCGATGCAGGAATAAATATGGAACGTATCCTATCAAGGATCGAAGGAATCCTATCAAGACTCACGTCCTGAAAGCTCCTAAAATATTCCGTAGTAAGTAATATAATATTCCTAAGTAGGTAATACTTCGGTAAAACTTGGTGCGAAGACTTGATGTAAGGTTTGGAGATTAAGGAAACAGGAGTGCAATGTTAAAGCCCGAAAAAAGCCCGAAAACTTTCCCGTAAGTAAGTAAGTAAACAATCAATGAAGTGATGGTGAGCATCTGTCCAATTTATAACGCTCAATGAAACATAAATATATTCTAAATGTGAAAATTTGTGTTTGAACGTTTAGATGTCTGGATGATGTTTGTTTCTCACATACGCAAAAACGGCAGAGCAGATTTGGATGAAATTTACAATAGTATGAAGGTACCTTATACCCTGATTAATGTTAAGACTACTTTTTATCCTGGAAATGCTAAAAAACCGCGTGGTGCAGCTAATCATCATCTTCTTCTTTTATTCAAAAATGAATCACTATTCGTTAGTCTCGCTAAAACTCGAGCTTTGACTTAAATATTTATTATTTCGTTTGGTTTTCTCTACTACAGGGATGGTTCAAAAGAAGAAAAAAGCGTCTGAAAGAGCAAGTTCTCATCTAGTTATAAATAAAAGCAGCAGGACTGTGCGTGTTACCAGTTAGGACAACTCCATTCAAAGTACTGTCTTTGAATTTTTTATCAGTCATACAGCAAATAATGTGTAGTATTGCGTCAGCTAGTTAAGATGAAAGTACTTCATCAACAAATTACTCACAATAACTTCTCCAAGTGTCAACGTCACGAAACTCTCATCAGAAGTGTCTACACGTCGCGGGTTTGCTAAGAACACATATTTTGTTCACCGCACCCCCAAGAAATTGTAATTTAGTTACCTAGTAGGAAATAGAAGCGACCCCTTAATTAAGTAACAGCAAAGTTCGTCTAACTTGTTTAACTAAAATATTAAGGGGCAAGTTTCGTTGAAGACGTCTGGTTAGTATTACGCGGCCCCCACGTACAAACTTATAGGAACTTGCTTTAATTATATGATATTACTTTCATGTTTAATGAAGTAGGTATCTAGAGTGTAGTTTGGTTGAAAAACGGCGCTCTTGTGGTTTTTTCACCTTTTAGCCGTGTTTTGGGCACGAATGAGTTAAAAACAATGGACAATCAGTCTTCGGATGGGTTGACCGCGAGTGTTGTTTACAGCTACTGGGTCGGTGACAAATTATTTTATAGACACGGTTTGATTGTTTTGTTACGACTATCGTTATTCTAAATATAACCTTTGTACGGGAATCTTGAAAACTATAGCACCTAGAGCTGGTCTAGCAACCATTATGACCCTAAACAATATAATTATTTTTACAAAACAAAAAAACAAAAATCGACTTCAAGAGACCGACTATTGAGTTATTCATCTATTTGTCGGGCACGTACTTAATGCAAATTTAAGACTTATATGGTTTTCTCATGGATACCATTATCAGAACTGGACTAAATTGAAATGGGACCAAATGGGAAGCGTCAGCTTTCTAATAAAAAAAGAATCATCAAAATCGATTCACTAAGTCGAAAGTTATGAGGTACCAAACATAAAAAAAAACGTAGAGTCGTTTTGATAACCTCCTCCTTTTTTGAAGTCGGTTAAAAATGCTACTTAATTGTTGTTTGAATTGCTATCCTTCCTACTAATATAATAAATGTGATTTTTTAACCGACTTCAAAAAAGGAGGAGGTTATCAATTCGACTATTTTTTTTTTTTATGTTTGTTACCTCATAACTTTTGACTGGGTGAATCGATTTTGATGATTCTTTTTTTATTAGAAAGCTGACGCTTCCCATTTGGTCCCATTTCAATGTAGTCTAGTTCTGATAATGGTATCCATGAGAAAACCATATAAGTCTTAAATTTGCATTAAGTACGTGCGCGACAAATACATGAATAACTCAATAGTCGGTCTTTTGAAGTCGGTTTTTGTTTTTTGTTTTGTAAAAATAATGTTCTTGTTGTTACTTAATTTTGCAAAATCAGCTGAACGCATTTTGTGTGAAACATCGTATAGACGTAGCTGATACCCTGGATTTACAGATATACTACTTTTCATCATCACCGTTTTTCATCATCTCGTTGGTTAAACGTTGGCACAGCTAGTACTCAATAAATTACAGTCTCAAATAGAGAACAAAATACTTTACGAAAATGAAATAGATAGTAACAGAAACGGAACAAATTCACTCAACCAAAGGGCTCTAAATTGCATTAGGTCCGAGTAGGTATTGTTTTACTTTCGAATCAGGTAAGCTACCTTCCAATCTTGTAATCTTGTAATCCTTTAGCGCACCAAAAGTGAGTGATGTGATATTCAGCATACCTATCGGTCATAGGCTGGGACTGGCTGCTCGATTCAATTACTGCTTGAATCCATCACTCACTTTTACTAAGCTGGCCAGTTACTCACTCAAATTATTTATTTACTGCCAATGTTGTAAAAGAACAAAGATGTTTTTAATTTTGCGGTCGTGAATTTTTTTTAAATACCATCATTAATGAAACTGAATTACGCGGTGACCAGTATAACAAGACCCATGATGTTAAGACGTTAAAAAGTTTAATTTTGTGCTAATAGAAAATAAATTTCAGTAACAATACGAGTAAAAATGTTGTCCATTGCATGAAAGACAAGGTAGTAAGTATTTTACAACAATGCTGACACGAGTATAAAAAAATCTGATCTGGTTAAACTACGCTAATTTTATGTTTATTTGTACTTATGTATAGCAAATTACTTTTGAACTGTGATTTGATTCTACAAAAAAATCACAAACGCTAAGTTATGTATTATATTATACTTTTTACTTTTATTTCTAAACATCAAATGTAGCACACATAGAAATCGTTTAGTGTCGCGACCCTTCAATCGGAAAGGAAACCAAAGATAAACGGCACCAAATTTGGTCAGCCTTCAGTGATTAAATTGTCCCATTGTCGCCCTTCTATACCCGACACTCAACTACGTAACACAATATCAATTTATCTCGTCTATTTTCCCGGGCGTTTTTCCCTCATTATTTAAAAGTGGATACGTGTGAAGGCTCCATCGTTTATCCATTTGCCCCGGCTTTGTTCCCGGATTAGGTGGAGGATTCTCCTTCACCCCACTAACGCAGAACTACGACAGATGGACATCTATAAATGAGAGAAATGTCCCTCATGTCCTGAGCCCTCAGATCGCTTTCAACACTATCAGGAGGTACGAGTATTTTGAGCCATTCGAGATTATTTCGGACAGTCTCTTTGTCATGCCGTTTCTGATGAGAGCGATAGTGACCGAGATAATATCTCATTTGCCAGAATAGGGCCCCAGATGATAGAAATCGATAACCGTTAAATAAATAAGATCTTTAAAGCTATCTGAACATGGAAATAAAATTCTATCATTTTATCGTTTGATATTTTACTGAAGTAAGAATGTAGCTTGAAAGTGTATTTTAAAAGTTACCAATAGTTACCTCGACATTTTGTTGGAATTATTTGTTATTATTAAGCTTTTCTTTCATACGATTCTGACAGTTTCTATTATAAATTGCTTGATTGCATGTATATTATACAATGTACATAATTATATCCTAGTGCTACGTCATAGCTTTTTTAAAATAAGTGTAAATTAATATGCGGAATTGCAGATAGAAGATAAAAAGATAGTCTACTTTTCATCTCGGTAAAATTAACAATTTCTGTAGAATAACGGATGAAATCGCAGGGCACATCTGGCACTATCTAAATCAACAATATCCGATTCTAGATAAATTCAAGAATAGCCAGTCATTATCCCCAACCACAGAGCCATTGCAATCCCGTTCGGTAAACGTACTTGCACTTTAAATTGGTTTTCGCTAACTCTCCAACTTTGGTACCCTGTCTTAATCCTACAGTAAAATTGAACGAAGTTTGTAATTCAAACTCGAATTATTATAGGAAACATTTGACTTGCAAAACCAAAGGAATAGGCATCTGAAATTAATTTTATGTTATAATAGAAGTTTGTGCTAAATTTTAATAGTCTTAGATGCTTAATAACTTAATTTAATCTTGAGAGTTAGGGAATGTTAACGGTAATTTTGAATACTCTCGTGGGTTATAAACAGCGGTATGTCCTGTAATATACCTTGGACTCAAAGCTTATAGGTTTCACAGTAAGCAATGACTTTATTGTAATTTTTTGGAAAAATGTATGGTCTTTAGTTCCTAGTCTTAATGTGCCTTTTATCGACTTGGCAGGGGGCACTGCCGTGCCTGCAGATAACATACATTAGGCAATAGGCATTTTAGATTAATTAAGCAAAGTAATTTTTGTAATAAAAAAACAAATCCAATCAATTTTCATTTTAACAAATCATTGTGGACGTTTGCACGCTTAAAGACATTTCTCAATTTAGTGAGGTCATTTCATTACCTTTCAAATGAATGTTTTTATCTCTTCAATCTTCAAAACCAAACCACCTACCCAAAACTGTAAAATAGCAGCCATTTGAATATGTCGAAGGATATACATACCCTACCTAGGCATTATGTCGAAAACATTTAATTAATATTTTGCTGGTCCACCTTGGGATAGATTGTTTGGGCCAGAGAGAACTCTATAGTATCAAAATTTCCAAAAACCACAAGTTAAGCCTCCTGAATAATTGAATTGTTCTCTGAAATCCTCAGACTATTTTACAAATGAGTCCGACTGTCTGGCAAAGTCAAATGTTCAAAGTCAACGCAAGGCAGTGAAGTCAGACGAAAACGTAAAGCGTAACCTTAGATAATGTGATTATAACTAAAGGTCTGTTTTCTTAACTTACAAGTGGTGTAAATTACAGGTCTCTGTTTGTCAAAGTTTAGCGCTAACCTTTAAAACATAAGCAGCTTCATAATTCAATTTTTGGACACAGTTTAGGTCTAGGTTTACAGGTCTATCTTCGAAATGTGATTAGGCCGTATTCCACCACACTAGCCTAGTGCTGGTGGTGAATTCACATCCATCATTGAATTTTTTCTTCAGGCGTAAAAAATGAAAATAAAATACTTTAAATACTCGATAATATGTATATCCATATCACAAACCTTGTAGCTTGTAGTATCAAGCTCTGAGAGACGTAGTTTGGATCTGCAGGAGGCCAGGCATTCAAGGGCCTTCGTTAGTGAAATAACCCAAATCAAATCTCCGGAAAGCAGTCTCAAAGCCGAGGCTCAAATTTGGGCGAAACATGAACTTTCCGGTTGTCCTTTTTGAGAGACGCCGGCTCTGAAAACTCGAATGTAACTCGGAGTGTTTTGATGTAATTCGGACGTTTCGTTAGAACTGAGCCTTGAACTACGAAAATTAAATTCTAACTTTGCAGTGATAACTTTTTAGGTTGGTGTTTGGGACGACTACGTTTTATAGTTGGACTAGTACGAGTATCGCACCTCGCGATTTTTTAAGCCTTTAATTTTTCTGGTATAAAAAGTATCATATGTTTTAATCCATAATATGTGTATGTCATTTAAAACGTATTAATTCGTGAAATAAAAGTTTCCAAATTTCATCCAAATCAGCTTCAGCTTTCACATGACAATGACAAGAAAAATGTCAATCACACTCAATGAAAGAATAAACAGTATTTTTTTTAGGTTACTATTCCATATAGCCCCGTACATTTACCTACACAAGTACACACTGTACCTACACCTACGTACTTTAACGAAAATAAATCAATACTAATTACCATGATAGCTTCCTCAATATTTCAACCGCGCTTACCGCCGCCGGCGACCTCAGCGGAGGTTACCAAACCTATAATTACACTAAAGTCTTCTCATAAAGTCTGTTTGTTCACTCGTCTCTAATCCCGGGCTCGATTAAACGGACTCTACGTTCAATTTATTTGATCGTGGAGCGTATTTCTTGCAGCAAAACAATGTAACCGCCACCGCAGTAGAGAAATGGTTGTGGGTGCTCTAGATTCTTTCATTAAACATTGCCTACTAGGTAAATTAACGGGTAAGACAGTTACTGTTACTGGTTTAGTAACGGACTTTATGCTCGATTTATTTGAAAAAATATAATATGTTATTAATCTTGATCGTGGTTTTTCTTGGTTACGAGGGAAATTGTCACGAGGTACCCGGGTACTATTATGCAGTTGAGATGTATGAGATTAACCCTTGCGGTACTTGACTGATACCTAGGTAGCTGAAAGAACAGCTTTAAATTTTTTAATATCTTCCTTTAATATTTAGGTATTAAAATCAAACAGACAATTGTGTTTTATAAAATACTAGCGACCTGCCCCGGCTTTGCACGGGTATAAAATATAGCCTATGTTTCTCAGGGATAATGTAGCATTCTAATGGTGAAAGAATTTTTGGAAATCGGTCTAGTAGTTTTTGTGTTTATTCAACACAAACATACAAAAATACAAATCTTTCCTCTTTATAATATTAGTATAGATAAAAAGAAATAAGTAAGTAAATAAACATGCCTGCTTCGCTCATCACAGTAAATCACTTAATAAATTATAATAAAACAAACACTGTAGTGTAGTTACTGCTTTGTATTTTAATTTTTAAGAAAGTAATTGATACGACAGAAAAGTTCACAACAAGTTCTAATAAAACAGACATCAATTTATCACTTGTATTTGGCTCAAGGTATTTTATCCCTCTGTTTCCATTCAGAGATAATGTTTGCTAGAACGGAAGTGGCCAGCTTAACTCGAGTGTGCGGGACGTGTCGCAGCTGCTAACGTTAATATTTTCCCGCTGCGAAACAAAGCCAATATCTGTAAAAGTTTCGGCGCGCCGCTCCATTATTTATTCAGAGCCCCCTGCGTTTCTTTAACTTTCCGAGAGCTTCGGCCGGGTGAGTGGGGCGTTATTATAAAGAAGCGGCCGCGTCGAACGCTCCCGGCACAATTGGCAGCAATTTTCCTCGGAAATCCTCGGGTTTGCACGTAAATAAATTTATTCGCATATAATTTTCATTTCAGTCGGCGGTAAGCCTCCGAGTGTGTCGTGTGAGTGCGAGTCTATAATTTTAATAATGGTAACTGTGACGTAGGCGGTGGCGTGCTGGGGTCGCATGGGCGACGCGCCTGTGGGCTCAGCACGCGTACTTCTGTCACGGCATACCGCACATACTTTCCTTTATCAAACCCCGTTTTTATGCACGTAACACTGCTCTAGTATTTTATGCACTCACATTGTATGTTTTGTAACATTTCGATCGTATCTCCTTGGAAAACCCGGCTTTTTCCATTTAGAAAAACCGCAAAAAACAGCCCTTGTTCCAATACTATTGAAAAATCGAACTAAAGTTAAACGCCGTACAGGGCCTGTGTATGTGAGTCATGTTGGAATTCTGTTTGAGGTTTTCCCCTTTCGGCACAATTTAATTTACGTCGTATCGCGGGAGGCGTGACGCGTTTCCCTTTGTCTCCGAAATATGAGGTGCGTACCTTATTACGGTTTTTACATAACAGCAAAATAAGATTTGAATAACCGGTGACGGGTGAAATGAAACTAGAACGGTTTGAGATCTGCGCTGGCTGTGGAAACGTCTGCATTGTGTGGCGCGTTTGCGACGCCATTAATCGTCATGTCGTTGATGGATAACTGTTGTTGGGAGAGATTTAACGCTCATTGTACTTTCCCCGAATTAAAGGAGAACTTCAGATTTCCTCGCTTGAGTTGTAAAGGTTTGCGAGTAATACCTATCTATTGTAAAAGATTGCCAAAGTTGCCGCTTTATGTAAGTTAAGCAACGAATTAACAGAAAGAAAGCTTTTAAAGAAAATGTTAAGTACGTGCTTAATACTTACTACCTTAACTTTACGGGTGGCTACAATTTTACCCAGCTCCCTAAGTTACTTATTCAGATTATCGTAGATACACAGTATTACACAGGTATAGGTATTTTGAAAAAAGATCGAGTAATCCACAACCAAGCGTTACTCGTTGACCGTTGAAGGTCTAGACCAAAAACATATCAGTCCGTTTGAGTGTTTTCTTTTTCACAGCTTAAAATAAACTTCAAAAGTTAAATTCAAATTAGCCTCTCGGATTCCCAACTCTAGGTTATTACCATCCAAACTACCTACTCACTGAAAATCCTTGCTAAAATAAATGACAGTGAGTGTGGGGAACGGCTTACCAAACGGCAAACTGAATTCAAAGTTTAAGATAGCATAAAAGAGATTTGCAAAGGGAATCTGCCGCGCGGTCCAGAGAGACCAAACAGCATTTACACTAACTTTGCATGAGTGTGGCTATACTATATACGAGTAAATGTAGTGTTTTAGTCGTTGTACTAGCATAGTAGGTACCTACTGTTCTGCTTTACGACCTTCAAAAACCAGAGACATAAACGCTCAGTTTTTTAGGCTACTCCCAAACTTGAACTTTGGACTTGAAAAAAGCACTTAAATCAATTTTATCATCAGCCCCAGATCAATCCCCCCACTGCAAGGTAAGTAAGGTATGAGACTCATTCTTCCTTCTTCCTCTTTTGCCATTCGTCCCTGTTTTTTTCAACACTGTTAAGTATTCCAAAACAGTGTTAAACAAGCTACTAGGTAAGCATAATGGGTAGGAAGACCTACTAAAATGTTTAAAATTCCTTCGACATAGCACAGCATTTATCTTCTTACCAAGAGTAGAGACAGTTTATTACCACAACTTGCGCCCTATACCTACTATTTTCAACATTGTATTGCTGTTTTCATAGTACCTACCATAGAGAGTGAAGAGAGGTTTTAGTTGGGCATTTCAAGTTGAGGCCAGCGAGCGCTGAGCTTTAGTGATTGCTCTACTCCAGAACAAGGCTGCCAACCTCCGGCCCGCGGGTCAAAAATGGGCTCGAACGCGTCAATAAATTGGTGGTTCGCCAATGTGTGTGACCTATCTGCCGTCTTGCCGATATATGGCTATTTTGAATTTAGATCAATTATCTTTCCTGAGGTCTTTAGGACTGTTTTAGAACGAATTAACGAACGTAAAACTAATGTTGTAGATATTTATATTTTAAGCAAGTATTTACCTACTTTTGACATATTATACTTAGTGGGTCATGACAGTTGATAGAAAATTTAATTTTGACCCCATTCGAATTTAGTTGAGCAGCTTTCCCGTAGAGCTATCTTAGTGTTCTGACCGCGGCTCTAGCGAATTTCGTCAGGCTACTTTGGTGCACTTACTAACTTTTAGAACTATTTGAAGTCATAAATCAAATTTCACAAGTTCATTTTAGTTCTTGGATAACTAAATTTATGATAATGGTTTGATAAAATCCTATTTTGTAACTAGCACCTGCTTTATAATTCACATATTTGGAGTGTATTTTTTTTTCGTTTTAGTTTTTCTCTTGTTATTTGTTTAGTATGCAATAAAGATGCATTCTATTCTAATTTGTCTATTTATAGCAAGTTTTTGAAAGATAACGACCATACAAATCATTAACACTGTGTTGGAACGTGACCAAATTCTAGCTGCACTTTCAGGGGTCACCTGCTGTGATTATTCCCTATTCCTGCTATTTTTCAGGATTAAAAGTAACTTATGGCCGCTATCACGATTATTCTTTATTTTCCGACTGCGATGAAGTCAAAAAGGATGGTTATGAGTTATGTACCGAAGTGGACCTACATAATTATGTACATGTGTAGTATTATTGGAATTGCAATAATCACGTATGATAATTTCCGTAATCGTGTTATATTTTTTTTAAGTTTTTACTTTACAGTTTTAACCGACTAACGACATACAAACAGATAAACAATTATATTAGTGTCACGTACAGTAATCCGGGAATAATTTTCTCGTACCTACATGTGGTTGACGCCCAGAGAGCCTATTCCTGGGCGCTCGAAATGGTTTCCGTCACTCTTATTCTCATGGCATTTTAACGAGAGCGACAGTGACCAAGATAATAGTTTAGAGCGGTGCTGGGGCTGCCCCAGTTCTGCAGCGCCCCAGGCATGTTTGCGGAGGCGTGCGCGGATTGCTTCCAAGCGGCCATGCGCAAGCGAGCCGCGTCCACAGTGTGCAGGGTGCGGGCCAGCTCTAAGACCGTCTTGGCGATGATTGCTTCCAAACTCGACTGCCCTTTCATTCTGCATTGCTGCAGCAGACGTGTCGCAGTGCCAATGTCGAATAGAAAGTATTAATTCCCTCTAGCCCTTTCTACTATCGGTCTACCAAAGGCACTAAAAAGCGTCACCGTTTTATGGTTGATATACCAAAAACTCGTACGAACCGCTTCGATTCCACCTTTATTGTGCGAACCGCTAGGGTGTGGAACGCTTTGCCTGAGTGGGTGTTTCCCGATAGATATAATCTAGGTGTCTTCAAGTCGCGAGTGAATCGGTTTCTTCTAGGCAAGCATGCTCCATCGTAGACCGTATCGTTGCTTACCATCAGGCAAGATGACGGTCAAATGCAAGCCTATCACTGAATAAAAAAAAAATAAAAAAAAATTAGACTGACTGATTGACTATTGACATGTTTAATTATAATAATTAATATCTATTAGGTAATTTTATTTATATTGTAATTTGTAATTGTAATTTTAACTTTCATTGACATTTTTATATTATTTGTTTTTTTTTTTTTGGACTTTGTAATTCATTAATTGTAATTTGTTGTTGTGTATGGGTAAAATGACGCCTGAAATTTTTATTTTTTTTAGTTTTTAATATCTCACTCGTTAGAATAGGGCCCAGGTTCGACATCGCCAACGCTTTGCGGCCGCCCCAATATTCAGTTTCGACCGCTTGTCATGTGGTTTGCCACTACTCACAGTCCAATTCCGACGGTTGCACACAAATGTATTCCAAAGCTGCATATGCATGTGTGTATGCATATGGCGTTTGTGTTTGATTGTGTGTGGATTTTTTTTTGAAATGTGTATGAAGAGTTATTGTATTGTGTTGTATATGCATATGTTTATGTATAAATACATATAAGTTTTGAACAAACTGTAAAACAAAACCTTTAAATTAGAAACTCGTGAAATTCCTTTCCGAGGCATTTAAAAAACTAGTCTTGAAAAATATTTGTAAACCAATTTTTTTATTACATTACTATCGGAGATACACAGGTATGCCAAATTTAAACTTAATCGGATATCAGGAAGTGTTCCAAAATAAGTTGCAATTAACCAAACAAGCAAACTCTATATGGTTAGTTATTCAAGTTAAATAAAACCTTGTCAAATCTTACCCTTAATTTTAGCGGGCAGCAAATAAACCAACAAAATAGCTTTGATTATGAGGAAACACGTACTTCCTAACTTATACTCACCTAGTTATTGTGATTAAGTTGTTTTCCACAACCAACCAAAACACTTACAGAAAACCACGGAAAAATCAACTCAAGGAAATGTGTTTCAGCCTGGCTTCCCTCAGAAAACGGATATTTTTCTGTAACAAATGTTACCGCCTATAACTCAGGGCGTAGTTACTGACTGATGCTCTTACCCTCATATAAACAAAATCCTTACAGTACTGGCCTGAATAGTTTAGGAGGCTGCTGCCTTTTAAGTTATAGACGACTTAATGCATGACGAGTTGACACTTTACTGTTTTTATTTTTTAGTTGTATACAATTATATAAAAATGTGGAAAGTAAGTAGTAGGTTTTTTAAACTAAGCATTTTACAATAAGTTTTTTTAAATAAAAGCTTTTAAAATTTAGTTCGTTACGTGAAACATCGACTTGTTCCTCGACTTAGTTAATTAAATCGACTTAGTAATCAAATTCTACAGCATTACTCAGTCTATGCAAGAACCCAAGACGTAAGGTGGCCTATTCCGGTACTTTTATTTCTTCGGGGCTGGTGTAAATAATGAGAGAGGTCCCGAATACAAATCTACACATTTGTAATGTGCACAGACGTAATAATACGAGATTTCGAGGGATAAAAAATCATGTAACGTCTACAGCCACGGGTATTATTTTTCAACAACAGACGTAAAGGGACAGACGGAGTGAAACTGTGAAACTTTTACAAAGGCATAGAACGTGTCGGTTTTTTTGTATTAGTTGCGCCATTTTGTTGATTATTATTTGATTATATAATTGTTGTACAATCCAACCCAATAACAATAAAATTATGTAGCGCTTTTTTCACGGTTTTGTATTTCTTTCCCAAATGTTATTAAAGGGCAGGATGGGAAAGGGATGTTCCCGGCCGGGCAGATGTTTGAATGATGAATTTAAATATCTGTTCTGGGTCTGGGTGTTAGTTGTCCTTGTCTTTGTGTGTATTCCGTGGCATCCCCGACACAGGATTTATCCTAGTGGGGAGCTATGAGTGTGAAACGTTATTTATTTATTATTTTTTTATTATTTAAAATCATTTCAGCCGCAAACAGATTGATGCGGATGAGCTTACGTCTATTAATCTGTATGTCCTTGTTGTTAAAATATGTACGAAATACATTTCCCCGTTTATATTTTACCCTCCCATTAAAATGTTTCTCGACTTCCACTGCTTAAAAATTCAGTGTCATGTCGACTTCACTCCACATCTTCCACTTACATTCCGGCAGTATTTATATTCACATTTCACGAAGTAAATTGCAAGATTTGCCTTGACATTTCGTAAATTAAATTTACATTTCTTACTTTAAAAGGCGGTGGGAATAAATGCACCTGAAAGCATTTCTTATTATTTAATTGAATGGAAAGTACCACCTCTTACGTGTTTGAGACTGGCTGTTGCTTGGGATTTTGTATCCGAGATACTCTGCCTTCGACTCGACTCGGTTTGGGCCTAGGAAATACAGGGTTATAAAAAAAGGTATGCTAAGCTGAAAAGGGCTCATTTTCTATGGAAAAGCTGTTATTTTTTTCGCGAATTCAGGATTTATGCAAACTCAGCTTAGAACTTCAAACTTTCCTTATATTAGGTCGGGTAAAAGTCTTTTCGCATTATAGTATGTATGAACTTGTAATAAAATGTCTTTGGCTAAACTATTTGTATCTGGCTGGTTTTGGTATCATTGAAAGTTTAAAGTTTAAAGAACATAATTCCAAATTCAAATTAGGTTTTTCGTACTGTCGAGATGAGTGAATCTAATGAAGAAATTCGATACGTTTTAAAATTTTACTACAAAAAAGGGAAAAATGCGATGCAAGCCGCGAAAAAAATTTGCGATGTTTATGGACCTTTATTACCTTGTTTTATTTTTATTTTTATTTTTTTTGGGGGGTGGGAAATCATCAAATGACCCCTCCCACTCTTGGGCAGAGCGGAAGGGAGTGTCACTTGTCACTTGACTTCTACTGACCAAAAACCACCCATGTTCCTTCTACGCCCTTGTGACGCCGAGGCCGCGGTAACTTCTACCCGCAGCCCCGACGGGCATGGGCCCTTTCGGGCCCCTTCCATGTTGCTGACATCTCTTTGAGGCGCGCGTGGAACACGAACGCGCCGTCGACACGACCTGTGTCGTCATAAGACGGACGGACAGCGAGCTAGCCCAATAGCTCACCGTCCACAGGCCCGCGTCTACGGTGGCCGGAGATCGTCACGTGACCCCCGACGCCCGGAGCGCCTCCCACGGCGGCGGCTGGGACGAGAGGTTCTCTCCCTCTCACGTTCCGCCACCTCCTTCGCTAGCATCACTGCTTCGCAGAAGGAGGCGACGGCGTCCCATTCCTCCTCGCCCCGGACCATGGCTTGCACCAGGGCCGGACGCGAGAGATCGCCGCCGCCGATCGCCGCTGACACGGCGAGAACACGGCGGGGCTCCACCCAAGCGGGGCAGACCTCCACGGTGTGCTCCACCGTGTCCTCCGGCCGATCCTCACAGTGGTTGCATCCGGGCGTTTCCTCCCGCCTGATTCGATGCAGGTACCTCCCGAAACAACCATGTCCGGTGAGGACCTGCATCAGACGGAAGGTAAGGGCGCCGTGGCGCCTCTCAAGCCACTCCTCAAAGAGGGGACTTACCGCCACTATTGTGGCGTGCCCTATGTTTATGGACCTAGTGCAGTGTCTGTGAGAGTAGCACAAATTTGGTTTAAGAGTTTTCAATCCGGAAATTTTGATGTCAAAGATGCAAGTCGTTCTGGTTGCCCTATTACGGATAAAATGGATGCCATTTTTGAAAAAGTGGAGCAAGATCGGCATATCAGTAGTTACGACGTAGCTGAAGAACTGGGAATCAACCACAAAACAGTTTTTAGCGCATTTGAAAAAAACTGGGTACACAAAAAAGCTCGATATTTGGGTACCTCACGAGCTCACTGAAAGAAACCTAATGAACCGTGTACTCATTTGTGATTCTTTATTACGACGTAATGAAACCAAACAATTTTTGAAGAAGCTGATAACTGGTGATGGAAAGTGGATCACGTACGACAAGAACGTGCGAAAAAGGTCGTGGTCAAAGGCCGGTCAGGCATCACAGACTGTGGCGAAACCTGGGTTAACTCGCAACAAGGCGATGCTGTGTGTGTGGTGGGATTGGAAGGGCATTATTCATTATGAGCTGTTACTACCAGGCAGGACCATCGATTCTGAACTCTACTGCGAGCAACTGATGAGATTAAACCAAGAAGTTGAGAAAAAGCGGCCGGAATTAATCAACAGAAGGAGTGTGGTTTTTCATCATGATAACGCTAGACTTCACACATATTTAGCCACTCAGCAAAAATTGAGAGAGTTTGGCTGGGAGGTGTTAATGCATCCGCCGTATAATCTTGACCTTGAGATTGAGATTGACCTTCAGATTTCCACCTGTTTCGGTCTCTTCAGAATTCTTTAGGTAGTGTCAGGTTAACATCACGAGAGGACTGCCAAAACCACTTATCGCGGTATTTTGATCAGAAGTCCCAAAATTTCTATAGCAATGGGATCATGTCCCTATCTACAAGATGGCAAAAAAGTTATCGAACAAAATGGTACCACCATACTTTAGTTAAATGTAAATAAACTATATTAAAAAATGTTTTGAATTTTCTTAAAAAATACGAAGGAACTTTTTCTCCAACCTATTATAAAGTTGTTCATAATGGTGAGTACCTAGTATAAGCCCTTTTCGGCTTAGCAAACCCTTTCTTTATAACCCTGCATAAGTCTATAGGCTTAAATTTCCTGAGTGCTATATAGCACTCAGAAATGTTGTAACTATCCGTTCGAAAAATATTTTTTTTAATCGTACCAGAAGCTTTGGGGATTACCCTTTACATACAACCATACATTTTTGGAAGCTACTATGCCACACCGCCATACACATATTAAGCTTAATACACCCCTCTTTGTAATCGAGAACTAAAAATAGAGGGGTGAAACCTCAAGCACACAAAACTTTAAAGAAACAATTTCGTCTCACTTTAAATTTTCTACGATAAAGATGTAGAACACAACATTAAGCCGGACGCACCTAGTTCACATGATGAATAGGCCAGGGTGTTCGCGTGACTGCCCGCTAACTACGGCAATATGTTTGTTGGTTGGTGCCTGTCTTTTGCCATTTGCCTGCTCATGCTTTAAACGGTGAAGTTGAATGAACATTTGTTAGTAGCTAGTTTATTTCATTTAGAGTTATCAAATGGTATTAAAAATTGCAGAAGCGATGAAAAATTAGCTGCTGTTTTTTGACGCCTTGAATTCATAGGGTCATGATTTAAACTTTTGTAAATTGCTTAACTAATTTAGAAAAAAGAAAAATTGTGTCAATTGCAAGGTGATATAACACTGTTATTTTGCTAGATACGTGCAACCTGTGTCATAGAAGAAAAAACACAGAAGAACGAAAACATAAAATAAAAATCCTCCTCAAAGTACTATTAAATTATGTTACAGAAAGTAAGCAAAAAGTCACGTTGACGTTGCAGATATACTGTATCACATTGCAGTGGTCGCAAACTTCGTCATAAAAATAACTTTTTAATTTGTGCTTATTCACGTAGGTACAGTATGTAAATATAAGTACTTGGCTGCAACTGCCTTACGACCCAGCCACTAAAACTTTTACAAGAATCTCGTGTCTAAAATATTCATATATTTGTAAAACTTATACCAACAGAAATAATCAAACTAAGAAAAATGTCAAAGTTTGTGTGTACTTATCTGATTTCACTCAAATAAGGACCGTAAATACGTGCTCTTATTAGAATGAGATAGCTTACACACTAAACAACACGAAATAACATACATTTTTTATACTGAACAAATGTACGTACCTAAACGTACAGGTCCTGTAAATTATAGCTTTAACTAGTTGATTACGTAAGTTTTCCAATCAAAATAATTGTCTATTTGACTTCCATTTAACAACTACATACTACTCGTTTTAGCAGCGACCTTATTCAGTTACGTGACCGAAAATATCGAGAAGCGAAACTACCAGCTGCATTCGATCCATAGAAAGTTCCATTCGACACAATAGAACACGACGTCAAAAGGAAATTCCTCACCGAAATAGTACAGTGACTTTATGGTAGCTGCAGTAAATAACACACCTATGCCAATACATTCTCAAACAACTTCTGACTCGTAAAAAACAACTCCGAATATAAAGATAAACTTTTCGGCGATATTTTCATAAGAAAATACGCAGTGTGCAAACTTCTGAACGTTATGAAAGCTTTTATTTCTGCTTAAAGAAGGAAGTGGATTACATTACTATGTGCGATAGTAAAACGTTATTTTTATCGTTTATTAGTCTCCAGATGATGCAAGTTTTGTATTTCTGCAAACTTTCCTAGCCAAGGATAGAACGCACATCTAGTGAGAATTTATGCTTTAATTTAAAGAGATTGGCTGTAATATTGTAATAGCTATCAGAAATGACGGCGATGACCTCCTGGTCGGCCCCGAACGCTGAGGGTATCCATAAAGGATTTCCACTGGGTAAACAAAAAAAAAAAGGCTAAGGATAAGTGGGGTGCTAGGTCGGGTAACCTCCACGTGGTGCACCCTGGGCAACAGCGTGCGGTAATACTGCAGCTTTTATGCAGTAGTACCGCACGGTGGCCAATAACCCGACACGGTGGGCCCTTCCGCGTGTCCCTCTGACTAGCAGAGGGCACAGCGTGATGGCTTGGACGGTGGCATTGCTGCCACCAGGGGGGTTTTCCTTGTGCTCTTCGCCGCATGAGTTGCGGTCGGGAGTGCAAGGTAAGGAGGAGGGTGGACGCTGGAAGTGTGTGCCGCATGGGGCCCCCCAGCGGCATACGCTTTCGGCCTACATAGGCCGGGATCTCTCGTTGCCGAGCGTGGTGAAAGCCGTGCTCGGCAGCGAGAGATCGTGGCAGGCCGTGGTCTAAATAAATTAAACTCTGTCACGAAAGTCTATAAAAACGCTCACATACCTATCTCATATAAAAATGGCTGTTTTAATTAATTAAAGCTTAGAACTGAACAGAACATTTTTAATGAATGCAGGTAAATCTACCGACTGTAATTAAAAAGATGTTCTCATTTCGTCCATGAAAAGGCTTAGCAGGAAAATCCTTATTAGGTGTAAGGGTTCCGTCTTTGCACTTTGAGAAAAGGAACCGTATTAAAAGGATTGCTAATGAATTCGCAAGAGATAGGAATATTACAAGAGACTGTAACGGGTTAACAATAACGTTCTATTTTCTCTAAGTGGGTTTCCTGCAAAATGGAGTTGCGCTAATGAAATAACCGCAGAAGTTTTTCCAACTCATGAGCCTTCTTTATATTTTATAAGGCGCGTAATACCCTGCTGTTTATTATGAGCTTTATGAAAGAGCACAGACAATAATAACCTGTAGACAGCATATTATTATACCTACTCATTATACTTGTACGGAATAATCCGCCAAAAACCTGAAGTGGTCAAGGCGTGGATGATTAACGAAAAAGAACGAAAAAGAATTACTTAACTCATCCCAGACTGAATCACATAAGGCATGTTGTATTTTTTAAATTTTCTGCAAGCGATCTGCTGTTTTTATTATCTTAGTTAAATGTGACCCAAAAATATAATTCTCAGGAAAATTAAAAAAAAAACGATATATTTTAAATGTATATCTAGTTACAAAATATTTAAGCTAACGGTGAGCTTACACTGAAATTAAAATAATTCGTGTTGTTTTGTTCCTTTTGAGTTGACATACATTTCTTAAATATCCTCACAGCCTGGACGATCTAAACTTGTTTTTCAGACACAATGGGTGGCCTTTAACCCGTCAACTGACCCGTAGTCTTTGGTTAACGTCTGCCTTTTCAGCCAAGAAGGCAGCGCTCGCCCGTGAAACAAACCACTGATCATTTACATATTTATGATATTATTATGGCCACAGACTGACGGCAACCGGTCATTTTGATAATTATGTAAACTGACAGATTTATCAGAAATTTCATTTACATTTTGAGTTGGGATTTTTTGGGTTCAAAATGAAAAGTTATATTCTCACTCTTTGAAATTAAAATTTCTGTAGTATCCGATTGCCCAAGAAAAAGGGCACGTTGACTGCATAAAAGTTCATAATGACTTCATTTATGAAGTCAACTTGTGACTAAAAATAATATATTTAAAAATAATTAACAAATATTATTACCATTTTTCTTGAGCAATTGGATACAATAGCAACTTTTCATTTCAATGAGTTAGTTTTAGCAAGTTTACACATGTACGCATTTATATTTTAGTATTTTTTTAATTAAAGTAGGTATGTCATCGATCGTAACACGATTAAACGTAAGCCTATTATAAAAACTAATCAGGCACTTTTTAGGGTTCCGTAGTAATTTATAAAGTTAGCTGAAATAGCGGCAATGGTATTACATTTTTGATTTTCAAAACAGTATTTGGTATTTTTAGCTGAGGTATTTATAACTTCCGCTTGCTAATATTTACGATTAAACCTTACATGCAACTGAAATTCAATTGAAAAAGTTTCGATTGTAAAAGTACCTAAATAAAACCTGTCTAACTTCGTAAAACATGGTCTAAATGCATTTCTCTTTTCCACAACCGTCTTAATATCCCATAATTCTTCTAATTTTACCGGCTTTCCCGCGATTATTTGAAGTCCTGTGAATAAAACAGGATTAGTGTCCGCCAGCCTGCTTCCGCGAACGCTCGTCGAACGCTATGATGCGAAAATAATTTCCATATTTATGAATTGACTTACCACAATCAATGTCCCGGGATTTATCAAGTAATAGCATGCCGCCGGATTTTCCTTATTATGTCATAATTTTACGGATTTCTTTTTCAATAAGATGTAAATTGTAAAGACAAGGAGAGTAGAAAATTGCTTCGCTGATATAGGTTTAGTCCCTACTTGTAAAGTCAATGTTTTGTGTTTATTTATTCTTTACCATGTTGAAGGCGATCGTGACAGAAAAAAGATCAGACTGCACCAAATTCAGTGGCAGTTATAGCTCAAGAGTTTGAACATAGACAAAAGGATTAAGGTGTATGAATGAGTTTTGACCAGCCCAATCGTAACAACAATTTTCTTCGTCCCGCGCTCGGCGTAATGAGATTAATGACGTAATGTGTGTGTGTTTTTTTATATTTTTCGTAATGCTCAGTCAACTAGTTTTATTACCTTAAGCTGTACTATTGTTCATGCAAGGTCAAATATAACGGCCTTGAAAAACAAATCAAGCAGTCAGTTACGAAAATGAGGTCAAGGCGATGTCAGGCTTTCGATTACAAACATCTTTCTTTTTACTACTGTTTTATTTTTAGTGTTCGAATGTTTGGAGTAAAACGACAGTTTTAATGGACATAACCGACTGTTAAACGAACGGTTTCGGGTTATGAGGTACAACTATCGATGCTTTTTTATGGCTTTAAACGTGGATAGAGTTAGAAATTTTGAGTTAAAGGTTTTTGGGAGGACAGACCCTCTCGCTCTTTCTCTTTCTCTTCATTGCAAAACGCTCGATGCAAAGAGTTATGAGTACATACTACAATAATATAATAATAATTGACAACTAATTTTTAAATAATATCATCATAATATGAAGTCAAAAATTAAGGTCAGCGTGACGTCACCTCGATTTTGAGGAAAGCCATATCGGCCCATTTAGAATTTTATGAAGCTAGAATCGAATATCTGAGAACCCGATAGAACCGCTGATTCGATAAAGAGAAAGAACCTATAAAAATAGAACAAACAACAATGTATTCAGGTGCATGTTTCAGAATAGGAATCTAAATCTATTTGTAATTTATGGCAGGCTAATCAATAACAGCAAGGGCAGATGGTATCAATGCAGCCGCACCGTTCTGAATGACCCTTCATTAAAACTCGATTATACGAGTACTTGTTGCAAACAAGAACCCTATCAGAAAACGACAACACATATCCGTATTTATTTGTTTTAACTTAAGTGAACATTGCATTCTTGCTAGCGGACCCCGCTCGGTCATTAACTTGGTAATAATGTAGAATGATACATTTTTATAAAAACAACAACAATAATTAACTTTAAATAAATTACATTCAGTAATGAGGTAAGTATCTACTTTAAATTTTCCTAAACCAAAGAGAACTTAACTAAGTTCTCTTTGGTTCTTATCTAAAACTTTAGATAAGAATCAGTAACGCGGTTTACATAATTAATACTTTTTTATTGATATATCTGAATTTACTGAAGGTGTTGAATTCCTCGACTAGCAGACTGCAAGGATAAAACAGCCACGTTTTATAAATAGTTTATTTTAATCCTGCGATAGGCTTGCGTTTGACCGCCATTTAGCCTGATGGTAAGCAAAGAGATCTGTCAGATAAAGCTTTCAGAATTGGTTATACCTATCGACTAAGTACCAACATTAAATTTGACTAAAATAGCCACCATAATACACAGTAGATCTTTGCTCTATGTACTTTATGTACCTACGTGGGAATTTAATTGGATAAGGGTTTAATCAAAGTCAAAGTAAGTTTATACACATGCCCCAAAAGGGCTCTCACGGAAGCTAAATTGCTTCACAAAGACCGCACTCCTTAACATTTAAAGAAAAGCTGATTAAATTTTTCTTTCGAAAATGTTGCGATAGCGTTTGAAAATTAGACCTATTTTTCAATAATTTGTAGGTAATTTAGCATTAGTAACAAATAGTATTGTGCATTTGTGTTTTTTTTTTATTTTGGTGATAAAAAATAAAACGGACTGTTTTAAGAGCTTTTTAAGTAATCACTACTTTTAATAATACTTTTTTCGAAAGCCATTATTTTAATACTAACAATAATTTATTTTCTTTATTTGGCGAAAGTTGCTTTTAATTTGCGACAATATTTCAATTTCATTATAATAATATAATATTACAGCTGGTTTCAAGGCGACAAGAAGGTTCATCGATTTCTTAAACAGTGTTTTTCAGCATTGTGAAAAATGTTCTATCAATAAACTTCATAGTCAAATGATAGTTCAACACGCTCATACTACAAAAATATTGCACAGCAAAGTGTGCAAAATTTAATAATTGTGGAAAAACAATGCGATAAAGCTGTAAAAAAAAACTATTATGTAAATAATTTCCGTGAACTATAAGAAAAAAATAAAAACAACCAAAATAGGATCCTTAAAAAATATTGTTACAAATAAATTCATAATTCATTGAAGATGTACGAGTAGGTATATTTACAGCGTAGAAGACCTACGAGAAGCTACAAAAGCTGTAGCAATATTATTTTACAATAAATATTCTGCTTGCTTGATACAAATACCTCGAACATACGTAACTCTGAGTAATTTAACAAGTTGAATTTAGTTTCTTTAGGCCCGCTGTAAAGTTAATCCTGATTCGGTCACGCACCGTCAGTCCTGACCGTCAGCCACAGACGGTTCGCAACATCTCTAATGACGGATCAAAGTGACGGAAAATATTAATCTCAGTAAGGAAGCGGGTTTCGACCAACGCTCGTTCGCACGCACGCACCGATTCCTGCACGACTGATCTTCATTACTCTACGTACGAGTATGAAAAGCGACGTGTTTTTGACACATTTCGTTATAATTACACGGGTACACACAAAGGATAACCGCCGAATGTAATCGAAACTTTAGTTTACCCAGCTTAGTAATTATGCGTGAGTAGTGTAAATTGAACAATTACTTTATAGACCTAATTGAATTATTATTCATATGTTTTTTATCGCTACGCTAAATAAAATATCTACACCAGCCGTTGGCAACACTCTGACACTGCCCCTTACGCATTTCGTTAAAATGATGACGTTAAGGCAAAGACTACATAAGAATATCATTTCAGAAATGAAATTATAAAGTATCTAAGTTTTTCTTCTAAAGGTTCTCAAACTAGGTTTATAACTTTGTTTAGACTCGAGACGGATCTTTAAGCTATTAGTATTCCTAAAGAGTTTGTCATAAACCAGAAAATTAAGTACAAACTTTGTTGAAAAGAACAATGAAGTTGAACGGAGGCGGCATTAGCATATCTCTCAGAATACTTCGCGCATGTCATAAAGTAACTTCAAAACAGTTTACTGGATACACATTTACGAGTAGTTCCTGTATTTATGAAAGTTAGATCCACCTCATAACGTAAACGTTTACGATTAGAGATTTGAAGAGGAGCAAAAGTAAAATGTAAAAAATATTTTCCCTTTTAAGCGTACGAATAGATTTAATTTAACATACAACTTTAGTGGATTTTTGATGGCTTAAAGTTAGTAAAACCAAATCATTTATTTAATATATGGTTTTGAAGACGAATGAACTTGACTTCAAATACCGTAAATGAAACAGTTTTTTTTGTTAGCAATCCCATAAAAGCAACAAACTAAAAAGAGCTCTGAAAAACATCAAACATTCAACCGAAATAGAGGAGAGTAGAGCCAAACGACTTTATCATGAACATTAATCGTTTGATGTCACAAAAAATATTCAAACACCGCGTTTTCGCTCTATTGAATTTCCCGTCCCTTCTATCCCTTTAGATTTCTCGACAATAGTTAAATAATGATTTACGTTTTGTTTATCAGTTAGAGTACCGATCGCGAGGGTCCAATTTAATGCAAAAAGGTGAAGTTTCTCAAATCGATGCGATTTCCTCTTTTCATGACCCTCTTGCCCTTTCTTATGAAAAAAGGTCAAATGTGATTTTATCTCGCGCTTATCCCAGCGCGGGCGGCGGACGAGTGTGGCTATCAGGACAGGTTGGGATGGGGCTGCCGGAATGACTTACGTAAACTTGACTGAGTGTAGATATTTTTTACACAAATGTAAGACTACTCCCACAGGAAATGAAAGCGCCACCAGCTAATAACAGAAGCTCAACTCGTTAGTGTCGGGAATCGGAAACGGTGTGATTGGTGCTTTTACCCGGCTGTCCTCTTTTCTCCTCTTTTTCTGCTTTAAGGATAATGTTTTAGGTATGTATATGTTTGTCTGTAACTGTGGCATCCTGTATCGTAAACAGCTCGATAAGATGTCACGAGAATTATATATTCAGAGTACCATCAGCTGTGTTTTGCAATCGAGTTTTAATTTGATGCATAGTTAAGTGATTTTGATCATTAGTTCCATCAATTAGTATGTACATCTATACTTCTATACTAATCTATACTAATATTATAAAGAAGTAAAGTTTGTGTGTTTGTATATTTGTTAAATTGTAAGGGGTAATCTCGGGATCTAACTGAACCGATTTTAAAAATTCTTTCACCAATAGAAAGCCACATTATTGCTGAGTGTCATAGGTTATATAAAAAACCGAAAAATAAAAAGGCTTTTACGTGGTAGTCCGTTTTGCAAAGTGAATCGGAGAAAAAACGGTCCGGACGGCGCGCGAAGGCTTCGGGTTTAATTAACATTATGCCCAACGAAGTGGGCACGGGTCAGCTAGTAAATAATAAAATAAATAACGTTTCACACTCCTAGCAGCTCCCCACTATACCTTAACTATATCACTATTATATAATATACTTCATAACTGAGGTAAAAGCACAACAAATATGATGATGATTATTATGAACATACGAACGTTACACGGTTGACTTACCAAAACCCGTGCGAAACGCTTTGAGTCCCCTTTCATTGTGCGAACCGTCAGAGCGTGGAATGCTCTGCCTGAGTGGGTATTCCGCGATAGATTAAGTGTCTTCAAGTCGAGTGAATTAGTTTCTTCTGATTCAAGAAGAAAGCAAGTTTATAAGCGTGCTCCATTGTGGACCGAGTCAATGCTTACCATCAGACAAGATGGCGATCATATTTAAACCTAACATCTAATTTAAAAGACTCTCACAGAAACAAGACCGAACTACATTACAAATTACTGTAAAACAGTAGTGCTGTCCTTCTTTCTAGCATATTTCTTACCTATTAGGCTGTGCCCGACTGGATCCACAATTTCAACCAAAATACAATCATAATAATTATCGTAACACCTAAGCAGCATTGCGGAATGCTAAAATAAAAAAATAAAAAAAAATTAAGTGGTCTATACATCAGGCAAGCAATTTGCTCGTCTCGTCACTCAATAACATAAAAAAACCACTATCTAGTTCTCAATTCCCTGTTATATAAGACAAACAGCAACTCCTATGGTATCGATCAGCCGGTTACTCAATTTGCTTTTTTATATCCCTGTTAACTAACCTTCCATTAAAGACGATAAAAGAGAACCAGCAGGGCACGTTCCTACACCCACTTATTTTCTCCCATTACGATATAAAAACAATAAAATCCCCTATAAAAGTGTAGACAAGGTTACGTCTAACTTTTAACTGCCTATACGAACTAAGTATCAAAAGTTTGATCAAAGTTGTATCGTTATTACAAGCGATCGGGCTCTCGGCTATTATGTAGTAATGGCAGCTATTTCCTTGAAACAATAAAGATTTTTGTTTGATTTTGTAAATAAAATTGATGGGGTACATGCTAGAGGTTTATGGCTTGAAGTGGGCTCATCTGGAGCTATGACGTCTTCGAATTTGATCGAAGCATGACGTAAAAATAAAATTGAAATCAAATAAAATTGACCTTTGCAAAACATTACTTTAGTTAATTCTCTGAAAGGATTTTGGAGCCGTACTTCATTTGCATTTGGCTCGTATTTTCAATAGTTTTCAAGAATAAATAATTACCTTAAATGAATAATCTTCAAAAAAGTCATAATCACAAGTAAAAGCTAAAGTTCATTGATCCTAGAAAAAAACGTCAGTTCAAACAATGATGCAGATCTACTCTTCTCTCAACGCCTTTCTTCAATCTTATATGGTCTGTGATCTAATCGAGTCCCTATCAAAATGTCCACGTAACAAAATCACATAACAAAACCTCTATTTGGCTAAACCCCTATTAGCTTTATTCGATTATATTGGTAAAATGTCTTTGACTACGGAACCCTATCGTATACGTGTCTTGACAACTTCCTTAATAATGGGTTCCGAATCTCATACTAACTTCAGATAAACCTAGAGAGAACGATGGAGCACTGCGTTAGATTTAGGTGAAGCTAAGAACTCTTCTACTTTTGCACGTAGGTACGTATAAGAAGACATATCAATACTCCCCTACTCGCAGCCCTGAAAATCATGTGTACAAAAATAAAGTTCCTCGCTTCCGCCAAATTTAATGCAGTGCTCCATCTTTCTTGCTAAGTTTATCTAAGATGCACGTTCTAACAAGACACCTAGAGACAAAACTATCTCCACCAACTAAAACTAGCTCCTAGAGAAAATTCTCTACAAATTCAAACTAGATAATAGGATAAAGGATTTCCGCTCCTCTCATTATCAGATAAAGGGCTGAAAAGAGCTCTGTATAGTGTTGTCTTTCCGTAATTACCAAGTTTTTGTCGGTCCTGTTTCCGTCACGAATGCGGGAAGGAAGACAGAACCTCGTTGGAATTCTTTACTTGAGTGACAAAATACTAATTAAAAAGCGGCGGTCACGAAAACTTGCGTGACGTGGATAAATGAAGTGCGAATGTGGGGTAGACTACGTGGCATGACGACTACCTACTAATACAGACATTATAGAAGTACTATGTTGGTATGGATTGAGTTAAATTTTTTTTTTGATATTTCATTATTTTTGTTCTTGTATAATAGACATGGTTTTTCAGTGAACTTCCAAGTACCTACTTTACTTTACTTACATTGGTACAATCAACGAGGTAATTCTTTGTATGAAAAATCTTGAAAAATATTCTGGTGCTGAAGTTTTGTAGTATGATAAAGTAATGTTACAAGATTTCAGCTGATGAATTATCCAGGGATTTTTATTTACAAGTTAGTTATATTTACCTAAATGCATATGAAACTATCTACTTACTCTCGGTGTAAAATTGCGCAGTCCAAAATCATAAAAGTCCCTTAGTTTACTGAGTCGTATTTGTTTTTGAAGTAACACAGTTAGTAACCAACGCACACAACAACAGACAATCTAAAAGACTATTTCTATTAAAATCATAAAAGTATCCATTACAAAAGTACTTTTAAAATGCAGCCCAATATTATGTAAAGGAGAAAATCCTCTGATCCTGCCACGTCAGGAATTTCACCTATGAAGATTAGCTTGTAACGCTGATATAAATACAAGAACCTCTCTACCTATGACAAGATTGATGAACACTCACGGCTTGGTTCGTGATGGAATATCCTGGCTCACAAGTAATATTAGAGCGTTTTTCTTGGGTTCTGTATAATTTTATCAATATGATATTGTTATTTTGTGTTATTGCTAATATCAATGGTTAAAAAAAAGTAATGAGAATGGGATATGAAACCTATGCGAAAACATGGGTGTTTCATGTCTTCACACAAGTTTCATGTCGCATTGGTTTTTGGTTGGCAGTTAAGAAGGAAAAGCATGAATGAAGGTAAAAATTGGGAACTGAAAAAACTAAGGCTTGATTCTGTAAATGTAAATATGTAAATACTCGTATTCCCAATTGCTTCTATTTCATTTTCACGCACGAGTGTGGAATGTTATGCCTGAGTGGGCGTTTCCCGATGGTTATAATAGTTGTGTCTTTAAATAGAGAGTGAATCGGTATCTTCTAGGCGAGCGTGGTACCCCTTCGTAGGCCGCATCATTGCTTCCAAAAAAAAACCTTTTTTTTTAAACATAACATAACGAAATCAACTAGGAAAACAGACGTTTTTGTAGGATACAACAGTGTTACCCAAGTTTACCATCATGTTAAGTTTATAAAACCTGCCTACAACTCAAATAACCTAATTCCTCTCAAGAAGTATAACGCACCTTCATTTCCCAGGAACTCCGGAAAAGGCCTATAAATAAATTAGACCACCCAGTTATATTTGATTTATAAGGGTCAATAGAACATTCGCGCACCTTTCTCGGCTTCTAAAACTTTCCCACCCCCGAAATTGATACTTAACGCGAGACCCAATTAAGGCCAAGTAGATACAGCTTCTGCCGCCATTAACCGCTAAGTTCGTTTAGCCTCAACGTTAGTTTGTGGCTGGCTACTTTACGTTATCAGAAAAGTTTGCTCTCCATAGGGGCTTCCGAGATACGGTTGAAGAAAAACATCGTCTTGGAGTAAAAGTCGGTAACTTCCGAGTTTCCAGATCTGAGGCAGTGAAGTTAATGAAATGGTTTTCAAAAGTTATTAAGCTGTTTTATTGAGTTCTGTAATATTCGTTTATCAATACTTAAGTATGTTTGTCAGATGATGAGTCTGGCACAGGACTGAAAAAGATGATGATGATTAAAAACGTTGAATGGCACCGCAACACCTAATCTGTCCTTATATATTTATTGATCGTTAAAATTATCATTAAAACTTGAGCATAGGGAAGGATAAGCATAAATAGCTTTTACTCATAAACAATTCCACCCACAATTATGAACTTTGTTCATTTCCCGATATACCTTAATCGAGTTCCGAAAATACGATTTTACCAAAGATGAGTTATATCTGTTGTTTGATCTCCAACATCTTACTTTGAGACAAAATGTCCAAAGTTTCTTGATTAGGAAAAGAGGATGCCGAAGTTATCTACAATTTCAGCGAGTTCAACTTTACTTAAGTACCTATAACCAGTCTTTTCTTAGAGTTTTTAAATATTGTACTGAGAATTTAGATTGAGGGAAGTGGAATGAACCAGTTTGATTGCCTATTTGTAGTATCTACAGAGTCTTGAATATAGCCTTGGCGTAGAATTGTTTATATTCCACTGTGTTCACCAGAAAGTGACAAACATATCCATGTTCTCGCTTTGCCACATCTACGCGTAGATAAAAACACGGTGGTAAGACAATTTGTCCACGGCGATTGCTAGGCGAACTAGATAAACTTAGGTCACTTAGGTGGTTAAAGTAGAAATTATGGTTTCTTCATTTCACCTCGGTATCATATATAGCAACTAACTAGGTGATTTGCTTTGACATGATTCGTGTTATTTGTTTACCTTGAAATAAAATCACCCAAGGGACGTCGCCTTATCTTTTTGCTTGTAATTTCTAGTGTAACAAATAAAGTGTTTATCTGGATAACTATGGCAGGAGCCGTTCAGCCTTAGCGACATTGATATGACACTACTGATATGCTACAGTGAGCGTTGCGTGATGATGCCTAGAAGCAAAATTTTACTAATAACTGAACGAGTTTTCCATAGTTCCAATTTTACATTGCGCTGCGTCTCCGAGAGAAATATTATAGAGGTTGAACAAACACAACTTACATTTAGACTTTTTTATTCATTTTACCTTCATGGCCGAAGTTTTTGCTTCTACTATGACCTTTTCCATTATCAACCAACATAAAAGTTGGATAGTAGCCTTCATCAAAAGCTCATTTACTTTTCCAGGTAATTTTCACGAAAATATTGACTTTACTTGCCACGTTAACGTACTCGTAACATTGTACTAGGTAGAGCTCTCCATGCGCCGGTGGAAAATTAATTTTTGAAAGTTCAGTTAGTAGTGGTGAAACTGGAATAAAATTATGCAAAATGGATCGTAGGTGGATAAACTGTTAAGTCGTAATGTTGTTGTTTAGTTTAGGAAATCTGTTTTGTAAGTTATACGTAGGTCATAGAGAGGTATGAAGTTGAATTACGCCTGAATTAATGCAATAATAGTAATTACAAAGTTTTGATTTTAACTTTGTAATGAGCTTTATCTATTACGTAAAACTTGTACTTTTAGGGGTTTTTCATTTACCTTAGGCTAAACAATTCACTGAAAATTTCCGTGTTTAGTTTTGAGACGCGGAACGAAATTAAGATAGTTGTAATAGCAGTAGTCAAGTTCTAGGAAATAAATGAACAGGCGAAATGAATTTTGGTGGCAGATTTTAAATTACAGCAAGTTGCTCATTGTTTCAAGTTGTTTCAAGTCAAGTTGTTTCAATCATCTCTTTGCAAAAGTTTGTCGTCAAATCTAAATGCTAGTACGTATCACAAACGCTAGATAGGTACATTTAATAAAACCTCGACTGTACAATACACACTTTGTATATTTATAAAGGAGTTAGCAACAATACGTATTTTGGATTATTAAAACAAGCTTTTGTTACGCCAAGCTTAATTATAGTTCGTTAAGCTTCGATTTCATTATAAAGTAATTGCGCTGCAAATACGACGCCATTGTTATTTTCATAGTAAAATATTGGCGATTGTATTATCATTAGTGGATTCGATAAAACGATTACTGCTTGTTTAACTTGACACTTGGCTCAACTTTTGATTTAATATTAATGGCTGGAAAAACAAACTAGTAAACCGATCGATATTCAATCATACAAAGCGAGTCAAACTTCATGGCTGTGAATTATTATTCTGAATCTAGGCTGTAAACAACACGAGCTGACAGTCTATAAAAACAGCTTCACAACAAACAACTACTATAATGCTCGATTCACACTACATCGTACCGAATTAAGGTCAGTAATGGCTCTAGAATTAATATATGAGCCCTAAATTGTGCTTCATATAGCAGAATTTTCAATGACAAACTTTATTGTGCTCGTCGGGATTTTCATTGATTTTAAACAGAAGACGCGTGATGCCACACAATTTGTCATGAATATTCTGTACGTGATATACGAGTATGTTACTTATACTCGTTCAGTTCATTTATAAAAGCAAAACATGGTCTTCTCTCAAGGTTCAAGGAGCTGGATTGGCTCGCATAGATACTGATAGAAGTAATTTAAATACGGGGTGTAAGTGCTACTAATCTACTAGACCTAAGTTAGACTTTAGCGCAGAACCCTGCATATCGCTCCTTGCCTACCCGGTTCGCTGTAGAGGCCTTAGTTGCCAACAGCATTTAGTCATTCTTTAAAAAAAACGCACCTTCATCGACTAAAGGGTTAACTTTTGAATGTCAGACTCTAAAAGAGAGGGCTAGGAAAGACTTAGTGATACTAACTAGTAAAAACTGTATTTCAGGGGCCGAGTGTGTTACAAAAACTGAAATCTCTTTTTCTCTCTGAATCACCAGGCAACGTTAGCGCTCTAATTTTTTAGCGTTCAATTTAATTTCAGTGTTATGTTGAATTACGATAGCCGTATCTATTTGACCTGTCAGCATTCGTGCGTTTTGCGCTGTCGTCGATTATGAAAGATGGCGGTTCTAGGTCAGGGTTGCTCAATGGTTATTGCCGACATGAAATGTCCATGAAAATTTTTCGTTTCACCTTCGTGATCGCCTCAGTAAATGGCTTTCGCTTTCCTTGGGTCGTTATACTTGTACTACATAATATAATGAGCTCGATGGTAAGGAACTTGACTGTAGTTGAAGGAAAACGCTAACATAGCCTTTATTCAGGTTTTTTGTCATAGCTTTCACACAGGATTGCACTGTTAGAAACGATATAATTATGTACTAAGTAGGTGCATTATTTTCAAATCTAAACTGTAAAATACTTCTTTATTATACAAATATCATAAGTTAATTTTAAAATAACACTAATTGGTAATTCTTGTAATTTTTACTCAACAAAATAGCAGCAGATTAACAACAACAGATTATTTAAAACATTTACTTAACGAACGGTATTATAATTTATTCACTTAGCGCATAATAAAGTCTTTTGTACGTAAAAATTCACGCTGAAAAAGACTTCAACAATAATTGACTGCATGAAAAATTCATTACATTACCATTTTCTAAAGTAAATGCGCATTCACGTCGTCGAGAAACCCAGAGGATTAGCTAATATAGTAAAGCTTTTGGCACACTGAGCAAAAGCGAAAAGTCAGAGACAAGAAACACGACACTGCAATTTGACCAGATACGTCTCACTTAATAATTGAGTTTGCACGCCACACGTTCTCCCGAGGTAGGTACTGTTGATTTTAAATCATTATTTCTGGGCAAACCTTTTGTACTTTAAAGTAGGTACTATTACTTATTTATACTGTAATTTAGCGTGGGCAGTACGTCAGCCGCAAAAGCAGCGGAACAGGCGAAACAGATCAAGATGACAAGGTGACATCAAATGAAACGACGACTGTTTCAGAGCGCGGGTTGTCAGATCTGCCGTGTAGCATGAATGCTGCATGAAACATCGCAACGCAACACTGCTCAAGCGTTGATTCAGTCCTGCTCTCGGTGTGTCATGGTTTAAAGGTTTTCATCGGTAGAATTGCGCCTAAAGCAATTTGTTTTCGTTACGTTGAACCGCCTCATTACTAACGACGTCTTTTGAGACATTTTATGGCATTAGTCGCTTCTCTAGGTACTTTTCTGATGAGACAACCCTCCAATCTTTTAGATTAGAATTAAAGTTTGTCAAAGAGATTGTAAAAGCTGATGGAATGAAGCGATTTGTCTGTGAAATGTTCTGAAATTTATGCCTATTGTAGTACCAAATTTAAGTCTAGTTTAAAGATAATTGTTTTAGTTTTGTTGTGCTGTAAATTTTACTACTGTTGATTTAAGTGCGTTTCTTTCCGGTAAAATTTAATCTTTTCTAAATATTTTTTATCTTATAAATACATATATCTTATACAGTACAGTAACAGTTCTAAGTTTGAAATAGTTTTACAGTAACAATTGTGTAGTCTGAATTAAAACAAAGACTTGCAAGAACTTACAAATTCTTGTTGTAAACCACAAAGCCTGCTAGTTCGTCATAAAGCCAAATAGACGTGTTCAAACACCAAGGCACCTTATTTCACCATTTTCCCCTCATTACGGGGTCTGGCAGGCTGGTGACGTCACAGTGTGAGCAAACTAGAGAAACCGCAGTCCCAAAAGGGAATACCGAGCTTAGCACTTCCACTGGATTAGCGTGTATGTAAATAATATAATGGACCTTTTATAACATACCTACTTATTTGAGTAGCTCTCGTGGCGTAGCACACCTAATAATAGGTATAGGTAATTCTATATTATAAAAGACCGCCGGTTAAGGTACGGATATTCCCGAAGAGTGTTTCTTCGTAGGTAGACATTGGATTATCAGATTAATTTTCAGATGAGTTACCGCGAGTGACATAAAGTATCATGTACAAATTTTACCTATTAATTGATTTGTCTACTCTTTATGCATAATTGTCGCTTATATCTTGAAAAAAAAAAAAGGTAATATTTCTTGTAGCACACCGACTTATCACAATTTTATTCGCGTAGAAAATATTTAAATTATATTTGAATTCAATTATCTATTCGAAATGTATGGTCTATTACAGGTAATTCGACTTATGAGACGTGGGCAATGTTCACGGTAAAAAAATCAGTAGTTAAAAACCACCATTAGAAAACGTTATAGAGGCGTTTGAGCTGAAGCTCAATCTTGTGAAGCTGTGTGTTAGTCTTAGTATTTTAGTCCGTACTAATGTATCGGCTACTTAGCTCCCTAGTAGCGTATGAGCTTCTGTAATGTTTGTCTCGTTTTCACACGAATTCGTGAAAACTTTTAAGTGACAAAATACACTCCAGCAACGCCATGTGTCGAAATGAATATCCTTTTGTATGGCTCTAACAAGACTAAAGTAAATTTGCTATGATTAAATTAAACACAAGGACATGGTTTTGGTTAGTTTGTGGATTGTTCGGTTTGGCTTCAATTGGATTTCTCGAACTTTCGCACACGAATTGAGCGACGAGCGCTCATATTTGATCAAGAGTCACTTCATTTCATGTTCCCTCAAACATTCGACGAAGTTATTTAATATTAATCACCATTAATTTAAGGTAAAAGTTTCCGTGAGTAAGTTAGTTTGTTTTCACTGAACTTTTTAACGTGTGTGTCTTTCAACCTGTACAGATTTTGATGAAAATGAGCATCCAAAAAGCTTATATTTTAGATTAATGCATAGATTTCTATTTATTGCCAAACATACCTACGCAGTTCTACACAACTATTTTTTCACTAACTCTAAAATAAGTCGCACGGGAGTTTTTAGTAAGATAAAAGTGTAATAACATAAAAAAAACATTTATTGAGGTCGTAAAACCCAGAGGCAAACATCAAAATTTAAATTAAATGCAATTGACTAAAAATAGTTACACCTGTATACGGAGTGCGACTATGTCCATTCAATTAGTTTAATACGCTAGAGTACACTTTGGAACGACGTGAAACCTAACAATGTCACAAAGGCACACAAAAGGTGTAGGTAGGTAGGTGCCGACGACGACGAGTATTGCCAACGGTGCGACTGCAATCTAGCTTTTCCCACTCCCCGCCCAGTTAGAAAGTTTCCTTGAAACCAAGCCCCCAGAGACTAGCGTTATTATGTTGCCTGTAACCGAAACTCGTTTTAATTAACAAACTTTTTAAAACAACAAATATTTTTCGGTCGCGGGTGACAACGAGCGACGTGGTTCCGTCGGCGCTCAAGTCATTAAAGTCGGGGGTTGCGTTGATGAATTTGTTAAACTTGGCAGTTCGAAACTCCTTTGAAAAATTGAATAGGTAACGCGAAATGATATGTTTTTAAGAGGATCTTTTTCTTTCTTTGAAACGTTTAACCCAATTTTTTTTCTGTGGACGAGACCGGCAAAGGAAGAGAAAAGGTGACGCTCTGAAGAGCAGATCAATACTCAGCAGTAGGTTTATAACGGTACCTACATGAATAATTGTGATCTAGTTTTTATTATTTTGGATTTATTTGCATCGGCTTAGTAGTACTTGAAGTCCTCTTTAGCCTCTGAAAAAAATGTAACGATAAAATAAAATGTTTGAGCTATTGCATTTATTTGTACTTACACTTACTAACCTTTCTTTTAACTGTTTTTATATATTAAAAACATTTACACGTATACCGTTAATAAAGTACTGACCTATTAACGGAAATGGGTAAATCTCTGGCCATAATTAAATTGAAAAAGCTCTTTGATCAACGTTCAATGGAATTAATTCAAACATTTCCCGAATTGAATGCGACACGATACTTCAAAGGTAACGTAAATTAAGTGAAGACCAAAGATTACCAAACATACCATATCAAGATTAGGTATTCGTTTCTTATATATGCTTTTAGAAAAGATAATTACTAATTAGTTAATCTTTGGAACACTGTTTGTTAATTTATTAATATGAAATGCTGACACAGGTAGTAATACACACTATTCATTGTTACCTACAAAGACTATCATATTTTTTACCCGACGGCGAGGAAGCCAAAAAAGAATCAAACACACCACCTTAATGTTACGACCTGTTTGGCTAAGTGGTAGTATATCCGCCTTTTAAGCTAGAGGTCCCGGGTTCGATTTCCGGCCGGGTAGATGCTTGAATAATGAATTTAAATAGCTGGTCTGGGTCTGGGTGTTAGTTGTACTTGTCTTTGTGTGTGTTCCATGGCATCTCCGACACAGGTTATCCTAGCGGGAGCTATGAGTGTGAAAAGATATTTAATGTATGTAACATAATTATGTCCATCCCTATGTTCCCTCATAACTTTTCGATTGAATTGATAGAATCAATTTTGGTGAATGATATACTGTTAGATTCGTCATATTTTTGCTCGAGTGTCACAGAATATAACATCAAAATAATATTAAATTAAATTGGTATATTTTTTGCGCCAAAATGTATTTTTTTCCACAGTCAGGTTACATTTTATTTTCCATTTTATTTTTGAAATCAAATGCTACGTTTGATACTTAGACTAAAATAAAATGAATTCATTTTATTTTAGTCTAAGGTTTGATACCTATTTCAATTGTCGTCCTTTAAATTCACTCCGCCGTCAATTTCACGAGCGACCGAGTAAAAATGCTTTCACTAACGAGATCGCAAATAGTAGAAGCCCATCTCAGACCATAAAATGGCCGCGGTCTTGGAATCAAGTCTTCCACGCGATGAAGCAAGGGTAGTAAACATGATAATTGTAATTTAACGCACCCTCCCGCCTCCCTGTTTGCCTTAGATGTTGTCAAAAGAGCAGTAGGCTTACTCCAGCACAAAACTCAACTGACGGACATGTTAAAATACAAGTTTGTAACATTTATAACGCTCGTGGCGTAGCTCGACTATATAGGGTTATTCATAAAGGGTATGCTAAGCCGAAAAGTGGTCATAGTACTCATCATTATGAACAACTTTTACTAAGTATGGGGCCAACAAGAAATTCGCGAAAAAAAAATCAGCTGTTCCATAGAAAAATGTCAATGACACTTGACAAAATGTATGGAACAGCTGATTTTTTTTTCGCGAATTTCGGGTTGGTCCCTTAGTAAAAGTTATTCATAATGATGAGTACTATGACCCCTTTTCGGCTTAGCATACCCTTTATGAATAACCCTGTATAGGTTCGAAACCGACGATCGATCTTAAGCATTTGACGTCACTGTCCGTCTTCGGATGTTTATTTTTAGCTATTTTAGAAAATCTGTTCAGTATTTTAAAGATTTTCCGCTCTTTTTGTCTGGAGTTTTAAATTTTTGCAGTTTATAATTTTATGTTGAACCAATAGGTAAGGATCATGTCATCATCACAAGTAGGGCTGCCTTTAGCCATTCAGCTGACAAGCGGTATAGAAACCTTTTCTCAAGTGTGCCTCAAGTGACTTACACCAAAGATATACAAAACTATAGATTCAACATTTTAATTGAAATTATATAGATTAAAATTTTAGTAGCTTGATGAGTGCATCAAGCTACTAAAAGTTCAAGACTTGCACTGCTTAACATGTCCTCCTGATATATTTTTACTGCGTTCTAAAAACCCTGTTTTCAAAGCCCGTCAACCGTGAACCAGTCAGGAACCAAACGACCCTTTGGAATTCCCAAAATTTTAATTAAAACGTTATACAGTTGCTGGTTATGGCCACCTACGCGACAAATCGCATTGTTTCGCGTTTAAGTGGGGATATTTAAGGGGGGACGTGGATTTGACATTGGGCGTGTTTGATAATATAACGAGTCTTAGATTGTTTTGGATTTTGGCTATCAGTTAGGTAAGACACGGATGCTGCACTCGTGGGTTTTCTTCTTTGAAAACTGGGCCTTTCTAGACATTCCTAAATCCTCATAATATAGGTATCTACTAGGTCTGCGTCCTTCATCTTCAACGACACCGTTGCCTTTTAACAGGCGAGTTGGCGGACTTATTCGCGATAAAATAAAATAAGTAAGTGGTCATCGTCGCCTAGAGACAACTTACTACAACATCAGCATTATAAATTCATTCAAAGTATTTTTATACACTTCTGTAATAAATCGATCAGTTATTTAGGCACTACCCAGATAGGTTAATTAGAATTCTTACGTGGAACATCTCTGAGCGTAGGTTCTGAGAAATTTCGCTGATATACCTTCTTTAAATAAACTTCTTTGTGGTTTTTGGCTCGTTGATACGAATTTAGGGAAAACCTCGAATTTTCATCTACAACTGCTGGTATGTGGCTTCATTACTTGTGAAAATCCACTTACTTATTGACAAGTAGATTATATTGGTTTTTGATAGCATTACAACCGTTATATTTGTAGGTTTATATTAATAGCACAGGTATATTTGATTTACGTCATTCGCTTTGACTACCTCATCAGGGCTAGCACGCGGCGAGGAGAAATTGTATTTACACTATTTTAATGCCGTGCGGAAGAGGCAATAGCCATATTCTAGCTTTATCACATGTTTGCATGGATAAAAACGGTGGAAAGATGATGTGTTTACGACCACTGCTGGGCCGACTGTAAATCATAGGATATTTTCTTTCGTGCTACAATTGAAAATTCTTGCTTTTGTTCTTCTTGGCACAACTAAAGTTGTTGGTTACTTATACACCTAGATAGAAGTACGAGATTTTTATACTAATATTATACATTATACCTACTTTCAGGAGTTTTATCGCCTTTTCCTGGTATGGCAGCTGGCTTTTACTACCGCCAAATCAAAGTTCCGATAAGTTCCCGGGACATTTCAATTAAGCCGTGGATTCCGCTAATGAACCCTCCAACGCGGTGGAATGATGGCGGTCAGTGATAGAGTTACCAAATTACTGTTTTGATGAATGGGTGAGCGTTGATAATTCTGTGCGTTTGAATTCAATTCCAACTTTCTGATCAGGCTAATGAAAAGGCTAATTGAAACTGTTGATCTGAGGTTGAACCATCGAGATGGTGTGTTACGATGCAATGCTTTTAAAATATTTTTTAATGTATTTAATTAACTTTACCTGTAACTGTATCCTAGATATATCTTTAATCATATAGAGCTTTAAAAATCACAATTTAAACACGGGAATACTCACGTAAAAATTTAGTCGTCTACTACGACTAGTTTCGGTCACATTCGGTGACCCTCATCAGGTGAGTTTAAAACCGTGACGCGCTCGCGGTTGCGTCTCGCTTGGCACACAAAAATGATCATAACAAAAATGTGTGAAAACCATGTTAGTTTCCATAGTAAAATAACAAAAGTTGCTAAATATATTTACCTACACTATATTACTTACTATAATTAGAATAGGAATACACAAAAGCTGTGTGGCAATGGAACTAAGCTATGCCAATTTCTCATAACAACGAATTTTGACATATTTTGGTATAGCGTTAAATTTAAAAAAACAATGACAACATTTGTTAATTCATAAGTTGAAATGTCTAAATTTTCCATGAAATTTTATAATGAACCATACGCATGATAATAAAACGTAATTTCGTTGAAAAAATGACACATTCAACCCAGTCAAGCTTCACACATCTTCGGTGAATTTTCCGGCCCAGGTATAATAAAGTGGAAAATTTGGAATGTGCCATAAAAAAATGAAATCCACCTAGATGTGGGACCAAATAAAATACGTTTCTCAAAATGTGGCAACCTGCCTATTCAATAGACAATAGAGAAATATTTATCTAAAGCAAATTAAATACATACAAATAAACATAAACATAAATATTAGACAAAATCACAAAAATAAAAAGAGACAATTTTTTTCTTAACCCAGTCTCAACTCAGCATAATGCCTGGAGATTGTATACTGGATAACTGATACTAGATACTGGAAACTATACTGGATCCTGGAAATGTATACCTACTGGAGACTGAATACTGTACAGTTACTGCCTGTAACTATAAGTCGCGTTTTAAGTTTACCCACTGACTTCCACTGTATATTTTCCTTACGAAACTTCTGGAAAACTCCAACAACTCCTAAGTTCGATTGATTGGAGTTGACTATACTTTCGTATCTATAAGTAAGAGTTCTAGGTACAACAGAAGGTATAAGGACAGAGGTCAGCGAGCAAATAGCTATAAATACGCCACGGAGTGTGAAAGTTCAAATTTCTGCAATGAGCCAGTTTCTATTCCAGGCGCTCTACTATCTTCTTCTATAAAATAGGGTTTCCTCTCGGTATTGAAAAAGGTAATTCCCAAGCGTGCATAGATATTGGTTCATTGCTATAGTGGTACTTATTTGCAGTTTCATGGTTGCTAAGCTTTGCTGTGCATTTAGCGTTTAAACTTTTAGCCGCCAGTCAGCAGTGTTTTATCTGTTTGTGGTTTTGTTTCTTGTTCCTATTAAAAAAAAAAATCTTGAAATTTGAAACGGAAAAACAAATAATTAATCTGTCTAAAACGAGTTCCTAGTTAAGTGTTTTTTCGTTGCGATGTATTCTCTGTGAGTATTCTGTGTTGTATAGTTTATGAATAAAGAATGGGATCAATTAATTATTTTCCCTTTAAAGTAATGCCATGTTCAATACACTAAAATAATACATGATAACACCCTTCATTGAAAAACTTTTAAATTAAATGTTACCTTTAGGTACATACCTACATTTACTTATTTATACCTATCAATAAAAATTGGTTAGTAGTAAACTAAAATGAAAACTTGATCGATTCTTTAGAGGTAACCTAGATCATCATCATCCTCAGACCGTTATCGCCCACCGCTGAGCATAGGCCTCTCTTCTAGTACGCCACTCATCCCGGTTCTGTGCCAATCTTGTCCAGGTACGGCCCGCGATTTTCGTTATATACGATTTTTCAAAGTTTGCAAATTCCGAAAAGAAAATTGATGTTATTTCCAAAAATTTGTACTAATCGTGTACTTTTTTGTTGCAGGATCTTCGAGGAGACGTCGAGCCGGACACAGCGACGTATCACATTCGATAATAAGTCAAATTTTAAGTCTCTAAAATTCGGTTAGGTTAGGTTAGGTATTTTCGTTATTTTCATTCGGATACAGTACGTGGCCACAAACGTCAACGACAACCAACCAATCCGTCAACGTTTTAGTCCACCTGCCATCACTATGTCTACATGCCCTGCCCTATCACAAAACCTAGATAGGTAGGTACTATTAAGCACAAAAGTTCTCGCATACCTATATCGTATATAAAAATAACTTAAAACTCCCAGAATGAGTTTACATCGCCAAAACACACAGAAAATAACATGAGCCCGTATGGGTACATAACCTTCATAAATTAAAAAGTTCCTCCTCGTCCTAATTAAGTGGCCATTAGACAGAGCAAAGAACAATTTAAAGCCGTCCAGGGGTAAAAGTTAAAACATGGGTAAACGTTGTGAATCATTAAAATATTTCAGAACCCAATGTGGTTCTCCCAACAGGAAGTTAACAACATTGGCAGGGGAAATTAGCAAAGTTGCCAGGATTTTTTTAATAAAAACTTTCGATATTTCCTAATCTGTGTACGACTGTACTTACTCATCGCTCACAGTGAGATAAAATAAATCGCAAACAGATATTTTGATAAAACTGGAGTTTGTCTAGGTCAGAGTTCCGTGAAGACGGAAGTTAGGGAATTATTATTAAAACGATGACTAATTTTGACTTCTTTATCAAATTAAAAAATAAAACAGAAAGAAAATGACAAAATATCTGAATAACATTGATAGTTAGTCGTTTCAGTGGTTCCCAGAATAAAAAGGGTACAAACATTATTTTAACCTGTTTACGTATAGCCTGGAACTGGCCGCCATTTTGTACAATGCTGACGTCACCTACCAAGTAATTATCTCTGATTCTGAAAACGAATAAATATAAAAGTCAAATAACCGTTTCCGTGAACCGTTTCGCTTGTTGGGTACCTAACAACTTTTTATTTTGATTAAACACATATTCTGATCCTATTTTACTACTCACTATTTTTTGTAAAATATACAACAAGAGCAAAAACTGTATGAGAATAATGCAAAGATTAGGTACAAAGAACCAACAGAGCGGAAATGTACTTACTAGATAAGTACCTCCAAGTGAGCAGCTGTACATTTTATTTACACAATCCGTATCTGAACTTTCCACCCGTTTCACAACAAATAGGTATAATATTTTCTTTCAAAGATCAAACACAAAAGGATGGCAGAAGTCTTTGAAAATACAAAAATAAACTTTATACTCTTTGACTAAACTGATCTCTGAGGAAGCTCTGACGGTCAAATATAAGCCCTTTATAAAGGAAGTAGAGGCGACAGATTGAATGTTTTGATTTCAGAGGGTTAATATCTCTCAGCTTAGCTGCTGGCTTTCTGGAAATCTTTGTTTAGAAAAGCGATATCGTTCGCACTGGGACCATAATCCAGGCATTTTCTCAAACCGTTCACGATATCTGAGTGTATTTTTCAGTTTGATTATTATTTGTTGAAAATGAAAAGCATTGTTAGTTGCACTTTACTTATATCACGAGATTTTTCCACTATAACGGTGTTTGAAATGGCGATTTGTAGAAAGAGTGTGATGTAACAGTGAGTGTATTCTATAGCAGGATACACTGGTCTATTATTCACTCTAATGTACATCTATAGACATTTATAATTTACTAGCTGCAGCCGGCGGTTTCACCCGCTGTTTTTTTTTACTTTTAAACCTTCCCTGTATTAGAGCAAACAAAACAAAAAAAAAACAACAAAACAGACCAAAAAGATCGGACCAATTTCTGAACACACCTATAAATATTTGACAACACTATTTTTTATTTCTAAAAAGACAAAAGAGATCGGACATTCCGAGTTTCCCGTACCGAACATCAAAATGTTACACAGGTAGGAACAGTTTGTATTGGAAAATAAAATTGTCGATTTTAGTATTTCTCACCGTTTAAACCTTCCCTGAACTTTTACAAATATATCAAGAAGATCAAAATTAGCGAAATCGGTCCAGCCGTTCCAGAGTTTTAGCGAGACTAGCGAACAGCGATTCATTTTAGAGAAGAAGAAGATAACCAAAAAAGCGACAGAAAAATGATTGATTGATTCAAAATCGGGCTGAAGATTTTTTATTCTGGAAATATGACTTTTAATTATTCTACATCTTGGTTCTCAGTTAATCTCAAACTAAAACAAAACTCTCCTGTTTATGGCTTTTAACCTATTTTTCTTTTACAATTATGAAAAACTTAAATAGCGTAATGGTGTACAAAGAAAGACTCCTACCAGTAAATAGAATGGGTCCCCAAAATGGTAATTTTGATCAGTGATCAGTCGTCAATGTCATCGCGTCACGACCACATCTCTGCAACAAATATTTTATACTCTATTTTAAATCGTGTTAATTTAAAGACTATCTTTCTGGACCTTACATAATACGGAGAATTCTGTAGCACATTAACAAAAAGTTTAAGCCATATTTTATCCAAATTCATAAAGTATTTTACCATATACCAAGCTCAACCACCGGCAGGAAGGAGCTAACGAGGCAGGATCGATTACCTCTTTATAGAGCGGTGTTTAATTAGAAAAGCCGTTCGTTCCTAAAGCGAGACTTAACTGAAGGTGCCAGCGCTACCTCTGTAAGCAATTATTTAATGTTAATGCAGTTTTCCTCAGGATTGGACTTGGAGTAAGACTTAATACTTTCAAGAAACGTATCTTCGTGCCTTTTTAGTTAATTAAGACTGGCAGTAAATGTCTGTATGTTTTGATAAAGGTAAAGGTTGACTCTAACTGACTCTAAGTGTATTGTGGCTAGATTTATGACAAAACTAAAAAAAATTGAAAAAAATTATTTACGGTTATTTACGTCTTTTTTTTTTCGAAAACTATCATTTGTGAGTTTGACTAAAGCCTGAACATCAAGATCACTTCATTGTGATAATTTCTGATAGCTTCAGATTTTCATCGAACCCTACCTACCTGACTGGACTAATAAATGGAAACGTGCATTAACCACTTTAGCGATGCTCAGCAATAAGCCAACGACATACGGAGGACGGCGGACGGATAATCTAGCCGAACAATTCTGTTACAAATTCTGACCCCAATCACAGTAAAGAGTGAGACTGCAGATAATATTCATAACTTGTGCCCGGGCCTCGTCGGTCGCAGAGGGTTACACGTAGTAGGCGCGAGTGTAGGTAATTCCACTTTATTGGGTTTCTAGTCGACACGTGTCCCGGTCGGGTCGAGCCGAATACAGATCACAAGGCAAGCGCGCTAAGTAAAATAGGAAAAACGGTTTGTTTACGTTTAGACAGACAAAACTTGCATTGTAAGGGCTATAATTGGTGTTGTGGACAATAGTTTCAATTTACACTTTTTCTCTACATTATTCGTACTTTGAAAAACCAATAGGTAACATTCACAAGCCGTGCCCCAGCTGCTACTTGCTACATGACAGCCACAGCCGTAGGTACCTACCTGGCAAGTGTTGGCGTCAAAATGACTGCTGTGGGTTGCTGTGCCTGGGTGTAGGATTTGACGTAGGTATCTTCCAAGTCCGCATGCTTCATCTTACGTTAATTATGTTACACAATTGCTCAAAAGTAAGTACAATCGATTCTATAAACAATACAATCGCGAGTTAATCGACGTTAACGATAACTCGATTTTTAATGAGACCCCTGCAACCGCGAGAGACTTGCGAATGCAAATAGGTTAAGAGGCGTCCTTAAAACTGCACAAAAGAGTCTGACACAAATAGGTCACAAACACACAAATAGTCGACTAGAATTGAGGTAAATTCACACTTTTGTCTTGATTTTGATTAATAGTTCTCATAGCAAATCTTCGCGACCTGTACCTAATTTAATTGTTCCTTCAGTCTGTGCCATGATGGATGGATGAGGTGTAAGCCAACCTATAATTTGTTTCCGAACAGACTGACTGACTGAAATGGATAGGTGCGGGGTTCTGGATGTGACATAAAATTACACTAAGTTATTGTGATATTACCTCCGCGGTTTCACCCGCGTTTTCCGGGATAAGAAGTAAATTTTAATTTAGGGTATAAGCTACTTTTTAACTAAATTTTTTATTATCCGAATACGTTCAGCCGTTTTTTCGTGATTGAGTAACAAACATACAAACTCTCACATTTATAATAAGGTACAGGCGCCAATGATGGCCCACTTAATTTCAAAACCTCGTAAAATCTTGCAGATAAGTCAAGAAGAAAAAAAACATAATGGAAGTTGTAATAAATTTATTTGAGAAACAAGTTCTAAAAAAGTAGTACAGCTTTTGGCATTTTAACACAAATGTAAACACTTTTTAGAAACTTGGTATTGGGCTATCTTGGGAAGCTGGTCGCTGAAGATGGCCCGTTAAATATTAATGAAAATATATGCAGTATGAACACTTAAACACTTTTAACATAAAACATCAAAATAAAAACACATCCTTCTCATAACATTATTCATAAAAGGTAAAAAATCAACCAAAAATTTAAATGTGGGCCATCTTAAATCCATCAAAATAAAAATCAACTATAAAATAAAAACAAACTACTAAATAAAATAAAATTTAACTTTGAGATCAACTTTGACAGTAACTTATCAAAAATAAAAATTATTTTTTTTCAAAACACACCTTTCAAAGACCGATGACAATGCGAGTTCTTTAGTTTTTTAAACTACAATTATTTTAAATCAACGGTTGCAGTGGTGTAACGGGTTAAACTGGGTACTGTTACTTGCCTTTATCTGAAAGCTCTCCGTCTTTATGTACGCCATATATTCTAAATAATAGAATAGATTAATGTCCTAATCTAAAGGTTTTCTGCCCACTGAGCTGGATACCTTCCAGAAAATAGAATTTAAGCTCGAATCAATTTCATGACAAGCATATCTCTACTTAGCAGCTGCCTGAAATTACTATAATACTCGTAGATTAATAATTCATCAATTAGGCATTTCAATTTAATAAAACAGTTTAAAGGTTTGGTCGCTTTGCTTGCACATTGTCACTTTTGTCAGGTAGATATATGGGACAGCCTCGGAAATGATAAATGGGTCTGGTCTTTTCTAAATGGTCTTTTCTGGGTCTGGGTGTTAGTTGTCTTTATTTTGTGTGTTCCATGGTATTCCCGACACAAGGTATCCTAGTGAGGAGCTATGAGTGCTATAAAAAATAAGTGACACTCATTAAAAAAACCAAAGGACTGGTAAATCTCTACTTTTAAAGTCGAGTGAAAATCCGCTTCAGCAAACAACATTGTACAGTGCAACCTCGATATAACAAATCGGAGGGGAACAAGAAAATATTCGTTATACCTATCAAGTAATTTGTTGAACTGAGGTTTGTTATGTTGAGGTTAGGTTGGTCTAAAATTCGTTTTAAAGAGGCAAAAAAATAGTTTCGCTTTTCTGCAACCGATAAGGAACACCTTTTACGTTTCTGAGCCATTTTAACTTAAATCTTTAACAATAGTGATGAGCAGAAGTGTTTACATTACTTTCCATCAAACAACAATGATTGTTTTACGAACAAAAGCGTGTCGAAACATGTCGCGACATGAATCACATACCTACTATAAGATTATTTATTGGGAACTTTATATAAAGGTTTTGGGTTGACAAAATTCGTTAATTAGAGGTATGTATACTTTTTCTTGATAGTTGAAAATTCGTTATAAAGAGGTTGTTCGCAAAAAATGTTCGCAATGTAAAGGTATATTTTATATTGACTCATATAGACAATTCAAGGGGATTACGAAGAATTTGTTAAATCTAGGATTTCGTTATATTGAGGTACGAGTACGTTATATTAAGGTTGCACTATATAACGAAACTTAGAGTCTGAATTTCGTACTGATATTTCAGATACAATAACTATTATTATATTATAGTATATAGTAGTAGTAGTATATATAGTATATAGTAGTATATTATATTATAGTTATATCAGCAACAGCACAATAGGTATTTTACAAAGTATCAGTGTAATCGGTATTAGGTACATAAGTTGTCCAATTGTAACTCGAAGACTGAATTGCAGTTCGTAAGTAAGCTTGTTTGCATGTGTCTGGCCTCGAATTTTGTTTGTTCATCCCTAATTTCATTACACAGCGGGATTTTGCAAGGATTCTGTCCTATCAGCTTCTTAATCTTTAGCAAAATTATATTGTGGTGCTTGGAAACAAGTGGTCCCCGGAATTTAATTATCTCGGCCGTGAACGAGCCATCGTAAAGGCTTTCATTAGCGGTGATTAGAGACCAAAATTGTGAAGGCGGTAGAATAACACTGTCTTGTTTTGTATTTTTAGCTTGAATTCGCTGAGAAATTATGGGGGTGTTCGATATCTGGTTCTGGAATGTTAGGAACTAACTACTCTCTAGGGACCGATGTGGATACATTCCTAGCTAAAATAAAATGATAAGGGCTAATTCTCAGCAGAAGTCATTCATTAGAATGTAAACTTATAGAGCCTTATTATTCAACGTCCATACCTATGCACGGTTCATGTGCGGTAATCTAATTTTTTTGCCTTGTTAAAACTACTATCGTCATACGGTGGACGCGCACGGCGTACAGCATTTATCAACGCAAAATATAGATAAAGATCCCTGGTGCCATTTAAATTGGGTTGAAACTTCTTTGACATTGGCTGCTTATAAACTTAAACGCGTCTTCCTGCGTAAAATACAGTTTCATAACTCCGCCGTACGATATCGTGTCGGTGTAATTAATATACGAATCGCACATTTATTATGCACCTTGTGCAACTAGTATTGAACCCAGTGAACATATTATTATTATATCCATATTATTATATCCAAGTGATACTAAAGGTCCAAGTATGACACCAAAGCCGCCAGCCCGGCGGCGGCACGAACCCGGCGGGCAAGGCCGGCGGCCTGATTTGGCTTTGGTCGTTTCAAAATCAGGCCGCCGCCGGCCTTGCCCGCCGGGTTCGTGCCGCCGGGCCGGCGGCTTTGGTGTGTAGACACCTTAAAGATGAGAAACCCGTGCCCATAAAACATACCGTGATGGATCTCTCGGTTGTGTTCACCACAGCGTCGTTGACCTTTGACATTATCGATATCGAAGGGAAATATTGCCGCAGAATATAGTAGAGACCACTTTTCATCAGACAAACTTTAGATTACTATGCAAAATGAACGATTTCCGCGAAGTTTTAGAATTGTGGAACGTGTCGTAGATGTCTACGACAAGTTCTACGCTTCTACTATTGCCTACGAACTGTGAGAGTGGGGCACGAGGCATTTTGATATGGTTTATATAAAATACATCGGAATTAAATCGAAGTTTTCCTATTCTGCATTATTAAATTCAATGCTTTGAAAATAACAATGTATATAGCCAGAGTTTTAGAATAGTGCTAAAGCCAAAAACGTAGTACCATTAGTAATTTTCAGTAGCGTTAGTTCTAGAACTATAAAGTTATAGAACAGCAGCTGTTAAAACTTGTTTGTCCCCGTAGTACTATGATAGGAGTGTTTAAATGAAAGTTGTTTCAAGTTCTAAAATTCTAAACCCTCAAATTACAAAAACTACTTTAAATATAATTACCTAGAGACCAAAATAAGACATGAAAATATAGAGTAAAAATTACGAAGACGAAATTTTTAGTACATTAAATTTTACTTAGCGTGCTTCTGTATGAATAAAGGTTATGTTATGTTACATGATATGACTGTGCATTTATCGAGGCCGCAACGCACAGCGTATTAGGTGGTACATCGTTTGTTATTCGACACGCGACGAGACACAACTACCCTTCCATTTTTCAATTCGCACGTGACCGGAAATCAGACTAACGCCTCTTTCAGATCGCCTCTTCCCTTTCGCTGTAGGCAGGTTTGATGCGTTCCGCCCTTTCAGTTTATTTTATTCTCGCCTTTATTTCAATCGACTTTAATGACTCATTTGCTTAATCGTTAAACAGTTGTCTCTTTCACACTTTGCGTTTGACAGTTCCATGCATATCAATTGTGCTTTTATGAAAATCGAAACTTTCGAAATAAAGCGAAACTTCAGCTTTATTCACCATGGAAATAAAGTTGAAAATAAAATAAACATAGAGCTGTTTTCGCTTCAAACCTGTGCTAGTTGCGTACTCAAATGTGAAAGATGCCTAAGGGCTAGTTTCCGTGCGTTTAGGAAAACCGTCATAATGAGAAACGTCTGTTCATGTTACAGTAACTCGAATGTGTATATTGCTCGGTAACAGAATAAAGCAATTTATCTTCCTAAAAGATGAGTCAATCACACTCACATACTTTTGTAACACGCCGGAAAATATTCCGATGACGTAACCGAGACGTGTGACAGGGTTTAGATATGTTTTATGATAACTTGGAAACTCGTCCTGTGACAGAATTGGGTTGGATAAAGTAGGTTAGGTATTTAAAGATTTTTAATCGCTGTATCGAATATGAAAGCAGGTCTTTCCCTTTTTCTGTCTTGTTGTTAGTTTCTTTTTCATGACTCTTTTTCTGATGAATCGAGAATAGATTAAAACCAAAGAAAGTCGGCCAAGTGGCTAAAATAATAAAAAGCAAACTGCTAAAGGAAACTACTCATCTTGGGAAGAAATAAAAAAGGTAACCGGTCCGGTATAGTTGGAGACTTTTAATTCGTAGAACAGGCGGTGAAACAGGAAAATCGTAAGTTAATGTGATCAAAGGCCCCTTTTCAACAAATAAGTAAATGAAAATAAACACGGCATCGAAGTTCTGCTCTATATATTTAGAGAAGTCTATAGCTCCCAACTCCGAACACTCTTTCCTTGGCACAAATGAAACGTAAACAAAAATATACAAGGAAGAAATCTCGAAAAAAGTTTGCTATTGATACGTTATTACCAAAGTTTATCAATACACAGCGACCACTTGATGAGCCTATACTCGTATTACTTAAGTTTAGGTTCACAGGTTATTAATAAACGTAAACGTTGCACACTTATAGCTCCCTATATACTAGGAATAAATCCTGTGTCGGGGATGCCATGGAAAACACACAAAGACAAGGACAACTAACACCCAGACCCGGAACAGATATTTAAATTCATCATTCAAACATCTGCCCGGCCAGGAATCGAACCCGGGACCTCTGGCTTTTAAGGCGGCTACACTACCGCTGAGCCAAACAGGCCGAATATTTGCGATATCGGGAAAGCTGTATAAATATTCCATAACAAGCGCATCGAATCGCGCCAGACGCGTCGATCATTAAATATTTACACTACTTGAGCACACAATTATAAATTCATACGTGTAAGTTGTTCTACTTGTGTATCAGTGTCATTAACTGAAGCGAATTTGAATTTTGGTGCGATCGCGCTTAAGGGGCATTATCTTGAATAACACAACGTAACTGTTTCCATCAAAAGGGTTGCTCGAGGATGTTACAAGGTGTTTAGCGGGCTCTCAAGGGCTGCCTTCCTGGGCCCTTATGAATAAATATGCAGGAACCTTCTTGACGTTAGAGCGAGTTTTAAGGTCTCTTTCTATAAAGACAAAAGACCTTAATAAAAATGGTTTAAGAGTAGATATTTTAAAACAATGCTGCTCGCTGCTGATTGAAATAAGTCCAGAATAACCAAGTCAGTTTTTCTGTTTTAGTTATCTTTGCTGGTATAAATTGCGGTGGACGCACGTGTATTAAAAACTGGCTTAACTATGCGAGCTAAAGTACGTAGTTACTGACGTAGTTTAGCTGGCGGTGGACGATCGGCTTTAATAAAAGCTATATAATTAACTGTTTACTGAAACCGACATTTCTTTATCTGACTTAGGTCTTTTTGAATCTAACTTGTGCAAGCTTTACACTTCACGTGTATAACCTTAATAAATCTGAACGCCCGTATTGTGTGCCTGCAGCCCCATTGAAAAGCGAAAAGTTACAGTTTCTACAAAACGCCTATTCAACCAAATTTATTACAATTTCACGAAACCATATTTCATGCAGACCTCTCGAGGGTCATGACAAATACTCATAGCCTCGACGACAGAAAATTAGAGAAATGAATAATGAATGATGTAAGTACGTAGACACCCACTCGAGTCAATAGCTCGATATTTCCATTGAAATTTTTGTAAGAAAATGCTAGCCGACCTAACGTATGTTGGTCTCTCTCGCACTTACGTGTCCTTCAGTCCTTCACCAAGAATACTATGGTTTTAGTCTCCATAAAAGTGAAATAGATAGCCAAACGCTGAGGATTTATACCTACTCAAGAGGCTCTCTTAATTCATCAGTTTCACTGAAAGTAAGAGCCAACGAAAGTAATTTTTGATATGTCGACAGAATATCTCGAACTTTCTGGTTCTTGATATATTATTTAACATAGGAATTTTATTGACTTTATATTATATTTTATCTGTACATTGTTAATTACAGTTTGAAAGATTTTTTAATTTAAATCTTGTTGTCTCATGATTAATGAAGACATGTTAAAGCAAACCCGTAGTTTTTCAGGTTTTGTCAAAGAGTTAATTCTCTTGACTACCCAGTTCTAAGCAGTAAGCACCTTCGAAATTTTCCGGGAAGATTACATAAACCTTTGCTAACACAAATTCAATGGAGTGAACTGGTAAACGTTGTTCTTTGAAACACGCAAGATTAAGGCTAAGCTTGGACTTATGCTACTAGGAAAAGTTATTAGTTTACGTACTCACCTACTTACGTGACGTACATTTGAACGAAAAATTTAAAATATCATTTTGTTACAAAAACACGCAAAAATGGGTTGGACACTCCAAACAAAACAAAATGCGTTAAACAAAAACGTGAACAAATTATGTCAAAATCACATTTTTTTTTATAATAAAAATGTTAGAATATCTACTCTTTTTGGAGAGAGGCTCAGAGCGACCTAGTAGGTAATTATCTACCTGTGGTCATATTTTCCCAACATTTTATTACAGACATCGGATCTGGTTGCTATTTTCTATATCGTAATGTACCTAACTGTCAGAAGAAATCAATGATGATTACTTATGCCACCGGGAAAGGAAAATAAATTCGGCAGGTACCTACGTACAGTACGCTGGTTTAAGGCAAATAGTTTAATGTCATCTTTGTGGTCTTTTTTTAGTATGTTTGTATGTATAATATGTATATTTTTGCTTTAAATAAATATTTGTCTATTGTCTAGTTAAGTAAATATGAAGCGTTCCATTGTAATGTTGAGTGTTGGTGCCTTTCTTTTGCTCTTGTGGAGAATGAAGTCAACTAGAAAGAGATAACGTAAAAAACCTATAAAAAGTTTATGGGCAATATTGAAAATTGTCGACGTCACTGCCACTGCACTCTTAACTCTGCGCGGTCAGCTGCAAATCCTTAATCAACGATTACTTCCGGGCCGTTAACCGAGCGCGGTCTGTTAGTGCAGTACCGACTACCGATCACCGGGCCATAACATCGGGTCAGTGAGCTGATCATTGTCAGTTACCCGTAACGCTTCTTAAACACTAATATTATTTATGAAAAACATTTAGGTAGGTAATTGTCAATCAGAAATCCGGGATTGCAAACCAAATCGGATTTTAAAGCCTCCTATTTGGTTATTCATTCATTTTTAAGCTTTGGTACATCCTGTACATTCTAGAGGTACATCCACAAATTTTATTTTGGTGTTCAATTAAACACCATACATTATAAATTGGGATTCAAATGAAATACTCGTGAGCTCAAGTCAGGGACAGCGCGAGTCCGGGACCAATATAGAGTTGTGTGTCGGATCCCAAGACCCACTTTGGGTGGCGGCGCCAGCGGACTGACCCAAATATGCCTAATTGAGGTTCACAGATATCAGAGGTGTCATTTTGCTTTAGCTTAAATGTGCTTATAGAAATACCACAATCTCTACCACTAACGTAGCACAATCTATTTATTGAGTTAATTTTTTATTTCTTATTTTTTGTTAATGTTTGTATATTTTATTTTTATTTTTCTACTTTTACTAGTCTTCATTTTAAAAGATGTAACGTTGGTTCTATTTACCGAAACTGCGTATAAATAAATAGAGAAATAGACTCCGGTAAGGTCATTGCAAAGTATGTAACGTACAGCTTACGTTTAAGTACCTAATCTCCGACCAAAAACCCTTTACTCTCAGAGGACAAACTGCTATCCAGTACTAAGGTCTCTGAAGGACGGATTAAGAGATATGCATTTGTTCTCACCCAGCCAATCAATCGAGCTTAACCTCCGCACACGCAGACGTCATCACACACAGGCCAGCCGTTCACCTCGCGCCTCGCCACAGATTTAAATATGCAGACGCTTGTATCGATTGTCTCCAAGAATAAACCTCGTTGGAGCCCTGAACGGACGCCACCACTCGTGTGGAGCTCGCTCACTTTATCTATTTTCGTGTTTCTGTAGTAAAGTGGCCACTAAAATAAAGCCTTCGTAAGGGTTGTAGTGTAAGTTGATAACCGTGTTGGCTTCCAAAGTCCTTTGAAGTTGAGTTGCTTCTATTTTATTTGCTTTAAATAATAGGGTTTACTTCAGTAGGTCCACTTTAGAATATGAAGTAGGTACCTAAATTTAATTTACAAAAGACATTTGTGTATTTTGGTAATGGTAAAAAAATACCAAACTGAATTATATTTTTAAGGTCAGTTAGCTAAGCACTTGACCATTTGGTCAGGAGAGCTTTCACCTGATTTGAAGGGACAATATCGTCGAAAGAAAACACACATCCTAACACATCAGGATGTGTTCATCCCAGGAAATATTTAGAAGCTTCCTCTCAAGCGAGGCTTCATCACAGTGCTTGCGGTGACATTTACGTAGTTTGCCTACATAAGTCTAGTTAAGAAATTCATAATCCATAATGAATATTTTTGAATAATATCTAGATAACAAAAACAAACCCAGAGGTCCTACATCCACAAACCGAAGAAATATTATCCTTGTGAAATAACTGACATTTGCATCCATTAACAACGTTTAAAAGTAGGTACGCACGAATTAGCGACCACTTTACTAACTGATAGTTAGCTGGGCTTAACAACTTGTTAATAGTTTACCAACCGGTTCATTTTAAGGGTTATTTCTACGATCGTTAAAAGTTCGACATTCATTAACTAGGTTTGGAAAAGCATTTTTATTGTGCTTAAGCCATTAAAACTAATGTATACCAGCCAGCTATACAGGGCTATAACGAAAGAGTATGATAAGCCGAAAAGGCCTCATAGTAGGTACTCATCATTATTAACATGAACATTGAACAACGTTTACTATGTGACCAAACCCCGAATTAACCGAATTTACGAAAAAAAATAGAAATTCCATACATTTCTCGCGTGTCATTGATGTCTTATATATAAAATTCTCGTGTCACAATGTTCGTTCCCGTACTCCTCCGAAACGGCTTGACCGATTTTTATGAAATTTTATAAGCATATCAGTAGGTCTGAGGATCGGCTACTATCTATTTTTCATACCCCTAAGTGATAGGGTTGTCCGCCCCTAACATTTATTTTAATTTTTTGGACAAAATTTTTATTTTTTTATTTTTATAAGTAATGCGGCTTATGTGGCATTAAAAAATACATACTACCTACCCTAAATTTTTACCCTTCCATCACCAACCCCTATTTTTCAATAGTCACTAGAAATAATCTAAATGGCAAAACAATGTTTGCCGGGTCAGCTAGTTTTTGTATAAAACAGCAGATTTTCGCCAATTATATCAACCAACCTGGCATAGTAAAAGTTGTTTATAATGATGAGTACTATAAGCCTTTTTCGGCTTAGCATACCCTCTCCTTGTAATTATACCTACGTGGGTAGTTTGTATGTCAGTAGGTATCAAACCTGCCTTACTTAGAGTGATTAATAAAAGATTACATAATTGGACAAGTGTAGTGGCCGTAACAGATTTAGGACAATATGTTTCTGTTAGTAGGACGTAAAAATTTAGTTGTATTGTAATTATGTTGTTGTAAGTGTGTCGTTGTTTGTTTGTAGTTTATAGTTAGTTGTATTGTTGTATTACTTATTGTTTTGATGTTGCTGAACCTAACTAAAATGATCTTTGGCAAAATTATGACATTATTTGCAGAAACCATAAACTCAAGAAACCTATTTTTGTTAAAATTAAACACGGGAATACTCACGTAAAAATTAAGTCGTCTACTACGACTACTCGCCTGATGAAGGTCACCGAATGTGACCGAAACTAGTCGTAGTAGACGACTTAATTTTTACGTGAGTATTCCCGTGTTTAATTATAACAAAAATGTGTGAAAACCACGTTAGTTTCCATAGTCAAGAAACCTAATACATAATTCATGCCAAGTTAAAGTTACGGTAAGTTATGGTAATGCACGTAATGAGTGCAGTGGCCAGACAGTGCCCTCAGCCGAGTACTCGGTTTGTATTAAAAATTTGACGAGACGAGACAGTCACAAGAACCTTGATTTGTTTGCTCGGCCGAGTATGCCCATTTATTGTCTCGCCACTGTACTCGTTACATGTAAGCAGCCCATTGACATAACTAGATGTATAAAAAGTTATGCGTAGTGTGTAAAATCTCTTTTCACTAAACTACAGTTCGCTATTTAAGAATAGTGTCTTAAACAGGAAAATCAGCTGAATGCTAGCTGTGTGTTTGTGCGTGTGGTTTACTTTATCGCTTCGTTTTAGCCATGGATAAAAAAATGTTTAAAAAGTTCCAGTGTGGCTTAAAAACATGCCTAGTATTGGCTACACTTTTCTTAAGTTGTTAAGATCTCCACGAATACTCATGCACTCGTAGAATGTAACTGCTACGAGCGTCGTAGCATGAATCTACGATGTTTTACCAGATTCTGCCACTACTAGACTACTGTTTTACTAGACATTATTTCTTGCTTTGAGATAAAATTCATTAAACATGGCTACTTGTAAAACAAATCGTGTCGTGAATTTAAGCATAAGTCATTTATCTTGAAATACAATAATAATATTTAATTTAACCATTATAAATTTATTTATGGGAATATAATGGACATAAAATGCAAGTTACAGAGGCCCATCGAAAATAAAAACCTCACTGGCTAATTAACCGTTATTACGATGGGTCGACCAACTATTAGATTATTGTGACCGAGGCAGATGGCACAAAAGGCAAGAAGCCTATACCCAGCAATGGGAGAGATAAGATGATGATGATGAAAACAATTCAATTAATAAAGTTGTTAGAAGCTCCGAACGAGTACGAGGGCCCTAGTTCCTAGAATATAATGATATAACTAAGTGTTTCCTGGCACGAATAATTGATTTTGCGTCATAGTACTCCCTACATCCATCCATTACTTAGAGTAAGGTACTTACTCATTCCTAAAATTCCTGCGATAATTTAATTGTTCATTTCTTTTTATCTCATAGTTCTACTAATATCATAAATGTCAAAGTGTGTGTTTGAATGTTTGTTGTTGAATCACGCAAAAACTGGATAAAATTTGGTATGGAAGTATCGTATATAGGTACCCTACATTAACATAATTATAGGCCACAAACCCGAACCCCCGAACCCGATTTTATTTCTGAAAATGCGGGTGAAATCGCAGGGCGTAGCTAGTTATTGAGAATAAGACGACAACGTAATGAGTCATAGCTATTATGAGAAAGTAATTTTAACTTAATAGTTTGCTTATATCATGTTTAAGCCGACCTAATTAAAAGTTTTCTCCGTCTCATAAATTGTCTATCATTCCTAAGCGTTAGCCAGATCAAGTGCAGCCCTAGTTTACTTGGCACCTTGATCTGGGACCCTAATCTTGCTAGTAAGATATCGCGGTCCCTGTCTCTCTGTTTGGAAATCTCATGAGAGTGAGAATGACGGAGATATTCTCGAGAGCCCAACAACCCTGCACCGAGTCCGTGTCGCTACACAGTAAGTCGACATAAGAACAGCAGTGAGATCTACGTAGCAATGTGCTTTTTAGTTCAAATAAAGTTTAGCTCGAACATACACCTCTCACTCTTCTCGGCTATGTATACTTGTATCCCACATGGTAGCGGAGTCCGCGGAGTCAGACTTCTTTACTTTTCTTCCCCACTTTATCTTGGACACCTATAGACAGACTGGAAAACTAGAAATAAGATTGTACCTCTCTCGCGAATTTTTTAATCTGTCCCTCAAATATTGCTCTCAAAAAGTATAAACTCATTCATTCGTCGTCTGTGATTGGCCGGTTATTAAAGCTGACCGATACTAGGCGTAGACTGTATGAATTTTGAGTCGCTTAATCGAAAAGAGCCTGTCTTTAAACTCAATATTTTGAATAAAATTGTACTCTAAAGATATTTTACTGCGTGCTACTGAGTTTATTATCTTCGAACCAGAACATTTATGCTCTACGCGCAGAATATGATTTAATCTATTCGTCTCTTTGAAATAATAACTTTGTAACCAGTTCTTTTACAAAAACATCTAAAGAAAACAATCTCAGAAGTTGCTAAATTCTTCCCACACTTTATATGAAATATTAAGTAGGTATCTGCGAGTATTTTCCCATTTTCTCAAACGATTTTTCCTTTAACCCTTCTCTTTGTGAGTCGACGTTTTTACAAAAGGGTGAATATTAAATAACCACAACCTGAGTAAAGAATGTTATCTGTTAATTAATCTAAAACAAAGTGTTTGTTCCTAAAGCCTTCCTAATTCATTTAGTATGATATGATGATGATTATGTAAATCCCAGTTAGTTTAAGCTTGAATAATGATTCAAGCTATTAGTGAACTAATAAACAAACCAAACTACAAAGTAAACTTATAAGTATCTCACTACGATAAACCAAGGTCTCAGTACGATTACACTTAATTTCACTACGATTTAGTCGTCACACTATCAGGTCTTTTGGGGTTTAGTCAAATTGAGATTTAGTCCTAAAGCTTCTAACCCAGATAGATACTCGTATACTAGGTAACCTAGATAGAGCACATCTTACTTAATAAAAATCTTAAGACTGACAGACAAAGCACAGCCTAAAACATAGTTTGCCCAAAAGCAAGAAATTGTACCTATCCAATAATTCCTAATATATTACAATGTTAAAGTGAGTATGAAGGGATTTTTGATTTTTTTTAAGATGTGAGGTGATGCGCAGAGTAGTAATGCGTATGAAGTCGAAGGCGTCACTAAGTATAGAAATAAAAATGTTGGCATCTCAAGTGCACCTATGACAAAGCGTTATAATAATATGTTATGATACGATACGATAGGTATTCGATAGAAAACAACAATACCTGTTAATAATTTAATGTGTAACAGTTTTGTTCTAGGTACCATTTGACTAGATTCTGATTCTGATTGTATTAACAGTCGTTCATTTCTATGTAAATGAATGAATGAATATTTATATAGTCAGAATTAGAATTTAGTCAAATGGTAGGTACCATGGTAGACATCTCCAATCTCCTATCTCTAATATTTCGTTCTACTACCTAGAGCTGTTGGTAAATAAGAAAATAATACAAGAAAACAATCGCAGGTTAATTAGCAGTACATATCGGGAGAGCTCTGCAAACTGGGGCTCGATCACGAACTCTATCTTTTTTTCTCGTTCTCTATTTGTTTTAATAATGATGTCTTTCAAATAACGATCTCGAAAATCTCTTTTTGTTCTTTCTAACGACGCTTTCTTTTGAATTTCAGATCTGCGAATCGGCTAACTTCTTTAATGGCTTTATGAAACCGGCCAATCTGGCTTTTCTAAAGCCCGAGATGACGTCACACTGGTTTTCAATATTTGAACTTCACGATGTTTAAACCGGATGAGTAAACTAAGTTGCGTATTTCAAAATAAAAAATAATGTATTGGCTAATTTTGGTTAAATCTACAAGTTCGATTCGAGAACTTTGAAAATTTGCTAAAACAAATTTTCTAATGGGGCCTCTGATCGGTCCAGTACTTGGCTATAGAGATAGCAGTCTGAGAATCTATAATTGCCAATTAAAGCAGGTCTATTTCAAACGTTATTTTAAATTTCAAAGTCGAAAATGATCAAAGGTAACTACCGTATCGGCTTGTTACCTTTAGCCCCTTGATAAAACCCTACCCACTTCACCACCTTGTTAGCCCTTAAGACCTGAAAAATAAATAGTGTCAGGGACTCAAGACCTGCGCTTAACCTCCAACACAGTGAAGTAGCTGGCTGGAGCAATAGTGGCGCCCAACGTGTGGCCGGGGCGTATCGAGCTCGAGCTGCGAGGCCGCTGGACGAAACTATTAATAACATCACCTGTCGTACCTTTATTGAGCTCGGAACCTCATGGTCTCTCCACAGCGTTCCAAAAATATCGATTCACGGCGAATCCAGCATGTCGGCCGCCCTGAGCGAGCAGACGGCTCCTCCCGCTCTATGTACACATAGGACACTACACGTCAAGCGAGATATCAAAACGGTTTCCCGCCACTAGTATTTCAACACATATTCGGACATTGCTTCTGTTTTAGGTCACTGAAAGTATTTTTACGTCACAGTATAAGGTTTTGGGAGTTTTTGGATGTGTTTTATGAGTGTTTGGTTAGAAAACAGGCTGAAACTTTGGTTATAGGCAGCGGCGCGGCGGACGGAGCGACTGCCTCGCGCACTGGCTCGCCCCGACTGACTGAGTTTCCCACATTTCCCGGCGCAAGCCTTCACCCCTGTAATCGAGCACGCCCGCGGAGATAAAATGGAATCTGGATGCGACGTATCTCTTCGTTTCGGTTTAAACTAACTTAAAAAAAACCATATATGGTACAAGGTCAAATAAACTAGGCATTTCGCTTCCGCTCACGTACAAAGAGCTACTGTGCATTTCACGGTGTGATTTTCGAGCTATTACGATTGTTTTCGTAGCGCGTAGCAGCTACGCGCTACAAACGCCACGGCTCTACAAGTCAACGAGTTCTACAATGGCAAAAAACTTTTACCCTACTTTAGTATGTAAGTAGGTATAGGTAGTAGGTACCTATATTCTATTTATTTATTTAGAAACTTACATTGAACTAAGGGACTTGCTATGTAGTACGTGTGGGACTTGGGATCAGGACTCGATGTCTAGCTTCGCAAATACTCACATGGATAATTAAAGCATTACATAATTATTATAATAATTATATAAGATATAAGTTTATCATACAAAAATAAGATTATAGTAAATAAAGTAATTGCTACGTATCGGTATAGCCTGGTAATCAGCTTACATCTACATCATTATCTGCAGAGTTAAATAAATTATGGTAAAATGTTTATCCGTTCTTTTCGGTTTTAACCAAAAACTATGGTGGCTCTCCTTTATACTCTATTCATAACTAAGCAGCTTAGATTAGATGGTTAAGCACCTGTGCGACATTCACTAAAATGAGGGCTAAGCTACTATAAGGTATAGTTGCAGATATTTCTAAGTTATTATTTCGTGATGAAGGGTCACTACATTCGCTAATTTGAAGTTCCCTGAGTCGGGTGGAAATATCTTTGAACTTGGAGTAAGGCTTTTTGGTCTAAATACATTAGCCAAGTCCACTGACTGAAATAATTTTTAATTTGACGTTGACAGTTTCTGGTGACGTTGACGTTTGTGCTGTCATTTTGTTTGACAATTTTCATTAATAAATCGAATCAAAACAAGTTTGCGTTGTTGACGCGTGCCTTCATTCCGGAATGCATTTTGTTTTTATTTATTTTTGTAGTGTAAAACATTGGTTTTTATCCTAATTTATTAATTAATAAAATGGCACAAACGGAAGATACTGAACTAAGAGACATGGTAATAGAAGCTCTGGAGAAGAACGGTTCACTTGCAAAGATTCGTGCGTTGTTGCGAGCTAATATTTTTCTCGCTTTTGAGGACGAATGCGAGAATATGAGGCACAATATGAGCCTGGATTCTATACTAAAGGTACCCGAAGGTATTTGTGCACTTTCTATTATCCACGAGTTTCTGGAATTTTGTAACCTAAAGAACACTTTGTTTGTGTACAAGTCTGAGTCACGTCAAGGAAAAGACTACAAGTATGAAGGAAAAAGGGCTTTGTACGAGAAACTAAACCTCAGCAAACAGGGAAACGATAAAGAACCTATATTATTGACACTAGTTAAGAATACTATAAAGTTAAATCTAAATCACAACGACAACATTCACAAGAAACAAGATTGTGGCGAAAATATTTACAAAGATGATCATAATAGTTCCTATATTGTGCATGAAGATTCACAGAGCAGTACCACAAGTACTTCCCAATCTGATAACTCTATTGATGAGAAAAATAAACTACATTTAAGGCTTCATCTAGATAATTCTGACACAGACACATCAACCGATTCCTCAAGAGGTAAAAGTGCTTCGGAGTATATCCCTAGTGAACATGTTATGAAGGCACATGATATCCATAACTCCCCAAGAAATCCCTCCATTACATTTGAAATTTCACCTGGACAAGAGTTAAGTTTACCAAATTATTTTTCAAAAGTTGCTGGCAACAATAGTAGTGATTCAACATCATACAGAGAACTGAAACCATTTAGCTATATTGATGAAAAGATGCTCAACACATCAGGTCTACCTACAGCGGATATCAATGTTCAGCAAGATGACAAAATTTTGAAAAAGAACAGCAAAAATTCAAAGTCCGATTCTGGTAAATCTGCAACTTTGAGCAGTGTGTCATCTTTGTCAATGAAAAATGATAACCAAAGGACAGACCCGCTAAAAAAGTTATCACAAGAATCTGGAAAATCGGATGGTGAAACTGGAGCCTACAGCTATGACTTTTCTACTTCACACGGGTCACGAAACAAAGAAAATTCTGATAACAAAAAGTCATCTGAAAATGAAAAGAATAAAAACTCTCCAATAGCCAGTCCGCATCTAAATTCCCACAGTTCAATCTCATTATCGGATGTTGCTGATTTAATTAGTGAAAAAAGCTCCTCATTTGATCAGCAGAATAATGACAACTCACCAGATAAATCAAACATATTAACTAACAGCTCTAAGAAAAAATCTACAAATTTTAGCAATAAGTTGAATAGTGATGATTCCGGAGATTATACCGAATCACCGGTACCTTCTTTGTCAAATCTCAGCTTGGACATTCATAGTGATTGACACAAGTCCTTAGTAATATTAGGACCCAATATTATTGTATTTCTTATTTGTTTTAAGAGTTACTTGTCCTGCACAGATATCTCTTGGAGAGTATTGTATTTTGAACAAAACTGATAAAAACTAATGGAATAATTTAATTTTCTCTCACTGGCACAAAAAGTTGGTCATACCTAATGTTTTTGGATATACAATGTGTTAATTTGCAGCCTTATGCTGTGACGTCACATTATAAGATCAATGTTCAATTATTCACTTTATTATTCAATTATTCACTATTAAAGCAGTTCCTCGTAAAAGTTAAGAATAACTTAACGCAGTGATAAAATAGGGTTAGAATTCATTGGTACAAATTAGAAAACATTGTAGATTTGCTAGCTGAGTTGTTTGACAGAAACACCAATTAAAAGAAGTTTTATATACAAAAAATATTATGTATATTTTTATGTACCTACCTTTTATATATATAAGTTGTGTAAATTAGAGTTAAGTTGTCTGCCGATTTGTTTTGTAATTGTGCTGTTATATTGGATAAAGTCAGATGGACTTTAATGATTTTGCATTTATTATTACTGTTAAATGTCTAATTTTAAGAACTCATTTGTGTGTAAAAATATTATGAAATAACTGCTAGTCACTAGCATGGGCACAGTAGCTGGGCAAAGTGTAATCTAAGGTGCGACACTCACCGAGGAGTTGATTAAAAGTAGGATCAAAATTTTTGACACCATTAATAAAATCGTAGGCTTACTGCAAGTCATTAACTGCAAAATCAGTGCCAGGCTGGACACAACTTCAAGCGCATCACACTCATAATAATTCCTCAAATATGATCACCGAATGTGCTCAAAACTAGGTGGAGTATCAGACTCAATAAAACGTAAGTATTCTCGTGTTAGTTACGAACAAAAAAGTTTCAAAACTAGTGTTCATAGTGAAACATACAGTGACTTTTTGCAATTAATGACTTCTTGCACTAAGCCTACGAAATTTTGATCCAACAACAGAAAAATCGTATTTGCCAAGTCGCTTTTGCGCATCTCAACTGCCTCGTCTTTCCAGGGAGTGCTGAGCCTTAGAAGATCCTCGCAGATTACGAAAAGTAGTCGTTCTTTCATAAAAGATAGGCACATTTTTATGATTCGATTTTCTCTCAAACATTTATGTAGATGTTTGATAAAATGTTCTGCTGATTGGATAATTGTATTATCAGCAGCTGTACCCAAGCAATATTAGTATTATAGTATTTTCCGATATTTGTAACACATGGTTGTGCCTTAATTTCACTAGAATTCACTAAGTTTATGATGTTCCTTTGACATAACTATTTTGTCCGTTAAATGTCTAAATATCTAGTCCTATCTACAAACAGGTTCCGTCCAAATTGCTCCATTCTCACCATTTGTATCTGATGACTACAATATTTGTAATAATGCTGTGTCGCTTAGCATAGTTAGCCAATAAACTTAAATTCATATTTTTAAGTTTTTGTTTTATTAATTTTTCCTATTTCTCTTTGTGAAGATTATATAGATAAATATGAAATGTCAGGAACCAATACCAGTACCAGGTTAGCAGAAAAGATGGAGAGGTATTGCACATTAGATTGTCAAAAAGTGTGAATCAGAGGTGAACCACGGTAAGTAAAAAATACTGGTAGGTACACCAAGGTGAACTGTGTAGGTGGACCACAGGCAGGGACCGAAATTCATTCATTCATTATTCTTGTCGATGGACTCATTTTCAAGGCTTGGCTACCTTCTGCTAGTGCTTTAGCTCCTTGTATAGTGACCGGCGAATAACTTGAGCCAAAGTCGACGAAGTGGGGGGGTTTGAGCATGTTCACTTCCAGACATGTCATTGTTGGAGTTTGTAAAATTGTTGATTTAATTAAATACTACTTTTGTTTTATCATGAAAAACATTTGAACCTTCGAGTTAACTAGCCGTGTTAGTTTATTAAACTAGATTTAAATGTAAATTTTCGCAGCCAACGTAGGGTACTGGGATATCTTTGAACCTTCGAGTTAACTAGCCGTGATAGTTTATTAAACTAGATTTAAATGTAAATTTTCGCAGCCAACGTAGGGTACTGGGATATCTAGGTAACTAGTTACAGTAAGCTTCAGTATTCGTTACTGATAAGTACAAAACAAAACATTTACAACAAAACTTCTAAACTCAAAATTGGCTATTAACACTGCACGCAAGTATAGTCTAATGCAAGCGGGACGGGTGCACAACGCGGAGAATAGCGACAGATCGGCCAATCGAGTGGAGGCGTGCCGTCGAAATCCCATGCACCTTTCTTTCCACCAAAGACACTCATAGTACGAGATCCGGCTGCAGGATTAGTGCGTTCATCGCTTTTTTGCTGAAAACCGATTTTTTATGTATATTTATAATTAGGAGAATATATATTTATCAGGTTGCCTATCAAAATTTGGCCGCCAGTATTTTTAATTAAATTATTTTTAATTGATTTTTGGGAAAAAATTTCGTTCACTTGTTTTTTAAATAAAATAACGTCTACATCACGGCAATTTATATGAAGATTCAAAAAAATCACGGTTGCCATTGCGCACTTGGCCGCACCTCTTCGCAGCCAGGTGTAAACAGGTATGATTTCGATACATTTATACGTTCATAACGTTTATTTATGAATTATATATCAAATTAAAGCTAATTTTTTTCTATTTATTATCATATATGGTTGCCTAATTAAATCTACCCGCAAATAAGGGTTGCTGGCTTTTAAAAATTATAAATATTTAAGGTAGAGTGAAAGAGAGTTAGCGCGTAACATCATTTGTCAGACGAGGATAGCGATTGCCGGCTGTGCTACGCTTTTAAGCCATTGCGCATGCGTCGAATGTTAGTGTTCTCAACCACCGAGGAGTAATAGAGACGACTAATAAATACTCCAAAAAATATGTCTTCCTTTTCAAAATGACAAATTTAAAAATCACAAAAAAAAAATTTAGATTGTACTACGTTACCGCGTTTTTCCATAAAAATAAATATTAATATATTTTATTTATTATTTTTAAATTAATTTATTTTTAATTTAATTTAAAATTTAATGTTTTTTTTATTAATTAGTTAATATTAATAACTTAAACAATTACCTAACGCATAATTTGAAAAAAATAATTAATTAATTTAAAAAAAAATAATAATTAAATAAAAATAATAAATTTAAAAAAATATATATTAATGTTTATTTTTATGGAAAAACGCGGTAACGTAGTACCTACAATCAAAATTTTTTTTTTGTAATTTTTAAATTTGTCATTTTGAAAAGGAAGACATTTTTTGGAGTATTTATTAAGTCGTCTCTATTACTCCTCGGTGGTTGAGAACACTAACATTCGACGCATGCGCAATGGCTTAAAAGCGTCGCACAGCCGGCAATCGCCATCCTCGTCTGACAAATGATGTTACGCGCTAACTCTCTTTCACTCTACCTTAAATATTTATAATTTTTAAAAGCCAGCAACCCTTATTTGCGGGTAGATTTAATTAGGCAACCATATATGATAATAAATAGAAAAAAATTAGCTTTAATTTGATATATAATTCATAAATAAACGTTATGAACGTATAAATGTATCGAAATCATACCTGTTTACACATGGCTGCGAAGAGGTGCGGCCAAGTGCGCAACGGCAACCGTGATTTTTTTGAATCTTCATATAAATTGCCGTGATGTAGACGTTATTTTATTTAAAAAACAAGGGAACGAAATTTTTTCCCAAAAATCAATTAAAAATAATTTAATTAAAAATACTGGCGGCCAAATTTTGATGGGCAACCTGATAAATATATATTCTCCTAATTATAAAATACATAAAAATTCGGTTTTCAGCAAAAAACCGATGAACGCACTAATCCTGCAGCCGGATCTTAGACTATCAAGCTCAAGTTGTTTGCCGGTTACTGTACGATAGGACATTTGCCTTCCTGACAGAAGAGGCAAAATGTTTTGCCAGTTTGAATGATTTTACAAACCTAAGATTATCTGTGTAACAAACTAATGATTAATGAAGGCCTACAAATAAGACACCAGAATATTTTTATAATCAATTTTTATTTCACAATTTCTGTAAAGCATAGATTGTAGATATCACGTTTCATATGCACACAAGTCAATCCATATCGAACAAGTAACTAACTGTAAGATCGTCGTTACACATTTCTATACAAAATTAATGATTATGGCATAATAGCGGTTAGTTACTAAAGTAGCATAGAAAAAAAATATATTAAACATATTTACACCTAAATATCTTTAGTAGGTACATGAGTTTTAATATGAAAATGGTATAAAAATTACACTTTCATATACATACGCGTCACAGTTAATACAAATGCGGTCCGTATCCTAACTCTGAAAAAATATAACAATACATATTAATAGCCACAGTGCTTCATATAAACAGTAACACTCCTACATAGTATGATTTTCTTTATAAAAGTGGAAAAAATATCGCTCCAGGCACTGTTATTGTGATCTCGTTCATAGTCATAACTACTAGAAGAGAAATACTGCAACAAAATTTTAATAATTTGCAAATCAAATTTAGGAAAGGCGAAAATACTCTCACTCATAATATTTGCTTTTTGTAACAAATACTGCAGAGTACTATCCTTTCGAAGTGAAAAGAATACAATAAAATATATCACTGATTAATGATTCTTAGAGTAGTAAACAATAAAAATTAATTACACTTAGTGTACGAAAATAAATAATTATAAACAGTAAGTATGGCAAATATTTGGCTTTATATCGTATATTTCACGTTATAGCACGCATACGAATGTAAGTCTAACCAAATAGTTTTGCTGGTAATTTGGAATTTATAAAAAGCTGTGTTGTCAATATACCAGCAAGTCTAATACATATTGCGAAGGCAGAAGTTATATTTCGTTTCCCATTGAGCTGTCGTGAGTGAGATTCGAGTCCATACTGGCGTTGTCGGAGTCTTGGCTTTGGTTCCCGCTGTAGTTGGCCGCTTCCTGCAGCCTCATGAGCATGTTCAACTGCAGAGGAAAACGGATTATTAGTACAGATAAAGAGACGAAGGGACAACATCTAGGGCTTAACTTATAAATCCTACTAGTTAAGCGACATTACTTAGTTCTGCGCACTTTATTTTTTTATTGCGCAGAACTCACAGATAATGTCACGAAAAATTTCATCGTGCTGTCATTTTTGACATTTGTTAATCTAAGCAACGCAAGTGAGAAGCAGCGTGTACAACTAAGGCTGCCAATGCGCTCTACAAATGAGGCAAAAAGTTTCAATGATTTCGAACCGAGTGTTATTTAAGACATCGCCTTACAGACGAATAACCCATTTGACAATTGCTGTTTAAAATTCACACTTTGTCGCTAATTTGAGAATGCATGACCTTTGACCATGGTTAGCGCATAAGGACTGATGAGAATAAACTTTTAAACCAGTTTTAAATTGCACCTCGTGCAGAAGGCCTCTTACTTTAGATTTTGGCATGGCATCATAAGATGAAATTTTAGCTACATGAGTTTGAGTTAAAATAACCGCATTATCCCGCAATTGGTCAACATGTAATCTATCTGCCATAGGTAAATAGATAAAGATGCTTTATCTTTATAAGTACCTACTTGAAGTGTTTTTGGGAATGCTTACCAATGGATCTTGATTGTTGTTCGTGTTTTGGTCCGGATTCGATTCCTCGATTCCAATTTCTTCGACTGTTATCGCTCTCAACGTCTGAAAGTTAAAATCATAAATTAATTACGAGTCCAAAGTTTTAATGTCGTCTGGCATTTAACTTAAGGGGGAAGGCTTAGTGGGTATAATCCTTCATAACCCAGTTGCACCCCACGGCAGCTGGGTATCTTGTGAAGATTTCCCCTTCGTCAACAAATAAAAAAGGATTACAGAGTTATGCAGAAAGGGTATGCTAACCCGAAAAAGACTCATAGTGCTCATCATTATGAACAACTTTTAATAACGGACTAACCCTGAAATCGAAAAAAATATCAGCCGTTTCATAGAAAATTGAAAATTACACTTAGGAAAATGTATGGAACAGCTTTTTTCGCGATTTCAGGGTAGGTCCCATTGTAGAAGTTGTTCGTAATGAAGAGTATGTGTAATATACTATATAAATAAATAATATGTATAAATAAACGTTTCACACTCATAGCTTCCCAACTAGGAATAAATTCTGTATCGGGGATGCCATGGAACACACACAAAGACATGGACATGGAACACATGCTAAGAGCCTTTTACGGCTAAGGATAGCATACCCTTTCCTTATTACCCTGTGTAGCAAGTTCTTGTTGTTCATTCATGGGATTTTTTGGGGTTAGGTATATGGTACTGACGTGCGAGTGGTTGGGCTCCCGCCACGGGTACGTGGAGCGCACGTGCGCGAGCGGGTCGGTGGCCGCGTGCCGCCGCCGCCCGTACAGCGCGGTGCCCTCGCGGACCGCCTCCGACGCGTACGGCACGATGCTGTAGTTCCACACGTCCGCGAACCACGCCTGGGGAACAAACGTTACAATAGCAAAATTGTTTAACACTTTGGCTGCAGCAAGTAATCACATGCGCTAACCCCAGGCACGGCTAATAGTCAAACGCAGCCAAAGTGTTAAAAAACTAAGAAACACGTATTGTCATAGGTCTTTGACAGGTGTGCAAAGTTTGAATTAAATCTGATCGTTCAACGTAGGGCAAAATCGAGTCCAAAAGGGTCGGTTACAAACATGCAGGTGAAACTAATAAAAGCGTGTTAAACATAGACAAAAGTATTTTAGGCATGTTTTGGCTAATGTGTTTTGCCTTGTTTTGAACCCCCCCCCCCACACAAAAATAGGGGTGTTTTAAGTCTGACAGTTATGTGCCTATCTGCGGCATTGTAACTCTTAAACGGGTTGATCGATTTGGATGTTTTTTTTTTTTTTTAATTTGAAAGCATGTTTCCAAGCGGTGGTTTACATAATTATGTATTATCAAAATCGGTTCAGCCATTTCAACGTTGGGGTTTTTTTGTTTAATGCTTTTACAAGATATTCTTTCCATATTCTTTTCATCATTGTTATGTCCTTAAATGAGGGTAGTTTCGTAAAACCAGTCTGGCCTAAGCGAAGCTCTATTAGAGAATAGTCATTGTTCTCACCTGACTAGCCTCCAAGTCCATGGGGCAGGCGAGGAAGAGCCTCGGGCCCACAGTGACGTCGCTGGAGGAATGCGCTTCGAGGAACGCGTTGAGAGTCGACCAGACGCCGGGCAGCCATTCTAGTACTGCGGCGAGCGCGGGGTCGCGGCGACCCAGCCGGAGTTCCATGGAGAACAGCTTACGACGAAGGTATCTAGGTGAAGGACATAGTTATATGTAATAGCTGAATCTTTATTATCAGCAAGACTTGTGAAAACACTGACTACATCAAAGACGTGCATTGGTAATTGTGCTCTTCATGACGTGACTATTGAATAGCTTACCTAGCTAGGAATCCCTTGACGGGTTCCATGTGGTTGGCGGTGAGAAGCCACCTGAAGTTGTGATGGAGCTGCAAGTTGGTCGTGTTGCAAGTCGCCTGGGACATTGTACCTGTAAACAATTTTGGAGTCAGAAAATAGTGGTTACGAGTGAATGATAAACAAGGAGGCTACGTTTTTGTTCTAAGCAGGCAGCGGGGCCAAGTTTGACACTTGCTTGATGACAAGTCGGGCAGAAAAGTTACATTGCCTTAAGCTTGAAAGTGCTCGTTGTGGGAAATGCTTGTTTCGGTCCGGTAGGCACTTTATAAAGAGCACGTTCTGAACCTACCCCGAAGAATCTTGCTAAAAATTAAAGTCACGGAACGCATCTAGTTGCTTTATTAACACAACAGTCCCCTCACCGATGATGACAGGCATGATCCTGCATGAGCATGACAGCGCGGAGGCATGCTGCAGGTTGTCGAGCTCCACGACGGAGGGCAGCGGCGCCTCCTCGGCCGCCACATCTAGTTACTTCACGAATATCACTCACCGATGATGACAGGCATGGTCCTGTTATCGGGCGGCAGCAGCCCCGCGAAGGCGTCTCCGAGCGCGGACGCGTGCTGCAGGTTGTCGAGCACCACGACGGAGGGTAGAGGCGCCTCCTCGCCGGCCGCCGCCGCGCTGCACTGCTCGCCGATGTTGCCGAGGTAGGCGCGGAGCTCGTTGCAGGATTTGCGGTCCACGCTGGAGAAACAAACAGGACGTTAGAGCTATAGGAGTTGGTAACATAACCCGGTTGCACTCCAGCCAGGTATCTTTTGAATATTAGGACTTCATCAGCAGCTAGCTGCCAGGATCGTTAGATTACGATTTATACGTAATTCTGCAGGTGAAGGACTGCCGAATGAGGCTAGAGCCGAATTAATTTTTTACTTTACGTTCTTAAGAAGATTGGGTCTCATCCTACCCGGTGGCTCTGCCTGATGGATTAGATAACTAGAACGTTTTCAAAGCAGCAAATGGAACTTTGAGAAGACTGAAATATCACTCTAGATTCTCCACTGCTACGCTGTAAAACCACCCAATCCTACAGCAGGTAAGTATCTCACTTGAAAGTAGCGACCACCCCCGCGTTCCCACCGAAATGTCGCTTCCGATTTTCCACTGCTGCGCTGTTGAACCACCTCATCCTACAGTAAGTACTCACTTGAAGGTCGCGACGGCCTCGGCCGCGTTCCCCCGGCGCTGCGTGCGCTGCACGTAGAACTCGGCCAGCTTGGCCGCCAGGTACGACTTGCCCGTGCCGCTCGGCCCGCACAGGATCACGCGCCGGTGCTCCGTCAGCAGGGACACGTATCTGGAGACGAGATACCAATTTATATTTATTCATTTTGACGTGACAACGTCAAATAAATCGATGAACGCCGGGTGCACGCACGAAAAAGTGTCCCGTTACGCTCATTGTGACGTCACGATCGGAGCGAGATCATTTCATCAATGTTTTGTGATGTTGTCACGTTAAACTATCGTCTTACCGACTTTACAGATAATCAATTTTTACGAAATTTTAGTGACGAGACGAGCAAATATCGCTCGCCTAGTGTTAAACGTCACGTTTCCATAACTAGTCTGTGCCACCCAGAATTTTTAACTCTTATCCTGCCCGTAATTTTTCAAGCAAGTTAGTTCATGCGTTATAAAATACTCCATCATATTCCATTCCATTTTTTTTTAATATTTGCCTGTTCGTGTTTAAAAACATATCTGAACCTACAAAACTACTTTAATATTTTTTTCGAAAATCTTCAATTCAATGATTCTGACACGCTTTCTTAAATACATGTCTTTCTGAAAGCTATTCTAACTGTGACATAGGTCAATGTTTTAACATTACGCTACATTGAAATGAGATATTTAGAAAGTCTACTGAATAATACGAGGCCTTTTCTAGGTCGAATAATATTTCATAGCTTCTTGGCGGTCACCGACCCTTTAACGTTCAATCAAACTGCTTGCCCCTAGGCTATAAAATTTAATACACATACGAAATCGAAGGCAACGACCTTCATAAAAACAGCACAACTCACCTATAAACAATATTTTTTGGTATAAGGCTATCAAACGCCAAGCTTCCGACTCCTTGCAGGCAAATGTACAGTGTGTTCACTGTTCCGATAATGTACCCGCATGGTAATAACTCAGGAAACCCGATCTCGGGCCCTCTCGTCGCTTCACCGAGGTGGTATGACGTCACAGAATCGGTATTCAACCCTAGATTCGTCCCCAAGTCTATTCTAGACAGGTAGTCTTTGAACGTTTTTCTAACTATGTAGTCTAAGTTCTGCCAAGTCGTCTTTCCCGAGATGTAGGTGTACGCTATTGTGAACTCATTGCAGTTTATTGTGGAGTCGCTGTTGTACACAATCTTATATGAACTGCTGTGGGTAGACTTGTTGCTTTTCAGACTGTTCGTGTTGGACTTATTTATCGGTGGGTAGTCTGGATTTTCCGTTTCCGGGCTGTGGTTTTGCGACATCCGCGGCGAGTCGAAGCTCGATTGTTTCTCGAAGTGGTTGTAGGAGCTAGAGGATTGTTTCGCGTAGAATCTGCACTCGGATTCTGTTAGCGTGTCTTGGACCTCTTCGAAATATCTTTGGAATGTTTCTGGTTGTCCCAGGTATACTGCTATGGCTATTTTCTTTCCGTCGGTGGTGTCGCCTTGGCTGTCGGCTACGCCTGCAATAATCAAAGGCAACGTTACAGTCGCTCCAACGATCAGTTTCATATATGGTCACGTAATAGTAATAACACAATTCCAGTAGTAATAACTGTCGATCGAAAACACGGTCGCTTTTGACTGCCACTTAAATTTCATGTCGATAAATCAATTACAGGTAGGCGTCTCGTTACTGCTATATAGTTGTGTTTACGGGAAAAGTTCCCTTCACCTAAACAGATTTAACGATTGATCGGTCGACCGGTCGACCGATAGAGCGCAGGTTCGCACTTATTATGTTATTTCTTGACTAACGGTTTCCGGCTCCATTATTGCTTCGAGTTATAAATCATACTTTGGTTTCTATTTTATTATAGAGAATTGGGCCATTAATTTGGATGAAAAAGATTTGTGTGAATATTGTCGGAAATGATATCGAGATGATCATGATTATTCCGCACTTCCGCACAGAGGTTGATATTGCGTAATTCGTATCCGGTTGGTATAAAAAAATTAGGTGTAAAATGTAAAGTTCAAGGGAATTTAATTGACATTTATTTTGAAGACGAAAAAGAACATCACAGGTTCCAGAAGCCAGTTCCCATTCCAGGATATGGCTGTCGTCGTGTTAAGCATCTTTGACTCACATTTTCCGTCAAAATTAAGTGAGTTCTGATCTAGTCAACCATTAAAATCAAATTTCAACGAGAAATAGTACTATAGTCTTTAGAGAATAAAATATTATAAATATGTACATATAAAATAATAGCTGACCCGACAGACGTTGTCCTGTCTTAACTATGAATATTTAATTCGAATTGTCTTACATTTTATAATGTTGCGCTCAACTTTTTTTTTAATAAGAACTTTCTCCTGACAATAACTAACACAACAAAAAAGAATTAGCGAAATTGTTTTATCAATCAATTGCCCAAGGGAAATTGAGATTCATTTTTATATAGGTACCTACCTATAGTATATACTAGATTATGATGATTCTTACCGATATCCGAATAGCTCTCCCCAATAGCAAGTTCTCGACTTTTCGGCGGCGGCAGCACGCTGTTGATATCGTAGTCCCCACTAAGCCGGTCACTCGCTAGTCCGTTCGCAAATAAATCGCTGGCCCCATTCAGAGCGCCCAACAACGCTTCACTGTTTTCATTGAGCTCCACGGCTTTGTTTCCGTAGATAGGCTCGACCATTGTGGACTTAGGCGAACCCTTCTTAGTGAAGTCAATGGTAGGGCTCGAGGATATACAGTTGAAATCTAAGTCGAGAGGCTGGGAGTGGATGTCGAGCGCCGCCTGTGGGTAAAGATGGGCTTTATTTGCACATGCTTTCGGACAGATTGGCTTGATTGTTTGATTTAGGTTAACATGTATAAAATTTAAGGATAAGGTTTGTCTAGCAAGGAGGCAGTAATAATAGTAATGATTCTTAAAAATTGTGTATAGGACACATTAGGTAGGCATTAGGCAGAAAGGGAAGAAATATTTAGCGACGACGATAGCTATGTACAATTGTACATATATACGAGTATAAGCGTGAGTGAGAACAATAGATGTTGACCACAGACGATATAGATGGCGGAAATATGACGGATGGTTTCAAGGGAAAAAACGTACACGCTGCGAATGACAAAATAGGTTTAAGAGTAAAGATTGCAAAGACATTTCTCCAAATCAATGTCTGTTAAAATGGTACATATCTTTTTTATGTAATTGAGTGACGAGACGAGCAAATCGCTCGCCTGATGTTAAACGTCACGTTTGCCCATAACAGGTCTGCGCCACCCAGAATTTTGAACTCGCAGAATTCAAGACCCTCCTGCGTGGCACAGTACTACGCTCGTCGCCCTGAGATATAAGTATACCTGGTATACCTGGTGCATAGTAGCTTGGTCGGCCAAGCTGAACCTCCTAGGGTCTTCTACAGCGGAGCCGCCCGTGCCCAGCGAACTCTGGCTGCCGGCCAGCGACCGTGACGTCACCAGCCTCTGCAGTCGCTCGTTGTTCTGTTTCAAGTTCAGCATTTCGTTCTGCAATAATGGATGTGATGAAACTTGATGTTGGAAAAGGAACGTTAGGTTAATTGGCCGTAGGATTAGTATAATAAGGTTTAGAAGAAACCGTAGGTATACGTAGGTTTAGAAGAACTGATAACTTTTGTTCTAAAGTGGAAATTGTATCGGCTAACGTAGTGTAGGAAATTTGCGATGTGTTGAACTGTGTGAAACGATGAAGAAATGGGATACTACTACCACAGATTAGATAATAGTTACTACGTAACTACTACCTAGTGAAAGACCCAGATCAGTGCCTTTTATTCCTAATGCCCGACAGTAGAAAAACGTAAGCCCATTATCGTAAAATACTTTCAAACAATTTTTGTAAAACATCAACACAGTCTGCTTCTGATTTACTTACTTTGTTTGCAACTAACCGAAAATTAATAAAAAGTTCAGTTCAATTCCCTCGGTCTCAAAGGGACACAAGCCAAAGGACAAAGGACGCAATACATCACAACTAACGAACAAAATCACAGTTTATCGGCAAAGTTATCAATACTAATCTAGCCGCGAAGTCGGGAAAGTTACCCGCTCGAAAGTATTTCGAGTAACGAGGGTCGACAGGGGTCAACGTTGTTATTGAAAACTTCTGAAACTTTGCTAATGTACGACGACACTTTGGCCTTTGCGAACGCTCGAGTGAAATGTGTTAAATTATGTATAGAACATGTATTTATTGTATCTAGACTATAGAACGACCAATTTATCTATGGAGTACAAACTAAACTAAAAAAAACGTCATGAAGAGTTTTGGGTTTGGTAAATTGATACGATGGTGAATCTCCTATTTAACTAAAATTAACAGCAGTTGGTCGCATAGTAGTGATACAGTCAGTCCTGTATGCTGTATCAAGATATTTATAATCAGATAATTACCGTTTCCCGACAAAATAGTAAAAATTAGAAAAAGCTGATGTTCACAAGTACTCGTATGTCGCTGAAGACAGCGCAAGATAATTAAAACCAAAAAACGACGAGAGGCGAGGACTCAAGCTATGCCGGTTACTATAGTTCTTTGTCGGAATTTAATGTCTGATTTTATCTTTCAAAGAAACCTTAAGCATAGCTCGCTGAATGACTTTAGGATGATGGAATAGCTTCTCTGTCAGTATCCATATGTTAGGCTCCATAAATTAATACACGTAGGGCACATCGAACACTTTTTCATACACTGTGGAATGGACGACGAAAATATGACGTAGTTACTTAGCAACTATAATCTAAGCTGTGACATGAGGAAGGTTATAGGTTACCAGGCAGTTTGCTGAAACGTAGCATCAAAATTCGCACTTACCCTCATTTTAATAACGGTGTCTTTCAAACTCTCCAGCTGATGCGCAGAGCTCAAAGCTTCCAATCTAATATCGGTTAGCACCAAATCCTTCTCTCGCAGCTGTCGCTTCAGTTCGTCAACTGTTTGCGATTCATCTTTCTCTGTAACAATACACCCTTTGATGAATATCCGCCAAGCAAAAATTGCGGCAGACTTTGCGCACGCAATTCCTACTTAGCGGAATTGAGCCAAAAAATAGAGGTTCTTTTATCTAATTATTATCTAAAAAAATATTTAGCGGAATTGAGCCAAATTATAGATGTTATTATATCTAATTATCTAAATATAGAATTATGGTAAGTACGCGATCGTGGCCTTAACTAGGCCAATTAGAGTTAACCAACGGACCATTCGGGTTTCGGATGGGCGAGCAGGAATAGCATTCATAACTTGTAACAATTGAACGCTACAATGTTTAGGATGTCAAGTCTTCAAGTCGAGAGTGAATCGGTTTCTTCTAGGCGTGCTCTATCGTAGACCGCATCATTGCTCACAATCAGGCGAGATGGCGGTCAAACGTAAGTCTGTCAATAACGGAAAAAAGTCAGTCTTTTTTCAAAAATTACGATGATGCCTAATCGTAACATCTGGTCTCTATGGATATGTATTGTATAGCAAGCACAAAGCTCCGTCATAACCGCAGCATGGAGACACAATGAACTCGCATACCTATTGTGGTGTAAGAGATCATGTACTGAAATGACGATCATTATCTGCACTTAAGTTAAACGGTGCCTTGCAATTCGCTTTATTATGCTCTTTGCCAATAGAATAGAACTTAAATTGCAAACGAATGAGCAATTTGTCCACGCCCACTTTGCGCTAGAAATCCGTACTAGCGCTTAGGGTTAATTGAATTTTCATTTTCGCTTAAAACAATAACTCAAATGGCCCTGAGGCAATAACGAGGGACACCTATTGTAAGCATGAGACAGATTACAAGTCCTGGGACCTTATTCTTGCGCGGTCGAGATTATTTAGTCCCTGTTTCTCTAGTGAGAGTAAAAAGTGAGAGAGTTGATCTCGAGCGTGCGAGAATCGAGTTGGTAGGGCTTTCTCTTGAACCTAAATTATGAAGCGCGGTGTCTGTCAGGTATTGTTTAGTGAGGCGATGAATTTCGAATTTCTCGTTAGGTTAGGGTTATGTATATGAATATTAATGTTGGAGTTGTAAGGAATTTATTAATTTAACAGAGACATTTGAGAAATATGCTTAAAATTAAGGCAACAACGTTTTTAGAGTAGAGTAGATTCTTAAATTCGGTTTATCTCTGTTTTCCGTTAATAACTATATTTTGCTAAATAACGCTAATATTCGTAAGTAATTTAAAACTAGCTTCAACTACATGGTAGGTAATATGATAATAATAACGTATTAACCAAGTGCCTACTATCACTTTTCTAATAGGTAGACAGACATTCGAGGAGAACGACCATGTCCTAGTTTTCAGTTTTCTCGGATTTAGCAATATGAACGTAATTTTAACCATAAACCAACGTAAGATAAGACTAAGGCAAGACTAAATCATGATCGATCACTTTTGCTTTCTTGGATGAGTTGCCCTAAAGGCAACTCATCCAAGAAAAAAGCCTGAAGATCGCTGTGAGGCCGCCAGTCGTTGCACTAGTTTTAAGTGTTTTAATCCCTCTGCTTGTGGTTTTTGACGGGAACAATAAAGAGTTTATCTATCTTTACAGCTGCTACGAACACTATCGAAACTACAAAATCACGATTTTTTTTTCATTGTTCCAGTTTTACGAATTTTTAATATCCCCTCGACTGGGAGCTGTCATTTTCGCAAAATGGCGCAACTGACTCGCCCCCCCCCGCAAATTTTCAAAATGTCAGCGCTTTGTAATAAAGTCAAGATTTCGTCAAGTTTTTGTATCGAATGTATATGACGAATATATATGAAAATTAATAGTACACATTTTAACTAAGTATGTTGATTTAGGTCAAATTTTGACTTTAAATTTGTACACATATTTACACTTGTAAAAAATATAATTTGCAATTTCGATACTGTTGTTTGTTTGCTCGTAGGGGCAGTCGATCTATCCAATCGTAGTTATAACCTCACCTTTGGTCTGCTCCTCAGTCTTGGCCGGCGGCGCCGGTGGCTTCTCCTTCACGTCAGGCAGCACCTCATGCGAATGTTCTAGACTGTTCTCGTTGCTTCCCTCGCGGATGGTGTGCGGGTCGTCATAGTGATGCGACCCGGACGAGCTGTCTTGCGACGACAGCTGCCCGAGGGAGGAATGCTTCGCAGTCTTTGATATCTTGGCGTTCCTTGAGAATGCTTTGGTGAATGATGAGCGGAGCTGCAACAATGGATATTCGTTTGGTACGGGACTTGTAAAGAGTTTTATACAAGTTTTGCTATGAACAATCGTATATGTAGATCTTCAGGCAACTTGAACTTAAGACGCTAGGCGATCCTTACTTTAGGTACTTCGCAACTAGTTGCAACCTAGGTATCAACTACTTCACAAAGTACAACTTTTATTGGTGTGGCCTAGCTGTATATATATATTAATTTAAACAGCTATTCCATTGCATTGTGTCTTGGCCTTCGATACTAAGAGGCGCACTCTTCTATCTTCAGATAGTTCATGCCATGAAAATGGTGACAACAAAGTTATTTTTAGTTTTCTAGTACGAGTAAATAATATGTACCTACGATTATAGAACAGTATATAGACGTTAGTTGAGTATGGTAAGGTACGGTATCCGCCAAAACTGAGCTGAGCAGAGGCGCTGTGTTGACCTGTATAATTGTTCAAAATTGAACGGACGTCACATGACCGTAAATCTTGCTCTTCAATTTGTTAATATCATGCCCTTGTTACTCGGCTCAGCTTTGATACGTACCCAGAATAAGCCAGTAAATACTAATATATGTACTAGATTTACACAAAATTCAGAGTAAATATTTAACCCGAACTATTGAAATGTTGCGTCAAAACTTTATTCAGCACTGTAGATTTACGTTCGGAAACTATTAGCACAGATGTTTATTAGTACCTACTACTGTGGCATTGTAACACAATCCTCGACATTGCGTAATTCCTATTCTTAGACGTTACTAGATCTCGACTATAATAATATTATGAATTGACATTTTTATACGACCTTTCGATACCTACTTACATATATCATGTATCCTTCAACGTGAATCAAAGTAGTCACATAAACCTTCATGGCTCGATACGTAGAGTGTTTGCACGGTTTTCACGCTTTCGTATTCGCGCATATAAATCATCTTTAATGGTACATATGGTTTTAATTATTGAAAGTGGCTAAAGCAATTAATCAAGCTGGTACGACATTTATTCACGCACTTAATAAAAATTTTATAAACTGTTTTTAAGAGATGTCAATTTCTATTCAAACGTTTTCATTTATAAAAAACTACAGCAAAAGCACTGTTAACATTGCCCTCAATAATTTACGTCGTTTAAAAATTTGCGAGCGAGCTGGCGAGACACGTTTTAACACTCTTAAGTCTGAAGAGTGTAGAGTACTAAGTGGACCCGCCACGCAGTCTGCTGATTGCTGGTGGGCGGTTTATCGACCAAGGATAACTTGAGCAGGTTAAATTGAGACATCAATTTATAAATGACTCACTCTGGCCTTTTTCGTTTTAACGAATAAGTTTTAACAATGTACGAGTACATACCAAGATCGTTCTTTTGTTGGATTTTAGTACGTGGACAAATGTAGTAGATTGCAATTTTGATTTGGTTTTTTTTTGCTCTTTTAATTGGTATATACCTCAAGCCTGACAATGTAGGTATATAAGCTATGTATAAGTATAAGTAATGTTTTTTAAGAAAATGATTTGACTTTAATTTTTGGATATCTCTCCTGAAAACCGACCCTCGACATTCAAACACGTATTAACTAAAAATGTCATTGAATCAGCTGCCAATCAAATCCATAACAAAATGTTCTAACACCTTCATTTGAAAGAATGAAATAAAGAAAAATAGAGATTCTCTAATTAGACACGACGACAGTTACTACAAATAGTAAACAATAGAGACAGTATTCCAGAATGGCTTTGTCAACCATCTTCGATTACACCATCACTTAACATCTGGGCTATCAAACTCCAAACCTGTTAGACATAAATAGTACATACCCATCCTTTCTTCTTGTGCTTCTTATCGTGTGGCACAGACGAACCACTGCTCAGGCTGTTAATACTGGACACGCTGTCGGTAGAAAGATGTCTTGTGATCGCCCCGTTCCCGGTCTGCACTGACCTCTGCGGCGACGACTGCGTTTGGGTTGTGGGATCCTGGTGGACAATAAATTGGTTTAATAATTTCTAAGGAAGAAGAAAAGGAAAAGGAAGGAGAGCATTCTTAGATCAGATTAAACAGAAGGCAGATGTCATGTCGTACAGAGAGGTAAAAGCACTAGCAGAGGATCGCCAAGCTTGGAAATTACTCCACCGACAAGAGAAAAGCTCTTAAATTTTGAATGAAAAAATATTTTCTGGAGCACATCTGCATAATGTATATAGCTAGGTGATTTTTGGTACTTTCGAGAAGGTACGATGTTTTCGACAATGTCTTTTAACAGTGTTGATTTGATTTTCAAATGGCGGCAAATAGATGAAATTCGGTATAATAGGTACTTTTTATCCGGAAAAATGCCAGTAAAACAGCGGGGCGCAGCTAGTTATGATCTAAAATCGAAAGTAGTGTTGTTTATATTTTATGCACTCAGTCATAAGTTCCGGTGAAATTTTACTAGCCATCGGAAATTAGGGCATTAGAAAATAGGCTCTAAATTTCGTATCGCCTTATCTAGCTGCACTTTAGTACTTTTCACTTTCAGCCCGTACAAAATATAGTCAGACTTTCTCCTTCACAATTTTGATTTGATTTATGGTATTCCTGGCTTTTGAGTGCCGTATTTGATGCTTTAGCTCTTTATGGTAAAATTGCATTTTATAAGCACCGGCTCTAGTTTTCAGAGTAAGTGAGTATTATAAATATCAGTATGACTTTCCCCGCACTGGTTCATTCTGCTACGCGTTACTTTTATAACAGTACTAGCGGCTCGTCCCGGCTTCGCACGGGTGGACACTATTGAAGTTTTAGTAAGGATCCCTAATTTTTTCAGGTAATAAATATAGCCTATGTCACTTTGGGATAATGTAGCATTCGAATGGTGAAAGAATTATTGAAATCGGTCCAGTAGTTTTTGAGTTTATTCTACACAAACATCCAAAAATACAAATCTTTCCTCTTTATAATATTAGTATAGATGAATATCACGATAGTATCGGTAATGTCTAATACTCGTAGTATAGCGATGTTAACACTTAGCGATAAGTATGCTGTTTTATTACGAGACAACTTCAGGGTTATCTGAAGAAAGTTATGAAGCGATATACGAAGTGCAGGCTAAAAGCTCTACAGGGTTATAAAGAAAGAGTATACTAAGCTGAAAATGGCTCATGGTACTCATAATTATGAACCACTTTTACTACGGGGCCAACCAGAAATCGCAAAAAAATACTTCTGATTGATTATTCGCGATTTCAGGGTTGGTCTCATTGCAAAAGTTGTTCATAATGACGAGTACTTGTGCCATTTTTAGCTAAGCATTCCCTTTTCTTATAACCCTGTAGTATGTTTCAATGTAAGAGAATTCCAATATTTTAGTTTACATGTCGATTTCTACCGTGAATAGAATGTGGAACGGGGACAGATCAATTGATGGTTAATTTAATGCAAATGCTACCGCGCCTTATACGGCTCACATTTATTGGACATCGCATTCGAATGTTCATAGTTTTGAATGGTGTTTCTACGTACTTATGTATGTATAGAGCTATCTCCACTTAGTGGAAAAGCGGAACCTAGTATGAGGTGCAAAATTGTTTGGAAAGCACATTTAAACACATTAAATGTTACACATTAAATGGGGTGTGGAATTGAGCTTTTTACTCGCAATCTAGCAGTTTTTAACCGACTTCAAAAAAAGGAGGAGGTTATCAATTCGTCTGTATGTTTTTTTTTTATGTTTGTTACCTCATAACTTTTGACTGGGTGAATCGATTTTGATGATTCTTTTTTTATTAGAAAGCTGACGCTTCCCATTTGGTCCCATTTCAATTCAGTCCAGTTCTGATAATGGTATCCATGAGAAAACCATATAAGTCTTAAATTTGCATTAAGTACGTGCGCGACAAATAGATGAATAACTCAATAGTCGGTCTTTTGAAGTCGGTTTTTGTTTTTTGTTTTGTAACAAGAACATTATTTTTACAAAACAAATGGGAAGCGTCGGCTTTCTAATAAAAAAGAAACATCAAAAGTCAAAAGTTATGAGGTAACAAACATAAAAAAAAAACATACAGTCGAATTGATAACCTCTTCCTTTTTTGAAGTCGGTTAAAAAATAATGTTCTTGTTAATAGACTGTAAAAGGTTTGTGAACAAAAGAAATTGCAATCGATATTAGAAAAGATCTCATAAACTACACCTTAAAAACTTTTCAGGATGATAAACCGTCGCTTGCGGTTTGAGCTTGTACGAGTACGTTTGTAAAAATCGTCATTTTCTACTAAACTGGTGTAAGCTGGTATAGCTTATTCACCAAGGTAAAGTGATGCCCGCACAACAATTCCTAATAGTTTACTGCTAAAATTACTTACTACTTTACTGCTTAAATTGATAGGTAGTTGGTATGTTAGACAAAAGAGGAAGCATCAAGTACAATTAGTCTTACTATCAGAAATCTATGGCCGAAAACGGCTTTAGACTGATCTTCATTTATGTGTGTATGTTTATGAGTATAAAATGTTTATGTAAAATTGTAGACTATAGAGAGCCATTACAAAGTTCCGGGACAAGTAAAAACACTGATGGTCTTGATCTCATTACGTGTCTAATGTATACTATGATTGATGGTGGATCACATTGACCGACATATCGGGGTTTCCTCGCTTGAATACTAATTGAGATAAAATTATCTTATGGCTTTCGAGGGATTTCATTTTAATGAAGTACTCAGTTCTGCCCTCGATACGATAATCATTTATGTATGCATGGGATCGCTCCAAATCTCGTTTGAAGTAAAACGAGTGCTTATACTCATCGAATTCAATGTAACTGTGGATTTATATGCTGATCGATTTTTAATCGGAAGTGCTTGAAAGTTCCCACGGTATTGTGTAAGGCGGAGTTTTTGTGTGCGCATGTAAATCATAAGTACTACAAGGGCCAAGCCATGTCAGAGGGCATCAGGTGGCCTAAAACTCTAAAAACAGGACTTGTCAGACTATGTAAACTTATTTTAGATATATAATGTTAAGTACTAGATGGGCCCTGCGATTTTACGTTCAGAATTTCTTCATTTTTGTGATAAGAAGTAGTCTGCACATTTCTAATTTTTTAGTTACATTTTATCAAGATTGGTCCAAATGTTTAATTGAAAACAGGTAAACAAACTAACAGAGGCACAGATACAGTTTTTTGCATTAATAAAAACTATACCCAAATGCATCGGGCTGCGGTTCCCATGCGACTTCCAATCAACTAATTAATAAAAAACAAAATCACTCCCCATAGAAACACAAATTCGTGCCGCCCCCTCATTGTCAGTGAACCGGCAGATGGTATCGCTATATTCCCATTACCAAATAGCTTTACAAGTGCACTCAGGTAATATCACTTTGGATACTCGTGTTGCGGTTATGAAGGTACAAAACCATGTCGAATTTGTAACTAGAAAAGCTGTCTCTATAACAGTGCTATTGCCGTGTTCAAGTCACGGAACACGCCAGGAAAGTTACAACGACAAGCTTGTTTCTTATCTTCGATAGTTGTTGGTTCACGTTAAGGGTTAGCGAAGATAAAGACGCGCGCCTGTCAATATCAAAATGCGAAATCTATAATTAACAAAATTTTAAACAAAAGATGAACGTTTTTTTGTCATATTTCTTGAACCATTATTATTCTATGTAGATGACAAAAATCACCAATTCCAACATCCCGCTTGGGGACAGTGTTTACTCCATTTTTTAGCTGGATTGGTAGGAGTAAGCTTTAGAAAGCTGTCAAAAAGTCAGAATATGGGCTAGGGCTGTTTAAGTTGCACTGATGTCACAATTGTTTTAAAGTAATTTTTTTTAAGTTAGGTTTTTTAAAAATAGAAAAAGGAATTCATATTTAAAACTAGTACTACTACTAAAAGAGAATACCGTATCGCGTAACAAAAACCCTCGTATTGAGAATAAATCAACTAACACAAAGCACTAAACAAAATGGATATTATAAAAAAAAAACATGAACTAAAAGTAATTAAACACAATCTTATATGATAGAATGCAACTTACCTGGCCGGTAATATTAACTCCGTCGGTCCGGATGCCCATAGATTGCATGTGCGCAGTGGTAAGGCCGGCCTGTATCGACTGTTTCCTCAGCAACTCAATGGTCTGCCGAAGCTCCGTTAGTTCAGAGTCCTAAAAACAAACACGAAACAAAAAGAAATAGTGATTAAAAGAAAGTAATTTGCATCCGTCGGGACCGGTCCAGCCACTCGAACGAGTTACTTGGGGCGTTCACACGCGTTGCTTTTGACAGCAGTTGCGTGACGTAGAAAGAAAAAGCACATATCGTACGCGATAATTAATCCTAATGAAATGTTGGCATGGTCCAATAGTACACAAGACAAGAGTGAAAATAGCAAACATAACAATTGGACCTAATGATATGTTTGCACAATAGTTCACAAGACAAAAGTGAAAAGGGAAAGAAGCGTTTCTGTGAATTCATTCTGTAAATTGACATCGTTACGTTCTGTCGACGTGCTAAGGCCAAGTACGCGATTTTCTAAAGCGTTTCACCGCCAACTCGATACTATGTATGTCTTTGAGCGTATATTGTCAATCTACTATTTGTATCAAAACATAGTGGCTGCACATGCCATTAAATATATTTTATAGAAGGCACTCATTAGGTATCAAGACTGGCGCTTAACTACACAGGACTATTAAATTAACATCCAAATCAATTTGAATTTAACAGCTAGCCGATTAAACTGCCTTTAAGGTATACCCATCGGCTTTACGATGTGAATCGTATAGTTTATCTGGTAGTAAGTTACCTAAAGAAGGTAGTGAGAGAATCCAAGCTCCTTACGAAGCTTGGATCATGCGAGACACGCTTACTGAAAAGAGCGACCTCGGGGCCTACCACACTTCTTAACAACGAGCGCCATCTTGTTCTATATGTATGTAGAGCTAAAGACAAGCCAAGTAAAGCTGAAAATGTATGATCCAGAGATAGTAGTAGGCCCCTGCCCATCGCTCTGCGGGGTTTCCACTCGCTTGAACGCATGTCTTGAAATACTGACGGGTGTGACATGATTCTCACGACAGTTACTCCAAGACCAGTGAACATGGCTTGATAAGCACTCCTGACGTTTCCGCGCCTTTGTTGAATCAAGAGCGTCCGGTTCGTTAGGACCTAATCTGGAAACACCCGATTTGCGAACACGGCTAATTCTTATATAGCCATAGTTTAATAAGGGCTGACATTTGACTTGTCTTTTTTCACAAAATGACCGATTTATTGTTACAACAGCGGCGACGATTATCAAATTGACTGATATAATACACGTATGTGCACTATCTGTATAGTCAACGACAATAACATTTTGTTTACACCACAAAAGTAAAGTTCAAAGTTTCAAACAAAGTAAAACCTAAAGGATAGACACAAGTTTTTATCGCTACGAGCGATCTCTTCCACTCAGATTAATAGACGTTCTTGTAATCTCATGAATTAAGGTTCTAGAGGCAGAATACCGCTTATAGTTTGATTTCAAATCCAGGTAAGATCAAGAATAACTTTAGAGTTGCTACACAAAACCTAAGTAAAGAAAAAAATTGTAATTTCAAGAAGATCAAAACAGTTTTAGATTTGTGTCGACATTCAGTAATCATGTAAGCTCATTCACTGGTTATGCAAGTGTAATTGGATTCTTTAGTACTACATACTTAAATTGTTATTACCTTTCTTTCGGCTGTCGCTGTGAGCTGCTGTAGCCGCTGGGTCATGTTTGAAAGACTCTGCTCAAACGCCGATACGACGTGTGCCTGCAACAATAGAAATAAAGTTTATTACTCATTAGTTTAGGAGTAGGTACATAGTCGGTTATATTATACCAGTAATTGACGCAGATTTCTCTTTGCGATTCGATTACTTCTAATTCTTCAGACATTAAAGCTTTTACTCAATGAGGATACTTATTCTTCTAAACATAATTGGAGTTGGAGATAGTTAAGAGTACTTACCGCAAATTTTATTAGGTAAAGAAATGGGCTTTACATCACACCAATCAGCAATTTAGAAAGATTAAATTAGTCCATTCGACTCGCCAGTTTGTTCCGATAATTTCGCAAAGTTGTAAGAGCTCACCCGCTTACACGGCTTTTTTTTAGTTTTTGAGTTAGAATGTATATTAGCTAATTATCTCACCTAATAGCTTTCATAATGTTTCAGTACTGTTAATAAGCTTCCTTCTGGTTGACCAACATAACTGTGATTTCTATTCGGTCGAAGTAATCAGAGATGACCACAGGCCGACACGGATCTCGCCATAACTTCAGATATGGGATGATAATATTACTTAGTGACCAGTTACGTCTCTCGCTATTTAACGAGTTGAATTGCTCACAACAAACCGGTCGGAAACCTTGAATGAACGAAATAATTACCTACTATATATTGATGTAACTTTAGTAACGGGATTATAAATATTGGTCGCGAGCTCCTGATGCGTCGTAGCCGTGACTCACCGAAATAAATTGCTTTATAAACACGTAATAGTGTCGGTGGGAGTCGCTGGACAAGGGCCTTTTGTTTGCCACGTCACAGGAAGGCTCTTAGCAAAATTAAAATAGAGGGTAACGACCCTGTACAAACATGCGTAGCGTAGCACCAGTGCGTGCTGCATTACGGCAATGGAAGGAACAAAATACCGGCGTTTTTGTAATTACATTATTCCGTGCAGCTATTTCCAACTAATTTGAACAGACATCTTTTTAATAGTTGTAATTCACCTGTTCAGCTTGCTTAACCAATTATGGTGTCCGGGCGTCATTGATAGATCTCCCCCGGGACACCTTTTGCACGTGCCCCAGTGAACAGATAAACAAGTTGTGCTATTATTGCGAGTGCAATGGTTCCGCTCAAATATCTTAAAGGTTTCGAAAGAGGTACTTTACCTGTTCTGTGGGATTATATCTCCAGATTTCAGAGTTAAGTAATTCAGCTGCATTCCTCGGTCATATAAATATTTGGACAACTAAAATACAGCCTGTACAAATTGGCTAATCGTGATCTCGAATAGCAGAGCATTCGAGTTTGAAACCAGTTGATATCTCCAAGCGCATAAACTCGCATTTCTATAAAATGCAGCCGCGACATCAGATGGGCGACGCTGGCTGGCCACCTGGACAACGACGTCCAGCGGTTTTTCATCAATCCTACGGAATCCTAAAAGTGCATGAATTGCGGAGACAGGTGGGGGTATAATTATTAATCAACAGCTGCGAAACTTGTGCTTTAAAAGCTTAACGACTCGATCAAAATAATTCCTAGTCCTTTGCAACTACTACAAAAAAAGAAATTATGCCGACTGCACGGTTTATACGTGTTTTTACTTACAAACATTTATTGTGAATATGCGACACTCGCCTTTCGTTCGGTTAAATATATTTTTAACGACGGGACGAGCATAATTACGCGTCATTACAATAAATGTTCCTATGTATTTAAGCAGAGCAGAAAGCAATTTTACTTTAAACATGCGCTTACGCGTATGAGCTCCGTAACGACATGGCCGTTAGATGCGTTAACTAGAATGAAGAATGTATTTGTTATCTGCTGAATAGATTTGGGTTCGTGCATCGTTTGCATCGTAGGGCGTCGACCTTAAGATCTTATCTCTGCTACAGCATAATTGAAGTACTTAGGCTATTTATAAAAAAGTTTAAGAAACCGAGTCGTAAGATGTTTGTTAATGGTAGTAAAATATTTGAGCTTTAGTGGTGTTATACCTGTTAGAAAAGAGTTATGCGTTGAGTTGTGTATTGACTATTGACCAATCAAACACCAATTTTGTTTGTGAATAGAAAACATGCTTACCGGTTGACACCACATATTTGTTCAATGCATATTCAACAGAGTATGTTAGCATACTGCAAAATATGTAGAAAGTATAAAGCTTTTAAGGGATGTCGGAAAACTTCATACATTTCGTACATAGAGAGAATAAATAAAGACGTAGGCACTATACAATAAGATATCTGAGTTAGCAAAATACGCGTAACAAGAGAAATCGATAACAACATCCAGGTCGAGTAGGAGTTACATGTATTCCTCATTCTTATTTGAAGCCCACTCGAACGAAACCCACCGGCGTATTTCACGAACGCAGCAGCAATGAACAAGATTATTTGTTCAAGTGCACTCTTCCTTATTCGGGCGACTAACTGTGCTGTACGTCTACGGTCAATTATTATTTATGAACACGCCTTATGGAATAACGACGCAATAAGGCCCGTCAAAAATTAATAAGGCTCCCAATTTGAGGGTTTTATTGACTCGGTTGGTAGGACGTTTAATTCGAAGTTGTTGTCGTAATGATTTATGATTGCTGCGTAAAAATATGTTGAGAACCTCAAGCGCCATTATTCCTAAGAATGACATACACAGTTACTTTTGTTACAACACGCTGTAAGACGAGAATTCTTTGCACGTGTTACAAAGAAAGTCCGCAGACGGTAAATCATAAATCCGACTAATAGGTTATGAAACACGTTTAGAAACGGTAGCGCAACTTTTCAGAAAACAATACTCACATAAAACGAGCCCTACGAGTAATTCTAAGCGGATGCGGCTGCGTTAGGAAAGTGTGCCGTGGTCGCACTCACCACCTTCGGAAAGACAGAGCGAGCCGCGCACTGTTCGGATGATAGTTATCTCACGTTCGATCCCAATATACTTATACGTGATTCCACTACGCAGACCACCGAGACGGGCAACCGTGTTAATGAGGCTCCACGGCTGTTATCCGCTAGTACTGCAGAAAATTGTCTGTAGGCAGTTATTGGAAAACATCGGGGTGAAAACAAATTGCTTCGAAAGGCAGGAAACGCTGGCTCTCCCTCAATTTACAGTTTGAATAGACCCGGACGTTTGCACAGACGTGTATGAGAGTGGGAAGGGTACATATTTGACCAGTATCCGAAAGTCGGGAGCGATTGCTCAAGTTCAAAGGTGTCCCTTGCGGCGGTAACAATGGTTAAGCGACGGAGGCTGCTCGCCCACGCGTGCCATGACAATATAAAATATTGCGTAGACGAAATAGGATCTACAAACAATGCTTTGATCAGGGGAATTGCAAAACACGTCTTGTTGTACGAGATCACCTACTGTGCAGTGGAGGCATTCCGTTTAGAAGAACCAGTTAAATATTGGTTAGTAGGTTCAGGAACAACTGTATAGGCACCTGTTAGGGAAAGAGAAATGCTTTGTGAAGCCATTATATGTATTATGTTATGACGATAATAAATTAGAAGAGAAACAGCATTATCAAAATTTAATGAGATTATGTATTTCCTTTTATTATCGTGGGAAAGGATATTAAATAATCGGACCGATCAATGTAATTTCTCAAGAAAGATTAAGTCAACACCTGACCAGAGATATAAAAGGTTAGACTTTTTTGGTAGTCCGACAGCTACAGGTAAAAGTTTTTTTAGAAGATTTCTTATAATTTACTGCGCATAAGTTTTATGGAGCCGGCATTTTGTTTGTAATAAAAGCGATGATTTTAAAGATTTACAACACCTGTTAGGGCTTGGGAGAGCTTGGATTCGAAAGCAAAACAAATCGCACAGTATGATTGTCTCTATAAGTACAATAAATGTGCTTATGTCATGCCCACAGATACGATGATATGTATTTCTTTAATAGTGATAAGGCAGAAAGTGAATATGTAGTACATATACTTATTTATGGGGCTGAATTTTATTTTCACCTAAATAGTATGCGAAGACAGCACACCTTTTAGGTGAACACGCGACGAAGCGCTATTGTAAGTTCCCCTCACTGATATTTCGATTTGATAAGCTGTTTGTTGTTTTCTATTAAACCATAATTTAAAACGAAGGGGAACAAAACCGCACCTTAAATGAAAATACACAAACGTTGAACTCGGAAAGCAAAACACGTAGACAAGTTGCCTTTCTTGTCAGGGAAAAGTGAAAAAGCATACAATTTAATCATAGTTCCCGACTACGAGACGGTCGAGCGAGGCTATTAGAAAACAATGGTGCATGTGCAGTTGTATAGTGGATGGCATCTTCATGATTTACTACGTGACTCGAATGATACGCATGATAAAAATAGTTGTGATACAATGAGTTGCATTATTTATTAATTGTCCTTATCCATTAATCATGTACGTAATAGCAAAAAACTGTTGTAAGCTTACCTCTTCCAGAATAGGACAGCTTTTATAGCGTGATTTTCTTATCGCCAGATCCCACCAAGGCACGGGAGGTTTTGAGCGAAGTATTGTTTGACAGCCGACTTTAGGATCCGGCGATTCGTATAAAGTTCCTAGAGTTCTTGATGATGGTCTGGATGACGACTCTTCAGATATTTCCGCAACAGGAATACCGGTTACACATTCGCAGCATTTATGTGGCTTTTTAGATATAGTTTGTGGTCTAAAGTCAGCGCTGAACGAATGACGATAGTTCAGTCGTTTCGAGAAACCGTTCGTTTCGCTCACTGATCTCTTGAATCCATTTCTATTGTTCTGCAAAGGCATTCTAGGTATTTGCTGCACTTCACTCAGAATAGGAGGGTCATCGTTTAGACCACCGTACTCAGTAAGCGGTGTATTTGGTTCGGAATGATATCCTATTCGATTTCGCTGCAAAGTTCCATAGGTGGAATTTTCTTGAATACTCGGTGGTTTAAGGTCTATAAATTTTGGTCTACGCATATTTAGAGTGGCAAATTTCTGTGGAGATCTATGAAATTTGGACCTATTTGGTAAGTCCTTGAGAACGTCTTCCGTGTCGGTGGATGGTATCGTGGAATTGTCACTGTAGCTGGATATAGGCCGGTCGTTATCGGTGAGATAGGAAGAGGATTCCGAGCAATTATCTCGGTCGCTATGGCTTCTTCTGCAATCGCCCGACGAGCCGGTAACGTCCGTGCGTACGGAATGCTGCTCCATGCCATCCTGGTAGCCGGCGGCGTGCTGCTCATGCGAAAACCGTTCGCCGTTACTTAAGACCGCGATACCAATTTTTTCACCTCCTCTTACGTCCTGATCCGTCGGCAAGTCCAAGCTTCGCAGCCGCCTTCGTGGCTTTGTGTCTATAGAATCATAATGAACTTCTTGTCTGCCGTTTAAATATTTTACCGGGGAACAGCTTTTCGATTGAGGTGGAGTAACTTTCGCATAGATCGGTTCCGTAAAGCTTAAACGCTTTTCTTGGTATTTATGTTTTTCTGGGTCGTTTGAAACATACTGAACTCCACATCCATCTAAGAAATTCGTTTTAGAAGATCTATTCAATGTGAAATACTCTGAATGTCGCTGAGGTAGATTGACGATAGGGCTTGGACTTGGATCAACTAAGTTTCTTATCTTGATTCGGCTTCTTGGTGCGCGAATAGTTGCAAACCCGTCATGAATAGGTGATCCATGATAAGTGTGAGATGTAGTTACAGCCATTTCTGGCATCTTTATAATATAACACTAGTTTTGTTCACTTTCACTACTGTGATGGCGGGAATAGTCCATATGTTGAGCATTTTGAAATGAATCTAATCTTGGATCTGAAATTAATTATTTTTTAACATTGTTTGTTACGTAGACATCTTAAATTCTGTTCTACTTCGACCCAATAAAGCGAATGAAAAATGTAATGTAATGAAAAACATTGCTGACAATAATACTGGGACCTACCTATTACAACCTTTATAAAAATAGATCATCACAAAATTAAGCTAGAGTAATTGAGAATTTTATTATAAGTATAAGCCGATATCGATTTCAAGCTCTTGACCCGTTTAAAAGCTTATGGCGGTAGTTGGGACTAGAGGGAGCTTATTTTGGTCCAATGTGGTTGCATCGGCATATGGGTTAATTAAAGTTTACTAGATAAACCACTTGAAGAAACGTATCGTTTATTTTTATTATCTTTAGCTGCCCCTTTCGAAATCTCAAGTGATCGTAAGTAAGTAAAGATCTATTCTAGAAAATTATTTAAGATATTACGGAGTTGTTTGAAAATTCAGTTTTGAGTTCAAGCTAGGACGTTACGGTCCATTTTATTAGCATTATTAAACACTTACGCATTGTGTTGTAAGTTAGTAATCCACAATTGATATAAAAACTCCTAGCAACAAGTACAAGTAACATGAGTAATTTCATTCATTTGACGTGTTTATAATTTCAATAAATAATATCGCTTAACATAGAACAGACATTAGACAGGTTTTATATGTTCCATAACCGTAGGTACCTTATATGCAGTGATACGAACTTTCTAATTCAGTAATTGACATCCGTTTAATTACTCGACACGTTAACGATTGGTTTTAGTTTCTATCTTAAGATCATATTTCGCTATATGCATGTGCATAATCTAAAGAAATATGACCTGACCATGCAGCATTTTTTCTCGTGCCTTGGGTACCCAAACTGCTCAATAGAAAAGGCATATCATCACGCCTGTATAAGGCATCTTCCTGTAAGATCCCAATGGCTAAATACTGGGAGAAAATAACGCTAATACCTATGGGTCATCGACTCGACGAAGAAGACTTAAAGTGACAAATTCATAAATATAACTTGTAAGTGCAACAAAATCCTTACCTAATACTACTACGAAATTCGTAGGTTCTATTAGAATCTAACTTCAACATTCTATTTCATCAATCTGTTATTTGTTTGGCGATAATCTAACGCTGTTTGTAACACAATTCAGTTTTGGCGCATGTAGCAAACACAATAGTATGTTTTAAATTTGCATAATACATATAACAATAATACTCATAGATCACAAATCCACGTTTATAAGTAAAATATGCAAAGTCGCCAACGGCAATTTTATTCCAGTCAATGGCCGAACGTGCAGACCGATGACGGTTCTCATATTCCTTTACAAAATCAATGAACTACAAGCTTTGTACCTTTGTGATAAGAGTGTTATATAACGAAGTGTGTTCGACTTAAGGTCGGTTAGCTATGACTCATTTTGCCTCATGTTACTACACCATTTTACGTTTATTGCGACCGAAACCGTTATAATTATTTCCACTTCATACCAAGGTTGTGGCTTGCTCTAATATTCATCGTTTTCTCAAAACAGAGGGACGTTAAATCTACCATGGAAAAAGTTTATGACACCATTACTGTAACTAAATAGGTTTTTGTGCAATAAATAACACTCTTAATAAATCTCGAAATGGTATACAAAAAAATATATATCGCGGTTTCGAGTTTTGTTGGAATATTAAATCTGGATTTTATTTGTGTATACTCGTATAATTTCGAAGAATAAAAGAGACGGAGAGAAGTGGCACAAGGGAGAGGATGCCTACACACTACACACACACAGCCAGTGGGTCAATTCAGGCTGGCGATAATATTCTCAGATGTTAGTAGTATTTAATAATGAAGTTAGAGAGACGGCAGTAACTAAAGTAAATAAAAACGCCGTAATATAGAATGTTTATGGTAAAAACATATGTAAGGGTGCTCTTGAACTTTAACACCGAACATTTTGAGATTAATGACACCATAGTCGCTTGATTTATAGGCGATAAGTCGACTCGTAAAACCAAGAGTTACGAGAGCTGCATTATTCATCTGCAACGCACAACACAATGCTTCAACCGGCTCTGTAAACGGGTCAATGAATAAATTGTAGTCTTGATCAATGACCATACGACTGTCCATCAAAGAAAGGTGTCAATTTTTTATTGCCATTGTCTTGTACTTTAGGAATCGGCGTAGCAACAGTTATTCCATTGTTATCAATACATTATACAACTGTATTTATTACTTACATTGTATTACAAAGATAGTGTTATTTACTAATAAATCCTAGAACATTTCTAAAGGATTTGTTAATTACATATTTTTATACGGTTGTATTATTCGATCAACATTTCATATACTGTGCTTTTTATTTGTGTCAAACTATTTGCTAAAATACAATTTGCCTTCTTGGCATTTTCGTTTCATGATCTAGCCATACAACCACTAAATCAATACTATCTGATTGAATGTTATCTACATTGATTTAGCGCCATAAATCAACTATCGTATATTTAGTAAGCGGTACGAAACAATATTTAATTCGAGGAGGAAAGTGGGGCTTTGGCTGTGCTAGTAGTTAGTAGCCAAACAATAGGTAGCTATGTAAACCTATGTTATACGGGTATAAGTATATACAGTAAGGCCGTGTTCAAGAGGCTTGGTGTGCTAAGAAACGTGTCATTAGAAACTAATATTTAATCTATGGTCCCGGGCAATGGGACGTCGGAAAACAAGCCCTACGGCTCACTACTCACTCGTCTACTGCCTTCATGGGTTCTCAAAGTTTCGACCTTCTACCCAGAGCGGAGCCGAAAGTCGAAGTCGAAGTTAATCGAATAGGTCTATTTTGTAAAAAGGGCTACGGAAACAGTTAAATTTTAACCCTAAATTGATATGTACCTGTTTTAATAAAATGCTTTATTATGCATCTCTACATCGTCTTGATCACCTAAAATGTCATTTGAAATCGGCACACTAAGCCTAAGTTTTTCTAATTAGAAGCATCCATATTTTGAGAACCCCTGTCGATTGAAACCGAGTGGGACCAACATAATGTTTATATACCTTTCTCCGTCGCACTAATGCGCGCACGCATCTCGTTCGCGTATCAACGACCTGTTTGTGCAGCCTTAGCTAACCGAGGCCGTTGTAACAGTGTGCGCTCACCATAATATAAACATATTTTCATTTCACGGTCATTTCGTAACATTTCAATAACCCTATGTTATAGTGCTCTCCGATTGGGCGCTTGTAAATAAACATGGTTAGCCTTATAACAAACACGCTCAGCACAATGGCTTTGATTGTGGATTTTACAATCAGATTCAGCGTTATAATGGTTTGATTAATACCTCTCTAAACTAGCGAGCTTTATTATATAATAACTTTCAATAGACAATAGTTAATTATTTAACACGACAGAGGCAATTAACACGCAAACCTAGAGCCGACATTTAAAATCAAATATCTACACGATCTACTCTTTCGGGAATCGAACCAGGAAGCTAATAAAGCAGACGTGGTACTATACTATATACTACTAAAAATAAGGCACATCAATCGCTATAAAACTACAGACGATGAAAAATGTAGGTACAGTAGATCACAGCAAGGACGTAAAAAGTAAGATTCTCGTATTCTCATTCTTACAAATGACGATACTAAGTATAGGTCAAGAAACAGTTATAAGTACGTATACAAGAAAGACACGTGTGTTAAAGAGATCACGACCCTAACGGTTGCTCCACGCTTCTCGGTGTGAGCGCGATCATTATATGGGAATCGATTGTTTACACTACCAATAACAGTGATTAACAGTTCTCGGCTACCTAAAGGAAAACGATATCGTAGGAATTGCGTGACCTTAATAATGTATGAGAAATTGCTTGACTCAGATTGCGCGCAATTAAAATGAGAAACCTGGATTCCTTGAAGCAACTGCAGTACCGTATTTTACCTACAAACTGATTATAAATATACTTATTAAGTACAGCGTTGATTGCTTGAATGAGATATGGAAGATTTCTGTAAGATGCAGAAATTAATGAAGTATATAGATATGAAGAGCAAGGATTTAGGCAAAATATTAGAAATCAGCGTCGAGTTAATATCACATTATAGTGAGCTTACATACATTAAACTTAATTCAAAAGCATAGGTTAATATCACGAACATGACTAGTAAGGTTGTTGAACAGTAATTCGATCCAATTTTACATAATACCTCATATTATAAGTTAGAGCAATCTAATACTAGAGCGGGTGCATGTAGCTCCTTTCCTCGTATATTTTGTACAGAAAAAAGAACATTATGTTGTTGAGATAATTCAAACAACTCTGACACAAGCGCACAATCTCAAGATAGCCCCGAGTTATCGTAATTGCGTTTAATACGTAGTAAATTAATACGTAAGTAGTACATATCCAGGAAATGTTCACATCACTAAAATTAAGTCGTTTAAATCTTTATGAATGAATATTGAATACCATCTTTTTCGAAAGAAAGTAGAGAACTGGTTTAAAAGCATGATTAAATATATTACCTAACAGTTGAGACACAAGACGGTTTTCATGTAAATTTGACGCTAATAGAACCGTCAAAGGTATCACATAAAATCACGTCGTTAGACCATCTAAATAATTTCACACTTTATATGGATAAAATTTAAAAAAGTTGATACCGAATGTTGTTTGATCGTAAATCTTGTTGTAAATGATGCGCAAAAGGGTACAAGCGTCCGTTGTGTATCTTTGATAGAGATGATCTCAACGCAATAAACTCGCGATATGTAATTATGTATTCTCCTCGTATCACAAATACCTTGATTCTGAGGTCAAGATTGAATATGTAAAGCTTTTTAATAATACCAGAACGAACATGTTCCCTATCTAACAAACTAATTCTTGGAAATGTATGTAACATAACTGTTATTAACTCCAAAGTAGTAGAGCAAGTGTTGCGCAAATATGCTACGAATAAATGAGGACAATTTGATATTACGTACTTGAAAAGTAAGACAAGACAACGACCGAGCGACGGTTTGGAACTAAAGCCTGAAGGAGCATCTGCCGTGCACATGGCGTAGCTCGCCGAAGGAACACACTCGATGGGAAGACATTTGACACCAACACGAGGTGAACCCAAAAAATACGTCATATGCGTATTTTTTTCTTAATTAGATGCACAAAAGCGGTCAAGGAACTGTAAAATGGATAATGTTTACACAGACTATCGTGAAAACATTAGAAGTGCCTAATCTGTTAAAGTGGGTTGAGCAAACATTTCAAAATTACATGGTAGAGCCTCGTGATATCATGTTACTCCAAATTAGCAGTGGCGTAATGAGACGATACTCGTAGCTATCACAAAACTCACTATTAGACTTGTTTAGATTTGTTATTCGTGCTTGAACTAAATTATTTTGATCGTCTCTAAAAGCAGGAGTTGCGTCAAACCCACGCCCGAAATTTAAGTGGCTCGGAACGGATTTCTCTAGGTATAATTTGATATGTATTTGCGAATCGAGAACAGACATGTGACACTCGAGTGAATTTCGTAGTATATGAAGAGGTTTATAAAGAAGCCGATAAGCCGCATGGGTTGGGCCATTGTCTGCGGCATTTGTACCGTAGAGCTGGATTTTAAGGGCACCGGCGTGACCTCCGACCTCTATACCGGGTTATTGTCATGCTAATGACAGTGGCTTTCAGCACTCAACTGTGACGAAATTAAACTTATGTCAATAAATGCCCCAGCGCGCTACAATTAGCACAAATTACAGAGATTACGGCGAATTAGAAAGATTACTGCGGACTGGATTACCAAAGAAACATCTACGCTCTTTGCTGTAGCTTTTGTGAACCAGATAAGACTGTCATTAAGGTAGAACAAAAAGTTGAGTCATAATAGGCACCGGTCGTCGCCAGCGTTATCTTTTTACTTTCAGTCGAGTCAGGGACCACCAGGCATTTAAGCTTTACTAGCAGAACAGTGTATGCGCTGCGTCTGTGTATTTAAGAGCTTTGTTTATAGTTCATTGTAACATGAGTCTGATCCTTGGATTATCCACTTTCATATAGCTAGCTACCGGCACTTCCTGAGTAGATAGGACACGATCCCGGCTTGTAGAGCTTCCTTCCGCGGCAGCTATTGGCTCTGTATAGATTTTAACGGATAAACCACTTAGGGAAGTTGCACCTACACGGCGAGATAACTTCTCGAACCGGATGATATTTATGCGATTTACTTACATTTACTTACCACACGTGGGTTTGTGGTACATTTACGACGTCATGTTACAGTTTTTATAGGAGAACGAAAATATATTACCCGCCCACGTTGAAATAAGTCATGTGTTTTTAAGACGGTTGATCAGAGTGGTCATCCTGTCAAGGTCGGTTGTCGGCGGTTGGTGGTGACGCAATAATCGTTGAACGGGTTTTGCACCACTGTACACGTTTCATTGATAAATCTCCCGTCTCGGTCAGGTCAAAATGTCAAGCGTTAAAAATAGGCATGATTTAAAGAACATTACTTATTCTCCATATAGCGCACGACAGAGCCTACTTATATTAAAAAAGATAGAGTTGGTTGCAGAAACCAATCTTTAGAACCGATTATGAAAACTGCATTGCTAGAATGCAATTCAATCACAGAGCGAACATTTCGTTCGTAACGTGAATACAGATGAAGTTATTTCAATCTTGCATGTTATTACGACGTATATCAAATCCAAATAGCCAAATGATTTTGCTAGAGCAGTTTTATTACTATCTTCAAATCGAAATATGGCAAGTCATACCTTATTAAACAAACGTACATTACATAATTAGAAACCGAGTATACACGAGTCATGATATTGTCCCTAATAGTAGGTATCAATTAAGTCTACTTGCAATACAATAGAATTTGAAAAGTACCTACTGATTCGGTTCGTTCTATGCAAATACAAACGATAAAAAGTTAATGGTATGTAAAAAAGATACAAAATTTATCGATCACGTCAAACTGTATGACTTTGAACGAGTTCAAGGAGTAAGCCAATGTTAGTTTTACTGCATATAAACGAATACTTACATCTTAAAAACATGAAAATAGAGACCACTGAGATGTGATTATCTCGTCAGTGTACGTTAAAGTCGAGCATTATTATGTTAATCGGACAAAACTACATAACATACTCAGTCGAAGACGGATTTAGTAGTGGCAAGAGATAATAAAGGACATTAACGTCAGATTACATTAGACCCGGGTCTACAAAGTTAACCCGAGTTACGCAGATAAGGGCAAGACAGATATGGATATCACATTCATGAACAATTCCTAAGATAATACAATTCTATGCATAGGCTTAAAAGATGTAGGATTATTATCCGACCCAGACCCAATATATGGTTTTATCCTACCTACAATTTATTGTGCGATATTTTTCCTTCTTCTTTTTGCCAATAGCAAAGTTACGTAAACATATGCATACATTGTGCGTAGAATCGATAAACTTGTTTGCGGACGAAATTAATTAGGCGGCTTAAAAATTTACAATTAACTTGTCGGGACCGCTTCCTGCTATTTACTCGAATAAGTGTGCTTGAAAGGCACCTATCGGTTGTGAGAACGTCACACATGATTTCACATGTAAGGTAATACGTATGATTAAGTACCTACTTGACTACACCTAATGCGATTAAGTTTTTTCACAGGCAGATAATTGGTTTCGCAAGTTGTATAGAGGTTACTGAAGGAACAAAAACTATAGTGTTGGTAGCACGAGACGGTATTGTTGGTGGAACGTGCTGACACCTGAAAGCGTAGCTTTTATGTGTCTTTTACGAGTTCGTTGTCTCTCTGTAAACACTATTTTCAGTTTTGACTGCCCCAAACAGAATAAACATTAGAGTTCCATGTCCAAATTGTACGTAGAATTAGTTAAGAAAATATCAAACATGCGCCATACACAACGAACGAGTACATAACACAGCTTGTACCTAACAAAGATAATCACCAGAACCCAATTAGCGTTACTTATTACCGACCTCCTATATTGTTTAACTTATTTGAACACGAATAGCTTGAACTTCCGACAAATAACATACAAATTACGTGTAAATAATTACTTACATTTATGAAAAACGTTTATGACTGGACAGTGGACCCAGTAGATAGCTAATTTAGTTGTAGTTAGCCATGTTACGCTAAAATGTGTGACTAAACGACCATCTTCATCGCTTTTACAAGAAATTATTGCTACAAAACAATTTCCGAGAGTTTACTTACGGACGGGAGAGCTATTTACTAGGCCATTTAGCTTATTGAACAAATAAATAATGCAGGGGCGCTATCTAAAGATCCCTGGCCAGTCTCCATACGAATTAACCTCAATTGACAGAGTCGACAAGGCGCTCTGCTGATTGAACACACTGTATTCTAACAACCAGTAAATGCTCCTTTCGACGTTGCTTCCACATGAATATTTCTACTTTGATAGCGCAAGCGTGTATGTTTCAATCTTTGTTTCTTTTACATTCACCAGTTGAAATTTGACAACAGTCGTGAACGGCAGGCTGCCTATCAATAATTTCGCTGTAATCTGTCTATGTTTATATTGAGCTCATGTCACGTCTGCGTGAGATGTAAATGATACATCTTCGGTACAAATAAATACTGGGATAACAAACGTTAAAGTCCAAGAAGAAGGTAAACGTAAACTAGTCGATAAAAGATAAACCCTAGGCGTGTTCGTATTTCAGATTAGACTATTATCAGCAGATAATATAAACCGATAAAAAATACTCTACAAATGTCAGTAGATGTTACAAGTGACAATGGGACGTGCAACTAATTGAATAATGTTAGTTTATGTAAACTGTCAATAAAGAAGACGAGTCTTGGGGTTTATGCTAAGTAGCCGTCAAACCTCAAGAGATTCAACGTCGAGAGTCAAGCATGAGCTATGGCTGACGAGCAAAAATAATAAATATGGAGGTTTTAACGGCGTCCAGTTAAGACAAGGATCGTTTTAACGTGCACTGTGCACTCTTCTCAGAATTGTTATCTTTGATGTAGATGATACGATAAGTAGAGCAGAGTAATATTTACATTAGAGCTCAAATTACTGAAGCGGCAGCGTCAGCCGCGAATCGCGTAAATAGGACGTGGACTGTTGTCGTCCCACTGCGGCGACAAATGCAAGTGACCGCCACAAGCCGCAAACAAGGCGAACTTATTGCAGCCCATTTGGTTTTGAATCACGAAACAAGTCTGCTTTAAGATATACCCCATTTAGGAAAACCGTAGGGAAATTTCGCGCGCTCTTGAAAGCAACTTTGCAGTACAATCAGAAACTGTTTACAATTCTAGTAATATAGCCTAAAATCGTTGATTTTTAATTTGAAGCTATTGAAAATAGAGTCAAATTTTAAGATGATGTCAAGTGAAATAGTTTTATTGCAGGTTTTCCTGTAGATTACAGATCGAAGTCTATTGTCTCCATGACATCCATTACATTTTACATGCTGTCATAAACTGAAATCGAAATCAACATAGTACAAAATTAATGTCTAATTTATTAGGTTCTTTGACTTCGATTGATTTACAACATACATAAACATCTCCTGGGAATACAAAGAAAATAAGTATCAATACAGAGGTATTAGACATAGATATGTACATAGGAAGGCCATCGTTTACGTGTAAGATGCCGTAAAGTTAATGATTTACTGGCAGTTTGACATATTGTAGAGGGTTTTTCTATGGAGTTGATTACCTCTATTTTGGTTTATGTTTTACAAAAACAAGACATTATTACAGAGGAAACGGCGTTCAAAGAAGACCATGAAACGCAAATTAAAGACATCAACTATCGTAAAATGCCGTCAAGACATTCAGGAAGAAAGTTATGAAAAACTGCGTAAACATGTAATTTTGTACAGTGCAAGTAGCTATTTAAAACTGCTGGTTAGTTAAGCCATAAAATGCATCAAACGAGATTGATATCAAACGTTTGACCCCAAATTAAACCAGCTCCGGCCGTAAACAGATTTTGGTTGTGTTGCTTTTGATGTCCGTCTTTATCGCTCGTCTGATGGGACACATGCGTGTGCGCAACTCTTCTCAATTGACAAGTTTCATTGACATCCTAATGGTGTTTGATGTTTTACAGCTGCTCGTTAAATGCCACTGCCAATATGGATATCAAGCCGTTGTTTACTACAAAGAGGTAATAGATAATTCTAGCTTAATAGATTTGATGCTGTTGTTGTCTGTTCGCTAATTGATTCGTTTGATTTTTATTTCTCGTTGCGTGAACCTACTGCTTATACTACAGTAGTCAAATGAGATCTAAGATCTATGATCTTTCTGTAGAAGTACCCATATTTGTCCGTATCTTTAAATAGAGAAAAAGAACTGGCCAACTGGTCTAGTATAGTCAATTCTTTTAATGACTTCAAAGCTTGCATAGATACCCCAATAAATATAACTTTTATTATATTCTAGCTAACATTTCCTGTCAGTAATGATGCTCTATACAAAATAGGGTAAAGCGACTGTGACAAGTTTACCACTTACAATAGTTTTTTGTACAAAAGCTATAACAATTGTTCCCGGGTTCGACCCAGGACCTGCCAATAAAAGGGGACTTACAAACATCGGTAAAAAATGGACGCAGTTACCTGCTCCCTTACTGCGAGACACGCAAGAAAGTAAAGTAAAAATAATAATAACTTTTTATCAACAGCACTAACGATAGCATGGCTATGACTAAACAGTAAAACTGATGTTATTTGTGAATATGTTAATATTAATAATGTTTAAAATAATTAAATATCCAAAATAGCAATACTTAAAACTAGACCCATAAATAGCAATGTTTTTCATTACACATCATTTGAATCAAACAAAATATTCTTGATTAATTATTATCTGCAAATAAATTCATTCATTTATCGACAAAATATGGGGAACTAACAACAAAACTACACCCGGATGTCTTGGTAACAAAACAACAAACTACAATCAAACTTGTTTTTCTCGTACGGAGATCAAAAACTACATATGCCTCATTAAAAGATACCAATTCTCGTTGTGGCAGCACTGAATCACTAAAACACTGAAACTTTTCACGCGAATCACAATTTAATTCACAAGTAAGTTTGTTTATAAAGCAAGCGGTATCAACGTGCAAGTTGTCGCTTCGCGGAGAACGCGCGTCTGCCCTCCGACAAGGCTCAGTACACACTGGCCTGGCTGGCCGGGGCTTGACTGATGGTGCCGGGTTGGTGAACGACTGCACCGGGTTACAAACTGAGTCACGGAACCCCAGGAACCCGGATCACCGATCAAACTACCAACACGCTATAGATTACATTACAGGATAGGGACTACGCGACGGGGTAATGCTAAGGGTGTGGGGAGCAAACTAATAAAAAATACATAGAGCTACATAATTCTGAAGGTCGTTTTAGATGTATGAATAAGAGTATCGTCAAATTAAATGGCCATGAGTTGAGAAATCATTTAAACGATGATGTAGTTGTAGTAGATGGGGCAAAAATAGGAACGAAGCCCATTATCGTACGCGAGGCACTTGTTGCGCAAGCGCAACGGGCACTTTGGACGATTTATGGAGCACGGGCTCGCGTTACAGTTGATAACGTCTCTCCGCACACGCGGCAAGATATAAAGATGTGTAAACTTCGACTAAGCAAACAAATGACAATGAATTGCGTCTGTTCTAGAGGTACTAGTACAAACTGGACAAAATACGTAGCGTTAATGTTCCTAACAAAGCTGACACAGATGTTAGGCGAGATAAAGTTTAAGCACCTTCTCTATTTACGTTAATATTTCTCGGTAAGCATTAACTTCTGTGCTACACGGGTCTATATCTACAAATTTTATCAATACCTACTAAAAGCCATAACAATAATTCAACGGAGATATTATCGGTCGATGCACCGCGTGCTTGTACCCAATTAAATCGAAATTGAACATTTGAAATCAATCAAGACATGCATCACTGTTTATTAACTAACTATCAATGAGTCATTTTGCAGTACATATTATATTGGTTGAATTTGTTTGCAACAAATCATAACTGTCTGCTTCGGCTGTTCTTTGTTTGCTATGTTGGCATGCAGCCAAGAAAAAACTAATAAGGCAAAGCAATATATCAAACACTTGACTATACTTTCCATTCTCTGTAACCATATCTGCCAATAAAAAAAAAACAAATTGCATAATCGAACAAAGTAATATGGCTATTATTTTGTTTTAATTATATCATTACGTACAAAGATGAAGGCCCACGGAAACACAATAATGGTAATATCGAAATGACATTTCAATGAAGGTCGTCCAGGTAATAAATAGGTGGAATTTACGAACTCCACACAACCAGAATCAGAATTAAGAATTTAACATTTCGAGTAAATGTGAACAGCTAAAACTGTGTTTATAATAACTGGCGCGAGTATCATGCGTGACAATTTATCAATGAATCGAACCATGAGCAAAAGCAAGGGCCCAAGCAGAAGCGATGAGGGGCAAGTGCGATCAATACATCAAATTAAATCGCCATTGAGAGCAATTGGTAAGCCGTATGTAACCATCGACCGAATTGTCACTTTTGATATTGACATACGAGTACGACGCACAAAACTCGTTGAAATGAGATCAAAGCCACTAGTCTAATCGAGAAACCTTCTGAATCGATTAGGGATTGCAAAGAAAGGGAATAGCGATCCAAATAGCTCAATATGGTTAAAAGCAGTTTAGACAGAAATAGACCGATTCAAAGAATGATGTATTGATGAAGTCGAAATAAACGGCGTCAGTGGCCACGTAAAGCACAACAAACGTTCTAAAACTACACAATGGCGTCGCAAGAACAACGATGGACGCTTGTTCTCTCTTGAATTATTTATGGCGGCGCTGCTTTACCGGTCGGCTAAATTGGGTGAACAAAAACATCTAAACGATTGAGGCTCATTGGAAACCTTACGTTTCCCTTTGTCTTGAGGAATTGAAACGGGCTCTAATGAAATCGATAACGTTTAAACAATAACGGATGCTGATTATTCCGCGCGCTTTTTTTGCCGATTTCGATAGACGTGAATTAGAGTATCCGAGAGAGTTTGGAAGATTTTTGCTGAAGAAATGTATCAAGACACGACCTTAGTTTGAGTTGATTGGGTTAAATCAATACTTAAGTAGTTTGAATACATCGAAATTGAAGACACCAATAAATTATAATCCTCAAATTACATACATAATTAATTTTACTCACGGATAAGAAAGAGCGACTTTTACCCTGTATAGGGACAGTTACAGCTGAAAATAAATCAAGGGCCCTATTCACATTTATCGTAATTTAGGCAACAAATTTTGATAGATTTATTATTTGTTGTCAAAAACCTGTTTTTCCTTTAGACAATCTCCCATTTCCTTGGGCTCGGTCTTCTTATACGCATTTTCTATCACGCACGGCTTTTAGTTATTGTTAGTAAAGAAATCAAACATAGTTTCGACAAAATCTTATGAGCAATAATTAGGTAAATATTGCCTTTACGATTAGGTGTGAGGTTGTGTATTTGTTTGTATCAAAATTCCAGACTCGTTCCGTTTGTTCCAAGCTGCGTGATTGATCCAAGACATTTATAACATTGGTAGGATTAGCTTATTTTATTTTTTGTTTTAATTGTTTTTAGTACCTAAATTACCGCTATCATTCTGAACCGCATAATAATAAACATTCACCCAACCGTGCACGGAAAAAAAAGAGTCCTGTGATTTCTTTCCATCAAGACATTATGTGGTCTTAAACATATTTTCTTCTGACAAAGCAATGTGATTTGAAGTAAAATTGTAGAAAATTGAAATAAGTTCATAATATTCTTACTTTGAGTTCACAATATTACTTTGACCTGAAGTAAACTTCGTTGTTCCAACACAATACATCGTACTTATCCTAAAATATCCTGAGTAATCAAACTAATGTTTCGACTTTCTTGTTTAAAAAAAAAAATACATTGTATCAAGTTACTTTTCACCTTAGACGAATATTGGTAATGAAATTATACGAAACTAATAAAATGTTATTTCAATGCAAAATTTCTTTAATTATACCAAAACTTATTTCTTGATTCAAACACACGATGTCTTTGTTTTAGAATTCTCATTTTTTTTATAAAGAGTGTCCATTGCTCCAATAAAATAAATTTTGTTTATCTGAAAGTATCGTAAATAATTGTAACAAAATATTTGTATTCTTGTTTGAAAATAAATATGGCTTCAGAATAAGTATTTTTAATCTTCAATGAAAATGGCTGCCAACATTAAACTGAAGTAATGTATAAAATAATATTTTTTTTATCTAAGAAAACGGATGTCTTTGAACAAGACAACCGTTGTTTTGGTTCGAAAACACAAATAACGGGACGAATTGGAACGTGTCGTGTCCACGATATTACACTACATGATGATAATCGATGTCACAAGTTTTTAGTTTTCAATTTAGGTAAATTATAATTTTCGTATGTACCTACTTGAGTAATTTAAGTATCTACATATTAATAAAAGCTTATTTTTAATAAATTCAATAATGTCACAAGTGTATAGAACTTGAACATCACATAACTGTGTACATTATTAGCACAAAATATGGAGAGTATTTAAGGTAAAACACCCAATGGACGTTTAAATTAAGAACAATAACCATTGAAATAACTTAACTATATCTAGTTGTAAAAAATACGTATTGACATCTATAACACGTGGTCAAAAACACACACACATACTTTCATTCATAAAAAACAATAAACGCGATAAGACAGTAAACAATGTGACAGAGTGAACGTATGCGCTGTAGTTGTTAAACATTAGGTACATAATAATATAAAGGTAACATTTTGCAGGTATGATTTTGTTTTACGTCTCTTATTTTTCGTAACACTTGTATGTAACTACTATTGGTATCAAAAATCACCCAAAAGCCTTGGTATTGGTTTTTTCGGCTTTTGGGTATTATGTAATTTTTGTATCAAGACTGGACATACTTAAAAGTGTTATAAAAACTAAGAGAAATAAAAAGATTAAGGCCCATGTAAATGAATGTATTAACTACTAGCGAGCTTCCCCGGCTTTGCACGGGTAAATATAACTAATGCTACACAGGGATAATATAGCATGTAACGGTGAAATAATTTTGGAAATGGGTCCAGTAATTTTTGAGTTTAATCATTACCAACAGACAATACAAATCTTTCCTCTATAAAATATTATTAGTGCATATAAGTAATTAAGCAATAAGTAGCACAAATCGTAAAAATACCAGCAAAATGTTACTTTCCTCATAAACATGTTTAGTACCTAAGTACAGTGCACTCGTTCACTCTGTCACATTGTCTACTGTTGAGCCCTGATTTTTTTATTATTAAAAAAAGCGTATGTGTGTTTGTGTGTGTTTTTGACTATGCTTTAAAGATGTCACTAGGTATCTTTCACATTAATAGTAAAATTACAAATTATAATTCGAGTATTTTTTCGATCTTTGGTTCACCGTCTAGCATTGGTGATTTTACCTCAATAAAAAAAAACTACTCAAAAAAACGTTGCATCGAAAAACAATTTATTAGTAGGATGCCGTACAATATCATGCTGTAGATTATTTTGTGTCGTGTATTGCAATGCAATGCTACACAACTGCTTTTCGTTTCCGTTTTCCGGATTTCCGGTCGGTTCATTTATCATTTCACTCTCGGTTGATGATTTGGTGCAACTGCGAGGTGCTTATTTTGTGTTTTTATTAATTTGTTTGGCGCCTTTGGCGTTTATAATTAACATTGTCGCGTAATTATTTACTCTGGTGATGGATGAAATCACCGTTCTATTGAAATCGTGGCAAATGCCGGAAGAAATAATCGAAGCATTTCACAGTGAGTACCTACCTCAAAGATGGATACGTTTACGTATGTATTTCAAATAGTTTTGTTCGACTTTAAACAGTACGATGCTGTGACGAGCGACCTGAGCAAGTACGAGTAGCTCTCTATCTATTTATACTCCTAAAAAGTCCATGCTGTCGTGAGAGGAAGAAAACATGTATAGGCTCCACGTGGTCGGTTGCACTGCTTACTACTCGTAGGACTGTAGGTACCTAAGTTGACTCGGAAACGTACACATTTGTATGTTCGACATTTGGTCACGGCAGGCTCGGAAACGTACACATGTGTACGTTTCCGAGCCTACCGTTGCCGGATGTCGCGCGTGCGGATTTGTGCGTTTCCGAGTCAAAGTAAATGTACACATTGTTTCAGAGAATGGCATAACATTAGATCAACTAGATCAACTCACTCAAGACCATTTGAAAGAGATTAGCCCACAAATAGGAGATAGAATTAAGCTAACCAAAAATATTCAAGAATATTTGGAGTCTAAGGTTTGTAACCAAGATTGGGTACTGCATATGTTCTGTACATTTAATTTTTATATGCTTTATATAGACCTATTATTACATTCTAGGCCCCCACAGTCAGTGCATCAACACACTATGATAGTGACGTGCCAGCAAGTCCAGGTGTTTTGGGTGAAGAATGTGGTGATCTCACAATTACATTTAGTGATTTGTTTCCAACGACTACATCATCTTTCCCTGATTTTGATTTGCGGACATTATTAGAAACGTCACCCACGGGCAAAAGCGTACTTAATTTTTACACATCGCATGGAAGTCTAGATACTAAACGGAAGAATCGATTGACTGATATCATAATCAGACATTTATTTACTTTTATAGTAAATAAGTAAGTATTGTTGAATCTTATAGTTTCCTAATTGTGTTATAAGTAGGTGTTTGTCTGCCTAATTTAAAAAATAAATTGATTTCAGGAGACTCTCTTATGATGATTACAACATATTAACAGGAAAAATTATAACATTATTTCCAAAAGAGACGGCTGGAACATATTTCACCAGACCAGTAAAAAAAAACAATTCAGCAATTGGAAAATCAATTGCCGCTCGTGGAAAATTAGTTGACAAAGTCAGAAATTTTTTATTTCAAAGCTCAGACAGAAAACGAGGATGTGCTGACTCACAAAACGAATCAGCGAACAAGAAAAAAAAAATCAATGATATTCTACTGAGTAAGTTTTTGTTGCACATACTTTTTTATCTCACATCTGTAAAGATATACTTAAAAAAAGCTGTCCTAGTACCTATCTATCTAAATGCCACATACTATCCTTAACATTATGAATGTGAAAGTTTGTGTGTATCCATGTTTACCACATATCTCCATAACTAAAACCGATTTTGATAAATAGCTTATGACCTGGTTTATCACATAGGCTACTTTTTATCATCAGTGTTTTTCATCAATCTAGGTGAAACCGCTCGGCAGAATAGTATATTCAATTCATATAAGAATTGTATTAATTAATGTATTGCAATTTTCCTTTTATTTTTAAAGAATGTGTTCGGGGAGATTGCTTATGTGAGGAACCAGGAGGGGGTAGAGGGGGGCCGAAAACCAACTTGGGTGCCACCTTGCATTGGGGGCCATGACTGCAAATAAAGTTTTTGAAGTTGATGTGTGTGATGATCATAGGAAGGTGAGAAATTGGATGAACAATTATTAATTACAGGTGTTCATGAAGACGACATTGAATGGCTAAATAACAACAATGAACCATGGTCAAAAGTGAAAGCCATATGGAAAAAGACTTTGCAAATTAGACAAGAACTCGACTATGAAAATGTAAATGACTTTTTGACAAAATGGAAAGTATTGCGCCTACCAGCTGGGGCAGAATTGGTAAGGATTTCTGTAAATAATAATTGTTAATATGCCAAATTTAAAGTATTCAATAGCTCAAACTTTTTATTGCTCTGTATACAGGGTTATTCATAAAGGGTATGCTAAGCCGAAAAGGGCTCATAGTACTCATCATTATGAACAACTTTTACTATGGGACCAACCCGAAATTCGCGAAAAAAAATCAGCTGTTCCATAAAAAAATGTCAATGACACTCGACAAAATGTATGGAACAGGTTTTCGGGTTGGTACCATAGTAAAAGTTGTTCATAATGATGAGTACTATGAGCCCTTTTCGGCTTAGCATACCCTTTATGAATAACCCTGTAGAATAATAAAATCATAATTAAATATAACTGGACTTGTGGATTATAAAAGAGAAAATTGTGCTGTTTGATAAATACTGACTGACAAGTAATAAATTTCGGCACTGTTTTAGGCACATCAACTTATATGCTGCTTGTCAATCATCAAACAAAAAAATACTTTATAAAATTTCATTTGAACCACTGGCTGTCTTATCCATTTATACAAGGTGTTGCAGAAAGGTTTATGTTATGTATCTATGTATACTATAATTCAATGATATGCCAAAATATCAAAATCCAAATCAAAACGGTATTTTACAGTATTACAAAATTTTAAAATAAATTCATGCTCTATAAAAAACTTACTGTGTAGAAACTTTTCTGTAACAGCTTGTTTAAATAAGTTTTCTTTGTATCAATAATACATGTTGAATATGAAAATAATCAAAGTCAAGGGGTTATAGGTGCCAACCAAATATATAGGACTCAGTTCGGGGCGATTGGAACTACCAGTTAATTGAATTAATTATTACCATTTAGGTTTCCAACAACCATTAAAAACATCTGTTCCCAGAGCTGAACACAAATGTAAGGTATTGTGAGAATACTTATGTGAATAGTGCTTGTATGTTTGCATTTTTACTTATTTTTTTAAATGTATAAGGTGTGATTTTTTTAAATGGTTTTGGCATTTTTTCTGAAATTGGAATGAGGGTAATAGGTACTAACAAATATGATACTTGCTTAATAATAGGAAATACAACAATACACTCTGAATGTACTTCCTGAGCTATACATTCTTGCTTGTGTGCTTATTGTGTTTATTTGTTGCTGTGTCTGCCACACATGCTGAATGTTATGAACGATGAATGCGCTTCATGGTCACTCTTGGCTTGTTTTGTATCCTTTAATTTTGTAAAAATTGTTATTTTTGCAGATTGAAGATGATTTTGCTGAATTATACCCTGATAAAGTAAAGCTCTTTAAAGACAACTGGAAAAAGTTCATGCAAAAATTCATAGAATTAAAAAAAGAAGAAATTAATTCGGATGAACACAGGAAAAATTTGCGAAATTCGCTAAATACTTTTGATAGTGATGGTAACCATAACATTTTACACAGTTTGTATAATACATTTTTAAATTTCTAATTACTTCCCTGCTACAGTTTTCTTATAAACGTGATATTGATATTACCTATTTGATTACTCAAATAATAACAAAAATTGTATTGTTACAGATGCACTACCAACGGAATTGACATTACTGGTTAATGTTGTGCCACCCAAAGGCCGTGTAAAAAAAGAAAAGTTTTCTACTCAAGAGTGCTTAGAGAGTATTATGATAATAGTAGAGGTAAGCTATTTGTCTTTGTCTGTTGTGAGATACATTGGTAGCTAGAATAGTGTACAATAAGTGCCCACACTTTATTCCCGGCTTTAGTACTACGTTAATATGTAGTACTAAAGCCGGCTGCTGTCACCATTGAGTAACTGATACTCTGGCTTCTTTAAATATATGTCACATCTTATGTTTTTTTTTTTTTCAGAATCCTGGTGACATAAACTCCACTATACAGAAACAAATTGATAAAGCTGCTAAAAGAAAAACGCAAGTTCAACCCTATATAATATTACTTGGAACATTGCAAAAGATCATAAAAGCATACATTGTCATAGACAATATTAGATATGCGTTTACTTCCATGACAGAAGCGTTTGACGTGTTATTCAAGTCATTTCATGTATTGAATGCACGATTCCCTAAGCCAAGCGAACATATACATTTAATCATTCAGCAATGCGTCTACAAAATCCAAACCAGATTTGACAATCCAGTCCCATACATCGCAGATATTTTGGCTCTAAATCTTTAAAAAGTTTATTAGATTAGAATATTAGACATTCCTACTAAACATTTCATACAATAATTTTTCATCATGAAGTGTGGTAAATGTAGCATAACTTTTGACGATTTACAAAAATATTGCTTTCACTTGCAGTTTTGCTTTAAAACTACTGAGTATTTCCCATGTCCTCAAATGGGCTGTGAAAGAGTTTTTAATATCAAACGTTCTCTGAAACGCCATTTCGAATTAGACCATACCAACAGAAATAACCATATTGAAACAATACCAAACATTTCTAATATTTCCCTAAAAAATGATGATACTAATAATACTGAGTTAGGTAATGAAAATATACCACATACGTCAACAGATTCAGAAAATTGTCAAGACGAAAATTTTGAACTTTGGCTACAGCTATTGATAAATTCCTTTGTCGCTAAACTGTATGATAGGCTAAACTTAACGAGATTGTTTGTACAAGAAATAATAGAAACAGTAAAGCAAATTATTATAGATATTGCCTGTAATTTAAAGTCAGTAATTAAGAAAAAGAATGACATTAATAATGAAATTGACCTGTTATCTAATTGTTTCTCTCACGTTGATACTGAATATAAACGATTAAAGTATTTCGAAACATCGGAAAAATATATCAAACCAATATTAAAAGTCATTGGTTCAGGTCAAGAAAAAGCAAAGAAAGATGACAGTACTGTTATGATTCTAAAAGATAAAAAGTTATGCTACATACCAGTTAAAGAAAATCTGAGATTATTTTTAGAGTTACCAGGTGTGTATGATACGATAAACAAATATCAAACAGAGTTGACTAGTGAAACAGGTGTTATAAATAATGTTGTACAAGGAAAAATGTGGAATGATAACCTAGAAAAACAGAATATTCCTATCATTGTCTATTTTGACGATCTTGAAACTGGTAACCCTCTAGGAAGTCACGCAGGGAAGAACAAGATAGGAGCAGTATACGTTTCAGTCGCGACGATACCACCAGAATATGCGAGTAGGCTAGAAAACATATTTTTAGCAACTTTGTTCTACAGTAATGACCGAATGTTGTTTGGAAACAAAGCTGTTTTCGAACCGTTGATTAAAGAGCTGAATTCACTCTATGATGAGGGTATTAACATAAATGTTAACGGGACTACAAAGACTGTAAAATTTACTTTGGCTTGTGTCTCTGGAGACAATTTGGGTATACATAGTGTAATGGGATTTAATGAAAGTTTTGCATCCTTGAACTATTGTAGATTTTGCCTTTTGACTAAACAACAATGCCAGTCCCAACTCTCTGCTGATCGAAATGCAGAACGTAACCTAGTCAATTATGAAGACGACTTTACCAATCGAAGGGGAGTGAAAGAGCTATGTATCTGGAACGAAGTCAGAGAATTTCATGTGTATAAGAATTTATACTGTGACGTGATGCATGACCTCTGTGAAGGTATTCACCGATACGGTATGGCACTTGTAATAGATAAATTAATTGCAGATGACTTTTTCACCCTCGATCATCTAAATCAAAGAATAAAATTTTTTGACTTCAAATCCAGCAATCCTCCTCCTCTTGTCACAAAATCCCATGTACAACAGGGATCGATTGTAATTTCCGCTTCGGAAATGCTGTGTTTAGTTAGGAATTTTCAATTTATTGTAGGTGATCTAGTACCTAGAGAAAATGTGATTTGGCTCTACTACTTGTGTATGTTGGAACTTACTAATGTTATTATGTCTCAAAGTTTCAATTCCGATCTTTTACAATATTTAGAGAGTCTTATTTGTGAACACCACGAAAGGTATATAGAGTTGTTTGGTACTCTTAAACCAAAACATCACTTTGTTACTCATTATCCAGATGTGATTGCAAAAATGGGTCCACTAATATTGATAAGCACGTTTAAATATGAATCAAAACATTTGGACTTAAAACGCGTTTCAAATTCTATTAACACTCAAAGAAATGTACCTTTGTCGTTAGCAATAAAATGTCAGCTTCAGTGTTGCTATAGATTTTTATCTAATAAGGGTCTACCTGATTGTGCAGATCATGGCAAATCTAAAGGCTCGCTATTGCTTTCAGACGGTAAAGATGATGTAATGTATGGTAAAGTAAATTGGATGACAATTAATGGCATTACATATTCCGTTGGTGATTTTCTTGTATACGAATTAAATGATTATTGTGAACCTTGTTTTTGCAAAATCGAGCAATTGTTAATACACAAGGATAATTGTACTGATTTTTATTTGTATTCATGTATATTTAAGACCTGCCAATATGATAATCATTTTCAATCTTTTGTTGTAGAAGAAATAGAAAACAATTTTATGTTATTGCGTTTAGAGGATTGTTTTAATATAATTCCAATGAAAATGCACATAATTTCGGGGTCTAAATATATTATTTGTTATGGCTAATTGATGTTTTTTATTTTCGATCACTTTATTTACCAGAGAAATCAAAAAGGAAACTAACAAAACGTAATAGTATTTTGTGCAATGCTTCTTGATGTTTAAATCTGTGATGTAATGTTTCAGGAGTGGTGAGATTGACTCATTTGAACGAATTCATTCGAGCTCAACCCACTAAATAGGAGGCACGGCTCAGCATTCCCGCTTAATCTGAAAGTCTGCTTTTATGAATCATTGTCAGCCACCGGTTATACGAAAACCTGGTGTGAGTGACGATTTGTAAAACTTACTTTTAGTATGAGGGGGGAATCTGAACGAAGCTGCCTAGGGGGGTTTTGCCCGGATGAATTTATTAAATTGATTGAAGCTTCTGTCAGTTTCCTTAGAGATTTATAATATTTTAGACTAAGTAAATATTTTCTCAAAATAAAACTAAATGTCTTTGAGGCATGTGAAACACAATATTGCTTGAAATGCCTACATTTCAATCTGATTAATCTATATATTTGGATTAAGAGATTCAAAAACCTAGAAGAACCAGGTATTGCTTTGTATTAAAATATTAACGTTATTCAATGAACCAAATTATAGTTCAGGGAAACTCATCATTATTTTGGGAGAGTCGACCATATTATTCAACCAAATTACAACTTATTTTGCATAAAGACATCGAAACTTTTCATAGATTACCTCTTAACTTTCGTTAAAAAAAATATTTACTTGAAATAAGATTTTATTTTTGTGCTGGAAAAATATATCGACTTATTTCTAGCGCGCAAAGCTTAAGACAAGATATACGTTGTCTTGACTGAAACAAGCAATCATCTAAATAGAATATTTTAGAAATTAAATCGTTTGAACCAAGGCAGCGCTTACTTTAATCTAAAGATTTAGCTGTGTTAATTTTAACAAAAACAATAATATTTCCTTAGTATAATCGACGCCAGAGCTTAGAGCAAGATTTTGGTAATTTTGATTGTAAAGAACGATCGTTTTATTAGTGTTTTAAAAAAGGCATTTATCAGAACGAACACAATCATTATCTTCTATTAAGATTTTATTACATTAAATAAATAGACAGCTTTATTTTGATTTAACATTGATTACATTAGTCCAAATTTATATTCTTTTGGAAATCAAAGAAATATATTTTCTTAGACCAAGACATTTTACTGCATTGTGCATATATATACGCATATTTGCTTGGATCAAAGAATTCTTTTTCACCGTGTGTGAAAAGTCCATTACGATGCATAGACTACATAATACTTCTAAGGACCGGGCCAAGACACATTTACAAAGTACCAACTCAGTGGTGCCGCACGCCTTGGTGCGACTGTGCGACGAATAAATAAGTATTTTTAGCACTAGTGCAGTGCGAGTCTAGTCGCACACAAACCAAGATGGTTTTCGGTTGTCATACTTAAGATATATGCAAAGTACGAGTACATGGTAAGTAAAAACCCATACAACGTAATTTATAGTAGAGATTGCGACAGATGGCGATTAATTTTACTTTGAAATCTAACGTAGTTTTGACACACTTCATTATAAATACACGGGACTATTCACGTAAAATTGAGTCGAATACTCCGGCTATAGTTTCGATCTCAATCGGTGATCTTAGTTATAGCGTCCATTTATCATATTGCGACACAAATGTTTGGGCATATCCTTACTGTCGAGATCCATGATTAAGATGTTTTTAATTTTACTATCAAGCACATTGATCTTCATTTGAATTCCACTCAAATACTCGATATATCGGTGAGCATAATTTAATGAGAGTATATGTGAGTTACTTGAAGCAATGAATATTTATAATTTTATACTTGTGGGATGTATTTAAACGTGATTATTTAAATCAATCGATGAGACGTCTGCATGTTTGAACGGCGTAGTTTTTCAAAGTTGGCTACGGCATATTACATACAAAATTAGTGTAATTTGTCGTAGTAATGAATCTATTAAACATTGTTTGCATTATTTATTTGCATAAATGAATAAACGAAGTGATATGATTCCGTTGCATTAAAGTCACTCAAAATAAGAAACTGTTTTTATTTGTTTGTTAAAGTACAAGAAGACCGCCTTTTGTGCCTTTCTCTTATGTGTTTTACTATTTTCGTGATTTCCTTTTTCTGGAGTCAATAAACATTTTTTTGTATTGTACTTTTGAAAAACTTTTAGTTACAATTTTAAACAATGTAGATTTTAATACGATGATAAGATAAAATGCTTGTTAAAAGGACGAACGAATTTAACCTACATTGTTATTTGGTTTGGTGAATCACGAAGACAAAACGATAAACAAGCTGTAGATTACTAATATTTATTATCTTTTAAAATGCCAGTTTGTAAAACTTGTCCTTGAAATAGGTATCTTCTAAATCTGCGCGCTTCATCTTCGACCACATCGCCGCTTACCAACAAGCGAGTTGGTGGTAAAACGCGAAATTTTTGGGTAAAAAATTAAAAACTATAGCTGTAAATTATGTGAGAAAGTAATTGGTTTTAAGGAAATAATACTACTTGGAAATGAGTCCAAGAATCTTGAAATAAATTAATTGATTGATTTGATTTGACTATGTTACGTAATTAGTTTATAATGAAACTTGACGCGCGGACCGCACGCCGACGTCATGCACTCACGGCCGCCATCTTGATTCACACAAGTCCACAATTATACAAGCGCGACCACGCGCTCTCAACAAGTTATTAGTTTACAATTACAAGCAGTTTATATAACCACGCCAATATTTGAACGCTGATTCTACGAACGGGACCCTATTTGCAAGTCAATAAGAATCATCGAAATAGAAACCTGACACCGACGTTTCGTTTTGAGGTTATGCGACTTGAGTTTGTCATCTAACATTGCAAATCTTTGACCTTGAGAATGGATAAAGTCGTCGGCAAAATAATTGTACTGCGAGAAATATGCGAGAATAAGAGTGTGTTATTCGGCCCTTTTAGCGAAGATATAACTTTTCAACGGAAAGTCGATCTGTGGCATCAAATATTGACCAAAGCGAAAAGCCTGGGCCTTATATCATATGACAAAGATTACAAGTACATGAGAGACGTCTACTGGCAGAATTTGAAAAGAGGCGCGTTGGGGAAGAAAACTAACAAGACGAAGAAAGAGAGAAAATACAGTCCAATAGATGACTTAGTTTTCGAGATACTAGAAAAATCGACTGAACCTGTTCCTCTCCTGCCAAAAATTGTGGATCAATTCTCAACCAAGCAGGAAGATCCAGACTCTTACGACTCGGCTCTTCTAGATTCGACAAAACACGAAGACAATGAAAACCCGAACATTGTATACTTGGATGAGGCAGAATCATCTCCAATTTCCAGGAAGAGAACTCGACCAAATAAAACTAAATTTCTGAACGAAGATAAAATTAGAAAGAAGAAGATGGGATTAGAGGTGGAGTTTATGGAGCTGCAGAATTATAAGCTAAAACTTGAAGTGTTAGAGATGGAGCAGAAGCTCGGAGTCAATCCGTCGAAGTACACAAAAGAGATAGTGAAAAAATTGAACCCCGATAAAAATGCAGATGTTTATATCCAGGAAGATTCAGAAGAATGCGAATCTGATGATGATTAAGTATGTAAACGTTTATAATTGTAATTTTGTAATAAATTTGATTTAAAAATTCATAAAAATTGAACCCCGATAAAAATGCAGATGTTTATATCCAGGAAGATTCTGAAGAATGCGAATCTGATGATGATTAAGTATGTAAACGTTTATAATTGTAATTTTGTAAATAAAATTTGACTGGACCGTGTCAGCCGTGTGCAAATCCGAATTTGCTACAATTTATTTTAAAACTCATATGTAACCATCTGATCTGATCTAGAGAACTTCTATCTATTTAACTAACTTTGTAACCCCCACAAGAATAATAAATTGAATATTGAATTTAAAGGAATCATCGTAAGGACACAGGAACGCCCCAGTTCGATGTGTTCATGTCTCATTTGACCCTATTAAAATCGCCTTCGTCTATTTCTGTTCCAATTACGACCCAAGTCAAGGAATTGAAGCGAAGCAGTATATTATACATTTGAATTTGTCCTAATATTGTTTTAAAGACAATACTTTGAAAATTATCATAAGAAATGTATAGAATTACGCAATAATAACACAAAATATAATGGCGTTAAAAAGAAAATTTGTAGTAGGATCTGTATCCTACTACAAATTTTCTTCTTTTACAAATTCTCAGCAAAGACTTTTTAGTTCAAACACCAATAAAAAAATCAAGCTGCAAAACCTAGCCAGAACGGCGGCGTTTTAAATCAAAGTATAATGTTTTGAACATGATTCATCTCACGCATTTGTTTACTCAAGGAAGCTTTATCGCGCTTTACTTGGGTATCTAGCGAGATAGCCCGCGACCAACTTCCTATAAACTTGAGTGAAGGAGCCACCATCGTATTTCTAAGCCAAGCTTAGCAACGATCTTAGTTCTATCATTTGGGCATCGGTTTGATAAGTTGGCTGTTCCGTAGCGTACAGTAGTTGACAGTTGGCATTTGGCACACATTCCTGCCGCCAGATATGGAGGCACAGCGGGCGACCGCATGTCTCACGGACGGACCTACGACATTATTCGATGACCCGAGTGACATTTCATGATGCTTTCCACGATCCTTCGGCTTATCAGCGAGCCGATATGGAGTACGTCACCAAATACGTATTGAGCTCTCGAGTCCATTTGCTGGGGACATTCGTTTGTGTACTGTCTGCAGCTCCAAATCTGCATTATGAGTTCAATGAAAACGTTTGAATGTAGAGGTAGATCAATTAGATGTTATGTATTGAGATACAATTATGTTCATTTGTAATTTAATTTAGAATTTAACTTTTATATTATATTTCGTAACCCATTTAAGTTTTATTGATGTATTTTAAAGCGTCTTTTTTCTACGACTTCGTCTTTCGGTGCATCCCACCGGCCATCCCTAAAAGCAAAGCCTAAATGCAACGAGATCGCATTTATTAAGTTTCTTGAAACTGATCAACATGCAAATAAGCTTTGTGTTGTAATTTCATGATATTATTTTGACCAGTGGCATGAACGATAGTGACTGTTTAATAGGCCCTTACATGCCTTTCATTAGGTCAACTATTGCGTTACAGTCTGGAAAATCGATTTTAATCCGATGAGTCAAAGGCTAAAAGCAATATTCATAAAATGATTTACGCGACAAACTAGAATCAGCGCCAATAAGATAAAGTTACGACTATGCGGTGGCGCCATGCAATACTAAATATTAATATAAGCTGTCATACTGGCCAATCTATTCGTAAGTTAGCAGATTTTCTCATGACCGTGTCACCGGCAATGTTATAAATAATGTAAACATTGGCCATACTTCTGACCCTGCACCCAGCTGGGCGGACAGATTTTCTCACGACCACACGATATAAAACATGTTTAAATATAAAGTCAACTTTTCGAATAACAATTTCTTTAAAAGGGTTAATTAGCACTGATCGCGCGGAGAAAGCGTGTTTTGTACGCTATCCATTTATGTTTTTGTTTCTAGTATGAATAACATTTTTTAAATTTTTATATTACGTAAGTATATGTATATGTCAAGACAAAATTAAGTTTTTAAACTTTATCATACGTAATTCAAAAACCTATAAATAATACAATTAAAAACGTGATCTAAATAATCAATTTCTAGAGTTCTAGAATTGAAAAATAAGAAAGACGTTGGCGTTCCAAGGGTTAAACAACATGGTCCTTCGAGTCAAATGTCGCAGTGAAAGCGAAACGTTACCGTGTCATGACCTTCCGTAAGCCGCAGAATGTAGATTAAGAAATACTAGAAGCTTAAGAAATGAATAATTGTATACGGGCTAAGGAATCTAGCCTAGAACAAGCGGGAGTAAGTAGATACAATATTTTGTTTTGTCAATAGAGTATTTTAGCCAGCTGTTACACTGCTGGTGAAGCTACAATTATTATTACTGTGCCTTTTTCTTCTTATAACTCACAGAGCAATTGAGAAATATGAATATTAGTCGTGATCGTAACTTGACAATTTACCTTAGTGTGTATACGTGCACACTTGCACAATGCACAGCATGGATATTTGTATGTATCGATAGAAGTAAGACATTACAGCATACCCTAATACCCTTGCACTACGGGGTGGGCGAATCTTGAGTTAAATACAGCAAGCAAATTTTATTCAGATAATTTTCATGTTCTACTTTCGAATACCTGTCAAATGTAATAGACAACAGAAAACGAAAAACATAAAGACGGCTTACCTGACCTTCTTCATACCACGCTTCCTCAACATTTCTTATCAATATAACTTGTACCTACATCTATTTTGTTGTCTCAAATAACATATCATTTTGAATTTAACAGGCTTCTAACTCAGCTACCAACAAAACAAACAAGTTTTAGGGTCATTGGGCAAATGAGCACATCATTATACTGATGGGTTTACAAGGTTGAATGTGATTGGTTTGTCTAAGGTGGTGTCGAGTTTCAAGATGCGGGCTGCTCACGCATCTCGATGGCTACTTATGACATTGGAGTATCGAATTTCATTTGTTTTTCATAATATTCCTTGAAAGTTGTTTAACAATTGTTTGAAGTAGGCGCATAAAATGTTCATGGCTTTGTAATGAGGCCTTTTTGCAGAAAATACTTAATTATGGCTTACCTCGTTCGCGCAGCGGCTCAGCTTGCGTCTTGACCACCAATACAAAAAAAAATATCCATCCTAAAATTCGATACCAAAAAAACATACATCCATCCTAAAGACAAAATTTAAAGGATTTTTATAAGTGGGTACTTACATTAGTTGTGAGCTGCGTCGTCAATGTGTGTACTTTTTCTTTGGCGTCTGCGAGTTCTCTTCTAAGTTTTCGTACCTGTTAACAAGGGCATTCGTTTGATTGTTTTGTTTAGTCATAAGCGGACGATCCGGTCAGTAATTCTAATGAGCGACCAAAAGTGGCATTTAAAACCTACCGGATGGTTCAGATGATCATTTATTTTGCAGAACTCTTTTGCACGCTATAAATCAAAAATTACTTAGTCGTGCTGCTTTGAACCTTCGACAACTTTTATTTGCATTAGCAGTAATGTGCAAACATTACTGTGTTCCGGTTGGAAGGGCATTGTTTCCAGTGAAATTTCAGGGCGAATGGGAGATTAAACATCTTATATCTCAGGGTGACGAGCGCAGAGCTGTGCCACGCAGGGTCTTGAATTCTGCGAGTTCAAGATTCTGGTTGGCGCAGACCTGTTATGGGCAAACGTGACGTTTGACATCAGGCGAGCGATTTGCTCGTCTCGTCACTCAATTGTATAAAAAAAAAATTAACAAAATCAGATTACTTGGACAGGGCAGCACTAGGGTCGTCCACTCAGTCAATACAATCCTTTTTGGTTCAATGTTGCGTTAAACAATAAACATAAAGTCCGGTAAAATGTATTATAGCAACTTACTTCATGAGCCTGCCTTTCTTCAGAGCCAGCGCCCGCGGCTAGCGATGACGCAGTGGAGACCAGCGATGCGGTAGAACCATGCGCTGTTCAAACAAAAAAACATGAAATAACCTCATTTTTGAAGTCGGAGTGGTCGGAAGAACAGCAGGATGCAAAAGTTTGCGAGCGTGTATGTTTCTTTGTGCTTTCTTTACACTTGGCTTCTATGAACTAACCAACGCTGCGAATAAGCCATTAGGTGTAAGGCGCGTGTGTATCCTTCACTTATACACGAGTCCAGCCAACATTAAGACTTCGAGAAACTAATTAGCTAATAATCCCGACCTCAATCAAATACAAACAAGTATTTGCGTTCCAAATTGTTTCTTACGAAAAATGCGACACCTTGCAAATAATTACGTCGTAATGTTTGTGTGAAAACCAATTTTCGGCTTGCAATTATCTTTTTACCCCGAAAAAGTGCTCATCAGATAATTATAATAATTTCATGAAGTGCTTCTGCTTGATTCCGAAAGTCATTAGTGAAATTTAATGCAACCGAATGCAGGCAACGCATGCCACATGTTTGCGGTTAAGATGCCCAGGCAAACAAACTTCTCCGTGAAATTAAGCGGGGAGCCACCGTTCCATTTTATGAACTAAACTTTAAGGCATTCGTCGAAAGATTTTAGTTTACTAATTTGGCCACCTCTATAAGTTTGTTGTAGGCATCTGTTCTGAAGCCGATGTAGGACGCAGGATCGTTAAATTTTATTTGACAGCGGAACTGATAATTACAGAGGCGTTGTGGGAAATATGATAGCTTATTTTGGTGGTTGTTGAAGCTTAAATTCATGTGTGACATCCTCGACCACTAAACTTGTCTTATGGTAAGTTTGAGGGGCACAAATGAAGAGCATGAGACAATTGTAAAAAAAATTTGTATACTCCTTTCTTTGTGGGATATATTTCATGCTGGCATCAAGTATTTTTCAAACATTCTATTTTCTACCAATCAACAGATGAATTTTGACTGATTCAGCTTGCGATTTTACAAAAATTCTTTAAACTTTAACATTATAGCGAGCAACGTTTCAGTATCTTCTAACTGGAGCCCTGGAGTCTACGATAAGGTTTTAATTACTTTTACTTTTAAGACTCTTCTAACGAAGCCGAAACAATCAAACACGTCTCGGAATAGGGGGTCTCATTCTAGGACGTGATCTGTGGACGACTCATCTACATCCTCTCCATCCTAAGGTTGCCTGGAAGAGATCGCTTTCAGCGATAAGGCTGCCAGTTGTTGCACTAGTTTTAAGTATTATTATCCTTTTGTTTGTAATTTCTGGTGTGAACAATAAAGAGTTTATCTATCTATCTACTGAACCAGTAGACAGACCAGAAGACGAATGAACTTTCCCAATCAAAGTTAAATATCCTCACCGTCATCGTTTTTCTTGGGATAGTGATGCGAGTGCCTCGGCGTGTGCATCACGCTGGGCTGGTGCGTGGGGCTGAGCGCCGAGCGTGGGGACGGGGACGGAGGCTCCGACACGCCGTAGCTCAGACCTGGGTGACAGACTATGCATTTGTTACTACGTTCAGTTAGTAGAAGAAAAGAAAGGGGTAAAATTACTCAGGCCTGGACAAACTTTACATTGGTTACTACGCTCAGTGAGTAGAAGAGGAGAAAGGAGTAAAATGAGAAAAAGAAAACAAGGCGATCAAACTAAAACGGAAGGAAATAGAAGCGATGCTACACGAGTAACGTGTAATGTGTCATAATTACATGAGATTCAATTATTGATTCGGAAAAAGTAAGTTTTAAAAGTGAAATAGGGAAGTATTGAATTAGTAGCACACTGTTGCCGAGACAGTTCTAGAGAATTCGAGAGCTGAAGAAAGCTGAAGGAAAGTACTAGACGCTTTCGTCGGAATTCCATTGCTTGCTCCTCATCTCGTACAAACTCTGTGGCGTAGACAATATATTCCCAAATGAAAAGTAAACGTTGCGCCGGTTTCCGCGAGCAGTAAAGTCTTTCTAGGTATCTTTTTTTTTTTTGGGATTTTATGACCTGGTAACTAAGACCTTTAAGTCAAAACTTATTTGTTCAAGTGTATATTTATTCCTAAAGTTGCCCTAGTAAAGTAGTGGAGACTTTACTAGAGGCTTTTCTAAGGAGTTTTGGAAGCAACACGAAATGACACGATTCACTGCATTTTATGATTTGCCCACACTCGTGCACGTCCTCAAGCACTTAATGGTTATTTTCCCCACTTAAAATAAACATTAACACTCAAAATTACACAAGTTTAGTAAAATAAAAAAATGAAGCAACATGTCTCTTCCACGTTCCCGCCAAAACTCCTAGGTATCTTAGCGAGAGTGAACATGTAAAAATGGACAGCCTACCAGTGAATAGCATAAATAAGCGAATATTTTATTATAATGGACACCTACCTTGACCTGACGGTCCGTATTGCACGGGTAAGCAATAGTACGGCTCATAGTCGCTCTCCGAGGACCTTTGCAGCATCGAAGGATACAGCTTCTCCGATTTTGTTGATCTGCAAACATATCTATGATAGATACCTAGCTTTCTATGTTTTAAATAGAAGGCTTCTTTCACAACCGAACATACTAAAAGCTTTATTAATAAAACGTAATTATAGAGAAATAGAAAGTTCTGAAGATCCAAAAAAACCTTATATCAGTCTTAGAGTGAACTATTATCTCGCTGTATTTTGTAGAGAAGTACAGCAAGATAAAAATAATAATGTTTCTTGAATAATAATTATTAGTGGAAATGGTAAAAAATAGATGAGATTTGCTACAAAAATTGTGGTAAGTCATTTGAACCAAAACTATTGATTGCATTTTAATATTTGCTCGAATAATTTAGTTGTTCAAATAAAACAGTATCTCCTACTTGTTACAAGTTTAACTAATAGTATGTTATGTTGTGAAATTGCCTTGGGTTTACATTACGACAAGGCACAGTATACATTTAGCGTGTGTACGACAAAAGCCTATTGACTCCGTCCTGTGTTGATAGCTGTCGGAATATACATATTCGAATCCGATCAGACTCCGTCTTGGCACGGTTCAAGTTTTCATAAGCATTGCTGATATTTTATATTAGAACAACGTTATGATCAAATAAAATGGTGAATAGGTAACAAATTGTTGAAATGTTAGGTCGATACTGCAAAATATTTTTAGTAGTTTTTTAACTCAATTGAGTTAGTTAATTTTTCGTGGATCTATAGACTGTCAAATAAGTTTTAGTGAAGACAAAAAATTAAAGGAAAGCAGTTTTATTGGTTCCTTCATTTAAAACTCATTTGAATCCCAAAAAAAGCAGATACAATTCATTCAAAATACTTCACAGTAGTGACCAAACAGTCCTACTATTTTGTAGACAAATTATGGATAAAATAAACGTGAAATTGAATCTAACGATGAAGTCAGAACCTATAAATGCCAATATTTTATAGCATGTATATTTTGTGCTTATAACAGTTAGTCTGTTGTAGTTGCTTTTTTCAATAAAACTGTGACGAATAACGATTACCCAATGAATAAATAAACAAAACGAAGCCGTGCCGTTCAAATCATGCATAATAAATCGTAGTGAAGCGTGCCACATCGAAGCCAAACGTATTACAAACATCCATGTGGCATACCTGGGGAACGTCCTATCTCTGAGGTAGCTAAAAATGTAACATTCACCACTTTACATAATGTTAATACATAACAATACATAATATTACATAATGAATGGAATGTGAATATGAGGGACAGTAGATTCGAGCAGGGCGATAAGTATCCAGGCCATATTTCAAAGACAATGTTTGGGTTTATGTGATACCAATTTGGGTTTTATCTGCGGGGAATAAAGTCCAAATTGATATGGAAAATACGAGACTAATAGAAGTTAGAACAAAGGAAAATGGGCATCGATACAATAGGGATAAGACGGGGATGAGTTACAAAGTTGAATGGGCTGATAGGATGATTCATGTTTTTATAGTTAACTATATGTAGTCATTGCATAGCCTATTCAAGTATTCAATTTTAGGGGAAGATACAATCTAAGTTTCTTAAATAGTATAGTCGGTGTTTATCAACGATTTTATTTAGACTATTTATATATTACTATTTATTATACTACTAAAATAAAGCCTAAAAACCCTGAACTATATTTTATATCGTTCAACAAAAGTGTAGTTATGACACCCACACACCCTGAGCATGTTTCGACCTTAACTGCTGAAAACACATATCTTGTGTTTTCCTTTGTGCAACGCGAATACGGCTACACACGCCAGGTGCGTAAAAAACAACGCATTTGATTATTAGCGGCAGTTAATGTGTTAAGACATACCTAACACACTAGAAAAACATTGCACACTTGCACTGTTAGCGACTAGGAGAATGTCTAGAGCGAGTCTTAATTGATTCAATTATATATCTTAAGCTCGAATTTCGAAATATCTTGTCCAATTTATCAACAAGATTCTTTAATCCTTATTTCAAGTAAGTTTAAGTAGGCGACAAACTTAACTACTTAAATACTCGCACCCAACGCCATCTATGTACAGCCCACCAAACTCCCACACCTTCAAGCCCCGCAACGCACACACAAAGATTTGTACATTTGTACATAAACTTATCTAATATCAAGACCTACCTAATACTGTTGCTCCGGTTCAACCTGGAGCCCTGTGCGTCTCGGTGCAGGATGAGCTTATTGTGTGTGAGTGAGCTGCGATGGTGTGAGTTAGGTGAGGATGTGTGGTTGTGGGCCTGCGCTGAGTGCAGCGACGTGAGCGACTCCATGGACTCGCCCTCGGACAGCCGCCCGCTGGCTGAGTATGTGTTGCTGAAATGGGGAGACGTGATGAGGGGTTTGGCCAGGTGTACGTACTAGTTTCTATAGGCTGAGTACTGAGTAGTAACGTCCGTTTTTTTTTTTGATAGGCTTGCGTTTGACCGCCATCTTGCCTGATGGTAAGCAATGATGCGGTCTACGATGGAGCACGCTTGCTTAGAAGAAACCGATTCACTCGCGACTTGAAAACACCCAGATTTACTCAGTTTACCCATTGTTATACCTTTCAAAGGAGTACCGCTTATGAACGTCTGAACACTAGCGGTGTTGATGCTGCTTTATCAGCCCGGTGTGGTGGCCCGCAAAAGTTAAGCAAGAGTTAGGTGCTACTCGCGGACATTTTTTCGAAGATGAAGAGTGGATCATCAGACATTTATCTCTTGTTAGAACCAGGTATTATGTTAAGAGCGAAAATTGGAATCAATAGTTTCTCGACTTCTCGGAGAAGACAGTAATACGAGTAAATACATTTATGATTGAATTTAAATTTAAAACCAATTACTATAAGTATCATTATGGCCTGTGCCAAATTGATTTACTATACTGATCGATCTTAAAATTTTCTTGCTTTTGTTTTATTTTTTAAATCCATAAGTACAACTGGCCAATGGAAATAGGAATTGTCAAGCTATGATTTTGATTAAAACAATGCACATTTAACAAGGTAACATTCATAAGGCACATATACACTGAAAGGCATTAGAAAACGCGACAGTATGCAGGAAGGCATACAGATCATAGAAACCAGCTTAGCTGTAGGTGGCCAAATGAAGAAACTAAATAATATTGTTAGTTTCGTTCAGTAAATACGACTGCCCAAGCCTACAGTTAAGCTGGTCGCACTGTACAGAATGATAAAAAATATGGCAATGAGTATGACAATGTTATGAAACAAACATTAAATATATTATGTAGGTATAAACATATGGATAAGTTGCAAAACCTCTATTTGATTTATATTACGCTTTTTTACTAAATAAAAAACATTCTATTTTTTTTTCAGACAACACAAGCAATTTCGTAACCTTAGGTATAGTGAGCGCCAAACCAGTGAACTTTTATAGTGCTATTAAATGTTTTATTATAAAAGTGCATAAAAGCAAAACCAATATGTTAAATAGAAAAAATCTCACTCGTCGCTAGTTTCCACTGGCCGAAGCCGGTGGCGACGAGCGGGAATATGTGGAGTAAAGTCATAAGTAACGCAAATTTTGTCCATGCTGTGTATTACAATGCCCGCTATTGCCTACTTTGTTTTGGGCAAAATGCCTATAACTCTTAAGTAAACTAAAAGTAGTTCAAAAGAATTTAAATTACTTATTTTATCTCCTAAACGTGTTTGAGAGGTTGTGCAGCTCATCTTAAATGTCACATACACATCACTGGCCAATAAACATCCAATAAACATAAATAAAAACAATATTTTCAACTATATACCTGTGTCTTAGCCAAGGAGCGTAGGGTATTCCATAATCAGATTTGACCTCCGAATATGTTTGCGTGTCAGACAGACTGCCATCGCTGATCTTCATCCCACCTCGAGGAGTAATCCTGGAAATAAAACAAATCACAAAATGACGTCAATAAATCAATGTAGGTAAATAATATTGAAACATTTAAAAAAATAAACAGACAAATTAAAAGTGACCACTAAAGGGGATTATCTCTTTTAAGCAGAAAAGCATCAAAAGCCGAAATATTATGTCCAGTACTGAGTCATTGTTATTTTACAAAGATTAAGTTAGGTAAATACTGTTTTCTATTCCCATAGATAAAGTAGTCTAACCCAGGAAGGACCACTTGTGCTGGACTGCCAACCATTTATATTATTATTGTAGGTAATAAAAGGAGTAGAGTTCAGCAAAATGCAACAATACTGTAACTAGATTAAGTTTCTACTGGTTTCAAAAGTTAAATTTAATTGAATTTTATTTAAAGAACTCAGGAACTTTGTGTGTTCAACACCGAAAATCACCCATAACTGAAAGCAGTTCCCACGGATAACATGATACATGAGGTATTTGTATTCACTGATAAGGATGTAAATATTTACCGACACATCAATCTACAGTACACGTTTTTGAATCATGAAATGCTATCTTCACTGTGGTGAAGTGTGGTTTTATGTCTTAAACTACAATAACAATATAATTTCCAAAAAATAACAAGTATTCGGTTAATCCAGGTACATCTACCCATACCAAATTTAATTCAAGTCCTTACAGCCTTCACTTAATTAAGCGGAAACAAACAGATTGACACACACAAAAACTCTATAAGTTATAACATTTGTTTGATCTAAGTAGATATTATTATGTACCTAAATGTATGGGTCATCTCCTATTTTTTTCACTCACTCAAAAATGAAAATTGTACCCAACTCATAAAATTGTGGTGCAACGTCTTTACAGCACTACATCTGCCTTAACAATGCCAGTAATTAGTAATTAGGCTGTGTCCAACACATTCATTTGAGTAAGATCAAGTGCCACAGTCTATATTAATTAGTTTTATCAATGAGGGACTGTTTCTTTAAATTAGTAATAAATAAAATAATCAACCTGGACTGTGGCATTTAGATTAAGTAAATAATTTATGTCAATGTTAGAAATAAAGTAAATGAAACTCTTCAAATAGGTACAAGACTGTTAGCAATTTAAAAGTGTAGTAATTTTGTAAGACAAAGAAGAGTGTATTGCCTGTATTGGTATCTTTTTCACACAAATTGAGATTAATTAGGCTCGACACCACAGCGCAGCAACAGTTGTCTGACCAATGATTGTCAAGGTCTAAATTAAGACTTGTGTAACAGAATCAGCTGATCTGATGGTTTGAGAGATTCAAATGTACAGCACTCTCTGTAAGTTTCTTAAACAAACTTGCATTTATGTTTCAGAATTTTTAAGAGAGCATTAGCAAAATTACATATGATTTCATTTTGAAGAGCTACTAACTTTTTCTTTTTTCTGAGATTTTTTATTCATCCCATATGCTTGGGGTAAGATAGATATCATACCTAGTGTGTGTGTAGCTAGTGTAATAAACTTTCAGACATCTGATAGGTGAGTACAGCGCAACAGCGCAACTGTGACATGGCCAATTGAGTGGCCAACAATATTTCCAATTCAGGCTGTTCAAAAATTATGACGATGGCTTCTTCAACATTACAGATAACTTGGACAAGCTGTGTAATTATTATTTCTATTAAAATATAGGGATACTTCATACCTGTGATGGTGGAATAATGCAGCAAATTCATGTGTTCCAGGCTTTGGCAGTGACTGGGAGCCCAGAAGCCGCTCTCTGACCGAAGCGGATAGCTGAGCTGCTGCAGTGCCTCCAAGTGAAAACGATTTGGGGCCAATTCCATTCTCTGTAGGAAATATAAGAAATTCAGGAACTGGTAAAAGTTGAAGATTTTAAGTGCTAAATTTTAATATTAATAATTTAAATAAGATCCTGGTCAGCTATTCATAAATAAATACAATGAATGGCATAGTAATTAGAGTGAGTTAAAAAGGCAAGACAGGTTTTAGAATTTTAAGATAAGGTAAACTCACTGTGGATTTGTAGATTTTGAAGATCTTGAGTGCAAGTTTGAGTACCTCCAGATACTTTGACCTTTGTTCTCGGAACTGCAGATACTTGGGCTGTCCTTCCTCCACCTGCAATATTTTATTACTTACATGAAAATAAAAACTAAACAGGGAGAAAAGTATTGTTTTTCAAATCAATCAAAAGAAACGCGCGCGGCGCGCGCCACTTCATTTTTGACAGTTAGTTAATTTTTAATTTACTTGACAGGACATTGACTGTGACATACTTTTTGACGCCAGAAATTCTACTCATATTAAAATACATAATTAAAGTAAATAATAATAAAATTATTACAGATTTCAATATACCTATCTGACTTTAGTTTTATTTTTATGAATTTATATTGCATGCATTTTATTTAATTAGATATAGGGAACTTAAAAAAGTTATTTACGCCATCTAGCGGTATGTAGCCAGCATGGAAACTTACGGTCTTTTCAGTATCACTACTCAAACATAGATGTCGTTTAAGTTATTCTCATCCAAGGAGGTTCGTAAAAGTTCTCCGCCTTCTTTTTGAAACTGTATCAAATAAAGCTTTTTGATATTATCCCAGCCCATGGGAACAGACACATACCAACCCAGGAGAACCGACACACACGGATAAAAATAGCAAAATCACTTATCCTGGTACCATTTTTTTTTCCTTTTGTCAGCAAAAAATACCAAGGTACCAGGACTACCAGGCTACCTGGGCTAAAAAAAACGTGAATTTACTCACCGTGTCCCTGGTTATGCTGTGACGGGGGGCCGTTCGATTGAGGAGCGGGCTGCTGCTGAGACCCGTTTTGCCTCTTCACGTATCCAAAGCTTTGAGGAACCTTCGCTTTGCTTGACGAACAGCTGCTTCCATTCCCACCACTAGACACACTCGAAGGTCTTGATTGCGAACCACTAGGCGATTGGAGCTGGAAAATAATAACTAGCGTTATTTTGACTATTGAAAAATCAAATTAATTAAATTAATTGCTATTGAATTAAATTTTTAAAAGTTTGTCGGCAACTTTTACTTCGCTTAGTACCTAACCAACGGAGCGTGAGAGAAGGGAATTTTCTGCGGTCTAAATTATTTCATACCTACATTTTACTATTGAAAACGCATTGCGTATTTTTCGATACAAGTTTTGCTTAGGTATCTACAGATTCTTCACTACGAACAGTAAGAACTAGGAAAGTATAATTAATTAGTCATAGTTCAAAACAGCTTTCTGCTCTTACCTGTGCTCCGCCACTCCTTGACGAATGAGTTTGCTGACTAGAAGAGTTTGCAGCGTACTGAAATATAAAATAAAGTTGTCTGTTTTAGAATAAAAAATAAACTCATAGCTGTTTGACCAAGCACCTGCTAAATTATACAGCTATCTTATTCTTAATATATATAAATCTCGTGTCACAATGTTTGTCCTCAATGGACTCCTAAACCACTTAACCGATTACAATAAAATTCGCACACCATGTGCAGTTCGATCCAACTTGAGAGATAGGATAGTTTAAATCTCAAATTATAGTCGCAATTTTAATTTATTGCAAATTATATAGGTATATACTGATAATTTTTACTATAAATTGACAAGTTAGCATCAACATACTACGGTTGCTATAGTTACGCAATATTTGACATAGAATTGACGCAATGGCTTTTGACAGGACAACGTCTGTCGAGTCAGCTAGTACTAATTATAAAAACCGGACAGCTGAACTTTCTCCTCACAGAACCATGGAGCGTGTTGTGGTTCAGATGAGGTGAGTGGGTGTTGATGATCAGTCCGATAGGCTGCGAATGACTGACTGGCTGACCTGCGGGTGTGGTGCAATCCCAAGCTGCTGGGCTGCCGTGAGCTTCTCTCGCTTGTGGTGCTGTGGCGAGTGGTGCCCTGTGCGCCGCTCGCTTTTACGTCCGTGAGACGGGCTGGGCGGCGCTGGCGCTGGCTGGTTCTGTTGATAACCATTTTTTGACGTTACCAACTTATCTTGGTACGTGTGTGCCTGCTTCTAACTTATCGTGCTTTGTCTCCTTCAACATGGAAACCACTAGCTTACGCTCGAACTTGTTTGCTCATCTTAACGTACCCCGTCTCTATCACACAATCTTATTTTTAAAATATTCTGTCGGCTTGTTCGACGTTGTTCAACGTACAATAGATGCCTACACCTACACCACTCTGAACACCACCCTCCTACATACTCGTATCTTCGTACCTATCGAGTTTGATAACCGACTGTAGCTCCGACTTCCGGCGAGTACGTATTGTCCTGCCTGGGAACGGAAGGCTAACGCTCCATCTGCTGCCCGCATTTAGGCTTTGCTTCGGTTACATGGTAAACCACACCACCCTTACTCTCTCTATGACTTTACCTACATACTCGTATCTATCAAGTTGGATAACCTACCGGAGCTCCGACTCCCGGCGAATCCGTGTACTTCTTCCACGTAGTGTCCTGCCTGGGCGCGGGAGGCTGGCGCTCCGTCTGCTGCCCGCAGTCCGTCTTGTTCCGCGTGCGGCCCACTACTCGATACACCACTCCGCTGCCGCCTTCCATGCCTCTATTGCGTCCACCGCTACGTCTGATGATAGAGGAAAATATTTTTTAATAAATGTGAAAGTTTGTATGTTTGTTAATCAATCACTAAAAACAGCTAAACGTATTCGGATGGGTACGAATTTAGCTTATGGCCTATGAGTTACATGTATAATTATTTTAGAAAGTCTTTTTACAAATTTGATATCTTATGATTGGGTTGGGTACCAATCGGTACCATAGAGTCCTATGAGTATATCGTATTCCAAGTAGCGTTGTCAAACGCGATAAATGCGATTATTTGCGATAAAAATAAGCGTAGTTTACTTGATATACTCGTAGGTATGCAAGCAGATACTTATAAAATTTACAAAGGGTTCGTTCCTCCAACTTTCTCCCCCACTTGAAACATGAGTCAGCATAAAACGGCGGTAAAACCATTTATTGTGGCGTATCAGTGATAACTATTTACTAAAGAAAGGAATTAAGCACCTATGAACTTGTGGCAGTAGGTAAATACTTGTATCGCTTCCGTGGGTAACATTAACCTGCTCTACTAATAGGTAGAGGCTCTACGTACTTCGCTCCACCGTAGAGCAAAGTACTTATAGCTAGTTATTGTTGTGCCTAAACTAATTGTAGAAATAATAATTATTAAAATGAAACTGACTACCATTCTATCTATACAAAATCTTAGTTTAGGAATGTCTCATAGCATACAGTGATAATTTATTTAAGTTTAAACTATCGATAAGGATTACATAAGTCATCGAGTGCGTAAGCAATAGCAATCGTTATCCCGCTTGTTAATAAACGCGAAGTTACCTCGGAGTAGTTAATCCGTGCTTTGTCTTTTTCTCTCTCTAAAATGTTAAGCTCGATCGAAAAAGATAAAATACAGAGTAGGCTACTATTCCAAGGCGTTTATAACGTTTATAAATAAAATTAAGGGGAATGGGTTTTATTTTTCTTCCGCGCCGTAGGTAGTCAGACTAATTAGATATCCTCCACTTCATTGGCGTTTGTTTTATTTTCCGCTGCTACGCCGACAAACAAAGAAAAGTCTTAAAAAGGGCTTGTCGGATCAATTCTGCTGTCTGCACTTTGCCCTTCGACTTTACGACGATAAGGCCTGGTTTGAAATGTTTTACCAGCAAAATTACGTTGTTTTATAATATAAACCTTTTTATTTGTTTTCTATTGATATAAAGGTAATTTACAACATATTAATAGTTCTTTTCTTTTAAGATTTGCTACCTGGAGGTTCTTTATTTATGCCGGCTTTAACCAGGGTCCACTTGCTGTCTACCGGCTCTCTACTTTGCAATTGTGGGAGGCTTACATTATTCTGAAGGCGACACTACTTTAACAACAAAACAATACAGTTTTTTTCAATAACAGTAAAAGCACATTTAACTAAGATGTACTCTATAATGCACTCAAAGTAGGCACACGTTTCCTAAACCCAATAAATATTCACTATACGAAATGAATTTCTAAACAAACGTGTGCCTCTTGTACAAGGGAAAAAATACCTTCAACTTTACGAGGTTCCGTACGTTCCGAGAAAAAGAACTTTTCAAGGAAACGCGATTGGCATAAAGAAACGTACTACATTAATCTTTGCCCAACTTTTATATAACATACCAAGGACAAGGACATCTACCACATATTCACACGCAAAGGGTTCTAAGTAGGGCCATCCAGTTACGTAAGCCCTGAGATCAAAGGAGATTAAACACGGGCTTTGAAAGCCTAGGCTTGGCTGAACAAAGGCCTTCAATTGGTGCCGGTACTGGGCGGACTCTTCCTGCTTAGCCTTCTGAGCGCAACATGTCGCTTTGACCTAGTTTTGGAGCGAGCTTATCTGTTTGATATCATCCATTGGACTAAGAGATTTGACATTTGGAGAGCTCTTTTGAAAACTAGGCTTCAAACAGAAGTAGTTCAAACCGAAAATTAAATAGTGTTACAGAATAAACAAATACGAAGAAGGAAAATACGGTAAATGTGTCGTGAGGATCGATTTTTTTTTGGGTTTCTATCAATACTCGGTAAAGGAAATGATAGCCTGTATTATATAGAATAGGGTATGTATATTGTATTTGTACCTCTATAGTATGATAAAACATCATCGATTACTATTCTAGTCGGGAGCTACAAAAATCAACATCTTTGAGTTTTGGAAAAATGGTACTTAATTCTGATTTTCTGCAGATAATAATATGATAAATAGAAAAAACACGGTCAAAACAAAATTATATCTGAACCAGAAGTATTGATGAAAATAACCAAAATGAAAATTGAAAATAATTGTGACATACAGACAGACAAACACCAAAGTCTCGCCTAAGGGTTCTTACCCGAAGGAGGAGTTCTAGAAGGAGGAGTTTTAGGGTTCTTACCCTAAAAATGAAACAAAAAAGGAAAGGGAAAAAATTTATCGATAACAAAAAATTCAAATCGAAATAGGTCAACGAACTTCACTATTGATTGTTGTGTTATCTTACCCAGTTATTGGATAGCAACCGATAACATTGTAAACAAACTGGTGCACTACTAACGTAAAATAATTGTAATGAAAGCTGTTCATTGTTCATAATGTAGTGAGTACAATAAGCCTATTCAGGAGTCAGTAGGGTTGAGAATTAAGGAATTTAAACTTATTAGTATTATTTAAACTTTTGAAAATATATTGAGTTATTATTTTAGCCGGTTTTGTGTTCATGTATCAGATAAAGAGTCAGATAATTTTGACAATGGTTTCGATATTATCTTTTTATTTTTTTAACAATTTTCTTGCACACTCGTTGTTTTATTTGTTATAATGTTAATGCATCTATTCTAGTAACACAAGGTTTATTCTTAAAAAGTTAACACCATACCGACATTGACACATCGTTATTCTTAAAAACAAACCGTCAAAATTCTTCTCCAAAAATTAGGCTTCACGATCAAGTCATTGATAGACGCTTAACTTTAAAAAATATTACAAACATCGACACAAGTATTTTTATCGATGCAAGACTATTCCTGACGATCATTAATCACGTCATATTGCGCTCATTCGAGACATCAATGGAGTCTTTATGGTGCAGAATAGGCCTCATTTATTTCGAAACACTGTAAAGAGGTTGCTATTTCGGTTTGTATGATTAAACCAAGATAAAACAAAAGTTGATGTCTTCAGAAATAACAACTATGACATGTGAAAATGTGCATAGGTATATTATTGTTGTTACAATGAATAGGAAACTGCTAGGGCTGTATTAATTTGTAGTACTACCTAAAAATAACGTGTTTCTGAATTTTATTCGATACCTACTACCTAGCTGCCGGGTGGCAAAAACAGCGGGTGGTTTCACTCGCTGTTTTTTTTTAACTTTTATACCTTCCCTGTAATAAAGCAAACAAAACAAAAAAAAATAATAATTAACAAAACAGACCAAAAAGATCGGAACAATTTCTGGACATACCTATAAATATTTGACAGCCAAGTGACACTATTTTTTATTTCTAAAAAGAGATCGGACATCCCGAGTTTAACGTACCGATAGGACGAACAACAAATGTTTCACATGTAGGAACAGTTTGTATTGGAAAATTAAATGAGTATTTTTCTTTACTTATTACTAGCTGACCCGTGCCCACTTCGTTGGGCATAATGTTAATTAAACCCGAAGCCATCGCGCGCCGTCCGGACCGTTTTTTCTCCGATTCACTTTGCAAAACGGACTACCACGTAAAAGCCTTTTTATTTTTCGGTTTTTTATATAACCTATGACACTCAGCAATAATGTGGCTTTCTATTGGTGAAAGAATTTTTAAAATCGGTTCAGTAGATCCCGAGATTACCCCTTACAATTTAACAAATATACAAACACACAAACTTTACTTCTTTATAATATTATTACTTATTATTCATGTTTCTCACCGTTTAAACCTTCCCTGAACTTTTAAAATATATCAAGATCAAAATTAGAGAAATCGGTCCAATCATTCTCGATTTAAACGAACAGCGATTCATTTTTATATACAATATGTCCGGTTTCCGATGTCCGATACTATAAGGGGTTAAAATGCAATTAATTTTATCGACAAATCACGGATTTTTTTTATTTACGGATTTTCGGACATCGGAAACCGGACATACCTATTGTATAAGATTATGCGTAGTTCGATAGGGAATTATCGATCATATCTCATATCTACCGTAGCTTGGGGCTATTTACGTTCGTCACAGTATGTTTTCAACACGTGTAAGGCACTTGAAGCCAGTGACAACATTCATTAACATTGCAATTGTCAACTCTGACACGTGCAGGTGCTTAATGTTGGCCTCGCTACAAAAATTCTCAGTAAATTATTTCAACGCGAGAAATGAAAATCATTTTCCAAACAAAACCGGCTTGAACAAAGCATTTTTCTTTACAGAAACAGCAAAGTGGAAAAATTCGCGCGCGCCATAAAGATTACGATAAGATGGAAAAGTAGGTACGTAAACTTTTTTTAACTTTCCCGGTTCGCTGCCCCGCTTAGGTAAAGTACCACAATTAGGTACATGGAGTGAGAAATGCTCCCCTTCAAGGAAACGGAAGGCTACGGGAGAAAGGTTGTTCTTTTCTTAAAAGGTATTTACAGCGAAACATTTAAAAAATGGTTGGTTTCGTTTATTGTTTGAATAACTCTGAACCTAACAGCATGAAGTTCGAAATGAAATGAAAATATCAAAATACCTTCATTAGATTAGTATAGACTGATACGAATACTTATAGAGCAAGAGCTTATAATAATAATATTATCTTATACCGACGTATTAGATCTGACCAGAGAGCTTATCTTAGACTTATAAACTTATAGTTATAGTTTTATTTCAGTACCAAAAAAGCACATGTCAAATTACATTTTCAAATGTCAAATAGAGACACAGGACACAGAGACATAGACATAGAGGTATAGACACTTCATTAAGACAATCTAATCAAAACAGGAAAAGACGCAGTTTTCCCGGCAGTGGCATCTCTCAAGCTAAAAACCAAAACAACAACCTACACAGCTATCTCTTAAACATATATGTACCTAACTAGACGCTTCGTTGGAGATACTCATGCCTCATAGGCAGTACTCCTATCTAAAGGAAAAGGAACATCATCATACTACATAGGAATGTAAAGGGAAAACATCTGCATCAGACCATCAAGGAAAAACTGCACTTTTCTCTCAGGAGGCAGGCTAAGCAAACAGTAACAGATTACAGTGCACAACTTTGCGGAACGAATACCGCAGTGCCCCATTTTATGGGCATGGCAAATGAGATGCAATCTGTATCACTGCATCTGTTTTTGGAAAAGCAAAAAAGATTGGGAATATAAACGAGCGTTGCGAACGGTGCTTGAAATATTTCTTGAATTTGAGCCAAGTTTTGATGGTAGTTAGTTATTGAATAAAAGTTGTTCAGATAGCAAAACTAACATTTTGTACCAACGTATCTATTACTAAGTACACTTAGTATTTTATTATATTTTTTTTACTAAGTACTACTTAGCCAAAACGCAATGAGCCTTACTTATAAAGCCTGCTTAAAGTTAGTCACTGCTTAAAATGCTCAGACAACTTTTCGCTGACGTGAAAAGTTTCGTGCGAAAACAAGACGGGGAATAATAAGCAGTGATTAAGTTTAAGCAGGCTCCATAAGTAAGGCCCATTTTGTTTCTTAATCGTACTTCCTCAGTATATTTTTCTGACCTACATTAGAATGCTTATAAACCCAGTCTAACAAGTTTAATTTAAAAAATATATGATTAAGTATTGAAACTCGATTTTTTTCCATACGTGTTGTTTGGCATCTTATAATTACATAGTGAAAATTACCTATGAAATTGTAACTACATACCTTCTCGTAAATATGCACAAGTTGGTACAGCGAATTGAAGTTATAAAAGTCTATTTAATAACTACGAGTGGTATTCTTATTTTTCAACCTATTGTGTCCCACTCCTGGGCAAAGGTCCCCTCCATCTCTCTCCACCGGTATCCTTTATAGGATTGAGAAATTATTTAAGTTTGAAAGCAGTTTCTCAAGCATGGCCATGATGAATGGTTTGGCGTAATGCCATCCATGTTACCTCTTGTTTACCTTTGACGATGGCATTATGCCAACCGAAGTTACAGCAAAACCTTTTTATACTGCAACTTTTTTGGATTTATTATAAGCTCAGAGCGCATAGAGCTCAATGGCTTTGAAACGCAGAAACTTATTTCCGCCGTAGGAAAGCTCGTGAAAAAGTAAAAGCTTTCGTAATCACTGAAAATATTCCTTTTCCGATATCAATTTCATACAAAGAATTTATTTATTTATTTAAGTCCACCTACACTACGTAGTACGTACACTAACACATACACAAAAAATTTAAAATAAATAAAATTCAGATAAAATGTCGCAGTATTTAGAGGCGAAGACAGCATGCAATATAAAGTGTATGTCTTAATCCTAGTCTTAATTGATTATTGAAAGTAAAAAAAGTTAAATGTCAAAAACAAATTAGCCAAATATTAATAGCGTTGTCCTAAGTTGAAAAAGAAAAGAAAAATTGTTCGAAATTGTTTAAAGATTGTTTTGTTCGTTTTTTGTTTTATTTTAATTTTTTTGCCATATCTGTACAGCGAACTTATGAAAAGAGGTGACGAGTTTAAATTTTTCGGCACTTTCCAAGACACGATTTGGCAGGCTCTACCTCGCGTTTCAGCCATAAAGTAAGGGCACCCCAAGCGCCAATCCAAATGAAACACATCTCTGTAGGTACACGTAATCCTAGTTACGGCGGGAGTACAAGATCCCTTCAATATTTCTCCTTTATCCTCTAAATCAAGGTTCAAGACCTGAGACAAATGTACACACAATAGGTATACCTACAAACTATAAAGATAATACCTACACCTGCAGTTAACATAAAAAGCTTATACAGGCTGATTTAAAGTATAAACCTGAAATTGGGTCGATGTGCTCAAAATTTTTATGAGCTCTTGCTACCGAACCCAGCCCAATAAATTACTTTTTAAATTAGTAGACTAGTACTGTCGTAATTTCTGTGTTGCTAACGTATACAAATCGTTTATTTAGGCATCATAAAACAAAAACAAAGCGCTCTCATCTTCCTCTCAAAGAGGCTTTCAAACTAGTCAAAGACTACATCGGGAGTGGAGCCAGCTAGCCATAGTATGTTTATAATGAACAACAACTCCCTTTCGGGTTGCACTACCAGCAATCACCCTGTATAGATGGGGAGTAAATCGTAAGGTGCATTAATCCACCCCACGTCTTTACGACTCCGTTGTCATCTGAAACAGGAGTATTAATGAAAACTGAGCGCCGCCAGCCAGGTACTAATGATGACGTATATCCTGAAAGGAGCAGCCTAGTTCCTCATTATCTCGGAGCTCTTTTTCTCGCTGTCTCATCATTATTTTTCTCAATGATGAATAGAGTTTTTGTCATATTTCGACGTGAAACCGTTGACAATACGGATTTGAGGGACGAGACGTGAATGAATTACGGGGCAAACAAGCCCGCCGAGTGTGGTCAGAATGTAAATAGCTTGAAAATACAGGTAGAAATTAAAAAAGCTTTTTTATCTCATTATTTTGATGAGAGAAATACGACGATGCGACGATGAATAGAAAAATCTAAATATTTGAATGGGCTGACTAAAGATTTCACGTGTGTTGATTAAAAGTATGTTATTTCTGTGGAACTAAAGTTTAGTCCATCCATACACGTACTTACAGTTATGATATTCGAATTTTAAAGCTTGTAACCACAATACCAAACGTACGAATCGGACTTTATCAAACTTTAAAGTCGACAAGTCGAGTGCAAATATTTTCTCCCGTAACCAGCCGAAGTCTAAAAGCTATTCCAGCTTCCAGCCGCCGGATATCCAGCCAGCAGCCGGATATCAACTTGAATACACTTTGTTATCATCGAAGCGCTGGCTCGCAGCGAGGCATTGACGGGGATACCAACTTGTAGGTATGTAGTAGGGCATGCAAAACCCGACAGTTTTTAAAACCCGGTTTTTTCGGGTTTTCAATTTTAAAAACCGGTTTTTTCGGGTTTTTCGAATTTTTTTTTTATTTGGGCTTAAAATATATATTATATTAGTGTGTTTAAGTAAAAAAAGGCTGAAATGTAGTAAAAATATGTGTTTATTTTCGAAATCTTGTTCCTTGACTATATTTTCGAGATCAATCAGGTAACATTTGGTTTAAGTACACTATACTCACTCACGAATAAATCTAAGTAACAAGCCTACATAAAGCGAGCCTCTAATAAGTAAAAGTATGAATCGTTAAAACCTCTCTAACTCAAACCCTTAGTAAGTTACAAACTCGATAATTTAAATTATTTAACATTTCCCTTGTTCTTTAAATTTTCGAGGTTCTACTGAATGAGGTATTCTAATGGTTGTTGATTTAGCTATATTAAAACAAAACATGAAACTCGAGAAAGAAGATGGCTATAAATTAAAATAATTAAAATATTACCGGAAACCAAGTTTATACAAATTATTAAAATTATTATACAGCCAATCCGTGGTTCAAAAGAATCGCATTAAGTCCATCAGGAACGTGCTGAAACTGAATCCACCAAAAAAGAGAGAGGAAGAGTATGTGACCCGTGATTACGTGATACAAAATGTACAAATGCAACTGATCACAGGAGAGATCACTGTTGGACATATTATTTTTAGATATGTTAAGTTAAAATGTAATATTACCTACATTACTACTGATTTCTTATCAGAAACTAATTATTAAATCCAAAACCTATACAATAAAATAAATCTAATTCCTTTTTAAATTTTTTCTTTTCATTTTTTTCCTATTGGTACTTGATCAATTTGATCATAGTAGAAATACGTGGAAGTAAAATATCCACGCTTCCCCCCTAGTAGTAATAGGTGGGAAAAAAAACATTCTTCTCTACCAGTAGGGATAGATCAGTAGGGATATGTGGAACTGCCGTCGGGAAGTGGTTCATAATTTAGTTACAAGATTTGACCTAACGAACCAGAACAACATCAACAACAAACAGGGCAAGCTAAATAAAAACTTGTAAATACATATTTTGTGGTAGAAAATATTTAGATTGTGAAAAAACTTCAAAAACACAAATACGTGCGCATCATAAGCGCGTCTGTTTCCTTCACTTGACTGAGTGAGACTGCTTGACAAATAAAATGGCGACGTTGTGCGCGGCTGGCGCGGGAGGTGCGGGCGACGCGAGTTGCGCGAGTGGCGCGCGGGCATTCCCCGTAAAGATCGCCGCATTAGCTTAGCAGCGCTTTACTCATTGGCACTCAATAACTCATACAACAACGTCAAACCAAAGCCTGCTAATACATATATTGCTTTCTAATACCTAATAAGTAAGTATTGTTGTCAGCTAATCAATTTATTTGATCAATAGAGTTGGGAAACGGTAACTTGATCCTGTATTAATGTCTTGGTGGTAGTTTTACATTATGAATGTAAAAACTCGAAAAACCCGAAAAAACCGGTTTTTAAATCTTTAAAAACCGGTTTTTAAAACAGCCGGTTACTCGGTTTTTTCGGTTACTCGAGTAACCGGTTTGCATGCCCTAGTATGTAGGTACACCTTTGTAAATTGGATAGAGAGAAAAGCTGGTCTATTCCGAAAACTTCGAAGCTGCGGTCGAGATTTTAACTATGAAAACTGACGTGGTTGTTCCACATTTTGTTATACGGGACTATTCACGTATTTTTGAGCCGAAAATTGGTTTTGCATTGCTATTTCATTTAGGCATTCGAAAATGTTACTATAAAAACTGACGTGGTTCTAACAAAATTTGTTAAAACTGCACATAACTATTCACGTTTTTTATTATAACTTTGACTATTATGTAGTTTCGATCTAATCCGGCAAGCGATCCGGTCGTTAACTTTAAACTAAATGAATCACGAACTCAGGCATGGGAACCTATTCTTGGGCGCTCGAGATTCTCTTTTACTCTTACTCTGATGACATTTCTAATGAGAGGGACAGTGACCGAGACAATATTTCACTTGCCAGAATACACCCCGGCAGTAATTGAAAGGAAGGAAATGAGAGGATAAGCTAAGTTAAAGATCAAGAAAAACATCTCGTACCTAAAGGTATAATAAATAATAAGGTAATAAATAAGTACAGGTTTCTCAATGAATCCAGCCAAGTAGAAAAACCCCTACAAGTTTCAAAGAAGCTGCTGCTTACAATTTCATTTTGCACCGATTTAATCCTACAGAAATAAAACAGCGCCAAAAAACGACAATTTCAAGCAACAACAAACTTAATTCCAACTTGTTCACCCAAGTTACGAGTCTCTGAACAAAATGGGCATCCTAAGAAGAAAAGTTCGAAGTGAAGTCGCTTCATTAATTCTATTGGATGGCAAAGCGAGAATCCATGCTGTATCTTCGCCCCCAGACGTTTTACCCTCGTCAAACTTATGGAGCTTCCTGTAGATGAAGGCTTTAGTTTATTGGGAAATTTATCTAAAGAGCCAATAAGCTATATTGCGATGTGGTAATAAATCAGTTATGGCAAATGTTTGGTTGATGGGTTCAAAACTGTATTAACTAATGTTTTTGAGCGAAGTTTACAGGAGGACAGTGATGTCTTAGATTACGTAGGTAATTTTACTAAGATTTTATCAAAATTAACATAGATAGACGAAGAATTAAATGTCGTGTAATGTGTAATAAATATCTTCACGATACTAAAAAGTAAAGCAACTGAGGTCGAAGATGAAAACATATTTTGTGAAGCTATTATTTTCAATCAAAAAACCCTTCAATTGCATGATAAACATTGTTAGCGAAATTAGCTACATTTCAAGTAAGTGGGCACATAAAATTAACAAAGTACAACAAATAAAAGCTCTACAAAGACAGCGAGGTATTTGCAGCATTGCAGGCGCTCCAGTTTGCTCATTAAAGTTTCAGCATACTAACAGCAGGCAGAAAGCCGTTACTGCAATATCCGAACAGGAATTTAAAAAGTTTTTCGCTAGTTTCCATATTGTCTGGTTTTTTACTCGTTTTGTTGCAGCTGCCGTTTAAACAAGCACGATTCACGTCCGAAAAAGCTGACACGTGGCAAAATTCAATTTCCCCTTTTCCTTTTATTTCGACACGCAAGCTAGAGCCACGTGAAAAAAATACTTTTTCCGTAGAATAATTTTATTTGCATACGTATAATTTTCATTATTTAGTAAAAGCTTAATTTTCTAACACGATTTCGTTTTCATTTCGCTCAAATTTTCGGCATAAAATATAAAGGAATGTCTTTTGTACTGAATTACCATACTTTGCTGTGTATCACCAAGACCGATTCAGTAACAAACAGTCTTATAAGTAGAGAGATGGCACAAAAAGACAAAGCGACACAAAAGAGACTCAGTGAGAGAGGCCGAGTTACTTTTTTCACGTGATAATGTAAAAATAGGTTAGATTCAGTACGAAGTACTTATCAAAATAGAGCTTTAAATTAGCTATTAATAGTCGAATACTGATCAAGCAGTTCATGAATGGATTTCAATCTACATTTGTAAATCACTCGAGAGCCGAGAGCACTGCATAGTGTCCAATCACAATTCGTGGACTGAATACGGCTAATGGGGATCAATCATGGCAATCTGCAATCGAGGTGCATTGATCCTGATTCTATTATCCATTTAGAATACTCGTATGTGCCTGAAATCATAGTCGCAGTGGATTGAACTAAATATTTATTTTACTGAACGGAACTATTTTGCAAGGCATTTATTTGGCCCTATGAAATGAGGCGTGAATAATGCGTTGAAGGTGGTTGGCCGTCCGAAAAACAATGAATACTTCTTGGTGATGTAAAAAGAAATGACTGAAGAAAAACGTGGCAATGCCGGCACTTGGACAAAACATCAGTAGCGGTTTGCCAGATTAGTTTTGTTTAGATTTAGATGGTTTTAGTTTTTTTTGTAAAGTAATATTGAATTGAATAAGGTAATGTCATATAGTCAGGTATGTAAGTGAATGGGCAATCAGGCATATTGTGTATTGAAAAACGAAATATTCCATTAAAATTTATTAACACACCATGCAAGTAAAATAAATCATCGTTTAATTTTATTGGTTCCATTTAAAAGACAAAGAACTTCTCCAAGTGCCACAGTTGCTACACGGACATAGAATACGGAATAGAGTTTGCTACGGGGATATTATTTCTATTGCTTATTACAGCATCGGCTGAAACGATTGCATTAAACGGTTGGTGAACTTTTAACGATGACATTTAATAACATGTTTTCGAATAACATTGTAACTAGAGTTTTGGAATGTATTTACAGAAAGCTGATGCCAAAACTTCGTAGCATTCTATTTGTTAAAAAAAAAACGGTTTCTTCAAAGCAAGCGTGCTCTACCGTAGATTTTTGCTTACCATTAGAATGGCCGTCAAACGCAAGCCTATCATAGAATTAAAAAAAGTTGGCCTTATAGTTCCATAGATTACTCTTTACAAACATAACATACATACAATGTCCCATAACACCAACTACTTAGCAGAGACATTTAGACGGCTTAAAACTTTGACACCCATAGGCACTTGACTTAATCTATACGAACTTGGTTTCTTTTTGATGATAATTGTATTCCTAAAATGATCTTGGTAGATCCTGTAGGACTGTAGGTTTAGGGACCAAAAACATTCCCTTCCAGCATTAATAATCATTATGAATCATAAGTACGCAAGCCCCTCAAGCGCAGCGTCTATTCGATTGCACGCTCACATTTACCCAAACAGAGGGTAGTAAATTCGTACCAATTTTACAACCGCGTTTGGCTTGAAAATACTTTCGTGACATTTTGGCACACAGTGTTTATTTCTCTGCTTTTGTGTTCTACTTGTTCTTACTTCTAGATAGATAGATAAACTCTGTATTTTTCACACTAGAAATCCTTAGTTCAATTCACAGACGTGTGAGACACACAGATGGTAAGCAATAATACGGTCTGCCATGGATCACGTATTCACGTTTGCCTAGAATAAATCGATGGGTTTGGGTATCGACCCATTTAAAGATTGATAATCACGACTCCAAATGTACAGACATGATAGCTATTATCTACGTCGTGGTTTAATAATAAACCATTTCAATTACACGTAGGTAGGTAAATACGAGTATGTGTGTAGATCTGTAGATAGCAGGTAGGCATTAGTTACGCTATACAGCACGCCATACTTTATACTATCTTGTTCAATGTAAGTAATCATTATTGTTTTCCGATATTTACTGTTTTGTCGCAAACTTCCTCGGTAAGCAATATCCGTATTTTGAACCTTATCCCATAGTAATAAGAGTTACGACGCTTTACGTCGCACGTATTACATGAACATACGTCGCGATTTGGTCGGGTGGTTTACGATTAGGGGGCGAAGTTTAATTTACCGAATTTAAACATCTATATCCGGATTTTGATATGTTCTAAACTGCGTAAAAACTAAACTGAAAAAAATTTAACGTGGAATTATCATTTCATTGCTGGGTATGAACCTCTCTCTTAATGTCATATATTCTGCTTCTGTTCTGTGCTAAAATTGAATCCAAGTCCAAATATTTATCTATCTTGTAGTAAGCACCTATTTCCACTTATTTTATGATCTTGACTTCTTGACTATCTAAGCACACAATTTGGTCCTTCGAGCCAGCAGTCGTTTCTTTTTATTTTGGTAACTCGTAACCTATCTACTTGGTAGTCAGTTTTCATAAACGGATAAATAAACATACTATTACCCCTATTTTCGTATTCAGCGATATAATGCGGACTAACGCGAGAAAATACGGCCCTTGCTTGAATCTTTAATAATATTGCGAATTCAATGAAATTGAAGATCGGAATCGGGCGGGAGCCGCCCCTGTCCTATAGGGCCAATACGAAGTAATTTCTTTAGGGTTGTCGATATTTTGACAATTCGGGTCAAGTTATTAGCTAAATATCTACAGCTTCGTGTCAGCTTAAGTTTCAGTACTTTAAAATAGATCATTAATTTTCAGTATACACAAGCACGCGATTCGTATAACAATAACAAAATAATGTCCTGTCTTCTTGGATATGGATCTATGATTAATTATTATTTCTTAACACATACGAATATGAAATGAATATTATTCTACAAATATTTATGCAAAAAGTTTGTGAGACAGTGTGCGGGTGCGCGTGTACGTTTGTTGTTGACGCTAAAATCACTCTACGGAATAATCTTTACTTTTGGTACCTATGTAGGTAGCTTCTTGGGTTAACACAAAGCTTACCATGGGTTTACTGTATTAAAAGTACTTTTAATACAGTAAACATTAACAGTTTCTGTACGATAGCGGGTGAAGCCGCATGACGCTGCTAGTACTTACATAAATGTAACTAACACTAATGTAAACGGACTAGATACCATTAGTAGGGCTCGAGGGATCTGTTCTAATTCTAACAAAGTTTTTCTTTCTGAACTTAGGGATGTATGTATCTATAGCGTAGGAGGCTATCATGGAAATAGGTCTTTTAACTGATGATGTGAAGCAAAAGACTGCCAGAGTAATAAGTGGCCTTCGAATTACCAATGTTTGATGGAATAAAGAATTACCTACTTAATATCTCATATAAAACACGGATCACGAAGATGTTGTTCTAATTTGCTTGTAAAATCATATATTTGACCGATAAAGAGTTTATTTTTATTTATTTATGCATGGTTGCTACTACATAATAACATGGTACCACCAACAGCTCTAAGACGCGTAGACGTTATAATTCAAACTTTCAAATATGTACCACAATTTCTTCAACAATAAAGTGATATATAACTGCGATATTGTGCCAGGAATGGTGACCACATGTCGCATTACAAAACATCGAGTTGCCAACGGCCAGATGTTGACAAGGTTATTGCCTCCAAGACAATCAAATAGATCGCAATTATTTAATTTCAAGCTCTTAATAATATTGATTGAAATATATCTCACCAATTTGGTCAATCCAATATCCATTTTATACGAAAACATTCACAATAACGTTACAAAAGTTTCTGTGATTAATAAAGCACCGTACGTAAGCTTACAATGTCTAACGCGAAGCAAAGACACATAGCAAGGCAACACTGATTACATTAGGTACTTCCGCAGAACTATCTATTTAGCGTATAAAAATTACAGCAAATCAAGTATTGTCGTTCACCCGAGACCACGCGGAAGGCACAACGCGAATGGTCCACTACATGTCTAACACTTAACTAACACCAAAAAGAGTCGTACGATTTCAGTTCACGAGATTAGGTTCGGGCGCGATCGTTTCTTAGCGATCCTTTGTTAAGGTCCATGGCGTCAGCTGTGACCGGCAGCTCGGTTTGAACGCGCGTCTGCCGACACGAGCGATCGATGCCGGCAACAGATTTACATTTTCCGAGGAGGAAATCGGGGAAAGTTTGCCACGTGCGTGTGGTTTGGGCGGCGAGTACGGCGCGCCCGCACGCCGGTAGTGCGCGCCGCCGAGTGCCGCCCGCCCAGCCGCCGCGCTGCCGCCGGCACCGCACGCAGCTCGGCACGACACCGCGACGCCCGCTCGCTCCCTACTTGCTTTGACGTTTACACAATCACTTAGCATCAGCACCGAAACTAACCCTTTCAGGACAGCCGACTAAGCCACTTTGTTAGGCTTCTTTCAAATTGTATGGCAATTACATCATTTCGTTTAATTAGATTACTGCATATTGAGAGCAATCTATCGATAAGATTTTCTAAACATCGACACAGATAAAGCGTAAAATATCATATCGAAATGGGCGAAGTACGGTTTTATATTGAGACGGTTAAGGTCTCGAATGGTGTTTTACTGTTAGGGGCGGTTAGGGTCGAGGCGATGGGGTAGGGGAGCGGGACGAGGGGTGTGAGACGTAGAAATATCGATTTTGGTCACCCCGCCCTCTCCCCTAGCGTTGCGACGGAGTGAGTGCGCCGTGCGAGTCCTCACTGGGAGACTGCCGGCTGCATGTTCGGAACTAACGTCCGAATATAGCGAGGCGTTGGACAAAAGCTTATTCACACCCCCGGCACACGTTTGCCGAATGACACGGTCGAAATGTTTGTCGTCTGTCGGCTATCTCTCACGGCAGACGGCGATGAAGTCACGATACAGAACAAATTTACTACGAAGACATGCAATCTGCACGTAGAGCAATGCCATCTCTCGCAAGATTTTCCTCCCCTTGCACCTAAGTATTCCTTGGGGTTCTTTGTTTACTCCCCGCATCCGTGTGATTCTGACTTTAATTACGTTGGGTTTCTCTCCGTAAACATACCAGATTACACATTCGCACTAATGCAAGAAGTATCATGTGTCTAATGAAATTACAACTCCTTTTGCTTCTTCATTATCAATTACAGAAATCAACACAATGTCCTCCTGCAATTATCTGTACGTGTACATAATATAGTAAATCTATTACAGAAGCAAGTTATCTAATGTAGATAGAACAAGATTACCTGCGTTACATGGGAGAATGAAGGAAGGCGGGCCGACCACTTGTGGATTTCAAAGGCTTAGCCAACGCTATTGGAAAATGGATTTGTTCACGCTCGTACTACTCTGTCTACTTGCAAGAAGTATTAAATAAAACAATTAACTAATAATCTCACGCCAATGAAAACGTCCAAAAACCGAAGAGTGTTAATTGAACAATAAGCCTCCCATGACGTGATACTAATTCATAACTCTGCCAAAATTACGAGCTGCCGCAGAACTTGTTAGAAAAATTAAAATTGAAATCGGGAAATTGAAAAAAAAAATGGTTTTATTATTCAGTTGAATGCCAACGCGGCCCTCGCTGCCTCTAAAAAGCGCAACCATTACCGGCACAATCCCATCGCGGCAATGAATCTCACGCCCTGAGGGAGCGTTTTAATTTGAGTTTTATTACGGTACTACAGTCACCAACACTGCAAAATAAAAGCAAATCTGAGTTAAAACAAAACTTACCTTTCGTCGAGCTGTTGAAACTGGGAAGGCTGGTAGTTCATGCGACGGCCGTACAGCGATGCTCCGCCTTCAGACATGTAACCGTCCATCATATCGTTGTTTCTTCCACACTCCATTTCTCCAATATTAATCCTCCGTAAGCAATCACCATCCGACATGTAACCCGATGCAATATCAAGATCGCAGTAGTCTGGGTTCGAAAACCCTGCGCCGTAGTTTATTCGATCTCTTAACCCTGCGTTTTCACGGCCGAAATTGGCTTTTACTGTATTGGCATGATGCGGATATCCGGGAATATTTTTCTGCGTCAAACCAGACGTTCTCATTGGAAGAGTCAGATGACTATTATACCCACGTAATAATGGCCGCATTGGTAATACGTTCATCATTGGATTCTCATCTTCCCCTAACGAATTTTCACGGCAATGTGATGGAGTGCTCGAACGACTGTCACTTTCACGCTTTCGGTTTATTTCAGTCAGAGTTCTGTTAGGATCAAAAGCTGGCTTTGATTGTAAATTACCGAGGATTCGATTCTGTGAAGCTTCTTTTTCAGAAATCTCCGCTTCGTTAATTACTTCATTAATGTAGGTCGTATTCATGTTCAGCCTCTTGTTTGGCATGATATTGCTAGCAGTCTTTGAGATATCTGATCCAGATTCACTAGATGGACGGTATATTACGCTACTACTATCACTCGAATTTGAATGCTGACCAGTTGTACTGTGAGTGGAATTTGAATGAGAACTTTCTGACATCTGCGAAATCAAATTTTGATGTCCTTGGTTCACTGGCATAGGAGATACTGCCAATGTTTGCTTTTGGGTTATGTCTTTACTTAAATTAGATTGCTCTCTACTAAATGGAAGTGCACTTACGTTATTAGTAGAATTTAAACTAGAATTGCTTTGTATTGGACTTAATTGACTATTTGTACTTTTGTTTAAAATATGCCTCTCATCTTTCGAAATCTTAAAAGTTCCTTTGACTGCAGCAGTCGGCTTTGGGATTCCTGTTTGATTCGGCGACCCGAAATTTTGCCCGGTTGGTGGTAATTGAGGCTGATTTAATTGATTCTTGGATAACGCCGCTGAGTTTTCTTGATTTCTAACTTCGGAGTTGATATCTGTTCGTTGTTCACTCAGTTTCATTTGGCTTCCTGATAGCTTCACCATTTTCGACTCCAATTTTGATTTGGGATTCCTTGAATGATCATCAATTTGATTCAGTTTAGTATTGCTGACTGATTTCGGAGTCGCCAGTTTAGATTCTTTATCTCGGCCGGGTAATTTTGGACTATTTCTCGATTTATCACTACCACTTGTTTTACTGCTAGCTTTACTCAGATTCGACGAAGAATCTTTAGGAGCTTTTGAACTAATTAATTTAGATTTCACATTTTTTCCAGACTTATCCTTTGATAATGTATCGTTCTGTTGTCTTATTGTTTTAGGTCCAATTAAATTAGAAGATTTGATATGTGTATTTTGTGGGTTCGATGATTCGTTGAGACTTAAACTAGAGTCGGATCTCTCGCTCTTTGCTGAGGAGAAACCACTGGAAGAACTGGTACGTTTTGATACAGCTGTGGTTTTGCTTTGCTGCTTTTCATTGCCTATTTTGTCTTTATTGAAGAGCTTCAACTTGTCGAGCATGGAATGCTTCGTTGGCGTCCCATTGTGACTGGCTGGTGCTTGGGAGTGTTGTTGATTCGGGGTAGATAAGGTTGATGGTATTTTACTTCCGGGTGCTAATAAAGATGAATTCGGTCGAGACCTACAAACAATAAAAAATATTTTGTGTTATGACAAAGTAAAGTCATTTAGTATCTAACTAAGTTTTTAAGTATGTATGTATATTGTACATCGTATGACTGTATGTATCAATTTAATGGTCTTACGATGAATTCGACTTAAATGTATAATGTAACAATTACAAATTAATACAAATGTAACAATTATGAAAATAAAATACGATATCCTTCCAAGGAAATAAAAAAATATTAAAATTTAGTAGGTCTATGCAATTCCTAGCCATGTAAAGAAGTTTAAGTGCATCTTACCCAGACGACGACGGCGCTCTCGGTATAAAACTGACAGCCCCTTGACCCAAAGGACTCGTCGAGCGGCTGGAACTGGCAGAGAGCCCGCTCTTACCACCTGCAACAGGGACACTTCGTTTAACACTAGCGCTAGGTACTCTGAGCATTTTAGAACTACCTTTTAAAGTGCTTTATAAATATAGATAAGATGTTTAAACAAAATCTCATTGAGTCTGTTCTCATGGCGATATCTCATACCTCAAGCTGAGTAAATATTATCACTATCAGACAACATTCACTTAGATAAGTTCGAACTTTTATCGTAAAACGGCACGGGTGGCCGACTGTGCGCGGGCGACTGATCACCAAGCCAGCCCATTGCATTCAAATCAATTTCAACAACTATACTTTGACCCCTTACCCTTTCTACTGCGAACTCTTATAATGGGAGCATTGAATCAATGCTATGGGTCTGAATAAGTTGGTTAGTAGTATCGATCGAAGCCATAACGACTAAAATTATAATTTGTGACGTCACCGCTGTTCTTTTGGGTAGAAATGTATGCGTGTGCGTAATGTAGGTATCCCTAAACACGACATGCTAATGAGTCGATAGTAGTCTGACATGAACGCGAACATTATAGCTCCCATTGTTGTTTTCGTTATTTAGCAACTGTTATGATACTTGGCGAGTCTATTCGTGTAGTAAAGGTTCGCTTCGAAGAATGTATGCTCCTCATGCACAATAATGTTTAGTAATTTGCATCCTCGTCTTACGCAACGCATCCTCTTTGTAGCGTCAATATTATGTACTTACTTTAAAAATAAACTTGAGGTTCAATAAGTGTGTATTTTTATATAATAACAGCGTCTCCTAATAGGTAATCAGTCTTCGTATGCCGGTTAGATTTTTCGCAATCGAATCTAATTTCTAGATTTTCCAGTACCTATTTATATTGCAAATGTCGTGATGGATTGAGAGATGTTTGATGTCGAATTATGTTCGAATTAAGAATCGAATTAAGCAATGTTATCTATACCTAATTATGTACTTTTTAGAAACACAATTCGTAAAATAAAAACACTTTCGTTCAGCCAAAAAAACCGACAAAAATTGTGTTGAGCGTCGAGAGTCTCAAAAGCCTTTCCTCGTGTTGACTAGCCCACCCGCGAATTTCCTCGTAAATTTCATCTAACAAATTTCCGAGATACTCGTACCCTACCTAGTAGATAACATGCGAAGAGCGTTGTCAATCAACATCTCGCCACATCCGCCGTGTATCCAGGCCGGCGATCCATCACTTAAGGAAGCCCATTGCCCGTAGGTGGGCAATTGATGATGTTAGTAATGTCACAAAACATAGAGAGTAGCTATATATTTTGTGGTATTGTTTTGGTAATAATAGCTGTATCCATTATAAATGTCCTAGTTTGTTTGTTAGTAAATTCGGGTAGGCCAGTCGACGTCAGAAAAAGTAAGCTATTTCGATGGGGTAGGCCAAGTTGGTAGCCGTCAAAACTGGTGTCTGAGTTTTTAGGCCGCCCGAAGACCTCTAACATAATTGTAAGGGACTTCAGGTTTCAGGTTTCAGAATTAAAATCCCTCTTGACATGTAGCAATTTATTTAAAAGTTCGGATGTTCACAGGTCGGAGGTCGGCGCACGAATGAATTAAAAATGGCGTCGACCCTTCTTAAATACCTTCCTATATTTATACAAAAGTAAAGTGAGAGCGAGAAGACTCTTCTATCTCGCTCTATCCTACGCTAATATGGTACATGGTCCGAGAGCAGTAAAAATGAAGACAATCAATTATCATTAGGCTTCTTGTCCGTAACAGCCTCCCCTCGGCGTAGTTCATCGCAGCCATCATCCAAAGGGAGGACAATAAGCCTCCTCACAGGTCGCCGGAAGATTCCACCCCGCGTCCGCACATCTGCGCTTCGTACCACGCCGTCCGGTCCTTCATGTGTCTTCTCCACTTCGCCTCTCGGCCATACACCGCGCGGTAGCAATCCGTCCGCGATAATGACTACGTCGCCGTTCCTAACGTTCCGCGCAGGCCGTCTGACAGTGAGCACCTCGACCTCCTCTACGCTTTCAGTTTCCTCTTTCGGCCATTGGTTCTCCGGAGCTCTCAGGAAGGACGGGCCTACGAACCAGCGATCCGTGCTTTTCAGCTGGGTGTTGCCTGCGCGCGTCGCGTCGTCGGCGACGTTGTATGCGGTTGGCGTCCATCTCCACTCGTTGACCGCTGTTAGCTCTGCGATCTCGCCGAGGCGGTGCGCGACGTACGGCGTGTAGCGCGTTGAGTCGTTTCGTATCCAATGAAGCGCCGTTTTCGAGTCGCTCCAGTACACGACGCGCCCTGTATATTGGTGTTCTCGTTTTATTTCCGCCGCTAGTCTCGCGCCGATCAAGTTGGCTTGTAGTTCCATGCGCGGTATACTCTGCGGTTTCATTGGCGCCACTTTCGCTTTTCCTGCGATTAGAGTGAGGTGAACGCTTCCGTCGTTGTGCGAATATCTCCAATATGCCGCCGTCGCGTAAGCCTGCTCGCTGGCGTCGCAGAATACATGTAGCTGCCGTTCTTCAGTAGGCCTCGGGCTATAGCAGCGCGGAAGTCGTAGTTTTTCGATATAATCCAAGTCGCGGATCCACTCAGCAAAGCTTGCCGCCTCCTCTGGCGGTAGCGGGTCGTCCCATGACATTGCGTGACGCCACAAGCTCTGCAGTATTACTTTGGCCGAGATGACGTAGGGCGATATCTGGCCTGAGGGATCAAAGACGGACATAACGGCTCCTAGCGCTTCCCTTTTCGTAGGCGTGCGTACGCCTGACTTCACTTCTTTCGGTATTCTCGGCATATCCGTATTAAACGCCAGCTCATCCGTGACAGCGATCCATTTCAGTCCCAAAGTTTTTCCGTACTCGTTCCCGCTCGCACCGAGTTCCTTAGGAGTAGTAGCGCGGTTGGTGGCATCCACTCCCCTCAGTAGTTGAGGCCGGTTTGAACTCCATCCTGCGAGCTCGAATCCTGCTTTTTTATGTACCTCGGTGACCTCTTGCATCGTCCTAGCCGCAGTGTCCTCGTCGTCGAAGCTCTGCACCCAGTCGTCCATATAGTGGCTGGTGGTTATCGGGGCATAGGCTAGCGGGTGAGTGTGCCGGTGCTCTTCCGCATTTCTGTTGCGCACGCTGTGCGCCAGGAACGGTGAACTTCTGGCGCCGAAGATCATCGACGTCATCTCGTACACGTCGGGTGGTCGCACTCGCTCTGCGTCGCGCCATAAGAAATGCTGCACGGCTCGGTCTTCTTTTCTTATCTTTATTCTCAGGAACATTTCACGGATGTCGGCTGTTATCGCAACCGGCCGCTCTCGGAAGCGATAAAGTATGCCGTTCAAGTTGCTCAGTAAGTCCGGGCCGTCCAGTAGCTCATCGTTCATGCACACTCCGTTTGCTTGTGCCGCTGAGTCAAAAACTAGACGGATCTTCCCCGGCTTGTTTGGGTTGGTGACCGCAAAATGCGGTAGGTACCACATCTTGGTATCTTCTCTGTGGTCCGTGTTACATTTAACTGCGTATCCTTTCTCAATTAACTTATTTATTTCCTTTGTATACGACTCTTTGAACTCGGGTGATTTATCCATTTTTCTTTCGATCGCCTTCAAACGCCGGATCGACATGTCGTAGCTCGGTGGTAGGCGTACATCGTCGGTTCTCCATGGTAAGCCCACCTCGTAGCGTCCTTCTGTCCTTGTCGCCGTTTGGTTAAATATTTTAACCACTCGTTCATTGGCAGCGACCGGCTTGGGCTTGTTGGAGATTCCGATAGAGTCTAACTCGAAATGAGTTTTCACTAGCTGATGTAGCTCGCCGTCTCGTTCCTGCGCCGTCCTGATGTGTAGTGCACGTTCTTCGCGTGCCACGAGAGTGCTCCGTGGCGTGCATCCGTGCAGCACCCACCCAATCTCGGTGCGGGATGCTACCGGCTGCGTTTTCCTTCCGGTGAGCAATTCCCGTGACACTATTAAGTGCCAGTTGTCTGCGCCGATCAGGACGCGCGGCGTGGCGTTGGAGTAACATACATCTTCAGCGAGCAGGCTCTGCAGGTGAGGTTGGTCGAGCAGCTCTCGTGGTACCGACTGACTTCCTAGCTTCAAATGTTGCACCGTGCGTGCTCGGATAGCGTGGTAGTCTCTCTGTCGTTTTCCCTTAATCTCGATGTCCACCGCTCTGCTGCTCGCTTCTCTTTGGCTCGACGTCACCCCATGTATATTGAGCGGTCGTGCGGGTCCCCGGGCTCCTATTTGGTCCGCTAACTCCTGGTCGATCAGGCTGATGGTCGATCCTTCATCCATTAGTCCAAAAGTTTCCACCTCACCCGCGGGCCCTTTTATGACGATCGGGCATATTTTCAGCAGGACACCCCGATCCGCTCGTACATGCGTGGAGGCCGTGATGGCCGAGTCCTCACTCGGGGGAGGGTTCTCCTCCCCTCGTTTTCTCGGTAAGTGTAGCAGCGCGTGATGCGACATTCTGCACTCGTTCACTCCGCATTTCTTGGCTTTACACGAGAATTTCCGATGCTTGTTGTTCACACATAAAAAGCAAATCTTTGCTTCCTTCACCCAGCGCCACCGGTCCTCCGTGGACATTTCCTTGAGTTTTCCGCACTGCGTCGTGACGTGCTCCCCTCCGCAGCAATAACACGTACCCTTTCCTGGCGTGTCGTTTGTGGCGTAGACGCTCGCTCGTGCCGGTCGGTATCGCTGCGCAGGAGCGCCCGTTGGTCTCGACGGGGCGGACGGCGTGGTGGCGGTGTAGCAGTGTCGAACTGCTCGGTCGGCCTCCCTCATGAAGAAATGCGACAGCGTTTCTATCTCAGCCTTTCCCCTCGACGCGTGCTCCTCAGCGTAATCGCACCATCGCGCTCTCAGGTGTTCGCTCATTTTCTCAGTGATGCTCCTCACTAGCATCGGGTTCTGGAGGTAGCCCTTTTCGTCGAGGCACGCTATCACTGTCACTATGTTTTGTAACTTGATCGCAAAGTTGTTGAGTTCGGCCGCCGTTGTTCCTATACGCGGCAGTCTTCTCAGTTCGTCGAACGCTTGGTCGATGATGATCTCTGGTCGTCCATAACGCTGTTCGAGCGTTGACATTATCAATGACGGCTCCGTTGCGGTGTATAGTAGCGCGACGACGCATTGACGCGCTTCTCCTTTTAGGCACGCGCGTAACCTGGCGAGGTTTTCGGTCGGCGGGATCCCGTAGATGGCGCTGGCCTCTCTAACTGCGGCCTTAAACGGCAGCCATTCTCCTGGGGCTCCGCTAAACGTCGGCAGGTCCGGCGGTTTTCGGTAGCGGTTACCTCGTGACATTTTCTCCAGTGCGTCAGCTAGTCGCTCGATGCCACGCTCACGCGGCGCTGCACGCCGCGGTGACGTAGCTCGGCGTGGCGACGCCGCCCGTCGTGGCGATAACTCGCGATGCGGCGATGTCGCGCGGCGCGGCGACGCGCGTCTCTGGGTGGCTTGGTTCGGTGCCGTCTGCGCGTTTTCTACCCACTCACTGACACGGCGGTTATTTTCGTACACGTCACTCACGCTACCTCGGTCCGACTCTTCCCTGATCGTGTCGATGTCGGCAGCTAGCTTCTTCTTAATCAAACTGGCTTGTATCTGCAAATCTTTCCTCTGAATTTGCACCAGTCTCTCCTCTGCTTCGATCTCCGCGCGGCGGATTCTCGCGCTGATGCTGGTGGCAGAGTGCTGTGACCGGACGGACGGCGCTCGGCCCGGCGGTCTCTCGCTAGTAGTGGCGGGCGCGAGTGGCATCGCGGAGCTCGTAGTCGCGAGTCCCGGCGTGGAGAGCGGATCGTGTGCGAACGCGGCTGCGGTCGTGAATGCAGGTGGATGTGGACGTGGCGGGGCGGTGGACGGCGACGCGGGGTAGTCGACGTATACCCGCATGTCCGCCTCATCGGCGGCGGCTTTGCTTCGCGTCGTCGGCATCTTCGACACTTCACTGTCCTACGTCCCTACCTGCCTAATCTAGTTACCGACTCTTAATGCTATCCGTGTTCCAGCGCTCGCCGGCCGGATCTCGCCTGCCCGTCGCACCGTTGGGTGACCTTCTTTTTTCTAACTCCGGCGCTCGTTCAGCCGGATCTCGCCTGCCCGTCGCACCGTTGGGTGATCTTCTTTTTTCTAACTCGACGACTCGGAGTTGTAGCACCGTTGGGTGATCTTCGAGCACAGCGCTCAGCCTTCGTTTTCACGTTCACTCGTGCAGGAAACACGGTCCGGGCTAGTTCAGGGAAGCCCGTCCGTTGATCGCACCACACGCGCGTTCGGGGCGTGCGGCCGCTGTTTCCGATGATCTTCTTCACGTTCACTCGTACAGGAAACACGGTCCGGGCTAGTTCAGGGAAGCCCGTCCGTTGTTCGCACCACACGCGCGTTCGGGGCGTGCGGCCGCTGTTTCCGATGATCTTCTTCACGTTCACTCGTACAGGAAACACGGTCCGGGCTAGTTCAGGGAAGCCCGTCCGTTGATCGCACCACACGCGCGTTCGGGGCGTGCGGCCGCTGTTTCCGATGATCTTCTTCACGTTCACTCGTACAGGAAACACGGCCCGGGCTAGTTCAGGGAAGCCCGTCCGTTGATCGCACCACACGCGCGTTCGGGGCGTGCGGCCGCTGTTCCTGACGATCTTCTGCTGCTGGAGTACTGCACGCGTGTTCGGAGCGTGCGGCACTCTTCTTCGGCCCACGAGCGAGAGAGATGGAAAGAGACGCGCTCAGTGGGCTCCTCGTGTTCACTCTTCGATTTTCACAGCTTTCTTGAGACTGCGCCGACTTTTCCTGTTCTTATTCCTGTTCTTTATCCGGCTCGAAGGACCAACTTGTAAGGGACTTCAGGTTTCAGGTTTCAGAATTAAAATCCCTCTTGACATGTAGCAATTTATTTAAAAGTTCGGATGTTCACAGGTCGGAGGTCGGCGCACGAATGAATTAAAAATGGCGTCGACCCTTCTTAAATACCTTCCTATATTTATACAAAAGTAAAGTGAGAGCGAGAAGACTCTTCTATCTCGCTCTATCCTACGCTAATATGGTACATGGTCCGAGAGCAGTAAAAATGAAGACAATCAATTATCATTAGGCTTCTTGTCCGTAACAATAATGTTAGGATGTTTGTATGTTTGTTACTCAATTACGAAAAAACGGCTTTGCATATTTTGGTGACATTTTTACAGAGATAGCTTATACTCTAGAATATTCTAGATTAGGCTAGTTTAGTTTTTATAGGCTACTTTTTATTCCGGAAGATCTAACCGTTTCTGAAGAATAGTGGGTAGAACCGAGCAGCTAGTAGGCTATAGAATCAACACAATATAGGTGTCTCCTCGCAAGACTTGCAATTTTTCAATTATTTCAATTGGTACTAAGAGTTTTGATTATTTCAGAGTGGAAGTTTCCTTATGCTCAGATCGTTGAAAGAAAAAAGTAAAGTTTAATCGCTCAGTTATGCTCCGCGGGTTTACCTAAGCGTTTTTGACGATGATGTTGAGAAGTAGTTTATATCCTTTCCTAACAACGTGTGTGCAAAATATAATCATTATCCATCAAGTTAAAAGCATAACAAACAAACATCCTCATTTTTGCATTTATAATATTTAGTTAGGATGGCGTTATACACAAAAAACAGTAAAAAACTAACACGCTTATAGTGGGTCAAAATCGCGTCCAAAGGAGTCGGTTACATACAAGTGAAGCTAAAAAAAAAGCGTGTAAAAACTGTTTACCACATTTCAATTATGTAGTTCTACTTCAGTTGGACTGATTTGGCAATATATGGTGATACGAGTATAAAAGTGTAATGTAACTTATTGATAAACTACGATTTTTGTGAGGCTACCGGGTCGGCTGCAATTTTATCGCTGGGTCACAAAAATAAGATAACTTGAACTAAAATAATATTGTTGCAATAAAATTTTACATCACTCTTTAATTTTTCTTAAGTATTGTACTTACAGTACAACATAATATTTAAAGACTTTCAAGACATTCTCGTAATAGGTCTCATTCACAAGATACTATAAAACTTTAGTGACACCAGAAAAATAAAATAAAAACATGAATAAACATTTTACGTGCGCATTAATTCAGGTTTATCGCTAAGAGCAGTGCTTATCGTTTTTGGTAGAAATTTAAATCACTATACGGAAGAGTTTGAAATAAGTCAGACTATCAATGATGTAACACAAAACAAACCTTATTAAAACCTAAAGCAAAACAAATTCTTCACAGATGACTTCACTAGAGATATCTGATCAGGCTCATGTTCAGAGCAGTAATATTGCAAATCACTAAAATTCAACACATTTTGCACTCTATTCATAAATTATTTCACACATTTTTCTTCAGCTCAATTAAAATCCATCACACGCACTTAACGCTTGTCTTTTGATCACGATTCTCTAAGAAATGATTCTCTACAATGTGTTGAAACTTGTAATTTGTAGAGAAGCGCACTCGCGGAGTGATGGCCGACAACTGAAGAAAGGATGCATCTGCATTCATAACTTCGATAGTTGGCGATATTATTATATCTGGTTCGTTTACATTGGCTAAGTAACTGGGAGAGTAGATTTTATTTGAGGGAGGAATCGATGCTGAATCAAGTGGGTTTAGTGAGGGGGAATAGAGTACTTGGTTGGTTGGTGAATAAGTGAGTAAGCAAGCGCTCCACGGTTTGATATTGTACTGTAGATATGTATTATATTTTATATTTTAGTCGTAGTAAAAATTAAAAACTCTTTATTGTACTATCGAACTATTTTATGAAAAATATTTTGAAATTTCCTAACTAGCTAATAAATAAAAAGGTAGGTATGTTAAAAAATAAGTAACAACAAATAACAGTGCTACTATAGCATAATTTCTGATAAACAACAGATATTATGTAGTACTTACTACGTTTTCGATATGAAAATGTATGAAAAATGCACTCATATTTTTTTCCATATCTGTCAACCGATCAGCGGTTTTTCTTTCAGTCAAGTCTATAGACAGATCTACTATATTAAATAAGACAGTAACTTGCAAAGTAAAGTAAAATTCTAAGAATGCAAACACACGCAAGTGATATGATTGGCGAAGTAAGTCGTCAGATAAACCGACCCGTGTGAATAATAACAAAGCAGATGGCAGAACGCTGACTAATTTTACGAATGCGAAGAGTTGCTCATGGCTAACAAGTAACATACATACATACATACGTACATGTCCTACATAGTACCGTAGTAAGACATGTATGTCTAATTTCTCCTGTGATAATATTAACAAACTTGCCTATTCATATTTACCTACTTGTTGTCAGGAAATGAGAAGTCATCAAGCGATTCTAGTGTATCATTTGGAAGTAGACAAATTGATTTTATCAGCTCTGAATTTTTCTAAGGACTCCTTTTCATTGTGAGTGAGAAACGTTATTATTTTATTTAATGTGAAATTCAATTGATTCAATCCTTTGCTAGATGCTGCATCTATTTGTTAACACCCTTTTTGATGTCTTTGGACTACGTCTCAAAATAAAAATAATCGTAGTAAATTTGGAACCTTACATTTGGTCTGGACTGCATCAATTTAATCGAGGCAACCCAAAGGTTCCTGCCTAACACAACCAGTCTATGTATACCGTCGATGTGGCTTTTAAATTATTTTTTAAATGTGGGAAGATAGGTTCGATGTGCTTCTCCATTCGAATTTTTTCAGACGTCTGGAAAATTTTAAGCTAATGTAAGACTTATTGTTAGTAGAATAGAGTTTACCTGTGTGGATCGGAGTGGCGGGAAGAGGCCGTTTGTCGGGCGGAGCGCGTCGCACCGCCGCCGCCGACGCCGGCAGAGGAATCGACGTCTGTAGCACCGACACTTGTCTGCGAACAACGATAATCGGTTATTGAATAACAAACACCTACTAAATAATCTCGGATCAAACCAAAATTGTGCCAAAGTTTAACCGTACGTAAGGTTGTGTAAGCTGTGGCCCTGGATTATGAGGCTAGGAAAGTTTTCAGTTTCAGGCAAGACACGACATAGCATGACCTATAATTGTACGAGTATATCTTGCGTATTCCATAGTAGGGCTCCAAAATTAGAACCATAACAAAATGCGACACATTAGCAAATCGATCTGGGTACTGCACCAGTAATCGCTTATATAAAACTGAGGATGAATTATTGAAAACAAAATGAACATCAATTTCAGTATCGTTAGCATTGCAAATTAAATTATTATGAACTCGGCAAATTACGAGTTTGGGTAACTTTTACTTAGAAACAAACAAGATCATCAACCCAAGTAATTCCTCGATAAGTGCCACCTACACTTAATTTTAGTTTCCAACAACATCTATCTGTCTTCATTACAAAATTTGCGTCAAAAACAAAGGTCGGTATTTCAGAGGAATTTTAATTAAGGGATTACCTAGGGTTGTCAACTTTGCTTCTCGTCAAAAGAAATTTAGGAGCTCAATTATAACTTTAAATTTTGTAGGCACTGATGTTAGTACCAATATTTATTATTTCTTCTTTTAAAATAATTCTCAAATATTACCGCCCATATTTCTCAGACTTTCCACGTATTTGGAGGTTCAATGTCTAAACGAGATCGCTTTTAGATATGCCTACTCATAAGAAAACCTTCTTCGTCTATTCCAATATAATGTTCCTTTGTTATATGACTATTATTTTATTATTTCTACCTATTTTCTTGATCGGTATCAACCCTGTTCTTCACCTTGGGACCAAACAGGTGACTCAAGGACTCCGCTCCCGTTTACCAATTAGGCGATATTGCCGAGCGGGTATTTAGGGAAATATTCCCAAACACGAATTATGGGAATTTCAGTGATGAAAGTCTGTTGAAATCCTTTAAGCTTCTAGAGCACTCAGAAGTCACAGTAGCAATTTCAGCTCATTTTAAACTGCGCGTTACATTATTTTAATTAGAATCTCTTCCTACTCATGTGTTTAAAAAATATTTATCGGAACATTAAAAATTTTAAATACAAAAACAATCGGCTGATTAAAATTTCTTTGTCACATAACCATAATCATAGGTTGCTTAGCAAACGCTTGACGGTAAGCCCTAACCGCCACCTATGCACTAGCAACACTGCCAATAGTTCAATAGTTCCGTAACTCTAACTCCTATACAAGCCTCAGTCCTCCAATTCCAAGCACAGCTACAGTGATAGTGAGTGACAACGACTCTCCACTCTCAGGGGATTGAATTCCCCTCAAGCTTCCGTGACTGCTGAATGCTGAGTACCATACCACATTATGCTGCGTCTCTAGGGCTATGGAAGAGTGTACGGAATAATGTATGAAGTTGACTCCTATTTTAGTATTTTGTTTGGTAGAAGTCAAATCGCTTTGGGATTTGTTGTTTTATAAAATAGGTATTATGTATTTGTTTTTTTTTTGTGTTTAGTGTGCAAGAAAGATAATTAAATTCTAATTTATGTATTTTATTTAAACTCGAAACTTACGTCGAAACTCTACGATTTTTTTACGTGAATGTACTCGTATCAATACAGGTAAACATGGAGTAAGGAGTTTGTGGGCGATGATCTTGCTTGGTTCTAGAGTCTAAGACCTAGACAGTAAAGGTCCCGAAGACACATTCCGAAAAGTCGGTATGACAATTCAGAAATAGAAAATTTTAAATTAATACATGTCGCGTTGTAATTAAAAACTAATAGAGATAAACAAATTGATAATTATAAAAATATGAAATCAAAATAAAATTTAAATTGGTTACTTAAAAAATGCAGCCCATCCATTCACAAAGAAAATTCATAAACATAAATATTCATAAAAAAGATTAGAAGTTCTATTAATTTGAGTTAACCTCAGCGCTGAAAGCTTACTTAGCCACGATACCTACCTACCTACCTACCTTAACCAGCGCTGGGTTAGTCGTGTCGTGACCCACGAGTCCCACGACTGTAGTACCCGGGAGCGGTGGGCACACCACGCTTACATGGTTTGGTTCTAATCCTGAATTCAACGTACGAGGACAAAGTTGATCTCACGACCTTTTGTTTTAGGTAAGTATGTTTGTTTTATAACTACATGTTTAGAGTAAGAGCTGAATAAATAGATACTTGCTGAGATGCTGAACATGGTGTTACTAGGTTTTGCTAGATTTTATTTAATCTTATTTGCTAAAAGCGTCGTTTAACATAAAACAATGTCGTAAATAGGTTTTAGTAGGTATCTACCGAACTATTCTACTACAAAACTACTAAATAAGTACTTACATACAGTGAAAGTTAAAGTAAATACATAAAAAACTCGTATACCTACTAAGTAGTGCCTATATGTACCTATAGGCAAAATCGCAAGTGTGTTCAAAGTTGGAGTTCCTAAATGGCTACATAAAGGCGTTCATAGACAACAACAGAGGTAGAGGTAGCAGGTATCTACCTAATAGATACTTATTGCGTTTTATTCGAAATACAAAAACTACAGCTAACAATTTTCATGTCCAAGAACAGATTAACTTCAAATATATCACGTACCACTCTACCCTGTACATTGTCAGACACAAGTCAGACACCATGGGTGCGAAATGTCCTCCATTAGGGGCATTAAATGGGCGCACTAGTCACGAGCACGCGATAAATAACCACCGACTAGACTATTAGACACACCACCACAGCCTTTTCCTTACACGGATCCAAGTACTCTGGGAGATAGACGAAATGTTATATGATTTTATTTTAGATACAGCGTAGGTAAACGTACCTTCTTCTAAAATAACTTGAAAATTGATTAGGTACGTAAACTCTGCGTTTACGTCATAGACAAACATTACAGTTACTGATAGAAATTAATAGCATTCATTTTCACATTTGAGGAATTATTCAGTTAAAATGCTCAGTTTATTTCTATATTTAGATGCCTCATTATATTAAATAAAGTAAAAAGCTCACAAAAGCTTTTACTACTCCTCGCTAGATGGCGTAACCTAACTCCTAACGAAAACTGAAAGGCCGGAATTGATCACTTTAATTTACTTCGGAATTGCTACGGTTAATAAAGTAAGAGTGACTGAATTGGCTGATTAGACGATACATCTTAATCCAATGGATAAGTTATCTACCTTTTATATACCTACAATACCTACATCTTAGGGTATTGTGTCTATCTTACTTTCTTCAGCACCTCATTAAGAGAAACTGATACTTACCAAAGATTGGAGGAATTCTGTGAATGATACCTACTCGTACTTATTTTTGATTTAGTTATTTTAGTAATGGGAATGACAATATCTTTGTCCATTTTAGTTAGAATTGTGGTGGCTAGGTAACCGTAGGTACAACTATTTATTATCTACCTTAAATTCTCTATATAAAAGTAGATATTTATATACTTTAGCTATTTAGGGCAAATTAGGGACAAAATAAAGCTTCTAAAATACAAGCGAACAAAAGGTCTTATCAATGCCTGCTTAAATTTATGAGGACATCGAGTGCAGGCAAGCGTAAACTGATACAGTTCATACCAGCGCGTGTCGTGTTCTCGCTTCCCCTGCGCACACGCATGTCAAACGCATCGACGCAGGGCCGTCACGCGCATTCACAAAGTTTTTGGGGTGCTATTTTCTTAACAAGGTCATATAAAAGACGTCAAGAAGAGGAAAAAGAGGAAAGACGAGCAGTAATGTGCTAGGAAGATAAACTTAAATAGGAAAAGAAAGCAATCCTCTTCTTTTATATGAAAATAAATCGCTGTTCATTAGTCTCGCTAATTAACACGGGCTAGACCGATTTGAATATTTATTTTTTGTTTTGTTTGTCCTAATACACGGATGGTTTAAAAGAAGAAACCGGGGAGTACAGCTAGTAAATGAGAAAAGGAAAATAAAGACAGGGATAAATACTTTTATATGGTCTTCACGTAACTCTTTTACTCATGTGCCTCGACAAGCTAACTGAAACTCAAATATAGAATCAATATTTAATGTAACCGTCAAAACGATAGGGTCTCGTATACCTCCCCAATTCTAGCTCTTGTTCAAAAGGCGAGAACAAAGCTCGGCGTGCGGACCCTACACAAAGTTGCGTGTGCGCATTAGCCACTAAGATTTATTCTGTGGCAAGAGTCAGACGCAGCCCTGCAATCGCCAGATGTTCATTGTTATGATATCGCCCTCATTATCAAACAAGCTTTGATCGCGGAAAGGGCTCGAAAGGAATCAATAACATTTGTGTATAAATACCTAATTTATTTATAATAGAAGATTCTTTTAGAATTTGTATTACGGTTATATGCATATTTTTATTGAGTATATTATTATACGATTATGTATTTCACTCTTCATAGCTGATCAATTTTTGAAAAACAAAACAAATAAATGTAACTACAAGGATATAGAACAAACTCTACCTCGTAGTACTTTGCCTGCATTATTAGGATGTGCCTACACAATTGAAAACAATGCAGCATCTACGAGTATGCCAAACAGGAACTAGACTTCCTATTTGAGAAACCTTTCATAGATCGGAAGTTGAACAGCTGGGTGCCGTTAAAATAATTTGTCTAATAGATAATTTAGCGAAGCCTTCAAAATGATCGCTTAGCAAAACTCGACTATTGTTTTTGTCATAATTATCCACGCCTAGGTGGCTCCGCGAGTCGTGGAAAAGAATTGCAAAAGCAATTATCTAAAAATAGATATAAATAGAAAGAGTAAAAAAAGGAGACGAATTTTTAAGCATTTAACTGTCTGTATTTAATATCATATCTGTAAGATTCTATTCTATTTTTGTTTGTGTAATAAGGTATACCTACTTATGGTACGTATGGAAAGTTTTGTTTTACTTTTTTCCTGTCAAATAAATTAATTATAAGTATGTAATTTATAACTAATAAAAACTTAGTTAAAAATATGTACCTACTTTTAAATCAGCAACATTCAAAAGCTTAGACACATTTAACGTCCACGTTCTTCGACAAACTCGTAGAGCATTCATCACAGAGAATATTATACATAAACTTTTGTCACAAAAGCTCGATTGATATCAGAGTTTACCATTTCGAGGTTGCGAGCTCCAGGCATGTTACACGCGACGGATTCCGGCGTGCCAGTTTCCGACCGGAAATGGAGGCTGTCGGAGTACCGGCCGACACGTGAGGTTACACCCCATTAGGACATTTGGACCCAAACTAGGTACTAATTGAATTTGATGATGTGGTTAGGATGTTTAGGGAAAATATGCACGACTATTAAAATTTATCGGAAAAGATTGATGATTTGTCTGACGCAGGACGTATGGTGTGGTAATGTATGTACTTTGATGGAACTTAGCACAGTTTTAAAGCATCAAAAATAATTGACTAGTGAGAAAGTACAAATTTGCGTGTTTAATGTCGGGAATGACTGTTATGAACTGCGCGACCAGACCATTCCCTACCATCTTCCAGAGATGGAAATCTTCCATAAAAGGCACCATAAACAAACGCGCCCTTATTGTTTACACCTACACATACAAGTGCCAGATCAAAGATTAACTCTCGCATTTTACTTTACGATATTGATGAAATGTTAGCCGTAAACGATACACGGAGCGTGACTTGGAACCAGTAGCGCGCTGTATTTATATCCACCGATCTAAGTGATTCCGAATAAGACGTTCTGAACTTAGAACAAAGAAAACGTGCTGTAAAATTGAGTCATGTTCTACGTAAAGTATGTAGGAGTGAAAGTTTCGCTGTTGCCGATACTGCTTTGCTATTAGAATGAGTGTGTTGAACAATACTTTTCAGTGTACCTCTTGATTTTTAACTTTCGACCGTATTGGGTCCAAGTTCGGTTCAAATCACTTTTTTCAGTGATAGTGTTATGTATAGGATTAATGTATTGTAAGACAATAATGTAATTTGTATCGAGCTTTTAGTAGTGTAAGCTACACTCAAGTTTATCGGCTCTGGGACCAATAAACAGTGAACAAAAGTTTGCTTTGGCTTTTTATCGACAAAATCTACGATTAGGGTGACACTAAGCATAAAATATATCAGTATTTCTTTTCACTTGGAGTAAAACGTACATAGGAGCTTTAGGGCAACGCGATTGATAGATAGGTGTAGTAATGGTACACAGTTACCTATTAGTATTTTAATGGGAGATAATGGACTTTAAATTCTTATCGAAGTGATAAAAATAATTAAATGGCTAAATAATTAAATCAAATTAAGTATTCACGATGCAAATACTTCCACGTGTGCTAAGTACTTTATTGTGAAACAAAAAGTAGAAAACAACTAAAAAAGTTATCCAGTAAAATTAAAGTGATCCGTCTGAAAAAACAAGTCTAAATCTCCAGTCAAGTGCTTATTAGACAATGTTTCTTACGCAATCCATTTCTATAAGCCAAGCGACGATTGAGCTAAAGTGTTTTGTGATGTTCTCCAGCTGTCTTTGACGTCTTATGAGAGTCATATCAGAATAAGGTTGAGAAAAACTATTTTAATATAGCTGTCATAGTGTCATCACTCATCACCATAATATGAGGTTAAAAGCAAATGCTGCTATCTAATACCAAAGCGTTAACTTAGTTAATGTTGTAATCGAAGATAGAAATCGTAAATTTGCCCGACTGTAGTAGAGAGCTTATTTTACATATACTCGTAATTTACTTAGTAGAGATAATGCAGTTAGGTAACGTAAGTACTAACCCACTAAACTTGCAAAACCGTCAAGATGGAGAATTGGAGACAACCTGAGAAACTCCAGAAGAGAGCGCCTGGAATACCTTGCACCAAGCACCTTCCTTGTGCTGAATTGTCTGAACTTGTCTGAGACATCATCCCCAGAAAAAATTGTAAAAAGTCATCATCTTTTTTTTCTTACGCTATTATCTCCTTTAATATATCAATTTGGCTATTACGTATCTTTGAGTACCTAATAAAGATCTACCTTCCATATCACTCACCTTCTCACTTCAGGCGAAGTGGGTAAACTCCGCGATTTCCTACTCTTGCTGTTCTGCCGATGGTTGCCATGTCCAGAGTTGGTGTTACCCATAGTTACTCCACACTTGCTTCACAATCACATATTGTTGAGCACACACTGATCATGGTTTTGAGCATAGTTTTATTGTTTGTCACATTCTTAGAGCTAATGAAAGCATCTATTATATTTTTTGGAATTAGAGTGCTGTATCGGAGTCCTTCGAAACTGGTTAGTGTTAAAAATTTTGCAGAAACATTTAAAATTAACTATGAACTAGGTTATCAGTTGGTGCATGATTCTCATCTCACTTTTGTGGTGATATGATAACGTGATGATTTTCAACTCATCGCATTGATTTTGAGAGTTGTTTTCCTATAGTCTACAGTATTGGCTATTTGGCTAGGAACATAAACTACCAATTTCAAAACAGCCGGTCCACCAAAACAGTATAGTGCCAAATTATTGCCTCTTCCATAGCCAATATCGAGCCTAAATACCGGCAAAAGCCTACCCCATTCAGGCTGACAGGACATAACTGAACAGCGAATTCCGATGCTGGGCCGATCACTAACATTTCTGGCATGGCACAAAGGTCAGAGCGCCGAGCGGTTACCGGCCGTCCCATAACTCTCGACCGGTGACCACCTCGACGCAAATATTTTTATTTATTATCCTCTGTAATGTTTAACGTTATTTTATTTCGTTTTAAATTGCAGTTACCAGAACGTGAATGCATACTTATTGATAAGTATCGCTGCTCGGTTTAATTTAAAGCTTGATTCTGATTTGATAAGCTGAATGTTTTGGTGATAAATGTGGGTAGGTCGTGACAGAAATACCGTTGGGCTAAAGTTGTAGTTCCGATTTATCACTGTAAGCACCTATAAAGAGCACTCTCTGAAGATAGTATAAATGTCAATTTTGAAAACGTGAATATTTAATCTCGTTTATACTTTTTAAGCTGTCTTATCAAATCTAGTCGTATTATCACAAACAGATCTTTAACAATCGTCAATTAAGTTAATAGTTGGATAGAGGGGCGACCGATTACACGTTATTGTCTCAGGGTTCGTAGAACCGAGGACAATGGAAAAAAGTCCCTAATTGCGACGTGTCGCTTGCCATCGGGTCGCCGACCTATTTATTACACTGTAACAAAGTGAAAACAAATAAAAGCGTCGACAAAGCTAGACAGATTAAAAATATACAAGAGCTAAACGATACTTAGTTGCTAAAGTTTTCTGAGAAGAGAACTAAAATCTAAAAAGAAGTCGACGTAACGAAAGTTTTACTGAGACAAATTAAAAAGAAGTCGACTTAACTAGCTAGCTTGGAAGAGTAAAAATACTGCACCAGCAGAAAAAAAGTACATTTTACAGGAAAATTGACGGTTAAGGCGAGATGTGTAGCTTCAGGGCATACGAGTTACTCTACCCATACTTCGAAATAACAGCCCACTTAAGAGGCTGTAGTTTTGCTTTGCGAGTAATGTTAGTTTTAACATGTACCTATTAAAAAAGATATTAAGATATCGACACTTAAGTTTTATTTTGTTATGTTGATGTATAAATCAGAGATCAAAGTACACACTGTATACATCCTGGACAAGAGTGGCACAGGATGGGTAGCGCACAAGAAAATAACATAATTATGTCCAGCAGTAGACGATAAGGGTTTATGATAATGATATCGGTAAGAGATGTCATATCATTTTCATGTATTTGTATTATGCCTAATGCTTCACAGTAGTCTTCCTCAAATCACACTCAACCCAATCCTCGGTGCAGGACAGGTAGGTATCCAAAACAGGTATGGATCTACTCGTACATTCACTTCAAATTGCCTATTGTGCCAGTTTAGAACAACGTAATGTTTCAAGTGCATTATCGGTATTATCATAGCGGCGCAGCGCTAGCCTGCTCTACCGTACTATGTATTCACTAGCTTATAATATAGGTATAACGCTGTTACTGTGCGACCAACTTATCTACGAAGCTTCATAAGGAGCCACTCTCGCATTTAATAAGCTCAACTGTAGCAACTATTTAGTTCCAATATTTCGCCAACTCACAGATAGGTTGGTTGTTGTCGTTCAGTGTATTCGCTGGTTTATAATGCTGTTATTCTGAACTGCTTAGATAATAACGTTAAACTGAAAGGATGCGAAATCGAATTTTGCTATTAATGTTAACCTATACCAGGCAATTAAACGTTAATTAATTGGTTTTGTCGACAAATCAGAAGCTTTTATGTTTACTTTTGAATATGGGCTTTGAAGCAGTTTTCAGGCGGATAATAGATAAGCAGATAAATAAAAGGAGATAGCTTAGTATAAGTTTGTGAGTAAGTACTTTTCATGTTTGAAACTAAACATTAATTGAGCAACTGATCTGTGCTAGAGCGAGACAAATCGCCACATCTGTGGCCTTGTTTAAGGTATGCCTTAACTTAATTGAACATGGGTCTTGCAAAGTCACTACTTATAAAATGCTCTGACAATTTCTCGCTGACGTAAAATGTGACGTGCAAAAACTCAAAAATTAAATGAAAAAGACTCAAACATAAAAACCCCAGTAAACCTATTTCTAACCCTATGATAGTTCGATATATAAGCTCCATCAAATATCAGCGTTTCATCACTCAATACGAGCTTGAATATTTTTCTCTATGGCCCAATACGTAATATTAAATCCTATAAATAGGATGATTGAAATGCACGACTAGCGGCGACACCTTCATCGACGGCACGTGACTCCGATTCAAAACGAAATCACAAAACATTGAAAGTACAGAAGTTAAACTTAAGTAAAGTAAAGTGAGCACACGTAAACATCGCTCAGCGACACGATTTTCGGATTAATCGCCAGTATATAGTGTAACCAACCCTATTGTTTTAGCAGTAGATCTACCTACTATTTTTTTGGATGTTGTCTCTGTTCTTTAAAAATGCTTTACAGCATTAAACAGTTTTTTATTTATTTATCAAAGCAAGGCATTTTAGCGAAAACTGTAGATTTTGAATTGGTTTTACAGTTTTTTAGAGCTAGTCTACAGTTTTTCTCTTAGACAGGGTTGGCAACACTGATCGCCAGCACGATGGCAATGGCTCTGTGCGCTGGCGATTGATACGAGACTCAGGTTTTACAGTTTTTTAGAGCTAGTCTACAGTTTTTCTCTTAGACCGAGCTGGCAACACTGATCGCCAACACGATGGCAATGGCTCTGTGCGCTGGCGATTGATGCGAGACTCAGGTTTTACAGTTTTTTAGAGCTAGTCTACAGTTTTTCTCTTAGACAGGGCTGGCAACACTGATCGCCAACACGATGGCAATGGCTCTGTGCGCTGGCGATTGATGCGAGACTCAGGTTTTACAGTTTTTTAGAGCTAGTCTACAGTTTTTCTCTTAGACAGGGCTGGCAACACTGATCGCCAGCACGATGGCAATGGCTCTGTGCGCTGGCGATTGATGCGAGACTCATGTCTACATGAGCAATATCTACGAGTATGTGTGTGTTGCTCGAGCGCGCTCACTGTAAAGCTTACCTTCTGTACTTTCAATATTTTGTGCCGAAAGGGAATCGTGGAATATGAAGTTTTACATTCATGAGTCGTGCATCGTGATCGTGTTTCCGAACTAGTGTCTACGGATTTGAGTAGGCTTTGACGGCCAATTTACAGGCACTATTGACCTATTAATGTTTTAGATAGACGAATAAGTTTAGTATTAAAAACTTTAAGTAACCTCAATGAGGCTTTTAATTTAACTTATGTAAACTAACGTGGTTTCGACACATTTTATTCCAAATACATAATTTGTCAAAACTGACTAAATACAGGGTTATTCATAAAGGGTATGCTAAGCCGAAAAGAGCTCATAGTACTCATCATTATGAACAACTTTTACTATGGGACCAACTCGAAATTCGCGAAAAAAATATCAGCTGTTCCATACATTTTGTCTAGTGTCATTGACATTTTTCTATAAAACAGCAGATTTTTTTCGCGTATTTCGAATTGGTCCCATAGCAAAAGTTGTTCATAATGATGAGTACTATGAGCCCTTTTTGGCTTAGCATGCCCTTTATGAATAACCCTATATAGTTCAATCACTTTCAGTAATCTTTTTATGGATCGACTACATGACTCTTACTATTGTCAGAGTACACAACCTAATCTTAGTAAGTAGTCCCGTGTATATTTACCAAAAATAAGCTTTTGATTTTAGGAGCCTACCTATAAACATGATAATCGTCACACAATAAAATTATTCTTCATTATCTATGGTGCAATATTTTTATCTATTTATTTTAGCGCGTTATTTTGGCGCGTGCGTGTGTACTGTGTATATCTATCGATCACTCTCATGCCATTTCAAACGAAAAAGACAGTGATCGAGATTATATAGCACGCGTCAGAATTGGGTCGCTAAGTTCCACAGCATAAATCAACTGGTCAAATAAGGACAAAACTTCATACTTACTCGTATATTTATATACCTGTAAGTTCGTTTGATCATTAATTATGCTTTGTAATTAATATTCATGAATATGGAATCAAAGGTAATAGAGAAAGTAAACTAGAAGACTGGGCCTTATTCTGGCGAGTAAGATATTAAGTCGGTCACTTTTGCTCTCTTCAGAAATGTCATGACAGTGAGTGTGATCGAGCCAATCTCAAACAGCCCAGAATATCCCCCTGCTGAATTTCACTATAACGAGAAATAGGATACGAAAGTTTTCCCTTTGATTCTTGCGAAGGCACGTCTCGAATGTTCCAAATCCCGAGTCACAAATATAATGTCAGTGGTATAATAAAACAGTTTACCGAGACAGCCAAGGGCGTACAAACATCTCAAGAGAGCTGATCGTAATACGAAGGTATAGCTATAGGCCGGAAGACACTGGTGTTTAAAATTACTCGTGAAAATTACAAAACTTATCTTCAAAAATGTATTTTTGTAAATTATTTGTTTTGGTAAATGTAATACTTAACCACCAATTATGTCTTTGTAAATAAACTTAAATTTAATTTGGGCTTTATGCAAAACAATTTTATTTATTTATTTTATTTATTTGGGCTATATACAAAACAATGTAACTCTGTCGACGGAGCGGTAACGCGACGCGAACGCGACGTTGCCGCTCCGTCGACAGAGTTACATTGTTTTATAAGTAAGCTGCAAGCAAGCGTACGCCAAGCGTATAATGACGAATACGCGTCTATGAAGCTACGCCTCCGTGGACAGTGTGCCTTAATCTCTTATTGTCTAGTACCCCCAGCCTAAAAAGTAAGTAAGCGTATACAGAGGTAAGTAAATAATTCATGAGCACTTCACTTAATCCGCCCGTAGGCTTAACGCCCACTGTAATGACAATGGACAAATCGCGTGGAAACATGGTTTACTATCTCGGGAGCGGGTCACGTACTAGTAAAAGTAAAAACAAGTTGAATATTGTGTGATCGCACAAAAAAATCTTTTACAAACAGATTTCTGGTGTAATTAATCGATAAACGTATAAAAGAGAGTCAAGAATTACTCCTTTATTATCATCTCAGTCAAAATTGTCCTTTCGAAGGCAATATTAAAATATGTAGCGTCTATGACCTATGAATCAAAATTCTTGTTTTATTTTGCTCCGAAACTTCGAACCAGGCGCGAATGCAAGAGAATGAAATGGAATGGTATATCTTGAGAAGAAGGCATGTAATGTTACCGAAAACTACCTTAAAATTTTGGCTCTTGGCTATGGACCTGCAAAATTTCAAACTCTTAAATCAAGAATTTACTTCGAGTTTGTCACTCAGAAACCAACGTGCGTGAGTTGTCACTTGTCAGTTACGGTTAAATTAAATCTAGATCCACGGTGATGCAGAGGGTTGACAGTATATTTGCACCGAGTTGCGTGTACCAAAACTCGCGGTTTACCTTTTGTGCATCGTTAATCGCTTTACCGAGAACCGTGTGTCATCTTTGGGTTATTTAACGGGAGGTTTAAATTTTGAACGATTGGTTTTCGAATATTTTTGCTGGTCACATACCAGATGAGTCACCGTGCTGGCATCACAGATTCATATTTGCTTTGATGTGGGAACTAAGATTGCTATTTATTTGCAGAAAGAATAATTGAGGAAACGAGTTTGAAATTCTTTACATTTACTCATCAAAGATTTTTTGTAAACCTTTCTTAAACAGCCCGGTATCCTTGGATTTCTATTGTTAGTTATAAATAAAGTCCAAAAAAGGTAAAGCTTAGTTCTGTTATTATTTAACTTAAAAAACACCAAAGAAAAATCTGACAAAAAAAGTTGAAGCTAAAGTTCAAAAATCTTAAAGTTTAAGATGAAAAAGTTCAAGCTAACTTCAGTAAACATTAAACTTCCAAAAGTCAGAACAAGCTATCGCACCTAACTTATGCCGCCTAAGTCCTGCAACCTGGCTTCTATCACTCTGCAAACACCTAAGCACTGGCCATACATCACGAGAGCTTAATAAAGACCTCGTAAGCTCCTTTGTCTGTACGTATTACGGGTGAAATTGCTTTTCGTAGAAACGACGGTCATAGGGTTAAGAATAGCTCTGCTTTATGTTAATTTGTGCGAATTGAGCGATTGGATGTGAGGAGAGATTTATTAGTAAAGATTGTGGTTTATTAGTTAACGACCGTGTTCATAATTTTGTAAATGTCATGCAGTGCATAACATTGTTGATATACGTATTAGAATAGAATAGAATATCATTTATCATAAAAAAGGGTCAGTTTCACATATACAGGTTCAATCTATATATATAAAAATGAAACCCGTTTTCCTTGGTCACGGCATCACGCGTGAATGGCTGGACCGATTTCACTAATTCTTTTTTTGTTGTATTTGTTATTATTAGGAGAAGGTTCTTACGGAAAAAAAATATTAAGAAAATCTCTCAGAAATATTGAAAAACCCTAAAAACAGCCCTTTTCTTTTTCCCATACAAACATATGGCAGTACGAAGTCTGCCGGGTCAGCTAGTTGTCAAATAAAAATTGTTACCTACTACTGCTTTTATTTGGACTTGTTAAACACTTGCAAACTGTGGGTATTATTATATTGGTCTCACTAAGATAACGGATTTATTAGAAAAGGGTAAGCTAACCCAAGAAGGACTCCTAGTAAGCTCCTTCCTACTCATTAGGTAATAAATAATTTTTGCTATGAGACCAATTCTGAAATAACGATACAAATTAGCTATAGCTAAATCAGTAATAACGATTAGCTGTTCTTTACATTTTGTCGAGGGTTATTGACCCTGTATATTACCATGACCTCATGCATAATATGCATGAAGTTATGCATGGCAAGAGACATGGTTAATCGGTCTGACCTAATTATGATTCAACTGGACTGCGCTCAGTCAATATGGGAGCTTATGGTTCCGAAGTGGTTTTAGGAATATGTTACAGAAGTATCTAAAATAAGACTAATGAGAAAACGCTAATGGCCACTAGACAAAAAAAGTAAAAAAAATAATAGTACGAAAAAAAGTACCTAAACAAAAAATAGTAGACGATTGTGAAGATTGTGATGATTTTGTTTTGTTAAGTTTTCTAGTTTCCTAATAATGGTCTTCACGAGGCTCTCGTAAATCTGTCTCCGGCACTGCAGTTAGCTTGCACTTGAATTATTTACTGCTGTGCGTTTGAATGGCCTATTTATTGTAGTAGGAGTGGTCTATTATTATAGCTTTCATAATAAGGTAGATCTTAGTTATATTTTAGCCAACTCGGTCTGTGCACTTACTTACTTTCGTTTTGTTTTGATATTAGTTAACATTTTCTTACAAAGATTTCTAAGTAAAAGCTTAGCATGTTTTGTTTTAAAGCTTTCCGAGTACATTTTATGTAGATCTCATTGTTTTTAACTTGTGTTATAGCATACTTACTCTACGCGGTAGTTTACATGATCATTCTCCTGGCTTACTAGCTATACCTAAATGATTTTTTTGAATGGGTGTTTGTTAGGTTTCTGAATTGTAAGTTAAAGATTTACAAAATTGGTGAATAGCGTTGATAGATTTATTATTACTCGGATAAAAATGTGGTAAAAAATATCGTTGAGAACATTTATTAACATTTTATTCTATTGGATATTTTTCGAGAAGTATTAAAAAATAATACGTTAAGGAAATAATTATTTTAGGCCGTATTTTAAGTCCTAGGCACTTACGATTTATAATTGAAAGACTAAACATACAATTTTGTCTGGAGAAATCTTGAACTTTAGGATCAACTCTGACGTAACAAAAATTGCGGTAAATATCACCCTGCGATGATTCGTGGAATTCATTGGCTGTTCATATAAAAGCAAATTAATTAATCCCGTACAATGGCGGAATATAAACACGGCGTGTTTGCGTGACGATATCCTGGCGTATGGCGGGAAATGCTGCACGCCTGGTAGGTCCAAGTGAAAAGGGTAGTAACTTTGAGGAACAATTAAAAACCCGACAAAACAGTAAGTTCATTTTCTAGGCCACCTGAAGGCGTCTGACACAGCTTGGCGGTTCTTGTTATAGGATAAACAGCCGGGGGCATCAATTTAAAGTGTCATCTGAACTACCCTAACGCCCAGTTGTTAATAATGGTAACCGCAGTAAACCATCCTAAGACTAACCGTGTCGGCTGTATTGCTTGGTTGATTACAGGCACAAGAGTTACGACTGCTTGTAACATACTAAGGGAAAAATAATTATAAATGTAGTTTGGAATTAGTTAAGTTTTGAATCGCAATCCAAAAGTTTTCTTTCGGTTAGATATGGTTAAGTTATTCTAAAAAGATTGGGTTTGATTATGGTTATTAAAGATTTCTTTTTAAAGTAAGATTAAATAAAACATTTAGCCTGTGCCACTATTCGCTTGCTCTTATTACTTATCCAGTGCGTTATACAACAAAAATCGTTTAATATCATCAGCGTCCTGTTAATGGCATAAAGCCTTTGTGCGATCCCTGCGCGAAAAATCTTTGCATGCCTTTTATAAGGCAAAGCGTATGCTGAGACGCAGGTGACACAGTTTCACGCAGCGCAGGGCAGAGCAGATCTTGTAATGCATGAACGCACTGAAAACAGCGTACGTTGTGGCGTAAGCCTACGCACATGCTACGCAGAATGTGTCTGTCCTGCTCTGCGATCTGTGGCGGTCTCGCTTACTCTTCCCTGCTAAGGGTGACGAATCAACATCGATCTGTGCTGCGCTGTACTGCGCTGTGCTATGTTTGGTCAACTCGCTCGTCTAATATTTTAATGAGGATAGAAACAAACCATGCTGTGCTGCGCTGTGTGAGGCTACGCTCTGTTTTAAAAACGCAGCAGTCTCGAGCGAGGCGCGCTACCCGCTGTGCTGAGCCGCGCTGTGCCGAACTGTGCTATGTTTTTTATGGATTTTTATGTGCTGATTACTTTTTTGGTGGACGGACAACTTAGTTCTAGTTTAGCTAGTTTAGCTTAGTTCAGTGAGTTTAGTTTTCATTTAGTTTAGCCGGCGGTGGACGTTCGGCTTTATACTGAGCTAAGCAAAGCGCAGCACAGCTTGATGTTGATTCTTAAAAAAACGTAGCTTAAGAAACACAGCACAGCACAGCGCAGTACAGCGCAGTACAGCGCAGTACAGCGCAGCACAGCTCGATGTTGATTCGTCACCCTAAACCTGTTCTGCTGTGCTGCGTCACCTGCGTCTCAGTATACGCTTAGCCTACGCGCTTCGTTGGGATTCAGCATGTATTAACTAAGGGCAATATAACTCAAGATGTTTATTAGCTAGCTGGATTTAATTTTGCTCGTTACTTTTTAACGTTTGTGTAGCTGCCTGATACGATCAGCGCAACAAAATGTTTAACGATAGGGATAAGCAGTGACGATTTTACTTGTAACAAGCTTTTATTCTTGTGTTAGTATTCTCTGTTTGTTGGTGTACGTCAAATCTTGCAACTGAATTTTAAAACACTCTCCGTCTGCTTGAGCTGAAATTTGGTATATCTATGTACCTACATAACTCCGGTAATTATGTAATACAAGCTTGTTTTTTTATTCGTGATCATTTTGATTGGACAAGTTGATCTTATTTGTATATTTAGAACAATACCTATGATGAGAGCTTCGGATGACGGGTTGAGATTTTTTCTGTAGAGAAACGTCGCTACTGAATCAAACATTTACTAAATTAGAGAGTCCCGTGATATAGCAATCAAATTATGAGGCAGTGATTAGTTTATCAAACGCTTTATGATAAACTCCAGGAGTTAGAAAATAATGAGACCCTAAAAATAAATCCCGAAATCATTATATTGTAGCATTTGTATTTCTCCCATAAATTGTAAGCTTGTTAGGTCTTTAGATTGTAGATAGGCACGGGTAGGTGTTGGTATACACTATACAGCCTACAGGGTTATACGGAAAGGGTATTCTAAGCGGAAAAGGTCTCATCGTACTCATCATTATGAACAACTTGACTATGGCGCCCAACCCTAAAATCGCGGAAAAAGAATCAGCTTGTCCCGTATAAAATATAAATAACACCTGACAAAATATGTTATAGAACAGTTTTTTTTTCGGAATTTCAGGGTTGTTCCCCGTAGTAAAAAAAGTTCAAATTGTGGGTACTATAAGCCCTCTTCGGCTTAGTTTACCCTTTTCTTATAACCCTGTATTGTTGGTAGGTTTATCTCGCTAAACCAGTTCCATCGCAGTGGGCGTACGACCGACGCTCGGTGCGCAACTGCAATGCAACACGAATAAATTTCAATAACTACATGTACCCCTAACTTATGCATACATTATTTATCTCATTCTCTTTTGCATTGCTTTGGTATTGGTATGTTACTTTTTTGAGAGCTTAAAGGTGTTGTTGCTCTAGGCAAGACTTGGACTTGCAATGCGATTTCAACACTTTTTACTGTCCAGCCTTTGTTTCGCACTAAAGAATTAAAGCTAGTTTGGATTAGTTTTAAATGTTTTCTAAATCTTTTCTCGTAGTTTTTTTGATAGATACGTTTGCGTTAGCGTTTGATATTTTGCTTAGACTTTTCTAAGTTTTTTTTTTTGTAAGGTGTAAAATAGTTTTTTAAGATGATACCTGTTTTCATCAAGAATAATTTTGAATTGCTTTCGTGTGTTACTTTTTCTAAGATAAGCTTGCACTCTAGATACAACCTTTAACACGATGCACTTGCTGCACACGCTTGCAACGTCGTTTCATTTGGAGTTGCAGCTCTACATGTCTCTCTAAGTGAATATTTAGTACCTACTACTAAGGAATTAAGAGTTTTTCAAACAATAAAACCAAATTATAAACGTGTTGTATTAAATTTATCTAACGCATGCCCTTACTTGTTGCATTGCTCTTTCAAAAGTTACGTTACGTTGATCTTAACAGCGACCCTTCACTTTTGTAAACAGCAAGTAAGGTAACACCAAGTAAGGTATCCAGTTTACCTATTCATAGATAACCATACTCCAAGGAGTTCATAACCTCATTAGAGTAACCGGTCAGGGACCTTTTTTGTCATAACAGTATCTGTCAAATTTAGAATGGCAGCATTGACAATCTGACGGGAAAAAAGAAACTATTTTTCTCTAATGGCAATGCTGTAAAATTTTGTTTTTAATTAAAACCAGAGATAATGTGATCACTACGTTAAAACGTTGTTTTGGAAAATTTAAATAGAATCTCAAAAGTAACAATATTATGACTACAAATATAGCCCAATTTGTCCCTAAATAATAAACCACTTATGCAACGGTCTTAAATTTGTCTCAGCGGCACTGGTATTTAAAGTGGCTTAAAAACAAATGATTCTCTGTCACGCTTACGAAAACAAAGACCTCCCCTATTGGATTGTGTATAGTATGCAACCGTTACTGTTAAATATTCTGTACCCTTCGCTAACTCACCACAAAACTAAATACAATAAAAGCCGTAACACCCGAAAAATACTTGGTATTCAAATTTTACGACACGCGTGGCGTGTTTTTTCGGATTTCAAGTTTCTGTAGCAATATTTCCTTACCGATTTCACGCGACTATTTGCTTTTATTGTTCGGGAAGTTGCAATACTTATACGTTAGTAAGTATTTGCTTTTAGTAAATAAAATGTTGCAATTAATTATTCCATTTAACAATCATCCCTATAAGCACTTAATACCTACTAATTGTTTTCGTAATTCGTAGGGCTGGTTTTTTTTTATAAGTTATCTATAGATGACAATCTCAATCATACTAGGCAATGTGATGCCTCTGGAGCTACCTACAGGTAAACATAGGCGCCGGCGACCCCTTACTATTCGGCAATCCATTTTTTAGTTTGCCACCTAGTCACCTAGGAATATGCTAAAGAAATCATAGCTATGATATAAAACTCCAACATATACTTCTTTAGCACTACACTCGAAATTTTTGGTATTACCTGTGTACATAAAACATTTTTCATTTATAAGAGGACTCCATTGTTTGCACCATGAAAGCTCAAATAAGTCAACCGCGCTGTATTTGTTTGTGTCGTTCGTTCAGAATGGGGCGGACTCCCCTAAGGATTCTGCGCCCGTCTGCTGTACTCGTACAACAATAGTTCACACGGAATAATCGATAGCAAGTATAGCAACCGATGTTGTCGCCAGTCTATTAAGTTGGTAGTAAAATTAATAGTTTTATGCGCACGCACTGGTTTGATAAAGTTTGTCATTATTTAGAGCTTGTAACGCCACACTGCTGGCGCTAAAGGTCTTTATCCTACTTCTTCGTTAAAGTTTGGTATAAACATTGAAAATATATAAAACACTTTCAAGGGTTGACGACACAAAATTGACTGATTTTAATAATAGTCAAGGAGTAAGAAGTTTGTAAATTTATATCAAAACCTATTTAAAGTAATCTTGTAGATATTTAAAATATGTATTATTAAGTCTACATAATCGAAGTTGCAACAAAAAAATATAAAGCAAAAAATCCAAACATAAATATATCTACAGAAGAAAATTAAAAACCGTCAATATTATGACCACTTTTTGTTTATTAATGCAAAACAAACTCCAGTGAATAAATAAAGAAAAGAAAAAAAGTGTAAGTAAAGAGCAATGCTGCAATAATGCCAAGAGAAGATATCTCAAGAATAATGACCCTTATCACTTATCGGTAACACATCCATTATGCCGAGAACATGGTTAGTCGTTCAATGCGAAACAATCTTATTACGTGTTAAATTAAAATTAATTAGGCAGTAAAACTTCGGCACAAGCAGAGCAAATAAACAAAGTGCTCCAAGATAGTAGAATAGAAAATGAAATTTAAGGAAATGACGTCATAGGAACAAATATAAATAGAACATCATATATAAAAAAAATATTTATAAAGAAAATATAAAAAAATATATATATATAAATATATATATATAAAGAACATATAAATGTAAAACTTATTTATTAAATATTGTATTTAGAATCAAATCGACGACACAATATGATTGTATTGCGCAATTTTTTTTCTTGCTAACTTTCGAATTTTATTTTTGGATTTGTAAACACTGCTCGAACGAAAATTATGCAATAGGTACCTACTCGTATTTCTAGGAGCACCATTTTTGAATACTTGATTGTTTTTTTAACTTCTAGAAATGGAAAAAAAGTTAGATAATTTCCTTCTGACAGCAAATACGTTTCTGTCGGCCAAACACTAAAGACCTTGAAGCAGAACCTTCTACTTGAGTATGCTAACTATGCACGACTTCGACAGTTACTCCAAAGATTAACGTTCCTTCAAATTGTTCTAAGACTGCGTAAAGCTCGACTCAATTTATCGCTGGCAAAGTTGAAAATGTAGAAACCAGTTCTGGAAAGTTTCGCCGCGACACGAAAAAGGGCAAAGAGCGCTGACGTGATAAATCTGACTTAGTGTCGTGGAACCCGGGCCCAGGTACCTACTTGACGCTAATGGAAATATATAAGGCGGGTGCTTCCTGCTAATTTGTATCAAAACCATGTAACACTTATAATTTGGATTTTGTGTCTTTAATTATTAATCAAAACCTAGTAGGTACTTAGTTTACTCATTTACTACTTTGTTACTTTAGAGGGACTTTTTAATGACTTTGGCTATACTTAGCTCTAAAAATTTCAAAGCTCATTTAAGCAAAACTAAAGGAGAATCCGATAAAGTTCAGAAAACGGTTGTGGACTTTGGGCCTTATTAATAAAGACTGCTGGTTGGTTGCTGGTGGAAGGAAGACTGGTTATAGTAGTAGTCATACTTTTTAAGTAGTCACTAACTAGTGGCAGTAATATCTGGCTTGTTTTCGCACGTGACATTTCACGTCGGCGAGAAGTTGTCAGAGCATTTTAAGCAGTGACTAACTTTAAGCAGGCTTTATAAGCAAGGCATTCTATCTCCCAATATTGCATGGTCATTTTTGTTCTTTAGGTAAATATATCATATTCTAATGTTAATCCAGCAATGACGTACCTACCGATAGCTATTTAATGATCTGGTAATATTATATTTTTTTGAGATTAATACTCCTAAAGAATTTATAGATTTTAGATTTTAGACTTCTTATGCCATTGACACAAAAATCGACAGCGTTCAAAAATGATTTATCAATTACTTTCTTCAATGCTAATTAAATGAGTTCCTCACAGTAGATTCCCATTAAAGTCCCGTTTAAGTTTTACTGCTAATAGTTACCAACTATTCATAAAAAGGTGTTATAACAACCTACGTTAAGACTTCTACTTCCCTCTTGACGTATCATTTGCATCATAAGATCAAATAAGTACCTTACATCATTATAATCGATTACAATTCCGATAAATAACTAGTAAATTCAATTTCACCTCACTCACCTCTTGATCACATTAAAAGTTAAGCTCTTTTTCCAATTAACTCTTAAAGAGATAAACTTTCCGTAAATTAAATAGCGAATTAACATCCGTAGCCATTTTAAGGGATTACTTAATTTCCAAACCATTCAATTAATTGAAGTTTCTTTAAAAATAAGGCCTCTTAATGTACCAATAATTCGAGTTCTTTTTACCGATTAAGTCTAGAACGATACTACGTGCACCACAGGAGATCGATTTGAAGGCATCAGGTGGTTTGTTAAAGATCTTTATTGGTTCTTGCTTAAGACCTGTCTAGGCCGTGGGCGTAGAACCAGACAGCCTGCCCGACCACGGGAACAAATGCAATAACTTAGCAAAACTCGTTGCGCTGCGATTTCTTACATGCGACGAGACTGCTCGGAAATTATTAACGACCTTCTCCTACGTATCTCACTTACGGTCTGCATCATTAAATTACCGACCTACTGCTTACATCCATTAGCTGAAATAGCTTTAATTAAGTAAAGGCTCAATTTAAACGCAGCTGTTCTTCATCATCTGTCAATTACAGACTGACCGGTCATTCACCGATTTTATGATGAATGCCATAAAACAAACAAAGCTCAATGTTTTGCTCATAAATCGCCAGAAGAAAGGCTTCCTAATGAGCAAACGCACGCAACACGAGATAAATTTAATTTTCTTAAAGATCAAGTTAAGTCAGAGCTCTAAACGTGATTCACGCGTGTAAACAAAACGAGGATTCTGCGGAATAACTTTAAATAGGCATAAAAAGGAAGAACATGAAAGCCGTTCCGTTCCGTCCACTCGAACAACTCCGATTAGAGCGTCTATAAATAAATGGAAAGCTTTGCACACCATAAACAATAATGTTTAACACAATTTGTCACACTCGCGGTTCGCTTGGCTCGTTTCACTCGCGCCGGTTCAGGAGCAGGCGGCGCGTGCGACGGGGAGCGCGCGGGAGCGTGCACGCGCGGCCATCGCGGACGCACGACAGACCAAACAGTCAGCCGAGAGCCGACGAAAGCGCCAGGAAGGGCCTTCGCCCCTTCCGAAACCGTGATCGCGCGGGATGCAGCGAATGCTAATATTGTCGCTAGGGCTGCCGCGGGCGTCACACGCTTATACTTGACCATGCAAGATTTTCGTTCCCGTCAAGTATTTAGCAACCAGGCAGTTACACAATTATTAAATCTTGAAATTAATCGTAAATTCAAAAGTTAAATGAATCCTATTAGAGAGCCCAATCAAAGTAAATTTGAAAAAAAAAAGAAAACGATATCGAAAGCAACTTCAAAACTCCGTTTTCTAATGCGGTTCAGCCCTAATATCTAAGAGATATATGAAAAACTGAGGGCTCGGGTGCCATCTGCGCGAGGGGACCCCTGCATTAGTGGGATGACGTTATGCACTCCCTCAAGGGTACGTGGGCTATCGCGCCTGCGAATCGTTTACACAGTAATGGTGTTAGTTTGATACGATTTTCTTGACATTTTGTAAGTTTAACCAAATCCTTGATTTAACGAACTGCTGTCTCAGTTCAGGAAGCTTTTGAGATTACACACATAATATATCGTTTCGACGTTTAACTTTATAATTTGAGGAAAGAAAATGATGCTTGTTACATTTTTTTTTTCATAATAAAAACGTCAATTCAAAAACATCTTAACTGATTTTAAGTAACACATTAAAGTATAAAAAAATTGCAGAATACCGCATCATAACAAAGTTGAAACTTTCACAGCTCGTATCTTTTTAATTGATAGATTTTCTCAATTTAAAACGTTGTAGAACCATATTAGGTAAATCTTTGACCACAAACTAAGTAAGCGAGCGATCAACAGCTGGGTAAAGGTGGAATTACGTTTCCAGCAGGATTCATTTTACAGCCGCTTGGGTCCTGCCCTGTTTTGAAGAGGGTCCGAACAGAATTACTGTTCACCCGTGAATTTTATATCATTTCGGGTGCTTAGCCATGTGAAACTATGGTGTAGGGTTAAATTAGAAGCATATTAAAGTATGTTCTCTGATTTTCTTAAACCAAAGATAGTATTTTGAAATATGTAAAACCTTGTCTTGTAACAGAACAAACTCACGGAAATATTAAGTCTTATCCTTAAGAATTAAGCAAGGTTTCTTAGAAAGTAAGAATCTTTTCATTCCCTCTACCTACTCGAAAAAAGATGATTGGTTTGCCAATAAGCGTGAATAAAATAGGTTTTCTGTAATAAACGTTTACTGAAAGAAAAACAAGTATAAATAGTCATCTTTAACTTAGATTTGCAATATCTTTCAAGAATTTTACTAAAGTTTGGGAAAGGCACATTTTACGAAAAGTATTGTGTTGATATTTATTTCCCACATATCTATTTTATTTTTATCAAAAGCCATAAACAAAATAAATGGCCTAAAATTTTAGATTTACAATCGTGGCTAGCTTCCGCATGGTAATAATATTTCTATTATAGTAATAGTAAGGGAGAGGGTGCGTGCTTGCGTCACTATGAATTTATACTTATCAATAATGACGTCGATATCCATAACACCCGCTATATGGACTGTTTATTGGGAAAATCCATTATAGTCTGTCTCATTATTAATGTAGCAAATGTTTATAGTCTAAATTACAGAAGGATTAGTTTTGTTTTCAGAAATAATAAAACAAAAGATTACCAGTATACCTACATTTGTAAGTATAGTTTTCACAACTTCCGAATTTTATACTTTAGGAACCATTCCTTGTCAACTTTTTAATAAAATTTAGTTTATTTGTATGTTTGAACGTTAAGAGATGACAAGGGGAGATTAGGAAAACAAACAAACGTTACAAATTTTAAAAAGCAAATATAAACACAGTTGATTTGCGTAGAGTCAAAAACAAACAAATGCTGTTTAGACAAAAATCTTGTCTTTGAAAGATTTCAGCTGTAAATGTACTCTTCAAATAGCTCCAAATAACTAATTAAAATACAGAATCCCATTCTAAAACATGGCAGTTAAACAATAAAAATTTAGGCATCGATCAATACATACACACTTATATAGGTATGTATGTATGACTGTATCAATGCATGTCATATATTATGTACTTACCTAATCTAAACAGAGAACATCGGACATCTTTTTTTTTTAATTCGAACTATGTATGCTATAGTACCCGCACTTATATGAGTATACGAAAGTAGTAGTTATAACATATTAACGTGTACTTAACTCAAGATGTAAGGAGACACTAATGATCTCAGATTGAGTGCAACAGTGTGCCACAAGACATCGGATATTCCTTTATTAAATTGCAAAACGTGCCATTTTGCAATGAGGAAATCTATTCAAAACTATCGAAGTTATTGCGAGGCATAACAGACCTCAATAATTTTAGTTAGGTGTTCTGATACTTGATTCATAGATAGGTACTTTTATCTATTCTGTACCTAGTTATAGGGATGTCGCAACAATTCGATTGAGTAAGAGAGATTGAGAAGGCTATAGATTATTTATGTTTTTGTTTCATGGGAGCTATAAAAAAAACTGAACATAATATTGACGTCAATTCTTTTGTAATATTCATAATATTGATGTCATTTTTCATTTTCTTAACTGAAGTAATCTGACAAAACATAAATGATTATCGTATCTTTCTAGTTTAATATGTGAAATAACGATGAAAAATTTAGGTTGGCTTAAAAATATTACGCCAATCTCTTAGTAGGTATCTACTTATTATACGCAATAATAGAGCGAAGCACTAGATTTTCAACTTACTCAATAGATGTAAATTCATCTATTGAGTATCTCGTTTTTCTCACCTTTTTTCCCCATCATCAATGCATAGGTTTGCATAATTTAATCAGACTTATGCTAAGCCATAATTCATTCAATATTTCCTAGAGTTATGCCAGTATTTGATATAATTATTTCAAACTCAATATTTTCTAGAGTTATGCCAGTATTTGATGTAATTATTTCAAACTCAATATTTTCTAGAGTTACACCAGTATTTGACATAATTATTTCAAACTATAATTTACGAGAACGCGGAAACGTTCCGTTTCATCTAAGAATCGACTAATTCTTGCTTGTTAACGGATTCGACTATTCTTGGAACGTCTAAAAGTAGCCTCTGATTTATAATAGAAACGTGAGAAATTATGATTTATTTGTCTGAACCCTTGATGGGTGGAGTGAACTTCCAGGACCACTTTTATTAATAGAATAACAGGTACCAGAGTAAATTACTACTGAAGGTGTTCGAGGTGTGAATGTTATGTAGATTAAATGCTTGCGGTAATTTAATTCCATTAGAAATCTATTTATGGTCGATTGAAGAAATCTCCAAGATTAACAATTTTGCTGAGAGAATAAAAATCAGTACAAAAAATGAAGTAAGTATAAATAAATAAAATGGATTACAAGTTTACAATTATTATTTAGGACATTCATGCATTGAATGTATCTACATTTGCCTACTTTATATTTTCAAAATGTATTATAGTATTCATGTATTAAAAACAATTTAAAGTAGATATCTGAGACCGTTTTTACTTCGATTATTTTATTAACTTTACTTACTAACGTTGTCACAACTATGTATAAAAGTTTAAGTAAGATACACGAGTGGCGTCATATTGAGTATGAAAAGTTCACTCATTTAACCTCCTTATATCAAACAATTCTCACAACATTAATTCCCACTAAGATCACTTAACTCACTTCTTACTCTTCTTAGCCTATTTGTGTATCTTTGAGAAGCAAAGTTGGGCTTCGAACTCTCGAAAGCTATATCTGTTGATAGAATGGATAGTAGTTGTGGAAAGAGCTACGTAAACAAACACCCGGTGACATGGCCCGCCTGCTGACCGCGTCAAGCGAACTAACTACTAATTAATCTACTGCAGACCTGTACAAACTATGCCTCTATCTGTGGTTTAGTAATAGAAACAGTTAATTAATCTGTGCCATGAGCTTAGGGGCTTGAACCCTGCGGTTTGCAGCTTAAAATGTTGTAAACAGTGCATCGACTGAGAAACATAAATAGGAAAGTCGTTTGAAGGTATTGAACTCGACTTGTACAATAAAATCGAGAATGTTAATAATAATAATGTTGCAGCCATAAATCTAATTAAAAGTTTTGAAATAACAGAAGTTTAATAGCTGAGTAAATACAGTGTTTTTCATAATTATCTTAGATTAGAGCTATGAGTGGTGTATTTTAACGATCATTTTCTATAATCTGACAAATTATAAAATAGCGAATTTTAAGCACGGATCCCGTAGTAAAATAAGAAACCCTTACAGTTTCGCCATGCCTGTATAACTGTTTCAGGAAAAAGAAGATCTTAGGGCGTTAACAACCCTGAGTGAGCGTGGTCTAGACGCGTGGTCACGCGCCGTGTTCCTGCAGCGTGGGCCCGCCGCGTGCTACACACGCGTTTCGTAACAAGTACGTCTCACTTATTGTATTTTCGAAAAACAAAAACGCACGAGTAGAAATTACGCACTGCTCCATTACAAGCCAACTGTAGGTACCGAAGATGGTTCCAAGAAATATACAAGTAATATTAAGGACTATGGTTTATCACAAGAACATTATTTTTACAAAACAAAAAACAAAAACCATAAAAACCGACTTCAAAAGACCGACTATTGAGTTATTCATCTATTTGTCGCGCACGTACTTATTGCAAATTTAAGACTTATGTGGTTTTCTCATGGATACCATTATCAGAACTGGACTAAATTGAAATGGGACCAAATGGGAAGCGTCAGCTTTCTAATAAAAAAAGAATCATCAAAATCGATTCACCCAGTCAAAAGTTATGAGGTAACAAACATAAAAAATAAAAATAAAAAAAATAAAACATACAGACGAATTGATAACCTCCTCCTTTTTTGAAGTCGGTTAAAAATATGCAAAATCAAAATCTGTACCATACATTTTGTCCAGTGTCTATAGAACAACTGATTTTTTTCGCGAACTCCGGGTTGGTCTCATAGTAAAAGTTGTTCATAATGATGAGTACTATGACAGTTTTTCGGCTTAGCATACCCTTTCCTTATAACCATGTATAAACCACATAAGTTCACATAATACAGGTAGGTACGGCAGTAACAACGATCTACTGCTTGAACTGTAGCAAACAACCTACCTACTGTAAAACAATAAGTCAAATTAACAGCCCTTTTCAGCGTGACACTGAGGGGGCCATAACATCACGGCTTAGTACACTCGACCCCGGTCAATGGTTCCTGATTACGCACACAAAGCGAGGATGGCACGTCAGGCCCGAACTCGACTACCGACGGGTTAACAAGCCATTGTCTGCCGTGTGTTGACTGTCACGGGCAAAAAGACACGCGTGCTGTTGTATTATAGGTAAGAAAAATGGGTAACTTAAATAAATAGCTCTTCATAACATTTTTTAAGCCTGTCCGAAGCTGCAACTCAAATCTATTTCATAGTATTACGTTACTATTATAAATGTTAAAAGTTTGCATGTTCTTACTTCTTCTTGTTCTTTTAGTGTCAGCGGTACCTTTTTGTTCAAAGTTAGATCAAAACGAGAACAGCTGAGCAGATTTAGACAAAATTTTAGACACAGACTGCTTTTTATCTCGGAAAAAGATTATTCTGCAGGATATCAGGTGAAGCTCGTTTATATTATTATGATCTCACGAAACATCGCCCCCTTTCTGGGCAGTCGGGCAATTTGCTCTTGCCATTCTTTATAGTCATCCCGCAGTCTTTTCTCAGACGGTCACACACGTAGGCCCTAAAACAGTCGCAATTCAATCTGATTCCAAAACCGAAGGCATGCGCCCGCCGACTGGCATTTTAGAATTCCGCAAGTTTTTCTCGAGGGTAACAACCGGCGGCGGCGGGCCAGTAGGTACAATGGAACCACTTTCCTTAGAAGGAACCTCCATGTATGGGCTTGTCAACTTGCGTGCCGTAAGATCTTGGAGAAATGAATCTAAGAATGGAAACATTCGCTTGACATTAATGTGATTTTACTAATGGAAGAGGTCGCTCTTAGGATGCCAGTTGCATTAGTTTTTAACCTTTGTAAAAATATACCTTTTTATACAAAGGCTGACCGAATCAATATTGATGCAAATTAAAAGGTAGACACTTAATTTAAGACACTTACTTTTTGAACTAACAAAATGTGCACAATCAAAAGTTTATACTAATAGGTAGGTACCTATATATATTTTACATGAAAAATCGCGAAGTTTAGTTAATTACTCGTATTTTTCGTCGGCTGACTGCAAAATCAGTGCCAGGCTGAACGCAATCGCATCACCGAATGTGATCGAAACTAGTCGCAATATCCTACTTAATTAAACTTGAGTATTCCAGTGTTAATTAGCCAAAATATGTCAAAACCACGTTAGATTTCATACCAAAACAGTGACTTTTCGCATTTAATAACTTCTTGCACCAAGCCGACGATTTAAACTTTTCAGAATGTCTTTCAACAGTTTCAACTGAACATCTTTATCTTTGCCTTTCGTCTTTGTTTACCAACATAGAATATGAGTAAACGCAGCTCGGCAACTCGCCAATAGAGGGCGTTAGTGCCAAAAATAGACATGTCACTGGCGCTCGTAGACAAGAGTTATTGCTGTGCCTGCGGTAGGCATTTCCGATCTTTAAACGGGTTTGCTTGGTTTGTTTGCAGATGGCTTTGAAATTAAGATACGTAGCTCATTGTAACTAGCAGTAAGTACGATCTACATTCTACATAGACCAAAACACAAAATAATATTTTTCTAGTAAGTTATTCCTGTATATGTTAAGGTCTGGGTTTACGATTCGGTGATTTTTAGGTAAGTGCTTGCTTACGATGATTTCAGGGTTAGTTTCACTTAATTTTAAATGAGTACTGACGTCCTAGGTATTTAGGACACTGTAGCTTTACTTCAAAAATAACAATAATCTTAATGATTAATTCCTAACGCTGCGTAACTAAACGGTACCAAATAGCTGGAAAATAATAGCAGGTGTCTGTTGTCTGCCGACCTATCAGCATTCAAAAATTGTCATTACTCTACGAAAATACCCCTTCAAGAGCGACATCTAGCGCGTGTCGATCAAACTACATACACTGCACTGTCATCTAGCGAGCGTTTACCGAACTACGTTCCACAGAGACATCTTGTGGCTAGTAGCAGTACTAAAAAAATTGGTGTTAAAATTATTTTCATTTTTTCGTCTGTCTGTATAAAATTGCATTTCTAATGAAAAAAAGTAGTAAAAGTCTTACCTGCTTGCTGTTAGCGTCGTCATTTCAGTGGCACTTTCTCTGGATGCTAAAACTTCATCGCAGCTGCTGCCACCTGTGATACGTTGCACGGAGCTCAATGATACGTCTTCGGTCGAGTTCTTTCCGCTGTTCGTAGCATTGCCGCTAGATGGCGCTATTCTCTGTTTCGATGCTTGTTTGTGGCGGCTGAGCGCGAAAAACAATGCGAGAACCGCCTTGAGTTTTGCGTCTCGGATATCGACAGCTGTGACTTGCTCCAATCCCTGGACCTTCTGGGCGTGGAGGAAGTCCAGGCAGCACTGCACGTTTTCCAACTGAAAAGATGAGAAAAACCTTATCAACACAAATATTAAACTAAGTAATTGAATAAAACGACAAATCAAAATGGAACTTTGATTTCGAAGTAAGTGATAAGGTCATATCATAAGGCAGATAGAAAGAAACAGATTGCTCGCTTGTAAATTAGAGTTAAATTACACTAAAGTACCTTAAAATATATGAAAGATATTCAACCATTTTATTTTAGTTAGGTATTTAGCGAGGTGTCTATTGGTAAAAAATACTTGATTATTTAGTGTCTTTATTTATTCCGTTTATTCCATACAGTGTGAAGCACAAATACGCCTCCTTCCATGACGCGCGTTCCCAATGAGCTCGCGACAGGCCTTGAAATCAAATAACAGCTAATGCACTAACAATTTATTCTAGCAGTTTTGGAACTAGCTAAAATTAAATGGAAATACCACAGATTATGGTGCAGTATGAATGGAATAGTGGCGCCCAGCTAAAAAAAACACCTACAGGATGCTAACTGAGCGATGGGCAGCGGTAAAGTGGCAGAGTGTAAGAATCTGAACCAACTGAGAAAAAGCCAGGTGTTACACAGAAAAAGCGAAACATTCGACATAATCACATTCAGTGCCATTATCAATTCGATGGTGTTAAAGTCTCCCAATACCTAACTACCGCATTTTGACTACACTCTGTATAAAAATGTCGTACTTTACAGTGTACTCGCGTCGTGCACTTATTTGATTTCAATCTTTTTTATAGCAGCTACTTGGTAAACAATGGGAGACGTTTTTTATTCGCCGTTGGCAATAGCTACCGAGTTTATTTTATGTAAGGCAGTTGTAAGTTGACAGCGACCGGAAGGGAAGAGAAAAATCGGTCCGGGTACCGTTCCTTGAGAAACACCAATGACCAATGACTTGTTAATTTATCTATGACTATTCAATTCATTTATTTCAGATTATAATGTCTATAGGTATACAATGCATATTAAAAAATTAGGTACATATATAGAGGTACCTACATAGCAAAAAATAAATAAATAAAAAAAACTATGATGATGATGTTTATTTACTATTATTTCGCGTTAAAACGTTCATCTACCGATAAATTAGATTTGCGAGACTGGTCATGATTATGTTTGATGGCTGGTTAGGTAAATAATAGTCCATGACTGGGGTTAACGATCTCTGATTCATTGTAGGCAGTTAGAGTATAGTTGGTCGGTCATAATAAGCCCGAGATAGTGATAAGATGGTAAGTTTGTACCTAACTGAGACTTTTCAGAAGTGTAGGTACGTGCGTGGTAATTCAGTCTTTGGATCTATAGAGTAGCGTAGGTTGTTATTTTCGAGTTGATTTGTTTTCTTGTGCTTATGGTTTCTGAGAATAGAGCATTTCAAAATGGAGTACTTTGTAATGCTTTTAGAGTAGTACCTTTCGAGTTCTGAATCGGTATCAGTTCTCCGTAGCAGTCGGTACAGTCGTAGGTAAAAAGTATATTTGCCTATTTCATTTTTATTTTTGTGAAATTTATATCCCACAACCCATGTCCTAACTAAGTACATAATCAAAATGATTATTAGAGTACTGGGCTAATTACAAATTTCCGAGAACAGTTCCAGCAGTTATACAACAGTAATACCCGAGCCTAACTTTGACATTCCACACCCCTACATGGTGTCAACAGTACATATTTCCCCATCACAAGTTGACACCTCCCTACCTCAAACAACCATTACCAAATTCGATAGTCAACTAGACCATACCATATCCATCTACCAGTTCTACCACCAACGAAACTAACGAAGGAAAGTCTATTCATTGTGATTTTGACCTCCAGCGTAGTATATAATTTAGGCCCGGCGCAGGCGAACCACCAACAACAACAAATAGTTGGGCGAAGCCGTTTCCAACGCTTTTGACACATTTAGTAGCAATACGCCGCACACGGTGATACCAGTCGCGGGTCGCAGCCATAAACGGCCTTCTTGCATTCAACACCCAGTCACTTGTGGCTGCTGCTTGCTACGTCGCCGGCTGGCTGCTCGTCTGCGCCGAAGCTTATTCGGTGTCTACTGTCTAGTCAGCTGGGCATTAACTATTCTGTATTCTGTGCCTTGGGCCGGCTGGTTGCGCCACCGTCGGCGCCGGCCCTTACATGGACTCCTGACCACTGAGCTCATAGGTCACAAGGTATACTGATTCCCTGGTCGTGCTTGCTACCCTATGGTTTATTTCTTACTTAAATCGAAAGCTGGGACTAATATGATGCGCTGTGCAGTGCTATTTGGAATTGACGTTTTACTAGCATTTTTCCCAAAAAAATTACTATTTGTCGATCTTAAATCTTTTTCATCTCACTTTAACAAAATTCGAGCACCATCAGTTTATCCTTAAAAAATGTATTATAGTAAATCATTTACGCATACCTAGTAGATAACTGCCGATTATCCGCATACCCAAACAAGCCCTCCAAACATCCTTCGTAGGAAATAAAACATTTTTCTTTTAAAAACTTCTTTTAAAAACATTGATCCTGCTCAAAGTTTGTACCTCGTTGAGATTTAATAAAATCCGGTTCCCAATTAAATTGGGATCCGCTCCACTTTGACTTGTGACGTTGAGTTGAGGTGGCTACAACACAACCACGGCCGGATTGGAATTGGCTTAGTCCAGAAATAGAATGAGAAGATTGCTCCAATTATGTCACGACGCTATTTCAATTAGACACTAAATTGTGACAAATTGAAACATAAAAGTGGACCTGTCCAGCAGAAAATATTATAACTTATAGAGTTACACGGATCTAGTAAGTAGGTAATAACGGAACTAATAACGGTGCTAATACGCCGAATGATCTTATATTATAACCATGATCAACTTTTACTATTAGACTATAGATTCCTGTCATTGTATTTGACCAATCCTGTAATCGCAAAAAATTGGTGACTCGGGCGTAGCTGTATGTGAAAAGTGGCAGTAGAGAGAGTTATAGGACCTACTAGAGGGAGGCAAACACTTTCAGAAATTCTAGAATTTTAGTTATACAACAGAATAGGAACACAAAGCTCTACCTAGAGTTTATTACACCTAGAGGCAAATGATTAAAATCTCAAATTCCTCCAATATCTCGTAAGGTCTATAAGCTATTTTTAACGCCGGTCGGCATAATGAGGGCCAAGGCTTCTTATCGTAAAAATGGAAAGTAATCCACCATATCGGGGTGCCGGCACGTGCAATCTCGCCTGCAACTTGAACTCTATGCCCTTTAGATCATACCTTTACGTATTTTGCTACCTGGCACTAGTATCTTGGAATGCAATTTTTTATTATGCAGAATATTGTAAATTATATAGGTTTATTCATAAAGGGTTTGCTAAGCCGAAAAGGGCTCATAGTACTCATCATTATGAACAACTTTTACTATGGTGCCATCTCAGAATTCGCGAAAAAAAAAATTAGCTGTTCCATACATTTTGTTGAGTGTCATTGACATTTTTCTATGGAACAGCTGATTTTTTTTCGCGAATTTCGGGTTGGTCCCATAGTAAAAGTTGTTCATAATGATGAGTACTAAGAGCCCTTTTCGGCTTAGCATACCCTTTAGGTATGCATAACCCTGTATACCTACGTTTTAATAGGTAGGCGCTTTTAAGTAGCTAAGAAAACATCATCAATTTAGTCGGTGACATTGCAAATTCTTTGACTGATAGAAAATTACACTACCAATAAGTGACATGAACTTTGATTATTAACTAATTTATAAGAAAATAGGCTTACAGTTACGACTCGGATAGAGCCGAGGACCATATCAGTCATGACGTGTAATGTACCCAAATCATAATTTCAAAATGTTAATTTTTCAGGCCTATTTTGGCACTGTACCGAGAAATGATGATAAATTGAAATATTTCCCTAAATAAGTGTGTGATTTATAAAGAGTGCCACTCAAGTGTCAAGATGCAACACTGACTGCAAAGTAGAGTAAAACATGCATCTGCGGTGTATTTTTTTTGGGTTGACAGTTTGTCCTCCAGACTTAATTTTGCGAATACCTATAGGTATAGGATACATGCTATATCATATGTATGCATATAATTGTATGTGTACTGTATGCATTTTTGGCAGTATTTTTTTATCACACGTGTGGTTTTCACCTCTATTTGTGAACGGTCTCGCAAAAAACGACCTGACGGGAATGGAAACAATCTGATTTCTGTATTTATAATTTTGTTTCTACAGTCTTCTATTATCCTATTAGTGCAAACAGAATATTTTTAAGTGAAGGGACCTAGTAATTTTATGTTAAATGATTTAGAATATTTCCAGAAAATGTTTGTTACCAACTCCAAACTTTATTGATTGAAAAAGTTTGTAGAAATGTAGTAAAACCACAAAATAAAACTGATAACAAACGGCGCCTGCCACGTGTTTCGTCTACATACTCGTAGGTAAGAATATTAAACGTGAGTGATACATATGGTAGGTACCTTGTTACTGGCCTTTGACATATGTATCCTACTGATAAGCATAAAAAAATAATCACACACTACCAAAATAGTACAGCTCTAGCATCAATAAGTCATCTAACGACCAGAATAATAATGTAGACACAAATGTAAATGTGCAGCAACCTTCGGTTTCGCTAATAAAGCATTGAAACCACTAGTTTGTGTCAGTTTGAGTGCTAACTAATCTAGGACATCCTAGATTACGTCACTTCACTATAGAAATTAGTAATAAACACTACGTTGAACTATCGCCAATTATTTGAATTAATTAAATTCATCGTCATAAATTTAAATAAAAATTTTCGTGAGAAAATTAGAGTTAACGAGTAGTAAACTTGACTTTGATGGAGTTTGTGTCCCAAGTGACAACATTTTAAACTTACTCATTACTACACTCTATAGTACTTAGAAAGACAAAGATTATAAGAGTAAATATTAAAGATTATTGCAAGATTCTTAAAGTATATAAGAGTAATAATAAAGTAAGACAAATGACTTTAAAGTAAGATACATTTGCTAAGAGTAAGATTTGAATAAGAGCGCTTGCAGACTAGCAGTATCCGAAGCATCGCTAACAATAGTAGTGCCTGCAGCGACGCCCACTTAGATACTAAACTTCTGATAGCGATGCTAAATAGGTTTATCGCCTCGTAGATGGCAAGCGACGTACTGAAAGTCAAGTGCAACCCGTTATTCGGGGTTAGGTCATGGCGCACCGACCACAAGCGTGCCCAAGTGTGGCCAAGCGCGAAACTGGCGGCTCGGCAAAGCAGTGATTGAACTTCCAACGGGTTCCAGTTCCATCGATGCATGCAAAATTGCACATTATGGTTGCGGACTCATTCACAAATTATAAACAAGAAGTAAGTGACTTGACCCTTGTTTGAGTGAAAAAATCTCCAGCGACCTAATTACAAAACAATACAATAGCACTTCACAACAAACAACGACTACAAAACAATCGACTTTGTCTTCTTTGATCTTTGTCGATTGCTTGATACTTGATTGTTGTTATTTGCTTTTTCTCAAGTAGTAGACAAATTTTCGAACACTTATCAATAAAAATAACGCAAAAGAGACGGCACAGAAACAATGTTAATTGCAGTGGAATCATCTCGTTTTATGACTTTAAATTAGCAAAAGCTCTACCTACACTTGACAATCATGTTATCTTCATACATTTTTATCTAAAAAACCAGGTAAGTAAAGATTGTATCATAAGATGTTATGAACTATTTATGTTAACCTATTTGGTTACTCTTTCTACTATCGTCTTTCTTCACAGACATTGGCAAAGGTGCCTCTAAAATCCATCGGGACAGTAGCCAATATTTAACAAAAAATGTCCCTAAGCTCCTAACGTACAAAATACATAAAGCGCCAGTTTATGTACTGTCTCCACGGTTACCAAGCAAGTGTGTCGCGACCCTGCGCAAAACTCGAACGAGCCTTATCGGCGCATACGCAATCATTCGCACCTTACGGCGCATGTCAAGCACTGATTTTTCCACTGCACTTTTATACCTCAACAAAATTATCATTTCTTTCCAATTACAAAAATACCTTAAGTTTTAAGCCGTAAAGCCTGAATTGGAATAAAAATTGTCGCGTAAAAAGTGTCGTGAATGTTGTTTTGAGTGAGCAATAAACATTACATTAAACTTTACGTTTATACACGGGAATTGAGTGTTACTACCAATGTTGTTGAGTTTAAATTGCCTTTATGCAGTTGAAGGTCTGTGCTGTGGCATCTCGGGTATTTGCGATTCGGATAAGATTACGACTTGCGACATCTCAATCTCTGTTGTTAACTTTGACTGCAACATTTTTGTTGTTTGTTTGTTTATCTATGTTTATCTTTTTACGTTTAGTATACAGTTAGACAGAGTTTAATAAGTATCTACTGACATATCGACGTCTTTACCATATCAGCATCTAACATAGATACATAATATTTTACGATTTTATCGAAGAAAAATTTCTAACAAATTAAGAATTCGTGCCGACTTCTTTGTACGACATACCATTCACTTTCTTCATTATTTCGATCTCTATATTGCTTTACCTAGCTCTACCACGTCCTTGTCATGTGATATTATTATCACAACGCTTCGACCACTTAAAAAACTAAAAACACATGGTCCCGTTAAAACAATATCACCGCTGTCATTTTACGACATCATTCACAAGTTATTAAAGCCTTTCTAGTAGCAAAGCTTCACCTGTTATGGGCTGTAATAAATCATGATAACATTCCCCTCTTTAAGGGGAAGTGAAAAGTGGCTAGATAACAATTTAACAGTACATTTGGTCCCGACGTGAGGTGGTCACGCGATCGTGATGCATTTGTAGACGCAGTGATCTAACTTACGCATTTACAATGTTTTTGGGATGAGTTGAAAAGATCTCATAAATAATCATAATCAATTTATTGGTAATGGTGGTAATTGGTCGTCGCGTATTATCGGTTGAGTGTGAAAGGTTGGATGTTTTATTATACATTTCTCTGTTCTGGCGTTACACGACCGATAATACGCGACGCATTTTCCGTCAGATATGTACCGACCCTTAGATCACATTCAATATGTGTAGTATGTACCTCTAGTAAAAAATCCATTGTCCGTCCTACCTAACCCAAACAACTGCATCAGTCTACACTGTGATGCAACACACAGACGTGTCCGACCGACGTGTAATAACTATGCTATTATGGGCATTGTCCGGCTGAAATTTACTCTGACCGTGACGTAGTTAGTATACTTGTATAGTAGCTATTGTGCATTCGTGTTATAGTATACGACTACGTATACGGCAGAGTTTCCCAAAGTGTGCATTGGTCGGGTCATTGCAATTTTCTATGGAACAGCTACTTTTTCCCGATTTCGGGGTTGGTCCTGTAGTAAAAGTTGTTTGTAATGACGGTTACTATGATCCCTATTCGGCTTAGCATACTAATAACTCTGGTATGGCAGTGTTTCCCAAAGTATGAATTACGTAAATCTGAATCAGGATTGTAACCCACTGAGTCGAGTGTGGATATTTTTAACCGACTTCAAAAAAGGAGGAGGTTATCAATTCGTCTGTATGTTTTTTTTTAATTTTTTTTTAATGTTTGTTACCTCATAACTTTTGACTGGGTGAATCGATTTTGATGATTCTTTTTTATTAGAAAGCTGACGCTTCCCATTTGGTCCCATTTCAATTTAGTCCACTTCTGATAATGGTATCCATGAGAAAACCATATAAGTCTTAAATTTGCATTAAGTACGTGCGCGACAAATATATGAATAACTCAATAGTCGGTCTCTTGAAGTCGGTTTTTGTTTTTTGTTTTGTAAAAATAATGTTCTTGTGTAAGCCCTAATTCGGTTTGCAATGTTAAAATGTTCCAAAATCAAGAAATGTTAGAACAGCAAAATAGCGCTGCTTTCTGTCTTTGTTTTAAACTCGAGTGGATCCCGAACTGCATTTTTTTAAGTTGATTAGTAGTCTATCTAACGCGTATTTTTTTTAGATGCAATTTAACTTTGAGAACAACTGTATATAGTATACGCAGACATTGGTCGTTTATCGAGGTTAAGAGCAAAACTAACAAAGAAATGGACTGTGGCGGTCGTGATAGGCGAATTAGGGTTGTCTGTGTTTACTTTGTTAAATGCTAGTCAAACAGTTATTTTAACCCACTAAACTTGGACTCTAGGACTGGAAACACAGCCTACAAGAACTTGGTTTTAACCCACAGATATACCTAATATAAAAGACAAGATTTTAAATATTAACAGGATACGTGTGAGATAAATATTTTGAAAACAAGCTTGCGAGCGCATTATCGTCGGAGTTGCCAGAGTTTAGCTCAAAAAAAGCTCAATCGGACATCGCAAAATGGATCAAAATTAATTTATAAGATTTGCCACTACTTACAAGGCAAGTTAAATAAAAGCCTATAAAAGCGATGATGTTAAGGAGAAAAATAATAGTGTGATAACTGAGAACGTCTACAACCACACCCTTTAGACCTTTAAAGTATTTTTTTTATTTTAGTCGCAATCGCAAAACAATTTCATCACCGAATTGCATAACCAGCTTTATCAACATGCTGCATGCGGCATCCCTACTCAACAAGATGACTACACTTCACATTAAATTAATTACTCCCTTACATACAACATGCAAGACACTGCTCAGAGATTTGCATGTAGGTATACAGGGTTATTCATGAAGGGTATGCTAAGCCGAAAAGGGCTCATAGTACTCATCATTATGGGCAACTTTTACTAAGGGATCAACCCGAAATTCGCGAAAAAAAATCAGCTGTTCCATACATATTGTCGAGTGTCATTGACATTTTTCTATGGAACAGCTGATTTTTTTTTCGCTAATTTCGGATATGTCCAATTGTGAAAGTTGTTCATAATGATGAGTACTATGAGCCCTATTCGGCTTAGCATACCCTTTATGAACAGCCCTGTACATGTGCGACCCACTGACACGGACGGTTTACTCCGCTGATATTAATTATCCTGGTAGTCCGGGTATTGCCATTAACGACTTTCGCCGTCGAGTGGGTACTCTCAATTACACATGGTAAGTACCACCTCGGGAGCCATAAATCTGTCGTATGGAACAAATTAGCTCATAAAGGTTACGTAGACGGGCGCTGATTGACGTTCAAGCAACTTTTTTGATCGCTAGTAACCTTTCACCGAAATGTTTTGGAACGGTAAAATGATAAAATGACGCCTAGAGATGACGAGATTTTTGGGTAAGGAAGTTTTAGAGATATTTTATAGCTTTTAATAGAATAGATTTTAGTAATAACTAGACAGATATAAAATAAAGGGCCAAAAGTAAAGGTAAAAGTTGTGCTAAGCCGCAAAGGGCGTAAAGTTCAGAAAAAATTCACTGACACTCGACAAAATCTATAGAACAGCCCATTTTTTTCGCGATTTCAGGGTTGGTCCTAAAGTATAAGTTTTTTACAATGATTTATTTATTTATTTATAAAACAGATGGTAACACCATAACAGTATTCACCAATTCGGTGCTACCCTTACATAAAAACTAAACAAAATGTACATAATAAAAACAAACATTAATAAATTAATTAAATTACTTATCTAACACGTTTAAATGGCCGTTTCACAAAGTATGCGAGCTGCCCCTGTGAACTCAGACAGGCTACATTTAAAACACACATGATGAGTACTATAAGCCTTTTTCGGCTTTGCATACCTACCCTTTTCCTATAACCCTGTATGGGCAATGGGCATCCAAAAGTTACAATCCCAAGCTTCTCAACTTCGACGCTTGTCTATACAAGTGTACCAAACTAAATGCATTTCGGATAAGGTGTGGTGGATTTGGTTCAACACGCGGAACAAATCACGGAATGAGCGAGTTGTTTTGTCCAACTACAATGTAAGTATTCAAGTGAAGTGCCGTGAGAAATGTGAGAGCATTTTTCGTTTTCTTATCGTAAGTACTGAAGTATTTGAACATTAGTACGGTTGAAAATGAACCTTTTTGAACGGTTTTTTATTTAACTTGCATATGTGGGTCAAATCTTGAAAGATAAATTAGAACCACTTCCTGAAGTTCAATTGAAAACTTGTAATTTTTTTCTCACGGGATTATCATCACAATGCATGAAACTGTATCGGCATATCAGAAGCTGAAAGCACTATTTCAACTGTAGTAAAAAAGTAAGGATACCTATAGGCTGCTATTTTTAGGCATGAAAAATAGTAAACAACCGCTAAAGTATAAAAGTGGTTTTAATGAGAAAATTTGTTGAATTTTTGACAATTATTCTCATGTGTTTTAAACTCGTACAAAGTGGTCAAATTACGAAATTTAAAGCCACTGGAACGCGTTACCGAGAAAAGTAAAGGTCGCTGAGAATAATTTAAGAAACATGTTGATAACGTTATGAAAATGTGGCAAAGAAGTTATGAACATAGTACGTTGTTCATTTAACTTTTAATTATAATAATATTTAAAAGTTACATTATTACGAGTGGCATTTTATTTTAATTTTGTTTTACTATGTTAGTTGGTGACTGTGACTTACGCCTGATGCTGATCGGCCTTCGGTCTCGCAGGTTATAAAATGAGGCTTTCAATTGATAAAAGAAATTTTAAACTCGGACCAGTGGTTTCGGAGATTATTTAGCCTCTATAAACAAACATACGTACAAACTTTACCTTTTTAACACGCTTTTTCTATACTAATATTATAAAGAGGAAAGATTTGTATTTTTGGAAGTTTGTGTGGAATAAACTCAAAAACTACTGGACCGATTTCAAAAATTCTTTCACCACTCGAATGCTTTTTTTTTTTTTTTGACGCGGGGTAATGCACTTATGCATCCCCCACCCGCCGGGGGAGACGAGTGGGGGTATGTCGGACTCGACACCGGTGAAGATGGTGGGTACCGGTGCCCATACCGACTAAAACCCCCGCGGTGAGCAGTCCGCCGCCATTGTGGAGCGAGATGGGGGCGCTTTAGCAATCTCCATCTCGCTCCACGGCGGCAGGCCCGGATCAGAACCGGGCCCCGGTCGCCGAGGGAGGGGACGGCCTTGCTCACCAAGGCCGCCCCCCAGACGTGTGGAGCCGGTGCAAGCCGGCGGAGAGTCCCCCGACCCTCCGCCAGTGGCCCCACTACGGAGAGGTAAGGAGGCGAGCGAATCGCCCCCTTCTCCCTCCCCGTCGTCTGCGTCGGAGCGGATCAGAGCGGGGATCGTCCTCCCTGATCCGCTCCGCGGCCTCCTTCTGCGACATTACCGCCTCGCAGAAGGACCACTCGAATGCTACATTATCCCAAAGTAATATAGGCTATTTTTTTTTTTTTTTTTTTTTTATCCACAGCAAAGCGTGGCAGGGAAACAGCTAGTTATAGTATACTTATAGAAAATCTACCGTCAAGATCTGTAATCGACTAGTTTATAAGAGTTCATTTAAAATACGATAACGCTCAGTTGCACTCGAATAGAGTGAATAGATATGTTCTAAGTCTGCGTGCTTCATCTTCGACCACATCGTCGCTTACCATCAGGCGAGTTGGTGGTCAAGCGCGGATTTATTCACGTTAAAAAAATAAAAATTAATAATTTACTATACAGGATGCTCAGTAGCTGGGAAACGCTTGTAAGTTGTTTCTTGTGAGTAGGTAGGTGTGTGAAGTACTTGATTATAAATTATTACTGTTGAAAGAGTTTGTATAAGTCAAACATGAAATAAATTAATTTTTTTTTTCAATATTTTTTTTTATTCTGCTAGAGGCTTGCATTTGACCGCCATCTCGCTTGATGGTAAGCAATGATGCGGTCTACGATGGAGCACGCTTGTCTAGAAGGAACTGATGGCATGTGGTATCTCAAACCACATACATATTATAAATGCGAAAAAATTATGCACACTTAACAGTAGGAACTCACACGCACTCGTAAAGAAACGAGTAGGATAAAGTATTTTCTATTTCTAGAAAAGCAAGATTCTTACAAGATTCATTAAAATAAGTACTTCTATATATATACGAACGTAGGTAACGTTCGTATCTAAAATAATGAACATAATTATACCTAGTCATAAGTGAGTTAAAGGACCCATCATTATCTAAACAACTCCATAGGTTATAATAAATAATAGTTAGGTTTACTTACGAAGGAATGTACATAATTATGGCTATTTCCATCCTACAAACGGATGCTTATTCCAATCGATACAGATCATTTTACGTCTCGAACCTAATAGATAATCTCGTAGTTTGATCAGAATATCGAGGATTAAGTTTGTCTAAAAGTATAATAATCATGATTTTAAAGACTAGTTATAGGTAATTATGATCTAATTATAATTTGTAATTTTATATTCTGTTTATGCCTATGTAGTACTGGTAGGTAGGGTAAAAATATACACCATAAAAGCGAATCTTGAAGTAAGTAGGTATGCCTAAAGTTTATTTTTTTAGCGTTAAATTTTGTTTAAGGAAATACGTTGATAAACCGATGTTTTTCTTAAACCGCGAATTTTTGAAATTATTTTACAATCTATCTGTTAATTTTAGTCTTTGAAAAGATGGCAGACAGGCAGTGAGACAGGACTGGTCCAAGCCCGAAAAGATGGCGCGCTGAACCCACGCTGAAGACCTACATATATACTCAGCAGTGGGCTGAAAATGTTTGATGATGATTGATGGTGTCTAGATCTAGAATTCTAGACCAACAACCACAACCCCCACAATGATACTCATCACATCATCATTTCATCAACATCATCATCATCTCGTTAACAGTTAAAAGTCGCCAGTTGTTGCACTGGTTTTAAGTTTTATGATTCTTTGTCTGTAATTTCTGTTGCGAAGAATAAAGAGTTTATCTATCTATAACAATAACATACCTACCAACAATTAGCATAAAATCATTATTTTTTTCTTTTTTGGCTTGTGTTAATTTTCTAATAGCATTCAAGTGTTTTATATTTCCTTGGCCTTCATTTGTTAAAATTATACCACAGAATCAAATATAGGCTCATTTAGAAACTAACATTATTATCTGTTATGCTTGTATTGCTTTTACGAAAATACAAATTTACATGAATTGTGTTACGTTTCTAGCACTCTAAATAAAGTAAAGGGAAATCCAATTTTATTAGCGATCATACCAATCATCGGTTGAAATTCCTTCAACAAACAAAAAGTGTTAAGATAACCAACAATGTATAAAGCATTCGAGATCATAAAAACATCCGTTGGCTTCTCAAACACGGCTTTGTTACGAAAGGTCGACGAGCCAAAACTGCCAAATGTTACTATAAGGTATTCTGTATGGATACTATTAGGTATTCTGTTGATGCTTGATCGGTTGAATGATTGACACGAATTCAATGGATCACGTGTGAGAGCTACTGGAAGTTTATGTTACGAGACAATTTGTTGAAATTCTTCATTTTAAAGAAAATTGTTATCTCTTGTCCATGATATAGATTGAAGTATCGCTGTGATGAAAAGTTTATAATTATATTGCTTACGATTTGATCAACAGTTAATTTGTTGACAATGACAAAGTCTTATTAACGGATTTTTTTCTTTTCTGTTAAACATTAATACTTAGTACTTACTTAATTAATATGCACTTGCTTTATCAGTTTTTAATGCGATACGATATAATTATATATATTTGACAAAAAATAAATCAATTCTTGTATAACTAACAAAAAAAGGTAACGTGTACTCGTACTTACTCGTATTTTAAAACTTACTATTTTATAACTTCAGAAAAGGAAACTTTTCTCAATTCGACTGGTTTTTTTTCTTTTTTGTAAGTTTGTTAATATTTGAAGTGTAATTAAAATGAACAAGCGCTCTTATACTTTGTTGTAAGTTCAGGGTCATATCATCGGGTGCTTATGCTAAATAATATGAAACACATGCTTAGATTTCCGTCTGAGTCTCCATTTCGACAGCTGGGCTAGTGTTCGACAGGATAAACGAAAATGCCTGAACGTCTATCGATAATGAATGAACGACGTTTTTTGCGTACAAATAGAATCATTGTTTTTAACTTTTTGCTAGCTTTTATTTAACTTGCCGTGTTAGTATTTGTGGGTCAAATCTTGAAACTGAATTTTGAACCACTTCCCGATGTCTGATTGAGCTGAAATTTGGTATGAAGAAAGCGATGACAATGCAATAAAAGCTGGTTTTTAAAACTTATTTTTATTTTTTTACCATGTAGCTCGTCGGTGAAATTGATGATTGGTATCAAGATGATATCGTAGTAATTGTTATTAAAAGATGCTTCTTTTTGTACAGCAATTATACTTATTTAATTTGCATTGTTAGTTGATTAGATTGTCAGGAAGTAATTTCGTTTTAATATTGGGTTCGGATTTATTGATAAAACGTTCAACACGTAATCTAATATTACTTTGATGAAAAGATACCCAATATTCATGATCGGAGGTAACACTTTTAGGGTTATGAGGAAAGAGTACGCTAAGCCGAATTAAAGCCGATTAAGGGAGCAACCCGAAAAATCTTCTTAACGCACAGTTTTTTTTTTCTCGATTTCGGTGTTGGTCCCATAGTAACAATTTTTTCATAATACATAATGAGTATCTACTATGAGCCCTTTTCGATTTAGCATACCCTTTATTTATAGCTCTATATTTTAGATCTATCTAGTTTTTGCTATGAGCATTAACGACAGCATTGATATGTAATTTTGTATATTTTCCTTTTCCATGGGTCCTTGAACATCGTATCGCATATCGTTTGATTCTCATGTTCTAGTTCTAAGTTAATGATCTCTCCAGCGTGAGGTCACAAACTGATGTTATCTTCGAGATAACAATCAAGACAACCACTTTCGTGCAATGCCACATCTATACCTATGTAACGGCATTGTCATATACCAACTTGTAGGTAGGTACCTATTGTGTGTTCAGTGTTCATGCTAGTTTGTGATGTCACAGTATACGAGCTATGATTCAAGAGCGCTGCCCAAACCTGGCTATGATACCTATGCAGTCTTTACTATTTCTTTGCGGATGCAGGAAGTAAAAAATAGCAGAAATGCAGATTTTCTGTAAATCTAGTCAGTAAGAAAAGGGTGAAAATACACGTTGTTAAATAGACTGGAAGTGAAAAACTATAAAGAGATTGAACTGAGTGGTGCATGTCTTGAAGTAGACAGATAATTTGGCGATTATGATGAAGACAATGAAAGTACAGCCTAATAATAACTAATATCTGAGCGACTGAGCTTTGCTTGTAACTCAGAAAGATGCGTTTTCGCAAAGATTATAAACCTAGTCAGATCGATTTTCCGCCAACTGAAAATTCCAGTAGAGCAAATTTTGGCGAGGTTAGAGCCGTTTGGAGATCTCAAGAATTTACTTCCAAATATTGCTCGTTTAATCTTACTAATATTATAAAAGTAAAAGTTCGTATGTTTCTTACCACTAAACTCTGAAACGGATTTACGTGAAATTTGGAATGAAGGTCTTTCATGGTCTGGATTAACACATGGCTGGCTGGCTTTTTATCCCGGAAAACGCGGGAGAAACCGCAGAGCGCAGCTAGTAGTAAATAGATTAACAACGCCACAGTCCACAGTACTGCATTATAATGCATCTCGGCGTACTGGCTTGGTGTGGGTGGAATTCTTGCGGACGTGACAATTGTGCCGGAGACGTGACGCCGACGAGTGATCTCAGAGGAAATTGGCGACCGGAGGTTTCCCCGATAAATCTAGCCATCACCCCCGCGAACATTTGGGTTATAGGCACTTATCTAGTTTTGGATATAATTCAGTATTTTATGGTTGTAGGACTGCCTTAAAATTAAGGTAAAAACATGTTTAAACCGCCATGTATAGATATTTTTGGTGTTGCCTCTATACTACACATGCTACTACATGCTATATGTGGTTTGTTGCGTCAATAAAGAATTGGCGTATTGTTTAACGGTAGTGATTTTCTCATCAGTGTATTTTATGTAATTATCAAGTTCATCTGTCTTCACATGTAATCTTCTGTTTTATTTTTATTAAACTTCACAAAAATATCTCATCAGCTCATCTAGTCGGGATTGTGCGTAACATGAGATTTTTTAGTTATCCCAACATGGTTGCTTAGAACTTAAAGATAATTTCGGTTACACAACAACAATTGAAATGTCATTCTATTATCTTATTCTTAGTAGTCCTATGAGCAATTTCAATTTAACTAAATACTAATTCACAATAACAAATCTATATTTGTTTATTATCAAGTACCTTCCTCACTACAACAACTAATACAACAATATCTCTGTCTCTCTCTCTCTCTCTCTCTCTCTCTCTCTCTCTCTCTCTCTACTACAATTAATGACACATTGTCGTGATACATTCCCGAATATCCCATCAACTGATCTATTCTTAGCCTGATCTGACTGTACGTTCGTAGAATTAACGATAATTCGTTTAGCCACATTGTACCAGTGATTCGTAGAACCATGGACCTTATAATTGTTCTGAGCAAAAACACGTTTCAATGATTGTTATTATTTATGAGCTCACTTGAACAAGATCAGCTTTGTGAGTCATTTTAACGCAAATTTGTAGGCCTGGGTTAGGTACTGTTACTGCCAATCAAATCTGCACGAGGAAAAAGCTCTATTGAATAATTTTCCTCCACAGTAACTCTCTATACATCTGCTATAATTATCAACAAATAGATAAACATTTTTAACCGACTTCAAAAAAGGAGGAGGTTATCAATTCGTCTGTATGTTTTTTTTTTATTTTTTTATTTTATTTTTTTTTATGTTTGTTACCTCATAACTTTTGACTGGGTGAATCGATTTTGATAATTCTTTTTTATTAGAAAGCTGACGCTTCCCATTTAGTCCCATTTCAATTTAGTCCAGTTCTGATAATGGTATCCATGAGAAAACCATATAAGTCTTAAATTTGCATTAAGTACGTGCGCGACAAATAGAAATATGAATAACTCAATAGTCGGTCTTTTGAAAATAGTCTCGCGTCTAGTCTAGATTGAAAATAGTCTCGCTAAAACTCGACAACGGCTAAACCGATTTCGCTAATTTTGGTCTTGAAATATTCGTAAAAGTTCAGGGAAGGTTTAAACGGTGAGAAACATGAATAATAAGTAAAGCAAAATACTAAAATCGACAATTTAATTTTCCAATACAAACTGTTCCTACCTGTGAAACATTTGAAGTTCGTCCTATCGGTACGGTAAACTCGGGATGTCTGTACATCTACCATGAGTTTTTAGCCATTTTACTCGCTATCGACCGCGTTAACATTTTGTATGGCAAATTGTACAGCGCCCCTAGCGGTTACTCGTAGAACTAAAATCGGCACCATGAGTCGCTGAGTAAACATCGTATCGAGAACTAAATGTCAGCGAGTAACGTTTTTAAGCCGTTGCCATACAAAATCGGCACCATGAGTTACAAATTTGACAGATGCCATCGAGAAATACCGTCTCGAGTGTAGTTAACTTACTCACTTACAAATTGTAGCGTGAAATTGTTTCGATCCTCCAGTTTTTGATCTCTTTTGTCTTTTTATTAGAAATAAAAATAGTGTCACTTGGTTGTCAAATATTTATAGGTGTGTTCAGAAATTGGTCCGATCTTTTTGGTCTGCTTTGTTGGATTTTTTTTGTTTTGTTTGCTAAGGGAAGGTTTAAAAGTAAAAAAAAAAAAACAGCGGGTGAAATCGCCGGGGGTCAGCTAGTAGTGGATAAAAATGTGTGTCTGTAGAACAGTGGGGCTAGCACAACTTTGACGTAAAAATACGTAGCGAGTTTTCGATGGAAAAGTGTACGCCATTTACGACTGTCAAGTATGCTCCTGACGGGTGTAAATGGCGTACACTTTTCTATCGAATACACGCTACGTGTTTTTACGTCAAAGTTGTGCTAGGCCCACAGAGTAGCCGGTTTTAGCGTCTGACCCGCTTACGATATTAAAGTCAACTTTTGAATCACGACAAATGGCAAAAACTTTCATTTAGTTCAACTTGATTTTCTACGATTACGATTTCTGATGATAATAATAATATAGAGAAAACAATCTGCGAAAAGTAAAGTCTTGTTCTTTAAAAAGTACTTCAATTTTAGTATCATATACGAGTATATACCTGTCTTCTATACCTACAATAGCACATGGATGGCACTGAGCCTCTTGATTATTCGGTAATTTATACTATCTGAAGCAATGTTTATATTCTTCAGTTCAATCACTTCGTTTTTTGGCCCATCAAGTAAACAATATACGTTTTGTTATCATGTGTCATCAGGCGGGCGATTTGCTCGTCTCGTTACTCAATAGCATAAAAAATGTGTTTGAATAGGTATTACGCTCACTGACATTAAATCTGCCACTCTTTTAATGATCGTGACAGTTCAAGGAGAATCGCTGGCGCCTGCGTCCGCGCTTCCACAAGGGACAAAAGCGTTTCCATTTGATCATTTTTACAGCTGCACTTACAATCAAGAATTGATTTATAGGGGATCGAGCGGATCTTACAGTGGCTTATGTTTTATGTTAAAGTACGAATGTTTTATGGTTTATTTTAATTAATCTTCGGACGGAATACGATATAAACTTTGATATGGGATATGGAATAATATAAATTTTAAGCTTAATCGAATCGTTTTAACTGTGAGTGTAAAAACTATTTTTTATTACTAAACCCTACCTATAAAAGTAGCTTATCTAATGATAGCAACAAATCGATAATAAAATTGCAACAACGCGTTTTGTAGAATCTTATCATTGCACATCAGCTAAAAGACATAAATACTTCGTCAACAAACCGATACTGAGAACCCACCCACATTTTTTCAGTATTTTGCGACTTTATCTTTGCAGCGATTATCAGCTGTAAAATCCGATATAAAGCTTATCAATGACCCAGTTGCACAAAGTACATGTCTAAATTGAGACCTTAATAATTATGAGCTAAAATAAGATTTTTTTGCGTAAAATCGTTTAAACACAGGTAGAAAATAACAACCTTCACTTGTAATTATAGTCATTATAAAATCCTGTAAACCAGTTCTGATAATAAAGGTGCCTAATTTACGATAATTTAAGCTTATTTTAACAAAATCTAAATGATACTGACCTTTCAATCACAAAATTTAATCTGTTACAAAAACACTTAAATCCAATCAACAGGCACGTAAAATTTAAAAGTAATGTCACTACACCACACTGCACTTAGCACGTGATAACTTAAAAATGTCGATTTATTTTCAATTGCGTCGATTATGAAAATCGATATTTGAATCGATGTTATTATCGAAGTCGGTCACGAATTCACGATCGGATCGAGACGCAGCCGCTGCTGAGCCAGGCTTACGCGCGAATGAATGGTGGGCTGTGGGCTTCGACAATCTACGAGTAGACTCGCTTCGGGCGATATCGTACGGACTACAGCAGACTACAGTAGCCGGTGGGCATTCTGGGATGATCTTCGAATTGACACAGAATGAATGAATGAATAATAGTAGGTATCTACTAGGTATTGTCGCCTTTATTGGCACCTCCACACGAATGGGACCAAAGTAATTTCGACGACAAAACGTTATCAATTTTGTAATAGACATGCAAAATTCTCGACTCATCCATCACCCCATTCATCAACTGTGAATGATGTTGCAATTTTCATATGTGGGTACATAACAGCTACTGTAACAGCAATATATGTTACCTACCAATAAAATGTTAATTACAACAACAAATCTGATTTTTTTTAATATTCATAGACAATGGTTAGAAATCGCTAAATATATAATATATGTAAGTATAAGAGGAATTTTACATCGGTAAAATAGTAGTTTTTTTTTTTTTAATTAGGCAGTGCTTAGCCTTTGACTCTTAGAGTTTAGGTACTTTCTACGAAATATGTACTTTATGGTTTGTACTTGATGGAAGTGTTTTGAGTGACTAAAATAAAATACTTGCGTAAATACTTTGGTATTTGAATTTGACTTGTAAAACTGATTTTTGTACAAAAACAATAATATGATTATTTTAGCCTTGACATTTTGAAATGTTTCTTACTAAGATTCTAAATTAGACCAGTTTGAAGGAATTGCGCATTAAATTCTTTTAGAATGGCGTCAATTCTGATACTCACTACCACTCATTAAACTAAACTAAACTAATCTGACAGGTCCAAAATGGTCTGCGTCTCTTTTCATTTCAATAAAAAAATAATGACAACAATTTTATACCTGTCAAATTTAGTTTAGTTTACAAAATGGCACAATAGAATCGGCGTCATTAGCTACGTAAATTATAAAATACCAACCTATAACAAACGATACCAATTAGTATAAAATTAATTTACTTAAAAAACGATTGATCGTTTAACCATCAATTAGTATAAAAAAGGTATAATTTAAAACGGTCGTTTAATGATTGATCTTGAACCGTTTAACTTCGTATTATTTGCTGATGTCTAGCCGCTAGCGAAGCAATAAATCACTACGTTATAGACAAGCAAACAATACGTTTGTTTGTCAGCCACCAGTCATTTAAAACTAACGATCTATGTTATAACGGGTGGCGGGCCGCAAAAAATGGGTCAGTTTTACTGTTAACTTAACCACTGATTAAGAACCATGATCACCAACATTTAAAATTAACAAGGCGTTCAAATTTTTAACCAACCTTTTTTACAACTCTTCAATAATTTAAATGTCAACAATGGACGATTAAATAAATACATAATCGTCAAGTTAAATTTTGGTGAACACGAACCTAAGTAGGTAAATAAACTTCGGTCGTTTTATTTTTATTTATGGTTTACACCTTCAACTTATAGTTCTAATAATTTACTAGATAAATAAATTATTATTTGAAAACTGATCATAGCAGAATAGATGTGCAAAATAAATAAGATCAAAGAGAAAGGCGTAATAGGAATTACTTCAATATTATAATTTAGTATAAAAATACAAATTAAAACAAATACAACACATACAAATAACGCACAACACAAAAACTGCAAATACAACAATACTAACACAAATTACTAATACTACTATTACTATTACTAATACAAATTTGGTAGATGAACTTTCTAACAACTTGTTGTCAGATATCACTTTTTCACTTCTCCTGCTCGTAAAGTCCTACTTTACGCCCTGTGTAAGCGGACTAAAGCAGCGTTTTAAGCTGCTGTGCTTAAAAGGAACCTCTCTGAATAAAAACAAATTACTTTTTGCCCTTGTGCGTAAAAGTCAATTTTTACCAAGGGCAAAAAAGTAATTTGAAAAGAGAAGAGATTTGAGAGGTTGAAAAAAAGAGGTTCCATTATTTTTTATTCTTTTTTCATGTAAGAAGTTTCCTCGTGTTTTTTTATAATATAAAACATAGAGAAGATTTAGATCGTTGATAGTATTTTTTTTATTCAGAGGGGTTGGAAAAAGGTTATTTTTGTTAAATGTGATTTTCTATTTTATTTATTATGTTTTTTTGTATTGAATAAAATAAAATAAAATTAATTTAATAAATAATTAGTTAAAACTATTTCTTTGTATTTTAATTAGCTAGATAAACGTCTCGTATAAAATGGCTTGTTTTATGCCCTCGTTGTACAATCTACTATTAAATATCTGACGATGCATTTCGTCAGATATTTAATAGTTAATGCTCAAAATGTAGTTTTGTTATTAAATTAGGAACAACGATTTAGAATCATATTTAGGTAGTCACAAATTTTAACCAGTAATAGATCGTTGATAGTATTTTCTTTATTCAGAGGGGTTGGAAAAAGGTTCTTTTTGTTAAATGTGATTTTCTATTTTATTTATTATGTTTTTTTGTATTGAATATAATCAAATAAAATTAATTTAATAAATAATTAGTTAAAACTATTTCTTTGTATTTTAATTAGCTAGCTAAACGTCTCGTATAAAATGGCTTGTTTTATGCCCTCGTTGTACAATCTACTATTAAATATCTGACGATGCATTTCGTCAGATATTTAATAGTTAATGCTCAAAATGTAGTTTTGTTATTAAATTAGGAACAACGATTTAGAATCATATTTAGGTAGTCACAAATTTTAACCAGTAATTAACAGTCAATACTTAGGGCTGGCTTTTAACTAAAAACCGCTTATTAAGTTACTGATGGTAACTGGGTCATTTTTTACGTTTGTTAGCGTTGAGAGGTCGCGGTTGCCCTGGGAGGTCGGTGCTCTTAGACCCTAATTAACTTATGAATGGATAGTGTTATACGAAATAAATAACATGGGTTAGGAAATAGTGTTGCGGTGCTTTTTTTACTTGAGTTAGGTAAATTTTAAATCAAATCATTGAAATGATTTGTGTAGATTTGATTTTACTAAAAGGCCTTGATCATCTTTTGGGCATTGTGTCTACATATGCTTATCGAGAAGGCGCAGCGGCCCGCGCCTTCACGTAAAATGCTGGTGTGTCTAAACACACCAGCATTTTACGAGTACGTCTTCTTTTTGTTGTCTATTTTCTCGACTCGTAACTCAGACCTAGAAGATGCCCTAACCTTTTTTTGTAATATTTACGTTTTTATTTCTCAAAAGAAATAGAAAGAAAGAAATATACATAGCATAAATAAATTACAGTATTTAACTAAAACTAGCCGTGGTTAAGGAACTAGTTAAAGAAAACGTGTTAAAGTTAACAGAGTGCTGATGAGTCTTGCTCCAGGCGAACCTGTATCGCAAGACACACGACAGTTGCTTTAAACAGAGTTCAATAATTTGTGGTGTAGTTAATTGTTAATACATACATCAGGTGGATCATCAGGTTAGCTTTGGAAAACTAGAAATTAGTCAGGAAAAATAACTTTTTCATCCCACCATCTCGGAAAGAGTATTTTTAATCTTCAATATCTGAGTGGAAAAGCCGTTTTTATTCTCTAGAGGATAAAGTAAATTGAATTTAGAACATCGTGTGCACTAAGTTTGTAAATTAAAAAAAAACATTATACCTATTTACTGCTACCTCTATGGTGCCGAATATATCATATATCATTTCATACAACTTTTTTTTAATTTGTTAAAAACTCAGACTCGGAACCTTCTTGGTGTTCTTTTTTCAATTTGCTTTGTACGCGGTTCTTTACGCGGCATTTTTTCACGTTATTGTTATACCTTATATTAAAAACAAGAAACTTGAAAACAAGTGAAAAAACTAAAATGAGTGATTCTAGCGACAAGGAAGTTTGTTTGACGCCAACAGAATTGACTGAAACTGTTAATAATGCGCAAATGAGCTTTTCCACTCAGATATTGAAGATTAAAAATACTCTTTCCTCGCTGAGGTGGAATGAAAAGTTACGTGTTGCACTCGAGTGCAAAGATTTTTCACCTCGTGCTCTTTTGATTCCCTCGCTTGCTCGGTCATCAAAATTGAACACGCGGTTAAAAAGCAACTTTGCACTCTTGTATAACAAATAACTATTTATCAGTTTACACTAATCCCAAAGGTCAATAGCATGGAGCAATCAAATGAAATCCACATTGCAACTAGGAGAGCCTGCGCCGCTTCCTTCAACACTTGCTCAAACAATGTTCTATATATGCAAACAACTGTAGGAATGGTAAGGAATTCGGGATTAAATTCTACGGAATTAGAAATTGTTAAAACAAATCAGTTCCTTTTCGATTGCTTACTCGGTAACCTAAGAAATGAGTACTATTTGCCAAATATTATTTAACGACAGGGTATCTCAAATTGGAAGGTTATTAACACGCAGCATTTACTTCAGCGATTTCTAATTTTTATTAACAATTACACGCTTTGGCAACTGATATAAAAATTTTCTTATGGTCAAATTATAATATTTTAGCCTAAAAACACTATCACATAATATAGGTAGGTACATGTAGGAGAACTAAAAAAAAGTGATTTATACTCGTAGGTAATTATGTATGTTACTTATGGAGAGACGGATGAAACTTTAACGCATTGATCATTAACTAGGTATTTAACTTTCCGGTGCATATTGGATCAAAAATGTTCAAAACAAGGTAAAACTTAATATTTGCATATTCATAGGATATCAACTGCGAAGCTACAACGCTAAGGTAGGTGTATGTAAATATTTTTATCTTTTATTTCTAAGATGGTCTAAAAATTAATATTTAGTTATTTTTTAAGGTTTGACGAAAGCAGGTTATGTTAGTTAGCGGAAGATTCCAGAATAATCAACGTAACGAAATGTAGGTAAATTTGAATGTCTGTTTGAAATGTGAGTTAGAGGTCAAACGCGGATTTATTCGTAATAAAAAAAATGTATTGACTTACTACTCGTAGGTAGTTGAAATAGACTGTCACGAATTAAATCTAATATAAATTACATGTCACGTTGTTTGTCCGCTATAGACTCCTAAACTACTTAACCGATTTCAATCAAATTTGCACACCGTGTGCAGTTCGATCTAACTTAGGAGATAGGATAGCTCATATCTCAATTTGTAGTAAAAACATTAAAAATTGGAAAATTTATAAATACTTAAACCATATAGCGCTTTGGACAATGTAAACTTTTTTAATGTAACTTTTGACATTTGACATAGAATTGACGCAATGGCTTTTGACAGGACAACGTCTGTCGAGTCAGCGAGTATTATAATATATACCTATTTTAGTTACCTAACCGCCTATTTGATCTGGAAAGGTAACAATAGGTCCCACAACAATATTATCCTGTTTCGTCATTACTCATACCTAATAGTATTTCAGCTTCTGTTCCATGAAGTATCATGGATATCCCTGACCTCATAGTATTGACATATAAGCATTACGTAGTATGTACTAGGAACATGGTATGAAACATGTATAATCAATTTATATTACCTACATAATACATAATATCATTTTTAACTTATTGCTATTGCCATATATTAAATTGCCTTAAAAAGCTATTCTTTTTTTGTAGGGTTGTCTCATGGGTTAAACATTAATGGAAATGTAATATAACGTTCCACATAGGTTTTAAGACACGTCTTTGGCGATTTTGTTATTTCTATTGATTGAATGAAAGTGGATGAGATTGGCACAGATCCGAAAAAAATAGCGCGGTGAAGAGAAGATCTCAGCAGTGGGTGGAAAACAGCTGATGATGTTGACTGAAATTACCTAAGAGATCTAAATACATGTATCTTGAAATGTTAGTTTATTAGGCTATGAATCAGAAGCAAGTGGGATGATTGCAACAAAGTAATTATGGAAAATAATCACATAATTCCTACGCAAATCCTTGTAAGTTTAGTCATTTAGACGTTGGGAAATATTCCTACAGAAATTTGTATGCGTATTTTAGTTGCTGAACTACTCGATAAAGCCTTTGGAGTTAGTTCATTATTAAAATATGCTAATGTTGTCCTTACTCTATTCTGAAAAAACAATACAAAAAAACTGATTGTTTATTTAACTTCCCATTTTGTCTATGGTAATTTTAAATACTGTATCGTTGATGTAGAAAGAGGTACCTATGTTACATAATGAAAAAATATCATCATAGAAAAAGTCGAGGAACTATTTTTGGTTTTTTAATGTAGGTGTTTTAACAATCCCTACTCCCTAGTAAGTTCGTACCATAATTGAATTAACATAATTTACAGCCGTTTCACAATTTCCTCGATTCCTAGTTCATGTTTAACAACCTGTCAGCTTATCGTTTAGCTTTACGACTTATTCTTGAACTTGTGCTATTGTGGTCAAATGCACGTTAGCTAGGTAATGGGCCCAGGCAGGGTCGAAGTCATGGTCGACAAACGGGGGCCGACTGCCGATATTACTGGAACAATTCACTGATCTCCTAGATGTCAGTCGCATGTCAAATACGAGTCGAATAATCGTAGCGACCATATAAACTGCAGGGATAGTACAGGAAGGCAAATCACACTATTCTGTCTTATTATCCTACTAATATTATACATGTGTGGGTGTTGTGTGTTTGGAGGTTTGTTGCTATAATATATTATAACCATAAGAGAAGATAATAGTAGAGCACTACATGCATAACTAGACTACAAAAAACTGTTGAATATTATATTTTTTTTTAATTCAAAAATAGGCTTGCGTTTGACCGCCATCTTGCCTGAAGGGAAGCAATGATGCGGCCTATACGATGGAGCACGCTTGTCTAGAAGATACCGATTCACTCTCGACTTGAAGATATGGTATTAATAATTTTCTGTAAGTAACATATAACGCTGCTGTATTTGCCGTTACTTATCCCAATATTTTTTTTCGAATCAAAGGAAATATTGTATACGTGCTTAGAAATATTCAAGTGAATGGGTAGCCCTTTGAGTCCATACCTGCCTAATGGGCCATGGGAACGATTCTGAAATCAACAGTTCCGTCAGATTGGTAACAAATCAATGGGACTGAGTTATGTGGCCACCCGTTTTATGCGATTGTAAAGTTAGTGCAGTGAAATATTGCTACCGAAGAAAGTTTTTATGGAAGTTTTATGTGTTACTTACTAACGAGAACTTTTACCTACTTGAAACTTCTTTGTAAAGCACGCTTTAAACCAACCTAGATTTTTCTTTAAACTCTTTCATTCGTTTGATTAATAACTACAAGAACATTATTTTTACAAAACAAAAAACAAAAACCGACTTCAAAAGACCGACTATTGAGTTATTCATCTATTTGTCGCGCACGTACTTAATGCAAATTTAAGACTTCGTATATGGTTTTCTCATGGATACCATTATCAGAACTGGACTAAATTGAAATGGGACCAAATGGGAAGCGTCAGCTTTCTAATAAAAAAAGAATCATCAAAATCGATTCACCCAGTCAAAAGTTATGAGATAACAAACATTAAAAAAAAACATACAGTCGAATTGATAACCTCCTCCTTTTTTGAAGTCGGTTAAAAATTGACGTGTGAAAGATTTAATTCGGATTAGAGAAGTCTTCTGGGCTTTAGAAAATCATAGTTTTCTGGTTTACTTTGAAAGAAAGAGGCTAGGCTTAGTGTTACAATTTTGTTAGTTAAAGATTCAAGTTGTTTTAAATCTAGCCACTTTTTGGCTTTACGATTTTTATGATATTATAAAAATATTAAGTTTTATTGTCAATAAACAGTTTTATTACTAGGGTAACTTTATGCTTAACTTTAATCAATGCTATGTTTCGTAACCGTGACAATGAAATTCTAAAGTCAATTGATATCCTGGTGGGTCGCGGATGTGGTCGTTACCTACCATTGGTCTCCTCACCGCAGAGAGATCAAGTTACAAACTAGGCGAATAAAAACGTAAGATATCAGTTACTGTTTATATTATGTAAGAGTTCCTAGATACCTGACCACACATGCGTTTTGCTTGAATAGCGAATATAAGTCGAAGTACCTATTCAAGTCTATAGAATATGTACTCGTACCTACTTTCCCTCCCTGTATCTCGGCACTTTTGTCTGGTTGTTATCTTTTATTCGATTATTTTATACTTTTATTCGATTTCGATTGGACGGCTAACCCGATATTGATGACATTTTACATGGTAGTAGAGTTCATACATCATGAAAATAGGCATTAGATTTTCCTTCCAGATTAGACAGCAAAACTGAATATTTTCAGGTAAACTTTCATAGAGCAGCTTCTTATTGAATAAAATGTAGTTAGCCCCATTTTTGGTATAAAGTGTTTTATGGCGTCATTTTCAACTATGTACTTATATCTCAAAACAAATCAATAATAAGTCATTGTAAACTCTGCCCAATGCTAAAGCAATTTTACTTTTTAATCTCTCGTAATGAATTATCCAGTTGGCAATCCTTGCATTTTTAGTCACTTAGTTTCTAATTGCACTTTCACAGGTGCGGGCCGCGGAGCCGGAAACTTAACATTGTTTACTTACATGGGTTCTGTGGTGCCTATCACACCCGCTCGCCATTTGCGGAGTGGTTTGTACACAGTGGAAACAGTCTTCATACGATTTAGTAGAATATTTTTTTTAGGTCAGTCCCAAACTTAGGCTTAGAATAATTAGCAATTAATCTGATCCATATCTACCTAAAATGTGGAGATATATTTTGCTTGCAAAGCAAACCTTTTAGGTATTTACGCAGCCTTTTAAGATACAAAAATCAACAATAATAGATTAATAGAAGAAAGAGAGTTTTGTAAAATTCAAATTGTTACTTACTCGTATCTATGTTTTGGATTTCTCGTAAGCAAAATTGGCTTTTGTCCTACTGTCAAATTAAATCAACTGTGGCTCGGACACTTCTTTGGATCCTATCACGATACCTCCAGTGATTGGTGATAGCTATTTCTGGCGAGCCAATTTTCCTGTTCGCTTTCTGTTTCGACAAAAAACAAAATACGCCGGATATCATGAAAGTTTTGTTTTGACGTGCTGTTGATTGATTTTATACGAGTAGCTTACGGGAAAATTAATATTGTAAATAGCTATAATTAATGATCAAACGAACTTACCAAGTGAAGTTCGATCACAATTATGTGAACGGCTTCATTCGACGCGATTTTGTTTTTGTTTACATATTGTAGTTATGTCTCACGTACTGGCCCTCAACACGGATTGTTTAGAGATTTTATTCCCCGCTTTCAAAGTTTTTTATTCTGGTAACACTAGAGATCGTCCATAGTCGTTAAGTTCGTTACTATCGTACCCCCACCTCACTTCAGAGCCCAGAGGGGAGCCATCGGCCGGTCGAACTTCATTCTGTTTAGAGCAATAGTTTTACTAACTACTTATTTTGTGACCGGTAATGGAAAAAATTACCCATAAATTGATTATGATTACCAATTATCAATTTCACATTTCATTATTAGGGTTAGGGCATTTATATACATTGTATATAAGTACTAAGTAGGTTACTTAGCTAAGCTATTTATGGGAGGGTGTATATATTAATCGCGTCGAATGAAGCCGTTCACATAATTGTGATCGAACTTCACTTGGTAAGTTCGTTTGATCATTAATTATGTTTCACGGCTTCATTCGACGCGATTTTGTTTTTGTTTACATATTGTAGGATGTTCAGAGAAAATTAGTGAAATGTGAAACAAATTTTTCACAAAATACAAATACATAATTATGTATATCCTTTTATATGATGTTTATAACCGAATCGATCCCGCCACAGACTGTTGGCATGTTGTGAACATTTAGCTTAAAATGTTCTGAGCATCCATCCCAGCATGTCAGTTTTGAAATAAATTTCGAACCGTTAGATTTTTTATACTACGCTAACAAAATATGATAACTTATTTGAGAGCTGGATCTGTATCTATGCTGCTTCTTCTACCTATATAGGTACATAAAATCATAATGTATGATGATACAATATTCCCAGAAGACATTCCCAGTGTAGGTGCTGGACGATACTGCGACATGTCGCCAGCACGAGAAAACTCCAACTAATGAAGAACTAATAAGATAAATATTATTTTATTGGATTTAGTGGTGGAGTCCGTCTATCGTTAGATACGGTTAGGTTTACAGTCTATTTAAAAAAGTTATTAATACTAATATTGAAAAACTTAATAAAATTAATAATCAAAAGCCTCTCCCACTAATAGCATTAAAAAATAATTGTAATTCTGGCTGATAACTGTGACTATGTGTCATATCAGAAAATGTAATCCAAGATTTAGTACATAATAATCAGTTATTGTATTGTATTAGTGACATTATTTCTGTAAAATCAACGAAATGGGTCCTTGGCTAACCAACTACGTTGTTTGAGTCATATAAACCAATGTATGGGTGTGCAGAGTTCGTGTGATAAGACATCAGCAAGGACATTCAAGCTGGTAGAAATTGAAGTTAAAACTTACAATGTCAAAAAAAAATAAATAAATCACAAAAAAAAAAGAAATATAATGCTTACATGCACTAGGATAAATTCTTATTGTCTTTTAGCATTATTCATAATATTTTGCGAGTATATCACATTACTGAAAAAACTCAAGGGATCTTTAATCTAAAAATAATGAATTGCTTAATGTTTAAGCCAAGTTTTTGTACATATAATTGTTTAATTATTGAAGTTAACTTGATTTTATTTGACTGAATAAATGACGATATCAGCATTTGACAGTGACACTAATGATCCATCAATGAGTTTTAAGTTAAGTAAACATTGTGTAGGTACTTTGATTTTTTCAAACAAAATCCAACATTTATTTTCCTTGAATTCTTAAGCCTTAATTATATTACTAGCTCGCATTACTAATATCGATTTCTGGTCGTCATCATGGCGATACTTTATCATAACTTACATATCTTCTTGGAGTCTCTATTTAAGTAAATTAAATTTCAGCTACGATAAAAATAAAAACAAAAAACATTTTTGCAATTAGGATGAGGCACCCGGTCTACAAGAATTTGCGCAAATTCTACTCCTTTTGACATTCTAATAATATTGTTTTCTTTGACATTTAATTTATTGTGTATTAATTTATTCGTAAAAACTGTATTTGACATTCATAAGTGTGCATTGATGTACCCATATTTGAATAAATTATTTTGAATTTTGAATTTTTTGAATTCCTCTCAGTAGCCGCAACTGTCACACGGCGGTGGCAGTGATGGTTCTATTTTCTACTGCTAACAAACTGTGCTCCTCCAACCTGGTGGCGCGGGCGTCTACCAATGTTCAAAGTTAACTCTCCTAATATAAAGCCGTCGCCTAGTGAGAGCGGCTGTCACACCAAATTATGAAGTGAATCGATTAATCGGACCAAGTGTATTTGCATTTTTGTAACTCTGCTTATCTCTGTTTTACTTAATGTGTATCAGCAATGAATAATTGAAAATGTGACATTTACCATTTACTTAAGAAACCCATCGTGATAGACGTTTCTCGTCGTATAAGAATACATAGAGTAGCATACAGCGTAAAAAAACTAACCATGTGACAAAATATGTGTCCTTGTATGATCTGAACTCAGGAATAAATTTTTTATATAATATACATAATATATTTTTTCTTGTGTTACCCTTCTTTAACTTAATAAAGTATGGTATAAGACTGAAGTGTCAGTGACACATTACTTTACTTTTGAAAAATTTGTATCCAGCAGTTTCCTAACTTGAAAATAATAGTAACATATAGCTCGGTGCTCGGTGGTATTTTGAATCATACGGACAATCCTCCTAAAGATATTGATAACGAAATTATCAAAAATAATGTGTTAAAATAATGATCAATAGGTATATCAATTTATGTGGCAAACGCACACAGTTATGGTTTTGTAGAAACTGTTTGTTCATATAATAACTAATAACTAGAGGTATAAATGTACCTAAAAATAAAATAAATTAAGGAGTAAAAATAACAATTGCCGACTTGGAGAAGTATAGCACAATGTAAACTGTTTGCCTAACTTTTGCATAGTACCTATAATGCGGTGTAAGACACCCATATCGTATTTAGCAGAAAAAAACGTGTCAAAACTTCGTTAATTTTCATAGCGACACACATCGTAGAATACTGCATCCTACAAAAGTTACATAAAACGTAGTGTAATTCAGACTTATTTATTTATTGATTTTTGTTACTTTTAAGTCCTATGGATGTGATAATCCTAAATAAACGTATACTTATTGATATGAATTTTTATTTAATAATTGTGTGTCGCATCCCGTAGAACACTGTACTGCATCAACTAGTGAGGTTATGCATAGTATAAAACAACATAAACACGGCGCGTCTCGTAGGATACTGTTCTGCAGCAACTTAAAGAAGTATATTGCACAGTAATACTGTATAGCATAAACTAGAATGTTCGTTCTAGAATTATAATGCACAGTAAACACGTCGTATCTCGTAGAATACTGTATTGCCTCAAATTAAAGAAGTGTATTACACAGTAATAATACCTACTAGGTATATGTATAGCATAAACTAGAATGTTATTCTAGAATTATAATGTAAGAACATGTTCGTAATGTGAAAAATACTTTAAAAAACAAGAGCAAAGCAAAAGCTTTGCAAGGCTTAGCATAGTAGAATGTGTTGTATAAGCACATAATAATTATATTTATACTCTTGTCATGTCCCTGCATCTACTAGCTGTTTATAACATAATTTTTAGACAATATATTAGCCCGAGTGTAGCGTAAGCTATGATTAAGCAAAAATAACGTTAATATTTCATAAAGGTTTAAATAGCCCAACTTGAAGTCAAAATTACAGAAGTACAGCCACAACAGTAAATAAAAATAAAGTAAGTAAGTGTAATAAGTATATTTAAGGTGGTTTGAGCACATAATATACACTTCCTGTAATAATTAGCATACACTGCACAAAATATAACTAGTCAGTTTTCCGTTTGGATATGCAACTTGTAACACTTTGCAACTAACCAAGGCTAAGCTAAGCTGTAGCTTAGTAAAAAACTCAGGGTTCTTGATGTGAAAGTATCAGCACAGACGTAACGGTGACGCATTTCTTTACCCAAGGCAAGAAAATGCGAACTACCCTACTTTTCAGAAAGTTTCGTTTAGTCAGAGGTTTTGCGTATGATGCATGTTAACATGTGTGACAGTATCTGCTCCGATGCTCCGATCAGCTCCGATGAGATGGTATCTGCTCCAATGCGACGGTATCTGCTCCGATGCGACGATATCTGCTCCGATGCTCTGCTCCGATGTTGCAGCGACGCATTTTCTCACAAGCAAGAAGACGCGGACCAGCCCTTCTTTTCTTAAAGCAGGCATAGTCACACTGTGTAGACACACACGCGTCACTTCTTCGTCATTTTGATGCGACGGGATCAGGTCCGATGCGACGGTATCCGCAAGACCCATGTAAAAGGGGGTACAGTGCAGAGTGAGGCTGCGACCCAAAGGGTACACTTAAGCCATTGTGTAAAGACCCAATGTAGAAAGGGTGCAGTACAGAGGTTGTCATTTTTATGCGACAGTATCCGCAAGACCCATGTAAAATGGGAACAGTACGGTGGACAGTATCCGCAAGACCCATGTAAAACGGGAACAGTACGGTGCAGATTGAGGCTGCGATCCAATGTAGAAAGGGCTCGCTGTCAGATGAGACTTCGATGATTTCTCGACGCGCCAATCCTTTATTTCTTCGTCGCTTTTTTCCGCTACCCGCTACCCGCTTTCGGTTTCTCCATTGCAACTTGTTTTAGTTTGCGTGCGAAGGCCTCGGCACGGAAACACGGAATGAAGTTCGACCGGCCGATGGCTCCCCTCTGGGCTCTGAAGTGAGGTGGGGGTACGATAGTAACGAACTTAACGACTATGGACGATCTCTAGTGTTACCAGAATAAAAAACTTTGAAAGCGGGGAATAAAATCTCTAAACAATCCGTGTTGAGGGCCAGTACGTGAGACATAACTACAATATGTAAACAAAAACAAAATCGCGTCGAATGAAGCCGTGAAACATAATGAGCGTTGCACGATGACGTCACAAAGTGTACGGGAAAATTTACGCTGGCTGGATCATAACATTCTCGGTTTACGAGATAGTAAGATCGCCTGACCTACATTCTCAATTAAATTGTGCTAAGTTTACCTTGCACATGTTTCGCAAACTAAACAAGACAGTTGGTAAACAAGGGCTTCAAAACATATCAGGAATGTTGTTTGTTCGAGAAGGTAAGGTCGAATCAGTAAGTATATAATTAAATCAGCCTCAAAAAACACTGATTTTTATGGAAGAATTTGATGAAAACTAGAACACACCGAAACTTTAAACGTAGTTATCTATTTGTAAGTGTTAAGTAGTCCCTACTTAGCGACCACCATAATGTCCGTGTCGGGTCACAAACACCTCTTCGGACGGACAAAGCATCATCAACTTACGTCCGCTTACCGCCACGCTGGTCAGTTTTTTTAAAGTGACCTGGCCTTCTGTCTGAGTTTTGAGTTTTGAGGCTACAATAAAATTATTGGTGGTGACAATTGTATCAGTCAGGCTGCCATCAAATTATTGATAGTTATAATAGTCTCTGCGTGCGCTTACCATTTGCTGAGGGTTTCGTGGCTTCCGATGCGCTCTGGGCACCTTGAGGCCGGTGACACCTTCGAGCACGTCCGCGAGCAGCAGCCCGTCGGCGCAGTCCCGGGCTAGGCCTCCGCCCGTGGCGCCCGCGCGGCGCCGCGACCGAGCGCGCTCGAGGTAGTGGTTCGCCCAGTCTGTGTAGATCTGTTGACAAGGGGATAAATCAATTGAAGTGTGCTCTTAAGTAATGGTCCAATCATATTTTCTTTCTCCTTTTTTTCAAGTTAGATCAGAGAAAGTAGCTTGCAGCAGAGAGAGCAGACTGTGTAAGCGTGTCTTTTGTCCTTATCTTTAAGGAAGATTAGAGAAAGAAGGGGCACTTGCAGTAGTTAGGATGAATGAGCAATGAATATTATCTTCAGCGTTACAAGGTAACAACAGTCGATTATGATGATGAGTTTTTAGGCTAAAACAAAAATGCTAAATCAATAATATAAGTGGTTATCACGAACCACTTTACTATTAACATATTAAAACCATAGCTCATGCCATCCATGATTAATTAATACCATGAACTCTCTTAGCATTATAGAATGGCAGTTCTGCATAACCCAGTATCGCTCCAAACACTTATAGAATTATAAGTACATAAGCCTATAGCCAAATTGATCCTCATAAAGGCGCTGCCAAACAGAATAAAGTTTAACATTCTGCCAACATCCCTCGTGAATCGCTGACAGGTAGTAAACCGGTAGTAAACGTTGCTGACAGCTGACTAACAAAGGAGATAGATAAGACGGTAGCTGGGTCGAGCTCGAACGTTGACGCTACTAAACTTTATTAACTGGTCTTGGCAAGGGTGCCTCGGTAATAGAATAACAATTTAAAGTAAGCGTAAGATTTTACGTATTGTAAAGTATTGGTTCTTTGAATAAAACTTCTACTACATATCGAATGCTCCTACGAACACTATCGAAACTGCAAATGGCATTCTTTACAGATAAGAAGAGCAATTTAAAAAATTTGCCAAAATTTGGCCTAAATTAAAAATTTAATGATATGAGGAATATCAATTTTATGCGATTTGACAATGTCAATTTACTTTCTTTTTTTTATTATTTGTTAACCTAAAAGTGTATTAGGTAAATATTCGTGTAATTGGTACCTACAAAAAAAAAAACGTGATTTTACACTTTCGATATTGTTCGTTGCAGTAGTCGATCTCTGCCTTCAGAGAAGCCGAAATCGTATTCTATTGTAAAATGTGCTTACCTACAGTACACAATTAATAGCAATAGCTTATCAATAGTTCGAAATGGAAAAAGGATGAATGTTACGCGTGAATGTTACGTAGTTATGTTTTCCATTTTCCAATGCTTCCCATAATGGGTACTTCTAAAAAGAATTATTACAATAATCTATGTACACTTTTACACGGGAACCTATTATCAACTTTGCTCTTTTCCCACCTCAGGTATTATTGCGACATAGTCCTCAAGATCATTTTACAAAAGACACTTAGCTGAAAAAACGGGCCATAAATTTTTGGTAACACTACATTGTCCGCTTCTTGAAACTACTGGCATTTACGACACGGCTGGTTAGAGAGCTAAAATATTGGAGCTAATAACTTTAATTTACAAGTCATTGTTTTCAAACCGTGGTTCACGATAGTAGAGAAAACGTAGAGTAGTAAATATTGGATGCTTTACATGGGTTTAAAGATAGGTGACTCTTTGCTACCAGTGGAAAACCATGGAGCAGTCTCCTTAAGAACCAAATGGTCGAAGTAGGATCATTTACATGAAATATGAAACAAAAGCCTTTTGTTACATTTCTTACATCCAATCTTGAATACACTAAATAATTGTTACATTAATTAAATTGCATTGCTCTAGACAAATGCTATCTTTTGCAAAAGAACCACAAAAACAAATCAGTATGGCATTCCCGTATTACACAGTATACCAAAGTAGTTATTACAAACTCTATACACGTAAAACGTGTATAGAGTTTGTATATAATGTTATAAAAGTATACAAGGTCACAGCAAATATAAATACGTAAATAATAGTCAACCTACTAATAACTCTCCATACTGACTATGCCTACTTTACAAGCCGCCGAAGTTTACCTACTGTCTACCACCGGCGGCCGACTGGCGTCCACTTGCCCCCATTCTCCTCGGCAAATTGTCTCTGCCATGACTTAATCCTTTTAAGAATTCACTCGACACTCGCTTATTAACTTTCAGATAGCTGGCAGATGAGCTCATAGCAAGAACTATACTTTAGAATTCAAGACTTTACAGGAGAACGAATGATAGAGAAATACTGACAATTAGACAAGAGTACGTGAAAATATCATAGGAAGTTTTAGGCTTTGATTTTGGGCTGTTCACTCATGAAAATGATGCACGCTTATGCGCTGAAATATAAATAACTTAATAAAACACAGATTCAAGTACTAAAGTCGAATTAAAAAAAAAATTGCTTGCCAAGGTTTGAAGTTAACATCAACTTTGCGTTAAAAAATGCTTCGGTTTAACGAACAAAGATAAATTGAAAATCGTTTTCTTGATTTGACTTGAATGTATTATAATTTTAGCGGTTTATATTGGTACATTTTTTATGCTTATTTTGTAGGTAAGCTCCATTTCTATGAAACGAAAATAACTGATAAAGTAATGTACACCCAATTACGCAGATGTCCCCGTATCCTATTGAAATCGTAATTCGAGTTCCTATCAATTACGTTTCGTCAAGCATAAAATATGTTTATTGAGAATTCTCACGGCGAGAAATACGATCGTACGATAAAAGCCTATGGCAGGTAATTTAGTAACTTTTATTTGTTACCTTGCGAAAACCAATATGCAACACCTAAACAAGACTTAAAATGTAAAGTATATTATAGTTATACAAGCTGTCGGTTGTTTTGAAGAACTAAGACGGTTATCTTGAAAAGTCACTTTATTGTTTTTTTATTGTAGACGTCCCTTTGTTTGTATGGTAAAACACTAAAATGTAATTAAGCCTAGAGTGATAAAAATATACAGTAATAAAAGTAGGTACTTTTGTCGTTGAGTACAGTGACTTGAACTCAGCCACGCCATTTATATTTTTGAACTGTAAGTAGATAAACTTGACATAAAAAACACCAATAATCATGTAGGACATTCGGTAAATCTTAACAATAATAATTTTATCTTTACAAAGGACGGCATTAAAATCTGAGATATACCATTCAACAATACGATCCTTTCCTTTACGTTCAGGCACACAATCGATATTTTGATCTTTATCTTTTCGAACATGTTATAAAATCGTGACATGTTGTATTTATAATGATTTACGCATATCTAATAAAGTGTTTTTGATCATTTAAATGTATTTTCTAATACAGCCATAGAAACAAACTACAACTAAAATTGGAGTAAAATTGAAAAAAGTAAGGGAAAAGTTTTTTGTCTTCTATGAATGTATTAGATATCTTGTAGGCAGCCCTACCTACGTGTCCATTGCGGTTTTCAGGTAAACATTGTATTTTTTTGATGGGGTGTTCGATTTTCGTACGTTGCTTTTGTTAGCGTTTGGTATTTGAAATATTTATATTTTTCGCGGGCTCGCCGTAAACAAAAACTTTCTTCTAGTAAAGCCCTTAGTATTCTATGGTACAAGTAGATTTTTTTTAAATTAATATTTATATTTTCTCTTAAAACTTTTTACATTTTTATTTATAAACGTATTTTTATTCTCATCTATCGTAACTTTTTTTTTTATTTATTGTCCCATTTTATTTATATTGTGTTTAAGATTAAATACTTTATTTATTTTTTTAGGTTTTTGGTTGCAATTTTTTTACTTGATCTTATTTTGTTAAGGATCCCTAATTTTTTCAGGTAATAAATATAGCCTATGACACTCAGCAATAATGTGGCTTTCTATTGGTGAAAGAATTTTTAAAATCGGTTCAGTAGATCCTGAGATTACCCCTTACAATTTAACAAATACAAACACACAAACTTTACTTCTTTATAATATTATATTATAGTATAGATGACATGAGTCACGGTCGCCTATCACAAATACTTACTATCCTAAGATAAGCCGTCGCCTCTCAATTCGTCTTTTTATCTCGTCACACGGCTGTTTATTCAAAATGGTCCCAAATGGCTTTCGATTGTAATAAATCTATTTGACTGGACGTTTTTATCGTCGACTTCAAGAAGTGGCATCCGTTTTCTAAGCAACCAGACAGGAGATATGACTAGTCTTTTGTGGTGCCGCTGATTGTTTTTTTAGCATCTTCGGTGTAAGTTTTATGTCTAAATAAATTTTGATTGCTTAAGGTATGGAATTGAGGAAGTTGCAAATTCTCGTTAAAGACAATTTATTGCTATTATTTATTAAGTATGACATTTATTAATGTGTTTATTTTTATTAAGTTCTTAACTGTATTAGGTAGTAATATACCAGCTATCATTAATCGCAATGGCTTAATTGCATTACGTCTGCTTTCTTCGCCGGAAGTTTCGAGTTCAATTCCCGAATATAGGCAGATGTTTGAAAAAAATATTTTAATATTTAGTCTGGGTCTAGAGTGCTAATAAAGTCTGTCGCTGTGTGTATTTGCATATATGTACACACATTCTACGCCCAGGGGTTTGTGTCTCTTAAAATACCCGATGTACTAAACCTAGAGTTAAGACTGTAATTGCGCCGCTTATTAGGTATTTTCTTTTATATTTTACTGACCGCCAATTACTATAAATACCCAATAATAACACAGTGCTATATTTCACACCTACGACTAACTACAAATTTTAATGCAGTTTCAATATCGTTTATCTTTGCACAAAGTAAAACATAGTTCCAACTATAGTAGGTACATATATTCCTACACAGTATGCACCCACATACGAGCTTTCAGAGCTGTAACCACATAGCTTCCTTAGCTAATACCCTTTGTGTCCAGCTACAGGGCGCCTGCCCCATATCGCTTTATTACTTGGCTCGGAAACAGCTGAGCCCCACAAAGGCAATTTATTATAAAGAACCTTTTTGCTTTTAAGTTCATTTGTTTTACTTTAAAAAGTGTTGTAAAAAAATTATATCCCGTTGTAACTTTTGGTACTTTATAATCTTTGGCATCTTTCATGATTATTCTCTTTGGTACTTAAGTATATTATATATCAAAAAAATGTTTCATTTCTTTGAATAATTTCAGCACAAGAATGCTTCAGGAATCAGTCAAGCTCAATCTATCAGATTATCAGATACACGAAGCAGTCTTACGGAAACAATCCAGGTGAAATTGTATGTTTCTTTGTCGGACAAAAAAAATGTCATTAAGTTACGGTAATCAACTTAAGATAAGTATTATGTAAGAAAGCTGCCTTCGACAGATTTTTGATAAACCAAAAGTAGCTAAAAGTAACGGTATTTATAAGCAAAGAAAACGAACTCACTTTCATTTCCTCAGGAAATTTTCCAACTAGCATCATGTGTATTTTCATTCGAGCGGTGTTTAATTTTCATAACAATGCGTTTATATTTTCAGCTTACCTACGCTTGCTATTTAAACTAAACAAACGCAATTTACGCTTACAATGTGTGACGTAGCTTTACCGCGTCCCGAATGAGCCAGGGGGCCAAAATAAACAGCTTGCTTTCCTATATTGTACGACACGCGTGAATATCATTATTAAATTGACTGAATATGATAACAAAGAACGATTTTGTTCCATTATTCAAAAAAGTTTAATATCAAACAAAATTTAATTGCGAAAATAGCTGTCAAGCTGAAATCACATTGTGCGGAGTTTTGTAATAATATTTTGTATTGTATAAAATACGCAATATTCAGTATTAATATGCGTTTTTTAAGTTTTATGGAAAATGCACTACATTCAAACGGATAGACAGTTTACCAGTTAAATTAAAATCAAATTAAAATAGTCGTATTATAAGAAGTGTGCTAAAAAACTTGTAAATGTTATAATACATACTCGTTAAAATTGTCGTTTAGTCATTGTATAATACATTTTTGTTTTTATTGAAAAAAGATAACGTCATGTAAAAACTTATTTCTTCGAGTAAATTTCATAATCTAACTAATTCTCATAATACGCACATTACGCACCTGTTACTAATTGCCAGTTCATGTTATATACCAACAAATTACAACAGAGGTTCCGTTTTCACAATTAACCAAAATCAACAGCTGCGTTGCCTTTATCGATCCTGTGAGATTCTACCTATTCATTTGCATGTTTATATGTATGTCTGTGCCGTGCGTATTCCCCAGACGACGGTCTGCTCCGGGCGTAGTGTTTTCATAAACCATGCCCGCTAAATTAAATGTTCCGGGACGATTTACTGATATTAAGCTAGATATTTGTACAAGAAAAGTTTGGCATTGTTTACTTATTAATATGAATCGTTTTGAAAACATTTAAAGATTTAAAGTTTATTTATCATAAACTTGGTAATTTAACGATGTCATATAAAACTTTTCAGTTGAATACTCATATTTCACAATACATTACACTTTACTGGCAATAAAACGTTTGTCGAGAGGTCAAATTAGCATTCCTTGGAAGTATGTTGATCACTTTGACATTGGTATGATTTCATAGATTAATTGCAATGATTTTATAATTGCCATTATTAGTCGACTAGCCCGACTTATTTCGATCAAATAAGGGGATCTTTATCAAGGAGGCATTTTGTAATTATTATTTTTAAGGGTTTCTTTATCCACGTTATTTTCCATGGTAAAATTATAAATCCCGCCAAAAACATAAATGTAAAAAAGGAGAGCCAAGTTCAATACAAAAAGAATGGAGATCTAAATGAGTGCCAAGTTTGATGGTCAGTCCTGAAATTCTTATAACTTAGGATAATATATTGTAGCCTAAGGTTTGACTTGGCTAGTTTTCATATACGAATTATTATGTTCGATGGCTAGTTTCTATCAGCAGGCCAAATTTTCGAAATAATAAAATAAGAACCGACAAGTAACAGGTTTAGAACTTGCGAAGCCTATAATATACCTGTAATTCGTACGATTCGTTTGACGGCCTGTTTGGCTCAGCGGTAGTAATATCCGCCTTATAAGCCAGAGGTCCCGGGTTCGATTCCCGGGCGGGCAGATGTTTGAATGATGAATTTAAATATCTGTTCTGGGTCTGGGTGTTAGTTGTCCTTGTCTTTGTGTATGTTCCATGGCATCCCCGACACAGGAATTTATCCTAGTGGGGAGCTATGAGTGTGAAACGTTATTTATTTATTTTATCTTTATTATATTGGTATGGATATATGTAGTTATCAATACTTTATTTGAGACATTTGAGATCACGGTTGGAAAAAGGCGGCTTTTATTGTTAAACAATAAAACTAAAGGTGCAATAACCATCCGATTACCACGTGAATTGAACCCATTAACGGACCGGTATTATAACTTATTCTAATTGCAATGTCAAAACTGTAAAAAATCTCTGTGAATTTGGACCAATTTAAATAAATTGGGACTACAATAACGAAATTACGGTCGATGAAGTCATTTGCATATTTAGAATATGCTTTTTACTGGCGAAATTAATACATCAAGATTTAAATTGGGATCGTAGTCATCTAATAATTGAGATAATTGAATCGTCTTTCTACACTATGGTATCTGGTAATATTACGATCCAATAATTAGATGTTTATGTAAACCCTATTGTTTTTGGAACGTATCAGACAACAAATTATTATACCTTACTTTTTACAACTTACTTTTTACCTTATCCTTATACATTTATGTAAACAGTCAAGACGAGATACAAGAACGTAAGTCCGAACGTCAGATACGTATACGAGATTAGATGAGCTTACCAACAATTTTCTCTCGGTCTACTAATAAAGGCAAGAAAAATACCACATTTTTAGTCATTTTTTTATTGACTTCATGTTATAATAGACTTAAGAGTTATTGAGTCGGATACTCTCTAATACATGACAAAACCACACTAGTGTTCATAACAACATTGAAAACCTTTAGCCACTTCACTGTGTATATTGAATATTTTTAAAAGGCTGTTATGTCTATAAAAGGCTGTTACTACAGAGCGGTCCCGTAGTTTCCCGATATCGATACTTTACTCCACTATAGCGAGAGCTTAAAAGCGTTAAGTGCGGAAGAGAAATGAGGTCGCGTAGCTTTTAATATCGCTGGGCGGGACTCAGCACAACACTACCGAACGGTTTCAGCTAAATCTAGCGTATTCGAACCTGCGCACGTTCTACTCGTATGGAGGGTAGTAAACGGTCACTTGATGTTTGCAGTTAGATCAAAATGTGTTTGTTAGATCAGTGATGAAAAAACGGATTAAGTTTCCTACAAAAAAAAAATACGCACCTAATATTTTAGATTTTTATAATAATATTAATAATATTTTAGACCTAATATTTTAGACTTTTAGATTATAATTTAAAAGTGGAAATAAGAAATTAAGTGAAAATAAATTAAGGTTTTCTTCGTCGTGCTTGTAAAGAATAGTACAAAAGTATTGAGTAAGTATTAGGTTTAAGAGTTTTGTAGAAAGATCAGCGTAAAATATCACTAGTAAAAAAACTTAGTAAAGAGGACGATGACGAAGAATAACGAGTTTTTGTTAAAAGCTAAGATTAGTTCAATAAAACGTTTGTTAGTCATCAACTCTCTTTGTATGTCAGAAGGTCGTCGCCTCATTTTTTGCTTAAAAAGTTAACCACAACAGTTACCTGTACAATGGAGCGCGTCTGCCTAGTGACGTCATCGGTGGAACCCTGGATGGAGCGCGGCGCTCGGATACAGGTGGGGATCATGGTCACAGCTCCAACATATTGAACACGATTTCTCGTATGATGCAAATCTCTTCGTACAACTTCATTATCCTACGAAGTATTGCAACCTCCTTTGACTGTTAAGTATGACACTTTTTTTTTTCAATTTGGCTACTGCCTGGATTTGGAGCCAACTTTGCCACTTTATTTGTCATTCGATTTTCATCACATTTGTATTTACGTTATCTATAAATGCATTTGGCTATTCATAACACTAATAAACATTTCCGTCTTACAACTAACATCCTATTTTTTATTCAGATTTCTGAGCAGATACTGTCGTAATGTCGTAAACAAACACGGAAATAAACCCCATTCCCTAGTAGTCAGACTAAATCTTACACAAGATTAGTTAAAAGATGTTGCTTCCATCAGAGATATTTATTAACAGATCACAGGAACCGATCCCGTATGTTTAAACTAATCGGTGCGTATTTTTCTTCGTCTAGCATGTTTGTAGGCGCGATGACACAATGAGGAATAATAGACCAGTGTAGCATGACCTATGGGGGTCTACGCACGTTAGAACAAACAATGAGATTTGTGTGCGCGTGTCACGGTCCATGAATGAATGGATACGTCTGGTGGTAAAGTTCTGGGAATATTTACTCTAGGAACGGCGCCGCCACCGCCTACGCTGATGTCACAGTGTAACACAGTGGGCAAGCTTCAAGTGACTTGGAATTGCTCTATTATTGTAAAATGTGTAATTACATACTAAAATAGTTAGGTCAGTTTCTACATTTCTACATGTATTACTTGAATAGCCTGACTGGGTCTTGCATTGTTGAATAGTCTTGAACTTTGAAATTATGACTAAGTTATTCTTATCATTAAGTTTAGCTTTACTAAATATAACGGCGAAATCTATAGCGTAGATTGTCAACGTTTTGTTTTAGGGTTCATTTAAAAGTGGTGTGAAAACCTCAGATTATTAAAACAGACTCAAATGTGAAAACAGTGTCAGTTACTTGTTATCAGTCTTGTCACAGTTATGGCTATAAAATACTCGTACTAATGCTGATATAAAACTATACAAGAAACTGCTCCACTCTTGGTAGTTCTATGTATCACTGTAGTACAAGATCGTTATTGATTTCACGACTGGGTCATAGACTGAGATTTTGGCTGCCAAAATAATGTTTCCCTAGAACTACGAGAGTAGGTAAGTAAGAGTGAGTAATTTCTTTCAAAATAAACGTAGGCGTTGCCACAGTTTTTGTAATGTTTTGTGGAGGAAAATTATTGATTGAAGGAAAAACATTTTTCTTCTTGAAAATTTAAACCCGTAGAATTTAATATAACTTCAATAAACTATAGGTCATATTTGTCTAAAGACATTTTCAGTTAACTAGTTTTCAGTTCGTCCAACTGCACGTTGCAACCTACATTAATGGATTCATTAATGCTTTAAAAAAATAGGTAATCTTTGATAGAAAAACGCTTCAGTCAGTTGCATGCTAGTCTACTAAATTAAACCTAATAGCAAGGATGTACGGAATTAGAGAGATGCCTACATTTGTGAAGGTACATGATGATGCAAAGGCTCATCGTGTATTCTGTTGCAATCAGACATGACTATGTAGCTTCAAACTAATTGCACCTAAGCTCTGAGGTACTAAGTACATAATTAACATGGAGAGCTCCTATGTACGAATTAGATGCATAACTATAACATACGTCCTTGCTTGTTATTTTTGTGGTCTACTTTTTAACACTAAATAGGAATATACAAAGTATAAAAAAGTGCTCATGCATAGTTTTAAAAAAATGGTACAATGGAACTTCGAAATTTGAAATTGTTCTAACACAATTTTTGTCTGAAAATCTTTGTAAGGGAAAGGGACTAATTTGAGCCTAGCTTATATCAATGATGCGCTATCTCATCGAAAAGATATGGGTGAAATTAATGAAACGATAATTAAATCCCCATTACATTGTTTCTGAACAGTATCCACCGCAACGTGTAGGCGTCAGTATCAATAATAATTATGAATATATTTTAGTGGATAATATTGAACGCCGGTAGAGAGAACAATGCTAGAGTACCGTTTAGTGGGTGGGCTTGTTTATTTATTTGTTGCTCTCACTTTGTCTTATGCTTGTGACCTGGAGAGGTCAGTGACCATTAAGGTTTAAGTCTCATTTGGTTAAAAACTTTTTTGTTCACCTCTTGTCGAAACCATCTCGATTTCGTTTATTAATCTAGGTATAAAGTATAAATGTGTAGTGAAATCCGATTTTGGTAGTCAACATAACGTTTTTTACGTAACACTTCAATTCAAAATGTTAACAGCCGCATAAACCCTTTTACGGCGTCCGGAAAACCCTACAAAGTCGCTACATACCTAAACAAACGTGGTGACTGCGAAATAATAGTAAGTGAAATAAGTTTAATAATTGTCATATTATTTTGAAAAGATTTGACAGAACGAATGATTATTTTAGAAACATATTATTAATATAAAAACAGCTGCTGCGTTGTCAAATTGAATTAATTGCAATATTTAGAGACTTAAGTCCCATACTATTTAGAAAATGAAACGAACGAAAAACAAATGATATAAACTTTAAAATTTTAGCTTTTTTATCAAAATTCTACTTATGTTTCATGTGATTTACACGAAATATATTCTATTCGATAAAAAAGCGCCGCCATGTTATGTGCAGCCAATTTTGCGAATTACTTAGACAGCTCAAAATCTACATAGAAACTTTCTGAATTTTCACTGTCACTTCGCAGTCACCATCCCGCTTAGGTACAAAACCGTTGTCCATATCTCGTATTGTCTTTAGCTGTAAATGGGTGTTTTATGATTATGTCACGCAGTTCGTTGCTCCTGGCGCACCTTCCGCGTGGATATAAATAAATACGCGAGCAGCAGTGTGTCGAACTTTTGACACGCGTTCGGATAAACAGCGGGTCGGATGTGGACGGTGGCCGGCGGAACTAGGGCTGTCTGTATAGCAAAGCAAATAATGAATCCGTTAACTTTGACGGCAAATAGCAGACGAGCTATTTTAAAGCGGAAAAGAATGGAATTGAAGATTGAGTAGACGTTATGTTGGATAATTTATGACGTGAAAACATTTCAGCAGAAATGACTTGTTGAGGAGTTTTGTTTGATAAATAGATCATTTTGAAATAGTCTAATTTTTTAATACTATGGTGAAAATCCAAATATTTAAAAATGTAAAGTTTAGGTACATTTTAAAAGTATAACGATTTCTTGCAGCTACTAACTTTTTTATACATTACGCAATGGTAAACACTTTATACAAATTTATAAAAATCATTGTCATACGCCACAAATACTTAGTGGGTATTTTTCTGAGACTTAATATATGAGTAAACAATAAAAAAATACATCAAAGTAAGCTCTGTCAACCCTACCTACCCACAGGGCTACCTTTTTATGGCCTTTACACGATCTTACGCAACATCAAACGCTCTAAATACGATATTAGACGCGAGGAACGATCAGATATTTCGGTGCAAGACGGATTAGTTTCTTTGATACCATAAGCAAGCTATAAGCTCCCAAAATCTTGGGAGCTTTGCGTTGTATTTTACATGCTATTTAATTCGCCCACGTAATATAAATGTAATATGCATAGGTTTTAAGAATGTTTTTTTCTTTACAGAATTAGGAAGTAACTCAAAGTTCTTAAAATTGGAAAAAAGTATAACTCAGTCAAGAAGAAATTTTGGTGATAAGGCCGCATTTGTACTACTGAATGATGAAATATTCAGTAGTTAGTTTTAGTTAGTGGCTTAGTTTTATGTTTTTTGTCTAAGTTTTTAGTTATGTTTGCTGTAGGCGTATAAATCAAAGTGTATCGTATTATTACCAAAAATTGCCCACCAAACTTGCTTCTCGATCCCTATATCTTTTTCAAAGATTTTAACCGAGTTCAAAAAATATCTGACAACATTATATTTCCACTTTGTTCAGAATTTCATAGCTCTATAAAGATGACTATTCTACGGCTCTACTGATAAGTTGAGAACATTACAAATTCTAATAATCATCTTTATTACGTTTCATAATTCCCATCATTAGATCGTAACCGATATAAAAGTCTTTATAGTTTTCATCGTACACATGCGAAGATGTTGTCATAATGCGGCGATGACTGGTTTATGACATTTCAAACATCAAAGTCGCGTCAGAAATGAGGTGTGACCTCTTTTCCACTTCCTCTGTTTGGCTTTCCTTCTGCTTTAATTATACTGTGGCTAATTTCAACTCTGGACGTTGGCTAATCAGTGATACTATGTTTTAGTTTGGTTTTGCTGAAACTGTGATGTACGAGGAAGCTAACGATTATGAGTTCTTGTAAGCTAGTAGGTGCACCATGGTTTCACTCGCTATTGAACGCGAACCGTTTATTTGCCGGGATAAAAACATACGTGTTAATCCTAGAGCATAAACTACTTCGTTAACATATGTTATCTGAATCCGTTTGAACCGTTTCGGTATTAAAAAGTATCAAACCCACAACCACTATACACTCTCTTACAAATTTTCGCATTTATTTTCGTGTAATTAGGCATTGAAAATAAAGTAATGTAATTTGGCATTGCTTATTATGTTTGGCGTTAGTCCAATGGGTCTAAGAGTCTAAGTAGATATGAATATCGGCCTGTTTGGCTCAGCGGTAGTGTATCCGCCTTATAAGCCAGAGGTCCCGGGTTCGATTCCCGGCCGGGCAGATGTTTGAATAATGAATTTAAATATCTGTTCTGGGTCTGGTTGTTACTTGTCCTTGTCTTTGTGTGTGTTCCGTGGCATCCCCGACACAGGATGTATTCCTAGTGGGGGAGCTATGAGTGTATGAGTGTGAATATTTATCTACCCAATATGGGAGAGTCGGTTATATCGTACCACTTTTTACTTTAACTTAAATATTTCGACTATGACAAGACTTACAATAATTAATGGATATGCAAAATAAAGTTTTATATTTTACCTTGCTAAGCCCGAAAAATCAGTTCCATATGTTTACTCTAACATCCTTAAAAATGTTTTTTTATAAAGGATTGCCATCGGTACGATTTAGCCGACTAGTCGTTTTAATCGTACCACCAAGTTTTTAAATCGTACCATGGGTGTTTAAGTCGTACTACTGAATTAAAGACAGTAAAATTTTTAACCAAATTATTTATTTTTAACTCTTAGGTAATAAAGAAATATTATGAATACCTCTTAGGTGATAAAAGAACAATGTTATCAACACATCTATAAGGTTTATTTTAAGAATAGCACGATTGTACTATAATATTGAGATCAATCAACACAACTATAATAATAATGAGCTCTTTCTGTACTAATGAGTTCTGTAGAAACAGTTTAGTGCTTTAGCTCTTTCTAGGTCCTCCTTGTTCCAATTATAATATTTAATTTTAGCTTCTGGGTCCGTCATCTATAACAATATAAATACAGTCTGTAAAATATAAGTACTTTTAGACCAGTCGGCTAAATCGTACCAGTACAATTTACCCAACTGCGAGTGGTACAATTTAGCGAACTAAGCCATTTTCAAAAAAAAAACAACATTCCCGGCATAACATCAAAACTTAGACACGCAACAAAAACCACCAATAATCTAGTATAAAATTGTAATAAACTAATGAAAACTGTGTATCTCTATCTTACCTTGTTTACGAGTCATATCCTTACGAATTTACGACAAAATTTGCAATAACTTCCACAAAAAATGATTTTTTCACTCACGCGCACAGTTGTCAAGTCACATCAATTACAAATGGCGGGTGGCGGAGGTTTGCGCAGGGCCACGATTTGGTGTTGCTAGTGTAGAAAAAAATACCCATTGAGAGGGAAATTTAGAAGTGGTACGATTAAAATGGCAGTACGATATAACGAACTCTCCCCTTGTATATTACATGTTACGTAATTACGTGCTAAAGTATTAAAATTAAGCATTGCTTTGCCCAAAAATGGTGCTTTAAACAACTTCCTCGCACTTTACAACAAAACAGACAACAAGACAATAAGGTGTTAATCGTAACCGAAATTACCACCTAAACGCAATCCCGTTACCTGATCCAACATCTGATAAGAGAATAATACTGGAGGCCTATTCTGGCAAGTGATATATTATTATATCGCTCACTGTTGCTTACATTATAAATATCATGGCAGTAAGAGTGACGGAGATAATCTCGAACGCCCAAGAATAAGGTAGGATAGGAGAATATTGTTCATACTGGCCTTGCTTGTATGTGGGCCGCAGATGTTGAATAATGACACAGATAACTCATTAGTTACTATAACATTATGACATGGATCGTTTACTATACATAATAATTATAGCTAAACAGGGTTATAATGAAAGGGCCAAAATCTATACATGTATTAATACATAAGTAATGTAGATTTTATACAGGGTTTTAAGCAAAGGGTAAGCTAATCTGAAAAAGTGTTCAATATTATGAACAATTTTTACTATCAGACCAACTCTGAAATTGTGAAAAAAGCAACTCCTTAAAAAATGTCAATGACCATCAACAAAATGCTTGGAACAGCTTCTTTTTTCTCCATTTCAGGGTTGGTCCTTTAGCAAAAGTTGTTCATAATGATGAGTGAATGAATGAATGAGTGTATGAGTACTTTGAGCCCATTTTCGACTTAGCATACCCTCCATATAACTTTGTAAATTATCTATCTAACTGATTAATACAACCGTATCCGATCTATGTCATAATGTTATGGTAACTGACAAGTTCTCTAAGATACTTCAGTTTAGCATATCTACCCTTTCCGTATAACCCTGTACCGCACAGATTGGTGCACAGTTACGGCGTCGCTGTGCCCTATTGTTACGTGGGCGAATGTACTGCTCTGTATGGTTGTTAATGGTCGATCGCTTTCGGATGCAATTAATAGACTATAAATACGTGTTCGGGGTCTAGATTATGTAGGTCAGTTTTGCAACGGCAGTGCACTACGTGTTTGAGTACTGACTGCAAGTTTTGGTTAGCACTGCTTGATACCTTTTTGGGTTTCTCTATCAGAATGACCTTTTTGCAGAAAGTGAATTTATTGAATACCTACAGGCATAAAACAATTTGTATGCAGGTATGTTTTACCTAGCTTTCACAATTCTTTGTATACCCAGTTGTTAATTTATAAAAGAAAATACAATATTGCTTTTCTAAAATTCAGACAGACTACCTTAATCTATAAATCTAACAACTACGAGTATTTTCGTCTTTTCTGTACTTATTACCTAAATTTACAAATCTTATTTCATGCTAATGTTTAAGACGATTGAACCGCGCCACCTGTGAAAATTCGCTTTCATCGGTTTACTGCTATTTGAGGAATTTGAACCCCGTAGTCTCACTACTTTTAGCATTAACCCAGCCGATTTTTTTGAAACAAAGAGCTTGTAAAACGATATCTATAGGGGGTAATTTATACATATAAATACGAAAAGCCAAATACAAAAAAAAACTCTCTTACACTATTTCAATGCACTCGAACACTAATCACATGCTAAAGAATTAGAACAAGTTTTCCAGTCGATCGATTATTTCTTATTTCGCATGGGATGGTTCTGAAACGGAAATGTTTAATGATACTTCTATTCTATTGTTGTAGCAGGAGTCGGTTGTGAAACAGCTGACTATAAATATCGCAGTGATTCATAGTCTATTGAGAGGGACCTGCCTACAGACCATTGATCCAACTATCCTATTAATAAATTAGTGTAAATTTGAAAGCTTGTATGTTTGGGAGTTTGTTACTCAATCCCGCAAAACGGGAGAACGGTTTTGAATGAAACTTAGTATAGAGATGGCTCATACTCTATAGTTACTGTTAATATCGGAAAATGAGGATGAAATCGCGAGGCGCCGCTAATAAGATTATAAATGTAATAGTTTGTATGTTTGTAACTTAATCAAGTAAAAACAGATTTGGATGAAATTTGGTGTTGAAGTGCCTAACGTAGAGGGTATAGGGTATACTATTAACATATAGGATACTTTTGAAGCCGCAAAATTTAATGGTTCCTACAAAATAGCTGATAAAACCGCGGGACGCAGCTTGTCGTTAATAAACTTAAGTATGCAATATCAGAGAATATTACGTAGAAGATTAAATTTAATCTGATTTATGTAAGTCGAGAGACTATTACATTTCTGGAATCATGAATTATGACATATCCAGAGAAGGACTTTAAATCAGAAGTAGGTTCGAAATAGGATAGTGATGGTTGAATTCAAGTACTGTTTATGAAGAAATGAAAATATTAATCGTAATGTGCGTGTACATCAGTCATATTCAATAAAACATAGAAATGCGAAAGTGTGGGTGATTTTATGTATGTAAATATTATATTTGTTACCACATATTTCACAAGTTTACAACCGATTTTGATGAATTCAAAATGTAGATGCTTTGAATTCTGGATAACACATAGGCTACATTTCAATATCAACATCGTCGACGTTTTTTATCAACCCGCAGGTGTGCAAAACGCAATTTGTAGTAAATTATCATGTACCAGTGTATAGTGTGCATTTTACACTGAGTAAGTGCGATTTCAAAATGTAACGCTAACCAATAGTGATGCTTTTGATTCGGAGAAAATGAATCAGGGATTAAAACTAGAGATGAGCTAGAAAAAATCATGTGACCTGTATATCCAGTCGGTTCAAACGAATCGATGATTAGGTTTACGATTATGACGATATATTTACTGAAAGTATTTTATACGCGCCTAATGTAAATAAACAAACTCGGTTTTTTAAACAAAACGTTAAGTAAATTTTTACGAATCAATCATGTACTTAAAATTTATGCTTTTAAAAACTTTGAATGTGTCATAAGTAGGTTTATAGGTGGTAGATCTAATACAGTCTTGGACTTTTTAAAGGTCAGAATGTATACGTATATTCTAGATCTACGACCATGCCGTTGTTTACAAACAAGTAAAGGGTTTTTGATCAAGACTGTTCCACAAAAAAAAAAAGATCTCTATTATACGTAAATTTAAATATAGTCTTTGTCATACTCCGCATTCTACAATCTGTACTTAATTTTAGTGAGCTGTGTGCAAATGCCTACTTTTAGAGTATATCGCAACTAAATTTCCAAACGAAATAAAAGTACCTGCACCTTTCGTATTCTTCCAAGTTCAGCTTGTACCTATCGTATTGATTGCCGTCATAATTTTAGCGAAGCGGCGTCTGACAACCGGTAGAAGAAGGAAGGGTATTCAATTAAAGTGCCAATTACAAGGTGTTCGTTATCTTTCCTTAACAAGCAAGTGCTTAATTTTTCCTGCATATTTTGTGCAGAAAATTAATATTCGGCGAATAATCTTTTAGAAAGCTCGCGTGTTTGTATCGAGCCCATTCGAGGCAGGACCAGTAAATGCTACTGGGAGTACAAAGTTTATAATTTAAAATATTTTTATTACTAGCTTTTATTGAATTGTCGTCGGAATTACACAGGTACCTATACCAAATTCTAGATAAGTGAGATCAATTTTTACATGGGTAAGAGGGTCTAAATTAAGTTACAAGATTTGACCCGAACATAATGGTACAAATTTATATTCACATTGCAAGTTCAATGCAAGCTTATAAAAGGCAGTTAGCAGAGGTGCGGTGGCCCTATTGTTGTTATACAAATACTAGGTGTACCTAGTATTGTAGATATGTATATGTCATTTAGTACTCGTATTGGACTACAATACCTGAATAGTTAACCAACTGTGACTTCATAAATATAAAATCAGGTAGGCACATTAACAGGAGTTCATGTCATTGAACTTGATTTTTCTACAACAGAAATTAAAAGGAACTAAATGAGCTAAGGTTTTGTGCCTGACATTTCAACTTTCATATTAATTTAACCAGTTCTACGCAGCATGAGTACCTAAAGTAGTAAAAGCTCAGATAAATAAAAACTTGTGTATGATTCTCTAACAAGCGCGTTTCAAAATATAGGGTAAAATCAAACTTCATAAAAATATTGACGATTCCAAAACGTTAACAATTAAAAGCGGCATAAAAATTGAAAATTCCCAACAGGCGCTTGTAGGTATTGTTTCCTAATTAAAACAAACACGGAATATTTGTTAAACAAAAGCACATCAGCCTAATCACGGACCATCGCCTAATGAACCAGTTGAATTTGTAATCAGAGCATCGAATCAATCGGAATCGCTAACAAATTGATTACTGAATTGATGAATGGCCAATAACGGTACTTCGGGATAGGCAATTTGTAGAGTCAACAGTGCCATTCATTCTTAGTCGCCTGCTGTTGACAATGTACCACGGATCATTTCCTACTGATATTATAAATGCGAAAGTTTGTGCGTGTGAATGTTTGGTTCCGTTTCTCTGCAAAATGAAAAGATTTTCATGAAATTCGGAATGTAGGTACTTAAGGTTCTAGAATTGTTTATAGGCTACTTTTTATCATCATCATCACTGCACGGATAAAATTGCAGGACGCAGCGAGTTTTAAATAAATGATAAATAAAGTAATGTACATTTAAATGTGTCTCTTCGGCTATATTTCTGTCTGACTGCCCTGTTGTCTGTTTGTAAACTTATCGCGACGTCCTCATACGATAGCGGCGATCCTGATCATATTTCGCAAATATTTAAGAACTAGGTATCTACTATAACATAATTTTGAAACAACATGAGATATTTTTTTTTTGTAATGTTATGAATGCTTGAGATTTTGTTTATTTACGTTATGCTTGTACATTGGTAGTCTTTATAATCGAAAGTAAAGTGGTAATTAAGGGCATTATGATTAATTTATTTATCAAAAAGTTATTAAAATCATTTTTAAACTAGAAAGCTGATCTTGGAATGTATACTAAAAGACATTAACTTTGTTTATAAACGTCGATGCTATTGAAATCCATTTGGTGAAGCAAAAAGCGAATCACGATCGCACAATAAATCCTTTCGGAATGCACTCGAAAAGCACTCTTACATTTATTATAATGAGCCCATAAAATCGAATTTGGTTTGCACTGCAACGGCATTTCAAATTATAATGCCGTGCTGCAAAGCTTTGTAAAAAACAGTAAGTATTTTAAAACAAATCTATTTGAACAAAGCTCTAACGCCAAATAAATGGTTTCACGTTTGTCATCAGCATTAATTACCACGTATCAAATAACATTGCAACATCAGACGTATCCAAATCCAAGGACGTAAACAGAACACTGCCGTTCAGAAATCTGAATAAAACAAGACACTCCGGATCAACTTTGGGAGGAAAACTCGCGAAATCTGATGCGATAATCACGTACTAAGTGTATCGTATCAAAATGGGGCACACGTCCGATGCGCGCGCGCTTTGCCGACCAAACTAAGCCGACGAGCCCGTTCCGTCCGAAAGCTCACAAAAGCTACTATATTTCTGTGGCACCGGACAGAGCGTCGGGATGGCCTAAAAGCGTGCTGTTGTGACAACACGAAAATTAGAAATGTGTCTGTTGAAACGCATTTCCTTCGAATAATCTGCTCCAGCTTTGTGTATGAATTTATGGGGATCGGAAATAGATTAAAGGTGTTAATGGATTTTCGGATCAAGGTGATGCCGATGACTAAGCGTAATTAAAATGCTTTTTGCTTGTTTTCATTTCAGTCCACATTATTTTACTGAAAGGCATTACTTACGTGTCTATCCAATACTTTGGTGGGTACAATTTTTTTTAATGTAGAACAATTAATTAACTTAACTAGACTGTGCTCTAAAAACTGTATATCTACTACCAAAAAAATCTTCAGAACATATTGCAAATCAATTTGATTATTTCTGTCATCTCAATACGTACTTTGTTGCTTTACTAAGTCGTGCTCTTATCTTATGAAACAGCAAAGCTTCCATCCCTACAAATTAAAATGAATTGTGAGGAGGGTCAATTTGTCGGCACTGCTGGGAGGCGTCTTGACACGTCTCAGCGCCCTCGCCCTGTCACCGAACTGGAAATAAAACTAAAAGTTAAACCCAGGTCTTTTGTTATATCGGGACCACAACCTCGCGTCCGGGAAGCCGACACTTGACCTACCCACTAGTGGTAGAACCAGTAAGGGCGCTGCGGTTGAAGCTATACTGAGCTTTATCTGTAGAACACTTACCTACTGAATTGGCGCTCAAAAATTGGAAATTAAGTTAACGATTTACGTCACAAACTGTTATTATCAACACGGGAATACTCACGTAAAAAAAATAAGTCACGACTTACGTCACGTTGGTAATTTGGTGTTACGTGTTTTATGTAGGGCAAAGAACGCATGCTCTTTGATAAAAACCTAATTATGTTGAAAAAAAATCTGCACGAAATTTTATCCTCTCACATGTATAATCACACAATACTACCAGTACGAGTAAGACAACACGAGTTGCGCCGCTGGTTTCAGATTCGTATCTTTGTTGACGGGGCTTATAACTTGACTTCCTTGTAATCCATACTGTGTATACGTTGTGTTACTACGAACGTATTTAGATCTTTTGTGTCCGGAATAAAGGGAAGCGTGACTTATCCTATTTTGGTTTAAAAAACTCATGAATAAAACTTTATTAACATTTATGACAACGTTTTGTGATACTCATTGAGCGACGGCTTCTACGTTAAAATTAAATTGTAGAATTAACTGGCGTTTAATGTCGATGTGTGTGGTCGATTATAAGTGAATGATGGAATTTAAACTGTTTGTTTTTGATACGATTTAGTGTTATTTTATTGATTATTTCGAAGCTATAATATCTTTTTAATACAATTAAGTGACGCTTGCTCTTAACACTCTCCAAGCCAAACAAAAAGATAGACAGTTATTTTAAGGAGCATAAAAAGATAATTCCACTAATCATGACTTTGTATTTATTCAAAAAATATTCAGGGTGAATTTTCTAAATTCGTAGTTTCGTGTACGCTTGCAATATCATTGCACCATAATGTAATTTATTAATAAGGAATAGATACTCAAGCTGCTTATGCGTCCTATATCGGAAACGCAGAACCAGCAGACTCTCAGACTTCTTATTTATACTATGGTTTCGAACGACGCCCGCCGCGCATCAATGAGCTTTGCCCAACTATTCGCCTCCGCCCTACGACGATAAGATGAAAAACACAAACTGTCTTGATACTTTCTGCTGAGATATTTCACAAGGTACTGTTCTTTACGTACATGTGCTTTATATTAGTAAGATTTTTTTTTATTCTAAGAATAATTGCGTATACATTTTTTATAAAGGTTTTTTATGTATTTTTTTCTTACTCTCTATAATAAATCACTTAAAATATATTTTACTTATTTATTTCAAGGAAGAGTGATTGGTAAACGTTACCAGAAACGGCTTCCGAAATCAATGAATAGCCCAAAGTGGTGCAAATTTATGGAACTAAAAGCTTCCAAAAAAAGTTAAAAAATCCATGTTTAATATTAATTACAATGCAGATATTTTACTGCTCTTCGTAAGCAACAGCCATATAGAGTTAATCAATATATCTATCTATCTTCCTCCGAAGTTCTTCAATGAATCGATTCATATGCATTTACAACTAATAGCAAGTGTCAAAACATCGCGAGCGGATCCGAGCCACAAATATAAATAGGTGGTCTTATTTTCTTATTTATGACTGTTTCAGTCTTAAACGTGCAACTTTTTATGATAAATCCAACTTTTATTGCTTTTGCTGTGTCGGGAGCGATTGAAGCTGCATCCGAATGAATGTAGGTTTATTGCTTGTGTATTTGTAAATATTATACAATTAAACTTCCTTTGGATTACGCTATAATTATCATGTTACTAGCTTTCCTCGAACTGTTCGGTCTGTATCTGAGACAATATTGCTCGCTTTAATTATATGAGAACGGGTTTGTGAGATAGAGATAAATAATAATCTAATAAGTAGATGATCTTTTTGAAATTATTATTTGTCTGGACTTTTGTGGTACATTCACAGGTTCTTTTGTACTATTCTACATAAATTAACTCTGAATCACATTAGTCATTAATCCAAAAACAAAAATTTATAACTAATAGATATTGCCAATTAAATATTATTACCTCGTGGTAAATAAGTAAATAATAAAAGTTCAATCAAAAACGGCAGTAAGATATGCATTTAACTTTCGAGTTATGACGTAGCAATCTGAATAACATGTGCATTCACAGCCTAATTTAAGCAATTAGAGAGCTGTTTATTAGATCATTACTATCATAATTAACACCGAGAATGCAGTTGCATAATTATTATGATAACATTATGAGTGTTTATGAGTTGTTTTAACCCAATATTAGCGTGTATACTATACTCGTAATACCAAATTGCACGCTAATTAGCACGCTAAAACGATTTCAATGACTAACGATTGTTTTTAAAGCTAAGTGAATGTTATATTAAAGTTATCTGAGGCTGAAAATAAAATTGTGCTAAAAATATCCACCTACAAATAATTGGCAAAATAGAAGAACAGGTTTTGCAGTAATCGACGCAGGGCTTGGTTGGCATTTACAAAATTAAATACATAAAAAGTTGGTATGGATATGCTAGCCGGGAGAAATGCGCAAATTACGCATCTCTAGTTATAATAAACTACGTAAGTCTACCAAGTTTAGCGTAGTTTATTATCGTCTCATGCAATATCGTAAACCTACGTCCCTGTCACCCAGATGCTTGCGTCTTTGTTCACACAATGGACTACTTTTCTGTTTACACCTAAGTAGGTATCTATTTTCATAGCAGAAATGTCTTATTTCACAGCAGACTGTTATCGTCACAGCGTCGTAAACCTGTGTCCCATGTTTTCCCGAGGCGCTTAGTCACGCCCGTCTGGGAGGCATCTCGTATCGATGCGAACAAGTTCCCAAACTGTAGGAACAGTGACTCACCGGTGACACGGCTCCTAGCTTGTACGAGGAAACCTGGATATAGCTACGTTAAGAGGTGAGGTGAGGAAAGTGGGCAAGATGTATTTGTGTAACCTTTTTATATGACTGCAAACATTGTTTCTAAAGACATATAATTTTAATATCGCTGCTTAAAAAAGTGTGGGATGACTACAAACAATTTTGTTCACACTCCTGTGGAATTGATACACATTCTACTTAGAAATTATGTATAGATAGTAAACCCTTTGTAGATACTTCCACATACTACTAATAAGCCGGTGCGGTGAATCCGAGATTGGGTATTGGGATCTAGGTAAACATAATTTGTAAAATATTTTAATCCATTGAATGAATACTTACTAACAGAAAACCTCATTGAAAATGAAACTCGGAACAAGTGAAGTGGTAGGTACACACTCTGTATCCACCTCTTCACTGAAATAGCGTGAATCACCGTTGTCGTGGCTTAAGAAAGTATTACAGCCTGACATTTTAATTTCTTCATTATGTGCTAAGAAGGGTAACAGACCTTCCGAAACTCAAGGCTAGGAAGTGAGTCATCAATGAATTCAATGATACAGTGCATCACCTAGCTGGAATTAACCGTACCTCCGTAATGGGTTGATTACACGTAGCGAGTACAGTGGCGAGACAGTAAAGGGGCATACTAGGCCGAGCAAACAAATAATGGTTCTAAAGACGATGTCAAACTGTTTATACAAACCGAGTAATCGGCCGTGGACACAGTCTCGCCACTGTACTCGTTCAACTGCACTCGTTCAACCCATTACGTTGGTTAACACTCTAAGCTTAGAGCTCTATAAAGCTGCGCGTCGTGGCTTTATCAGCTACGAGTATCTTAACTAGAATATGAGTTTCTTCCGAGTCTTTCTATAAAAAAAAACTGATTAAATAAATAAAATTCGGGGATAAAATCCGGTTTGGATATTTTTTTTCAGTTTACTGGTAAATGGGCTGGTCTCTGGAAAAAGATGAAAATTAAATAAATTATGTGGCTTGCTAATTACCTAATAAGTTAGCCCGTATGGACTGATTGGCCAGCCCTAATGTCAAACCTATGTTAGATGACCAATTTAAAATGATAATAACTATTTAACTATAACACGTTACGAGTTTCGTATAACCAAAACTTGTATGTTTTGATATTTTGATCTCCACCAAAGGTATCTTCTACCTATATTAGTGCTGGTGTATTCATCCTCGTCATCATTCACAGTCTTCTTTATTCCACTACTAAGGATATATGGGCTTATCTCTTATTGCACCATCTGCCTCGGTCCTGCGCCAATCGGTTCGGTTCGACCCGCGACTTTGAAATATCGTCGACCGATCTCGCTAGTGCATTATCACCTTAATTCTATGAAAATAGTACACTCCAATGACTCAGTCTCTAGCTCCAGAATTAAGCTCTACAAATTTAACAACAGTCAATTACATTGTGGTACGTGCTATTTTAATTTATAGCCGTATTTATAGACAAATGTGTTTTGTGGTGACTGTTTATTGGCACTAAAATTATTCACGGTGAGAAATGACCTGTTCGTGAATGATTTAATGTCACGACTCAAAATGACCATCGGCTTTAGAAATATTATGGCTGTTTTACTAGCAACAGCTAAAGGACGTGCATATTTATTTTACTAGAAAAATATTAGCTTTAGTGTTAATCTTTCAAAAATGGATCGAGTACCGCTAAATATTCGTCTAAATACAAAAATCCAAAAGAACAGCCGGAAGATCAAAAAAAAATTGTATCAGTTTTCAATGTTACGAAGTTCATCGGTTTATCTAGTCTAGCATAAAATAATCTACCTTCTTAACTTCATCAAAATCCGTTTAACAGTATCAGTTACCTGGCAGAGGTCGTGGTCCACCTGCTTAGGTCATCTGGGACAATCTGGGTGGACCACGCGGGCACTTTTGTCAAATTATTTTGGTGTAATGAAACAACACTCGAAAAAATCCTAATTTCCAATGTAGGTATATCTTCGTAATATTAACACAATAGTGATAAAATCTGACTATTTTGTAACTGCTAAGAACACCAATCAAATCTTCAATCACAAAACCAATGACACGTAACAATTCGACACGAACATTTTCAGCGACACACCACAAGTGGATTTAATTCATTTTTCATTTGATTCAATTTAAAAACCGAACGAGGCCCTAGCCCTACATAATCGAGTTGCACCAATCACAAAGCGATAAATCAAAATAATTCGACTCATTCGAAGCAATTAAGCGCCTAAATTGTGAGGCGGGAAACAGGAACAAGGGTATGGAACATGGAACAGATTCACAGAGGAGATGGCAAATTATCTTTTACTCTACTCGTAACATGTCACTACTTTCAATTAGTGAGATTCTTTTCCTTCCCTTCCCTTTGGCGGGAAAGACCACGGGCTTTTAGCCCATTGCCCTGGCAACAGCTCACGGGGCGTCTACCCCTTGGTTACGTTGTGGATGCTGCAACTACTCCACTAAATCGGATGCCCTTTATCAGCATGTTGTGGGAACTCCTCGTTATCTTTACTTAGTGAGACAATATCTCACGGGACCAGCAATTGGATGGTAAAGAGGTTGTAACACGCCTATTTCTATTCGACGATAAACGCAAGCGTCAGGAACTTTACCATGGTTGAACGGATACAACACTTTTAGACTTTGCTCAAGAGTGCTGTGTTTACGAGTTGATGCCAATGCCTTCTCTTCTTTGTATTTTCTCGAATGCAAGTAACAAATTTTAATTAATCAAAAGCGCTAACGTATCTTCTTCAAAAGCTCCAAATTAAAGCGGGTATTTTATTTCGTGATGTTAGGTGAATAGAAACGGGATATTTCATTAGACACGAAAGAAAGAATTCACTTGGAATTTACGGATTCTCCTTTTGCCGAGTCAAACACGTCTAAAGATTGTGTCGCTCACTGACGTGTTAGAGATTTTTTCAGTGTTTTTAGCTTTTTAACTTTGCGCTTTGTACACAAGTTTTTAATAATTTATTAAACATATCAAAAAGTTAAGTTTAATAGGAAAATTTAAAAAAATGTTAAAAACAGTTGAATCAAAATTAAATCAATTAGTGTGAACTTGCATTGTATGCAAGTTATATTGCCTGAAATAAACGGATTATTATTATTATTATTATTATTATTATATGTAATTTGTGTCTGTTTGTAATTTTTATTATAAATACTTACCTACATTTTTAAGTCAACACTTTTAAGCCTAAACGGTAAAATCATAACGTGTCTCTGTCTACTGTCTAATAAGATATTTGTGGGCAAATGAGAGAAAACTGAATATTTACCGATACAACGGTTTAATTTAATAAAATAGGAACAGGGAAATAAATCTACTTCCAAAATTTCACGGTTCATTACATTGTTTTGACAGTACTTTGATGCATCCAAATTGATAGATTGGTTACAATTCAAGGCACGTTAGAAACGGTAAGCCAATTAAACCGGGCCCAGTGCTAATGAACCGTTAATGAACCGCGGGACGAATACTAACAAATTGCTGGGCACATTACTATGAGCATTGCTTATCTTTAATACAAAATAATCCATATGCAAAATCGTTGATGTGTTGAGCGGAATTTCATGAAGAATATACGAGGAAAAGTCAAAGTTACACAATAAAAGCTAAAACAGGACTGTTTCACATTTAGTTCACTGAATGGGTTACGCACAAAACTTAACCATTGGACTAGAGGTAGAACTGTAGTTACCTACTGCTATTTTTATTTACCACAAGGCCCGCTACCTCAAAACTCACAACCCCACCTTACAACTATTTACAGACAGCGAGTTAGTACTTGTACTACTTAATTACTAACTTGTGTAACGCATAGCTTTAGCAACACTGTGAAACACAGATCGTACCGAGTATCAACATCAGGATAAATTGTCATACAGTAAGTAATTATTAATTAGTGAGCGTAGGCTCATATCGTGTTACATTGGACGCGATCCAGTAGCCCAATGTCAATTGGGGATCGTCGCTTGTAAGTCGAATTCATTTAGATTTATCTGAGCGAGATGGATTTCACAATTTTACAAGAGCTTTTGCAAGGGCTCAAATTTTTAAAATGCATGTTGAAATGTCTTTTTGATTTTAATGAATTAAAGAAGTACCTATACCTACATCGCAAATTTAAAAAGAGCTTATCAGAATAGAGAAATACATATTTACGTAGGCTATGTTTTTAAAACATATTTTATTTAATCATATTGGACCGTCACATATTTTACAATATTTATTTTATGATTTTATTGCTGCTCTTTAGACTTGGTACCACCTAAATAAGAATCATTAATATAACCATGATCGATACAAAATTAATGTAACCAAAATAAATCAATCTACAGAAAACTCGTGGTGTGGTAAACTTGTGAACTTGTAAATTGTAAACAACTTGTAGTTTCGAAGTAATAGAGCTGTTGTAACCACACTGTTAATCGAGGCGTGCAGCCTGTTTGTTTTTACTCCATGATTTATGTAGAGCACCATCGCCCGGTTCCACACATTGTGAACAGTCTGACGATTTATCATTTCCTTGACCAACACGTGAAAATTGAACAATATGAATTAATAATAATAGTTTCGTATTATTTCTTCCGTAACATGCGCAATATTTTAGCTTAGACATGTTTTTTTTTTGAAATGTTTACAAATTACTTCAGCTCATCATCCAAGGAAAGATTACTAGAAAAGGAACGGTGAAAATAGCTGTTCCATAGAAAATGTCAATGATAGTCGACCAAATGCATGGACAGCGGATTTCTTTTTTCTCGTTTTTAGGGTTTGTCCGATGAGTATTATGAGCTAGTTTAACCCTTTTCTTATATTACTGTGTAATATGTACTTATGTGCTATAAAGAAGTTTGGCACAACCTTTGTGGTTTTTCAATGTACACGTTCTTCATTTGATTCCTGTTGAACAAGTGCCAAAGCTCCACAGATGTGCCACCGGAGCGAGCATGTGTCCCTCACGTCAATCTTAATCAACCGTTCGCCACTTGATTAGATTCGTTTAGCTTTGGGTTCACGACGCGACAAGATTTATATTTTTGTAATCATCGTAACATTTAGGAGTTGTGTTTGTTCGCTTTGGTTTTGACTTGTGATTTTCCAGTTTTAATTTACCTAGCAGGATACGTGTTGATTGTTAAGATAGGAATGAAAGAAACGTGCCGTACTTGTCAGATGATCATTCGAAAAAACCGAAAAACAGATGGGAAAATGAAGGTGACATAGACAACTGGAAATTCGAAATTGACGCGACTGGCAAAAAAATTAGAGGCCAACACACATATCGAGTAGCTCCTCCAGAAAGTAACCTAACTAACTACCTGTCGTTATATATTTGCTATTAGTTATCTACGCCAAATTAGCCATCACTATTTCAAATCCATATTTAGGTACTAAGACTATAATAAAAATAACATCAGGTTAATTTGATTGGCTCATGAACCAGTAATATAGCGTATACCCACTAGTTACGTCTGTATTACCACTAGTTTCCAAAATAATGCTAAATCATCTGAACCACAGCGTAAACAAATCCGCATCGATTATCCAGAAAATAATTCCACAAATCGCTGCGATCCGCGATCATTATGAAGTGCAAATCGGAATGCAGCACTCCGTGGAAATTGGTTTAATCTGGATTTTCTGCACTAATGGTCAGTCTTTTGCTGACCGCCGCGTGCGCCGCACGATGGCTATGTTACGATCGCCAACGAAGGACGTGACTGTTAATCGAGGCAAATCGGCACAAATCACGGACGTAAATACGAATCTGCAGTGTTCTGGTTGTAAAGTGGTGATAAATGAACTACTCGCATTTGTTAGTAACAAAGTGGACGTATTACCGGAGACAGCGATCGTGGAAATATGCCTAACGGCGTATTCACTGACAGAAATTGAAGCGGCTCGAGTTGTCGCGTCCAAGTTGCTAGCACCGAACAAGAAATATACGAGAAGAAAAGAGGGTAGCGAACAGAAAAGCATCCAAGAAATGGTGAAACTAATAAAAGAATTTGAGCCTGATTGTTTACCCACTTTTGTGGCCAAGGATCTTAATAAAATACCGCCTGTCTCGTTTAACTATATCGATTCTACCTCGTTTTTAAAAGAAATAGCCATTTTAAGGAATGATGTGGCTAGCATTAAGGCTGGTAAGATGTCGAAAAGTGACAGCTCGAACTCGACGACGGAGATTAACGGACTAAAAGCTGAGATAGAAGAAGTAAAATGCATCTTAAAGGAACTGCAACAGCATGCCGGCAACTCCAAAACAAATTTTATGAACCGTTCTAGCGGCAGTGGGTTAAATACTGAGCGGCCTGAAAGTAATATTTTGCAATCGTTTGCATTCGTGACACAAACGCGCGGCGGCGCGCGCGGGTGCCGGTCGAATGAGCCAGCGGGCGCGCGCGACTCCGACGCAGCGACACAACAAAGCGCTTATCAGCACTCACACACACAAAGCTCACCGAACAGGCAGACGTCAGCTGATGTGCAATTGCATACACCGAAATATCGTGATATGGTCGTTAGCGGAAACACAATGCTAGCGAATGAGCGTCATATTATGCAGAGAAATGACAAGAAGGATGAAAGCTTCATAGTTGTTGAACGCAAAAAACGTAAGAAGACAAATAACTTGACAGGGACCGCGCAGGTTTCGAGTAAACTACAAACAGCGGAATTATCATCTTTTGTGTACATATCTCGACTGAAAAAATCAACTACTGTGGACGATGTGAAGGACTATATAACGGAAAAGGGTGAAGAATGTCTCAAAGTCGAGCAGCTAACCCAGCGTCATGAAACGGATTTTTGCTCCTATAAATTATCAGTACCGAGACGTAAGCTAGAAGTATTTTTGAGCGACAGTTTTTGGCCTGAAGGTATAAAGTTCAGAGTATTCCGTGAATACACGGCGAGAGGAAATAAACTCTTAATACATTAATATGAATAGTACAACATCTAGAATAAAAATAACTTCTTTTAATTGTAAGAGTATAAAAAGATCTATACAGGCCGTGCGTGATCTGACTGATTCTTCGCAATTGATAGTCCTTCAGGAGACGTGGCTGATGGAACATGACCTGAACCTCGTCAATGAGATTAACGGGTCCTTCGGATGTGTCGCGAAGTCTTCTGTGGATAGTTCTTTGGGGACACTGCAAGGACGACCATATGGTGGACTAGCTATCCTGTGGAATAAGGCAAGGTTTCCCAACGTATCGCCTATTGATTGTTCGAATAAGAGAATCCAGGCCATTCGTGTATCTATGGACTCTAGCTCGTTTTTAATAGTAAATGTTTATATGCCGTGTGATGATGTTAAAAACGCTGTAGAATTTACTGAGTGTTTAGCCGAGGTCAGCGCGATTATTGAGGAGTCTGATGTACAAATTGCCTATGTCATGGGGGACTTTAATGCGCACCCAAGTGCGCCTTTTGGTACTCAGCTGGCGGGGTTTTGCAATGACATGTTATGGGAGTGGGCGGATCTTAACATACTTGGCATTAACTCTGACACCTATACTTTCCAGTGTGAAGCGAGTGGTAGCAGGAGATGGTTGGACCACTGCATCACCACTGGAGCTGCTTGGGATACTGTGGTCAGCGCTAGTGTTGCTCATGACGTCAGATGGTCTGACCACCACCCTCTTACCATTGAATGTGACATCCTGGGAGTTGCAACTGGTCCCGCCATCTCTTGTAAACCGGACGCGTTAAAATATGTAAGATGGGGAGAGAGAAATACTAGTCAAATTAATAATTATGGTGAATATTGTCACAATAATCTCGATACGTTCCCCGAGTTGTGTGTTTGTAAGTGTGACGATGTATTGACCTGTGTTCATACAAAGCAATATCATGACTATATTAATAAATATTATAAGCATATTGTTGATGTAATGCAAAAAGCTGCAATTGTAAGTTCTCGTTCATGTGGACAGATGCGCCACAAAAAAGTAGCCGGCTGGAACTACCACGTCAGAGACAGCCACGACAAGGCTAGACTGTATTTTAGGTGTTGGGTGGTGGCCGGTAGGCCCTCTAGTGGTACTGAGTTTGATAACATGCGGCATAGTCGCACTGCTTTTAAAAATAAGATAAGATGGTGTCAGAAAAATGAAGACTGTATTAAAATGAATATATTGGCGTTACACAGAAAAAATAAAAACTTTATAAAATTTTGGAATGCTACTAAAAAGTTGAACCATAAACCAAGCTTACCAGTATCCGTAGGGGGCCTACAGGAACAAACCGCGATAGCAGAACTGTTTGCGCAGAAATTCCAGGTGAATCCTCGTCCGGCGGAGTGTGTGCTTGATGCTGAGTTACCACATAATGATGATGTCATAGAATTCACCCGCAATGATATCTCCAAGGTCATAATGAATATGAAGCGCGGTAAATCACCTGGACATGATGGCCTCAGCATCGAGCACTTATTCTGGGCCAGCGGTAAAATTAATAATCATCTTTGTTGCCTGTTCAACATGTGCATCAGATTTGGGTACTTGCCTGGGGACCTGATGCGAACGGTCGTTACTCCTATTGTAAAAAATAAAACCGGCGACCTTAGTGCTGCATCTAACTATCGACCTATATCGTTGGGCACTATTATTGGAAAAATTTTAGAACGGCTTATTCAACCTGAACTGCTTAAAAATATTAAGATTGACGATGCGCAGTTTGGTTTTCGTCCCAATCTCTCAACGGATACTGCAATTGTTAGCCTAAAAAGTACTATTAGCTACTATACAACTAGAAATACAACTGTGTATGCGTGCTTTTTAGACCTCAGCCGTGCTTTTGACCTAGTTAATTATAAAATCCTTTGGGCGAAATTACTAGCGTCACAAGTACCTGTACAGGTGGTAAAACTGCTGAGATATTGGTACGAAAACCAAACTAACTGTGTTAAATGGGGCGACACAACCTCTAGTCAATACAGGCTAGAATGTGGGGTTCGCCAAGGGGGGGTCACATCGCCGGACCTTTTTAACTTGTATGTGAATGGCTTGATCGAGGAACTGAGGAGCACTATGATAGGCTGTCACCTAGGAAACGTGTGTGTGAATAATTTAAGTTATGCTGATGACATGGTGCTCCTCAGTCCCTCGATCAAGGGGTTGAGGAAACTGCTTTCAATCTGTGAGCATTATGCAAATGCTCATGGTTTGAAATACAACGTTTCCAAAACTGAAATGATGGCGTTCGTATCTGGTAAGGGTCCGGATAATGTACCCAAGGTGTATTTGGATGGTACAGCAGTCAGAGTTGTGAAACAATTTAAATATTTAGGACACTTGTTGTCGGAGCGACTCCAGGATGATGCCGATATCGAGCGGGAACGAAGGGCCCTTGCCGTCAGAAGCAACATGCTCGCTCGCCGTTTCGCTAAGTGCAGTAGTGACGTAAAGACCACACTCTTCAAAGCGTATTGTCTATGCATGTATACGTGTCAGTTGTGGATAAAGTTCACGCGGAAAGCTATAAACACCATAAGAGTCCAGTATAATGACGCATTCCGGGCTCTTATGAGGCTACCGCGATGCTGCAGTGCGTCGAGCATGTTCGCCGAGGCGGGGGTTCCTGACTTCTTTGCCATCATACGATCCAGGGTGGCATCGTTCTGGCAACGCCTGCGTCGCTCCGACAACAAGATACTCGGGGCGGTCTCTGACGACATACGGAGTCCCATGTTCAGGCATTGGGTATCTGTACACATGAACGAAAACAAAAAGTGACAGCACAAAGTTTGTGTAGCAATTTTTATGTATATTTTTAGGACGTGGTTTCACCCTTTTTACAGGTGAAACTATTTTAAGCATTTTAGATTTTAACTTAATTTTATATTCTGTAAGCTTAATTTTTTTTTCCTATGGGTTTTTTTTTATGCCTGAAATAAACGATTTTTATTTATTATTTTATTTATTTATTATTAATGGGCGAGATCGAATCGCTTTATTTTGTGCAATGACTCTGGTAAAGCTCTGTTTTGGGTTGGTAGGATCATAGGATTTATAGTTGCTTATTTGTGCTGTTGATTTTAATTAAGCTGGGAATTATATGAGCAAAGTGGAAAGAAACAAGAATATATGTGATTTTGATGACATTACTTTACTAACTGTTTGTGCCTTTCTAATTTAGTGACGTTTAAGATCAGGCGAGTGATATGCCCGTCTCATCACACAGTAGCAAAAAAAATATTTGAACTCACTTTTAAATTCTATTATATTTTTTACCAATCAAACGAATTTACAAGTAGTTTATCAAGAAAGAAGCTTTTTATGACAAATAAATTTTCTTTCAAAATTAGTTTTCCATCCCAAATTCTAACTATTTAACTTGCAGCTTTGCCCGCGTAGCAAAGATAGAATTTAATACATTTTACCAATCAATAAAGTTCAGCGACCAACCAAAAAACGGATCAGCTTGTCCACGATCCGAAATTGCGCGAATCAATTCGGGAGGGCCGTGGGCATTGAGATAATAGCTGCCGGCATCTCACCTGTCCACAATCCAAGCACGCCACCGCATGCCCCTGCATGCCGTTGCATGCCACTGTTTGCCGCTGGCGAATTTATTCGATACAACCCGATGAGCGAATACCTGTGACAAGCGTCATATATCTGCTTTTTGCTCCCTCCGCTCAAAATTGCCAGAGGGAGTTGGTAACAGAGTTAACATACACGTTTTTTTTATTAATTTTTCTGCAGTAAAGCCCCGCGACAAATATTAATATGATTAAACATTGCATGCACTGCAAAACGCGTCGACTACGAAACGTGTTGCTTAAGTTTAAAGTTTTTTGTTTTTATTTATATGTATGTTAGTCTGTAAGGTATTTATTTTCTATGGGCCTCTGTAACTTGCATTGTATGCAAGTTATACTGCCTGAAATAAATGATTTATATTATATTATTATTATATTATGTGTTATGTTAATTATATTTTCTCGCGAAAAAAAAACAAATTTTTATCCTAATGGTGCACCAAATTTTTACTAAGCTTAATTTAAACACCAGCTTTGTTACGAAAGAATAACAAACGTAAACGTAACGTTTCACACTCATAGCTCGACTAGGAATAAATCCTGTGACGGGGATGCCATGGAACACACACAAAGACAAGGACAACTAACACTCAGACCCAGAACAGATATTTTAATTCATCATTCAAACATCTGCCCGGCCGGGAATCGAACCCGGGACCTCTGGCTTATAAGGCGGATACACTACCGCTGAGCCAAACAGGCCGACAACCGAAACGGACAATGGAATAGAGTTTTTCCGCACACATTGAATCTGTTTGAAGAATGTTTTGCCTGTCAAAGTCAACCTCACGAAATCTTCCCATTTAGGTACTAGGTAACTTCACCGTACCTACGTCCAGGCTCCCTTTATTGTGGCTATTGTGTGTTTAGGTTGACAGGTTTTAGTTAAGGTAACATGAGTGACGTGTAAGATATTTTTTGCTATAATATATATTGCGTGAGGCGAAGCCGTCGTGCTAAGTTTATAATAATTATGTGCGTATTATTTCTCCCTCGATTCTTGAATTTCTGGAGAGAAAAGGAAGATGAGTCACAAATGCCGCATTCTTTCGTTTCCGATCAGGGATACAGTCATGGTGATTTCACGGCAAAGTTAAAAATCCGTTTCAGTCCAAATTTATACCCAGCTATCTAATACCATATCTCTGTAAGGTGTATTTGATTTTGACAAACTAAACAAACAAATGAAATTGAACTTTGGGTCATAAGTTTAATCATAAGGATAAGTGCCAAGCTCTAATGAGCAAACATTACTGTGTTCCGGTTGCAAGGGCATTGTTTCCAGTGAAAATAGAGGGCAAATGGGAGATTAAACAACTTATATCTCAGGGTGACGAGCGCAGTGCTGTGCCACGCAGGGTCTTGAATTCTGCGAGTTCAAAATTCTGGGTAGCGCAGACCTGTTATGGGCAAACGTGACGTTTAACATCAGGCGAGCGGTTTGCTCGTCTCGTCACTCAATTACATAGAAATAAAAATAAAAGTTTAATTATTACTTGACAAGCTTATTGAATCTTCGACAGCGTCGTCGCTTCCCATTGGGACGTATTGGTATTTTTGTATCAACAATTGAACATACGTTAAATGCTAACTCAGAATAAACACGAACGTAGTTTAGTTACTGTTTGTAATTTATATCAAATCTGTACCAAAGTCATAAAGCTAGAATTTATTACGCTTGTAATTAACTGCTATTTAGACATATTGTTTATCGAGCATCCGTAGATCACAGAACACGACAACGCTGACAAAAGCACACAATATTGAGAGTACAGAAGTTAAACTTCATAGTAAGCGCGAGCAACGCATACCATATAGACATAGCTGACGGACACGACCTTCGGATTAATCGTCAGTAGCGCACTCGCGCTGGTGATTGAGAAAAAAAAATAAGCTGCTCCATACATTTTGTCATTGACGTTTTTCTAAGGAACAGCTGAAATTATTTCCGCAAATTCCGGGTTAGTACCAAAGTAAAACTTGTTCATAATGATGAGTATTCTTAGCCTTTTTCGATTTAGCATACCCTTTCCTTATAACCCTGTATGTTTATATGTATTGCTTGAGCGCTTACTATGAAGTTTGACTTCTGTACTCCAATATTTTGGGACAAGAGTCTCCAACTCCGTCCCTCCGTCTTCCGGCGCCCTAACTACTTCCTCCGTATAATTAGCTGGCTAATAAGTCTCCCTGAAATATTCAGCCGAGTGCGCCTCGAGGGCGAACAAGCCTGTCAATTTTGATTTGGGGGCTCAAATCATTTGCCCCGTGGCTTGAAAAGTAGGTAGGTTATTTGATTGCCTTATTTCAGAAAAAGGTGTAGTACCTATTGAAAGCCTATTGAGTGAGAAAGAACACCGAGATAGTGGAGATGATTGTCGAGCCTAATATCATAGGGGTAATCAAGGCACAGAGACTTTGCTGGGCAGGCCACCTGCTTAGGATGGGGGAGGATCGTAATGTCAAGAAGGCGTATCTTGGAGTTGCAAGTGGCCGCCGACCCGTCGGCCGGCCCAGATACCGCTGGACTGACGCAGTGCGATCCGACCTTTGCGAACTCCAAGCCGGCGACTGGCAAGAGACAGCGCAAGATCGGGATCAATGGCGTTCTCTGGTATCGGAGGCCAAGACCCACTTTGGGTCGCTGCGCCAGAGGAGTAAGTAAGTAAGTACCTATTGAAAGCTGCCATTTTTGGAACCAATTACAAACATAACGTGCTGAAACATTGAATGCCGTGTTGGCCACTGTTTTGGTACTCAAAGTATTAAACACAATCTAAATATACAAATACATATAAATAAACACAAGGCAATACTGTGATATCCAAAAATCGGGTGTAGGTTAGATTAGTTTAGTAATTTTTAATTTTATTTCCCTTCTGCTTTTTTTAATCGAGTACAATTGCGAAGTGCTACTAAGAGATAATTTTGAACTTTATTTGTTTATTGAATGTCACCGGAAATCACTTTCCTACATTGACGCTTTTTACATACAGACTTATATATTTTCCTTATCGATGCCTCCAGCCTCACAGACATTGTACTTAGGTAGATGATAAAATATCAGTTCCTCGAAAACAAATAGCTTGATCATTGTCTACAAATCTCTCAAACCCCAGCAGACTCCAGTCCACATCATAAATATTTACTGAGCACATAATCGAGAGCAATAAATCTCAATTCGCATTCAATTTTGCCGATAGCCCATCCATCACTTTACCCAACACTTTATAAAACAAGAAAATGTTAGTCATTTACTAAGAGGGTGCATTTGTAATGCACTCTATAGTAAAAACAAAGATGTGCTGCGGGTGGGGTACAGACAACTCTGTATTGATATTTTTCCCCTCAATCGTGGGTTTTAACATTGAGTTGCGAATAAAGTTCATTTATTTTGAACTAACTATAAACTTTTGTGCCCAAAATCTGCCATATTTCTGTTGATTTATGGTTATAGATTTATTAATGAATAGTTGAGCCCCACGGTTTGATCCGCAATTCTACAAGAATAACAAAAATCCAGGATAAAAAAGCCAAAATCTTAACCCAGGGTTATACTCGTAAGCTACTTTCATACCAATCCAAATCCGTTCAACCGTTGGAGTACCAAACATCCAAACATCTAACATACAAACTTTCACATTTATAAAATTAGCAGGATTACGTTACTAAAAAAAACTTTCCCAGCATAATTATTTTTGTCACACAAAACACCATGAAATTACCTTTCCCCCAAACACCTCGCGTTTTTAACGAAATACGAGCCCCTCATTAATCACTTCATCAAATCTTTGCATTTTGTATAATATACCGCTACATTCCACCACGTGTATTCACCTTAGCTGCAACAGAAAATGACCTTTCTCAGTTTTTGATAAGGTTCCATTTTGCGTTTGTCCTTTTTATACAAACAAACCATTTGATATTAACCCTATCATGCCGTGGTTCGTGACACGCGTCAGGTCTGTTCGATCCTCATACATATTCAGGCATCGCCGGGACCTCGTCTAATGAACCTCTACGCTTCGGCGTCGATGTGAAACCGTGGTGAAGATTTATACAAATAAATGAATGATGAGAAACCACTAGGTAGTAAGTACCTATGCATCTACTTTGATAGCGTTCCTATCCAGCAGCAAATTGATTTGTCTATCGCAAGACAACTACAAAAAAAAATGTTTCTTAGTTGCTTTACGTGAAAATTCTGCCTTTCTCATACTATTCTCGACGTCAATTATTTATTTACCATTTAATTTTCTTACATGCTATTTTTTCAAAGACACTGATTTTTTTCTGTACATGTTGTTTCAATAGATGTTTTTCTGTTGATTGTATCCAAATTATGTTTTTCTAAGAAATATGAGTTGTACAAATCTATAATACTGTTTTACAAGCTCTCTTGATCTGTATTGTCAAATGCACAGATCCCAAATGCTTTTGTGCAGACCACGTTGATTGTTTCATCAGCTCTTTGTTGATATAATTAAGAGGGATCGAGTGTGTTGTACGTCTAAAGTTTAGATTACTTCGTCCGTTCAAACGACCTCGAATGGCTTAGCCTGTAATGTGAAATTGGAGAACAAAGTAAGAGCAAAAGGATAAAGTAACATGTTAAAATTTAATCGCAAGTTAGTAGGTAAGCTGTAAAAGCAAATCTAATCAAATTTAACAAAGTTTCTGTTTCAGGAAAGAAACTGAGTTTTGCGAATTCAAAATCTTTTTTTCGAAAAAAGAAAAAGGGATCGTGTCGCGATGTATTTTTGTTAGCAAGGCTAATCCAAGGCCCTGAAAGGTATAAAATTACTCTAACACTCGAAATAAAGAACTCAAACAAATCACAATTTAAAGTATCTACATTTACTTTCCGCAATATATCCCAAAAAAACTAGACCACTAAAGCGCTGCGAATTATGTATGAACTCAGTATTAGCTTGTGTAAGAAAGGCAAGCACCGAAGATGTCATACCTCCCTTGTTTTTTTTCCTTCAACTATTACTCTAATGTCTGCGCCATTTCTCTAGGCGGAGAGTAAAAGGAAATATTATTCTCGCATTACACAGATATAAAAGGCTATATAAAGGCTATCGGTAGCCGCCTCCCCACTTTTCCGGATCGCTGAAGAAAAGTGGGAATGTTGAGAAAAACCGAGGGTGGTGTGGTGAGCCGAGTAATGCGCCGATATTATTATTGCGGGCAAAACGTCGGAAAAAATCTGGTAATATTTGCCGACAAGACAAATTAGCTTAATAACATTGGGAGTGACGAAAATAAGGAGCTAAAATCATTCGAAAAATTGAAGACAGACTCTCGACTTCCTTGTTTCCTGGGAGATATGATCTTAAACTTTTACAACTTCTAAATCTGCGTGCTTCATTTTTGAACACAGTCGTCACTTACCAACAGGCGGGTTGGTGGTAAAACGCTGATTTACCTATTCATTGTAAAAAAAGTTGTGAAACTTACGTAATCAAAACTCTGATAAAACAGAGAAATTAAGAATCTTGACTTGTTCTTTTAGACGTAATGACCTTAATATTTTAGTTTGCTTTGTTTAGTGTCCTTCATTTTCTTTTAGTATTTTCACAATAAGTCTTGAGAATCACGCAATCGGTGTGCCAAACCAAAACTTGGAATTAAACTCAATTTTGCGTTTCTACGATACAATAGCTCTCACCCTCGCTGAGTGTTTTCACCTGAGGGCGCGCTTAGATTGAAATTTTCATTTCTTCTCAAACAAACCGCCCCTTCTCCCTCAAACACCCTGTTAACCATCGACTAACATAAATGATGACACTTTTTTACAAAGAAAAAAAAAAACAAATATCCTCCACTTGGGTTGGGAGGCTACTCGTCTACGTCTAAAACTCGACCAAAGGACCAGTTGCCCCTTTCAAAAAACGTTAGTGTTTACGTTACCTACTGCAAAAATGTAATAATAAAACCTCTTATCTCGAAAGGTGTAAATTGTTGTTGAAAGCACTCACCTCAATGGTGGTCTTCCCGGATTCCTGCCACTTCATAAGGTGTTCGCCTTTCAGCGACCATCCGGGCGCGTAGCTGATGAGCCCCGCGCCCCCCGCCGCGCCCTTCGCCCCCGCAGCTACCTCCGCTTCCTTCGACTTCTTGGGGCTCGTCTGAAGCCGGAAAAAACTGCGTCCGTGCTTGCAACTTTTCGAAGGGGAGAAGAAAAATGAGCTCTTTTTGGGCGATTTCTCTTGCTCTTCCGCTGATTTAGACGTTGATGCGACTGTTTCTTCGCTTTCGCGCTTCTCATTTTCGTTTCCTTTGTCAGTTTCAAGTGATTTAGGGCCGGTGCTTTCGTCGGCGACGAATAGCAGCGTTCGCTGGACAAATGGCGTGGCTTTGTTGTAGAATTCGCAGGGTTCGGGAACTTTGAAACTGTTCGGTATGGTGGTACGATGAGATTTTGAAAAGCGTCGCTCCATGTATTTCCTTGCCATATCATTCCATTAGAGTTGGTTATACAAGTCTTTGGTGTTTATGCACTTTTTCCATAATTGATAATATTACTTTAATCACAACGTAGAGATCTCTAAAATCCACTATCTAAAATAGTTTATACCTATCAAATACTGGTTTACAGTTTGATCCCTCATTTCAATAGCGTATATTACAAATACCTATATCCTACATACTAAAAATAGTTAGCGAGTCAATTTTACAAAATTTGTTGCAAGGATATGGCAAACTTGAGTCAAAGAAATTATTGAAGTAGTATCAATAAGAGAGGAATCTTTTCACTATTTCTTCGAGAGCTAAAAAAATCAACGAGAAAGAAGCAAAATAAACGGTGCAGAATAATTTCAAATCCCCTCGAATAGATGCGAAGCTTCGTAAACTATACGGAACTCTACCTGGCTCTGGATCTGAGTGACTGGAAGTGACATTATATTATAACTAAGCTTTGATGAAATTAATATAGATTTAAGAGGTAAGTTTACTTCGCATGCCTAAGGGTATCATTGCATGAAAACTCTAGTTTAGATTATTTAAAAACAATAAACTCGGGCTTTTCAAAATAAATTTTAGTAGTGAAAATAGTCGATGTGAACATTTAAAAAAAACTTTGTCATACCGATATTCTGCTGCTTATTTAAAACTTTATTTTTCTTTAGAAAATATATTATTTTTAGTAATTAGTTGTGTAATTAAGAACGTGCACACGTTTACCAAATATCGCTTCATTTTACATCGCTTCCAGTAATTCTATCAAATTACCGACGAGTTGCAATTTTCACGCGGAGGCTTTAGTCTGCCCTATCGATCGCTTGTGGGTAAACATTGCCGCCCTAACTGCCTTCACTGAATGCACCATTCAACCACTTTAGATCTTATTACTATATGTGACAAAGCTGAAATTTGATTACGCGAAGATCTTTGAAACTGCACGATTTGTCAGGAACTTGCAGGGTTACGAAATTGGCGGTGTTTTCTGGATGAAGCATTTTTTAGGTTTTGTTAAGAAATTAAAGAAATGCAAAATACTTAGAATTGTCCTTTTTACGTTTTACGAGTATATTGCATTGATTTTAGTCTATTGAATATTTAGTTTAACCATATACAAATGCATACCTAGGTGTCTATGGTTTAATTAACAAACGTGGAAGTAGCCATAAGGCCGTCTTTTGTTTTTTTAACAGAATTCAGAGAAAAAAAACAAAAAAAAAAATCTATTCTAAGGACGTTTCCAGATTACCCACTGCACATTTTACTAAAGTGTTTATAGAATATGTTAGCATTTAATCGATTAAAATCCTTCTTTTAATTCTTCATTATTTCCCAAACAAAGCGAAAGCCATAAAATGACAATAACTGAATGTGGAAACGTGTAACCCTCTATTTTGTTAGCACGCACTTCAAAGTAAGCCCAAATATATTGTTGTAGTCGGTATAACAGGAGCGAGATGCTTTGTTGCCAGACACGAAAGCTTTGCACATAACTTGTAAAGTTATTTTATTATAGACTAATTACTTGTTCGTGGCGAACTCACTGTCTCTCACATTTTGTTCTGTTCGTTACATTTTCACGACTAAACAAACCACTTTTTAGATCGACAAAAAACTAAAAGTTTGAAAGTTTAGCTAAACCAGAGATCTGTTCATAATTTTAAAATAACGTCAGCAACATTGCTTAACACGCTGGATGACGGCCAAACGCAAGCCAATCTTAAAATTATTCAAAAAAATAAAACCGCACTTTTCCTTTGTCATTGCATTTGTTGTACCCACGACTTTTACGTTGTAGATATGTAGGTACTTACTCGTATACACATACCTAATTCTAATCTGGCAGTAAATTGATTCAGTAAAAGCTTAATTCAGCATGGAAGCTTATCTAAATCGATACAAGACACTCTTTCGATCTGCAGTTGGATTTCTTATTTTCTCGAGAAAATGGGCTCTCCCCACATGTCCCCAATTCCTTTGTGAATAGCTTTCCGATTCCCTCCTTGGGCCTTATTCTGACGAGTGAGATATTATCTCGGTCCTTGTCGCTCCCTTTAGAAATGTAATGACAGTGAGAGTGACCGAGATAATCTCGAGCGTCCAAGAATAGGGTCCCTGGGGTGGAATTATTACATTTCGATGACATGACGAATTTGACAGGGGCTCGCTTGACCAGCGTCGGCTTAGAGTATATAAAATACATGAATTGATCTAAAATAAAAGTAAATAAAATAAATTGGAGAAATAAAGCTTTTTGGCTTAAGGCTAATAGTACTTATTTAAGACAAACAGGTCAAGCTAATTGAAACCGTTTAAAACTAAAATACTCATAGGTAAAAACAAAAAATCACTCCTGGTCTCCGCCAAGCAGTAATGTGCAAACATTACTGTGTTCCGGTTGGAAGGGCATTGTTTCCAGTGAAATTACAGGGCAAATGGGAGATTAAACAACTTATATCTCAGGGTGACGAGCGCAGTGCTGTGCCGCGCAGGGTCTTGAATTCTGCGAGTTCAAAATTCTGGGTGGCGCAGACCTGTTATGGGCAAACGTGACGTTTAACATCAGGCGAGCGATTTGCTCGTCTCGTCACTCAATTACATAAAAAAAAAAAAAAAAAAAAACTTATGATGAATGGAAGAGGAATTTGATTTCAGTAAATTGTGATAGGCAGAAATTAAACATGCGTTTATATGTATTTTTTAGAGAATTACAATTATTTTGGATACTAACGGAATTTTAAATCATTATAACCGAAAGACAGTATTAAGATAGAAATATATGATATCTTTTTCCTACAGACGCTCATTAAGGTTTTTTCAAAGAAAACCTTGTTTATAATACCAGTGCATCTTCCGGTGTTCCTAAAAGTTCACCGACCTACGCACGGTTGGGAGATGTCAACAAAATAAAATAGAAATAAATGTCTACACGGCACCGAATCAGAAATAGATTGCTCCCCATGCTTAGCGCGAACTTGAATCTACCCGCATGTTTATTTTTAACACTTTCTTATTGTACAGCTTACCCAACTTATCTCAGCACTTGTATCGTGGAGCCACTATCGTATTTTGTAAACCAAACTGACAGAAAAACTTTAGTTACATAATTTGACCAACTGTAGAGATATGTTGGTCGTGTCTATTCGGAAATACTCAGTGCCAAGTAAATAAGTCTCGTCTCTTTGATGGCTTGGCTATTTTACGCGTGGCTGGAGCTAGAAATACGAGATGGTAATCATTTGAAATGGAAGCGAGGAATTACTTGGAAGACACCTTCATTTATCATTCATGTTACTATCTGAGCTAGTGGTTTTACTCGAAACTGCTCGAATGTCTTGCTCTTAGCTTGGAAAAGTAGTATTGTACGTTTGTTTATAGGTTGCAAGCCACTTTCTTGAAAAAAATTACTAAAATGGTAACAGCTGTCACGATAACAGAAGGACAGATACAATAACATTTGCATTCACTTATAACTTCAGTATTAAATTGTGGCAACCCCGCAGAAGCCATTATCAAAAATTGAAGTTGAAGTTGAACTTCAGTATTCTGTTGAAATAAAATCAGTCAATTTTAATAAATTGAAGTTGGTATAAGTTTACCTTTTTTTAGTTCTGTTTTTTGAAAAACGAATTACATATTAAGATGTGAAAAAAAATTTTTTTGAACAATATCCATCGACACTCCTTAAACTTTTAGATTTGTTTAGATACATCAACTCGTTACAAACATGACTGTATTCTTCAACTTTGTAAAACGTACATCAAAAACTTTGAAATTAGAACTTGCAAGTAACAAAGCAAAGTAAGTTTCACCTCAAGTAAGCTCCGAGCACGCCACAGCTTAATTAAGAAGTCGCGTCAAGTGAAAGCGAATTAAGTTACACTACCCTGGGGAGACCCTGTGGAATAACTTTACCGCTCTATGATAATACATAGTGTGGCTAAACGGTGCGCAAACTTGCTCTGTTTATGCCAGACATCATACTGTTCAATATTACTTTACGCTGGTGTAGATTTCTGGGGCCTATAAAGATACAAAACTAAAAATAAATTCAAATTGTGTGCGCAATAAAGAGTTTTAAGGTACGAATCTGAAGCTCCTTATGTTGGTTTTGGACTTTATTTCTATATCAAAACTGTCCAAATTCTTATTTAAAAAGTCTCTTCTAAAATTGCGATGGTGCACTCACTTCACTGGCAGCTTAGAATTTTTAGAAACGGTGTATGAGATCACATTCACTTCATTCCCGAATTAATTTTGTGACACAAGAAGTTTATTTCAAGTTTCTTATTTTACTTCTATCCTCTATCTGTACCCGTCTTTCCTTGTTTTTATTTTTCTTTACAAAACCGTACGTATCTTTCTCTATATATAAAACTTGTGATTCGGTAAAGTTTAGGTACTGCCTGTCGATTACACTGTAACTTAACTGTCGTAAGTTGGGAGGTGGAGCAGGCTACCGCGACATTGCGCGCGTTATGAGTTATTGTTCTGGCTCAGTGGGTAAGTAGGATGAGTTTGATTTATACGGGATCCTAGTTCGGTTCTGGTCCAAGGAGATGAAATATGTAGAGGAAAATTATGTGCACTTTTTGTTGATTTTTTTTATAAACCAAGTAATTCTTTAAATTTCGTGGTCGGTTTGTTTTTTATCTGATTTATTCATCTGTTTGATATTTTTTCACGACTTAACGAATCTTGATAAAATATAAGTAGATTATCTATAAAGATAGTTTACATTATTATAACTGTTTTTTTTTTTGCTTTAGATAAATGAGGAAAAACTAAAAAGTTGAAAATCGAGCCTATTTACTCCTATATTAACACATGGGTAAGTATATTCTTATCCACATATAAATGTACCTTAATTACCTCATGTAAGAACGTAACCCAAACTAAAACACTGCATCAATAAACCACGCTCTTGTCTACAAAGCAATCGTGTTTAACACTCCAAATTATACGACCGATCTAATAAACGTTTTATGATTAGTACGAGCGTGTAATGAGAAGTGATTACATCGGCCACGAGCGGACATGTCTGCATGTGTGAGTGTTATTCAAAACGTTCATCATTTTAAAATCAACACATGTTTAATAATGCAAATGTACGTTTCTGAGTGTCTCTTTACCCATGTGTTTGATTTTACGAGTACCCGTCTATATACCGTACCTTCACTTAGGTCAGACCGCGGTCAAAGGCTAGAGCTCCTTTCAGTAAGGTTTTCAATCTACGTAGTGCAACGTTTTGAGCAAATAAAGTGGATTTCGTTAATGGGATACGCCGAAAACTTAGCGCAGTATCTAGCAGTTATTAACATTTTCAGCGTCATACTAATATTGTAAATGCGAAAGTTTGTGTGAATGTTTGTCACATAACTCTGTAACTACTGAAATGATTGTAATCAAATGTAGATAGTTTAAATTCTGGAATAATACATAGGCTACTTTTCATCATCATTTTCTTCGTTTTCCACGCAGGTGAAACCGCAGAGCGCAAATACTTAGTTCGTAAAATACCTACTTGCACTTTTCAATCCTACATTCGTTTCTAAATTATACTAATGTAGACAAGGTTACTTTACCTATATGGCAATAACGTATAGAATAACAATTTTATCTATGTAGTAGAGGTTAGGTAACGATGCGTCTATCATATCAAATCGCCATGTCGTGTTTGACATGCTAATGCCCTTTTGTGCCCAGCGCCGGCAGCTGGCGGCCAATTATGTCATTAACACGTACGGAGGGTCCGAGGTAGCTTCATCCGTGAGTGGATCATCTGCAACACTGAAATTATCACAGAATTTCGTTGTATTTTGAAAACAGCGTACCTATTCAAAAGGAACAAACTAACTTCCAAGAAAAGGGTTCTGCACACCCAGTTTGGAAGGGCATTATAAAAGTATCTAATATTTTTATATATTTTTTATGTATTCATCATTTGTGATCTCTAGGTTTATGACGGATGAGTTTGTGACGGAAACTGGCATGATATAACTTCCATGGTTAAATAAAAAAAAATAGTTTCGGAAGTTATTAATGTAATTTAAAGTTTCATTAGCAAAGCACATGATTATCTTAGAGCTTTGAGTATTGATTTATTTTTCTAAGTAACAGTGTGATGTGATAAAGATATGATAAATGTAGATTTTTCGAATTTCATCAACTGATTGGAACTCAAAAAACTTAAGCATGTTGAAATTTTAGTGCTGAAATGTAAACGTCCAATTTAATCTTAATTCTATGCTACCGTTACAGTGCTGACACTTTTGAAATAAATATCTAGATTAAATAAATATTGCCATCTGTTTCTGGCATAAACTTGACTAATTGTTCCATAACGGTCCCTCTGCCGGCTTACTTGGCGATATCAAACGCTACCAATAGGTACCTACTTGTAGCTATCTATCAAGATTACTGCCGGTGGTATTCTGGAAATACCTTCACAAATATAGCAGTAAGGAACAACCCTGAAATATTAAATTCGTAACGATTGCAAAAAAAAGCTCAACTTATCGCCTTAATTGTAATACGTACTTGTGCCAGGTTAGGCTTAGTTTCATACAATAAGTTACTATCGTATGTTTACACTAACATTTATAGATCACGTAAGCTAATTTCTGAACGTAAACCAAGCTGACTAGCTGACTACCTATATAAGGTCAATGACGAAAACGTAAAAACACAATATTCAGTTTTTTTTAGCTTGGCTAGTAGCTTCGTTAGCAAAACAGGCAATCCTATGTAGTCTATGTAACATTATATTCTAATTATCACCGGAATACTCACGTAAATAATAAGTCGTTTACTACGACTAGGTTCGATCACATTAAGCCAGGCGAGACGCGATTGCGAGCGCGACAAGCTTGTAATTTCCTGATGAAAAAATACAAACATCCGAATTGAGAACCTCCTCCTTTTTGGAAGTCGGTTAAAAATCACCGAATGTGATCGCAAGTAGTCGTAGTAAAAGACTTAATATTTACGTGAGTATTCCCGTGTTAGTTATAACAAAATGTTTTAGGGTGACGAATCAACATCGAGCTGTGCTGCGCTGTACTGCGCTGTGCTATGTTTGGTCAACTCGCTCGTCTAATATTTCAATGAGGATAGAAACAAACCATGCTGTGCTGCGCTGTGTGAGGCTACGCTCTGTTTAAAAACGCAGCACTCAGTCTCGATCGAGGCGCGCTACCCGCCGTGCTGAGCCGCGCTGTGCCGAACTGTGCTATGTTTTTTATGGATTTTTATGTGCTGATTACTTTTTTGGTGGACGGACAACGTAGTTCTAGTTTAGCTTAGCTTAGTTCAGTGAGTTTAGTTTTCATTTAGTTAAGCCAGCGGTGGACGTTCGGCTTTATACTGAGCTAAGCAAAGCGCAGCATAGCTTGATGTTCATTCTTAAAAAAACCTAGCTTAAGAAACACAGCACAGCACAGCGCAGTACAGCGCAGCACAGCTCGATGTTGATTCGTCACCCTTAAGCTCACGTTAGTTACCATAGTAAAATCCTATGTAATGCTCTTACTGTCTACACTGTACTGCACAGCATTATCTCTTGATGGGTATCAGTATTAGTGTTCCGAATACTCTAATCCCTCACAAATAGAAGCTGTATGCGGGCACGAAAGGTCATCGAGGCGGCATCATGCGATTGTTTTGTTGCAGGGGCACAGTCTTGCGAATTATGTTTTTGATGTAGCTTAGGGCCACTTTTTCAAAAGCTTTTATTTAACTTGCAAATCTTACAATGTAAGTATACACATATATGTAACTGTTTGTTCGGCTGGAATCTTGCAACTCTATTTTTAACCACTGCCCGATGTCTAATTGCAATACTTCAAATATTTATAATTGTTAGTTAGTTTGATTGTAACTCCGTAACAGCCACCGAAGTCGGGTAGATCGATGGTAACAGCTAATTTCTCAGAAGTCCAAACTTGATACCAAATGCTCTTCCCGAGTGGGTGTTCCCCGATAGATATAATATGTAATTTGGGTGTCTTCAAGTCGCGAGAAAATCGGTTTTTTCTAGTCAAGCGGGCTCCATCGTAGACCGCATCTTTTACTATCAAGCGAGATGGCGGTTAAACGCAATACTATTACTGAACAAAAAAGCAAGGAAGTGTATCATAGGCCTGAAAATACGGACATTAAAGGACGCTCTCAGCCTATCCGAACCTACTCGTTGTAGAATGGTAAACAGAACAGCGTCACCCCTCTGAGATCGTGCAAAGAGATTACAAGTTACAGTATCTGTGCGCCTAATGAGCCGGCCGTCGTTTTCAGCCGCCGGAACAGAAGCGTCTCTACCAGTACCGGTACAATCCGATACATACTTCACATCCTGTTTCAATATTTCCAAGAAAAACAACAAATGCATTATGATTTTGGTAGCTCTAGATTACGTTAGAAAAGTTCGTAGAATAGGTACATTTTTTGGAAATAAGGAAATTGATCGATTTTTCAATCTTATTTTACTCATTGCTGGTACTCTTGCTTGAGGCAAGCATTCTGAGATTTCACTTGCACTAATACATGGAAACCGTGTAAATTATTTGAGACAAAAAGTGATTAATATTTTATTTCAGGATATACTCGTAAACTATTTCAATATCAAATTTCAAAGAAATCTGTATAGCCATTACGAAGTTGAATGGACACTTTCGCATTAATTGTGTACATTAAGTGCTTGTCTTGTTCCATTTTTATCTGTTTTTGTCAGACAAAGTTTCATTGATAAAGTTGCCATCGACCTTTATTTGGGTAGTTTAATGTTTTTAATGTTTCTACAAGATCCGTGAATGAAACAATTCAGACGTACTCGTATATGGATAAAAAACTTAAAGCGCAAAAAATACGCAAATAAGGCTACACAACGACTATAGTCTAATCTATGCCGTATCGCACAATGAGTAGGTACTTATCATACAAAATGTATGAATGGCTGCCATTTCGTATTTTCTGGTCACGTCTGAGAACCGTGCCTGACGCCTGACGCCAGCCGCCTCTCGGAATCACGACTTGATGACTATGAAGCAAGTACGAGGTAACGTGTTCCTAGCTCTTGTATTATTTTGTCACAACGAATACGAAACATTTTAAAGAGTATTGCCATCTATTTTTACGACGTTTTTACACTAATAGAAACGATCCGCTATGGAATCTATTGTGATGATATTTTCGATCATAAGTGTAATAGCTACTCAGTCGGCATAATTTTGTGAATGTACAAAAAATAGTAAAAACCCACTCAATTTGTTCAACAATATTATTTGCTACGCATCTACGCAGCGCTACGAAGGTTCTACGCAGGATAAAAATTATGATATTTCTAAATTGCTTACCACACATATTTTATAAGCCCCATACCTACGTGGTCGATAGTGCACGCTATCAAATAGTTAATCCCTGTCTTTAATTCAGTAGGTAGGTACCAGTATACCACTCCATAAGAAAGTCGCAACATTAAAAACTTTATCTTGAATCGAATCGACAGTGTTACGGAATAAACTTTTCCAATGGGCATGATAAACGAGACTTTAAAAGTAATTATTCCAAAGTAGGGATAAAATATGGCTCGAAAAATACTTTTGTGGCAGACTACGGTATTTTATTCACCTGAGCTTTTAAAACAGCGCGTTAAAGTAATTTAAATAATACTTCATTGCTTACTTACAAGTAATACAACAGATAATTAAAATGTTAATGTTTTTAATAGCTTGCTGCTTGAAAAACGTTTTTTAATTCTCCTTAAGCGCTATTGAAATGAGGTTATCAAGCTGGCTTATGATAATGATGATATTTGATCTATTCTAAGATGAAGATGACAAAGATTCCGCATCATTGTCATAGGTACCTAGATTTGATATAATATACACAAACCAATAGAGATTAAACAATAATAACTTATGTAGGCAATCAACCCGGGTCAATCAAAACATGAGCTCAGTTCAGAAACACTACAAAAGGGTCCCAAAGTCTAATAGTTCATGTACCTGCTCGTATACTGTAACACTATATTAGTCACTAAATTCAAAAGTTCGTGTAGTACGCCACCGGCAGATTTCCCGCCTAAACGCGCGCGGGCGAGTGAGGGCGGGCGTGTGGCTCGGTTGGCGCTCGGCACGCGACTGGGCGGATCGATGCCGCCCTGGCCGCCGGAGGCTCTCCCGCGGGGATGCTCTGTAGGGTGGATGGATGTGGCACTGAGCTTTTGCACTGACATTCAATTTATCTCGACGCCAAGGTGGAATTTTACGGAAGTTCAAAAAGGTAAACGAACATTTTCGTTTTGGTTTTTGCATCAACATTTAATCAATACAATTTTATGTTTTACGTTCTACTACAAAATATAAAAATGCACTTTTTTCTTTTATCATCTTCCCGACTGAACTCTTTAGGTTACGTATTCTGAAGCACGAGTAAGCTAGCGTTAACATACGAAGCCTTTACAATTTCACAACTAGCTAATAAATCAAAAATAATTTGTATTTTATGGCAGCGGTTTGGGTTCAGAATATACCAATTAACACAATATACTCGTATACCTACTCCAAAACTGCATAGTATTTCTTATAAGCCCGCGTCTCGTCGCTTCCACTGCCCCTACAACCAATTCTACGAAGGGCCTCAAATTGAATAACTGGAAGGAAGATGCACGCAGCCTATCTGGGGAGCGAGGGCCATCCATCGGCTGTTCCTTTGAACGTCAGATTGAGTTATTCAACGGAGGACAAATTGCGCGGCGTCACTGCCTTTTTGCATACGTGAGTTCATCTTGAGGCACGTAAGGAGCTACCTATTTGTGAAGACGTTTATTCAAACTACTCGCGTTCTGAAATCTTCTGAAATTTGTATTTTCGTTTTTGTAAAGTTGGTGGCAATTTTGGCGTATTTAATCTTTCAATTGGATTTGCGAGATGAGCTTTCAAGTTTCCTTTGATTGAGACTGAAATGTTGAAAACTAGGTCTGTTGATTTGATCTTGAGCTAGAGGCAAAAGTACACAAATGCCTTTTCCATTCTAATACCTTGTTTTAAAGTGAATATTATTTGGTATTTATTAGTCGCATATCTGTAGCGTTATTAACAAACAGTGTGAGTTTCTATTTCATTACATAATAACATATTTACCTATTTGTCAAAATTATACACATTGAAGAACCTCCTAAAATGACACGCGCATGGAAATTCATTTCAAAATCGGCTCAGGTACCGCCAAAGAAGGCTTTATACTTGGAATTGCATCTGCGAGGGTTTCTAAAGCTTCAAAGGATTGTTTCAGCTCTACATATTCACGTTCGATACTTTAAATCTTCTTACTGAAACTTTACCAACAGGTGAATTTATTAATGTATTGTATATTTCAAACTTGCAGTGGGTACTATTTATTTTGTGATATCACACGATGACACTGAAAAATGAAACTTAAAAGTAACTTTCAATTACTGTTTTCAAAACTAACTTTTGCACTTTAAAAAGAATTGCATGGCACGGAATCAGAATTTATATTTGTATTTTTTAATATAACATACAAAACAACATGTTTACAGATGATTACATCTTGTATTTGAAATACTTTTTATTTTTTTATTTTGTATCTTATATTATTGTTAATTTATTTATTCACAGAAACTATCACATATTTACAGATGATTTAAATAGCATTTATCAAAAGTATGACGGAATTAAGACACTGTTTATGTGAGAAAATGTGAAAATATGGAAAAAAATAGTCATACTTCATAAGTACGAGTAAGTACAACTTTTTCATTCTTCATTTAACATTTCATTCAAATTCAATTTCTTTATTCTTTATTCTATGACAGCCGAAGCCCTGATTGCGACGTCTTACTTATATTAAAAATAAAATAAAAAATAAATAAAGTTACACAAACATAAAAATGATAAAATAATTTAACCAACTAAAAAATGGTGCACTCTTTGTTGTACGCTAGGATACTCACAAAATAATGACTAGCCAACATCCGACGTGCACAACTACCGACACGGAGAAGGACGCCATTTGACTGATTGAGCCATTTTTAGCCGTCAAGGGCCCGGAATAGCACGATCCCACTAATTAACGCCCCTGTCCTAGCTCTAGGGGTGAAGTAGACAAATTCAGTTACGTTACGATATACTCGTGTATGAAATTCGAGCTATTTTGGAAAGATGTAGAATTATTTATTAGTTAGTTAGTAATAACTAGTTACCTACTCTATTGAATGGTGAGGGCTGAGTTGATAGTACAAAACGTTAGGTGTCTGTTTGTTATATTTGGCTATAATATACCTACTCACCGAGTGATCTAGTTACACATTTTTCTTTGCTGAAAGTGCTTTCTCACAGTGTTATATTACATGCAAAAGCTTTTGCATGTAATGTAACATTTCAGATTTGAGCATTACAGCAGTAAGGGAGAAGAGCCGAGCATTACAATGCGCACGCCATTTACATCAAGTCAAAGAGGCAGTATTGTAACGTAATGCTCAAAATCGAATCTTATGGCCGGTTTACATTATTCCAGTCCAGCGATCCAGTCCAGTACTGGATTGCTTACTGGAAAAATGTAAACCGGCACTGGAATGAACTGAATCCAGTAAGCATTCCAGTCCAGTAACTGGATTCGCGGTCTACTTTTAAATCCAGTGCGATCAATCCAGTGCAACTGGAATAATGTAGACGGCCAATCCAGTGCCATTCCAGTGCTGACGAAGTACACACGTGTTGGTTGTTTTTGTGGACTTTTTTTTGCGAGAACATTTTCGAAACTGATCTCTTCTTGAAATCATTGTCACTGTAGTGTTCACACTTCAACGGCTTCTAAATAACTGGAATAATGTAGACGTTACAGATCCAGTCCAGCACTGGACTGGAATCTCGCTAGATCACTGGACTGGAATAATGTAAACCGGCCATTAGTTGTTACATTATAGGCGAATGCTGGTGATGCGCATTTTAAAAATCGTTTTTTTATAATCGTTTTTATTTTTATTTAATTATCTACTTACTAAAGTATAACTCTGCTTCCTGCTAAACTGTAGAAATAGCTCTAAATTACACATTTAGACGATTCCTTTTTGGTCATAAAACGTGCACACGATTCTGTAATTAACTGTTATGAACATCAAAACGTTTAAACATAAACTGTTATCCTTTTAACGGATCCGTTTAATGTTTTAAAAATAAAACCGGGCCATTAATCATTTTGTCAGAGTATTGACTAGGTTTGAAGTCACTTTCTAGAAATGCTTTGTGCTGTTGTTTGTGTGCAATGCCTTCAGGTAGGTCATCGGTTTATGGCTTTAAACCACTTAATTTTATAACGGCATGTGAAACTTTGGTCATATTAAAATATATATTTGAATTTATTCAATTACAAATGACGTTTCTTCTTCTTCTCCAAGTGCCTCTACACTAATGAAGGTTGGCAGTCAGCTTCTTAAAATTCTCTTTGTCCAGCGCGAGTCTGAACAGTTGTTCCACTGTCTGTATCCCAGTCCACTCCCTGATGTTACGGAGCCACAAATGACGTTAGATAACGCAAAATTATAGATTTGACTCATTTCTTGGTCTCATAAATAATCTTGAGCTTTTCAAAGTCAGAGTGAAAAGGCATACTTGGTTCATCTTAGACCACGTCGTTGCTTACCAAAAAGTGAGACGGTGGTCAAACGCGAATAAAATATTTATTGTAGTAAGGTAGCTATTATTTGCAAATCTGAATTTGAAACAAGGCTTAAACTGTATCTTTAAACTTCCAAATAAAAAATATACAAATGTGATATGTTTTTGTTTTTGAAGTGAAAACTTCTTTAGCGGCGTTGTACACTTTTTTGGAATGGGTAAAAAATGTTAAACTCGCGACAGGGTCACGTGACCTGATCGAAAATTCGTAAGACGGATGGAGAGTAGACAGCTAGTATCCCCCTCTCTTTCTACGGCGCGGCGAAAATGTATGCCTGCGCCGGCTGTTTCGTTTAGGCGGCTCAGGGCGCTTGCGCGAATGTTCTAATTTGACAGTTATTATAGTGTTGTGACCTAGTGATTATAGTGGACACGATATCGATTCATTTTTCTATTAAAATAATTAAAGCAATTCGTGCAAAATTATTCCCTAACCATTCCAAAATATCCAAAACGCACAACGTTAATACTTAAGTTTTCACTTCTGCCGGCACTCCCGGAGTGCAACCCGTCGTTTTTTTTTTAAACTAAGAACTTCATTAACTTAATTAACTCTTCAAATAACTCGAAATAGACGCTCTATATTTGTAAAAAGGATAAAATTATGTTACCCCATTAAGTGCGTGACACAACGGTCTGTCGCCGAAGGAGGCCATAATTTAAACCCAAAGAAAATAATTTATGGCGTCTAATCCCCAACGAGAATAAATATCAGACAGGATACGGTTAGCTGTTAAGTTTTTAAACACGAATAAAACGTGAATGTATCAGACAACCAGGAAAACAATAAAATTACAGGACACGAAAAATACGGTTGATTCAATTTCGGAACATGGCATTTTACTTTTCTATACCAGATAAAAAGAGAGTAGAAAATTACTGCTTACTCAATTACTTATGCTTGTTTACTATAGTTTAACATGGTGATTACCTATTATTCGTAAATTCTTTTTTTGACGTTATTTAATTAGTTAAATGATGTCTATAAAATAAATAAATACGATAATGATATTAGACATTGAACAGTTTGTTAAAAATTAAATCGCCTAGTCAAGTTAAATTACATTTTTACGTGATTTTTACATACATTTTTCTCACTGTCTCAGACACAATCGGTTCATAAATTTGCTTTTGCGGAGATTTATGTTACGTAACTATTATTGTTTTCGTAGAAAAATATATGTATTTATTCTAAAAGTATACCATCAGTGTTATAAATTAGAACAGGCTTTTATTGTATTGTTATCGGAGTTACACAGATAGGTAGATCAAAAAGCTCTATCGGACATCACGAAATGTCTCAAAATTTAGTTACATAATTTGACCCAAACAACAAAAAATACAACTTGCCCAGTTAAATATAAGCTTGGAAAAACTCAAACAGACGTTTAATGAAAAACGTAGATACTTTCTAGATATAACATAAATACATGATTCTCTGAAGGAGTACCGAAACGAGTGACTGGGGTGGTGTTCAATAATGCAGTTGGTTTGCTTTGCGTATTTGTGGAGAGGGAGGGCTTATATAAACTCATACCTATTTTATTAACCTTTGAGAAGATTTAGTGCGTAGACGGTCTTTGAGGGTTTCAGACAAAAATAAAAACGCCTAAAGGATTAAACAGTAGTGAAGAACGTTTTGAGATTATGGTTGCGATGCAGTGACAGATTAAGACAGACAGATAGATAGACAAACGGCAGAACACACCATAAGGGTTCCGCCTTGTTGTGCTACTGAACCTTTACAATATTCTTTATTAAATCGCTCTTGTCGGTGGAGTAATTTCCAGGCCGGACTTCTGCTTGTGCTTTTACTTCCATAACATATAAAATGAGCTTATCCTTTCATACGTCAAGTTTATATGTAAATAAATAAAATAACGTTTCATACTCATGGAGCTCCTCACTAGGATTCCCTGTATCGGGGAGGCCATGGAACACACACAAAGACAAGGACCACTAGCACCCAGACCCAGAGCAGATATTTAAATTCATCATAAGTAAATACTTATGTGACTGGGAAACAGTAAAAATGTCCAATTCTTCGTTTTTCCGTAACAAACCGGGGCAAGTGTGATCTGGCCCGCACGTGGAATATTTACGAGCTTCAAACTGATATATGAACCCGCACTTCCGGTACATACACACGTAGTTTTTACTATTCAAACCCTCTTGGCGCTCCCTAATATTTCTTTCATAATACCGGCTATTTTATTCAGTGAGTAGCTGCGTCCCGCGGTTTCACCTGTTATCCTGCAGGAACTAGTATTTTTTCTGGGATAAAAAGTACGCGAATGCGTACAAATTTTTGATAAATTGTGTAAATTTTATCCAAGTGTGTTTCACTTGTTTAGCGGTTTTCACGTGATTGAGTAACAAAAATATACTCGTAAGTACTTATTCACATTTCTAGTGTTAGTAGGAAGTATAAGTAGGATGTACCTAAGTGGAAAATCTTACTTCCTATAATTAAGTATAATAATTTAATACACATATCCATTTATTTTCTTAATTTTTAAATTTTTTACAATATATAGTCATGCCCCTATTACGTCTGCGGGGTTATTACGACTTTTGTCTATAACTTATGTACCATAATGTTTTATCAATAACGATATCTATGGGCCACTTCTTTTTTCTTTTTCCACTTTCCGCCCATAGATGTCGTTATTGATAAAACATTATGGTACATAAGCTAAAGACAAAAGTCGTAATAACCCCGCAGACAAAAACATTATAAATATAATTTAATTATTATTATTTTTTGTAATACTGTAGACGAGGAAAACCTGACCTTACCTACTTAACATCTCTTATTTACTTATTTGGTTCCATCATCTCATACAGCACATTTTTTTATCCAAACTAAACCTCTAAGTTATTAAAAACCTAAAGACTACCTCCTAAATTTTAAAATCCCCAAATAATTTCTGAGTCAGAATTAGGTGATAAAACATTTCAAGACTCGACATTCTCCATGCATTTACCTCTCTGGCTCACATGGAGGGTCCTTCGGGAGTCCTTCCTTCAGGAGCAACACTCCGGTACTTAGCCCCCTTAAGTACTGAAGTGTTGGTCCCGGCTTTTGGTGTACAAGTACTTACTGAATTTTCATTTACATAAAGCCGGAGTAAACGGTATTTTAAAAGAGTTTTTTGGAATTAGGTAGTATTTATAAGAGTACCTATACCTATATTTACATGCAACAGTTTTTAAGCTGTCTTTCTGTTTGTTATCATTTCACAACTAAACGACGAAACCCGTCTTGATGATATTTGTTAAGAAAATATCGAGGCTTTAGGAAAAACATAAAAATGGGGTTCTTCAAAAGCATCGGGAATATATTGCCAACGGTTAGGGTTAATGAATATATAGCCAAGTACCTATCTATCTATAAGATAAGCGACAGTGATCGCTCACCATCAGGCGGCCCGTTCGCTTGCTAGCCCCGTTTGAGCCCGGAAATGCCTTACTCTTACCTCTCATCGAAATTACTATGTCTGGAAGAGATCGTTCTTAGCGATAAGCTTTCTGTAGTACCTACCTATTATTATCTAATAAATAATTACTGTATTTTATTTGTATGCCCAAAAAACAATGGCGGAAACCTATTGAACATAGCTAGTGACGAAATTACATTTAAATTCACAGATCTACGCGTCTTGGCGCCTCACAGGTGGAATGCCGCCTCCCAGCAGTTGAATATATTCAGTCTGGAAGTACACTATTACCATTCAGGCCACGGGAGCTGCAATCAGGCTGATTGTCACACGAGCACGTATCGAATGCGATACCGGCGACTTGCAATTGCACGTGCATTCACCTGTCTACTGTCTAGGTAGGTATTATCTATCAACGTTAACTTTGTATCTGGTTACCTGCAGGCTGATTCAGCTATCCGAACATCGAATTTATTCGACGATTATCTTCAAGTCTTCTGCCTTCGAAAAAAATTCGAAGACGGGAATTTTTCGCGATTCATATCGTCGGAATGTAGTCGGATTTTTTTCGAATTTAAGGCATATGTCAAATCTCGAAAGGATTTGACATACCTACTCTCTCCGATAGCTGAATCAGCCTGCTGGGGTCCTATTCTGGAGAGAGCGATATTATCCCGGTAACTATTACTTTCATTATTGTTTTATCGGGAATCATCTCTTTCAATTTTTCACGTCTGCACGCCTCTTAATATGGCAAAATTAAAAAGGTTTAAAATGTTACTATACTGTCCGATCAGATGGTAGTACATTCTTCTAAGCTACAAAACACAGAAATAATATTCAGAGGCAATTTCGGAAAAATAAAATGATACTTACCTACCTGTAAGTTAAGTAGGTAATGGGTATTATGTATAATACTTACCTACTTTCCTAGTAGGTATCCCAACTCTCAACCATTAGTTAACGATCGAATTAAACGAACCTGATGAGTGGTGATTCATAATAGATAGATACCGAACTTTCATTGTGTACTTTTCCTAAACATCAAAATGAACCACCTATCTACGGTCCTAACAAAAGTGTGCTCTCAGCCGTCGTCAGCCTCAAACAGACGTTGCCTGCCACCCACCCCACTCATTATTTTCACTAAATGGCCCAATTTAAAATTAACTGCGCGATTGCTCACGAATAATGTGTCCGTGCTGTTTTGCAGTTCGCCGCTCCTGTTTTGCAGAATCAAAGAATGACAATCAAAACCACATTGAAATGTAGCGCCATCTACCGATTTCGCTCTGTACCCTTTAGAGAGTTTGTAGTGTTTACTGGTTAGATACCAAACTTGAAACCCAAAAGAAAGATGGTGGAAGATTGAGATAACGCTCTTTTGCTACTCGCCACTAGATGGCGCTTAGAAACAATAATTTAGTTTTTTTTATTTTAAGTACTTATTTTCTAGAAATTCGGTATTATTATATAGGGTTATTCATAAAGGGTATGCAAAGCCGAAAAGGGCTAATAGTACTCATCATTATGAACAACTTTTACTATGGGACCAACTCAAAATTTGCAAAAAAAAATCAGCTGTTCCATATATTTTGTCGAGTGTCATTGACATTTTTCTATGGAACAGCTGGTTTTTTTTTCGCGAATTTCGGGTTGGTCCTATAGTAAAAGTTGTTCATAATGATGAGTACTACGAGTATGAGCTCTTTTCGGCTTAGCATACCCTTTATGAATAACCCTGTATTAGTTAGTACTTTAGAAGTCAATACAAGCTATACTCGAGGTGACCCTACACAGAAAAGAGCGAGGTATCTTTTTTTCCAAAATCACATTTTTTTCTCGTAATAAAATAATGTACCAACATTGGTTGACTTTACTTTTTATAATGTCAAATCCTTGGATCAACTCTATCACGGAAATGAAAAAAAATAAATAACAACTTGCCTTTGAGTTATAGTCCAGTCATTTTAGTAAGTTCACCTCGGAATTCGAGATACCCAGCTGTAAGTCTGTAAATACTTGTATATTGACACCCTAAAAGTTGTCTCAAAACCTACATATGGTAGGGTGTACGCAACTATTAAATTTCAAGGTCAAAGGTCACAAAAATCGGTTTTTTGTGCTTTTTTTGTAAATATCTCATTTCCTATGGGTTTTTTGGTAATTGTATGTATAATCAATATTGTAGAATATAAAATTCTCTACAAATTTTGTTCAAAATTTTTTCATACGGTGAACCGTTTTCGAGATAGAGGGCGGAGAGCGCGCGGTCACAGCATTACTTCAGGTCAACCGGTGCTTCCGGTCGAAAACGCGCCATATATAGTTGATGAACTATCGATAAATCAATCGATTATAAATATTTGTCAATTTTTATTAACTATTATATTATATTTTATCATTTTTTTCCTAACCTATCCACTTTTTATTCAGTATTAATTTATTTAACAACACTTACCTGCCCATGTAATTGCAGAATTGTGAAAGAAAATATAGGAATTATATTTTAATTTTAACCTAATTAATATTAATAACTTCTTACATGATGAGAAAAAAAACAAATAAATTATGAATTAATCTTTTTATTAAAAAATTTCATTCAAACCATTTATTTTTATTAAAAGTAAAAAAATGGAATAAAGGGTACAAAAACTACAATTAATAATTTTAATCATCTTCTTCCTCTTCATCGTCGTCTTCCGGCTGCTGGTAAATTTCAAACTGGTCTTCATTATCGTCTTCAACGACATTTATCTCAAGTTCTTCCATGATTTCGGGGTCAAAGGTTCCATCTTCGTTCATGTCGCTCTGATATGGTTGAGCATTGAGACAAGCTTGCCCATTACATTGGCCACAAGCTAAAGAGCATTGCGAAGCCCGCTTTCCTGCATCCGCATCGCGAACCACAACCACTCTTGCAGTTGCAGAATATTGTATTTAGCAAATCTTCTGGAGCAGGTGGTAAAATTGTCATGATAGGCTCCAGAAAATCGTTTCGCATTGCCCAACCCCATACCTGGGGTTCCAAATCATAGCCTAACCAAGTTTGAATTTGATAATATACCCGTTTGAAATGTTGATGAGCAGCTGCACTTGTTGGTGGAATATTTGAAAGCTGCACAGGTTTATTAAGTTTTGTAGACTTAACGTAATGTATATAACGAAGATGATCGAGACTTTTCACAGATTTCGGAGCATTATAGATTGACAATAAGGTTTGAGTTCCACTCTCTAATAATCTCTGGACCGAACAATTTTCTTCCTCAAATGCTGCAGCTAGTTCATCCAAATTTGTCAGTTTCTCAAAAGCTTTTAAAAATGATTTTTTTCCCTTTTTAAAAAGCGTAGAAGTTGTGTACAGCCACTTAATGCGTGCAGAAATAAAATATGTGTTTTGGAATGAGGATAATTATCAAAACTTTTAGTCGAGTATATCTACGTTTTTACATTTCCTTTCCCAACTTTTTTTAAAGAAAATTTCTTGTTTGTAAGACAGTGTACGCCCAATTAAAATGACAAGTAAATCAATATCTTGTCCTATTATAACTGCAGTTTTTTCAGACTTTGATTCTTCAATTGCAGTTTCAACAATAAGAACGTCCGCATCATCTCTGGCTTGTTTAGTAGTAATATTTGCAGCTTGTAATATTACCTAGCTAGCTATCTACCTAGCTAGCTGTACCAATTCGTTTTTCGTACTTGATAATACGACTAGTTTTAGGTGCTATCTTGATCATATATATAAAGCCCAAATAATTATCTCTTTAATAATAATTGAATTGCATTTATTAATATTAATTAAGTTAAAATTCAAATATAATTCCTATATTTTCTTTAACAATTCTGCAATTACATGGGCAGGTAAGTGTTGTTAAATAAATTAATACTGAATAAAAAGTGGATAGGTTAGGAAAAAAATGATAAAATATAATAATTATAATAGTTACATAATAAAAATTGACAAATATTTATAATCGATTGATTTATCGATAGTTCATCAACTATATTATGGCGCGTTTTCGATCGGAGGCACCGGTTGACCTGAAGTAATGCTGTGACCGCGCGCTCTCCGCCTTCTATCTCGAAAACGGTTCACCGTATGAAAAATTTTTTTGAACAAAATTTGTAGAGAATTTTGTATTCTACAATATTGATTATACATACAATTACCAAAAAACCCATAGGAAATGAGATATTTACAAAAAAAGCGCAAAAAACCGATTTTTGTGACCTTTGACCTTGAAATTTAATAGTTGCGTACACCCTACCATATGTAGGTTTTGAGACAACTTTTAGGGCGTCAATATACAAGTATTTACAGACTTACAGCTGGGTATCTTGTATTCCGAGATTCTTACCTAATTTAAGCTTAAATGACTGGACTATTACTCATGCGAAAAGATCGCATCTCACCATTTAGCGGATTTTTATACTCGTCACAAAATAAGAGGCCCGTTTTGACACTTGAGAAAGACCATATAATGTAACTTGGAACGCTTTTCGCGCAAACTTTAAGATATCTCAAAAACAGTTACGTTCTCAGTCTTCTTTTTTCAAATATTAGTGTTGTAACTTGTAACCAATTACGAGTAATTATTGAATTGACTCAACTGACGATTTTGGCTCATCATCCGAAGACAATTATTAAATGAAGATTCAATCACTTTCGTTTTTTCTTGTTTTTTTTTTTGTGATTGAATGAATGTTATTATAACTAAAAATATTAAATTAAAGACAAATTGACCCCTCGCACCATTTCGTATCATTTCAATACAATATTTAAGTTTAAGTTAAGTTTTCGAATCGTAACCATCCAATGTACTTTACAATACAAAATCAAATCGATCAAATACTCATACAAACTTGAATTGATTTATCGTGAGTATCGAGTACCGAGTCGTATGGTTACATCACTAGTTACGTCGCAATGACAAACGTCAAAACGGGCCTCTTATTTTGTGACGACTATAATATTTTTTTTTAGTAACGATGACAAAATATATCAATCAATTCATCGCATTTTAGACTTGTTATCATAAAAACATACAGACGAATTGATAACCTCCTCCTTTTTTGAAGTCGGTTAAAAACTAGTTACCATTGACATACCTAATGTCTGATTTGCAGTTCTTTTTGAAGCTCTGCAGTTTGTAAACCTACAAAATAAACCTACGGCAGATGACAAACTTTAGTGCACGGATGTTTCTCTTTCAAGCTCTATCATACGCATATTTTTCCTCGTGCCACTCTCTCACTCAAGTGAACACGTGAAGATCTAGCCGATAAAAAAGTTTATGGTCTGCACGGGTTTTCAAACCAAGTAAAAATAATAAAGCGTGATTGTGACTAACCTGTATCTGTTCAGCAGCTTTCTTCGCCAGTCCCGGGTCAACAATAGTGATGTCCAAACTCGAAGCACATCTCTTAGCACTTTCACTAAACGCCGCAGCATTCACATAATAGGCTCCTCGCTCACTGGTCTCTACCGGAGAGTTAGGAGACAGAATCCCGCTGTCCGTATCACTCACGTTAGCCGACTTCCGAACCGTCCCGGAATTCTCGCCGACCGGAGATTTTAACGGTATACGAGACTTTTCCCCGCTCGGGGATTTCAACGGTATCCGAGACTGCCTCGCCCCCGCTTCCGGACTAAATCCGGTGTCGGGATCGAATATAACATAATTATCCTTGTCACAACGCACTTTATTGTTCACTGTCACAGTATATTTCTTGTTCGGGCTGAGATTCAGGAAGGGATCCTCGCTGTCTACCGGACTTTCGGGTATTATCGACTGAATTTTTGGTGTTATTTTAGGGACAGACTTCCCGTCGATTGTTCGTCTTATCACCGTATCATTTGTGAACTTTAAACGCACGTACTCGTTAGATATAGTTCGCCGTAGGGGTGACGACAGCGGTGATGGTTTACCTTCTTGTAAATTGGTTTTAGTTTGGAAGAAATTCATCTTAGGCTTATCCATTGCTCTAATCGGGGAAAATGGTAACCTCAGTTTCGAAACGACTCGTTTCTTTTGACTAGCATTTAAATCTATATCAGTTCCTTGCACTGTGCTTCTATAAACAGGCAGCACGCTTGCTTTTTCTTCAACCTTTTTTGTATCTTTGGCTAGCTTAGAACTACTCTTAACGATATCGAAAGATTTATTGAGTTTTCTTATTGGCGCTGGTGCTTTGAGTCTGCGATCTTTATTCTTTTTATCCTGAGATGCCTCATTAGTACCAGTTGTGTTACGTTTCTCGTTGAGGGCTGCAGTCTCTTCCGATATAACGAATGTGTTGCTGCGATCTCGGAGCGCTTCATTTTGCGGTAGCTCGAAGTAATCTTCGTTTAGATAGCTATCTATTATTATATCGACTTCACTCGATTCCGAATTACTGTTAGAGGATCTATTCTCATTTATTATGAAAGATATTCTTTGTTCTATATCTATAAGGCCATCTTCGTCTATGCTCCTTGAGGTTCCGCTACCGGAATCCGACGGAGTCTCTACTTCGAATATCGCTTTCTCAGTATGCAAAGTTTGTTTCGAGTTTTCCGGGCAAGATCTCCTTCTTTTGACAGTTCCAGTGGCTGCTGAAGGAGAATCCCAATCTAAGTTTTGGTCGGTACACTGAGCCCCACTCTTTTTAGTTCGTCTTGGGCTTGTCATTATAAAATTTCATTTTGTTACACTTTTACAGTCTTATTGATATGGGTTTGGACAAATTTAGCAATTAAACATCGTGTGATGGCAGTCGTTATGCAGCTACATGTGAATAACAGCGCTTTCCACTGTTATTAGATCGGGACACGAATGTGGATGGTCGATTGTTATCTAATTACTAACTTGTTCCAATGCACATGGGACTCCGATAGATATGTAACGTGTCCGTTATTTCCTCTAATGGCCACATTTGTATTTGTTTGGTGACACGAAAGGGAGCGTTGTAACAATAACTCAAATGAATAGATTGTAAAATATAGCTCGATGAAGGCAATATGTAGGCTTGTAGGCTTTATGTTCTCTAAATAAAATTAAGTATGTTTCATATTACTAGCTAGGATTATTATTCGGTTTATGTTAACCATTATATCAATAATTTTCTGGAAATGTAAGTAACAGGTATTTTAAACTGTTTCTCAACAAAATAGCTAAAATATATACCTTTAGATACATATACTACCTTTAGATAAACTCAGACTTGGCTTGCCCGGAAGGTAGTTTTTACGTCTGCGACCTCACAGACAGCCTAGCTTCGTTCCTACGTGGTACAATCTAAGGAAAAACTTTAGCATTCTCCATCTTATACATTATTCAGACTGTTTGAATTCAACATTTTCTATAAACAACTGGACAAGTAAGTTTTAGTTGCAGGAGCTCTATTAAAACGACTGCATTTGCTCATACCTACACGTAGAATTATGATAAACGAAAAAAAATCCATACATTAGAAAATTAAGTTTATTAATTATGTCCGTCCATTTGTAACGTATTATCAAGATTATAAAAACCAAAGTAACTTTGCCTGTTTGTTCTTCTGCTTTGAATCTGGCTTTTTAATCAGAAATAAATTAGTAGGTACCTTTTTTACTGAAACAACTGAACTGATGATAAAAGACCAGGTAGTCATTTTGCTGACATAATATACGTTAAATACATTTCAAGCCCAGAAAATGCTGGAATAATTAAAACCGCGGGTAAGAGCTTAAGATGCAGTTAGTGGACTATAAATTACAAACTAAAACTAAACGTCGGTCCGCATTAGTTATCCTGGTATTTTATTAGAACAGACCCCCCTCGTTGGGGTAAGTCGGGCAAGTAGGGAGTAAGAGAAACTTTCTAATTTGTTGTTGCATCGTAGCTTGTGTGTCGCAGGGGCTTTACAGTCGCGCACATTGTAATACTGTTAGTGATGTTTTATTAAAGAAATAAAAATATATGTTTACACGATGTACAAATAATACATTAAAGTATTAGACTAAAACTAAGAGTAACAAAAAAAAAACAGAAAACTTATAATAAACGGACAACATAATACCTATGTGTCAAAAGAGACTTATGAAAATATGTGTTGTGATCACACTAACGTTGTAAATGCGAAAATTTGTGAAAGTTGTTGTTGTTTGTTACCTCACGCAAAATAACTCGACGGATTTGGATGGAAAAATATGGGTAACAAGATAAGAATAAAACCGTTTAAAAAACGTATGAGTTTTTCTGTTTTTGATCCAAAATTCCAAAAGAGCAATGCTAACTGTAGGTAGGTTACTCTGAGTTACAATCGAAGTTTATGTTTCTCAGAACTTTGAATAACGATCATAAATTACTAATTAAACACGCCAATATTATAAATGCGATAGTCTTTGAGAGGGTGGGTTACCTATATTTGCTACAACTTCACGCGAAAACCACTCTACAGATCTGAAAGATATTTAAAAGACTACTTTCACGCCGGTTATAATAGGATAACGGGTTTATCTGCGGGCTATAACTAGTTTTCTACTCGTATCACAAGAATATTATAAATCCATTGTTCTATTCCAATACAAAGTAGGTAATTACGTGCTTATTTCTTATTTAAAAAAAAATATATGAGTTCAAAACCTAAAAGAAGTACCTACGGGAACATAATATTTCTATTCTTCTTTTCCAATTAGTTTAGGTAAGCAATTATGGATATAATTAGTTTTTACTTACTTTAAATCCTAAAAGCAAAAGCATTTTTAAATCGCTTGAAGCGAAAACAGCTAGTTTGGTTGTTTGAACTGCTCTTGCTCTTTGCTCCGTTGAGTATAATGCCACGAAACGAGGTTAAGCGAACATCGGGGTCCGCACAAAGGTTTCCATTCCTTTGTAGCAAGCAACGTGTACTGTTTCAGATATTCTTATCGGCCGCCTCGGTGAGCAAAAACAGCGACTTTAACTGCCACGGGAAGGGATTCCTTCGTCTTAAGTGATTTACAGGCGCCCTGCGACCCATCTGAGAACATTTTCTTTGCCTCGGTTCATATTACAATACATATTCTGAAACTGGTTTAAGATTTGACCAAATTTGAATATGCAATTTTTTACGATTTTGGTTGCTTTATTCCAATAATGCTTTTGTGAATATTTTATTTAATCATGTAATATCGTTATTCGAAAAATGTTTGGACGTTTGTAATTTAATCACGGCTCAACTATTTGAAGAACTATTTGGATATGAATAAAATTGTAAATGGAGGTGGCGTTATTTGCCCTAAGTAAAATAAAGGGATAACCACGAGGCAGTTAGTTTATAATAAGAGCAATAAATATTCTAGAGACGACTGGCGAATGGCGATGCATCAGGCCTCTAATAAGCTTTTTTTCGAGTGTTTTGCAACATTTTGTTCCTTAATCGAGTAGCCAGACTATGTATGTAGGTTTCCTAAGGCTGAAGCAAGCCACTATTTTGTGAAACAAAATAACACATTTCTAAATTAAAATGGCATTTGAAATGCTTGTCTATTTGAACATGGTACTTTTAATCTTTATTTCTTGCCTATTCTTAGTCTGTAAGGCAAAGTAAGCATTGTATGGCACGTAACTAAAACATCTTACTTTTGGTAAAGACTCTCTCGACAGGTGCCCCAGTGTGAACTATCCTAAAGGGGCGTGCAAACGAGGTTAGTAGAAATTGCAGTGTCTCCCTTTCTTAACCTTAAGGTGAGAGTAGGATAGTAGAGCAATGAAATCGAAATTTGAAACTCCCCTACTATAACAAACATTTCCGGCTAAATGGGTCAGGAAGGCGAAGTTTATTTTTCAAGGCGCACAGTGGGCATTTTTTTTTTACATTATGGTAACTTTCTAAAATGGTCCCATTGAACTGGTATTCTGGTTATACTGACATCCATCATCATCATCATCATCCACAGCGTTCTCTATCCTTCTGCTCGGTGTAGCCTATTTTATTGCCTACTAGCTGTCCCGACAGACGTTGTCCTGGCTTAACTAAATCGTAATTTTCAAATGTTCCACTTAACTTACTTGTTTTTTTTTTCATAAGAACCTTCTCCTGACAATAATTAGCACATCAAAAAAATAATTAACGAATTTGTTAAATCCGTTTAAGCGTGATGCAATGGCTAAGGGAAATAGAGATTCATTTTTATATATAAAGATACAAAATGTCATAAACTATATGGTTGAGTAATCTTGCTAATAATAAAAAAGAAAAATAGCCTGTCTCTTGCTGTGCCATGTTTAATTGTATTTATTTATGTATATCAACGTACACATGTATGAAATTGTCGCTCAAATTCAAATTCAAAAATTATTTTTTTTTTTTTTATTTATTTCATTTCTTCATCATCATTTCTTCTTCATTACATACAAATAAATTAGATTAAATTATATTTTATCAAATTCCGTCCATAGATAGCGAAAATTAGGCATTGTTAATATACCCAAGCACGTCACATCAATAAGGCAATCGGCCCCGCAATTTTTTGTGCAAAAACATTTCTGACAATTAAACAGAACCGACCCGCAAATCGGTTTTACGACCGCAACAAACTAAACCAAATGAATCCTGACTCCTGACACAAACCGATGTGAAATAAAACAAACTGCCCAACGACCTTTCAGGCAATAAAGGGATTTAATAAAACTCAATACACAAAGACCAAAGTACACAGTGGGGCGGCACAGTACACATTTTAGCGCGGTATTAACACAACGACATTTTGTATTCTCTACACCACACGGACTGCACGGTTACAACTGCGGCTGGCATCATTATATCTACCTTATACATCTGCAATACTACACTACATACAACTCCTTCTATACTACGAGTATAACCTAAGCTACCAATTAAAAAAAATGCATAACGAATAAAAAAAATAAGAATAAATAAATAACATTTCACACTCATAGCTCTCCACTAGGATAAATCCTGTGTCGGGGATGCCATGGAACACACACAAAGACAAGGACAACTAACAGCCAGACCCTGAACAGATATTAAAATTCGTCATTCAAACATCTGCTCGGCCGGGAATCGAACCCGGGACCTCTGGCTTATAAGGCTGATATACTCGTACTACCGCTGAGCCAAATAGGTCGCCAAATTTAAGAGAAGTCAAAGAGTATTTTAAATTATCTTAAAATCATTTGCTTGCTAAATAGACGTCCAGGTTATGATACCTTTCTGAATAGAATGCACATTTGTTTGTATTTTTTCACTAATCTTGAGAACCAGTGAAAACTGCAATGAAGTCACAATTCTACGGACCGTAGTGCGGTCCGTCTGTAACGCCCCTAAGAAATATTATTTGCATTTGTAATTTAGGGGTGACTTCCCCTAGAGAGTGCATTCCTGCACTTGTCCTTTCCTCGTAGACACGGAACGCACACATAGCCAAGCCCGATGCATCAAACAATACACACATAGATGGGATGTGAAATTTTAATGGACTATGAATTTCGAAAACTGTTTGCCACATTAATTTTTCTATAAATTACTAATGATGCTTAAGATTTCGATATAAAATTATGATTATTGCGATCACAAACATGTTTAAGCGTAAGCTAAGTTTAAGTAAGTAAATAAGTGCTTCTTACTTATACTCGTGCATAAATGTTTTTTTTAATTGACGTACTTCGTAACCGTTACTTCGACGAGGAGCTACGTGATGCTACGGTAAATCTACGATACTGCTAAATATGGCAACCGTAAAGTTGATTTCGAGGCTTGAAGGTAAAAGAATTAATAAAGTCTACCTAAATTACTAAGCTACATAAAAATGAATGGAGGAACTGACCAAAATGAACACAGAAAGGACAAATTTACAACATCGTTTGTCCACATCACACATCCACAGATACACATAGTATAATTTATTGAAAGTGTATAGAAAAGTTTGCACTGCACTATACACAGAAACATGCGTTATTTTATTACATTGTCATATCAAAGGGTCGTCAGCTATAAAGATTTCTAAAGGCATTTTCAGACTTTGTTAAAATAAATAGCAGTATAGCTTCATGCCACGACAATATCGATATCTTTTTGTTATAATTAAACACGGGAATACTCACGTAAAAATTAAGTCGTCTACTACGACTAGTTTCGGTTCCCGTGTTTAATTATAACAAAAATGTGTGAAAACCACGTTAGTTTCCGTAGTAAAATATCGATATCGTTTGCATGCATTTTGTATCTCACTAATAACAACCTAAATATTAAAATTAATAATAATAACCTTTTGTGTGTGATATTTGGCACGATTAATGGCTGGATCGACTTTTATATACATCATTGGGTAAAGAGACTTTTTCATTGGAAATTACGAGAAAATCTCAAACTAAACCGCGGAAAATAGCTAGACTACTCTCATCAATAGAGGTGTCTACACTCACACAGTTAAAGCATGATAAATGGTACTCTAAAAATCTAATCTAAATGTTTAATGGAAATTTCCCCTACACAAGCTATAAGGCTGCATTGCACTACACGTAGCAATAAAATTACAGAGAAGTTGGAGAGAAAAAATAAAAAATGAGATATAACTACGGAACTCTACCAAAAGCGCGTCACAACACGCACTTGACTATTTTTTTAAATTGAATTGACACTGTGCCAAAATCCGCGTATGTCTCGATTCGTTCTAGTGAGTCCTCTGCGGGGCCTCTCCTATTTATATGCAAATTCCATGCCCGGCCATAAGTTATCCGCTCTCAACCGGATCATACCCTTAATGATACTCGGATAAATGCAAAATACCACTACGGTGGGGTGATTTTTAAGGATCCACAAAATGATGCACGAAACCTTCGGAAGTCCCGTTTTTGAGGGCACATCACAAATACCATATTAATAAACAATAGAACCACAACCGAAGCTTGTGAAGTAAATACACAAAGTCATTAAAATATTTTTTGACTTAATTTGTTAGTTGAAAATACTTCACTGAACCCTAAATGTCAGACTAGAGAAGTTTCTGGATAACTAGGTTAGATTCAGTACAAAATATACATAATATACCAATACAATATAATCACCAATACGAAACAACGCACTATAGAATAAATGTTTAAGAAATAATTAGAATGCTTTAATTTCGTATTTAGTGTCGGGAACCCGCGCAGCTTGAGCATATTCATACTTTGCCGATAAGTCAGTGAGCTGGAATTAATTAATGTGGGGTGTCATCTTGTTTCATTATTGAAATATGGTAGAGATTAGTTAGATTAACATTGTTAGCGATACTTGATTTTTTAATTTCGGATCTTATGTCACATGCCGGAAGAATTCATCTCTGATTTAAATAAAATATATGAACCAATGTTCTATTGGTAGAACATAATATATGTGACTACTTGTTTTATGGTAGAACAATCGGGATTTTTTTTCCTAGGTGTTCGATTGGTAGAACAGTTGTTTTTTTTTCCAACTTGTCCTAAGTTCATTCCAGCTCACTGACTTATCAGCCAAGTATGAATATGCTCGAACTGCGAGGGTTTTCGACACTAAATACGAAATAAAAACATTCTAATTATGTAATTCCTAAACATTTACTTTATAGTGCGTTGTTTCGTATTGGTGAATAACCTAGTTATCCAAAAAATTCTCTAGTCTGACATTTAGGGTTCAGTGAAGTAATCTCAACCAACAAATTAAGTCAATTTTTTTTTTACTTTGTGTATTTACTTCACAAGCTTCGGTTGTCTTTCTATTGTTTATTAATAGGTACCATATTTGTTCTACCAATAGGACATTGGTAGAATAAATGTAACAGATGGGAACTACCCAACCCTATCCTAACTTAAACCTTTTTTTGCCTAGAGAAAACCTTTTTATCATTGGCCTTGGGTGGACAGGGTAAAACCTAACCTAAAAGTAACTAATATATTAGAGTTAGTACAATCGCTACTTCACATCACATTTACACTAATTGCTATGAATCTGTCAATAATATAAATGCGGATTTGTCTGTATGTTTGTCACTCCTTCACGCTAAAACATCTTGACGAATTTAGATGAAATTTGGAATAGAGATAATTTATACCTTTGATTAAACATATAAGATACTAGCGGCCCGTCCCGGCTTCGCTCGGGTGGATATTCATTTTTTAAACATTTTTTTTTTTATTTTTTTAGGTTTTTGGTTGCAATTTTTTTACTTCATCTTATTTTGTTAAGGATCCCTAATTTTTTCAGGTAATAAATATAGCCTATGACACTCAGCAATAATGTGGCTTTCTATTGGTGAAAGAATTTTTAAAATCGGTTCAGTAGATCCCGAGATTACCCCTTACAATTTAACAAATATACAAACACACAAACTTTACTTCTTTATAATATTAGTATAGACGAGTACTATATTCACAATCACCACCACGTAGGTGAAATCGTGAGGATAGTGTTAAATAAAATAAATTTAGAAAACTTTGTACAAAAAGACAGTCAAAATAGCAACCATTTTAACTCCTAAATTTGGTTAATTGAAAATTCCTGCGTGTGAAAACATTGGTTGGATATTGCTCAAAGCAAGCAGCGTTGTGATTAAATTAAGCAATATTAAACAGGGGAGAAGTGTTTGCGGGAAAATAATGAAAATATTGCCAGGGGTGATTACAGAGCTCCGGTTACAAGATTAAGTTAGACTGTTTGGAAGTATAGTTAAAAGAAAAACAAAAATACATTATACTTAATTAATTAGTTCTATGTATTTCTTGCCTCTGTGCAGAATTGATGAATTTGTTTCTTAGATCTTTGTAGATTTTGCATCAACTTATCAACACAATTTGCTACAACAAAGGAGAAGCACAACATATCATCTATAATCATAAATGCTTTAAGACGTACAGAGTTAAGCCAAACCGATTACACACTAACAGAAATTCCCACAATTATAGTTATTTTAAGTTTGTTTACCTAAAATAATTGACTGTTGTCAATTATGGCCACTTAATTTTAACCTAAAGCCTAGTTAATGAACAAATATACAAATACATATAATGTGGGATATACATACTACGCTCAGAGACCTTCTCAAATAAAGTGTGAAAGATTCACTGTCATAGCATCCTACATCAGAAACTGTCAGACCAAGCAATATGCAAATACCTGCAGCAGATCATCGATCAATGGACGTGGACGGCACAAGACAAATAGTGCCCTTGACACTTGCACATTGCAATGAGGCTGGGGCTGCTACGGTACACAGAAAAAAAGGTTAACAGAGCTAACACACTACACAGAAAATTAAAAGTTCAAAAAACTAAAAAACACGCTTTTGGTGTATTGTCATCGGTTCTCGATATATCTACAAAGTTTGAACGAAATCTGGCCGTTTATAGTGAGTCAAAATTGCGCCCAAAGGAGTCGGTTACAAACATACAAACAAACATACAAGTAAAGCTAATAAAAAGCGTGTAAAATAGGAAGAACGACCAGGCGAACATCTGTAGAGTTAGGAAGCCACTATGGCATTTTGTGGAAAATTGGAGTTTGGTCATTCTGACCACATGTACGGACAAGTTTCCTAAATGTTGATCACGATTCGAACATAGGAAATTCAAAGCCAGAAAAATTAAGTTATTTTTGCCAATCATAGCGAATATGTCGTTAAATATACTTATAGCCGGTGCATTACACTAATTATTTGACAATGTCAGTTTTGTCATTCTTTCACAGCTAAATGGCTACAAAAATCTCAAAGACATTTGACATATCATGAGTAGAACGGACGCAAGATTAATGTTATTCCGGAAAATTTCGGAGATAACTGGACAATAACCGCTAAAAGCTGAATGATATATATGAAAGATATGTACTTATACACGATACATTTCAATGCAAACTACGTTATTAACCCTTTAGCAAACTCCGACCGGACAGGTCAGTAATCCCGCCAGTAACTCAACAGGTATTATCGTGATACCCGGCACAGGTCACCGGTCAATGCCGAACTCTTGCTAGCTATTACATACCCTGTGGTACCTGCTATAACGGCCGACCGCTAATTTATGACCCTGATAATGACACTGCAGAATGATGAGTTTGGGATTGACTGATTATGGGATTATGGGTTTATTCATGCTCTAGCTACATCTCACAGTTTTACCCGCGGTGATGACGATGAGAATCCGTGAAGGTTATAGAAATCTGTCAAAGTTGATAGACTCAACTTCGCGTTCGTTTTGGGATCGAAAACAGTTAAAACCGCTTTTGTTCACAATGTGTATGTCAGACATGCAAACGATTTTATCATTTTTAACTGTTATTTTTACCACCAATTCCAAAACGTACGCGAGGATATTGATGTAGGTACCATCTATTTCAGATGAATGAAAAAAAGAAACTATTATATATAACGTAATGACCTGAGGTAATGACATTTAATTTATTGTGTATTAATTTATTCGTAAAAATTGTATTTGACATTCATAAGTGTACATTGATGTACCCATATTTTTAATAAATTATTTTGAATTTGAATTTGAATGACATATGTAGTGTCAAAACAAAAAGGTAAATGTTTTGTCTCGTCTTCTTTTACCTCGGTCCCTTACTTTAACTTTTTCCAAACAATTGATTCTGTGTTAGAAAAAATATGTAATTTTATAGCCATGTTTAAAATTGCCATTAAGTTCTAACTTCAAATTAGTCGGTGCTTGAGACCAATATATCACAATTTTGGCAAAGTTTCATATCAGGCACAGGAGTTTGTGTCCCGTTACGCGATACTTAGCTGGCTGCGTGTGTGCGTGTATCGTGCCAATTAAAGGAGTGTAGTAATTAAAGCGGGATATTTACGGTCGTTGAGACAATATGGCGCCGGGTTCAGTGGTTATAATTTATTGGCGTCCTTGGTATAACCCAGTTTGAGGTATATGGGGCTAGTCGGAGTAGCTATGCTAAACCGAAAGGGGGTTAAATAACCTAAAACTCATTTGGAAGTCTGATTATTCTAATAGGTGATTATTTGATTTATTACTATTGTTATTCCAAATGAATTCTTTTTTTATTACTGTTTCAGAGTAAGGATTATTTGTAAAGTGATTACTTGGTGGAGTTACTTATAGGTAAACGCTGTTTAAAATCAATCAATGCATAAAATGCTTTGACAACTTCTCGCTCAAATCACGGCCAACAAAAATATTAAATATTTAATTGATTAATTTAAATAAGTAAGACCCTAATTATTGTCTTATTTATGTAAAATCAATCGCTGTTCGTTAGTCTCGCATAAACTCGACTAATTTGTTTTTTTTTTGTTTTGTGTGCCTTAATATACTTAGCTGGCATAAAATAAATCTCACTACGGTTATCATTCAGTTGTTTTTATTACGACCAAAATCTACAGTTCATAACAAAACCATCGCAATAGTTATCGATTTCCCATCAGAAGCCGACCCGTTAATTTTTAACGACAATGTCCCAGTCCCTTATAATACGCATCGATTATATTTACATTACTATTGTCATTGTTTATGTTCACCCTCTGAATACATTTAATATATTATACGTACTAGCCACGACACGCGGTTTCACTTACAAAATAGCCCTACAATAACATTTTATTGGTACCCAAAAGAGACAGCAGAAATACAAGAAATTATTGAATAGTCTTAAAAAGGATTTTACAATTTCATGATTGATCACTTGTAAAACCTTAAGACACAGCTACTTAGTTATCTTATATATAAAAATGTATCGCTGTTCGTTAGTCTCGCTAAAACTCGAGAACGGTTGGTCCGATTTTGCTAATTTTGATCTTGAAATATTTAAAAAGTTCAGGGAAGGTTTAAACGGTGAGAAACATGAATAATAAGTAAAGAAAAATACTAAAATCGACAATTTAATTTTCCAATACAAACTTCCTACCTGTGAAACATTCGTCCTATCGGTACGGTAAACTCGGGATGTCCGATCTCTTTTGTGTTTTTAGAAATAAAAAATAGTGTCACTTGGTTGTCAAATATTTATAGGTGTGTTCAGATATTGGTCCGATCATTTTGGTATGTTTTGTTAATTTTTTTTTTTTGTTTTATTTGCTCTAATACAGGGAAGGTTTAAAAGTAAAAAAAAACTGCGGGTGAAACCGCCGGGGGTCAGCTAGTAATAAACTAAAAATGAATATCATACGAGATGATTAATATACGAGTAAGTAATGCATGTAAAATTTACAAAAATATCAGACGCGCTCGATCGATAATTCATATAAGTAATGTCTTTAAAAATTAATAAAATATCAGACGTGCTCTGAATCTGAATTTACGCCAAAGTAACTATTACCATTTCTTGTTAATGAAGTAGCAGTGAAAAGCCGGACTTGACTTGATTAGAAGTGGATTAAGGAAACGACTGGTTTATTATTCAGTAGCTCGCGAGAGTTCGTCGTGATGATGAGTTAAGAGGGTTGTCGCGGTTCTCACACTCACTGAAAGCTCATTTAATATTTTTATAAAATACTAGCTGCACCCGGCGGCTTCACCCGCTGTTTTTTTTTTACTTTTAAACCTTCCCTGAACTTCCACAAATATTTCAAGATCAAAATTTGCGAAATCGGTCCAGCCGTTCTCGAGTTATAGTCAGACAAACGAACATCGATTCATTTTTATATATAAGATTTATAAAATACTAGCTGCACCCGGCGGCTTCACCCGCTGTTTTTTTTTTACTTTTAAACCTTCCCTGAACTTCCACAAATATTTCAAGATCAAAATTTGCGAAATCGGTCCAGCCGTTCTAGAGTTATAGTCAGACAAACGAACATCGATTAATTTTTATATATAAGAAGATAATACCTACGCGTGTTTATGTTTTAAATAACAGTATTGACAACGAATTGATTTTAATTCAAGAGTAGTTAGGCCAAATTTTCATTCATGACAATAATAGTAAATTATTTCTGAAATTGGTTTTCTTGAACGAAGTGCTAAAATTGAGTGCGGGCACCATGAAACTCCTCTTAAATTTTAATTTTGTCGGGCCATGCTAACTTTTGTTTTAAAATAAAAAACTCGGAACACGGAAATAAAACTTTTTTCGTAGAAGATTCGACGACACGGCTCGACAACTACGTCACGACGTTCCTACAGTCTCTTCTAGCACGATAGTGCTCTCTTATTAATACATATGCCTTCAACAAACTTTATTTTAATATCTAGAGGTTATAAACTGATTTACAAAATGTTGCTCTACGTTCAGGACGTAGCTTCGATACCTGCTTCAATACCGTAGCATAGCTACGAACGCCGCCCAGGTGCTACGAGTTTACTTTTTGCCCGTAATACTGTTATACGAAAATTTTAGCCGTGGGCTTTCGTAAACAGTTAAAATTAGTAGTTAGCGGCGAACTGAACCTCCCGTACCGCCATATCTCCACAACCCTTTGACTAATTTAGCTTATATTCGAACCAAAAAATTGTATTGTAACAAAATACTTACCTTGCTACCTAAGTAGATAGCTACCTAGGTAGATCGGATTAAAAATTGTGTTGGAATAAAACTTACCTTACTACCTAAGTTTGAGGTAGATCGGATTAATTGTACTCAAGTTATCCTTAGTCCAAAAAATGTAATACCATTTACAAATAAACAAATCCCAATTTGTTTGCGTAAAACTGAGACCTCTTCGCTCGGTCAAAAATTTTGCTAAAAAGTGTTGGTCTTTTCTTCAAAACTGGTCAAAATACCCGACTCAACTATGCGTGAGTTTCCCGTGCCAATTGCAACATTTTTTCTTTTTCTGTTTACGTCAGAAACTAGCAAGCTAAATATTACCGCTAGATTGTGACATTGTTTCGTAACTCACGAGGACGTTCGGATGTAGTGCAGTCCTCGATAAATAACGCCGAAGGGCTCTAAATAACACCAAAGGGTTCGGATCTAATGCCGTCTGCTCACGCGACCGGCTTGACACAACTTTCTGTCGTACATCATGCACGCCGCTTTACGTTTGACTTTGGGCTTCTTTTTCTTGTCTAGAAAATATATGAACATTTATGTAACATTTTCTGTTTGGAAAGTCGATAATGTTTTATAGTCTTGAGACATGTTTACACAATTTTCCGAATTATTACACCTAACTTGATAATATTAGCTCACAAAACGCAATAACACAACCTTTTTATTTGTTTACAATTATGATTGAAATCATTTAATAAAGGCACGAGCTCGTAAATAAAAATTATAAGGCTTCATTTGCATATGTATCAAACAAATACATGTTTTTATTGTCTGCCACTTTATAGGTTAGTGAAAAAACGGAAATTATGCTGAATTACCATTTGTTTAAAGCTATTGCTACATGCTTTTCTCTCTCTTTTTAAACGTCTGTTTAAACCAACAGTATACTTGAGCCTTAACTACGTCTGCATTCAAAACCCTTGAGAAACACTACAAAGTAGAATTGCTCAAATTAAATTTATGCAAAGCGTATTACTTACTTATAATTTGACTGTTGGCAGTCACGATTTTCTGCTATGCAATTTATTTGAAATGTTAACTTTGGAGCATAAGCTGTTTGGATTTTTCATATTTCAAGTTTAAAAATTTTAATATAAGCAGAACTGTAAAAAGCCGCCAACAAAATCACACACCTTTACCTTTTAGTTGGTTAGTCATAGGTCATAGTTTCAGTTAACTACGGCAATTTGTTTCTACATACTTTATTTAGCTACAAATAAGGTTGCTTTTGCTTTCAACAACCTTTTCGATGGTCATAATCATAATCGTATATATGCCTACAACAACATAAGTTCGCAGCGACCCGTATCTTAATGAAACGTCAACCAACTTTTTTATGGGCAACTGGCAACAGGATAAATCTCATTCAGCCAGGGACAAAAACAAAGAGTATCACGTTCTGTGCTCCGTTGTGCCGGGGGCTGAGGCCTACAATACATTTGTTTTTGATTAAACAAATTGGCCGAGCAGTTTATGGCTCCCTTGGGTCGGCTGCACTTAGCGATGCGACTTTTTGGCTGCTGTGCACAGGTTTTATGTGAAAGGTGCTGAGATGTGAGTATAAAGATTGAAGGCCATGGATTATACTTTGGTCTAAGTATAGTGTAAAGCTGTTTCTTTGGAAAACTAACAAATATATTTTGATAGAATACAAATACCGTCGAAATAGTTTTCAGATTTAGATATTTGTATTTATTGAACAATAACTGATACATTGCAATTTATTAGGTAGATGGTACTTATTTTAAATAAATATTCTTCCTATAATAAAATTCAGTGTTTCTGTATTTCCATAACATAGAAATAAGCTGTCAAATGCCGAAGTAACAATTCGACATCTTGAAATAAGCTTTCTAAGTAAAGCTTGGAATGTTTATTAGTTGGCGGCGGATTTTTTCCCTATTTTAGATATCGTATTTACCTACATCAATATTTTCCAGCGAAAACATTTCCCGCAGAATTTCTTCGAGGAAATCCCCCATATTGCCGTGGATGACAAACGATAGTGCAAGATACGTAGCACGCCCCTTTGAGATAGCTCGCCGTGATGACAGGCGGGAAATTGTCTTTGCAACATTACCTTTATACACCGAAGTCCTAGATCGATGCCTTTATAGCACAACCTTAGGATTTTAGATTATTGTCTATTTTATTTGTATCTACCTATTGTAATAGAGATGCGTCTTTTCGTTTTAAGAAACAATTAACTATGCCAAATGACCAATATTCCATCTTTCTATTCATTCTAGGTATCCTCTACATCCTAAAGTTGCCTGGAAAAGATCGCTCTTAGCGAAAAGGCCGCCAAAGGTTTGTAATTCATGGTGTGAATAATAAAGAGTTTATCTAACATATATTATCTATCTAAATCCTATAAACTACCTTAATCGTACGGATTTTTTACCGGTACCGTTTGACGCTGTAAATCTTTTTGGACTGTACTTACGAACACTGTCTAAACTCATTTTCTCTCTGACGTTAAACGCTACGTGCGAAAACAAGTCGAAGAATTTAGAGCAGTGATTAAATTAAAGCAAGCCAAATACATAACAATTTAAAGCCCATTTGCTTTGCTTTATTTTTTACAAAATCAATTTCATTAATGTCATCGCGATACGGAACATTCAATAAATGCGAAATGTCCGTCGGAAGACAGAAAGAGGCCGTTTCGGAGGATGGGCAATAAAAACAAAGGTAGAAACCGTTTCTCTAGCGAGACGTCTGGGAGATAGAAAAACATCTGTGCATACTTTCGACCTAGTATGCTCCAATACGTACCAGTATTTTTTCTCACACAGTATTTTTACTAATACCTATATTTACTAGTATTTTTCTTACACAGAAATTTTCTTTTTGTTTGTAATTTCTGATGTGAACAATAAAGAGTTTATCTATCTATCTGACAGGCTACCTCTATATTACCTCTAGTATTGCGTATTTTCGGACCATTGCGAGCACCGTGATACATGGTGATTATATTTTCACGTCACATGTTCAGTCAGCTCATGACTACGACCAATGCAGCATCAAAACACTGCTCGTGACCACAGCCATTGCAGCACAGTCAGAACGTCGAGAGAGGTGTTTACTAAATAGTTAATATCCGCATTAAGGGAAGCCAGCCACGGCCAGGTAAGCACTACAATATGTTCAACGGTTGATCCGACTAAAATGTCTACTTTATAGTAACCATAAACTGCGCCCCGCGGTTTCAGCCTCTATCCTACAGGAACCATTAAATTTTCCGGGATAAAAAGTAGCCTATATGTTTATCTAGGGTATGTAGCTACGTTTCCATCAGATATATCCCGTGCAGCTTTGTGTGATTTAGTAACAAATATACAAACATTAAAACATTGACATTTTAATATTAATAGGATTAGCTATACGGTATTTATGTAGGTGGTTATATAGGTATTATCTCGGACCGGACCAATCTTGCACCTGACGAGCGTACGAACGATTCCAGACGGTATCCACTGAAAATTCATTGGTCGTTCTGCTTACAGCGTTTTAGGCCGATCGTTACTTTAATGCTTTTTCGAACGAGCTTATCCCATTTTCAAATAAGTATAACTCTCTTGATACCATTGAAATTTAGTACCGTTTATTCAGTTTTATGGGTGTTTCGTAAGATTGTTTTTGGTTCTGGTAAACGTGTTTCATGTTTAAGAGATTTAGTACCGACAGAGTTGGTAAAGTGGCTGAGACGGTTAAGTAGACTTGCGGTCATCAAATATTTACTTTAATTTCGTAAAGCATAATTGACTAGAAGTTAAGAAATAAGGACAAATAATAGTTTCGAATGACGTATCAGAAAATCACTGAATTCTGAGAGGTAATGTATATCGTAGTGTATTGAAGTAAAGTTGTTGAAATATATCCTACCCATAAGGTGACAAGGTCTGGCGATAAAGGCAAAGCAAGGATAGTTTCAAATTTTTCCATTGCGATAAAAACTTGAATTGACATATAAATATAAATTCAGTAATATGTGTCGTAATTCTAAGGCTTTATTTTTTGAACATTGAAAGTCGGTTCGAGCAGCTTTGATCAAATTGTCAGTAACCAAATGAACAGTCTATGATCGAAATACTTAGCATCTTCAAAAAAAGTTTTAAGTAGTAAAAAGTCTGTAACTTATCCGTGATGCTTCCAATGTTACAGGCACCCATAAGCGTCTACTTGCTTACCACCTATGGCATAAAAAATACTCTTCGTGACAGTGATTTATTCCCTTAGTTATGTTCATTGCGTAATACAAATATTCCCGTTATTATGTTATTCTCCTCACGAGTATTCGGTCACGTTCTGTACAATAATCCTACAGTCTGATGCAATTTTCTCGGGTGAATATCAAACAGAAGATTTTCATATTCAAATAATTTTGCAGTTAACGAATAGTGTTTAGATATCGAGAGAATTACGTCAACTCTGGTTTACTAATGTCGAAGTTAAGCTAAACTAGTGGAAATTATAAAAAGAAGTACTTAATAGAAATTAGTTTTTATCCAAATACAAATTAGTTTATTGTTAAGTTAACCTAATTTGAAAACGCTTAAATACTCGTATTATGTTCCCATTTACCTCTTTGCAATTTAATGTTAAGGTTAAATAATCCACTGTCTTTAGAGCAGTTCAATTTGACTCGGTTTAAAACATGATACAATGAAATTGACGTCGCTGTATTACGTTATTACGTATTTGAATTTGTATTTAGGCTTTAGATAACTGCAACTAAACTATAATAAATGCAGTCCATTCGCCGATAATAACAACATTATTCAAATTGTCTATGTAAAACCTATAAACAGGGTCTCATAATTATGTTAGGACTAGCCGTGTTCCGTCATTTTACCCGCTATTCCAGGCTGTAGCCTATTTGTATGTATTTAAGTTGATATTTTTAATTAAGGCCAAGTATGAATAACCTTTAACGATGACTCACAGCGATCCATCATAGTAGCTTTTCTATGATTTGCCATTATTAATTCTTTCCGCCCTTCTACACATAAACGAACACAGATACATATCTATCGTTAAGTAAGAAAATAGGTCTAAAACAGAAGTATCCAATATCATAAAACCAGGACTGCAAGCCTACAGACACATCCCTTGATCCCATTTCAGCCGTAAAAGGCTACACGGAAAACTGTAAAGAAAAATATGACTTGTACATAAATACTGCCTTCAGACGATGTTCTCGGAATCCTTTTAAAAAATTAATTTATAGCACTGCAGTACACGCTATATCCTTCTTATTAACTTCTCGTTTCGTAGACTAAGTTGCAAGCGAATGAACAGTGTAGTAAAAATAGCACTAGGTTATAAAAATATTGTTCAAGCTTAAGTAACGGTGTCACGCTTTGCAAGCTAAGTTTTAGTAAAAATGTGTTCACTAGTTTATAAAATTAATGATGTCCACAAATTCACAATAGTTGCCAAAGAGTGGAATCCACTTTTCCAATTTTCACTTTTCGTAATTCGCGTTCGGCACACGTACACGATAACGTCGTTACGCACGCGTGTGTGTGTGCGTGGGGCGCGACGCGGCCGCGTGGTGGCGGGCGTTGGGCGCGAGGCACACTGCCGCCCTTCGGGAAAGTTGTTTTCCATTCCATGCAGCCTCCGCCCGCCCCCGCCTCACTACGGATGCGCACTTGCAGTTTTACTGTACTGTACAACCATCTTATCTGTAGAGCTCAGTTAGAGCGCCACCATCGCACTTTCAGAACATAAGTAACAGCTTACGTGGAAACAGTTTAGTTCCATAATTTTGCCAACTTTACGATTAGGTTGGTCGGTCTGAACATTATTCTGTGCCCTCACCGCTGCGTCTTTAGCGCAAAATGTTTTCGTTTTGTGCTTCAAGTTTCCAGTTGTAGGCGTTATCTGGGCGCTCGGGAAATTAACGAGTCTTGAACAAGTTACTGGAAATTGGACACGGTAATTATGGTTGTACTTTAGCGCTGGCTACGTTAAGTATTTTCTTGAGTAATAGTTTTTAAATTAGACGGTAATAAAATTAAAGTTATTATGAAAGTTAGTTAGAGCGTGTTAAAGTCTTTTACGCGTGATATGACATAGATATTATATAGGTAACTACTAATTAGGTACTACAAAATAAAAGAATTCGGGGATACCTTTGCTCTGAAGTGAGACAAAATAGTTAATTCAAAAATATAAAATAACTATTTTTCTTTCATTCTTTACTAACCGATTTCTGGATAAGGCATAATCCTTAATTCGAGTGCCATAATTAATTTTTCACAATTATGCCTTAATGCCTTCATCAAGGCCACAGATCAAGGTAAACTTTTACATCCATGTCTTATTGCCTTCCCATCAAACTTTGTCAGCACAGCAAGTAGTTCCTAGTAAATAGTACCATTTACCATTTAAGGCTCCGCACAGACACGCGACTCCTGTCATGTTGTCGCCGCAGGAAGCCTTTACCGCGCGCCAGGAATCTGGAGCGCTACTTATCGCGTGTTTCTGCACATAAATAACTTTTTGCTCAAGACATGTTGATATTAAGGGAATGTGCTGGATATTTTCTACAGACGTATTGGTCTATCGAGAACGTATACGACTATACGTGCCTGATATGTACCTGCGCTAGAAGCGCTAATTTAAAAGTACCTATTGTAATGAATCCATGAAGTATAGAAATTTCAGAGAGCGTGAAATATAAAACGTGTGGTAATTATAACTAAAAAATATTATAAAAAAAATTGCAAAATATTATTTTTTTAAGTTCTAATTTTTTTCTAAAATTATTCAAAGTCTACTTTCATTTTAATGTTCAACAAAAAACATATCTTTGTGTATTGTGTTACGCACGAAAAACAGTGCATGACTTCAAAGAGTTTACCAAAATGCGATTTTCCCTAATAAGCTTTAGCTTGTTTTATGTAAGCTTTAGTTTATAAGGGAGTCAAGTAACCATTCAAGTGAACAAAGAAGACCAAAGGCAATCCATAAAATAACTACACATCCGAACAAACTAAGGGTCAAGTCACGTAGCTTTCCTATAACTCGGACTGACATCTTAAAGCGGGCAGCGGGTTTTTGATCTTATACGAAAACTTGTGCAACTCGAGATCACGATTGCAGATCTATAGGAATTCTGTTGGAAAGTAAACTAGCTTTTACCTCTAACTTCGTTTGCGTGGACTTAATAACATGCTGCCTGTAATCAATACTGCATCAACGTTTGACAATGTTTGAGTGTTTTCCAGAATTTTATGACAAAAAGTATTTACCTGTTATATTGTGAAAAAAGTATTACGTTTTGTAGTATTTCAAAATACTAAATACTCGTAGTGTTACATTTTAAAATTCTACCTTTTAAAATTTCATCAAGATTCATTCAACAGTCCAGCCGTGAAAACGCTACGGACAGAGACACAGTTAGTTTCGCTGTTTTATAATATTAGTAAGAAATAATGAATATTCATAGGAAATACATGCAAAAGTTAGCGTATGCTTGATTCAAATCAACTCAGATACTTGGATTTAATTTAACGTAGAGGCAGCTTATTTTCCGGATCAATACATTGGCTTCTTTTTTTATCCCGGAAATCCGCGCTTGCTGTAGAACAGCGCGTAAAACTTTAGAGCGCAGCTATATGTAGATTTCTTCGGGAGGTATCCACATATGCCCTTCAAAAGGTACTTTACTGGCATAATTTATTTTTTTATGCTATTATATAGGTGGCAAGCAAAAGGGCCACCTGACGGTAAGCGATCACCGCCTATAGATTCCTGTAGCAGCGGAGGCGTCACGGATATGTTACCGACCTTTTAACACTCTATTAACAGCCCTTTTGAAGAACCGCATGTTGTCTTGTTGAATAAAATTTTACTGAAGTAGAGCAGTAGACTAATTATACCTCAGCTACGTATTTCAGAGCTTACAAACGTATAATTTACGTAAACCGAGAATCTTACACCTTGCGCAAAAAGTCTCCCCTAATTGAAGTGGTAGTGGCAAAGCTCATCCATTTTTACGCATCGGTGCCTTTCTAAATTAGAAGTGCAGTATAAACAACAGTAAGGGATCGCCCGCTAAATGTCTTAACCTATGTTTATTAAAGTGACAGGTTATCTGTTGCATGTGTGATTAGTTGATTTGGAAGTTAAGATGGAAAATGAATGGTGGATATTGTTTTACGAAATTAGGAGGGTTCCCAACGAGTCACACCAAAACAAGTCGTACTTAGTGTCGCTTGTTGGGTTTTTTCCCCCAACGAGTAACACTGTTATGGTGAGCAATTGTAATTATGTGGTCGTTTGACTTGATCTACGATTGATCTAGATAGCAATCGTAATAGGTATACTACTATAATAGCTCTTCAGCACTATTGATTCGATACCAAGTAAAATACTTTACCATAGTGCTATTAAATTGCTCGTACCAGCATATCATTGGTACCAGCGCTGCATGCATAACTTTATTTATTTTTGACTTCATCTAAATACAAGTAAGTTTATCCGTTCATTACATTTGTTCAGATCAGATCCGATGACTGATGATCTGATCGCATAAGTATAGATACGAAGAGCCCATACTGTTGTAATAAAGTGTGAAGTGCATCGCCCCTAAACAAGGCCCCCATGACTTGCACTTTGAATGCACATTTTAATGGGTTTGTTCTTTTATAAAAACATCCGAGTGTTGGTAGCGTATTGAAACAGAGGACGCGGCTGAATTTGTTTGTACAGAAATGGAAATTTCTCAATAAAGTGATGAAATAATTTTTATTTTGTTTCTAATTTGACAACTATTGTTTATTTGCTGTATAAAGGGCTGTATGTCTACATAATATTATGTTGACATTGTGAACAAAATATTGTTTTAGAAAGGATTGTTGCAAAAAGGTCACCCTACTTTTCATTGAAGGCTGTGTTTCCTCACTACCAATATAAAAGGTGGCGAAATTCTCAACATCGATCAAAAGAAGAAACTGAGAAATTCCATTGGAAAGGAAACATTTTGGGCACCACTGCAAGGTTTGGTGCAGGGGTACCGCCGACCCACAAGAAGTTCTATGTTGGACATGAATGGGGCGCCGCCCTTCAACTTACGCGATGCACTATGCGTAGTTGGGTAATTCTCGTTTTTCTGCACTGAAACTCAATAAGATACTGATAGGTTGTAGATATGCTTAACGTTTCTCCAAATTGAAAATTCATGCTGTAACTAAAACTGTAATTATTAATAAAATAGGTTCTAAAAAAATTGTGTTTCCAAACGTGCATTTTACATTAGACACATGATTCAAATCTGCAAGCAACAAACAGGACTTATGCTACATATTGCCTTGACGATTTAACAAATTAACAAAATCACGATTGCTTCTGAATTTCATCACAAAAATACTTGAACTGCCTAACCTAAACTATACTCGTAGGAACGTTCTTTAGTTATATTTCCTTATTCATAAACATTCAAGCACGCAAAAACTAACAAATGTATTAGATGTGTCTAAATAATAAACATATTCTATTCTTTAATTTTATATTTATATTTACATCTTAAATTAAAAATAAGCTAAAATAAATAACTAAAACAAAGAAATTTACAAAACTAAAAATCATAAAGTAGGTTTTGCCCGTGTGGCAAGGTACCAAGAACACTGGCTGCATTCCCGCGCTGAATTGCTATTCTAAATGATACTAACTATTCCTAATATGAAATAGCAGAATACCCCGCAAGGCGACGTGTGGCGATCATAAATTGCCTCGATTTGATTAAGGCGGCACGATCTTGCTGCGACTCCACGCCCGACCCCCATGCACCGGTGCATCGAATCTACAGGGAGATGCGGAACATTAGTGCAATCGATAACCGTCTTAGCCGACTGAGAACCTGCGTAAAATATATTTATTACTGTACTAACTTACTGAGGTTATAGTTATATTCTCTGTTATTTATTGAAGAACAGTTTATAATAGGTAACAAGTAATTCGATTGGATTTAGTAGGTATTCGTTTTTGAATGGAGGATCAATTAGCAAACCATAATGATATCTATACAAATACATAAACTTAGATCTGAACATTATTCAAAATAGCATTAAAGTTAAATAACTAGGTTTTTTCTAGTTTTGTGACTTTGCCCAAAGGTCTCTAGAAACTTATATCATCGAATAATGCCGACGGAAATAACTGCTATACACTGGCAATGCGACTCATTTTTTTTTTTTTGCGACCAAGTCTTGTACTATTACGAATAAAATTTTACACTACGAGTTTCACAAACTTAAACGACTACTTATTGAATTTTTATCTTTCACGCTAAAGAAAGCACATCCTGTATAAACAAATTTCACCACATTGCCATCTACTTTCGGGATTACCGTTGTAAGAAGGGGATCGTTTATTTCCTTTTCATTGAACCGATTCTAAAACTTTTGTAATCCTTGCGAGTTGCAGACGTTTGAAATTCCTAATTCGGTTAAAACCGAACTAACCGTATTGGGTTGGCTATTTATACCTACTAATTTCGGGTTGGTCCCAAAGTAAAAGTTGTTCATAATGTTGAGTACTGTGAATCCTTTTCGGCTTAGCATACCCTTCCCTTATAACCCTGTATAAAATTAAGAATCCAATCTAAATAAATCTGTGTAAGTACAGATACTATAAAATATATAAAAAAATTATAAAACTATACTCTGTTCTGGCTCCCTTAACTAAGACTTGAAGCTTGACTAACTTTTGCTATGAAAAGTTATGAACTTAAAACAATAGTAAGCTAATTATCACGTAGGTAGTATTATAAAAGGTCATATTTTACTAACTCGTGAACTAGCTGGATTGCTAATTCATTTAAGAACAAACATTAGTATAATTTCAGTACCTATCAAATTTTCAGTACGGTAATAACCTCAGAATCGTTAAAACTTTGAGCACCGCTGTTTTATCGTGTGAATAATCACACCGAGCAATCTTCGGATTTGATCAAAGAATTCGGGAACTCTGGAGGGAGATGACGTCATCGAGATAGTCTCTTTACTTTGCTCTGAAGATAAAAGTGTATTAGCGAATGCTACAACAGAAATAAATTAAGTAAGAGTAGGTAGCTTTTTAAAGTTAATTACTTTTTCAGAGCTAAATTGATGTACGAGAAGTAAGTGCCTAGGGATATAGTAGCCATAAAAAGAGTAGCGTAGCTCGACTACGTGTTTGTAACCGATCACCGATGTTAAGCAACGGTCGATACAGTCAGTCTTCGGATGGGTGACCGCGAGTGTTATTTACATCCGAGTGCTACCGCTGGTCGCATGTTAAACTGAAGCCCCGCTGTCTTTCCCATGACAACAACAGCTCAGCCTTGAAGCGGCCTGAAACTCTGTCTCAGGGCTACCCCCCTTGGCCTATACGAACTTAAAATACTTGTTATAAAGGGACCCATGAGACACATTAAAATAAAGTTATTAATTCTACTATGGAAACTAACGTGGTTTTCACACATTTTTGTTATAATTAAACACGAGAATACTCACGTAAAAATTAAGTCGTCTACTACGACTGGTTTCGGTCACATACGGTAATACATTCACAGGCGAGTTTACAAACGTGACGCGCTCGCGGTTGCGTCTCGTTTGGCACCGTTCGTTTTTAATTCTATCTGAAATTCAGCCACTCTTATTTAGTACTGAAACAATGACGTTATCTTCGCTTTCCAGTACCGTTCCAAACGTTATTATTTTACTCGGATTTTTCCCGAGATACGACAAATTGAAGGAAAGTCCAAGAGAATCTTTAGTCACAGTTCCAAGTCACGTTTTAAGACGTGGCCGTAGTAGGCAAGCAGTCTGACTCACCGCAGTCACAAAGGTGGAAATAGCTGAATAATGTTGCTGAAAAATACTGCCCGCTTAGATCGGACCGTGCTTGAATTGTTTATGCATCTTGTTTATCCACACTTAGATACATAAGTCTACACTATATAAAATTATTGGAAATTGAAAAATAAAACTGACAAAGCAAAAATATGGATTTGCTTGTCATTTGTCACTATACGAGTATAATATCTCGCGAGATAAAACAGTGGAAAGACATTTGTCCAGTTATTTGTCCTAGCGGCGTGGTCTTGAAATCTGTGAGTGCTTATACATTCTTAAGGGAACTGCACGTTCTCGTGTTTCTTCTTCAAGTGTTACTTAGGAAGTTACGAAGAAGAGTAAACACACAACATAATATGACTACCCAAGCATATACGGGTACTAAGTAGACATATATTTTTTTGGCTATTTCAGATTGCTTCTAAATGGATACAACGGCATTTGAGGCGTCTTTTTATATTTGAACGCAAAATTTTTTTAGAAGTTTTATAATAGAGGTAGATAAACTGTTTTTATAATCAATCGTATCATTTTCTGTGTTTTTTTACGTTTACGTTGTCTTTTATTTATGTTTATAAACGATTATTGTATTTATTAAACTGAGTAGCGTAATGCCAACCCAACGAATTTTTCACGATACAGAGTTCAGAGGCCGCGAAGTGCCACATGCGCTGCGTGGCATGCTGGTGATTTAGAGCGTCGCGACGCATATGCGGTGGGAGGGGGGGGTTGGACCCATGGTGGTGGACGTAACTAGTTAATCAGAAGGGGCTTAATTGTTTATCGTCAAAAACTCAGTAAAACCTTTCGAAAACCAAGACAACCAAAACTCTTTAAAATTTGACTCGATATCTCGCTTACGAAAGATACTACAGGCATAAGCCTTTATAAAGGGTATAGAAACGAGCTGATGATATCCCATGACGATCATACTCTGTCTCTATGAATGATACTTAGAATAAACTAGGAAAATAAATTAACACTTTTACTCCACTTTCCAATAGACCAAGAAATACAGTTTATCCGACAGCCCCATCCCTAAATCCACCCCAGCCGTACCCATTCCCAAACCGGGCTGTAGGGCCAGCGACAGATTAACCGTCGTCTGTTAATTACGACAAATGGTCGTCGAACTACGAATAATAGCCTTTGGGCATTAAACTGCTGATCTGATATAAATAGTCGAGCAGTTCAATGTATGTAGCTTTGATTATAAAATGCAAGCGTGCTCTATTGTAGACAGCGTCATTACTTACCATCGGGCGAGATGGCGGTCAATCGCAAGCCTTCAGAGTAAAATAAAAAGAGGACGCTTTTTACTAAATATCAGATTCAAAAATAATTTGGCTAGGCGTGCTCTATTGTAGACAGCGTCTTTGCTTACCATCGGGCGAGATGGCGGTCAATCGCAAGCCTTCAGAGTAAAATAAAAAGAGGATGCTTTTTATTAAATATCAGATTCAAAAATAATTTGGCTAGTCGTGCTCTATTGTAGACAGCGTCTTTGCTTACCATCGGGCGAGATGGCGGTCAATCGCAAGCCTTCAGAGTAAAATAAAAAGAGGATGCTTTTTATTAAATATCAGATTCAAAAATAATTTGGCTACACCGTCTGAATAGATTACTAAAATAGTAACAACTGATATGCTTTTTCTCTATGATTTTTAACCTATCTATGTTCAGATATTTTATAGTACCTATTAGCTCGATTTATTGTTTCATTGCCAAATTCCCACTAAAACCAGTTTTCATAACAGCTATTTGTATCAGTAGTTCGCCATCTAGTATCGAGTAGCGGCAATAAAATATATATCAGCTATTAAGAACGAGGGAGTGACCGTCCAACCCGCCACCCCTTCCTTAAAAATACCTGTGACTAGGTCAACCAGAGGGCGTGAGTGGCGTTGCTTCACGTATAATTATGTTGTTTCACACATGTTCCATAAAAGTATATGTGCAATTGTGTATGAGTGATGTAATGATGTTGGATCTATCACTAAATTCACGTAAAAAGTCCCATGGTCTACCTAGATAACCTACAATAAAATAATATAGTATTATACAGAAACACAGACAATCTACATCAAGCCGTAATTCGTGGTAACAATGCTTATTTTAGCTTGTAGCAATTTCTAAAGTATGACAACTTTCATATCTCCCCAGTGCTAGAGTAGGTAGATTTATTGTAAACTTTTGCTTGCATCTAATCTTGTATATGTATATCCAGTATCCAGGCAGATAAGCTTTTACCTAAATCACACCCGCCTTCCTTTATTGAGCATAAACTAAATACACCTAGTTATAGTAATTATAGTAATTAATTATTATTAGTTATAGTAGTTATAGTAATTAAAACAGCTAATTTTTCAAGTCATACTTCACTTCCAGAACAGCGAAGCTTACAGCGCAAATCGGGTCTCAGCCATTCAACCCTGCGAGGCTTCTGGGGCTCGAGCTCGTAAACCTCTGTCCACGGCTTAATCTTTCGGAAAATTTGAATCCAGATAAAGGCTCAAGAGCTACACGCGGTGAGCTGTTTAATTAACTTCTGAAATGTCTGTTTCAATTTCGTGGCGATGGTAAAGTTGGTAAAGAATCTGATAAAAGTGACATGAAAATTAAAATACTAAGTATGAAGTCAGATTTAACTATGAGATTTGTAAGTCACTCAGTAAACTAAATAAGTTAATAACTAATTGCGTTAATAGATAGCTAGTTTTCATAGTGAAGTTTTATGCATGATGTAAAACGTGTGATATCATAGAGACGATACGACCACTTTTCCAAGAGAATCGACAAAGAGATGTCTAAGCATCGAATGCGAAGAGTAAAATTCAAACATCACAGCAAAAGTTTACTAGGAATACCCCGCTAATGTCCACGGAACAACTATGTCCACAGAACAAACACCAGCGCCTATGCCTCATCCGGGAAAATTACGAAAGTTCGTGAACAGGACACGCTCTGAAAAACCCGACAAAGGTACAAAGGAATGCGTATGCGGGACCATAAGAGCGGAAAATTCGATTTTCTGCCCCGCGCCTCCTTAATGCGTTGTGGTCCACATTACGGCCCGTCAAGACCAAAATGGGCCGAACGGCCCAACCCTTCCGGAAACACTACGTTAATCAAATTCGGAAAGCCAATTTCCGGCAATATAGATATCGGAATCGCAATACATCGCCCGAGGAGACTGATAAAATTATCGCGCATGGGACAGTTCTATTGCTTTTAGCAATATCGGATTCCCATTTTGGGAAAGTCAGCGGTCAGTTATCGGGGCTTGAAATGGAGATGCTCTAGACGTCCGATTCGGTCCGAAATAGCTTTGACCTAGATTGGATTGGTCTCGGAAATAAATATTATATAAAAGGTTATTATATAAAAAGACTTATCTCTGGTACCGAGTTACATATATTTTGCACATATTTTTTACTTAAAACATGTTGCATAAAAACCTTATTTAAAAATGAACGTATTCATTATCGTCTTTCAAAGCATTTACCCACAACGAAATATTAATAAATTAACTCTTTATTTCAGAAAACGAATAATATACTATACTTACGATGTACCTACATTTTCACAACATTGCAGAAAGCATACAAAATAGTGTTACGATATCGCAACATGTCTTGCAAACTACTTTCTCACAGTAATGCCTGCGCTCGCCAATAAAGGAGCGAGTGTTTGCAGGCAGATGGTGGCAGCACGGAGCGACAGTACCTAGGCCCGGAGCTGACGGTCGCTTTCACTGAGATTGATTGTTGATGCACTTTGTGATTTCAACTTTAATTTTATTTGACAGATGGAATGCAATTAATTATCATATGGGATACATAGCCGTGTAGAAAGAGAAATAGATATAAAGATATAATATAAATTACCCTTATGTAGCCATGGTTTCAACATGGCTATAATAATTATATAGTTCATTGTCATCGTCCGAACGTCTGTTGATTTTATTAAAAGCGTCGATTTTATCACAAGAATTTTTACGGAAGCAGTACAATGTATATTGCTTGAGGTGGAAAATAACTCACTTGCTAACTAGAAAACCACTTATCTAAAGTTTAGTAATCAAGGTTATAAATTCAGCAGTAAGAAAGGCCCTCACAAACAAAAATTCAAAAGACGATTACCCTAAAGACTATGTCGTGCAGCTCTCTTTCTAAGGCCGATGTGGGTCGCTGCTGATAAATGTCCCGGAGCCCCAGGGAGCGTCTGCGAAATAAAGCTTCCACGGCCCAAAGATAGCGCCCCGACTGAATTAAATCCGAACACTTAAGATGGTAAACGACACTTGTTATAAACTTTTTTCTGGGGATAATCTCGCTATTCATACTCGGGTATGAGCTGAGGTGGGCCGTAACTCGTCGCGCTCTAATAAACTGCAGGATATGCGTACAGACTTAGATACTATCTTTTTTATTACTTTTGTGATAGTGACCAAGTTTTTACCCTTAGATAATAAGAATAGTTTAAGATGAAAAGCAGCCCCGGATCTAGGGGGGGGCGAGCCGGGGCCCATGCCCCGGGCGTCCAGCTTAGGGGGGCGCCAAATTCACACTTTATAGACGAATAGACAACTCATCATTTACTAAACTTTGACCACGGAGTAAATAATAGTACAAGTACAGTCATGACCATTATCAACTCGATCGATACCCAGAGCGCGGAGTAAGACGTGCTGTACGAACATTTATTATTCGCGAGGCGCGTAGGGCATAGTCAAAATACGCGCCCGCTCGCCCGCAGGAATCGCAGATCGCGGCAGCACGCGTCTGGTTACCGTGCGTGCGAAAGGGATGATATTCGAAAACTCCCTCGTTGATCTCTCTCCACGACAGTGTTTTTTAATTATGAACATGTGTGTTGTTTGTCAGGAAAGAAAATACTTGTTTTTTATTATGTTACCGTATGAATAAAAACTGAAGGCGTCTAGGACATGGACGCCAAAACAAACGCGCTCGCTGCTCTCGCATATTTTTGATTAATTATAATCATTACACACACGCCGTTGACCCCGTAAATAAATAGCCTGTGTTTAATTTAATAACAACCAAATCAAAATCATTACGCTCGCTACTCGCGTCTTGTTTTTCTTTTCGGTAAGTAGATGCTGACTGTTTTGGAATTGACCGAAAAAATCTTCAATCTATTCGTGTTGGTTGAAAACTTTTGATTTGATTTTGATTTTGAATAGTGGATAATTTCCTTAGTAAACAGCCTGTCCCAAATTTCTGAAAAACGTCTCAATTTTTTTGCGCTCGCTGCGCTTGCATTTTCTTGATGTTTAATTTCCGTTGTGCATAGTTTTCAAATATGATCGATCTGTTCTGAATTGATCAATAATGCCTAAACATTTCTTATTATTATGATTATTTTGTGCTTTTAGACTTGCTGCGTACAACATACTAAAGGCTTTTGTAGTTTCCGCTTATTAATCGAGCACTGTTTGTGGGCAGGAAAATTTATGCAAAAACATTTTTTATTTATCAATTTTTATATCAAAACTTAATACACAAAGCTACCCAAAACGGAGTTAATTGATTTGTCAAATAAAAACGGTTTTATCTGAATAAATAAGCTTAATACAGAAAGAACAGCTATAAATGCATTATTTCCGCTCTGTTTACGCATTACTCAGTGCAATTTCGTTTGGAAACAGGCTCTCGTAAAATAAATATGCATATCCTAAATTGCTAAAAATACGTCTCAAAAATTTCCACATTGTTATTATTTAGTGTTTTGTGTGACCTAGCGCGTGAATTTTATTTTCAAAATGACAGAATATAACTCAAAATTTCGCGCTCGCTGCGCTTGCGTATTCTTGATTTCTGATATCTATTAAATACACTCCGTTACGTAATAGCCCGTCCTAAAAACAAAAGATCTTCAAATCTCTGCGCTCGCTTCGTTCGCGCATTACTATTTATTTTATAAAGGCCACAATTATTTTTGAATTGATTGAAAATATTACCTACAAGTTTTGTACGCTCGCGTATTCATGGTGCTTAATTTCCGTTACACGTTTAATTCGTAAAAATTCTATGTTTTGAATTAATGAACAATGTCAAAAATTTTCGCGCTCGCTGCGCTCGCGATTTTTTTTTATTTATTTGTGCTTTTAAACTTGCTGCGTATAACATCCAAATGCCGGTTGATAAAAACTACTACGAGATTTGAACTTACTTAATCAAGCACTGTGTTGAGCAACTGTGCTTGATTCACAAAGCTCTCCAAATCGAATTATTTGGTTCATTGAAAAAAAAACACGGTTTTGTTTGATTATTTTGAACAAGTGCGGCCCGCCACTATTTCAAATTGTCACTATGCGGCCCGCGTCTGCCAAAAGGTTGCCGACCACTGATATAGATGATAAAGGTAAAAATAAATATCAGAGGGGGGGGGGGGGCGGCATTTTTCAGTTTTTGCCCCGCCTAAAAAAATTTGTAGATCCGGGGCTGATGAAAAGGTGATAAGATTGAAATATATCTTCATCATCAGCATCTTCAGCCTGTATCGACCCAGTGCTTGGTATAGGCCTGCTCTCCCTTGTGCCATTTTTCCCTGTCTCGGGTCTGGATGGAAATATTTTCAATTCTACAATAATTTCTGCCTCATAATTACTGTTTCACAAAAGGCTGATATTTGTAGCAGGCATAAGTTCAAAACAAATGAAAAGCTTATCATAGTTTACCATCAACTACCACTAAATCCATTTTCCTAATCGAGTCAATTGCCAAAAGAAGTTAACTCGCCTCACCTCAGTTGTGGGGGCTGGATAGACGGGCCTAATAGGTGGTTAAGTGCTCTGACCTGCACATAACGCATCGAGCAATGTTCCGTACGGGCCCGGAACCTTGTACCACATTAATAAAGGTAAGAGGGCCGTGTCGGCTAATGTGTCGTTATGGCCCTCCTGAAAAACTTCTATAATACCCTAGACGCACTCTAAACCAACGCAAAAACAACTCTATCACATTACTGCTACGACAGAAATTTGAAGTTCGCAAACCTTTTCAGGGAAAACATGAAGGGCCTGCAGTTTTAGTACTTTATGCTACGCATCTCAAAATACACTTTATCACAACGCAGTCGAGTTTATATCCGTTTGCGAGGGATAATTTCGATCGGGCAGAAGCTCTGCGGTGCTGAAACTACGTAGTTTAAGCGAAAGTGCTGAAGGTACGAAATAACAGCGGTAGTCATGAATTTAGCGCTGAATTTACGTGGTTTTATTAAGCGACCAGGTGCATGGAGAGCATAAGCATTAACTATTCGAAACTTTAATCTAGTGCTTAGGCGAAAATTCTTAGTAAAGGAATGGGCATTTGGGAATACTTAACACGCCTTGTATCTAAGTTGGTAATTGCTTAATGACTTGCTGAGACATTAATTGTTTTAGATTTAAATTGTGACGCAGTGCTATGAACTGTAGTTACGGTACACACAGATACGAAACTGAAACTGGCTTTCTGAAATTCATCAATCGGACTCATCGCACCTGATTTAGCCTAGAATCACAGAGTTAAACCGTTAATCATTACCAGCACCTTAATATTTATTTTTGTTTGTTTTTTTTTTAATAAAGGCTAAGCTAAAATTAATACCTAGAGTACCACTAACCTGTATAGTTTCATCGTAGGAGTAGGCGCGGCGCGCGGCCGCCGAGCTCATCTCACCGCGCGCGTGCGAGCTGCGACCGCATCTGCAGACATATCCAGCCATTATAAAAATAAACAATTAGAGGACGCATGTCATCAAAAAGCAAAATTGTACAAAAATAATTTAAGTAGTAACAACTAAAACATTTAGGCAAAACTAAAAGTGTAACTTAATGAGTAGGTAATGCTTTCTGTCTTGATATTCAGGACAAAATGACGGACGGTATCAGTTTTAGCAGCCATGTGGATTGTGGACTTGTCTGGTTCTGTTTTCAAGTTTTTATATTTTCGTTTGATCTTGAAATCCCGAAATGGCTTAATTAATTGGAAGTTGCGTGCGATCACACACTGCTTTACCAAGAGCTATTTTAACAGTCCCCAATTATGTCGCTAGTTAGATGGTATATTTAGTACACATTGACACATTAAACATGAAAGAAAACCATCTTTATTTAAGACGGAAATGGAACACGTTTCAAACTTTATCTGATTCGGAACCAGCTCCATCAGGAAAGTTGCAATAACTCAAAACGCGGGCCACGTCAAAGAAAGTGAGTGCAAATTATTTAATAGAAGCATGCCAGATGTCGGGCCTCCGGGCCAGAAACTTGTCCGGGTCGCGCTCATGAATAATTAAAAGCGGCTCTTCGGGCGATAACTCTACCAGCCGGCGAGCTGTCGCAGAATAACACTTCGGTTGCCCTACCACGAGTTCTCGATCTACCTTCATCTTCAGATCTCGATACCTAACTGATGCAATTTTTCATTTATTTCTTTTTTGTTATAATGTTTGGAATTTACTAGTACCCCAATCACATATTAGAACTCATTGAGAACCACCACCTTTGCCACAGTGAGGTCGTTTTGCTCTACCAGATTTTTCTTATGTAGGTAAAGGGGTATACACCCATTTGCTAGAATTTCATTTGCCATAATTTTATCTGCTATACTGGTCAACAGACATAATATTGTTTCTCATAATTTTATATGTTATACTCATTGTTTACTATATTAGTCACGTGCTAGAAACTTTGTTTTCCAGAAAGTCAATTTCAATAACATCATTTGTTATCAACATTGTAAGGCGTAATTATCATATGCCATAACATCATTTGCCATCGAAATTACTTCTAGAAAAAAAACCATAAAATCGGTTTAAACTAAACGATCAATAGGTTAGGTTAGAACATGAAAAACAACGCACGAGCCGAGCGAGCGTAGCGAGCGTGCCGCGGCAGCGGCCGGCGAAGTGCTAGAAAGCCAATCGCTTTTTAGGACAAAGGCGTTAGGTTAATTTTCCACGGAAGCGACTTGGATCAATCATAGTGATAAGTAGGTATCTATATATATAAAAATGAAACCAGTTTTCCTTGGTCACGGCCTCACGCGTGAATGGCTGGACCGATTTCACTAATTCTTTTTTTGTTGTATTTGTTATTATTAGGAGAAGGTTCTTACGAAACAAAATATTAAGAAAATCTCTCAGAAATATTGAAAAACCCTAAAAACAGCCCTTTTATTTTTCCCATACAAACGTTTTCTAACTAAAACGAGCTTTATTACTATTGTATAAAGTTCATATTGAATTGCAAGCACTCACTGTTGTTTAAGCAATGTAGGTATGTTCCTAACGTCCAAGAGTCAATTTGCACTTTATTACCACTGTACAAAGTTCAAATTCAATCATATCTATCAAAACAGTGTGCGTTTTATACTGATAATTTTTACTATAAATTGACAAGTTAGCATCAACAAACTATGGTTGCTATAGTTACGCAATAGCATGAGAATAGAGGTTATAACAAAGAGTTCCTATAATTATTCTCAACACCTTTGGTCACGCCATCACGCGTGAACGACTGGACCGATTTCAATTTACTCTACGTTTATCCCAAAGTCTACCCGTGCGAAGCCGGGACGGGCCGCTAGTTAGAAATAAAAACGATCAATAGGTTAGGTTATGTTAGAACATGAAAAACAACGCACGAGCCGAGCGAGCGTAGCGAGCGTGCCGCGGCAGCGGCCGGCGAAGTGCTAGAAAGCCAATCGCTTTTTAGGACAAAGGCGTTAGGTTAATTTCTACGGAAGCGACATGGATCAATTATACTTTGGATCACCACCGAAGACGATTTAATTATTACATGCAGCAGTACATGGGATTGTGCTATCTTCTTCACACCTTTAGATATTCACCACTATAAAATACAAAACTTGACTTCCCGTCTCCCTTCCACGACCGGAGAGGGGCGCCTGAAACTGGTCATTACGTGTTTTTGTGTCGTCGGAATCACACCGTACCTAATTGATCCGGTGAATAATTGTTATCACATGGATTGATTTAGTGAATAAGTGTTAGGATAAAGAAAAATATACGCGATCTAATTGGAAGTGAGTACGGAAAATGCAGAAAAGTGCAACGAAACGGGCTAAGGAGCTCGTCGTCGTCGAGTTTCCGTCAACAATGTGATAATTTGCTGGAATTACGAGTTCGAAATGGATAGTATTGGATATTGGAAATCAGGTATGTAAAATAGACGTACCTACATACAATATTTAAAATAATTGCAAGACAATTAATATACCATAGCGTTATAATATTGAATTAATTTCTATATATTTCTACCCTCTTTTCTAAAGTTATTACTAAACATGATAGAAAGTTTTGGGTTTGAATTGAAATATGAATGTAGGTAAGATAAATTATAATTGACTACCTACTCCTTCGTTTTTATTGTTGTTGTGTTTAATTAATAGTTAACAACAGGAATGATTTCATCTCAAGTAGGGTGGCACTTACGAGTACGTATTCTGTGCACTGGCACATTTGGAAGGATCGAATTGTAAGATTTATTATTTCACTTTTATTTATACGTACCACCTACTTCTTAGTTTATCTTATTAGTCGAGTATCAAAATAATTTCTTCGTATTGTCTAATTTACACAACTGTCTTCACGTAAAATGTGATAAGACTATGTACTAATTCTCCATATAAATAATGTTGGAGTTTTATATTACTTTGATTTAATTTGTGTTAAGACAATGAACTTTCCGCGTACATCGTGTGTAGAAAAATACTAAGTTCTTTTAAGCGTAAATATGACCAACTCCACAAAAACCTTGTTGAGGCTACCTACTAATTCTCCATGTACATCATGTCGAGGCTTTTTAATACTTTCTAATAAATCAAGTCAACATCTCCACGTAGGTAAAACGTGTTGAGGCTACCTACTAATTCTCCATGTACATCATGTCGAGGCTTTTTAATACTTTCTAATAAATCAAGTCAACATCTCCACGTAGGTAAAACGTGTTGAGGCTACCTACTAATTCTCAATGTAAATCATGTTGAGCCTTTGCATTACCTTCACGTAAATCGTGTAAAGGTGATGAACCCTCCACGTAAATCGTGTTTGAGGCGCATTTACTCCACGTATATCGTGTGTAGTAAAAAGTTAAAGTTTCTCCGCGAAAATCGCGTTGAGGTTATAATATATAGTACTGGCGCTATGTCTATCTGTCGATTATGCAAGCTATAAGGTCCGCCAAGAGGAAGAGGCATTAAACGAAGCCGATGCATCAATAAAATGTGCATTGAAGGCAATAGTCAGAGGAAATACAGACGCCAGTTGCTTACAGGAAACAGAAATTGCGAAGATGGATAACATATTATGTTAGCAGACACAACATAGTGTTACAACACAAAATGTTAAGACATTTTATTTTTGCCAAGTCTGGTCGAGTACCTATTGGCCAAAATTTCGAAAAGGGCCGTTTCAAGGTCAAGTTCAAAATTAAACGAGGAGCTTTAAACGTGTGGGGGATTCCGTGAGTAGCCATCGAGCTGCGTCAGAACCCCGCTCCTCGGATGCAGGCACCAGCATCGAGGGATCGCCGCCGGGAATACAGTCGCAGGAAATGGCTAGTCAAGGAAGAGCATAAGGAAATAGTAAGACCTACAAATATTTCTATGAAATTTTTTCTTTTAGTATCATTTTGAATACAAGAGTAATGTTTTGAGTGTACTGTAAAGAGAAACCGTTTTATTGAGTCGGTACCTGGCAATAAAATCATGGGTTGGAATTTATATCGACACGCGAGACGTGTCGATGTCGATTGTTTTCTTATACCTATGTGCTGTTATACTTGATCTGATATAAATGAGAATAAATACCGAAAGGTAACAGCGATCACCGTTTTATTTGGGGTTCAAAAATAAATATTTCGATTCAATAAGGGCACTTTACTATATAAAAAATATTAATCAATTCTAAAATCTAAGTATTCTAATTCTATTCTAAATTCTAAATAATAATTAGTTAGATCAGAAAAATCAAAATTATTTAAATTATTTGATTTCTAATTAGAGCCCTATTCAAAGCGCTCTCATCGAAAATCCGTGTATTTATTTTTTAACAAAATGGATTGAATTTCGTCGCATGCATACATACAGACTGGTACATCTTTACAAAATTATTGGAATGGGAAAAATGGGCGTACGAGTAACTATAACTACCTACATGATCCTTGGATACCTATATTATGCACATATTTAATTTTAATGATTATAATTTCCAAATTTTAAAAATTTGGTTATAGCGTAGTCAGTAAAAATTTACTTATGAGAGCAAAGACTTCACATTGAACTCATTTCGCTCCATTTTTACACATCAAATATGTTGCATAAAATGTTTTTCGAAGTAGCTGACGGTGCGGCGCGGCGCACTGCCTGACGGGCAAAGTTTACGGGACGATTGGACTGAATTGGAGCTGTATTGGATACTTTGGATTTAAAATTTGCATTTCAAGGACTCAAAATATTTATTTTTGAGCTTCAATGTTGCCATAAACTCTTAAGAGCAGATAACGCAACAATTGTTTACTTTAAAAATCGAATAAAGGTTTTTATAACGAACTACTTCGGCGATGTTATGAGATTGGGAATATTTCTACTATTGCCTGATTACGTCGTTACTAATCATGAATTCAGTAAGATAAACACGGAATATGAACATAAGTAACATAAATTGTTAATTGCAAGTAACTTGCCTCTCTATGTGTTCCTCCGACTCAGGCATTGTAAGTTAAAGTCACCGTGAACTGTGTTAATAGTATCGGAACAAATATTTTTATTTGGAATAAAATATTTGCTCACAGAATATGGCATCTACACGCTGACCTTACTCTGGGGGCAGCGAGATTACCAGGCAGTTGATGATAAATCAAAACCTTTTTGAGGCATAATTATTGTATTGACATGGTTTCATCTGCGAATCAAACTTCAAAGCAATATGATTCGTATATGTATTAAATTGCGGATATTTTTTCAAGAAAGTAACAGTAACTTTCAGTATTCTAATGCGAGTCATATAGAATTTAAATTTAATTAAAACAACAAATTTTGAACTATGTGACAGCTTTAACAGCTTTGTCCATAAACATAGTAGCAAAAGTCACATTATATGATAGTGTCTACAGATTTTTATAAAGTGTGGACGGGTTATAACCTAAAACCATATACTAAATAAAAAATACTACTTATACTAAACTAAATATTCAGCGTATTGGGACACCAATAAGATTTTGGGTTTTGTTTCTAAATTAAATAATTATTTAGCAGATAATTACCCTTTAAGATTTATCTTGTGAAACTAGCACTCTACAAGCGATTGCTTCCGCAAGAAAATGCAACCGATAAGTTTAATAAAATTAAATGAATGGGTCTAAATAAATCTTTCAAACTATAATAACCCGTTTAGATTAAAATTAAATTTCTATTGTTTTCGATGAAGCAGTTTGAAAATAGATCTCGGAGTATTTTGAGAATGGTCTAAGATAGCCCTGGAGTGAAACGAAGCCTAAAAATAGTATTTTAAAATGAATTAATTTTAATGATAATTCTGTGGAGCATTTTGCGAATTAATGTATGAGATTCTTTTCTTTTTTAACAAAAAAAAAAAAAAAAATAATAATAATAAAAAAAAAAAAAAAAAAAATAAATAAATAAATAAAAAAAAAAAAAAAATGGAGTAAGTACCACTCCGGGATTAAGCCTAAAAGTTTCCTATTTAAGAAAAACATCGCAACCCCGGTCCGGTGCCTTCCAACCCTTGCCTTTTATTTAAGAACATTACTGGGTAACATAAATTGTATACCTATACATAATCTGAACCTTAACTATGGTTTGTATAGAATCTATGTAAGAAATATAATTTTATTTGCGGCTGTAATGCCTAGTGAGTTTAAATAGCTGATAAACTGCCTTGCAAATTTGCGACGGTTTTACGAGTTTATATTAATAAATCCTAAACAGCTGGATGAACATATCACCATTATTAGCATGCTAGATCCGCATAAAATGCGAAAAGCTCACATACTCTTAGGTGTAACAAAAATAGGTTGAGAAGGCTACAGGTCGGAGCGATTGCTTTATATATTTTTTAAATAGAGAATATTTAAATTTATAATCTTGAAAACAGTGAAGTGGCAAAATCTATATTCAATATTTTTTTATGAATAGGTACTAATAATAATATATTATGTATCTAATCAATCAAATGCTTTTATTGGATTGATAACTTATTTGTTGAGATTTTAAAAGTTTTATAAATTGTTATGGATTAAAGATAGAGTTACCTATGGAACACATTATTTTGAATAATGTAGGTAACATAAATCAATACCAGAAGGGCATATATTATAACATTGTTTGTTTTTAAGCTCTTTGTCTGACGAAGGATCTCTAAACATCTGCATGTAATAATTAAATCGTCTTCGGTGGTGATCCAAAGTATAATTATGAATCAAACAAAACGTACCTTGTAGTTTGATTCCAATTATGCGAGGATCACCACCGAAGACGATTACACTCCCAACCCACCCTTGTGAAAGGACCCTTGAGTGAGCAGACAAACTAAGAAACAAAAATGTATATTTACACAGTTAACATCCTTTGTAGGTATATCTCTAAAAATAATGACCAGTTTCAGGCGCCCCTCTCCGGTCGTGGAAGGGAGACGGGAAGTCAAGTTTTGTATTTTATAGTGGTGAATATCTAAAGGTGTGAAGAAGATAGCACAATCCCATGTACTGCTGCATGTAATAATTAAATCGTCTTCGGTGGTGATCCTCGCATAATTGGAATCAAACTACAAGGTACGTTTTGTTTGATTCATAATTATAGTGATAAGTAGGTATTAGAAATAAAAACAATTTTAAAATATAATCATACTGTCACTTGGATGTATTTGAAATTAATTTATTAAGGCGTTGAAATATTCTGTTAAATAATATTATTGCAATTAATAAAATGGATAAATAATACGTATGGCACTCGTATCATTATGAAATGTAATGTACGGGCAAACAAGAATATGTCACATAACTTTTATGGTAAACAAACAAATCGGGCAAATGAAATTCGGGCAAGTAAAATTCGGGCATTTGAGAATTATTGCGTATATTCTTCGGGCAAACATTAGACAACCAGGTAAAGGTTAACGTTGGTTTTGCGGGAAACTCGAAAGATAATATCCAAATACTTCTGCTTCCTTGTGAACTAAAAACTATATTTCAAAAAATGTCTCATCGAATTATATTGTAATGTACCTACATCACATGTGGATGTTGAGTTTCAGATGAGTTGATTCGCACACCCGTAGTAAGGGTTTTCCTGAAGAAACGGTTTTTATAGCTTAATTAGTTACATCTCGACGCGAGAGGACGTCACGGTATGCGGAAATACGAGCTTTATTGTCGAGCACGAAATTAACTTAACAACACGCTGTATAAATGGAACTTTGTTTACACGATAACTTTGAAGTAATAGTGTGCTTTTTTACCAACTTCAAAAAAGGAGGTCATCAATTCGACACGTATATGACTGTGTGTAATATTGTTTTGTTGCTAGTTAAGACTTTTCTGTAATACCTTTGGTTCGTGGACATTAAAATAACACAAAGAATAAAGTTCTAAAATACGTAAAATAGTGCTTTTGATTGCAGTTTACACGTACTATTTGTGGGCAGCAGTAAGAAATTGGTAAGAGTAAGACATATACAATATTGCACCACTGACATCTACCTTTGATGTCAGCAGGTATATTATAAGTGTAATACATAATATTATTGGTAGTAAGGACTGGTAGTACCTACAACTACATACCTACAATCCTACATAGAGTATTACTATAATGTATTGTAGTACCTAATACCCCTCTTTCTCCACTTCAATGTTACAATCACCAACACTGTGTCACAACATGTTACAATCAGGTGGTTAGAATACACTCAGAATCATTGTATCGACCAACACTCAAATACTGCTCTAACGCAACAGCTATCTCGGTTTCTCAGTTCACAGGAGAGAAGTAGAGATAAACTTGTTATTATCTAAAGTGGAACTGCAAGTTTGGAGCACTGGCACTGGCCATTAGCTATCTAGATACGTGTGTAGTGTTTGTACACCCTTTAGATAGGTATCTAGCTTGATAGTGGTCTATTTGCATTATATCTAACAACTTCAAATAAAAAATATGTCTTAAATAAAATGGGAATACTCACGTCAAAATAAGTCGTTTATTACGACTTGTTTCGGTCACTTTGACTTGAGAATATTTTTTAATGGTGCTCTTCCTGTTGCACGGGTAGACACCAAATTGATAAATCTCCAGAATGTTTCTAGTCAAATCTAGTAAAACTATGTATATGTTTTTTTTTTTTGGTTGACACACACAGCACACAGCTCACTGAAGGATGGTGTTCTCAAATATTGTATGTAGGTCTAGAATGGGATAATAACTGCCTCTCAAACTGATTTCGGTAACATACCGTTGGATGTTTTGAAACAGATTTTTGACTATAGAGTGCTAGCTAGCTAGGGAAGCCTTTGAAGCGGCCTACTACCAAGTTGTGTAGACGCTAATGTCATCATCATCATCATTGAACGTAACATTCACGGACAAGTACAATACTACCCGGGTTGTGTAAAAAGAAAGTTAATAGATATTTCTTAATAGGCATTATCTTCGACCACATCGTCGCTTTCCATCAGGTGATATTGTAGACTAATCTGATGTAAAAGTAATAGGTATATTAAAAGTAAAATAAGACAGACATCAAAGAGTCTGCGTAACTAACCGAAGCCGAACCAGTCAAAGTAAACAACGTAGTTTGACTCGCTGTTTCAATTCCATTTCGAATAAATCCGTCTATTGGAGCCGACAACACTCGCCTTGTTTACCAACATCGGCTTTCAGCGTTTTTAACCGACTTCAAAAAAGGAGGAGGTTATCAATTCGACTGTATGTTTATTTATTTTTTTTTATGTTTGTTACCTCATAACTTTTGACTGGGTGAATCGATTTTGATGATTATTTTTTTATTAGAAAGCTGACGCTTCCCATTTGGTCCCATTTCAATTTAGTCCAGTTCTGATAATGGTATCCATGAGAAAACCATATAAGTCTAAAATTTGCATTAAGTACGTGCGCGACGAATAGATGAATAACTCAATAGTCGGTCTTTTGAAGTCGGTTTTTGTTTTTTGTTTTGTAAAAATAATGTTCTTGTTAACGTTTCGAGAATTGGACGTTTTGGTGAACTAGGCCTTTTGGGACGTTTTACATTTTAGAGAGCTTTTTCAATTTTCAATTTCAAAAGCAAACCGCAATTTAAAGAAAAAATATTTGACTGCATTAGGTAAATGTACTCCATGCCTAAATCTTTTATTAAAATCTAAGTATTCAACGAGGACTGCAATAGTATTAGTTTGTATAGTTTGTCTTCAGACCATCCAGCACGTAATTAATTTAATTTAAATGCGCTTTCAATTTATTTAACGAAACCAAATATTTTATAAGTAAAATTTTCCTTTGCTGCAGTAAAACAAATGTTTTACAAAAGTCTTTTCATCCGTCCGTTTCTAAATCCATAAAACGGGTCCAAGAGATGCTGCGAGATGGCATCGATCCGATGTTTCTACATTCGCGTCACGGAGCTGCAGACACAGATTACTGCATAGTAGCACCAGGCCTACTGTTGCCATGGCAACCAGTTCTGTAACACGCTGAGGTATTGTAAACTTAGAGAAAGTTTCAGGCGTTTCAGGAATTTGTGCACTTTTGCTATGCACTTAGAATTGTTTGCTAATATTAGGGTTAAGTAGAAAAACTTTTAATAATTAAATTTATTTCAAGGTTTAGTCAAAACACTGTATTTTCATGGTAATAACTAGCAGCATAGAAATGCGAGAACTTTGATAAGGTACCTTCCATGTCACTAAAACTGCTTGACAGCTGCTCATCATCAATATTATATATCATCGACACTGGTGGAACAGTTGTGTCAGCGGCGTATAGCCTCGCTCCGGTATTTCAAGAAGCTGGGTTGTCTCGGGTGGCCACTTGCAGGAAAGAAAGGCACAACGTACCTACCCCTTGCGGGATGCCGGTGCGGGACTTATCACCCCCATATCGATAGGAATAAGAACGTACCTAATTAAAAACTTAAGGACTTCCATAATACCTTTCAAAACGCTAAATACACCTGATACCGCATTAATACCAGTTATAGCTGTTCTGTATTTATTCTGTGATAATAGACAAATTGCGTGTACGCATCCCCTCGCCTTTTCTCTATGAATAGAACTACCGGAAGTAGTGGCTTCCTTGCTCTACCGCTCTACAATAATGGTAGACTGTATCCAACTTACTTGTGGAACCTATTAGAGGCGCCACTACCGTGTTACCTTAACAAAACTGCTAGTCAAAAAACGAAAATTTTTAGTTCCGTTATTTAATCACCTCCACCTTGCTTTGGTATATTTGATCTATCTGGTCCATTCGGTCTCTAGACGTCGGTGGCATTATGCTTTGTTTACCTTACGATGGTTAGCAAAGGGTGTAATGATCTCGAAATTCTCGAAAGGTGTAAACAAATGAGTTATTAAAAGAAAAAAAAACAGACTACAAAATGTAGCTCCGGATATAAAGAGGAATCTACCGAGATATCTTTTTGTTAATATATTTTACAGAATAGCTCTACGTTTCGCCACCAACTCACCTGATGGTAAGCGACATTTCTGTCGAAGATGAAGCATATCCTAGAAAATATTTATTCACTCTCATCACTCTGTTATTTTTTTTACTCCATACTTCGTACGATCCACCACTACTTTTAACTTAACTTATTTTATTTGACTTTTTTTTTCCTTGATCCTCACTATATTTTATTTATTTTAACCCATACAATTACACACCATATACGATACCTCAATAAGACCTACCACTCTTTTAAAGTCTCGTAAAATACACAACTTTTAAACTTATGTCTCATAAAGTCCAAGTCAAATAATTTTCACTCATATTTCCCTGCAGCTTTGTAAAGCTATTTGCATTGAAAATCCTCCAATATTCGAAAATGGCGCAATAAACACTCGTCCAATACTTATTGCTGCTTATTCGTATTCACACGTCGTAAAAAAGGAAATGGAGTAAATCCGTTGTCCTATACGAATACGATCCATAGCGGAATATTATACAAAATAGCAGCATCCTTCGCTTTTTCACAAGCTTTTATTATATTACTAGCTTAGTAACTTGCAATGTTTGTAAACTATGTTTGATCAAGTGGGGCCTTGCAACTCAATTTTGAACTCCTTTCCGATGTCCGATTGAGCTGAAATTTGATATACCTACCTACCTGTGTAACTCCGAAGATATTGCAATAAAAGCTTGTTTTATAATTTATTTTTATAGGTACAAATAGCAGCGTGTTATGCTTATTTTCTCTGTGTTTTTTCAAAATTAAAATATATTTGTCCCATGTTTGTCAGAGGTAGATACGATTCTTTGCTAAACATCAGTTCAGCCGTTTTCAAGCAAATAAAAAATTACCGAACATGCCAAAAGTTTTTAAGCTTTTCTCACCTTTTGCACATTAAACAGATACGTTATTGATGTGATACTACCTTATGATACTCACTAAGATTTAAATAGCCCATGTTTTAAATCATACATGATTAAGAAACATAGGGGTACTTGGGTAGAGTAAGCATCTATAAAATTTAAACTTTCTTTATGGGTCTGAACTAAATAAAATAGGTGTTTATTTTACCCATGAAAACAAGTATCTTACGTAACTGCTTTAAGTAATATAACCATCTACAAAAGCTTAATTTATACATGGTTAGGATACGTGTGTTGTGACGTAATTTATACTATACATAGGTCCTATAGGTACCGCTCGTACCTAAGTACGCAATTAATCACCCAGCCTTTTATTCAGGCCTCATCAATCACACTCGCTGTACCTACTAGGTAGGCAGACGTCGGCCTACCGGTGTTGGGTTTAGCCGAAATATTCAAGACTGGATTTAGGTAGATACATATTTTATTAATACATACAGGGTTATAAAGAAAGGGTATGCTAAGCCGAAAAGAGCTCATAGCACATCATTATGAACAACTCTTACGATAGACTAACACGGAATTCGTAAAAAAAATCGAGGTAGTCCACCTAGGGCACCCGTCCGAAGAGCACCTGCGCGAAGAGCACCCAGCCTAGTCCAGGAAGAGCACCTATCCATTTTTTCGGCAGGTGCTCTTCGTGGATTCAAATTTATTTTTACATTTGTGTCCACGAAGAGCACCTACTACTTAACAGCCTAGTGTTGAATGAAAGATATCGATAAAAATCAAATAGTCCACGCCTCTGTACCGCGCAGGCGAGGACTAAGAGGTTTGGCTATAGAACTGAAAGAAACTATATAAAAGAAAGTTAAGAATTAAAGGGGGCTCATACAAGAAACATGTTTTTTTGCGTTACTGGTTTTGTTGTTTTAGCTCTATAACCATGAGAGCATGAGATGAATATATAGGCGAGCGTGACAGTTTTTTTTTCCGGCGGCGTTTGAACTTGAACACTGTTATTTTACACTAACTTATGTTTGATAAGACAGTTACGGATAGTTACTACATTCTAAAATGTAGTTTTTATTTTAAGATACCCAAACAATATTTGGACTCTCTGTTGGCTGATTACTACGATGGGAGAAATCGAATTCTTCTATTCGCCACGACAAGGAGCAAAGAAGAATTAGCCAGAACACGCCATTTTTATTGTGATGGGACTTTTAAATCTGCGCCGAAACCTTTTCTTCAAATTTATAGTTTTCATGGTAATGTCGACGGTGTCGTAAAGCCGTTAGCATATGCTATGCTTCTAAACATAAAAATTTCTACATATAAAAAATTATTTCAGTTACTAAAATCTTCGATACTAGGCATATGTGTAGATATTTTTACTTGTGACTTCAAAGAAGCCGCAGTAAGAGGAATACTGTCTGTATTTCCCAATGTAACAGTGAAGGGTTGCTACTTCCATTTTAAAAAAGCGTTAAAAAAGAAAGGGAAAGAGCTAGGCCTCAACGAAAATAGCATAAATAGAAAGCACGTTGCTTTGTGTACTGTGCTTCCTCTTTTACCACCGGATGATTTGGATGATGCATGGCTTTACATTATGAGTGAGAGTCCCCAAGATAAAAATGTAACAAAATTTAATGATTATATGGATTGTTCACACAGTGGATTCACACAGTGGATTGACCACAAATTGTGGTCAAACAAATGGTGTTGTTACGGCCAGGCTCTTAGGACCAACAATTATCCTGAGACTCATTACTCTGTTATCAATAAGGCAATTAATAAATGTAATAAGAGTATTGCTCATGTTTTAAGAGTCCTACAAGAAAATTGAAAGAATTATGCACAAATTCGCGAAAAATTTGAAAAGTCTAAATCCCAAAAACTTGCCGAAAAAAAGAACAAATTAATAGACAGCATTGAAAAGCTGCGATTTTAAGATTTTTATGTTGTATTATTTATTTATTGATTTTTAGATTAGATTATAGAACAAAAATTTCCACGGCGCTCTCTTATTAGTTAGTACTACAATAAGGTTACATTATGGCTGTTACATTTGTTTTCACATGTCGCCCAGACAGATTACATATAAGCGAATATGTACGTAAGTTAGTATGATACGCTTGTATATATTATATCTATACTATATATACTATATAATATATAATAATATTATAAAGAAGTAAAGTTTGTGTGTTTGTATATTTGTTAAATTGTAAGGGGTAATCTCGGGATCTACTGAACCGATTTTAAAAATTCTTTCACCAATAGAAAGCCACATTATTGCTGAGTGTCATAGGTTATATAAAAAACCGAAAAATAAAAAGGCTTTTACGTGGTAGTCCGTTTTGCAAAGTGAATCGGAGAAAAAACGGTCCGGACGGCGCGCGATGGCTTCGGGTTTAATTAACATTATGCCCAACGAAGTGGGCACGGGTCAGCTAGTAATTAATAAACGTTCAGTGATTTTTATCGATATACTCGTATTTCATTCAACACTAGGCTGTTAAGTGGTAGGTGCTCTTCGTGGACACAAATGTAAAAATAAATTTGAATCCACGAAGAGCACCTGCCAAAAAAATGGATAGGTGCTCTTCCTGGACTAGGCTGGGTGCTCTTCGCGCAGGTGCTCTTCGGACGGGTGCTCTAGGTGGACTACCTCAAAAAATCAGCTGTATCATAAATTTTGTCGAGCGTCTTTGACATTTTTTATGGAACGGAACAACTGATATATTTTTCGCGAATTCTATGGTCTAATAGTAAAAGTTGTTCAATAATGATGAGTACTATGAGTCGTTTTCGGCTTTGCCATTACCTTTCTTTATAACCCTGTAGGTATACCTATTACCTATGCATAACGTATATTAAGTATAAGTACCCAACATACGTTTTAACTCTGTACAATTTGGGTAGGTAAACTTTAATAGAAAGGGTAGATTTCATATTTAACCATAAGAAAGGGCAAGAAAGGAAAGGGAAAGTCATTAAAAGAGTAGCGCTTATCATCGGGAGAGCCACTTTACTAGTCTCATTACTTCAGTTTCAAGTTACATTTAAAAATCTGGGTTTTCCCTCCCTTCCCCTCTCAGATCTAAACAAACGATACTGATCTACTTTTACTACTTGCTTTCCCAAATGAAGGATTTATTATTATATGTACCATAAAGTAACTTAAATAAAACTATTTTAAAGTAATGCAGTATTTGGTTACCCCTGTTGTCATCGCTTGCGAGAACACATTTCCGACATCACAAACACTTTGTCGAAACACGACATACAACAACTTTGTCGCCGGTGTCATAAGAGTTATTTTTCATTAATTCCAGATGAACGTTGGTATTATTTCAAACTACAACCACCACTTCCCTCCAAGTGACTACGATGAATAACCTTATACCTCCTATGAAAAACTATCTCATTCACTGTCTTAGTATTTTATTTTTATAAATGCTTTTACGTAACGAAACAAACGCCGCCCTTCTAGGCAGGGAACACCGAAAACTGAACTGCCTGAAAGATGTGAATTTACTCCCATCCGTGTTAGGTAGATAAGTACTTATTCCTTTCCTCGACTCACGTATATTGCCATGTTGTTAAAAAATGCCCTCTATAGGCTAGTAGAAGAACTAATTCAATTAGTACCATCTACTGGTGAGTAGTAGAACTAAGCAGTAGTGCCATCTATTGAAATCAATAGTTACTGAGTAAGTAACTCGGCGTAAGCTTATGAAGCAATTACAAATATTGATGGCAGATGGCGTTTAATTCTGTTGTATGTTTGTTGAACTGCGTCGTTCAGTAGTAATTTCTTTTACTTTTTACCAATGAGTTTCTTTTTACTCTAAATTTTTTGCTTAAAATAAAACTGTTTATGTCTGCATTTGATAGATACATAAAATTTATGTTGAACTCATTTTTGTTATCAAAAAAGAAACCTGTGACGTCAGTCAAGTCAATGTCAATTTCAAAAAATCAGCTGTGAAAGCTGTCAAATTATTGTTCAATTGTTTTTATTTTTAAAAAATGCAGAAAACCCCAAAAAAATAATAAATAAAATTACTTTTGATCTATGCCTAGTTGTAAATCTAAATGTACCACAACTAAAGTCCGTATTTTATAGCCAAAATTACAAATATGTTAAAAATGGTGAAAGTTTGGAAGTTGGGGCAAACGGGCTATGATACTGCCCAGAAGATACAGATAGCTCTGGCCCGAAAACACCTAGATTCCCTGATGAAAGGACAGGACGGGGACTTCGATACATTGATCCTTGTGGAACATAACCTCCCGGTTTATACCGTCGGTACGTTAAACAATGATTTAAAATTAGTTTTACAACTTGCTAACCTGACTATAACTTTTGCCAGAAGTTTTTGACGTGAAACGTCTTTAAAATCGCGCCGAAACATACGGGTACCAGGTTTAAAAACTGGACCGTAACGAAAAGGTCTATATCATCGTACCTTAATAATTTAAAAACTATTAGTCTTAGAAACAAAAATGTGGTGTAAATATTTCACATAGATAGTCAGCTCGCTGTTAAGACATTGAGTTCGTGTCGGGGTCAAGCGGGTTGGCGGGGGAGGGATACTGCGATAACTGTGCGAAACTCGTGACTCACGGTGACTCCGACTTTATAGCGTGGTGATTCTTTCGTGTGTTTGTCAAGTTTATTTGAACCGATTGATTTATACAAAAATAAGTGTAATTTGGACAGTATTTATATTTAAAATAACCAGAAAGTGACAATAAATATATAAACATTTGCTATGTCGGCCTCAGCGCGTGCAAGAGCCAGCCAGAAATATAAATTAAGGCTAGCGTTACAAAGAGGGGGGGCTATGGGCCACGCACAGGTACCCCAATGTCCGGCGCCGAACCTGTTCTTTTTTATTAAAATACTTAAAACAGCGTCCAACTTGTTTTCATTTCAATCTTTTACTTTAAAAGCGATTTGCTAAAATAGACGTTTCACGTTAAAACCAACGGCCGTGTGCCCCGACACAGCCCCACCCGCTTTTTAAATAAGCTTAGATCTTGGCTCATAAGGTGGTAATATAAATACTTTCAAGTCAACTCAACTTTAATAATTCCGCTGCTGGGATGACAGGTCTACCATTAAAGGGTGACAAGTACCTAATAAAATTGGAATAGGTACTTATCTTGTATAGGTTACTTACTTATTTTCTAAATTGGAATACTTATCTCATAAAGGTTACTTACTTATTTTCTTAATTATAGGAATCAGAGACGAAACTCCTAAAGATGAAATACTCAGGCTTCGAGGTCTTGGTGCTGAGTTCAGGAAAACAAACCGAGGTGGGTTGATAACGTTCCACGGGCCCGGCCAGCTGGTAGCGTATCCAGTATTCAATTTGAAGCATTTCAAAACCAGTGTCAAGTGGTACGTCAACAGCTTAGAAGAAACTGTCATAAAAATGTGTGACGAATTAGGTAAGACGATTTTTAGTCATTAATTTTTCTATGGTAATGATTCTGATGCACCAAAGCTACTGATCTTACAATTAAATTAAATTAAATTGCACTTTTTGCAATTTCTTGTATCGCTTTTTGATACTGAGCTTCACTATCAAAGCATACATATCATGTAAAGTGTTTTATAAGTAGCTAAAGAATTCAATATTTCAAATTATATTACCAGTATTATATAATACCAAAACAAATATCTTTTTAAAACCAAATGACTTTTAATCTATTTTAGGGATCAAAGCAAAACGGTCACCACACACCGGTGTCTGGGTTGATGATAACAAAATAGCGGCTATAGGAATACATGCGTCTAGATATGTGACCACTCATGGCATCTCTTTAAATTGCAACAATGATCTGTCATGGTTTGATCATATTGACCCTTGTGGACTTAAAGATCAGGGTGTAACGTCACTTACACAAGAAACTGGCCTCAATCTACCGATAGACAAAGTCACACCTATGTTCCTTAACTCCTTTAGCAAAGTATTTGAATGCAAAACTGAGGAATTGGACACAAAGTCGCAGGAAGAAATCTTAAATAGTGTTTATAATAACCTGTTGTCAGAGGCCCAAGCAGTTACTACTAGTGTTTAAACAGTGTTTAAATTTAAACTCATTTACATTAAATGTATTGTGAACTTTTTTTAGTACAAATTTTATGAGTCTTAGTTTTTGAATCTAGTTAAATAATTTATGACAGTTAAATAAAAAACCTTAATATTTGTACAAGTTTATTTAATTTGTTAATAATAGTGAAAAAATAAATAGTAGATTATATTTAATTAGCCTTAATAAATTAAGAAGAAATCTCAAGTTGGGTTAGGAGTAACAGATACTATACTGTCCTTGTGATACAAAAAGCACATTTTTAATATGTTTCCTCAAAACCCAACCGAAAGTTCAAAAGTCTAAGTAACTGAGTAAAGCGAAAAGCCAGAATGAAATAGTATCTATATTTACAAAAAATGTTTAAATTGTAAACCAGAAATAATTTTATCGAAACATCAGCACAACATATAAAATCAAATATACTTCTATCTTACATACCTACTTACACACTAATAAAATTAAATTAAATACCAATCTAATTATTTGATTCAGAATAGTCCCCTAAAAGTTAAGGTTCCAGTTTGACAATTAATTTTTCAGGGATTATTCCAAATATATTTCCTTTTATAAATTCCTAATCATACATGTACTGAATAATTGTACAAAAATGGTCGAAAGTCCTAAATGTAATAAATGCACTGTCTGAATAAAATACCCTAGTATATGAATATCTGTAAAATTGTGCTTACAATTAGTCGTATAAAAATCTGCCACAGATTCCTAAATCCTTCCTGATACAGTTTGATTTTCTACAGAGTTTCTTCGAACTGTCAAATCAACCCTTACCCCCTCTGGCACCATAACAGTAAGGAGATGATAAGTGGTTGAAATTTCGACGTCGACAGATAACCCGTTAAAAAATCGAGTCATACAACTATTGTCATTTCGATCCTAACTTAAACATACACCTAACTAAGTAAATGCTGTTAAATGCAATAAATTACTTCTAAAATAAATGCAAAACACGCGGTGGTTACAATACATTGGACGGAATCGTTTTCCAATCACACCACGATATGGAACTTAATTATATGGACGCAGTTCGAATTTTCCTACTGGATTGTGTTCTTCAGTCGTTTGTATCACAAGTTCCTTCGATCGGAACTACTTACTATTGAGACATGTCTCTCGATGTTTATATGTGGGTAGTTTACGATAAGTGCTTGGGTGGCGCGAGCCATTTGCGCATGTAATAGAAGAAGATGGTTGCAATGTAGAGCAGAACCAGCAGAGCGCACGCCACTCCCAACAGCAGGACCGAAGCTTTGCTGGGGCAGGGTTCCACGATAGTCACTGTCTTTTCTGCAAAGCATAAATAAATCGGTCGTTAGACCACCTGTATCTCGTTCTTCAACTCAACTTTACAGGGCTTAACAAAATACATAAAGATCAATTAACTTTTCAACGTGTCTATGAAATCACCAAAGGTGATTGCTTTCATTCTAACTAGTAAGATTTCGACGATTTTCTAAAGTATGTGTAAAAACTTACCTCCGAAGTTGGTTTCGGAAGCGGTGCCTCCAGGCTTGTCGGAGCGCAAGAAGTCTGTGCTCTGCCTCTCGTCGCCGAAGTCCAGTACGATGATCTCTTGAGAGATGTTCATCTCTTCATCTTGAGTTGCCTCTCCTTCTGTGTGAGACAAGGAACGCTTCTTCCTGCCCCAAGACTCCACGGTTTGTCTTCCCCATTCGCACATAGCCTGTTAAAACGATAATTAATATAGACTTTATAATTTTACAAATTAATCATAACATTGGTTTATGGTCGCCCAAAGATTTCTCTAGGTAGTTTTGGCTTTAAATCCGTGCCAGCTTTAATCCCATGAATGGAGAGTAGGTGGACCTACTTACTCGCCATGTTTATATTTTTATCACCATTACGAGTATGTCCACAACATAGCCTCTGTACCTCTCGCTGGCAATGTTTATTACAGCCTTTACGATCTTACTCTAATTGCTTTTATCAAGCCTTACAGTACATACATTAATTAAAATTAATTTTGCATAGAAAGCTTTAAACCACTAGAGTTGATTTGAATAGTTCTCACCGGTTCGCAAGGCCCGAGGCAGTATTTGACGTTGCACTGGAAGATGACGCCATACGACTCGGTGAATCTGAACGCTTCATACACTGACTGTAAGGCGTTGCCTTCGGGATTGAAGGCTGGGAATATGGACGGGTCCACGGGGCATCTGTAATGATACAACTCGGTTAATATTAAGCGCTGTGGTTGATTAGTGATGAGCTGAGTCAAACAACGTTAAACTTGCCGGTTTTTTAATTTCTTCGTTTAAAATATTATTTTGCGTATCTTTTTTTTTTATTTGTAACGTACCCTTCATCATCAATGATCTGGAAGGTGGTCTTGGAATCCTTGGCCATGGCCACACAGCTGCGGGCGAAGATGCCATAAGGAGCTGAAAAAAAGTCGAAATTTTAAAAATGCTTACGACAGCTATTACTGTGCCTAGCAAAAGCAAGTTATTTGAAGTACTTGGAGGAAAGAGCATCATAATAATAAACTAAAAAACACGCACTGGCATCGGTCTTTAGGAGGTGTGCAAAGTTTTAATTAAATCTGATCGTTCAAAGTAGTGCAAAATCGAGTCCAAAAGTTCGAGTTCAAACATTAGTTTCACCTACAACTAATAAGAGCGTGTTAAAAAGAAGGTCTTACTGTCTTCTGGGATCTCGATGCGGAAGGTGAGTCTGTCTCCAATGCGGACAGTCTCCACCTCGCGTTGGCGCGCGTCGAGGATGCGGATGCGCGGCGGAGGCGCCTCCGGAGCCGCAGTGATGGAGATCATGTCCGGGTCTCTGCAATATCACACATTTTAATTTAGCGGTACTAGTACTATCGACGACGATGGCAATCAAAAATGGCCTTAGTCAATGGTACTGTTTAATACTGCCGTGATAAAGGAAGGCTGTTGAATGTCTGGCGACAAATTATACCAACGTCAAAAGTCAAAGAAAAGTCTCTTAGTTGCTCAATATCTAGAAATGACTTGGCATGTATGTCGCCGACGCTCATCTTCTAGCATCGAAAGAAGATAACGTTATTTATGCTTTCATGGGTTAATTAGATGATTAGAACCGCTGAGCTTGCGCCGAGACGTTGGTTCGCTCAGCTTGTTCTACCGGTACTATAATGGGGAATGCTCTGATGAACTGTTTGAATTAATCCCTCCATCCTGATTTTACCACCGAACTGGCCGCCATCGCATCGCCAGAAATGTCACCCGCACATCATAGATGCGTGGAAGTCTCGCACGGTTCGTTTCAATCGTTTGTTTCTTCCGCGCACCTGTGTTTTATGGAATGACCTACCACGTTCGGTTTTTCCTTCACACTATAACCTTGGCCGCTTCAAACGAAGGGTTAATCCTCAGAGGTAGGCAACGCACTGAAGATGCCTCGGGTATAGGAAGTGACCATAGGCGACGGTGACCACTTACCATCAGGTGGCCCGTCGCTTGTTTGCCACTTATTTTTTTATAAAAGAATAGAACAATTAATTGTTCAACATAGCAAAAACGTTCTGAAATTATTTTCAATAGATAGATCACAATTACAATTACTTGGAAACACATTTTACACGTAGCTATGCAAATACGACTTGTTTAAGTGGTGTGCATATTTTTACGCAGTGTTAATAACTCATTAACAGCATATTCAGTTAATTAAAATGGCAAAAATACATCTTAACGCCGCTTTCAACGTATCAATAAAGATGCCTGCTAAAAAGTTTCTCATCACGTCTTACTGTAATTGTGATCTGGATCTGATTACTACGTGCTTACAATGTAGGATCGATAATGGGTCAACGGAATTTAAAATAGTCTTTTCACGCAGGCATGTCAGAATAGCCCCGTTTTTCATATTAGACTGCCATATCACGTAACGTCGCGGTTCTTTGCACGAGAATAAATTATACGGTAAATGGTAAATGCCTCGTCTTCTCGGATGACGCTTACGGTGCGACCAACTTATCTGTTTAGGTTGAATGGAAGCCATCATCATATTTTCTGAACGTAACAAAAGTTACCATAACCCGTTTATTTAGTTTCCTCGTTTGACCAACTATAAATTTAAGTTGGTACGGCCGTTGCAATAATTTAAATAAAAGAGCATACAGTGCCCCACTGACCTGATAGGCACCATTCCGAATGTGATGTTCTTTGAACTCATGTCGTATGTGCATTTCACTTTGTAGATCTTGTCAGCTTTGGTCATCACGACGCTGTGGTGTTGGAGCACGACCGTGTTGGAGTAAACGCCAGTCTGGAATAGAACTATGTTTTAGGCTGTTGCTCGTACATATGATTTTGGACCCTCTGTCGGTAGTCGGGATGTTGAAGTGAATTGTATTCATCATAGTAGGTAGCTCTACTACCGATGTATGTACAGGTCGCATCGTCGCACTATCATCGTTACTGACTACCTAACTTACATCGCTGGCACAGCGAACTAAAATGACTATTGGTCTTCGATACCAAAATCGCATCTACTATCACAGAATTATCATTCGTATAGATTTATTTTACAAATTCTATTTTCAAATTTTAAGTTTTGTTTCCTTACCACACTTTGTGTGTTACAATCCTGGCCCGCCATGGTGAGGTCCAATCGGAAGAAGTCGCTATTATCCACGTCGATATTGCAAGTCTCGGAGCGGCCCAACGCGTAGATACGGCCATTGAAAGGCTTGTTAGTGCGCACTTGGACTGCTATCCTTGTATCCTTACAGAGCACCGCCACTGGAAAGAGATACTAAAATAAACCAACGCCCCTTAGAAGTAATTCAAGCAATTAACAAGAACTCGAAACAGCCAATTACCGTCGTAACAGGTGCCAGTCTTGTCGCAATTTGCGTCATTCCTGGTCAAGTTGGACACATTCGTATCCTGCTGGTGCTCGATCGTCACCGGCAGCTCTCCCGACGGGTTGGTCACTGGCTCTAAAACAACAAAAAAGCAATGAGCATCGAGCACACGTACATAATGCCACTGTTACTTAAAGGGCATTCCTATTTCAAATTACAGAGTTAGCTAATAACCCCGAACAAATCTATGAATACGGTACGCGTGTACAACAGAATCGCTCGCTGATTAGGTACTTGGATGCGAGCACGTATCATAATAATCGATACATGATTGCAACAAATCGTAACTACTGCACGTTAATTCTAAATACGGCCTATCTAGTGCCCACTGCAATTACTGTAACTGCGTAAAGCTCACCGCTCCGGGCCACTCTAGATTTTCACACGCACTCTATAAATACTGGAAACTGGCGAACTAACTCGTCTAATACTCGGAATCGTACGCTGTCGAGCTTCATAATAAACGATGACGTATCCCATGTTGTTATACGGCAAATTGAAAATTATGAATCCAACTAGAGTTAACGACCCTGTTTTATTTCTAGACAAGACATATCTAAAAAGAGATCAATGTCAGCTACAAGTGTCAAAAGCGGAAACAATAGAAAGTAGTGTGACAGTGGCAGAATAGAAAGAGCTCTATTGGAATGCGTCAGTGGCGAGGTGAACCGTTCCTAATCGATTCGTTAGCATAGTGGCAGAACGTCTGGACATATTCGCGACCGTTGCCCCACCGGCCGCCCGTCCGCCGATAATAAGGTGACGCAAACTGCGATTTAGGACATTGACCGAGGAATCTCGACAAAAGAGTGTCGTTCGCCCACTAACTTGCCTTGCCGCCAATCCCGCCGTGGTCATTTAAGGAACTTTGAACTTTCATGTTACAGCAATGTCATGGAATAATGGGAAATAACTAATTCGCGAGAGACATTATGTCAGATTGGTCGTAAAACCGCTGAGTTGTAATTAACTTTTAAATATTATGTCTTTATTCTACTCCACATTAGACAGAGAAAAAACAAGACATTGAAGACATTTATAAGCTTATTTCTGAGTTACAAAGCAGTATAAATAAGCAATATAAGCCGTTTAAAAATTTTGGCGACATGTCAAGTTTAGGGGGCAATCCTAGCGCTTTCAATCCTGCAATGAGCTTGCTCAGTTGTTTAAAAACAAAAAAACTTATCGACAAAATCTCACAAATTATTTGTAGGTACTCGTTACACTAAGTCCTTCTGGAATATATTTCTACTTGTTTTAATAAAGGCCCGTCACAAAAAAAGCAAGTAGGTACAGTGTATAGCGTTATAGAAAGATGCAGGTGGTCCGCTACTCATTGCCGGTAACAGTTTATTCAATCACCATAAAGACGTGATGCGGCGTCTCATAATTAGATATGAATGTGATAGCTACCTTAAATGATATTGCTATACGAATAACAGTTCTCATTTGTTGAATAGTCATAACATGGGTGCTAATAAGATTCAAAATTATTTATCAGAACCCGACGACAGTATTAAAAAAATAGAATGGAAATCGAGTAACTTATTTTTAAAATATAGAGCTGCAAAACACATGGCTATTTTATTTTTTCTAGTCTTTACGAAATCAATTACTCTTCATAGAAATCCTAACTGATTTCCTTAACCACCTAACCAGGGCCTTTTATTTTCAGACTTTCGTTTTGCGTCGACCAACTTAAATAAATAATAGGTACCTTTCCAAGGTGTGTTAACAAAATCTTCCACCACACCATCACTTAACGTCAGGTACCTAAGTGGTTGTCAAACGCCATAAAAATGCTTCGTATATCTTATTCTTGTAACTACATCCGCTAGCAAAAATAACAAGAGCCCAAGAATAACGCCAGCAGCTCAAAATAGACAACACACTTTGCTCGACCAAGTGCCTAAGCTATAATTTTTCAACAATGTAGTTAAAGTACTATAGGCTACCAGTTTCACTGCATCGGTTTTAGGGTTCCGTGTGGAAAAATGAAATGGAACCTTTATGGTAATACCTTGATGTTCGTCCTACTCTATGCTGTATGACTATATCTTAGCAACTACTGAACCTATCAACTGGGGGATATAAGTAAATAAGAACACTCAAAACACAATTCAAGCTCACTCAATTACATTTTTCTTGTTTTTTCTCGCGAGCATCTTTGTTTCTGATTTCAAAAATTAAAAGCGATATTCCGATATTCCTGTCGTATCTAACGGAACCCAAGACGCGAGTTTTCGTTCCTTGGCGAATTTATAACTAACAACGTACTAGATGCCTCGTCCACGCATCGATTCCAGCTGTCTATCATACGCCGTGTAATGCCTAACCTATTACTGTAATAACACCCCGAAGGATCAGAACCAGACTCAAACCTTTATTTATTCTAGAAACTACGTACTCAAGCTTCTATGGAGTTTAGGAAACTTGTAAACATGCAATTCGCGGTATTATACTATTTATCTACACTCGTGCATGTTCTCGAATATGTAATCACCCTTATTATGGTTTCGAAAGTTTTTGAGTGAGTGCGTTTGTTTCTTCTTCGTTAAACGATTCCAATGGATTTGGATATAATCCAAATCCAAAATAAAATATATCTACGTATAACCTGGATTAACACATAGGCCACTTTAACTTAAGAAAAAATAACGGTTCGTCTAAGATGCCGGGTAAAACAGCAGGGCGCAGGTATTATGTGACTCACCCTTATTATGTGACGTAAACTTATTTCGTTGGCACCAAAACAGAAAGAAGAAGGAAAGCTGACATCCTCAGTGTGTAGGATGTAGGTAAACAAAGACATGACGTAGGTACATAGAAAATATGATTGATGATCTCCAGGCATCGAACCTCGGAGAGACAGAACGAGTTTTGTCATTAAAGTTTTACAATCAGTCGGGACAGCACTCGAATCGTGTTTGCTGTTTTTTCCCAGACTTAATGTTTATTGTTGTGTAAATCAGCGAAACCACTTAAGGCACATGTCTGGTGAACTTGGGCTGTAGTTAAACCTAGAAGTTTCATTAGTAAATATGCGAACCAAAATGATAATTTCCGTCACTTTCGGTGAGCTTCCAAAACATTTTCAGGAAACTTTAACGACTTGACTCTAGAACTAGATGTAACCAGTTATATTTGAATGATTTATGTTATAAGATATGATTTGGTCTCGCTACGACAATCTTTCTTGTCTAGGGATGCCTAGATTGTCCGTTAACGACATTATTCTAAAATGACGTTGTCTTTATTGCTGAATGAAAGCTTATCACGTAAAATTGCGTAAATTCGTCCATTCGGTTACAGAGTTAGTTCATACTTCCTATTTGGTGTCGTTGACTCCGCTGCACCACCGACAAGCATATTTGCAACGCTCCAACGAATCCAAGGAAATTATCGACGATTCCCACGCTCGCTCTTTACTAAGGACGCGATTTGTTAATCGGTATTAGTATAGTCACTCATAAATATTAAATCGAATCAACTGTTGATCGAGAGTCAATATGTGCGATGTTAAGGGAACTGCTTTTGAAGAAATTCTTTGTATGACGTATCAAACTGGTGCTAGTTGTCTATACGTTAATGTTATAGAGTCGGATAAAATTAATGATCAAACGAACTTACCTGTACGTGAAGTTCGATCATAATTATATGATCAGCTTCATTCGAAGCGATTTATAGTAACCTGGTGGATTGAACACATTAAAAAAGATGTTAATCCATTTAAGTTCAATGATTTTAAATTAGAAATATTTTCAGACGCTTCCACAACCGGTTGGGGAGCTTTTTGCAAAAATAACGAATGTCACGGTTTTTGGAAGAATAGTGAAAAGGAAATGCATATTAATACTCTCGAATTAAAAGCAGCTTTTTTCGCATTAAAAGTCTTTGCTAGAGGCCTTAGAAATTGTGAGATTTTGATGCGCATTGACAACGTCACTGCGATATCATGTATTAACAGAATGGGGAGCGTGCAGTATCCGCATTTGAATGATGTAGCTAAAGAAATATGGCAATGGTGCGAAAGGCGTAAACTAGTAGTGTTTGCGTCCTATATTAATACAAAGGAAAATCGTGAAGCAGATCTCTTGTCTCGCAAAAAGTTTATAGACACAGAATGGGAATTATGTGATTTAGCGTTCCAAAAAATAGTCGACAATTTCGGTCAACCCAGCATAGACTTATTTGCTAGCATGTGTAATGCTAAATGTCCAGTTTACGTTTCATGGAAAAACGATCCCGATGCATGGGCTGTAGACGCTTTTACGATTTCCTGGTCAAATGTACTATTTTACGCGTTTCCCCCATTTGCACTGATTTTAAAAATGTTACAAAAAATCATTCACGATAAAGCGGAAGGCATAGTTGTAGTTCCGTATTGGCCTACACAACCTTGGTTTCCAATTCTGCAAAAAGTAATGATATCTGATTCATTACATTTCGGCCCAGATATAAAATTACTTAAATCTCCTTTCAGATTGTCCCACAATTTGCACAAGACGCTTACCCTGGTTGCCGTGAAGTTGTCAGGCAAGCTTTATTAAATAAATCAATGACGCCAAAATCAGTTGAGATTATGTTGGCATCACTTTCAATTAACACATATAAGCAATATGATGGATGCATTAAATCTTGGTTAAATTACTGTAAAGATAATCATTTTATTATTTCGAATGTACCTACGAAGAAATGTGATGCGTACTACCATGAAGGGTTGATACTGTCACGATGTATTTCTTCATATTGATGCTCATAAGTGATGCGAGACACCATCTGGGTTATCTCTGTCACGTGTTTGAGCCGATTATGGTACTTATAGCTACCGTAACGATATGGTTTCTTTTTAAGTGATGCGAGACACCATATGGGTTATCTCTGTCATATAAAAGTGAGCGCAGAATCCTATAAGGACCGTGCCTCTCCATACTACCCTACATTGGTAGTATTTGATTACTAGTGGGTATGGAAAGTAATACTATCACATACTCGTATTATGTAATGTTCTTTAGTGATGCGAGACGCCATCTGGGCTATCTCTGTCACGTAAAATTCGAGCGCTGAGTTCAAAATGAACCTAGTCTCACCCCAACGTAAAAAAAAAAAAAAAAAATATACTAAAAAAGAACATTGTTCATTTCAGAACCGACTAATAGACGGTCGGCCTCAGTCTCGTCCGGTTCGCCGGTTCGATTTCGGTCGGCATCCCCGCCGGCGTCAGTTCCACCTCTGCCGGCTCCGGTATGTAATCAACCTCCTACTCAAGAGTTGGTGGGTCCGTCAACATCAACTGATCCTGAGCTAGACGCCGAAATACTTTCACTTCTCGGTGACGCACCTAAAATAGATATAAAGTTTGGGAAAGCTGTCCATAAGGACTTAGCCTTGAGGTGGCAGGAAATCCTTGATAAAGGATTACCTAAAGAGGCGAAAGACAAGATACTTGTTGAATATTTAGTGCCTGAAAACTGCCACTTATTAGTTGCGCCAACACTTAACCCTGAAGTTAAAGCAGCGTTAGCTGAAACCATGGTTAAAAGAGATTCGACTCTTATGAATAAGCAAAGACAGCTTGGTATCGCCATAGCTGCACTAACTCAAGCAGTTGAGCTAACTATAGGCAAGGAAAGTCACACAAAGATCCTCAAGCCTATAAGTGACGCATGCCGACTTTTATGCGATAGCCATTGTGGAGAGACGAAGACACGACGAGGGTTTGTCGTGTCAGCAATCAATACCGACTTAAGAGACACTGTTATTGAGACAAAAAGAGATACCTTTTTGTTTGGTGATGGTATTGCTGAAAAGTTAAAATCAGCTAAATCTATCAAAAAATCAGCCACTGATTTAAAACAGATTAGAAATGATAAGTTTAATAAAAACAACTTTATTAAAAACAACAAAAACGAAAAGCGTTTAAACTGGAAAGCCCTGCCTCGGAAAATGACGGCGAAGCCCGACGCAGGGAAGCCTCGTCCAGCGCAGGGTTCGTGTTTCCGTGCAAGGCTGTGACCTGGGGACGTGACTACAAATATTGTTAGCTAAATCGCAAAGAATGAAGCTGTAAAATATAATAACGTATCCACCAGTGCGATACATGTTTTCAAATTTATTGCCAACAAAACTATTAATTATTATATTCTACTACTAACAGCTAATACTCAGCCCACGTAGTATTTCAGTACAGTCTCAATAAACTCAAACTCAATCGGAGTTTCTCCGAAAGTTTACCTACATTTTGTAAGTAGGCTTCGCTCGTCTTCCTTTTGTAGCCATCGTTCTTTTTTATCGTTTTACAAAAGTGTGGAGATACTAGTAGGTACTCGGTTTAAGTTTTTTGGTCAGTTTGTTCATCATAACTTGCCGCTAGATTAGGTTACAGATTAGATGTGCCCGCGTTAACTGATGCTGCTTTTTGTGCTCACAAAAAATAATAATTTGTCGCATCATACTCTTTAAAGCTCGACTGGTTCATGTAGCCTCTGTAGAAGACAATACTAATGTAGGACATTATTCGCATTTTGGATTGTCTACTTTTATGGTCACATAACTTCCGTGTGAACCAAACCAGATGTCGCTGCTTCACAAACGAGTCTTTACGAGGCTACAAACTGAGATAAATTAAAATTCAAAGTGGAAAGGCATTTCCTTAATGTTTCGTTTATACAGGCTATTTCTTATCTGCCATCTTTGAACAGCGTCTAATAAACGTCGAGTCACGAAGGACGGGATATTTTAAGAGTCAGTGATTAAAAACAGGTCTAGTCCAGGCGCGTGGTCGGAAGTGTCCGAACAAGGATGTAACGGTGTCGGTGGATGCGGCCAGGGTTCCCTGCAATCTCGCCTCGGATGCCATGCTATGCCGTTACCCGGCCATTCGATCCAACTCGGGTAATGAAGTAGTTTACCTAATAACTTAGAACGGTCCCTGCTGCTAAACTCGTTCAGATACTGGAGATCTATCAATTCGTCATGCCTATGAATACGTAGATGCCTTATTTATGAATATAACGACCGGCTCAAGGGTGCGATTGATGTTTGTTTGCTACAAAACTATGTAAATAACTTATATTTCGGAGAAAGCTAAAAGATGGACAGTTTCCGGCGTCCAACATGATACCTTCTATATTTGATTAAATTTTTAATTTGCTGCTGTCGGGCAGTCTTGTTTTGTCATGTAAATATAAATTAACGATTAAAATCATGCAAATTTTCTGCTTCCAAATTAATGACAAGGAACTCCCTAATTCATTTATATGTAAATTAATAAGTTAGCTATAAATGCGAATTTATGGCTATATAGTTTTGAAATGTCGTTTGAAGTAGCAATTATGGCAGCGTATAATTTCGAAGAGTGGTCGGATTAGCAACACACGGCTGGCGCGGCCACTGACCTGCGCACGACCATGCCGATGGTAAGACCTTGCAAGGCCGTTATCTTTCTATACACTACTCGTACACTATTAATATACCTTCCATGCGAACTCATGCAGCGTTGCAGCGCTCAGACGAGGTACCATATATTACTTGTATTATGCAATATGTAGCTTAAGTTAATTGCTTGAATTTTTACTCTCTATTTGCGAGCGCGTGTGGTTACCCAATTTCTTTCACATTAGTTAAGCTAAGAATTTGATGTCAGCTCATAGCTGATGTATGTGACGGTATGGTCCAAGACCCTCACACACACACACACGTTCTGATTGAAATCTGGCTATAAAAGTAAAGCTGCCAGAGCGCACCATTAGACGTTGACGTTGGGTTATAGGTTTTCGACAAAGTATCATAGCAGCAAGCAAAGGAACAACTGTTAATCTTTTTTATTAATCTTGCTCCAATCCCAAAGAAAGTTCAATCTTTAAGAGAATTTTATATTCTACACAGCTAGATATATACAATTTAGAAGGTATACAATATGGAGTGAAGTGAGCGCAAACTAACGCTATGTCGGTGTAACCGCGGGAGTCTGGATGCGGGTTATAATACGTGTAAGTCATTAATATAACAGTTTCAGCGTCTGCCTTACTTGTTTACTTTGTAAATGCGAAGCTATTGGATGTTTTCTCTAGAATAATTACCGAGCTTCGGTTTACCATTTAAAGCGATTATTTCAAGTCATTTTGCTAAGGAATACTTGAGAAAATTAACTTGAAGAGTAAGAATGATTGCTTGTTAGTGGTATGTTAAAGTGTACCGTTTTATTATGTTTAACATGGAAAACAAACAAATGGTAATTGAACGAGTAAACATGTGAGAATACAATAGTATCGTGATGGAACTTGTTTCGTGGGTTTTCTGGTAATAAAGGACTGTTTATCATAAAGTCCGAAAAACATTAGACTCTCAAGTTGAACTAAAGCAATACGCTTTACTATTTCCCGGCGACCTCTCGCTCTTCTCTGGGCTTGATTCAATTATAGTTGAATTAGGGCTAAACCACGACTGGACTGACCCTACAAAAAAACGATTCAATTTGTGTACCGCCACCGTTATGAAGGCACGCACGACCGGCGCCGCCGCCGCAGCTACAACAATGGCCCATGCTTGAACTATTGTGACTTTTTGCACCAAAATGCAACGGCAGCTAGTATAATAACAGATTAGGTAACAGTCGCCGGATGATTCAGCGCATTGTGAGCATAAGTATCGAAATTACATCGGCACGTATCGACGATATCGCTCGCCTATTCAACGCGAACACATCAAATTACCAAAAGTAATTTAATAATGCGCCGACTATCGGAGCGTCTCTCGGGCGATTTGTGATCGAACTTCCATTGTGATGTGATACTGATACCTATTTCCTCGTAGCTCGTAGATGCCTGAACTTGAAAAAACAGACAATTCATCTTCAGTTCACATTTTTCTCGAATAGCGCAGATGAAAAAGTTGTTTTCGCACCTCTACAAACTCTACCAAATTATAAAGAACCTTTTGACAATTGAAACTCGCTATGCATTAACAGATTATCAGTTTTCTGTACTAGACCAGATTTGGCATGCTATGGAATAAACGCTCTTTTCAACAAAAAGCAAATCCTCAAATTATAATTTCCAAAGAAGGCTAATTTGAATGGCATGCAACTTTCATCAATTCGCATCCAAAGCTCACAATTTATATTCATGATTAGCTTTTGATACCCGCCCCATAATTGCAGTAACCCATTACAGAGAAGGAAACGTGGATTGAATTTAGCGGTACCAGTACGGGAAAATATCTGAATGGTTCATTAAATTATGTATGTTTTGCTTTGTACAATGAAACAAGCCGGCGGTCCCGATGCCAATCTTAATGCAGTAAGTAGAGGTCCACGTAATGGAGTAGCAGGCGTCCCGGTTATAGCGGAACCGGGATCGCGTCTAACGAGCCATTTGTTAGACGGTAATAATTCATATCAGGCCTCAACAGCCTTAATGCTGTTCCCGTGTAATGAAGTAAATTACTTAGAAAGGGAAGCCGTGTAAATGTTAGGCGACCACTCACCGCACGTTTTTATGTTTTGAGCAATATTGACGGTAACAATGTTGACCGAATCATTAATGCACAGGCACACTTTAGTACGCAATGACTTTATAAAGCTGAGGAACATATTGAAAATACGTCTGCATTATGTATTTATGTAGGATCAGAACGGGTTAATAATTTACTAATTTTACCCGTTTCAGACGTGCTGCTTTCAACAAATGAGATTTCTTAGCGAAAAAAATTATTTAAAGGTTTTGCGGGCACTGAATAGATATAAGTACAATTACATTAACTTTTCTCTAGTCTTCTTCTATCTATCTCCCCTGCCGGCAATCCCGTCACGATCTCCGTCAGGGAACACAGCTGCAACTCGATTATCTCGCGAATCGATTGTATCTCGGATGGTATTCCAGTATCAAGAGCTTTTGACCCTGACCCCGGGTGGAGTGGTCTCGATTATTTACGTCTTGTTAGCTCTCGATTATATTTGATAGATGTCGTTTCTAGACGTTGCATTACTTTAGTTAATAATCAGTAATGAGACAGGTAAATAGGGTTTTCAAGTTGTGCCTTTTAAAATTCTCGACCGCTCTATCTAATCTTTAAAATTATTTTAATACGCTCTGAATGTTTATCTGAATGAGTAATTAAATCGTATTAATCGATTAAATAGGCTTCGGAAATTGTTAATCGATATTCACGCTTCCGTCACAATGGTTCACAGGTAACTGTGCCATACATATTCAATCGATTCGTGTGAAAATATCGCTCACATTCACCGCTGGCTGGCTGCTTGCGGTTCGCCATCGACTGCCATCGACATACCACGGCAGACGTCTTACTCACATACAAAGTTCGCTCACATCATTCTGATTCAATGAATCCGATAAAGCGCAAAAAGCATCTTCATTGTTAACTCGTAGGCATTTCTCACGGGTAGGTGAGAAGTTATTCATAATCGCAAGAGGACCGTCTAACAATTAACTTCCGTTGAATTAGTGCACTAATGGTGTAATTATCAAGATTTGTATCGTTTTATTGTTTTAAATTATATGCCACTAATATGGATTTAGGGTTTACTAACTGGTTATAATGCTATATTTGGTAGATTGGGGAGTCGAAAATACAATTAAGTCGGTGGCCTGCTTCATAATTTGTAGTTTAGAGAATCATAAAGAAGTTAATTGGAGTGGATAAGTAAAGCGGATTTGACTGAGCGTTGCACTATGGTCAATGTTTTTGTAAATAATCGGATCTTCAATTTTCCAGTGAATATCAATTCTCTGTGAAATGGTCACAGCATGCAGTTCTTTTCACCGGCGGCATTTGAATTTCAATTGTACAAAAATAGAAGACCAAGAAGGTTTAGTCTTTCTCGTTTTTATCCCCCAGTAGATAAGAAAGGCAGGTTTTGTAGAACCGCGTAAATGCCATCAGTCGAATAACTGTACCGCACGCCTAGCTGATTGCGCTCGCGGTAAAAACCGTCGCATGCGTCGCCAATGTGATGTGGTACGTTACGTTGTATTGCACTCCTGCCAATCTTAGGCTTTGTATTTCACTAACTGTTTAATAGACTTTTTAAGAGAACAAAATATAGGTAATAAACTAAAGAGGGACTTTGTCTACAATGTAAAAAATAATTAGCTGTGACATACAGACAGACACACGAATCTCGCTTTAGGGGTTCTTCCCCGAAAGAGGTTCAGAATCCTAAATACATACTTACAAATAACTACTTTTCTTCGTTTTGTTTTTTGACTCATACCAATTAATTGTGTTTCGTTTTTGAACTAATTAAAACAACGAAAAAGGTTATAGTCTAATTTTTTTGTCACTAACTTCTTTCATGTTGCTTTCAAGCTGAGACTTCAAGTCCGGTACACGACAAGATATTAACAATAACATTGTAAAAGCTACAAAATAGTTGCAATCAGTTCAAAGCCTGACATTATTCCCGCATTATCATGACATTGTAAACAACCTGTGCAAGCCGCAAGTAGTAACTGTGCATGCGCAGATAATAGGTAAAGCTGCTGAATGACATAATGTTGCCAACTTCTCGCAACGCCTATCCGCTGTTCTCACCGGATTACCGTAACATCTCATATGCCCACCATATAAAGCTTATCCACTTCTATGAAGCTGACATACAAATTGCTATCGCTTGCACACCAGTTTCTAAGGAACGGTCGAGTGCGTGTGAAAAATATTAATCGTATCCTCTTTGCTTTAAGAGGATGTTTAACGCTTTACGATGAAAGTTGTGACAGCACAATAGATAGGTCGTAATTAGGATTCTAGGTACTATGCGAGGTAGTGAAGCAGCGTATGTAGATTTGCTGGCTCTGCGCGGTAAAGACCAAAAAGGTGAATGCACGCGTTGTAGGTGGTAACACGGTGCGGGAGCTGGCATGGCAACCCGGTTGCGAGTAATTACGAGCCGAGGACGATGGTGTCATTACCAAGGCTGCCCGTCATTCTAGTTTACTGTCTAATACATACTTTATACCCAGTAGTAATCGTTATGCATTATCTTAAAGCTGCCTAGCAAAATGCATCTGTTTAAGTTCTGTAATGAAATGCTGCGGAGTCTAACGGCTTTCTATCTACATTCGTGGTATATCAACACCTTCCAACAACCATTACGGTTCAGTACCTACTGTTATAAATGTTGAAATAGTACAAGGCCAAAAACAAAACGAACAATAATTCCTTAAATCAGTAACGTCTTAAAAAGATCCAACATTTATAAACTTAAAAAGTTCCATATTGCAAACGCAAAGTAACCACGAATATACAGAAATAACACAAGCTATTTCCAAAGTCACAATGGTTTTGGCCATTTATCTAACACCAAAACCAATAGCAGTAGGTACCAAATAAGCACTTATTTAGCTTCACGCTTATGTTGGTGCTTATTATTTTATATTACTCATACAAATGTCTAATATTACAACCGCGTCTCCAGGCTATTTGCGTTCATTATAACCCACTCCAATGCAAGTAGGCGCCACGATACACGATGTAATTACTGTCCACTATAAAGTTATTACAAGAATTTAATTTAAGCCCTATATTATTTTTCCATTACCAATAAGAACTCTGTAATAATGCACTAAAAATATAAATAAAATGTTAATGTCACTCCTGAGCGCATCATTTTTTGTGGCGCGAGCTCTTTTTACATTTATTTGGTTGAGATGGTCTCGTTTTATATCTCTATAATAGCAAGTGTAAAGTCGTTACAAGATAAAATACACTAAACATTTTTGAAAAATTCATTTTTGGACAAGCATAATTCTAACATTGTTACCTACTATTTTACGAGTATATAGTTAACTGTACTCTCCAAAAAAAATCATAGATTTGTTCGAGTACGAAAAATACAGAATCTTCAGTATCATCCCCTATCTACCATCGTTCAGTCTTTGTAACGTTGTTAAAAAAAACTTGGTTAGAAAGGTACTCACTCTCACAGAAGTTCTCGAAGTACTTCCCGATCGGTTCCCCGTCGTCGATGAGAGGCCTGTCAGCGTTCAGATACGCCGAAGGTCCATCAGGCAAGGTGTGGTGGTCGAGGTGGTACAGTTTGCAGTTGTACGCAGCCGAATGAGGCGCGCCCATGTAAAGGAACGATCGGCACAGGAACTCCGTCTCAATTTCGCATGCTAGCTTACACGCAGCTTCGGATGTCACCTGTGTTGGACGAATACTAATTTATTATCCATAATCGAGTCCAGATAAGAACAATGACCGTCAATTTGCTATGAGTCATGTTCGTCAACACGTCGGTTGCGCAACAGGCATCAATATTAATAAGAGGATATCGATTGTTGGGTGTCCCGTCCAATCGATCGATTTATTGATATTGTCAATTATCCCGATTAGTACCGTTCGAAGCGCCATTTCTATTTAGCAAAGCGTTTCAGTATTTGGTTCGAAGCCAAATGCGGTTAGTTTATAAACTAGCTAGTTATTGAGCACACGCCTAATTGATATGAATGCAGAATACCTGGTTGTAAATTAGAGAATAAGTCATTGCCCCAAACCTATAATCACCGTACGTTAACAAAGAGTATAGGAAATTGCTCTACTGCAGTTAACTGTGCTATAAACAATTTCCATCCGCGTTCCTGCTTTATTGGATTAGAAGTTCTAAAATTAAGCTAATAGCAGTAACCACCCAGGAGACCATAAATAACTAAACACGATCCTAACCTCTGCCTTCCCGGTGCGCGGTGGTTAGATGAAAACCCAAGACCGGCCAGAGACGGCCAGACCTCGCGATTTATATACCAATTACTCGCTGTACAAGTGTACGTCATAATAAACCCATTAAACCTTAAGAATAGTTTCTCCTCAATCATAACCCAACAAGCTCCAATTAAGCGAAAAAAACATACTTGATGTTCTAAAAACAAAGCCCTAGTAATTACTCTTATGAAAGAATCCATGTTTCTTAACTCGCTACTCGTAACTTTAATGGCTAGCCGTCATCAGCGCGCCCCTTCTCATCTTTCATCATGTTCGCTGTTTAATATTCTACAAATAGGGTTTCATTGCTACGTTAATTACTCATATCACTATTAAAAGTCGTTAGTGTAATTTATAGCCTGTTTCATGTGCTATAAAGTAGGATTTAGGTTGTACCTGTATTTCTTTATCGTTGTAGTAGTGCAGTCCCGCGTACTGGGCCACCTTATCTTCAGCCACTCCGACGCGAGGCGCGGTGAATATTCTCTGGCCCTTGCACGCCTGCGACGCCTTCAGGCACAGGTTCTAAGACCACACACATAGAAATCACATAAAATAACACAAAACTATAGTAATAATACTAACCGAGTGGTTGTTTATTTACACGACCGTTCAAAAGCACCGCAATACGGTGGTTGCTACGATTGGTTTCCGCGAAATTCGCGCTTCAAGAGCGCCAAGGTTGTTATTTCAAAGTGGGTGCTTGTAATAATATACCTTGTTTCTGTGATAAATGACTTGTAACTTAATATAATGGACATTGAATAGTTACGGAATGTTGCTCAATGGGGACGCAAGGGAAAGCCAGTGATGTTGAGAAAATTATAGATTTAAATCATCGTAACTAGGTGCTGCTTGTTTTAGAATTGCAAATGGTTTATGCATCGGCATTAACCATCAACGCCTGAATACAAAGATAAAAAATTATAGAACTATGCTAATAAGAATTTGATTGCAGAAAAATTTCTTTGGAGGTCGTTTCAAAGTAAGCTTAGCTTAGTTAATAGTACTGGAGATAGTGTGACATAGCTTAGTTAATTAACTAACCTCAAAGTAGTCCGTTCCAGGTGTATCGACGAGCTGCACGAAGTGCTGAGCTGTTCGTCTGTCTGAGTCACTGAGAGCGCACCTCATGCTCCCATACTCGTACTCTGCCGACCGACACGCAAACTTTTTCTGCAGAAAACGTGAAAATTAGTACAAATTACTTTTTCCTTGGAGTAATCTTCATTTTGTCCTCAGCATAAATTCCAAAAAGCCATCTCATTATTGCCATTAAAATTGATCTACTTTCAAATTACTGGAAACAGCTCTTCTTCGCACAAATATTTTAACATATTTTTTACCACGTATTCGTAATCATTATGTTTTAATATTAACACTTTTATGACTACCTATCTAAATATTCATACGTTTTTACAGTTAGCTACTATACAGTAGCTCTACAATTCCGAATACAAAGCCTAAAATTAGGTAAAGTAAGTCGTATAACAGGCCCGAAGCCATAAAACATGAGACGGTATGGAGCTAACATAAGATATACATACACCTAAACCTGCAGGTCACTATCTCTTACACTTCACAATAATTCACAGCCGAGTATGGCTATCTTTCTTGAGACATAAATACAAATCTCCTTCTATTAGGTAGTGTTAGCAGAATATCAACGGTCCTCTTTGCAACTATGTCGTCTCATAATAAAGGAGCTATCATTTTGTCTATATCTGGATCGCCACTACAACTGGGGCGGAACCATAAAATATAAATTGAATAGAGAAACGGTAAAATGCATCGACGATGCCATGATGCTGATGCTCATTTCAGAAATGCTAAGTACTCAACAACTGAGCTTTCAACTTGAAAATAACAGTTGTCTCGAGTAGTTTACTTAAACGTATACTCGTGAATGTCAATACGTACCATAGGCAAGTGAATACTAGTGATTCATAAATATTTGAAGTTGTGATATCTAGCAAAAGTAGACTGTTTCATATCTTAAGTGTCGATAGGTGCCTGTGTTAAACAAGTATTCGTCAGTACAGAATATGCCAAAAACGAAATACTTGAATCACCTATTTGTTCATTTCAAACAATTCAAGAGACTTATAAAAATAATCTTGGCCGTGGATATGTTGTCTAAAAAGCTGTAGTTAGAACAAAGTGTATATTTTTTAAAACATTGACAGAACATCACTTACTTCATTGAGACAAGCAGCAAGGCAGGCCTCCTTAGTCGAGGTGTAAATGATGGTATTGTCCAGACCCCTGAGTGACTTGCCCGGCACTCTTTCAAAGGCCCACGGCCGCAGGCACACGCTCTCTGTCCTCACTTGCAGTTTCACCATGTAGTATGTGTTTACTGATCGCTGTGACAAAAAAGGACAATTAAATGCTTATTAAAATTCGTTTGTTTATTTTTATGCTGTTAAGTGACGAGACGAGCAAATCGCTCGCCTGATTTTAAACATCACCTATGCCCATAACAGTTCTACGCCACCCAGAATTTTGTACTCTTAGAATTCAAGACCCTGCGCGGCACAGCACTGCGCTCGTCACCCTGAGATATAAAATTTTTAATCTCCTGTTTAACCTGAAACCCCGGAAACAATGCCTTTCTATACAACCTGTTCTCTGCAATCTGTACAACCAATATTATAACAGGCAACACTAGAAAAATTTGAGGACGATATTTTGATTGTCGAATTCATTGTAAAACTTCGCGAGCTTTGGTCGAATTCATTGTATTCGGTCTTCGTCAGTAAAGCATTAGTTATTATATAGTAGCACTTATTGTACTGATAACTGTCCTACTACAATTTCTCTAGCATGATCAATTAATTATGAATGTCTTTAGCGTTACACCACACGTAGCACCCGGCAATTCTTTAGCTTATAAAAAGTATTTCTTAAAAAGAAAAAAAGTATAAAGTATTTCTTTTTCTTATTTGAACACCAGCAAACGTATGATTTGCAAATCCGCTCAATGCTCAATGGATCGTGAAATCTAATTCCACTGGGATCTCACGGCTGTCCACAGTTCAATGGACACAGCACGTTAATTTCACTTTAATTCCATTAATCAAATTAATCAGCTGCATTGTCGTGCATCAGAGCATTGCGTAAAAATTTATGTGTCTTCTCTTCAATGGTTTTGAAAGCGATTCTTAAGTTTTAATTTTACCAGACAGTTTATATTATCTTCTTTAATGAAGGAAAAACTCTTCTTACCAAATAAGTTTACTCCTCTTTTAACTGTGATTGAGTACTCGTAAACTCGGATAAACAAAATATCTCGTATCTGGCCAAGCTTGGTGCTCAGATTTCCTAAGGACCGATTTAATCTGAATTGTTAATCCAATCTCAACATCTTACCACTAATTGGCATGTTGCGAAGGATTTATTCGGCTATTATCTAGGCCTTGTTTAGTCCGTGCCATTGCTCAGACGTTAGACATTGAAATAATGGCGAAGGTAGTGGCTGATATAGAGCCTGGTCAACTTATCTTGTCCCGTGAAGTTTTTGGAAGCTACGTAACGAAGTTTTCAAAAATAAATTTTTGAATTTTCATAAAGATATTTTAGCAAATTCATGTAAATGCTCTGATCATCTTGGTAACGTCTCGTGGTCAACGTTAAAAAAGTGTTTTAAATAATATGCCCAAAGAATCTTTTCATTTCTTTCTTCCTTTTCTTTTCATTTGTTTTTATATACCGTAGCATTGTCAGTTTTTCTCAAAGAAGTCGATAACGCCTTATACCTTTAAATGGATGACAGAAGACCCAGATCAAACCGCGTAGGAAGTACTTCAGTTTATGTGTGTGTGTGTTTTAGTTTTTTTTTTGTTCTAAACCCCTGAAAATTATTAACTTCAACGCCAGTTAGTAATTGCAGCACGTCTTCCCCAAGCCGCTTTCAACCATTTTCCTTTATGTCGGCCATTGCAATTTGCAATTAGTGTTCCCCTGGTTTACATAAGCTCATGGAAAGTTGCGGTAAGCTAATGAAAGTCTTATCATTTACCTGTGGAGTAGCCATAGGGTTGTTGGCTTGGGTGTCATTCTGCAACAAACACCGCGTTTCCTGCACTGGCGTCAACGGGTTCAGGACAAAACTGCAACAAAATAAAACAAGATTTAAAATACGAATACCTACTATAAAAAGAAAATGTTTTTTTTTAATAGTAAATATTTTTATACGATTTTTAATCCCTACTAATAATAAAAATGTGAATGTAAGTTTGTTTGTTACGCTTTCACGCGAAAACTACTTAACCGATCATCATGACATTTTGTACACATATTATTACATTTGGAGGTATTAGAAGTAACATAGAATACTTTTTATCAAATAAAAATTACCGCGGGTGAAACCGCGGGGTGCAGCTAGTGTAAGAATAAAATTGACTTATTGGTTGTATAAAAGCTGCCATACTGTTACTACAGTTACTACTCGTTGAAACTTAAGTAGCGAATAAAAAAAATAACCCTATAGGTAAAAAAAATGTGCAAGAGTTTACGTACCTAACGTTAACGCACTAGCTATAACTGTATCGTTAGGTTAGGTTGGGTGACTGTAGTAGGTTAGATATCGGTGGTTAGATATTACATACGAGTACATCAGATTAGGTTAGGTTAAGTTAGTCGAACATCAAATAACAATCATGATGCGCACGTCTGCCCAAGTAATGCCTGCTGACTGAATGGCCCAGTAAATTAATTGACTGGCGAAAAATAAAATGCTTTACCAATCTGAATAAAAGGAACAAACGAGGCAGTTAGTAAGACACAAAAGAGAACAATTAAATAACGGTATGAATTTCAATTTCAGACTAGATGTCGGCCACTGGTGTTTTGTAAAAAGTATGGATGGGCTAGTTAGCAAGCGTAATTGCATCTTGTGTCTATGATACGAGTATCTTGTTGTGTCTGATTTATCTATTGCTGGATTTATGTTTGTGATTCTTATTGTGTCTGCTCTGTAGATTGCTGAATGATAATGAGCAGGTACTGTTATTTAGGTGCTCTATAAAATAGGAATGCCTTTTACAGTCATTGGAAGTGCAGTTGTGGTTATTTGAAAATTTGTGTTCAGATTTTGATTTATGTGATAATTATCAGCGCCCTACAGTTACGCTACAGGAGCTGTTAATTTATTCAGTACCAATGTAATCCAAATGCGTTGAGCGTCAAGAACTAACAAGCTTCCGGATTTATCATATTAGTGGTATTAGTGTGAATCTGTGATTATGATTATTAATTTTATTGCTCCCGGAAACTTGGAGAAAATCTGAGTAAGTTTACGAGTTTTTACTTTATCTTATATCGTCGCAATAAATTAAATAAACTTTAGTACCATCTTATATTTTACTTGTAAAATTAAGACGTGTTTGTTATTTTGTAAAATTGTATACTTTTTTTTTGGCGAGAAAGATTTTTGTTTATTTATGATTATCTAAAACTTTAATAAATTTGACTCCGCTAACCATTAGCCAGTACGTAATCTAGATTCTAGATTATCTATTATAGATATATCTATTAGAAATCTTAGAGCAAAAATATTGATCCCTGCTGATTGACTACTCCAGGAAATCTGGTCTCGTGTGAGTAAGATCTCGTAAGGAAAGACAGTAAGGTCCTGGAAATGAGAAATTTGATACGCCTACCACAGATATTTCAGATACAATCTATCATTAGATACAATCTACTATAATACCCTGGTGCGGTGTAGTTTTTTCCTACATAGATTTCTGTGAAACCGTTTTAAACATTAAAACGAGGAAGGAGGGTTCTACAATTACCTAGGTATTTGAGTACTCAATTTTTTAATTTAAAGTGAAATTTAAATCTATACTCTATATCTATGACTAGTATCTATAAGTTGAACCTTTAAAAATAATAAATGTGGTCAAGAAAACAAAAATAAACAGCCCTACAAAATAACATTCGAGTAACACAAAACCACATAAAAGATGATTGTATTTTTGAGAAATAGGCGTGACGAAAGATTTTAAAATCCTCTTCCATAATGTGAGTACACATTTACTATTTACAAAAAAGCCTTTATTTCGGTAGTAAACTTAAGTTTAACGAAGTTTGAAGCCATTTTTCACATATTTTTTCAACAGTGCCCGAAAACAGCTTGCTTGTGTCATGGCGTCGATTTGACGTCACGGCTAGTAAAAATGTCATTGTGTCTATGCGTGATGAGCGGCGGATGACCTGAGTTCACTGAAGCGTGACGTCATACGCTGTGATTGTTGTTTCTGACAAGATGGCCGATTGCTGTATTTTAATGTTTTAATTTATTGAAAATCTTAGTAATCTGTTTTTTAAAAATAAAACTAAACATGTGTTTTAAATTTTTTTAATCTGGCTAGTCCCCTGAAAGCATTGAATTGGCGATTTTTTGATAAGTACTGCCGTCATGCCTATTGTGGTAAAATAAAACAAATGAGAGCACGTACATTTACACCTGCCAGTGATAATCCAGCTAGACTAGATGACGAAAGATACTGCTTTAATGACCTGAAAGCCCTTACGCTATGATTATCTTCGTATTTCTTAATTGAGGAGGCGCCGGTGGTACAGCTACTGGTTTTAGTAATTGCATAGCTGGAGCCAGCCACTCGTAGAATGCATTATCTATGATGCATATAGGATTGCGAGAGTTACATTTTTTATTCCTAACGATTGCTACAGTAACAGTATACCATGTTCACAGTAACAGAACTGAAAACATTGGTTTCACTTGTAACGGCGGAAAAGATACTTCTTTTGTAAAATATAATAATTATACTAATGTAGTACTAAAAAGTTTAATCAGAGTCGCGGGTTGAGCCGGCAGTGGGATAGAAAAGGCTGTGGATGATAATAATTATTTAATGAATCTATTACTTCGTGGAATTTCATCTTCAAAAATCTGTTTCTCAATTGAATTTTTAATGTATTTCGCGAATTTTTAGTGTAATTCTTTAATTGAGGTACTTATTTAATTTCAAACCCAGAAAAAAGTGTATAAAATAGAGAAAGTAGTAAGTAGGTAAGTAATTACATGGTGCAGCAGAAAAACCTAAGCACTGGCTTAAGCTGTATCGTGCAGCAGGTGTAAGTTGATTGTATAGGTTTTTAAATTAATTGGCCATATTATGTCATAACATCCCTTTGATTTGCTTAGTATTTAATTTTATTAGATACGTTTTATTTTATTATTTTAAGTTATATTTGATTATTTAGAACAGTCTCTCTTTGCTGATGTTGCGTCAACGTTTCTTATCTTCAGCAAACTTTAACTGACTGAGCTATTGATAACTACTTTAGTTTTTTTTTTTTGTTTCCTCAGATATCGAGTATGGAAATATGTTTTCGAATTATTTAAATCACTCGCTTGGAAGTGTCAATATTAGAAGATATGAATAGTATATGTTTGCACATATACTATTCACATATAGTATGTGTTTATGTTCATTGTCAGTACAGACAATCTCAAGCCAATCCAATATTCCAGTTAGTTCAATCTATAGTTTAACAAATCTATATTGCTTTAGTAGACTATCGGTATGACTTACCCGAAGGGATAACAGTAAATTAAGGCGTAACTGCAATGACTCTAAGACCTGCGATATTTTACAAACTATAGAGCGGAATAAAGACATTGTAAAGATCGCGGATCGAACCTGTATGAGATTGGCATTAAAACGGGATGAGTGGCGTACAACAAGAGAGGCCTATGCTCAACGGTGAGCTATCACAGACTGAAAATAATGATGGTGATGATGATGATGATAAATCAAAATCCATCGAGTCTCCTCTATTTTCCATTATAAGCTTGTTAAAAACAAATGTTAACATATTTTGTTTTCATAAAACTCGTTTGCTAACTTATTAAAAAAGCTTCACCATTGATCTCGTATGCAACCTCTATTAATAACATTTAAATTTCACGTAGGTGTCTACAAACTATTGACTCTACACCGACTGACAAATTACAGACCTTTCTATTATAAATGACCATTTAGGAAGTTGTAAACATGAGTTTCAAAAAAACATTGATTAATGTACTAACGGAGCCCTTGGACTAATTATATTGGGTCTCGGGTCGGTTTCAAAACTGTGATAATAAATCTTGGAATCGTGTCAGAGTGCAATTAAGTGAACTCGCCTACTGTTTGTGCAGTCGCTTAAAAAAGTTTATGGAAAATAAATATTATAATAAATTTTCTCTACCACAGTATGTAGAGGTATAGAGTAAATAAAGCATTTTTTCGTCAGATTCTGGTGTCTTCTTGTTGGCTTTAATGGCTTCAAGAAAAGTTCCAGTTGGATTGGGATTTGGTCCAAATATTTAATAGTAAGATAATCACTTAATCTTCTGATTGTACTTGTACCTACTGTAATGATCTTGTATTCAATAAATGATTACGAACTTGTTCATATGATGCTACGCCATACTAAGTATACCTACCTTTATATGTTTCGTACAAATTATAAAAACTTACAATGAATTTGTAAAATTAAAAACAGCACTACTTCTTAAAGATACATTTACACTAAACTTTTCCATGAGTATATAATTTAAAGTATGGTCTCAATAAAGCGACATTATAATTAAAGTCCATAGACGATTATTCTAAGACTAGATATTACTAACCATTTAACGGACACTTGCGCAGCAAATAACCCAAATTAGATTCTCAATAAACGCAGCAAGCTCTAACGTCACATCTTGTCAAAATAATGTATCTTATTTCTAAGACACGTAATGTCATATTGCGAAGACTAATTACTAGAGTCACAAAAGATACAAGACAGGCTAACCTGTCGCTATTGCAAAGGTGAACTGGCTATGCACCGGTTCGCCTCAGGGCTAGGAATATGTGACGAGGTGTCGCGTCACGTATTACGTGTAGTTATTATTTAATAACGTATCGAAAGCTGGTTCCTCGCCCCGGGCGGTGCTTAACGATAACGTGATTGGCAAGTCATGCAGGCTCGAAGGAGGTGTGATCGTGTGACGTCGGAAATGTACTTTCTTTAAGCAGTAACTAACTACCGCTTGAGATGGTTCCTGGTGTAGGTAAGTAGCTGCACGGTTAACGAGGTAAACGATCGAGTAAAGCGGTGGGATGTAGTCTCATAGTCATAGCATCAGTTCTCCATTTAAGAAATTATAGAATAAAACAATATCTTAAAACCACTCGTAAAAATTTTACGCATTTCTAATCCTGCCTATAAAAATGCTTATGAAATGCTTTGCAATGCTATTAAAAGTAACGTATTCAGTAAACAGTTAACAAAGTAAGCTTAATAAAACGGTCTACGATCTAACTGTCAAGGTGTTTACGCGGCTTACCATCCCGTTACGCTGCTTAATCTCTATTATACTTAAGTAACCTCAACGATTTACGATTATGACAAAATTGTTGAAAGTGTTCACTGATCGCCATCGGTCTGACTGTCCGCTACATGCGCCCGCGCAGCAACAGGCGCCGAGACACGCGTGTACTCTTCAAACTAAGCCATCAATCACAACCACTGGAAATCGGAAAGCCGCCCGTGACGTGAACCATAATCTAACCTTCCATCTCACTCTATATTAATACGCTTTTAATAATATTTTGATAACTAAATTAATGGCCTCTCGCTCGCTTTGTATTAGATGGAGAAAGTCAGCATTTTTGTTTTCTTTACCGATCAATTAAGCTGAAAACAACGTGTCGTTGAGATAACGTCACGGTAGAAAGTCTATCTTGCATCAGAAAACAATTTGAGATATTCTTAACGGTTATGGGGCATGTCGTTCGTGAGATTTTATCGGAATGACGGCATCAGATAGGGAGGTCGTGATCCTGCTGGGCGTTTCAGATATTAAATCCGAAATTCATGTTGGATTTGTCGGAGACGGACCGGTGCCGGCGGTACCGGCGGCGGCAGCGTGCGGTCGCCCGCTTCCGAATACCGTATCTCCCGCGACCGACGACGACGGTGGCACCGCACTGAACAGTTACCGATTGTGTAGAATCGCATCCCTCCCATTCTTTTGTCAGATCGCTATTTCTTTCGACAGATTGATTGTAGATATAATTGTACAATGCTTGATTAGAAGCGCGGGAAAGTTTCGTCTCGTAATTGAATACCTACCTACCGAATTAATTTTCGTTCGATCCCGTTCAAATTGATTTCGAAGAATCTAACTGGCGTCGCAATAATGTTACACGCTTCGCTTTGCCCTGATGCTATTAGGTTTTTGTGTAGCGCTCGCGACAGCTTCTATAATGAGATCTGACACGAACACAATGAGAATATATGCGCGCGTGTTTTGTAACACTTTCATACACTTGTTTGTTTAAGCTTTTTTGCTATGCACTTGTTCTGGGTTACAAAGTAACTAATAAATTAAATTAACACGGAACATTGTCATGTTCCGACAAAGCTCGCACAGTTACTACAACAAACGACTATAAACCCATTTATTTAGCTATTATGCTTTTAAATCGTCATTTGTTCTAAACGTACAGTTTTACGAAATAATTGTATAATATCTGCAATGCCTAGAACTTAATTGGCGAGAAAATTACATCAGCGTGTAAACAGTTATAAAGCTAAATTCGTCGGCCTCACGAACAATCAAGCGCAGCGCTAGCGATAAATTAAATAAAGCGTTCCAAACCGCCAATAGTCATGAAAACTATCCACATGCTTGAAAATAGTACGCTGGCAATAATCTATTGAAGACGTATGCGATCACTATTACTGTTATCCAATTTAGAGCACGACGAGGTCGGTTTCCGCTTTTACACGGTTTGCGGGTTCGGAGAGACATTGTTACTAACCAAGAGCGTGTCATTGGAATGCCTGAACCGCGGAGGACGTGTGGCTGACTGACACACATTCCTGACGCGACCTTACTAGTCGTACCAACCGCTCGCTACCGCACGCACGTACCTACGCTTTAACCTGTGCCAGGGCAGGTGACCCTACTGAAATTTAATGCCAATTTCACTTGCCTATGGTTTCTATATATCTATGAAGTTCATTGGGTCAAACGAGTAAGATGTTGTCTATCTAGTATGGATGCATGGTGCCTGGTTAATTCGACACCAAATAGTCACAATTTTCTCAAATGTCCTTCAATGCATCGAACTCGCGTCTTCATTATCGAGTGGCATCACACGTCGAGTGTGACACCTCGTGAATGGCGAATGATTAGTTGTAGAGACGCAGGTTATCTCAGATCTCGATGTATCGAAGTCGGTGGATCTTGAGTCAGTCGGCCTATCTGGCCATCCGAGACATTTGGGTTACGAGCATCAAGATACGAGTCGTGATTCAATGACGAGTATTGATGTGATAGTGATTGGACGATGCGAATTGTGTTTAGTCAGAGTGATCGTCTCTGAAACAATGTGCATTTATGCTATCGGCTTCCAGTTGTAATTAGTTGATCAAATAGCTGTAACTGTATTTCAAATCGGTTGCTAATGAGGTCTTACCATTGTCTAGTAATTGGCGACAAATACAAGCGTATCTACACGCTTTCGGTCGTCGTTTCTTTATTGTACTAATGATGAGCTCGTTTTACAAGTAAGTCCTAAGGGTAACTCAATATTTGCTCGTTTCTTCCTTGAAGTAGACTTTGTTTATACAATCACTATTTACCTACGAGTATTGAGGTTATTAAAAACAAGGTGTGTTTACTAAAAATCCATACCTGAAAGAAGCTGCTTGACAGTCCGGTTCCTCCCGACACCAGCCGTGGCACTCGTACAGTGAAAGGTTCCGCACGGTGTAGTACGCGGTGCCAGGGAAGTCCACATCTGTTAGCTTCTCGAAAGCTGTCCGACCTGAATACAAGAGATGCATATGAAAATGCTTGGAATATAATTATAGGCACTGCAGACATTCACAGTAATGTTACGAATGCCAAAGTAACTCGATATCTCTGTTTTGCCTTATCACGGCGAGCTGACTCGTTTAGGTAAAATTTGGCATTGAAGTATTGAGACGTCAATGAGACGAAGGATTTTTATCCAAAAAATATAGGAAGACTGGAAAATAGGTTGTCCAGAATAAGCTATACTTACTGAGCGCCACAGAAGCTTGTAGCAAGAAAAGCGCTAGCCGCGCCAAGCGCAGCGACTCGCCCTTCATGCCGTCGCAGCCCGCACCTGCAACAATTAAACAAACTGATAAATACAAATATCAACAACTTTTAGCAAAAACTCGGATGCAAAAAGAGAACGAGCGAAAATTGCGCTTTTTTTCCTACTGTGCCATTTTTTCTGAGAATACCATTGGAAGAAATCAGAGCACGATCAGCGCTCTTCTTTTGACAGCATGACATGGCCTAAGCGCAAAGTTCGTGTACTCGAAAAAAATATACACAAACATTTTGAGAAAGTTGGACAAAAACTACGCAGTGCCGGATAAGTACTGACAACTTGGTAAAGCGCGACGTCCCAGTTCCTCGGGTCACGTGCATTCACACAAAACGATAGTATTGTAATCTCGACAATGAATAAAATCGAAAGCCGGCCAATCGACGAATCGAGGTGTTAGCCGTACGCGAGATATTATCTCGCATTCCCGACCCAACACCTGACTTTAGTGTAATTTATTGCAGCAGCCCACTCAAGCACGTACCACAAATTACTCCCAATTCGGCTCCATAATAACTTTATTGTAGCTTAATTGGCCTAGAAAGAATGAATGCATAAAAAATATATTACGTTAATTACATAGTGCGGTACATGAAGGGGGTCAGACAACAATCGCTGCATAGATCCATGAAAGCTAATAGGAAAGTCAGTGACACGAATTTTCATTACTTTTTTGCATTGCAATATCGCTTTCACTAATCTTTTTATCAAACAGACTGAATGAATGTGAAAGTACAACGTTGTTGCGTAGAAGGTACTCTCTACAACGGCTGAAATAATGTTGTATACATGCTCAATGATCCGGATGACTTTCAATCAATTCATAACATTTCTGTCTGGATGGCCACGATGTTCTTTTAAATTGAGTGTCATAAATGTATTCATTCGGCATTCACATATTTTTTCGTCTTGCGACGAATCTGAGGCAATCAAAGAACGGAAAGTTGCACCGATTGATGTACGTGTACGTGATCATAAAATTCATTAAATAAATTGCACTTACAGCGTACCGCTATTTTAATTTGGGTTACTTTCTCAAGAGACATTCGTTTAAAAGTAACTTATTTGGAAATCCGGTTGCTCTGACATATCGAAGCCACCATCAGGGAAATATTGATTGAGTTCATTTCGCTAAGGGCGATCGAAATGTATCAGCCCATAACAAGATATGGCTTTTCGATTAGATTTAAACGTGATTTAAATGAACTCTGGAATTGCATTCTCGAATGTTATCGATGTCTCAGTCAGTAGTTATTTATCTGAATAATTAAACAACAGTGATTACGAACAAAATATACGGGTAATGAATCCCACACTCATCGAATCGCTTCACTGAATCGTCTACTCGTATTCATAGTGTTTCAAATGTCGTACCTATTTTATTTTTACTACAAGTCTGGGTTTACTAAAATGCTAGGCGCACATATAGCTCACAGACGAATAACGGGTGGGTGTATACTAGATGAATTCTTGCACATAAAAGGAGCACAGGTTAAGGCCACAGCCATTGTCTCGACACCTCATAGTCCGCATCGCTGAATATGGCAAAACAACGGAAGGAGTCTGCGTTACAGTTACTCCTAACACCACAAGATACCTTTAACCGAGAAACCCCTACAGCGGAACATTGCTCCAATCTTGGTGATTCTGCACACAATGTATCATAAAACTTACGGGTGTTTCTTCTTTTATGGCACAATAGAAACCGTCAAAAGAATAAACACGTTGTATACTTGTCTTGTACTCGTAAGTAGCACAATGATCTTCCTAAAAGTAAGATCCAATGTTCCAAGAGTTCCAACTTTTACCAATTTTGATCATTTTTTAAATTACAAACGTTTATTTATGACGCTACATTTTTGCATTTAACGAAGCAGAAATATCGCGTTAAAAAACATGTGATAAAGTATAAACCTTATGATCTGCGATGACAAAAGTTTCTTGAAAGTAGGAAAACTTCGCCTCAAGGGTTTAGGACATACATATGTCCATATTTCATAAGCTATATTAAATATCCATAATAAAATAAATAAAAAAATAAAATGTTAAAATAAAATTAAATGTCCATATCTACATTAAAAACTTGACTTTTAAGAACATAAGCTGAGAATTTTACGGCTACATTGATTATGTAACGTAAATAATGACATTGCATTTCATTGTCTTCTTCTTAGTCGTTCACTCTTAGCAGAGTGGTCGCTACACATTTCATTGTAAAGAACGTAAATTGAAAAGAATGATCGTAAAACGTACGGAAGTGGTCAAGTATGTAATTAAAACATTGTGGCGTGAACATTACACCTACGTCATGTAATTATCACGCGCAAGTCGTCACGTGCGTACGTATATGTCACCGTAACGATGACAACAGTTATGTCACGATGCTCACGAAGCGCAGACCGTGGCGCAGCGGCGCAGCCACCGTACTATGCGCTCTAAAATTGCCCAATTTAACGGTGAAATACAGACATAGAGGCCTTGTCTCATGTAGACAGAAAAAACACCTATTGAGATCCTTTTCGGTTGTAAACTCACGACCTACGCTTCTGTTTGTCATTGCTCTACAACTCTACATTTTAGACAGAGATAGGTAGAGATTCCACAGTTTCACATGCGTGGTGATGAAAAGCAGTTATGATGATGATTATAAAAAGTAGCCTGTGTGCTAAACAGTGACGGATTAACCCTAAATCAAATTAAGCAATTGCCTAGGGTATCACGTCTGAGGGGGCACCAGAAGAAGCACAAAAAAAATCCGTCCTTAGGGCATCACGTCTCACTCTCACGTCACCAAAAACCACACCAAAAAAAGTTTCTAGGACTAATTTGAAAATTCGCGCGTTTTAAGTTGACATAGAGTCCGACCTAGAGTCATAACCCCACTCCCGCTTGCCCACTCGCTGCCCGCTAGTGCATTCGACAATAATTCGAATGTCCCGGAATTGACAACATTTCAAATTTTTTATGTTACTATTTCGATATATCGATATACTCGTACACATAGAGTACATAGAGATAGTACATAGCATACATAGAGTCCGATATGTTAAAAACGTTAGATGTTAATACTATCTTGCGTGAATTCAATGCTCGGAAAAGACGCAAGGCGCATTTCAATAAATAAATAATTTATGCTTTGGTTTTTATGTCGCACCTACTCCACTTCTAAAGTACGTTACATCTCATCATCTTATTTTACAAAAAACTAATGTTTTTAGGCGGTAAAGGTTTAAAGACCGATTCTAGTTGACATACGGATAGGGGGGCCCACAGGCATGGATTGCTTAGGGCATCTAGTAGTCTTAATCCATCACTGGTGCTAAACCACGGTATAATCTATCCCTATTCCAAATTTCATGCAATTTTCACCAGCCGTTTCACTCAATTTGAGCTTTCGGAAGTGGTTATTTTTATTTGTGGCCAGTTACGATAAATGTTTTAAGTACCTAATGTACCCACATCATTCTAAAAATGTTGGCTTTAAATAGCTAAAATAGTTTAACTCTTAACTTTAGTTGGATTAACTTAGATATCATCATAGTTAACCTTCATATTAACTCGAATACTAACTAGAAACACTCAGCAAAATTAGTTTCCAAGACTCGACAGTACTCAGAAAATGCAGATAAAAGCTGTAAATAAGTTGTATCTCTCACAATTATCTCAGTGTATGGAGTCTAATGAGGCTATAGAAGAAAGTTGGCAGAGGTCGTAAATGCAGCATTTTTTGACTTGCAAAGTAAACGCTAGCGGTCGTGTCGTTCCATTAACTTTATCGTATCCTTGATAAACTTTTGTGAGAGCACTAACAGCGAACGGCTTGAACTACCGCCTGTAACCATAAATGTTACTGAAGGCGAAGTGTGCGTATAGGGAATAACAATTTAGCTAAAGACTAGGAAAATTGTTCAAGGATGAGAGTTAAAGATTTTTGGTTGTTTCTAAAATCGTTGACCAGGGTGAATATTTTGAAAATACTACGTAGCAAATTATTAATATTGTTATTTCTAAACAAAATGTTTTACTAGTAGGTACATTCTCTTTGAAAGAAACATCACTTTTGTTATAGAGGTACATATTTAAATTACAAGTCGCAATCGGTCACATGAATAAAAAATATTAATTACGTTTACAGTACAATTCGATTTCACGTTGATTACATCGCAGTATGTAAATAGGCAAAATGTCTGTATAATCAAGCATGACCAAAGGATTTCATTAAGCACGCATTATACAGCCCACAATGGCTTTGTATAGTTTGTATTCTCATAGTGTGGCGCCGCCGGCTTGCCAGATTAATACTTGCTCGCAGCGAGTTTTAATACACCTTACAATAATTATCCATACGCTGTTCGTACGCACAAAGAAATTATAGTTTTCATTTCCTGCTAGTCGAGTACATGTGTTTATACGAATGCTCATTGTTGAATAATAAAGAGATTTCACACAATAAAATAGCCGCGGAAACAATTCGCCATCAAGTGGTTGTTTGTTGTGAAAATCTCCATCTGCAAGATTGCAGGCCTTATTTATTTACCGTTTTGTGATTGCAATTGCAATTCGAGTACCTTACTGTAATTGCAGGAATAGTTATATTGTAGTTATACTATTGCAAGCCCGTGTTTTACGATACTGTAGTAAAAGACTACCAATTTAAAAATAAGTATATCTAACAAAGTGATGACTAACCACAGAACACCACTCGTTTAGAGTCATAACCACAAAGCCCATCAAATATTTATAAAACTGTGAAAGCTACAAGCGGTTATTTGGTCATTTAGCTTTCATTTCAATCGTATGAGCAATTGACCGTCGTAAAATGAAGACGAACATTCCTAATAGAGTCATCATGAATGCTCGCCGACAAGTTGTGGCTTACTCGAAAGGGTAGAAGAAAGCGGCCGTGACCCACAGGTATTTGTCAAATCACGGTACTAACTGACCAGTCATCAGTAGAGCCGCTAACCGGCACAGACAATAAATGGTTTAATTATCCAACGATGACGAACACAGTTTGGAAAGAAAATGGTTATTAAACATGATGACGAGAATTGAAATATTTGGTCTATTTTCTTCAAGCAAAGTTGTTTGTACTCGGTAATCGAAATAACACACACGTAAAACGTCGACGACTATTAATTGAACGCTTACCTCCGTGTCTCTTTTTCGTCGGTTAAAATTGTGCAGAAATCAATGCTATTTTCTAGTCAACTAGATTACACTCGTAAATTAACCAACCAGTAAGGTAGGTAAGTACCAGCAAATTACGGTAACATTATATCTTTGAAGTCGGCGCGGGCGCCGGGTCAGAGGCGCGACCGCACGCGTCCGCCTACACGGTGTCAGATACCGCCATCGCGAGAATAGACTATAAGGCAGATAACCAACTAAACCAACTTGTTTTAGGGAAATACGGGACTAGAATAATGTGCAATTGTGCATATCTCGATCTGTGCCGACTAGTTACCATAGAAACGAGTAGGACTCGAATACTGCACCGTTGGATAATTTCCCAGCGCACAATCCATGAATTTATCTGCAGGTCTAAAATATACATCGTCTAAAACGTACAATCATCATATTTAAATTTGCCAAGAAAATGCATATACTCTGCATTGTACTCGTATTTCATCTTGCAAAGAATTTCTTTCTAGATGTCAGCTGCTGGAATCGTTTACAACCTACTGACTACCAGACTACCCAGTAGGTTGTCAATCAATTATCCCGTGAATACGATAAAAGTGGCATAGTTTAGGAGTTTTAAGTCATTTTTCTATGCCTATGTTAATTCAAATATCCACAGAAAGCTATCTTGAGTCAATAATTATATGCTTACTGTACTCTCTACGTGTAGACGTGAGTGCATTTCGAATAGGTGAATAATTATACACGAACAGTGTATATATATATTAACATTGTGCTGCGACTGCATTAAGATATCTGATGTCAGCCACCGGGGTCAACCCCATAATAACTTCTAATGAAAAGACAGCTCGTAACAAATAACCGTCCGAATCTTTAACAACTTAACATGAACATCTCCCTCTCTCTTGAGGCTCTTAATAGTTATTGCTGTTAAAACGCTTTGGCACTCAAGGAAAGGTAAGCAGGTTGCATAGATAACTTGCAAATGTACCTTGAACTTTCATCTAACCTTTTGTATATTAGCGTATTTAAGACGTTATAATAACTAGCTAAATACTAAACTACTACCTAAACTTAGTACAATTTTCAAAGTAGAGAATATTAAACATTCTGATAAAACCACACACAATAAATCCGACCTACATATGGCCACTTCCAAAATAATAAAATCTCATTTCTTTAGAAGCTATGCCGCCGAACTAGAGCATAAAACGTCTTTTGTTTACGACTTAACAGATCGTCCGATACAAATCCGTATGTCACAATCAAGTAGCCGTCACAATGCGGCGAACTTGACCGAGCGGTAACGGTACCGGCACCGACGCGAGACAATGCGTGCGCCCGCGCCCGTACTCACTCCACACTAATCTGTGGCGTCGACAGGTTGCTCGGCTGACCCAATTATACGACTGGGCTATATTCTTTTGAATGCGTGTGAAACTTTGTACTTTCACGCGTGCGAATAAACGCCGGTTTTCGGATATTCCCATGGTGTGCGGTCAGTTTTCGTCGTTTAGCCGAGTATTAACATGCTTGTTTATGGCCCTATCGTGTGTGACTGAGGTTGGTTTCTTCTCTGACCTATATCTCACGGTACCTTGTTGCAGCCATTCGGAAATAGTAACTCTTAAGTACCAAATACAACGTAATGAGTAAGATAAGTAAGTCATAAGTACTGTTGAGATACAACACGGATACAACTTTCCTGCAATACATATTTTTCTGTCACATGTCACTCTTTGACATGTGTATGATTGTGATGGGTAAAGACACTGTCAAATAACTAGGTAAATCAGAATTTTCTTTGTTAAACTATCTTACCACTACCTAACTTTATCTCACTCTACTCGTAGACAACACAAAGCGTCAGTAATGTTTAGAAACATGAAGGTGTTGGTAGATGAAGTTAAATCAAGTCTTAGCAAAACCTGCTTCGGCATGATCTCGCTTGTTGTGCATAATTATTGCGTGCACCATTTAAAAATAGAAATACCTGCATTTAGCAGTAAATAATTAAACGGCTAGCGTTCTTTTGCGCTATATTTGAGACTTGCGTAGGCTTTACAAGGTGGGTGTAAGGTAAGTTGCGTGTTTATCTTCAGATACCCTTCGGTCAATATGTACTATGCACCTACACTACATGTACGATTGTAGATACATGATTGCATATGCATAAGTGCCTTTTACAACTGAGTGCGCTTTTAAGATCTTTTTCCTAAGGGCTAAATACGAATATTTAAATACCTTACCTATCGAAAATCATCACGAATTTCAATAACGTATATGAAGTCCATTAGTGTAAATAAGAAACTTACGCCGATGCCAACACAAATTTTTGCTTTTCTTCACACTGAATACTCAAACAAGATTTTCTCTATCTTTATTAGTAAAATTATTTTCTTTATTTTCTTTTTTTTTTTTTTTATAAAAGACTCCTTGGTCTTGTGAACCTGGAGTAAAAATAGCGGCGCGGCGACCGAAAATACTTCAATCAGCATTAGGATTCCATACTTATGCATTAATTTGCGAACCTACATTCCACTTAGGGCAAATAAAGCTGGATCGCGTGCGCATCGCGGAATGCCTCGGTCGGTATGCAAAACCTTAGCTAGTTGCCAGTCCGTACCTTGTCCAAGTCTACGAGTATGTCTGTCTTTTGTAATGTCTATCCATGACTTTACTATTTTGTCAACTAACGTTTGTTGAATGTTGTACAGTGAAAGACTGAATTTTCGACGAACTTTATTTATTAATTTATTTAACAATTTTATTTTTGCATCGTCACAAAAAATAAATTAAGCCAAACCAAAGAAAAAGAAAAGCTGTTGAAGGACTGATTTTCCCGCCATTTTGTTATCTAAGTAAACTGAACTCCTTGATGAATCAAAAAAAAATCTATCATATTATTCATTTTATCAGTGGCGGTAACTCAAAAGTTCAAAATTAGAAGCTATTCAAATCAAATGACGTTAATGCACGTTGCACATGAATGCTTATTTCAGCAACCTCCGTTTTAACCGCGATCGTAGGATATCGTAGGCGTTTAATTAACCCTTTTTGCCGGATGACATAAATGCACTTAACAGTCGTTAGGCGGCCGCAGGCGATCTAATAATATTGATAGGAGCCATGAAATAAGCTCTCAAAAATTCGACTCTATATTCAGCTAGTTAAGTGTCAAACTATGAAAACAAGACAGAGAAAATCCAATACGCTGAAAGCCGGTCACCGCGTAAGGTGGTAAAGTTATTGTGGCTTTAAACCATCAATTTAATGAATACCTACGACGTCGCAGAAACGCATCTTTGTCGAGACGAAAGTTAATTATAAGTAAATAAGTAGGTACTCGGTATACTTCAGCGAAAGACGCTCAAGCTACGTGCTGTGGGTGCATTTATTTAATGAGCGATGTTTGCAGATTTAAGTACCGCTTTCGCAGAGAATGTTACTGCCTAGATTTGCTCTTTTCTTGTCAATATTTTCACTTCTCTTAATGTTTTTGTCACTTGTCGTCATTGTTAGTATCATTTTGATGCTTAACTAAGGCCGATGGCCAAATGTAGTGGCAGCCGATTAATGAGGTAAGAAAAGAAGTAAAGAACCAAAGTAACAAATTATGGCATTCTCAAATTCTTTTCATCGTCAATATTTTAGCAATCATTACCAACCCACTTACTGAAATCGGATGAATGCTAAAGAAACAAACGAACAAACACAATAGTTAAGTCTTTATTTGAAAACGAAGAGAGTTAAACGAACAAAACGTCCGTAACTAAATGCAAATTTATGCTTGAACAGAGAAAATCGGACAATATAGCTCTTTGCAGAACACAAGACACTAACGAGGAAGGACCGATCGTGTTCTAAGGCGCTGCATAGCAAACCGCGCGTGCTTCCAGACGAGATATGCTACATCTAATGGGGAATTTTAATCACCCTTTTAAAGCGCTTCAAGCACTGAACATTAGACGTTAGATGCAACGTAAATTGCACGCTCGAATGCCTGAGAAACTGAACTTATGTCATCGTTACTCCGTAGATATAAAACTTTAAACTGTACTCTATCATAATTCCTAACTGAACAGTTTAATACGCCAGCATATCACAAATATGGCGGTTAGAATTTGCCGTCGTCAATTTTAACATGCAAGCTATTTTGCTTGACTTCATCGGACACTAAGTGCAGGAATTCCCGTGACCCCAGGCGAGCACTGAGTAGCTAGAATACCTGTCACTCATGTTTACAGAAGTTGCCATGTTACATCTCAATAGCTACTTATTTGACTACAGAAGAAGCCTATTAGCTTTCGAGCCGTTCACGTTTGCTTAGTGTTAGTGTTGTCCACAAATACTACTCGGTTAACCTTTGCTGATGGAGAAAACATGAAATATCTCTGAGCTTCGCCATACCTAGGTTTCTTTTATCGCTCAATATTACTTTACTCCGATAGCCGTCTAGCGGCTAGCCAATGAATGCACAATGGACATTCCTCATAAATATTCGAATAATCGTGTCGGTGAGTCCATTTCAATTTTTATAGTTCATTCTATTGTCTGTTGATTTCACTTTCTCTTAAAAGTTCGAGGAACATTTCAGCGTACGCTTATTTTCTTTTCGATCAATTTCTATTGGACAAACAAATCACCTGTGCGATTTCAATGATAATAAATCAGGCGTTCAATGGGGCGTAATGCCACCCACTCAGTTTTACTAAACGACCGTTTAAAGAATGACTGGAACAAATTGAAAGTCCTTTATTTTAGCTCTAGAGTTATTTGTAGAGAGGCCTCTTTGCGATGTTTTATTGAGTTCCGTGCAATGTTGTCTCACTCGAGTACAAGCCAGGGCAAAAAGAGCGATTGGCGTGAGTTCACAGCCGTCCCACGGACGAGCTATTGTGCTCCCATATAAAATACTATGTTACACCACTGGGTGATAAAATCCATAGTGTCACCTCAATGACTGTGAAAGTCATACAATTTTCGGATTCCTACATAAATAAATAAAGTTGCCTTAGAAAGTTATTTAAGGTTAATAAAGAATCAACTTACCAGTTCCGCGTAAAAAGTAGACAGTATCTTTTACTCAGGAACCCAAATCCTGTAACAAATGATAATTCCATGTTAAAACCAGTACACTGACCTACTGCACGGAGGTTCTCCATTTCACTGCCAAATAAACAAGGCAATGTAAACTAACAGAAAGTGTTAGATCTCATTTAGCAATACACGTGGTACCGTTAACAGATCGCGATATTTGCCAAATGAAACATCACAGCAATTGGTGCAAAAGTCAACACGAACACTTTCTACGTTCCAAATTGAGCTGTCAGCGCTAAAAAGTATCGGACAAACGATAGAATTAAACAAATCGTCCGTAAACGATCGTGTTCTATCATCAATATTCATGTAAAAGTGTAAGTAGCAACAAATATTAGCATGCTATTTATTAGTTTGGCGGCATCGCCGGCGCCGCACAAACTATCGTTTATTTATTTTCACGAGTAACTTTGTTGTACCTACTCGTAGCAGTTTTACATTGTTGAAGGCACGTAAACGAAGCACGTTTAGAAATAATGACTTGGGTACTTTATGGATGACTGTGTTATTAACTCAAAATCACACTTACTTGCGATGTTGCAATAAATCGCATTCTTTATTTAGTCTGTATACTTTTACTATCTCTTTATAAATATTAAAGTCCTTTGAATATGTATTTGTTAGTTTAAGCAAGCTGCTTAATCAACGAAATGAGAGAAATAACTTAAAAATATAAATAACATACACACATTTTTACTATATACTCGTAAGGTGCTTAGAAGCACCTTAATGAAAATGATCGTAGCTCTCTCCCCATGCACTAATAGTATGACATTTAGACTGACCCGTGACTTGTAACACACCACCGGTATGCGAATTTTAACACTATTAATCACTTATGGGCAAGTGAAATCTGTGTAGCATCCGTATTTAAATGACTTTCGATTTGATCGAAGTCACGATAGCAGTTGCAATTAAAATCCTAAATTCTTATGCTTTAGAAAGGAAAATTATGCTGTAAGTGTCTGGTTTCCGTTTAGAGTTATGTCAATATCTACTAATAGTGCTATCGGAGAAAGTGAAACTTTTATCGGGATTTTTTTTAAATAAATGTCTCTTATAAAGTAGCATGTAAGTAGCGAACTAATATTTCATTGATGTTCATATTTGCAACATGATGTCATACAATACAAAACATCACTGTTATTTTTACAATATCGTATTTTTGATACCGCAAAGTAGATTTTTATGGCCTTTATACTGTATACACTCCTTTATTCAAATCGTCTAATAAGCATAAATTATGGAACCATTGACATTATTCTAATTTGAATAACCAAAGATATTAACTGTGCCTTCAGAGTTATTTGATCGACCAATGTGATAACGGGATTTTATTACCATCACTTTACACGGGCACAATAAAATATTTTCATTTGCCAAAAAAAGCATTTAGAAATTGAGTACGTCTACTTAGTTACGTCCATGCTTGTTAAAGTCATAATAACTTTCAGCTTAGCTCAAGATGCGATACGTCTCGGGATAAACGTGCGCCGGCGCATCGTAAATAAACCACGCCGCACGAATAGCCTTTTTCTCTACAGCTTAGAAAATAGAGTTAGTTGAGGTACAATACCGTCGCCGGGGGCGTTCGTGCTCCGCGGGAAAATAAAAGGTGAAATTCGCATTGGAAATGGTACCTATCGAGGAGTCCAGTCGGTCCCTTTATCCGCAGCTGATCGCGCTAGACAATGTGGTGGACGGGGGACGGAGCGAGCGGCAGGGATAGGGTTACCACGCGACAGGATTTGCCCTGACATATCAGGATTTTTGAGGACTCTGGTCTAATTTGGAAATGTCAGGATTTTAGATTAATCATTAAAAAAGCTAAGCAAAACCAAACATTTTTTGTTGAAAGTTTGAAACCAACCACTTTTACAACCGCACGTGTCAGCCGTCACAGAAAGCAGTTAAAAATTAATTATGTAAATTATTTATAAGTATTTCGCACGCTTATTGCAAAAGCAATAAAAAAACTGATTTTTATGAGGACTTTTTAGTTTTCACCTGGTAACCCTGGGCAGGGCGGCGGCAGTGAGAAGGGGCGCATGACCGCGCAGGGCGCAATGACCTTGCGCGCGCGCATTCCGCCCGCTCTTTCGAAGGCTCCCGCCGCCGGCTCCAGCCTCTCCCGACTCCCGGCTATTCTAGCCTCCATTAAATCACCTACTAGGGAACATCGCCAACCCATCGAACGCTATACGAGTAAATCACAATTGCCCCATGCATTCAATAGAGCTATTAGTAGATAACGTAGATACGATATACTTTTTGCATACATTATTCAAAACAAGCGTGTCATACAAGTACCGCCAGAGCTTTATGAATATCTCGGTGGTCTAAGGACGAAGGATAATAAATTCTCGTAACTTTAATGTAATGACGCATCAAAGCTGCAAATACTACGCTACATGCTAGGTATCTTTATGAGAAAATCATGAGTGGAACTATAAAACCTGCTCTATCGATTACGCCTTATTACACAAGATATACCGAAGTGGAACATAAATAGGTACTCACGTCAACCTATCCTCAGTACAAAACAAAACTAGGTTAATAACCTCTAGATAACATATGAAGCGAATACATAGTAGTCATAAAAGTAGTAGTTAGTTTCCATAGTAAAGTCGAATACATATACCTGCTGGAGCAAGTAAGCTGAGTAAATATGAGGGATACAGAGACGAGCATCGGTGAGTAACTTAATTCCGATCTTCCATTTCGAATTTGACCTACTTTCATCATCATTCACACTTACGCACTTCTGTAAACATATATTAAGTAGGTACATTCAGAGCCCAAATAAACATAAACCTACGTAGCTTTAACAGAATTTTATCGTAAAATTTCTCCTTTGGAGCTTCAGAATTATCACATGCAGCTAAAGTCAAAGTTCATCCAGAACGCATAAATCTAAAGGCACCGCTGACACCATAGTCTCGTCCTAGAAACTGCTTCGTTAAAGTTCAAGCAAATTGGCACCTAAACTAACGGTCTCTTTTCCAAATAATCTGAAAACCACGGGTTTGCGTCACAGAAACCGTTCGGAGTGACTCCAAATTGGTATAAAACCCACGCCGGCGGACGAAATGTCCACGGAGCGTAACAGCACACATAGCTGGTCCATTCCTTTTGTTTGCCGAGTGGCAGGCCTACGCAAACTTCAATTTCTTCGACTTCGAGACGAGAGCTCGCAGAGAAATCACCGAACTCGGTCACTCTACTTTTTACTGCTTCATTTACAACAATACCATCGTATTATTCATTGACAAGAAGAAAACAAACACAGGAAATCATTATAGGCAAAAGGCGGTCATATCCCAAAGATCGATAAATTCCAGATTTTTTTATTCCGAACGTATTTTATTTAGTTAATTATCTTGACATTTTAATTCAATTAATTAAATAAAAATCCTAAAGGCATTTATTAGTATTTTATGCAAAAACAAAGCATAACGATAATGTCTGTATCAGATTACATTACCGCAGTAATACCAAATTACCCAAAGTGCTTTAGCGGTTGTAAAATTTTTACGCAGCTTTCTGCTAATTCAAATAAAATGTGGCTTGAGGAGGGTCGAATACATAAACATACAAACCTATAAGCGGATTGCATACAAATGTGTATTAACGAGGGCAAATCCGGAAATTAAGGAACCTTTCTTTATCCAACTGCACTCTCGGTATGCAACATTACTTTCACCTTTATTCATCGTCATCGATAAAAATACGCTGTATATTAGCAAAATCTGGCTTACCCGAATTCGTAATCGTTGATCATAAAGACCAAACACTTATCTAGGAATCATATGCCAATGTATGTTAAAGACGCCAAAATTATAAGCAAAAACAAAAATAATCATGCTATCTCCTACATTCCTACTAGAAGTAGGTACCTAGGCACAACACGAGAAACAATATTTAATTTTAGCCCTAACCTTAACCTAACCTAAGTGACATTGAACTTGAAGCATACTACGAGATAATAAGAATGCTGAAAGCAACCGGTCTCTATTACGTCAATTACGTATCTCATATAATTGCTATCGCGGTACCGGAGCTAGACCCGTCGTGCCTTATTCAGAGCTATATTCTTGGCTATTGCATAAGCTACGACGCCATTTTGCGAAAAAACATGCGCTATGTACAACAGTTGCTATAAATATGATTTATCGAAGTTCTCACTAACATTTACATTTTAAAACCAGCGGTAAATGTGGATATTATTTTTAATTGGATTGAAATTAGTCTTGATAAAGTTTTGAGCTTTAAGAAGTACACAAAGAAATTACTTTACCCAGTAACCGACTTTTGAGTAATTTATGTAGGTATTATAGGAAACTTCACATTCCTAAAGCCCCCGAAGTGTGTCACTTGCAGTCTTTTATAGGAGTTGTGAGTCAAGAAGTGATCATCCTGCTTGATGGCGCGGCTGTCAAAGGCTTATTTACTATGTAGTGAATGGCAGTGAAAACTGATTGCCTGACACTTTGTTTGTCATCGTGTCGTGTGTCGAGAACATTGTATGGAACCTGATACAAGTGAGCATCATTTGTCTAGACTCTAGAGCACTACTCTCTCTCGAGTATGTATCTAGCCGGCAGTCTAAAGACTCTGTTAACAGCCTCTCGGCCTATACGAACTTACTATTTTCATCTTTTTTGTAAGTGGTGGTAAACATATCTACTTTATTTTAATCTAGAAACTTATGTCGATGATAACGCCGCAATAAATCGCGTTTTTTTTTCCATACCAGTCGCAATTTTTGTGTCTTTTGCATGAGTACCCACGTTTCGATTTGCTAACAAAATTTATGGGATTTCGTTCGAAAATCAGTCATTTTGCTAAAAAATAATCATACGAGCTCAACACTAGCCTTAGAACAAAACAATGCTACCTGTAAATATATTATACGTTTGCCTCTAAAAACTGTTTAAATGCATTTTATGCGTCTGTCTCTATAAAAAAATCTACAAAATTGAGTCCCAGCGCGCATACATCTCAGCTCGGCTGGTAGTACATAACCAGTAAGTTCAGGCCAAGTTCCGTTGGTTCACGATACGAAGTTAATTTCCTACGCAATTAGCAGTAGTGCGACGTAACCGTTACCTGCACATTCCCGCGACTATAAAACTGTTCCGATGCTAATCCCTGGGAAAACGTCTTTGTACGCTTTTTATTTAGCATTAATTATGCAGAAACGAAAAAAGACAGGCGCCATGCCGCGCCGATACAAAACACCGAGTGTCGGCGAAGTATAAACTTTGAAAGATTATTTTTACTATCGACAACAGGAATAAATTGCATTGTTTTTTTTTGTTCGACTTCATGTAAGAGGGTACAGAATAGGATACTAAATATAGCTAGTACGTATTCTAAATTACAGGATAATATCTGGATCTTGCGGTTCTACTCGCTATCTTACAATCGTAAATTTTATCGAGATAAAAAGTAGCAACTGTAATAATCCCAAAGTATAAAAAGCTATCCCTATTCCAGATTTCACTCAAATTCGTTGGTCTATTTTTACGTAAAGAACCTCCCTTTAAAATAAAAACTCTCCCTCAGTTTTTATTTTATTATTGTCGAATGTGCGCTTTTTACTATTTTATCAAGGACAGGAAGAATTACACATCCCTCTGGTAGCTTTAGGGCTCATCTAGGGGAGAAAATTTCCGTTCGTTCTCCGAAGTATTTAAACTATGACTTTTAACGACCAGAAAACAAATATAAAATCTCCCTTCACCTCTATCAAACAAAGAATAAAATCTAATCTCTGTGTTGAACAAATACTATGCAAACATTATCTAGTTTGTGACCAGAATGTTTTTATATTGATCGTTTTAAATCTAGCTAATTCAAATATTGATCTACATATTTAATTATATTTTAAGTTTATACTAAACATTGTTTATATCTATTAGTAGAATTTCACAGTTTTCACTTTTTATTAAATCATTAACCTACTAAAATGCTGTTTCCAAACAATATACCTATTTCAAGTTTTATACAATATTTATTTATTTGATATCCATACTAATGTTCTTAAAAGCGAAAGTAACTGCCACTCAGTCTGACTGTTTGTAACGTTTTCACGGCATTCGGATATTGATGAAATTTGATAACGAGTTACTGCACATCACACGGACCAATCTAATACAATCCAAATTTGTTTGTATAAAATAAATTTCTAGTATTAAAATTCTAAAAAATAACAAAACATTTACGTTTAAAGACAGTACCTAAGTAAGACGGCATTATGTCTCAAGAACACAGTCGCGGGTAATAACTACTTAACATACTATATTATGTTTATGTTTAGGAGAAATGACCCCGTCATCGTAAAATAATATAAAGAGTAACGGTGTCTAGGTCGTTACGATAAAATCTTTATAAATATAAATCGCACTTTTACGACATTAAAAACAGTATTACTACACATTAAGACCTATAATGCGTCCGGTTTGAATTTTATTTTCATCGCACTTTAGGTTTCTCAGTAGAGGAAATTTCATTGGTAATGGCTTAACTTGCAACTTTATGACTTACTTAGCCAGAGCGATAATAATCGCTGTTTAAGTCTTTTATTTCGTTTTGACATCGCAAGTACTCGTTCAAAGTGATTCATTTTACGAGAAGAGTTGGTAATTGAAATGCGACTTTATTTATTTATGTACAAATATTTTCCTTGGAGATGTTAATCGTTCTTAGAATTTATCTTGTAAATCTAACAAACGTCCAAAAAGTTTTAGATATAACATCATTTTCCTTTAACTATTTAACTGCAATATATCGACTATCAGCTAGAAGATTAAGTTCAAATAACTAGCAAATATAATGTAATTCTAAATTCGCTGTTTTAATAAAATTCATCTGTTTGCAATTTAATGATACTGTTATAACGTTTCATAAATAATTTTTAATGACATATTCATTTATTTCAAACTAGGTCCATAAACACACATATTAGACACGAACAAAACAGGATTGCTTTTTAGCACGAGTTGAGGGTAGTTTGAGATTATTTATCGCAACATCAGTGTGCATCCCGTCGCCGCGCCGTCGGTCATTCTTTGTGCAGCTCAGATCGCGTCGGCGAATCTAGAATCGGATGTATCCAACAGTGACCAACATGGAAGTGAGTCCGTTAGCATTCTTTTCGCAAACCGATGGACTCGGCCCGATACGCCTATTATGCCGATTTTTACGCCTATAATTACAAATTAGCGGTCAACAGGTGGATACCGATACAAAGTTTTGTGGCAATACAATTATTTCACCTTTTTTGCTTTCAAACTGTATTTTTGCCGGCACTATTCTTGTGGCTGTATCAATAAGGCTATCTTGTGAACATAGAATATCAAGAACCAAATAATGGGCTATAATATTTCTGGGTCACAGATAGCAATAATACAGGTAGATATCGTTGCAGAGATGGTGTTGCAAGATTTACCATAACATTTCAATACTTCGGCGCGGCACGAAGTAAACAATGGACTTGCTCTTTTTCCCTGCATTGTGGATAGAAACAGTATTTGGGATTCGGAGCAGTGTTTTTACTGCTTCAGATACAAAAACTTGATCCGTTACGCGTGCTTGACAAAATTAAACAAAGACAACAATACAGCGACAGCGCGTTGATGTCTAATAATGTATAATGCGGGCGCTCTTATAATGTAGCAGTTTCGTAGCGTCGCGTAGCACTGTTTTTGTCTTGTGTATTTTCGCAGTATTTAGGAATATCATCAATTCATCATGACTCATTTTTATAAAAATCCTAAACATATTCATTAATTCATTCAATAACGATAGTCATATATGTTTTATACATTCTATAAAAGTGTTAATGATTCATTATTGATTTAAAGAGTTAATTCTTTGCTCATCGTCATTACTAATACATTTACAAAAGACTACTCCAAGACCACACACCTTGGTTTTTACTTTTATTAAGACAAATCTTAATAAATCTTTGAAGAACTTGGGGGAGACCTTTGCCCAGCAGTGGGACATTACAGGTTAACTAAAAAAAAAAAAAAGGACAAATCGTTCAGCTGTTTATTTTTCAGCAAACTTTTGATTCATGAATTATGACAGCAATATTTCGCGACATGAGTAAAAATAAGTAGTAAAAAGTAGTCATAATGACATTTTCGTCGATTTCACCAATTTAATAACGATGATTACTTACTATTAAATTGATAGAAAGTTGTCTGTCTTCCGAGCTTTCGTTCCAAAGAGGGTAATGTCCGTCTTGAGACTTTGGAAATGCTTGTTCGGCGTAAAGACGTGACTTATTTTGCTCGATCGTTGACAGCGTAGATAATGTTATCTCATTGTTTTGGTGGAATGGAAGCTGGAACGATCCCGGTCGGAGGGGGGAGGTGGCCGACCTCCGAGCACGATCTTCACAATTATCTTAGTAACATTAAAAATTATGTTTGAGTGTTCGTCTTCTGTTCACGCCATTATTTCTTAAATAGAAACTTCGTATTCATAAAGAAGTGGTGATCTTGAGCCATCATAATACACTAAAATTAAAACCCAAGCATCAAACTTCGATGCACAAAGATGAGCAGCACCTCAGCAAATTCACAAGCATACGAAACCGCGGGCATTAGATAGTTTCGTAAACATACTGATATCATAAATGCGAAAATGTATCTATATGTTTGTTACCCCTTTCTAACTAAAACGGCTAGACGGGATTGAATTAAATCGAAACAGATATACCATACACACCGACCACGTTAACACACGTTAACTCGACCTGTTTGGCTCAGCGTTATATCCGCCTTATAAGCCAGAAGTGCCAGGTTCGATTCCCGGCCGAGCAGATGTTTAAATTATGAATTGAAATATCTGTTCTGAGTCTGGGTGTTCGCTGTCCTTGTCTTTGTGAGTGTTCTTTTTTTCATGTAATTGTGTGACGAGACGAGCAAATCGCTCGCCTGATGTTTAAACGTCACGTTTGCCCAGAACAGGACTCCCAGAATTTTGAACTCGCAGAATTTATGGCATCCCCGACACAGAGTATCCTAGTGGGAGCTATGAATAAAAAAAAAACAAGCTACTCTTCATTTGCATCAACATCATCATAAACGAGCGAATGAAACCGCGGGGCGCAGCTAGTACACCGTAATAATCGGATCTGACCGCACTCTCAGATTACGAGGAAGGAAGTCATCGAAGGACATGAATCTCCACGGACTCCACGGATCAAGAACCCTATTCTAGCTACTGACATATTATCTCTGGTCCCTGTCGCTCGCATTAGAAATGCCATGAGAGTTAGACTGACGGAGATAATCTCGAGCGTCCAAGAATAGGCTCCAGGAAGTTGCCTAGCAAGTTCTCGCGCATGTGTGGCTTACAGACAGACATAAACCATTACATATGTAATACTAC